>OX101755.1:72078185-74478185 GCA_944452675.1 Tachina lurida
ACGCATGATAACATCGGCTCCATGGTACATCAAAAATTCAAATATACATCGTGATTTAAATATGCCACTAGTGACTGAAGAAATTGCAAAATACGCAGGCAAATATTTAACAAAACTCGAGTCACATCCTAATCCGCTTGCCCGTAATATTTTGAACTTTACTGGACACATCCGCCTAAAAAAGAGGGACACAATGGCTCTTATTCACAGCACTCCAGATGGGACTTCTTGAAAATACTTTTATTTTTTTCCTTTTGATTATCACTACTTACATATGTATTATATATAACTACTACTAAGCTTATGTCCGACATTGGTCGGGCCTAATTATATTTTTTAGATTTAAGATTTGAATACTTATTGTTAGTTCATATATGAATTTACAATAAATAAAAATCATGCATAAAAAAAAAAAAAAAAAAAATTTCTCTTATAACTGTTATGTCCCTGGTACTAACACTTAGAGAAAAACGTGACACCATACGTTCGCAAATGACCACAGTCGTTCTCAAAAGTGTATCAACACTGTTTGTGTACAATGAAGTATTGACAAAGAATTTCTAAGACTTGACAATCAGCGTTATCAATAACCAAATGTTGACAACGTATCGTGTTCCGTGTACAAGTTGACATCTATCACAGTTAAAAAGTGATCAAAAGCGGTGTTATATTGACAGCAGCCGTTGTTGATTTTGCAACGTAGATACATATATGTAAAGGGTGTTTTTTAGAGTGTCACAACTTTTTTTTTTGGAAATATTTGGCTTTGAAACAATTTAAATTTAGGCGAAAACGCCCAACTTTGAGCCCAAATCGACATCATTATAGCTCTTGATTAAACACATCAAAAATAATTTGAGAAAACTAAAACATTGATGATACTATAATTAAAAATGTGATTTCCAAAAGATCCTGGCACCGCTTGATATAAGTTTCCTGTATCACTTGACTGCTAGCGAAACATATTAACTGATTCGTCTAACTGATTATTGAAACCCTCTATATAACAATAGTTTGAAACTCCGAAAGCCGTATACGGCCGCTATTTATTTCGCAATTTATTTCATCTCAACGACCTTTAAAGAAATATATAATTTGCAATGCTTCTGTTTAACAATGAAAACGGTTATTTTTTTTCTTTTAAAGATAATATTCAATTTAAATTTAATAATAATTACAGTATTAATTTTTTTTTACAGTAGAAACAAAAGTGCATAGAATTTAAATCAATTTCTTTTCAAGCTTTCGTGTTAATGCAGAAATAGGAAGTTAAAGAACAAAACTTTTCAATAAGAAAATATTGATTATTTACTACTGCATTCAATAAAGAAAATGAAAATAAACAAGTAAGAGTGCTATATTCGGCTGTGCCGAATCTTATATACCCTTTACCAACGTACGTTCATATATATAGCATACAGACACGTACATACATATTTGTTTTGTGAAAAAATTTATCATTTTTTTAAAGTTTCCATCTTTGGAGCTATAATTTTCATTTTTCAAATTTCATACACCAAACTTTTCTTTTAGAAGCATAAAATATATTCAATTTATAAAGAAAAAGAAAAAAATTTTCAGACCTATTTAATTTTACATAACACAAAAAGTGTAAGTTTTCCAACCCTGGAGTCATAATTTTGGATTTTTCTGATTATTGATACCAATCTAGTTCTTTAAAAAATACATAAAATATGTTAAGTGATAAAAGCAAGAACGAAATAAGCAAAAACTTAGTTTCATTTAATTCCTTTAATATTAAAAAAATCAGTTAAGTGCGACTTTGAATCGCGCACGAAAGGAAGGTTTTTTGCTTTTTTGAAGTTTTTTTCAGTTAAAACGATTTTTTCAGTTTTGTCGCTTTTTTCTCGTTTTGGCGATTTTGTCTGTTTTTGGAGGTTTTTTTCATTTTGGCGATTTTTTTCTGTTGTTTAGTTTTTTTTCATTTTGGCGATTTTTTTTCATTTTGGCGATTTTTTTTCATTTTGGCGATTTTTTTCTGTTTTTTAAGTTTTTTTTTCGTTTTAGCGATATTTTTGATTTTGGCGATTTTTTTTTTATTTTGGCATTTTTTTCGTTTTTTTGCGATTTATTTTAGTCTTAGAAATTTTCTTTTAATTTAGTGCTTTTTTCCATTTTGGCGATTTTTTTCTTTTTTTTTTGGGGTTTTTTTCGTTTTGGTGATTTTTTTCATTTTGGCGATTTTTTTTTCATTTTGGCGATTTTTTTCTGTTTTTTAGTTTTTTTTCGTTTTGGCGATTTTTTTTTCTTTTTTTTGGCGATTTTTTTTTCATTTTGGCGATTTTTTTCTGTTTTTTAGGTTTTTTTTTCGTTTTAGCGATATTTTTCATTTTGGCGATTTTTTTTCATTTTAGCAATTTTTTCGTTTTTTTGCGATTTATTTTAGTCTTAGAAATTTTCTTTTAATTTAGTGCTTTTTTTCATTTTGGCGATTTTTTTCTGTTTTTTGGGGTATTTTTCGTTTTGGTAATTTTTTTCATTTTGGCCATTTTTTTATCCTTTTGGCGATTTTTTTCTGTTTTTAGGTTTTTTTTCGTTTTGGTGATTTTTTTCATTTTGGCGATTTTTTTTCATTTTGGCGATTTTCTTTCATTTTGGTGATTTTTGTTTTCATTTTAGCAATTTTTCCGTTTTTTTGCGATTTATTTTAGTCTTAGAAATTTTTTTTTATTTGGTGCTTTTTTTCGTTTTGGCGATTTTTTTTCTGTTATTTAGGTTTTTTCTTTTTTTGGCGATTTTTTTCATTTTGGCAATTTTTTTCTGTTTTTTAGGGTTTTTTTCATTTTTGCGATTTATTTTCATTTTGACGATTTTTTTCTGTTTTATTTCGTTTTGGTGATTTTTTTCATTTTGGCGATTTTTTTTCATTTTAGCGATTTTTTTCTATTTTTTAGGTTTTTTTTCGTTTTGGCGATTTTTTTTTTCATTTTAGCAATTTTTCCGTTTTTTTGCGATTTATTTTAGTTTTATAATTTTTTTTTAATTTGGTGCTTTTTTTCGTTTTGGCGATTTTTTTTCTGTTTTTGGCTTTTTTTCATTTTGGCGATTTTTTTCTTTTTATTGGGGTTTTTTCGTTTTAGCGATTTTTTTCATTTTGGCGATTTTTTTTTTCATTTTGGCGATTTTTTTCTGTTTTTTAGGGTTTTTTTTTCGTTTTGGTGATTTTTTTCATTATGGCGATTTTCATTTTGGCGATTTTCTTTCATTTTGGCGATTTTTGTTTTCATTTTAGCAATTTCTCCGTTTTTTTTGCGATTTATTTTAGTCTTAGAATTTTTTTTTAATTTGGTGCTTTTTTTCGTTTTGGCGATTTTTTCTTGTTTTTAGCGATTTTTTTCGGTTTGGCGATTTTATAATTTTATATTTTTTCAGTTTTACCGTTTTTGAAAATTTCAAGAGTTTTGCTCTTACGGTTTCCAAGATACAGCAAATTGTCAAAATTACATAGTCAAAATTGCATTAACTGATGGAACACCCTTTAATTTAAATTTTTTTAAATTTTTGTGTTAATTTTTGTAGTCTGTATAAAAATACACTAACCTTACAAATTTCAAGTGTATATACATACAATTGTATATATACTACATGGGATTTTAAAATTTTTCGTTGCTCGTTTTGGAACACCCTTTAATTTCCAATTATCATGTATTTGTTGTTGTAGCGGCCAAAGGTCTACATACTGTGTCCAAATTTCAGGTCTGTAGCTCTTACGGTTCTCGAGAAAATACTAATATAGTTTTAGACATAGTTAATTTTACATAACACAAAAAGTTAAAGTTTTCCAACCCTGGAAACGTCTTTTTAATTTTTTTGTATTTTTTTAATTTAAAATTCCAATTTTAGTCGTACTGAAGTGTAAAATATGTACATTTATTAAAAAAAATAAAAATTTGTTTTCGGGAGTTACTTTTATATGGCAAAATGAAGTTTAAGTTTTCCAGCTCTGCAATCGTCTGCCCGATTTTGCTGAATTTCAATACCAATCTATTTTGGAAAATTTCTGACACACCAGTCCAAGAACGAAGTCTCTAGCTCTTCTGGGAGCTTCGGAAAACCGATTTCACGTACAGACAGACGGACAGACGGACAGACGGACAGACGGACAGACGGACAGACGGACAGACGGACAGACGGACAGACGGACAGACGGACAGACGGACAGACGGACAGACGGACAGACGGACATCGCTTATTCGTCTTCCCTATGCATAAGGATCCAGAATATATATATTATATGGGTCGCTTATTGATATTATAGAAATTACAAACGGAATGACAAACCTATATATACCCTTTTACCATTTTTTTGGTAAAGGGTATAAAAAGACTGTAGCTGAAAAAAATAAAACATATGAAATCCATCTTTAGCTTATTTCAATAGCAGCTTAAAGAAGGGCAAAGGAAACAAGAACATTAAACCGTCTTGTTATTATTTTTTATGGAAAAATTACTGTGATATAAAGTAAAGCACAAATAACTTTTTACAGCCCTATTCTGACGCAGTAATAATAGTCACCAGAGTTATAATTTGTAACCAAAGTTATCAAAATAGGAATTTGGTATTCTGATAAGATTTTATCGTAACAAAAACCAATAAAACTATTACTTTAAAAATTTGTTATTCAATTTGATAATAAATTTCAAGGAAAATTGGTAGCGAACCCTTAGATTCATTTAACATTGTTCAAATTAATTTTATTGCAAAAAAAATAGCGAAAATTCGCGAAAAATTGTGCAATTGCAAACAGGCTCTACAATTGCTTAACAGTATCTTATATTGCAAGGAATACCAAAAATTCGGAAAAAAACGAGAAATTTATGAAAATTCGCGAAGATTTTCTAAGATTAAAAATGATGGCGAAGCCTGTTATTGCTTAAAAGTTATCAAACGGTAAAAAAAAACCAAAGGCCTTCGCGAAAATTGCGAAATCGCGTGATTTTCTCGATTTTCTTGAAGTTTTTGGCGTACCTTGTAATATTTGCTATTCTTAAGCAATATTTGGGCTCGTTTTCAATTTTGCAGTTTTTCGCAAATGATGATTTTTTTTCGCGATTTCTGGCAAATTTGTGTCTTTTTTACAGTTTTACCGACTTTTTATCACTTGTCCATCTTTTTAATGTTTACAAGTTTTTGCGAATTTTTGAAGTTTTTGCGATTTTGTTCAACCTTTTTAGATTGCTAACAATCTTAAAACAATTTTAGGGATTGTTCTCACTTTTGCAATTTTTTGCAAACTTTTGCAAATTTTCGCTATTTTTAATGTAAAAGTGATCTTGGAGTTTACAATTTTGCATTAATGAATAAAATTAATATTTTTGCATTCAGCAATCTATTTTTATATAAATATTTTTTAAAAAGTATATTAAAACTTTTTCACCACATTTGTTGAATTATTTTTTTATTACCTTTTGGACGGAATACCGGAACATATAAAAGTTACAATAAGGTAACAAAAATTCGGTTACAAATTTATTATTACCAAATTGCCAGAATAAGGCTGTTATTGGAAGTGTCAATGCACTTAAGGCAATGGTTGCAAAGAAAAATTTAATATTAAATTTACCAAAATTTAGAAAAAAGCTTAATTAACACAATAAAAACTAATTTTTCTTAATTGTTTGACTATGCTTTTATATTTATGATTTGAACAGGCTAAAGTTCGTATCGCATTGTAGGCCAAATTACATGTGATAACTATTAATGAACAAATAGCACCGAAGTTTGTTATAAATATTCTGACTAACAACACATAGTTGAACGGAACAACTAGCCGTTTTCGAAGCCTTCATCGTCAGCGTTCTTCTGCGTTTGGTCCACTGTGTCAGGTATCAGTTGATGTAATTTGTTTACTTCTTCTTCTGCAGACATTGACTTCTCAAGTAATTTTTTAAAATTCGTTAAATTCGTGTCATACTCTCAAGAAAAGTTGTTTGTAAAATATATCTATCAAGATGTTTTTTTTTGTAGTTTAATTTTGCGATAGAGACAGAGGAAAGGGAAAAGTAATGAAGATTCGTTAAAAGCGGTTCTCATTGATTAAAACTTTGGACTCGAGGTAAGACTGTCCTTTCAACTGTGGTTAAAATTGTTAATAGTATTTAATCTTTCTGCATTGTAGACTCAGCAGACACTATCTTTTCGGTAACTGATGACTCTACATATACTCAGGATATATCGTGAATACCAACGTATTTATTGATAAATGTGAAATAATAATCAATATATTTAGTGTTTTATTTTTGGGAATTTCTACAATTTAAGTTTAACATTTATTAACGCACTAATAATCCCAAATTATTATTTTACTTAATAAGTAAAATATTTTTTTTTATATTAAAAATATTGGGTGTTTTTTATTGAGGTATAGAACTTTAAGTTGGCATCACTTTTTTAACTTTTTTTAACTTTTTGTCAGCTGTCAAGTGATTAATATTTAGTTTGGTTTGCCATTTCATCATGAACAGGTTGACAAAAGAACAACGCTTGCAAATCGTGCAAATTTATTTCGAAAATAATGGTTCAGTTCGCGAAGTTTACCGCAAGCTCTGTCCATTTTATGGTCGACATAATCGTCCATCAGAGCAATTAATTCGGTTAACCATGGATCGTTTTCGCACTACGTTTACTCTATGTGATAATACGCATCCGCAGAGACGTCGAACAGTGCGCACCGAAGAAACAATTGCCGCTGTAGAGCAAAGTGTTGAAGAGGACCCGAATGAATCGATTCGCCACCGTGCACAGCAATTGGAGCTTTGTCCATCAACATGCCATCCCGAATTGGATGGCATGAATGTGGATGAGTTGTGGTTCCAACAAGACGGCGCTACATGCCACACAGCGCACGTCACAATCGATTTATTGAAGGAAACATTCGATGAGCGCATAATTTCGCGGAATGGACCTGTCAATTGGCCACCAAGATCGTGTGATTTGACACCATTGGATTATTTTCTTTGGGGATATGTGAAGTCGCTCGTCTACGCCAACAAACCAGAAACATTAGGGGACTTGGAAGCCAACATTCGTGGCGTTATTGCCAACATACGGCCCCATATGCTCGAAAAAGTGGTTGAAAATTGGACCTGTAGAATTGGCTTTATTCGAGCCAGCCGCGGCGGCCACATGCCCGAAATCATATTTAAACATTAATGGCATAAAATTATCCTTCCAATAAAGCCAAATTGATGGACATTAAAACGATTTTCTTGTGTTTTATTTCAATTCGAAGTTCTATACCTCTAAAAAAACACCCTGTACATTGAAATTGATTATTGAGGGGTTTAGCTGGATCCTATGCGCATTTCACTGTTACTAATGCAGATCATCAGGGAACCTTTACCCAAATTTCTTAGAACAACTAGAGTTATTATGTTATAAAATGTCATTTAAACAAATGAGCAGTTCAACAAATAACAAAGTTCAAACAAGAACTCAATAATCAACATGTTTTTTATTTTCTTACTTTATAAAAAAAAAATTATTTTACTAATTAAGTAAAATAATAATTTGGGATTATTAGTGCGTTAATAAATGTTAAACTTAAATAACCAACATATTTTGCGAAATATTTTTACGGGGTGCTTAGTAAAATTAATGAAATAAGAAAAAATTAACTGAAGCTTAAAAACAACTTTAGGGCATCTTAGTTTTGCCTTATTTTGTATGTATATCAATAAATGTTTAAAAAGGAGAATAGAATGATTTCTGGACTAGCAGAGTATCAGATAATATCGATAAGGTCAAAAACATTATATGGTTATTTCAGAGAAAAATGTTGTCAGTGTTGACGAGGATCTGTTCTAGTGACAGAATAAATAACCAATGCTGGACATTGATCTTCAACAACACTATGTGACAACAAGTAAGAGCGTTATATTCGGCTGTGTCAAATTTTATATAGTATACAGACACATACATACATATTTTTTTTGTGAAAAAATTTATAATTTTTTTCTCTAAAGCAATTAATATTAAGTGACCTTCAGTATTTTTCGATTAAAGAATTTGATTCAATTGTTTTATTTTCGATATTAGCAATAGTCGAATATTTTACTCAACACTCTGTGGTTAAGATATATTTTACATTCAATCATATTTCAGTCAACATCGACGTCACGACAATACAATCCCAAAAAATTGGGGCTCGTTTACTTGCTCTCGAGATGTTGAAAAACCATGCTGCTATTTAATAACTCTAAAATATTCTTAGTATTGCACCTCCATACCAAGTAAACTAACTTGTTTTATATTTTCCCGTATTTAATAATCATTGATGTAGCAAAACTGCTTAGTGTCTTGATTTAAAGTTCCCATTGCAAATGGTATACATCGTGGTATTATGTAAACGTTTTATTCCTACAGGATTTTTTTTTGAAATTTGTAGAGCAGAAAGGAAAGGTATCAGGAAAATGAAACGGAATTTATCTTTAGCGATAAATTTTATTTTTATCTCCATTTACTAAAACTTGATAGTTATTGTGCTGCGAGCACAATAAGCACAAGCCTTCATTTATACTTCAACTAGATATTTATAAAAAATTAAACATGTTAAAAAATCTTGAGTAATGATTTTCGTAAAATATGAAATATGTTTAAATGTAAAAAAATATTTTTGGTTATTTTTTTACCGAAATTTTTTTCATTCTCCAACCCTGGAACCATATTTCTGATTTTTCTGTTTCTTAATACTAATTTATTTCTTTCTAAAATATAGAATATAATGAATTACCAAAGATTAATTAATTAGTTTTATATACCAGAAAATGTTTAAGCTTTCCAGCTCTGGAGCTGCGTTTTTTATATTCCTAATTTCTATGACACACTCTTTCATTCTAAGTCATACGGTATATAAAACTTGTAAACAAAAAGAAAAAACTAACTTGACCTAGTTACTTTTGTAAAAAAACAATAATTTTTCCAACCCTGGAATAAACCTTTTAGATTTTTCTGATTTAAAAAATTAAAAAATTGTGTTAAGCGAACAACGAAATAAAAAAAATAATTTTATTTAGCTACTTTTTTATCAAAAAAAAAAAATCAAAGTTTCCATCTCTGGAGCTGTAATTTTAATTCTAATAATTTTATACACAAATTTTTTCTTTCAGAAGCATAAAATATAAACAATTTATAACATTAAATATGTTAAGTGAACAAAGTAAAAAGGAAAGAAGAAAAAACTTAGTTTTATTTAGTTACTCTATTATCAAAAAAAGCTCAAAGTTTCCATCTCTGGAGCCCTAGTTTTAATTTTTCCTATTTTATATGCCAAACTTTTTTTCAAAAGCATAAAATATATTCAATTTATAAAGGAAAAAAGAATTATTTAGACCTATCTAATTTTATATAGCACAAACCCAGAAATCATAATTTTGGATTTTTCTGATTATTGATACCAATCTAGTTATTTAAAAAAATCCATAAATTATATTAAATGAACAAAGCAAAAACGAAAAAGGAAAAAACTTAGTTTAATTTTATTCCTTTAATATTAAAAAAGGTTCAAAATTTCCATCTCTGGAGCTGTGGTTTTCATTTTTCTAATTTTATACACCTAACTTTTCTTTCAGAACCATAAAATATATCTAATTTATAAAGAAAAAGAAAAAAATTATTTAGACATAGTTAATTTTACATAACACAACAAGTGTAAGTCTCCCAACCCTGGAATCATCTTTTTTGATTTTTCTGATCTCTTACACTAATTTCTTTCTTTAAAGAATATAAGATATGATTAATTTATAGAAAAGAAGGAAAAATTATTTTTAGTAAGTTACTTTTATATAACAAAAAAAGTTAAAGTTTTCCAACCATGGATATGTCTTTTTAATTTTTTTATATTTTTTTGATTTCAAATACCAATTTGAGTCATACTGAAGTGTAAGTTTATTTATAAAAAAAAATAAAAATTTGTTTTCGGTAGTTACTTTTATACGGCAAAATAAAATTTAAGTTTTCCAGCTCTGCAATCGTCTGCTCGATTTTGCTGACTTTCAACACCAATCTATTTTGGAAAATTTCTGACACATCAGTTTAAGAACGAAGTCTCTAGCTTTTCTGGGAGCTTCGGAAAACCGATTTCACGTACAGACAGACGGACATCGCTTATTCGTCTTCTCTATGCATAAGGATCCAGAATATATATATTTTATGGGTCGCTTATTGATATTATAGAAATTTCAAACGGAATGGCAAACCTATATATACCCCTTTATCATTTTTTTTGGTAAAGGGTATAACAAGGCGTTTAATTTCTCCAATTTACAGAATGAAGACGGAGAGAAAGAACTTATATTCATTCGATATAACTATTTCTTCATAGCTCCCTTAATATACTCCTATTATTCAATATTTCCGTATTGCTTGAGTTTCAGAAAGTGAAAAATATTTAGTTGTCATGAACAATATCTCAGTACGAATACAAATTATTGTTACATTTCAATTATAAATAAAATCTCTCTGTGTATTTTTCATTCCACGCAATATTCAACGCACGTTCACTTTAGGTTTTGTTTTTCACCAACTGCAGAACATCTAGGCGCCTTTTGACGTAAATTTTTTCAACAAGTACGCATTGTTATTTCTTGGTAACCATCAGACAAATCATCTAACACATCTAAGAACCATACCAGCAATAAAAGCAACAAAAACACCTGACTAAGGTTACAATATTCATATATGTATGTATTTTCCATTTACAAAAAAAATAAAACTGTTGTGCGAACATGTACTTTCCCAGCAAAAAATTTTCGAAATTTTGTAATGGGTATTACTCTTTTAATGGCCTACAAAGTAATGAGTGATACTTATTTATGTAATTATTTTATGTGCGTAATAATGACTGCCCTGTAATGAATGAAATAAGAACTTATTTATATCATTACGTGAAAGTATTTATTGTAGTGCTTTCCAGTTAATAAGGAAATATATCTAGAGAAAAATTTAAAGATCGTGAAAATTATTTTAATTAGAAAAACTAACATATTAATTTAGAATTAGTTTAAGCAAAAATTAATCTATAAAATTTTGCATATTTGTAAGCAAAAAATAACTCATTAGATTTTGAGTACTCTTAGGCAATCAGTAATATATTAACTTTTGCATGTTTGTAGGCAAAAAGTATAGGGTGCCGCATACTTTTTGAACTTCTCAAACAAAAATAATGGGTTATTCAGTCAAATTGTAAGTACTTACGACTGAGGAGTACATACACTTTTTTGCATTCTAGTAGGCAAAGTTTTTTGCTGGGTTGTAACATAAATTGATTTTACACATACGAATCAAAGCACAAGAAAAATGTCATAGAAACATTTTAGTAAAAAAGACAATTTACATCTACAACAATATCAGATTGTTTGAAATTGCAAACTAGAATGAAAATGGTGTGCAGATATCAGCAGAGCGCTTTAGAAGGCATAATTTTAGCCAAGAGAAAGAATGTAATAATATTTAATAAGGAAAACACTTTTCAGTTCTTTGTGCTTGATTAAAATACAATCCTTTTGGCTTTTTAAATACCTGCGAAACCCTATTAATTAAGAATTTTTAAATAAAAAGTACATCAGATCGCCAGTAAAGTTAAGCTTTTATTCCAAAATAAAGATATGATAAGCGAAAACTGATTCTGCACTTGAAATATCGCTCAAATATATTCACCAGGGCGCACAGTGTTCGATTTAAGAATTTGGGACGACAAAAACGCATTTTTACGTTAAATTTATTTATACATTAGGGGTATTCACAAAGTATGTACTTTAAATTTATGTTTACACATATTTTACAATAAAACAAGTAAGAGTGCTATATTCGGCTATGCCGAATGTTATATACCCTTTACCAACGTATGTATGTATATGTAGTATACAGTTGTTGTGGGAAAAGTTCTAGTGATGTCGGCATAAGGCGCTGGTCTATAAAAACTATACCGACTTCATAAGATACGAAACCTAATATAACATCAGAGCGCCTTTCTTCGTTGTGTAGCAGAATCATCGGCAAAATAAAATAACTAATAAAATGTTACTAAAGCCCCGTTCAGACTATTATACAAGTATTAATACTTTCATCACATTTTACGATACAGAAATCTAATCTAAATACATTCGTTGCGACTGTCAAAAAATCTAACGTAAAATCACATATTGTGTTCAGACCATCACACTTCAAATAAAATGCGTAATACAAGCAGAAAACAAAACAGCTGTTCAATGAAAATGTCTGTGCTATTCACAGCCGACTTGGAAATTTGGTTTGTGTGAAAATGCAACCCTGATCTAATGAAAAGTATTATCGTTTAGAAAAATGTCTAAAAACGAAAAAGTCTTCTGGGATGTCAAAATTTTTATCGTATTATTTGCCACTTTGATGACATTTTGCGTTCAGACTATCACACTTGCATGTATCATTTGAATTTTTGACAAATAAATACAAAGTATAATAGTCTGAACGCGGCTTAAACGCACTGCACTATCAAAAAAGCGTACAAAGAGCAGAGCAGTAAAAGAATGAAGATTTCTGCTATTTCTTCCTTCACCACCTGTCTTCTCTATCACTATCCCTTCCCTATCACCCCCACTCACTATCTTCTCTTCAAACTAACAGGTAGTACAAAGGGATCATTGTATTGTACCCAATTGAGCTGTACTCTAAATTTCACCCTTCCTTACCAGCAGACTGCCAACCTAACCTAAATGCCTCTCCAGGTCTGTTCATAGCTTTTACCAAATTTTTAATTTAGTCTAATTTGATATGTATGCCGGCAAAATTTTTTTCCAGGCTCATTTCCAATGTTTTCGCTTGCTGGAATTGCATGGAATCTCAAGGGCCAATTTTGTTGTATTTTGTATACCCTCCTAGTACATCCAATACTTTTAAATCGTCATATATATTCCATAAAAAGCGATAATTCTGAGTTCTACTGAGCAATATTTACATGTTTTCGTTGGTATCGTTTATACTTAATGCACAGATGAATGGTACAGATGAATATTGATTTCCATTATGTAGCAACACTGCTGTCAGACTGAGTTTGGATGAATCAATGAAGGTTCACCAAGCCATTGGATAGATATTTTCTTATTATTTCTATATATTTTTTAATTCCAAGAACCAAAAAAATAATTCCTCTATTTGGTATGGTGTTGCAATTGAACCGCAAAGTGCAAGTAAGATACCTGCATTTAATTGTGAATAAAATCAACATCTGTGAATCGGTTTTCATTGCTTATGGCTTATTTTGTTTCCAGTACTATTATTATCGTTTGAAAAATATTTGATGCTATATTTATGATTTGATTAGGCTAAAGTTCAAATCACTCTGTAAGTCGAATTACATGTGACTATTTTTAAGGAACAAAAAGCACCAAAAATAATTGTAAATATTCTGCTTAAGACTACCCTTGACCTTTGGTCGAACTCAAAATATTTTAAAGTCATCAAAGAGAATGTAAAAAGATTCGTAATAAGCAGGAAAAATCTTCAAAAAAACTCATCTTTACTTATTTATATTTCCTAGCATTAGGTTTCCGAAGTTCCCTTCTGGTTACGAAGTACATCTAATGTTACATCAGAGCGCCTTTCTTCCCTAATCTGATGATTTGAAACTTGCAACAATTACATTACATTTTTTCTAGTCCTTATTAAAAGGTGCTCTATATTTTCTTTTAGTGTATTCTCGCTACAACTTTTATATTTATTCGACTCATTATTTTGAAAAAAAAAATCAACAAAATATTATACAATAAACAGGTTCAGGTACCTAATTTAAAGTATTTATTTCAGTATATTTGTAATGCAATATAAATTGTATTTTAAACAAAATCAATTAGCATGCAACAAATGTGACATCCAACACGTCGTAAAATTGTGTGTAAGTTTTGTGTTGAGTGAGAAATTTTACATTGACGGTATTTTGTGCTTGATGCAAATGGTCTTGCGTTAGTGTAAATGCAAACTTTCGTAAATTTTCTTGGGATAGTGTGTTAATTTTGTTGTTGGATTTTAAGGAAAATCTACGATATTTTGAATTTACCCTAACGCAAGACCATTTACATCAAATACCGAATACCACCAATATATTGCAAAAAAAAAAGCTGAAGGTTGATAATGCAACACCTTACCACCAGAAACTGCTCAAAAAAGTAATGACGTGTAAAACTCGTCAAAAGAATTTATAAAGAAAGATCATCGTGTACAACAACCAGACAGTAACCGGAGTTTTAGTCGAAGTCAGAGACCATCTCATGCCAATCTTCATAACGTCATGCTGGGTTTCCTAAGGAGATTGAAGAAATATGTGCGTTTGTTGATAACTAATGAAAAGAGTAAAAAGAATTAAAACTTCAAAAGGCTAAATCACGAATTTAAATAATTGTCTGTCTGTCTGGTTGTCTCAGTAATAGTTGATAAAACCCAACAAACCAGCAACAATGATGAGTTTAACAATGATGATTATGATTGTATTACTGTGATAACTTGTGTAAAGGAACAATAAAACATATAAATAAAACTAAGAAAACTTTAAACAGTGATTGTTAAGCAAACATTAAATCAAATGTTGTTACATGATCATGATCATAAAATAAGTGCGCGACAGCCAGTTTTCTTCTCATCTTCGTTGGTTTGTTGGCATTGCAAGTCTTGTATTATGTTTGTTTTTGGCTGCAAGTAAAAGTAGCTTAACAACATTTTAACAAATTCTTTTTAATTTTTTTTCGTTTTTGAATTTTACATTAAAACTTTTATTCTAAGCGAAAAACAAGCAACAAGGCAACAATTTAATTGTCAATAAAAATTGAATTTCAAAACAATTAACATAAATTAGAATGTGATAACCGATAAGAAAAAATAAAAGGATTTTTATAGTTGGAATGCACAAGCCATTTGAATAATAAGTATTAATTTTGCATTTTTTAAACACAGTAAAAAAAGACCAACTGAGCAGATACGATTTCAAACTCTTAAATTTTGCGTTATTTCTAAAAAAAGCAAGGTTTAAAAAAACTTCATACTTGTTTCATACATACATACCTGTATGTATGGGTGGCGTTGCCTGAAGTAGTTAGCACGTTGACTACAAAAACCTGCAGCCTGGGTTCGAGCCCGGTCTCCGACAGTCACTAAAAATAACAACACCACGCATTTTTCTGATGTGCATTAGTGTCCTTTGTATCAGTTGTTGTGGGAAAAGTTCTAGTGATGCAGGTATAAGGCACTGGTCACTTAAAACTATACCGACTTCATCAGATAATAATCCTAATGGACATCAGAGCGCCCTCCCTCGTTGTGTAGCAGAATAATTGGCGAAGTAAAATAATCAATAAAATTGGCTACTAAAACACAGCTTCAAAATTAAATACGCCTCATTTGACACCAGATGGCGCTGCAACACTGCATTATGTAAAAGAATGAAGCCTTCATCTATCTTCTAGCTCTTCCTTCACCATCTGTCTTCTGTATCACTATCATTTCCCCATCACCCTCTCTCACTATCTTCTCTTCAATTAACAGGTAACACAAAGGGGTCATTGTATTGGACCCAAGTTAGCTGGACTCTAAATTTCAACCTTCTTTACCAGCAGCCTGCTAACCTAACCTAAACTACATACCTGTAAGTTGGTACCTGTTTGTTTGTCGTTTAAACATTGCTTCTATTAAAGTCAGGTGCAAAGTTATCGGACAAAGTTTAAAATAGAACTTCTTCTATTTTCTTCCGATAAATCATCTGATATCAACCTTTTTTGTTATGACAAAATGTTTTACCAGAAATCTATGTCATGAGAAAAAACCAGTTAGTATTAGCTGTCTTAGGGTATTGTATTAACATAGTAATATATATTTTATACACAATGGAATAATGGGTTTGCAGTTTATTATATATATATATATATATATATATATATATATATATATATATATATATATATATATATATATATATATGTATATATATATATAAATATAAATGTAGTATCACTTAGCATTTGCATAATTTACATCACTTTTTGTATTATTCTCTTAATATTTCTTGAATGGTCTTCCAAACTTAAAACTAATTTCACTTTTTTCTATTTTAACAAGTGCGGTGAAAATGAAAACCTTTGAGCAATTATTAAGGCCTACAAAAGTAAGAACAAGGCTTTACTAAAAAAATTTAGCCCAAGTAATTAAAACAGATTAGAGCAAATCGTGGAATACAAGATATAATATTCGCGATTACACAAATATCGGAAAAGGCCATAGAGTTTAATAAAAAGACCCATTGCTACTTTATAGATCTGGAAAAAGCTTTCGACATGGTAAAATGGCGAGAAATATGGGATGTGCTTCAAAGAAGGAACGTGGACAACAAATTGATCAGACGAGCCAAAAGCTTTTATGAAATATACCAAAACTGTGTATGTGAGAACCGAGCATATTACATGCGAAGAGCTCATAGCCTCGCAAAGAGTGTGACAATACTGATGGACAGGGTAATCAAAAGATGTAAGGAATCATTCATTCCTATAACAATTAGAAATTGGAACATGCACCCAGTGCACTCTTATGAGAGTTTTCAATGTTAGCATATGCAGGAGACGTTACATTTGTGTCAAATTCAGCTAAATCTCTTCAACATAAGCTTAAGTTTTACATTTGTTAACGCACTAATAATCCCAAATTATTATTTTACTTATTCAGTAGAATATGTTTTATTTCAAATACATTGAAATTGATTATTGAGGGAATCCTATCCGCATTTCATTCTTGCTAATGCAGATCATCTGGGAACCTGTACCCAATTTTTTTTTTAATTTGGGATTATAAGTATGTTAACAAACGTTAAACTTAAGTTATAACGATTCCCATAAAAAAATATTTTTACTGATGAAATGACTACAAGAGGCCTGCTTATTATCACGAAAAAGATAAAATCCAACATCAAATACACTTAGGTCCGGAAATCCTAAACCAAGTCGAACAGTTCCGCTATTTGGGAGTCACAATTAGCGAAGACGGAAAGGCGGATAGGGATTTGAAACGCAGAGAAGCCACTATTGACAATCTGTACTGCAACTTGAACAAACCTTTTATTGGTAAAAGAGAACAAAACTCGCAATATACAACTCTACGTAAATACCAACCCTCACGTTATATGTAGTTAGATTTAATATTAAAGATATGTATGTATGTATACTAAAAAAAACTTTTTTTTCGTGAAATCGGGAAAAAGCTAAGAAAAAAATTTTTAAAATTTCCGCAAAAAGGGCATTAGCATTTTTGGCTTCTATATGATCCTTTTTACTGCGCCAGTAAATATTATTTTAGTATATTTAACTAGGGATCTCTGTCCTGGGAAAAAACTTAGCGTCCAGGAGACGCTTTTTGGCTTTTGAATTGCTTTGCAAATGGTATTTATTAAAAACTAAACTAAAAGGGAAATAATTGGTATTGGATGTCCAGTATATCTTATATGTATATAACAATAACGTTGTTCATGAGGATTGTAATATGTGTTTTTAAGACATAGAAGATTTAATTAAAATATCGATGGAGTTGATTAAAAATGGCCAGAATACTATATTATTAAAAAATATGAACAAATAAGACATTTTCTGCCATATTCATAAAAAATATTTTAGGTTCATTAAGAAATACGTCATGGGAAGTTTGTCAAATAAACCTGTAATAAACCTATAACATTTTTTATGAATACGGCGGTTTAACTAAACAATGAAAGTTTATTTAAAGTCGGTAGCCCTACCGTTCGACGTGTACACTAGAGCGTCTCGCTCAACAGGCAACAAAAATAAGTGTCCCGTACACCAGCGAATATAAAGTATTGTTCCAAGCACATTTCAAAAAAAAAATTTTTTTTTGTCGAGCGTAGTTGTCGCCTTTTTAGTTTTTTCGTTATATTTTCCATATTTACAGCCCGATCATAAAGTTTGATACAGCGAATTTTTTTGTCACAAGGAGGCCAATATTTTTGCTCTTAGGTCCATTGAACTTAAGTGTACCGTTCTAGTAAATACTGAAGCTTTGACAAACTTTTTATCGAAATACTTTCTTAGCAAAAGTCTTATGATTTTGTGCGAGCTATAAATTTCTAACATTAGGGTGTCACATTATTGTGGTAGGAAATGAGATTTTTGGGGGTAAGTACTAGAACGGTACACTTGAGGTCAATGGACTTCAGAGCAAAAATATTGGTCTCCCTGAGACAAAAAAATTCGCTGTATCAAACTTTAAGATCGGACTGTAAATATGGAAGATATAACGAAAAAACTAAAAAGGCGACCCCTACGTTCGGCAAAAAAAAAATTTTTTTTGAATGTCCTTGGAACAATACTTTATATTCGCTGGTTTACGGAGAACTTTTTTTTTGTGATACGGTCTAGTGTACACGTTTGTACTTTGCTATTTGAAGTGCTACTTCTATGCGTTTATGTATGCCAATATTTTTAAATGTGTAAATATTTATGTAAGTACAATTTAATTTAAACATATCGGTGGTGTTGGGTAAAAAGATCCAATGTTCTATATAAAGTGGTATGAGATTGGCTCTTTTTACGCAAAACAATCAATATATTTTTAAGATTTTAGTAGTAGTAGTAGTAGCACCCCTTTCATGAATAAAATGTGAATTTTTGCTGCCATGAAATTTTCATTCCCATTAAGGGAAATTTGCTATCACGAACTTCATGAGAACATTTCTTCGCGCTATCAATGTGTAGTGAATTCTTAAAGGTTAATTGACAATCTGAAATAACAAGAAGTACACAAGTTTTGGGCGTGAAATGAAATGTTTTTAAGTTCTTAAATATTTTAAGTGCCGTGGGAAAAATTATTTAGTATACCACAGCCATAAAATTTAGTGCTTGTAAACCAAAGAGGTTCATATTCAATGAAAAGAAGGTGTTGGAGGGAATTATTGTTATTAATCGCCGAAATTATTTACTGCTCTTATCCTACAATAAATTACTCGTAATTTGAATATACAATTGAAAGTATAATATTGAAATTAAATCAGTTCGCTTTCAAGCATAAAGTGAACAAAACCAAGGGAAAATTGCAAAAAGCTCAAAGAAAAATATTATTCACGAAAAGGGGAATCAAAAAAAGGATATTAAAGTAAATAAATAAAACAATTTTTTTAACTTCCTTTTTTCTTTGTTCACTTAACATATTTTGTATGTTTTTTTGAGGAACTACTATATTGGTATAACGACCCAAAAAAATTTAAAAGGATGATTCTAGGGTTAAGAATAGTACATTTTTTTTTTGATGTATAAAACTAATTAAATAAATCTAGTTATTTCTTTGGTAATTAAATATATTCTATATTTTAGAGAGATATAAATTATTAGTGGGTTCTATTTTTATTTAGTTTTGTTTTAATTAATTTAAACCTACACAAAAGATGTGTATTGTAATTTTCTTCAATGTGTAATTGGAGACGCAACCACGTGTATATTCATTGGCAACACTGTAATCATTTCATTCACAACACATACAGTAAAATGTTTGTAGCTTTTAAACAAAGTTTGACAACTATTCGTATTGCATACATTAACAGGCTGGGCTTGTGCATATACCTGTTATAATTTTACCATGGTCTAGTCCATTTTATTTGTCTACTCCCTTTTTAAATTGAGGAAACCTTTGATTATCATCGTATGTACACACGCAACCAGGCATATTTATTTGTTGTTTGAATAGTGTGTAGTCTTGTTTGTGCTTTCAGTTCATATTGCCTTCAAGGTTTCCAAAATATCAAAATGTTTTGATATTTTCAGATCGATTTAATTGTAGATTGCAGTGTGGGTGTGAAAATATGTAACATGAAATATAAACGTGTTGCGTGAACACATTGCAAGTTGTATACTTACCATCACTGAAAGGTAAGGTTAGGTTAGGAATATGGTGCTATAATGCACCTCCATTGTGATTCGCTTCTATTTCTCGTTAAAAGTAATATTTACAATTATAAATTTGAGATCTTAAATAATAATTTTAAGTTGAATTGGTGATGCAATAAAGAAATAGTGTCCTAATAAAAATAAATTATGTAGTTATACGTCGGAGTGTTTCGGTAGACAAGTGGGTAGTGTAATAGTCTACCACTTCGGGGTTCATGTGTTCAATTCCCATCACAGGTGAACATCTTTGTTACTATTATGCTTATCAAAATTTTAATTTTATTAGTAACACTTAATAAATAAAATAAAAATAGTTTTAACTGACTTTGACTGTACACATGCAGATTTGTATTCGATTATAAGAAAAATGCATACATTTTCAATTCAATACTCAAAGCCAACGGAAAACTTAAATCTAATAAAACCAACTCGAATATGTTGTGTGACAAGTTGACTCATTGGGTAAATGTTGGTGATGAGTGATTGATAGTTGCATTCATTGGCTGCAAGATTTTGTCTAATGAAATTCCATAAAATTCATTTAAATCATAAAACGAAATTGATAGGATGGAATTAAGCTAATACTGTTTGGCGATAATATGCGAGATACATACATACATATGTACGTATGTTTGTCCACCTGAGGAGATTTAAAATGTTTTTAAATTGTGATTTGGTGATATATGAACCCATTTTTATTGAAATTTATTTTAAGTCTTCGTACTTTTCATTCATAAAAATATTTGAAAAGTAATAAAAAATGATACATTTTTAAAACACATTAATTTATTTATAGTAAAGTTTTATTTAATTTTAATAGACTGCTACCATACATACATACCTTAATTAGAAAATTTTATGACAACCGATTATCTTTATTGGGCTTTAATACATGTTACTAATGCAGACTTAATCGTCATATCGTTCTTCACATCATATCTTGTGTACTGAAGTCTTCAGAGAAATTTGTATTTCTTTTTCCATTGAGCTGTTAGTAAATTTAAGTTTTCAGACTCCTTTAAAAAACACTTGTTTTGTGTTTTTGTGAGCTATGACTCTGTTGAGGCTCGATATGTACAGAGAAAGTATTTTTTCATTTTTCTGTTCTAAAGCGTTTAACTCAAGCGATTTTATTCAAATTTTACATACAATTTGCCATAATGAAAGGATATCAGCTTTCGTTGAAAAAGTGGGCGTTACCACGTGATATGTTTCATATATTTCGATCTTGTAGGGTTAAACGTATTATTTATTTTTACCCATTTCTTCCTGGAACACGAATAAACAATATTGGCGACAAAAAGTTCTTGGGCTTAAGTAATTGGGGGAGTTAACGCCCCTAAAAAAAATTAAGGTTAAAACTTACGATCTAGAGTTGAAATTTGATTCAATAGTGAACTTTGGTGAGAACATAACTACAAAAGTCTGAAAAACTAAAATGTTTGTCCGGGGGTGGGGCCACGCCCGCAAAGTTCACAGCTTAAAACTTTATTCTTGGCTATGAATTTTCGTGTTGAGAAATGGGCGTTATTACGCTAATAAAATTTTAGTCTTGTATTTCATGTAATTTGGCCTAACAAGTCTAGATTTATTGTTCATGTATTTCTTATTGGTCATTTGCTACAAAAATTTACATAAGTGCTAAGCGCTGCCCACAGCAAAATCTTGAGTTAAAAAAAGTGGGCGGGTAGCACCCATACAATTTAATGATAGAATTCGCGCTAGAGAGCGCGAGAGAAATTTGACACACAAGTAGGTATAGTAAACAACCGAAAAAATTTCAAAACCCGAAAGTTGTATTCAGGTGCGTAAGCCATGCCCTTAAAACCATACCTCGCTCTATAGAGCTGAAACCTCATACACAAATGGATCTGGATTAAAGATCATATAGGCCGTGACTACACGCATAAAATTATAAGCTTATCTTTCATGTACTTTGGATTAGAAGATTTTAATTCATTGCTTATGTATTTCTAATAAGCCTTTACCTCCGAAACTTAACATGAACCTGAGGTAGAAAAGTGGTTAGGGTCACACTCATAAATATTTTAAACTATATTCTTTGCTAGAGAGCTGAAATTTTTTACGCTGCACGAATAATTCGGACAATCGTACACGCATCTAAATACAGCGTTTATAACTACGACTGAATGCTTAAAAAACTCGGAGGATCGTACACTTGGCTAAATATAGTGTTAAAACTACGATTGAATGAACGAATAATTCGTACAGTATCGTGTCTTGATCCCAGATTTAGTTTAAAACTTGAAATATTATATAGTTCCACTTACTAACTGGACTAGACTCTTAGGGCGACTTTTTGGATTCTAGATTAAGATTAGTTTGTTTCTTTAATTAGCTAATCCGAAAATTAACTTAATCTCACATTAATTGAGTTTGATGTTTTTGAGTGAGAGTTTAAACTTCTTTTGGCATATAGTATTGCCATACTGAGGAACAAAATAGTGGCAAAATTTTATGTACACTGTTTTGTAAAAAGTAAAATATTGCGCGTGTTAAAACAAATAGATAAATAATATTAAATATATATATTTATTTAAATGTGTGTTTTTAAGTTATTTTCTCATATAATTTTTACAAAAATTTATAATTTCACAATTATATAATTTGACAACATACAATATTAATGTAAGATTATAAGATTGGTCACTCAAACTAGTAGTAAATGCATATAATTGACTACCCAAAAAGCACAAATGAAGATTAACTTTAATTAAATCTCTAATCTTGAACTAAAAAAGTCGCCCTTAAGGTTTATTTATCAATGTACCCTATTTGTGATGTACCCCACATTGATTGGATTGGTATGTACCTATGGTGTATGTAAAAATATATATTAAATACGGGAATTTTTGTAACGACACGTTATATCATACAGCAATTTTAGTCGAGTAACATTTGAGCTTATGGAAGAGATAGGAGAAAATAATAAGGAATAGATCCATATCAATTTTCTGCTCAACTAAAATTGAATTGTGTGAACTGGTGATATACAAATAAATACATGCAAAACAAATTCTAAAAGAAAAATTTTTTCGTGCGAACCCTGCAATTTTAGAGAGCTGCGTATTAGGCTTCAATCTAAAATAGAAATTCCATGCCACAAATCAAGGCGCATTTATTAGGTGGCAGCACTACACCACGTGTCTAATGTCATTATACCAAGCAAAATGTCAAATCTGGATTGTGTAGGTATAAGCCTAAAAGCATGCTTTTATTTGGGTATCCATAAACACTTAACGAATATTCAGTTTTGTATGGTGTTTGACATTTCCTATAATAAACATACAATCTAACGATGCTACCCTGTTTTGAAAAGTAAGATGGTAATTTATAGCAACAAAGTACATGTGGTTATTGCTGTTGTAATATTTGTTGTAGAAATGAGAGTACCTGATTGATGATGTGCCTTGCCACAAATAAACTATTGTTGTAGTGAAGAAATATTTGTGAAATGTTAGTGGAAGAAAAAACAAAAATCCACTCTCGAATTTTGCAATACTAAAACGAGTTTTAGTTATAAAAAATAGTTTTTTCTTAAATTTGGCGGAATTGCAATCATTTTATGTGAAGTAAATATCAAGTTTCAATGCACCACCTGCATCAATCGCTAGTTCAATTTTAATTTCCCATGAAGAAAAAGGAACATCAATTTATGAAAGGAAATATTACATTCATATTCATAAACTGCATGTGTTTGATGTGATTTAAAATAAAAATTCACTGCGCATCGGAGCAGGTTTCTCTATTATTTTAAGATTGATCACATACATTTATGTACATACATAAGTACGTATGCACTGTGTGTATTCAAACACCTTTTGTTTTTCTATTTAGCAAATTTGATTTGTTACTTGCTTAAGTGTTTACCTGCTTCTACTGAAACTATCCCGTATCTCAAGGCTTCCACCAAATGCACTCATTTGTAGCAAAAGGATGTGTTGGGCTTCTTTTCACAGCCTTGAACAGGAAATTTCAGGCACCCTTAGCATATTTTTTTTATGCTGTCATATTTTTGATAGACATGTGAATGGAGGGTGTCTTATTGATTATTACTCCTAAAATATTCTATCTACATGAGCATGAGAACACTTGATATAATAAAATAAATAGTTTAAAAACGGATTTATGGTTTTTGAAAATACGAGCTTAATTTGGAGTTTACTAACCCCTTCTTTGTACGTAGCAAATAAATCTCTTAATAACTTCTTAGTGAACTGTTAAAATCCACACTTTTTTATTACTTCCGTCAGTTTGTTTTAACTTCCTTTTTGTGGAAACAGCAACCGAATCGAATATAGTTGTGTATATAGAAGAAGGTTTCGTTATTTATTCGTGATTTTAAAGCCAGCTTTTACTATAACAAATACATATGTACCGCTTACATTATGCAAATTCATTTCATAATAACTACTTATGTAAGTGATTAAAAAAATCTGCATAAAACAAGTAGTATGAATAATTTTGTAATATCAATTAAAATATTAGTAATATCAATTAAAGAATTACTTAAATTTTCACCTATAAACAATCTGATAATATCAATTAATTTTTTTGCACTCAAACTAATTACTACCATTAAAAATTTAATTGAATCAATTAAGTTCTTAATTGAAAACATTATTTCGTGAATACTTTTTTCTCTGTGGAACTTAAAAGAAAAAAAACAAAAAAAAAAAACTTAAACTCAGAGAAAGTCACCGTATAATATCACCATATATCTTCAGAACATTGAACATAGTTTCATAAACTAATATCGGAAATTTGCTTATCAAAAATTCTAATGAAATATATCTATGGAAAAAGTGCTTAAATCGAGATAAGCTGATTTTGAGGTAATGGCAAATCTGTAATCTTAATAGTCGGAAGTGCCCTGAGCCAAACTTCAATTGAGACGCTTAGTGCAATAACTCTGTAAGCCACATGGAATTAAAAATTGAATTTATGTGCTCAATCTATTGCTAGGTACGATAGCTTTATATGCTAAAAGCAAATTATAAGCAAATTCGATTAATTTAGCGGTATTATTATAAAATCTACTTCTTCCAAAATGATATATTTTTATTTTGTTTTCCTTAATAACTCTGTGAGTCACACTAACTTTACTTGTTGGTTTTCTCATTGATGGATTTTGGTGAAACTGGAAGCTTTTTTTCAAGTTCTTCTGATATTTCTGTTAGATCAATAGGTATTAAAGGACTCTTCCCAAGAGACATGAAATCTATATCAGAAACTAGCGCGGTATGAATTTTTTAAGTTTTTGTGTTATTGCACAAAAAATATAAATATTTTTTTTTAAGTTTAAAATTTGTAAACGCACTAATAATCCCAAATTATTATTTTACTTATTAAGTAAAATATTTTTTATTAAAAATACATTGAAATTGATTATTGAGGGGTTTTAGCTGGATATAAATATTTTTGTTGATGTGGCTTACAGAATTGTTGCTGTTTATAAAAAGAAGAATGTTTTTATTATGTTATTAGAAAATATTTGGTTGGCGTTTTGTAATGTGTTTCTACTGAAATTAAAAAAAAATATGTATATACTTGTATTGATTGTATAGCCATGGTCTTAATAGTCATTTTTCCAAACCGGTCAATTTAAAAAATTATTTAAGCGCCGCAAATTAACTTAAAATAAACAAAAAATTTTACAGAATGCAGAGCGATTTGAAAGAAATCGTGAAAAGTTGTGATGACTCATTAAAAGATAAAGATTTCGTACCAATGGATGAGGAATATTTATCTGAAACAAGCGAGGTATATTTTAAATTAATCTATATGGGTAAAATTATTATTTTGCATAATTTGGACTTTTGCGTTTAAAAATTATTTAGATATTGTTATCATTATTAGCATTTGCTTTTTTGTATAATTTTTAAAATCTTTGCATTAATAAATTTGATAAATATTTGAAAATAAAATAATTAGGAATTTTTTATTGCAATAAATTTGTAAGCCACAGAAAAATATTAGAAATGTTGTTTTTGAAATTAAAAAATTTTTCAAATAAATTTAGGCAGTAACAATGTAAGCCACAATTTTTTATTAAAAATGGTACTTCCAATGGGTTTTAAGCATTCATAGATGGATGCTTCTTAAAGGTGTTTAAAGTAGAAAAACACAGATTTTTTAGATTTATTTTAAACTTAAAAGTCGATTTATTCAATATTTTGTGTATGTGGTTACAGAGTTATTGCACTAAGCGTCTCAATTATTTTGTGTGATTTTTGAGGAAGTTATAGAGCAATAACTTGCTGCTTATATTTTTTTCGATTTGTAATCTCATAAGGAATAACTTAATTAAGACTAGCTTAATTCAGCTTATGCTTTGATATATATCAAATAGAATGTATCATTTATATTATGTAGAACGATCTTTTTTAGAAAAATTTAAATTAGCAACGAATTTTAACTATTAACTCAAAAAGAAATAAATTTCTGAAAATCGACTTGAAAGTTTAAAAGTAAAAAATAACTTAAGCACTTTTTTCTTATTGCCATAGATATATAGACCCGTATTTTCGATTTTATTATAAGCTACATGCAATCGAAAATATAATTTTTTATTGGAATTAGAATTTTATGGGCCTACACAGAAAAAAATAAGTTTCATTTTTGATAACAAAAATCCCGGTATTCAATCATTTTAATTTTCGAATTTCCTGTGATAAAGAAATCCGCTATATCAATAACAAAAATTGTAAAATAATAGGGTACGTTCGTAAAAGCAGCACTTGGCAGCACTGATTAGAGTCAAACGTTTTTTAATGCATTTAATCGGCCGCAAATCTGTGCAAATGGTGCAGTAAATTATTTTAAGATGCAAGAAGTTGCGGTGGAACAATAAATTGAATATATCTATGTATTTTGATTTTTAAATTACATGTTTCGAATCTTACCAAAAAAGCAGATTGATAAACTCGAAAATAACTTTGAAACACATAATCTTGGTAGTTGTTTTTATTATTTCAAAGGAGTTTTTTTATTTTAGTTGTATTCTTTTTTAAGGCCAATGCTGTTCTCATAAGAAATTGTCGCTTTAATTTTCTTTTAAATTTTTTGCTTACTATAATTTAAAAGAAAATTGTCAATATTTTCTTAAATAAAATTACTTGCCAATTTTAAAATTGTTTGCAGTTTGTTCAAAAATGTCAACTGAGCACAGATGTTGAGCAGTTGCAAGGCATGTGCAGCAGATAATCACGCATACGCAGTTAAACCTGCAGAACTGCCGCATTGATGCATAAATTTGCAGCATTTACGAACGTACCCATAATATTTTTTTTTTCAATAATATAAATATTTGAATTAATAAAATATCTTATCAATAATTTGTAATGTAAATGTAATGAATCAAAGAAAAAAGTTTTGACAAATTTTATTTTCAGTGATAATTGTTATTTTGTGTATGTGTGTGGATGGATGAATGCTAGTTTGTTTTTGCTTGGCTGCGATTAAAACTAAATGTGTTTGGGATGAGTCGAACCGGGAGTCTCTTATTAACTAATAGACCTACGTGCTTACCACTCAGCTAAAGAGCAAATGGTTATGAATTCGCAAATAATGAATACAGGCAAAACATGAGAAATCATGGTTCTTCTACATTTGCGCATTGCGTTTTGATGTAATCTAAAAATTAACTTTGTTGAGAAAAAAAACAAGCCACGACGATTTTCGGCTACTTGTTGTCATTCACACGTATACAAAACGATCAATCAAAAAAACAACAACATCTACACATAACCACCCTGCAGAAAATTTGGTGACAATTGATCCAAATGTACTCGTCCTATAACTGGAGATAATGTGGGTGTTATCAAAAGTACGTAGTAGTGTATGGTGAAAAAAGTCACATCGTTTAAATGGTGGCATATTGACCATTTTCGTGGTGTATCGTCTTGATCTTGAGCCAATTTAATTCGGACTCGGTCTAGTATTGTAGTAAACTGCACTGAACAGGACCTATCAAATAGTGTAAATATAATGTTAATTGCTCCCTTCAATGTGACTCTGGGATCAGTCCCGTAACTATACTTAGATATTAACCTAAGCTTAAATGGTATTTATACTTTTGAAATATGAGTAGCCCTGTGGTCGAGTGGGTAGTGTGCCAGCCTGTCATGCACGAGGTTGTCGGTTCGAATCTGAAAAAATTTTCAGATTAAAAATAAAATTAAAAAAAATGTCATTGCATTTGTAACAATAAAAAAATATATAAGCGTTAATTGTTTCAGTTAAATGTCGAAATTTAATTTATAAATAATTTATATTATTATACATCGAATAGGTCCCTATGGGATAGTTCAGTGACAAGTCACAAGGTGCATACAAAGTATCAATTAACCCCATCCTAGGCCATCCCCGTGTAAAAGTGACTGGTCCGCTTCATAGGAAGTGTTAGAACTCGGACTGGTCCCTATCACTTGGGGACCGGTCACGTGACTAGTCTTGTGTCAGTTCCATTTCCTGCAGGGCATGTCCAAGTCAATCAACAAGCAAGATAAACACCAACACAAGCAAAACAAAAGTAAATGATATTTTAAAATGCGCGGGATTGATAAATACAAATATTATTGAAATTAAAAATTTTATTCATTAACATGGTTTTATTGAAAATAATTCTTGTCTATTTTTTTCAGTGTACCCATAGTTTAGAACAGGGAAGGAAAATGACTTCTTGGATTTTGTACCAACTGTTAAAATAAAATGTACTTTTTGGACCATGAGGGTACCAATTTTTTTTTTAATATTTATTAATAAGAACGGAAACGTGAAAAATGTGTATAAATTCAGAAGTAGACATTAAAAAAAATAAACTTAACAAAAATGGATATAAAAAGCGATAAAACCTAAAACACACTATTGAAGTAAAGGAGCGATATGTAGTTAACAAAAATAAATATAACCACATCCAAGGCGAGTTCATGTACGAGGTGCTGTCAAGTTAATAGGTACAGTTAAGGTACTACAGATTTTTTTTGTTTAGTTGACAGCACCTGGTTCATGTACCTTGCCTTGACAACAGCATTGCAACAAAAACAGAGAATCTGACCGTATATAATAAAACACACAAAAAAATTAAAGACAACATAGGCAAAATTAATGTTAGTATATACATATTTAGTGAAACATTGGCATTTTTAAATTGTATCAAGTAACTCGCGGTAGTACCACGGTACCAACGAGGTCAAAAATGTACCATAAAAAGTACAATTGTACCATGATTTCCATCCGTGGTTTAGAATTATCAAAATGACAAAATTGTTGATAACTTTTAAGATACAGGCTGTAAAATTTTATCTTAACCGATAATCTACATACAAAAACATATTTGAATATTTAAAAAAAAAACACTCTCCTGAAAACTTTAATTTTTGTCACTTACGATTAAATTGAAAAAAGGCTAGATATGTATGTCTCGTGTAAATTTTCTGAAAATTAAAAAAATGTACAACAGTAGCTCTGCATTCTGTATTTTTCTGTATTTCTCGCATCGTAATTGATATTATTTTTTATTTTTTTGTTGTCCTTAGTATGAGAAACTTTTGATCTTCGACTGTAGTCGAAAGTACTGATCGAACGAATTTTCATTTGGTATTATCACGAGCATTTGACAATAAATGACCTTATTGTGAATATCACTCAGAGTGATTTTTAAAATTTGCAAAAATTTTGCCTTAAACTAAAAACTAATCGTTTCTTATAAGTTTTCATATTAAAATACTTCATCGAAAGTTACATTATGTTCGATAGCAAAGTCTTTGTTCTACGAAATTTTCGATGCTCATAATAGTCATGAATTGATCATTCAATTTTCGATGTTCGATAGCCAGCGAAGATCGAAAATCGAATGCAACTCATAATAAGAGCCACTGTTATGTGCATATATTAAGCAATTCTTAATTATATTTCTGAAGTTTTTGTATAAATAAATAAAATTTCTAAACCTTTTTAAGAATTTGGTTGTAGGCCGTTCGTTGAGTTGGCATTGGAACCATTGGATTGTATTTATTTAGTTTCTAGTACGAGTTTTAATCAATGCATTTTTTTTTATTTGCTCAACACTTCAATTAATGCATTTTTCGACTCAATGATTAGAGTAATTGATTTGAAAATAACTTTTAATAACTATTTCAATCATTCGACTTAATCATCAGAATTGCAAAAATTTCACAATATATGCAATTTTTGTCTTTAGATAAAAATTGGTGTCATTATTTCGATGATTAATAGCATTTAATAATTGTTTCTTCTGTGCAATGCAGAAAAAAACATTTTATAAAAATAATCACTACCATCCTTTTGTATTTATTTCTATCTCAAATTGTGCCGAGAAGAAAATTATTGCAGTGAAACACTAACAGCACTATTTATAAATCTTATCAAGTTTTTATAAAACATTCAAGAAAAATTTGTTTTAAAAACTCTTTAGGAAGCCTTAATAAGTTTTATAAATAAGGCTGTAAGTTATTATCTTAAATATTTAAATTTGTATTTTTTTACCATTTTATGGTCGTCCTTGCTTAAATATACTTACATTAAAAAGCTTCTGCTTCTTTTATTAAAATAACATATGGGTATATCCAGGATCTGCAACGGGACCTTCGCTCGCCTTTATGGTGGGGTAATATGAAGAAATTTTTCATATTTTTTTTGCTTGTTGCCATATTTTTTATAACACATTAATACGAGTACATAACACTATATTTGCTACAAAATTTGGAAATCACTGATTTTTTGTTTCTGATATATCAGTTTTATTACCTGATATCGTGAACGGGACTAAACTTAGAACTCGTTTTTATCAGTATCTACAAAAATTTTAAAATCTACGAATTATTTATCATTTTTATTTAACTGAAGTGAAATTATGTGGCTTGAAATTCATAGTTGTTATGTTGAAATATTTGTGTATTTGGGACATATTTTCCCTACACAGTGGGGATTAGTTCAAGTTAAAATTGTATTAACTTCGAAATCTTTCATATATACATACGTCATTCCAAAAAGTGAGAGTTCATCCCTACCTAAAATTTTTTAAATCAATATTTTATTTAATTGAAATTAATTTTTTTAAATTGAAAACTTTTCTTTTGAATTTAAAATTTTTTAAATTCAGAACGGTTTTTATTGTTTCTACTGCATATTTAGCGTTTTTAATGTCATGTCATATCTTAGGCGCCTAAAGTATCTTTTTTAAATGCATGTCCTTGTCCCTGGTAGCACTGTGCAACAGAAAATTCACACGGTCATGAGAGTATAGGATCGATAGTATGTAATACTAAAATGAAATAAAACCCGATACTCCCCTGCAGGAAATGGAACTGACACAAGACTAGTCACGTGACCGGTCCCCAAGTGATAGGGACCAGTCCGAGTTCTAACACTTCCTATGAAGCGGACCAGTCACTTTTACATGGAGATGGCCTAGGATGGGGTTAATTGATACTGTGTATGCACCTTGTGACTTGTCACTGAACTATCCCATAGGGACCTATTCGATGTATAATAATATAAATTATTTATAAATTAAATTTCGACATTTAACTGAAACAATTAACGCTTATATATTTTTTTATTGTTACAAATGCAATGACATTTTTTTTAAATTTTATTTTTAATCTGAAAATTTTTTGAGATTCGAACCGACAACCTCGTGCATGACAGGCTGGCACACTACCCACTCGACCACAGGGCTACTCATATTTCAAAAGTATAAATACCATTTAAGCTTAGGTTAATATCTAAGTATAGTTACGGGACTGATCCCAGAGTCACATTGACGGGAGCAATTAACATTATATTTACACTATTTGATAGGTCCTGTGTTCGACCACATCGAACATGTTCAGTGCAGTTTACTACAATACAAGACGATACACCACGAAAATGGTCAATATGCCATCATTTAAACGATATGACTTTTTTTCACCATACACTACTACGTACTTTTGATAACACCCACATTATCTCCAGTTATAGGACGAGTACATTTGGATCAATTGTCACCAAATTTTCTGCAGGGCTCAGTTTATCGTTAATCGAGCTTTGTTTGATCCCTTTTCTTTTTTTTTTGTAGCTAAAAAAATTTTTATAGAATTTGTACAGTCATAATATAAATATATAAGTAATTATTATCAACGACAAATGTCGTTAAAACTTACTAAAAGGCAGAAAAAATGACTTTTTAGTTTTCAGATCAATTTTTTTTTATAATAACAAACGAGACAAGCAAAAAATACATTATATACTCGTATTATAAAAATTAATAAAATAATTAATAGAAAAAAATCATTAGTTTATTAGCAAAATAACTTTCAATGCCGGTGTACCGTTTTGTGGAAATGCTCATATAAATTTGTTCGTAAATTTCCTTATTACCTCGTATCTTCCAAACGGATGCATGGATTTCAACAGTTAAAGTATCGTTATATTTGTCTTGAGAACCCAAGTGTTTATCGATGATGTGTTAAAAAAAACGCAGATTTTTCGCGCGAATTATTAATACGTTAAATTTTTTTTAACAGACCTATCGAGTAGGGCATCAAAATAAAGGAAATTAAAAAAGGATTACAAATATGTATACACATAAGATATATGCTTGTTTATAATAGTTGCCAGGATATTAAAAGTTTATAATAACAAATAAATTTGAGAAAGCTATGCACCCGACTACCTAAAAAACTGAAAAGAAAAAAAAAAACAAGTCCAGAGTGCGGAACATAGTGACTTTAACAGTCGGGAAGCATTAAAAATCGAATTTTCAAAACTTCGTAGTTATAGTTTATTTTTTTTAGGTAGTCGGGTTTATTGATTTTATATTTTATTTAATTTTTTAATATATATACTAGTATTTATATTTTTTCTTACCATAAAATCTAATGAAATATTATAAGGTATTTATTTATTTTTGTACAAGGATTTTTTAGCTTTTTAAAAGATGATTGTGGTCGAACTCAACTGATGAGTTGCTTAAGCAGCAAGGAAATCCACATAGACTATCTTAATACAGAGCAAACAATAGAACGTACGATAGAATAATAGAATTTCTTTAAAAATTGTACTGATTATCGCCTGGGAGGAAATTGTTGATGAGTATCGGTTTCCATCCTGCCCTGTATATAGTCAAAAGTAAGTGATACTACTAGTGCTTCAAAAATTACATCATTAGCTTTTGTAAGCCAATATTTGTGTTTGATTCTCATGCAATTTTTCACTCTTTGCCATAAAATTGCCGATTTGTTTCTTATTTTATTTTAAAATTTATTACGGTAATAAAACGTATGCAGTAGTCAGTTCAAGTTGTTGATATCAAAGTCTTTTCAACTGAAAGTTTTTGTTAAGGTGTAAGCCAATATTTACTTTGGCTTAATTCCAGGTTTCGCCAAAGACACGTTCTTATGTGCTTAATCGAAGCTTGCAACTTTTTTTTTATCAAATGTCACTCATTCGGCCTGTCATTAAACGCTTCTTATCAATTATTTAATAATATAAGTATGTATATGTACAAGAAAAGTACATCTTCAGCGCCAACTGCAAAAAAAAAGAACAAAATAGCCAGACAATAATTGAAGTTTAAATGTAAATTTATTAATTGTATTACTAGTAACTAATATTTTTTTTTAACATAAAGCCAATGTTTCTGTGTTTTGAACTTAAATTAACGGATTTAAGAAATATTTATTAGTCCAAAAGATTACTTTTAACTCCCTGGTGATTTTATTACTACAAGTAATCCTCTAAGATAGCAAGTAATTTATAAACTCTTACATTTAGAAAGAGCTTTTTTTAATATGCTTATAAGCATATATGTGACCTCAACCAAAACAAACCAACACAGAAGTATTTAAAATTAATAAATTAATTTTTTATTGAAAAAAATAATAATGAATTGATATCTTAGTCGGGTATAAATTCAGTATTTTTGAGTCTTATAGAATGTGATTTTCTAAATAAGACAAGAAAACAATTACAATTTCTTAGTCACGCTCCAGCTCGGTATAAGCCGCTTTTCACATATCAATCTGGAGTTGAAGATAAATGCTACACATAAAAAAAATTTGTATGTAGGCACAGTTAATGCTTTAATAAATGCAATTAAAATTTTAATTGTTCAATACACAAGCTGGTTCTATGATTGTATAGTCTATTAAAATACAGTAGCGTAAACTTGTTGGTAACGTGTTCTTCTTTTGTCATTTAAAATACAAACACTTGGCACTACAAATTGTTGTAAATACAACAAATATAACGAATTTCACCAAAAATTGTAAAGGGTATACATGTTTGTAATATCCGTAATATTAATAAGCGACCCATACAGTATACATATATATTCTGGATCCTTATACATAGGGAAGATGCATAAGCGATGTCCGTCTGTCCGTTTGTCTGTACGTGAAATCGGATTTCCGAAGCTCCCAGAAAAGCTAGTGACTTCGGTATTGAACTGGTGTGTCATAAATGGTTCAAAATAAATTGGTATTGACAATCAGCAGAAGGTTTCAGAGCTGGAAAACTTAAACTTTATTTTGCCATATTAAAGCAACTAGCTAAACCAAATTTTTGATTTATTTTTGATAAATAAACTTATTTTATATTTTAGTACCAATAAAATTGGTATTAAAAATAAAAAATAAATAAAAGAGACGTTTCCAGGGTTTGAAAACTTTAACTTTTTTGCTAAATAAAAGTAACCTACTAACACTAAATTTTCCTTTTTCTCTATAAATTAAACATATCTTACATTAATTAAAATTTATTTGCTGGTGGCTTAGCATGTCTGCATACGTATTTCATTGGCGCTTCAACCAAATCATCAGTAGACTTCAACTACAAATTCTGGAATGGAATACGTATATAGGCATGCTAAACCACCAGCAAATAAGTTTCAATTATTGTATTTACACTTCTGACAACATGTCAAATAATAAACTTCTTCACATCTTATATTCTTAAAAAACAGATTGGTGTAAGAAATCAGAAAAATCTAAAATTATGATTCCAGGGTTGAGAAACTTACACTTTTTTTGTTTACTTAAAAGTAACTAGGCCTAATTAATTTTTTTCTTTTTCTTTATAGATTAAGTATATTTTATGCTTTTGAAAGAAAAGTTTGATGTAGAAAATTAGAAATATTAAAACCACAGCTCCAGAGCTGGAAACTTTGAACTTTTTTTTAAATTAAAGTAACCAAATAAGACTAATTTTTCTTTTTCTTATTTGCTTTTTGATTTGTTCACTTAGCATATCCTATATGTTTTTTTAAAGAACTAGATAAAGAACTAGGAATCAGGAAAATCTAAAAGGAAAATCTAAAATTAAATTTTTATGTACATAAAAATAAATAGGTCACATTTCTTTTTGCTTCTAACGGAAAAACCACAGTTTCGTTAGCGATCAACTTCGCTTTGTCCAATGCCAACTAGTGAATCGTTGACATTATTGCCTAGTACTTCTACATTTAACTCAGCGATATCATCCGCTTCGGGCTCGTGGTCATCACTTAAACAAGTTGTCACTGAAGATAAGAGCAGCCCAAGACCCAAGGTCCAAGTCGGAATGGACAGATACATTACAATTTTTTTTCAGGGTTGGAAATGAAAAAAAAATTTTTTTGCTTAAAAATAACCAAAAATATTTTTTTTCAGTTAAACATATTTCATATTTTAGGAATATCTTATTCTTATGAAAAACTTATTATTCTTTACCAAAAATGGGAAAGGGTATATATAGGTTTGTCATTCCGTGTGTAATTTCCATAATATTCATATGCGACCCATAAAATGTATATATTCTTGGTCCTTATGAATAGGGAACACGAATAAGCGATGTCCGTCTGTAGATCCGTCCGTCTGTCCGTCTAGTGTACGTGAAATCGGTTTTCCGAAGCTCCCAGAAAAGCTAGAGACTTCGTTATTGAACTGGTGTGTCAGAAATGGTCCAACTTAGATTGGTGTTGAAAATCAGCAAAATCAAGCAGAAGGTTTCAGAGCTGGAAAACTTAAACTTATAAAAGTAAATAGATAACACAATTTTTTTAATTTTTTTGTTAAATAAACTTATTTTATATTTCAGTACGAATAAAGTTTGTATTAAAAATATGAAAAAAAATTAAAAAAATCAAAAAGGCGTTTACAGGATTGGGAACTTAAACTTCTTTGTTATATAAAAATAACCTACTAAAACTAATATTTCCTTTTTATCTATAAATTTAAGATATCTTACATTCTTAAAAGAAAAATAGATTAGTGAAGGAAATCTGAAAAATTTTAAATTATGATTCCAGGGTTGGGAAACGTACAGCTTTTGTGATATATAAAATTAACTAGGTGTAATAATTTTTTTTTTTTATATTTTCATATATTTTATGTTTTGGAAAGAAAAGTTGGGTATAGAAAATTTGAAAAATAAGAACCACAGGTACACAGCTGGAAAATTTAACCTTTTTAGGGTTCCGTACACCAAAGGTGAAAAGGACCTCTATTATTTTCGCTACGCTGTCTGTCTGTCCGTCTGTCTATCACACACGCCCCCAGGGGAGTCAAATTGACAACGGGTGTGGCAATCCTGGGGCCCCAGCTAAGGGTAATGAAGTTTTTTCTGCTGGCGGACCTTTGGCTCATTACCAGTAAAACTTATGTGTTACTAGCCGATCTCTGAAATAACAGAGCAAAGGATGTGCATGTATTTATAAAAGGAAAACAAAAGAAAGAAAGATCGTTGTTGTCAGATAGGTGCATGATCACCTAGAACTGCCCCTGAGTTCAAAAGATAGTAGTAGTGAAGCCTTTATTAATAAAGGTGGATCTGCGAGGTCTGACCAGAGGCTACTTCTGGTGCTACGGGTGCCGGTTGCCCGACAGCTGAGCTGCTCAGAGATAAAAGCATTGCGGCTATCAAAATCCTGTGTTCAAAAGATTTAACGCCCCTGGATATGACCCCAGGGCAACGGCACTTGTGTCTGATCATAATAGGCACAGGATTTTGGTGGCGACAGCTTGCTTTCTTCTCGCGAGGGTGGTTCAGCTGTGCCGGCAATGGTTGAGGAATTCTCTTGGGGACCTCGCTATTGGTGTATACACAACACCATAGCGTGGAAGCCTGAGAATTATCGTAGTGGCTGTGGTTGCTACCAAAATCGCTGGGAGAATAGTCTTGGCTTCCCAGTGTGAAATCAATGCTAGTGATTGGTATGACGCGGTCAGCCAGACACTATTCTAGGTGCTGTTGCCAATCAACAGAAAGTTGTTATGGCATCAACATAGCAACTGATACGAGTTTAGATAGCTCAATTACCTAAGCAAGGTAATTAAATATAGTACAGGGATAACTACATATAAGGTTTGCAACCTGTGGTCCCTTGAGGCGCACCTATGTATTGCATAGGTGTGAACTGTAAGGGTTCACGGGGGCGTTGGTCTGGCGTCCCAAAACCGGACTCGGTGCATTGGCACCCGTGAGATAAGGCCGTTACGGCAGGTGCTCACGCAAAGCCTTTGCACTTCTGTCTATCACACACAGGGTCCCCCAGCGGAGTCTATTTTTGACTACGGGCTTGGCAACCCCGGGGCCCCAGCTGGAGTAATGTGGCTTTTTCCATTGACGTACCTTTGGTACATTACCCATAGATTTTATGTGTTACTACCCGATCTTTGGCAACAGAGCAAAGGATGTGCACATATTTAAAAAAAGAAGACAGGTTCCTGTTGACGCTAGTTAAGTGCATGATCACCTAGAACTGCCCCTGAGTTCAAAAGATAGTAATAGTGAAGCCTTTATGTTGGAACTGCCAGGTCTGAACAGAGGCTACTTCTGGTGCCACGGGTACCGGTTGACAGTCGAGCTGCTCTAAAGATTTGAGTGCATGTAGCGGTCGTCAGAATCCTTTGCTAAAAGGCCGAGTTCGTCTTATCTCACGGGGTTTAAGGAATGATTTTGGTGAGTGTGGAGTAGGCACTGGATTTTTGGCGACACAGGCATGGGTTCATTTCGAATGGGTCGTTGAGCTGTGCCGGCACACAACACCTTAGCGTGGAAGCCAGAGAATTATCGTGGTGGCTGTGGTTGCTACCAAAAACCCTGGGAGAATAGTCTTGGCTTCCCAGTGTTAAATCAATGCTAGTGGTTGGTATGACGCGGTCAGCCAGACACTATTCTAGGTGCTGTTGCCAATCAAGAGAAGCTGCTATGGGCACGGACATAGCAGCAGAGTTTAGATAGCTCAAATTACCTCAGCAAGGTAATTAAATATAGTACAGGGATAACTATATATAAGGATTGCAACCTATGTGCCTTTGTGGAGGGAACATAGGTGCATTCCTAAGAGGGTGCATGGGGGCGTTAGTCTGGCGTCTATTCCACACCCGTGTCTAGGACACCGTGAGATAAGGCCGTAATGGCAGGTGCTCACGGAAATCTGAAACACATCTGTATATCACAGGGTATTTTCTCCGGAACCGTAAGAGCTACGGACCTGAAATTTGGACACAATATGTAGACCTTTGGCCGCTACAACAGCAAATACATGAGACTTGAAAATTAAAGGGTGTTCTAAAACGAGCAACGAAAAATTTTAAAATCCCATGTAATATACATACAATTTTATGTATGTACACATGAAATTTGTAGGCTTAGTGTATTTTTAGACAGACTACAACAATTAAAACTAAAATTTAAAAAAATTTAAATTAAAGGGTGTGCCATCAGTTAATGCAATTTTGACTATGCAATTTTGACCACTTGCTGTATCATGGAAACCATAAGAGCAAAACTCTTGAAATTTTCAAAAACGGTAAAATTAAAATATCAAAAAATTATAAAATCGCCGAACCTAAAAAAAAATCGCAAAAAAAATCGCCATAAACAAAAAAAGCACAAAATTAAAAAACAACTTCTAAGACTAAAATAAATCGCGAAAAACCGGAAAAATCGCCACAATGAAAATAAATCGCCAAAATGAAAAAAAATCGCAAAAATTAAAAAAAAATCGCCAAATTAAAAAATCGCCAAAATGAGAAAAATTGCCGAAAAAACCCCAAGAACAGAAAAATTGGCCAAAATGAAAAAATTTCCTAAATAAAAATAAAGCCAAAAAACAGAAAAAAATCGTCAAACTGAAAAAAATCGCCAAAAAACAGAGAAAAATTGCCAAAACGGGCAAAAAGCGACAAAACTAAAAAAAATCGTTTACATTGAAAAAAAAAACTTAAAAAAGCAAAAACGCCACATTAAAAAATTTCTCAAAACCGAATGTACGGAACCCTCCGTGCGCGAGTCAAAGTCGCACTTTACTGAATTTTTTTTTGATATTAAGGTAACTAAATAAAACTAGTATTTTCCTTATTTCTTTTTTTCTCTGTTCACTTAACATATTTTATATAGTTTTTAAAGAACAAGATTGATATAAGGAAACAAAAAAATTTAAAATGATGATTCCAGTGTTGGGAAAAGTACACTTTTAGATACAATATATATGTAGAACTAATTAAATAAAGCTAGTTATTTTTTTGATAATTAAATATATTCTATATTTTAGAAAGAAATAAATTAGTACTCGTATTAAAACCAGAAAAATTTTAATTATGGTTCCAGGGTTGGAAATTAAAAAAAAATTATGTAAAAATAGGGAAGATCTTTACTCAAGCAAATTCTTTAGTCGAAAAAACCCAAGAGGTCACTTCCAAAAACTTGCACTATAACAAAAAATTATAAATTTTATCACAAAACAAATATGTATGTATGTACTTACGTATACATCTGTATACTACATACATATACATACGTTGGTAAAGGGTATATAAGATTCGGCACAGCCGAATATAGCACTCTTACTTGTTTAAGTTGGAAGTACTTATGCTTTCAATATATTTTTTTAAATTAATCAATTAAAAGTATCAAACTTTCAATATTCTAAATACATAGGAATTTGCTGGTTTTTGTTTGTTTTATTTAACTTATTTGGTTAGCAAATGGGCACACTGCAGTAAATATGTACTGCATTAAAAATTGCAGTAAGCAGTAAATTTACTGATTACTAAAATAATACAGTAAATTTTTACTGATAATAAAATTTAATTTTCATTACATTCATAATAAAATTGTAGCAAAGTCGCAAAATGTTTTTCCTTAAAATTTTAGTATGAAAAAAATTTAGCCACTTGGTAGAATTTCATTATGAATACGGGCATTACTGATTACTGAAAATTCAATGAACCTCATCATATAATAAATCATTTAGGCACTTTATAAAAAGTGTAGAAAAAATTTTTAGTAATCAGTAAAAATTTGCTGGTTGAAAAATTATTTTTACTAAAATTCTAGTAGTTAATGCAAAGTGCCCATCTATGGTAAATGCCTTTACTTTTACTTTAAATTTTTAATTCCTGTTACTGTTCTTGTTGCTGTGTACGAATTGCAATTAAAATAAAGCAATTATCAAGTTAAATAAAACAAACAAAAACCAGCAAATTCAATTGTATTTACAATATTTTAAATAAGTTTCTGTTGCTTCTTTCAAACACTAATACACTCATACATAGCTCACACCAATTTCATAACGCGGTGTGCATCTTAGGTAGATGATCTTACTCAAAATTTTTGATTTTATTATACCCTTTACCAAAAAAATGGTAAAAGGGTATATACAGGTTTGTCATTCCGTTTGTAATTTCTATAATATCAATAAGCGACCCATAAAATTTATATATTCTGGATCCTTATGCATAGGGAAGACGAATAAGCGATGTCCATCTGTCCGTCTGTCCGTCTGTATGTACGTGAAATCGGTTTTCCGAAGCTCCCAGAAAAGCTAGAGACTTCGTTCTTGGAGTGGTGTGTCAGAAATTTTCCAAAATAGATTGGTATTGAAATTCAGCAAAACCGATTGCAAAGCTGGAAAACTTAAACTTTATTTTGCCATATAAAAGTAACTACCGAAAACAAATTTTTATTTTTTTTAATAAATAAACTTATTTTACACTTCAGTACGACTAAAATTTGTATTTTAAATTAAAAAAATATAAAAAAAATCAAAAAGTTGTTTCCAGGGTTGGAAAACTTTAACTTTTTGTTAATTTAATTATTATTTTTCGAACTGTATTTGTTTCTATATTCTTATGAATTGAATAGGCTAAAGTTCGTAACGCTTTTTAAGCCAAATTACATGTGATAATTATTAATGAACAAATAACATCAAAGTTAGTTGTAAATATTCTGACAACAACACATAGTTGAACGGAACAGCCAGCCGTTTTCGAAGGCCACTAAACCTTCCTCATCAGCGTTCTTCTGTGTTTTGATCCACTGTGTGTGGTGTCAGTTGATGTAGATGGCTGCCTTATATACGTAACTTTATTGCAAATGGAATATGTGAATTGGTTTGATTCATTGCATTTCAATTTGCTAATGTGTTTCGTAATGTATACGCAAGTTACCATCTATATATATACCATCTTCTTCAATGGTAAGACTGTTGTAATATATATAGAAGATGGTAATATATATAGAAGATGGTATATATATAGATGGTAACTTGCGTATACATTACGAAACACATTAGCAAATTGAAATGCAATGAATCAAACCAATTCACATATTCCATTTGCAATAAAGTTACGTATATAAGGCAGACATCTACATCAACTGACACCACACACAGTGGATCAAAACACAGAAGAACGCTGATGAGGAAGGTTTAGTGGCCTTCGAAAACGGCTGGCTGTTCCGTTCAACTATGTGTTGTTGTCAGAATATTTACAACTAACTTTGATGTTATTTGTTCATTAATAATTATCACATGTAATTAAGCTTAAAAAGCGTTACGAACTTTAACTTTTTGTGTTATGTAAAATTAACTATGTCTAAAACTATGCAGGGTATTTTCTCGAGAACCGTAAGAGCTAGAGACCTGAAATTTGGACACAGTGTGAAAACCTTTGGCCGCTACAACAAGAAATATATGAGAATTGGAAATTAAAGGGTGTTCAAAAACGAGCAGCGAAAAATGTTAAAATCCCATGTAATATACATACAATTGTATGTTTATACACTTGAAATTTGTAAGGTTAGTGTATTTTTATACAGACTACAAAAATTAACACCAAAATGAAAGAAAATCGCCAAAATGAAAAAAAATCGCCAAAATGAAAAAAATCGCCAAAACGAAAAATAACCTAAAAACAGAAAAAAATCGCCAAATTGAAAAAAAAATCGTCAATATGAAAAAAATCGCCAAAACGAAAAAAACCCCAAAAAACAGAAAAAAATCGCCGAAATGAAAAAAAAAGAAAAAAATCGCTTAAATAAAAAAAACCAAAACAGAAAAAAATCGCCAAAATGAAAAAAATCGTCAAAATGAGAAAAATCTCCAAAATGAAGAAAAGCCCAAAAACAGAAAAAATCGCCAAAATGAAAAAACCTCCAAAAACAGAAAAAAATCGCCTAAACGAGAAAAAAGCGACAAAACTGAAAAAATCGTTTAAACTGAAAAAAAAACTTCAAAAAAAGCAAAAAACCTACCTTTCGTGCGTGATTTAAAGTCGCACTTTACTGAATTTTTTCATATTAAAGGAATTAAATGACACTAAGTTTTTCCTTATTACGTTTTTGCTTTGTTCAATTAACATATTTTCTGTATTTTTTAAAGAACTAGATTGGTATCAATAACCAGACAAATCCAAAATTATGACTCCAGGGTTGGAAAACTTACACTTTTTGTGTTATGTAAAATTAAATAGGTCTAAAATTACAGCTCCAAAGATGGAAACTTTATAAAAATGATAAATTTTTTCACAAAACAAATATGTATGTATGTGTCTGTATACCATATATATGTACCTACGTTGGTAAAGGGTATATAAGATTCGGCACAGCCGAATATAGTACTCTTACTTGTTGTGAAAAAGATTTTTACCCCTAGCGTATAGATGTTTACACATCAATAATTTATTTTAGATCCCGAAATCTTGAAAATCCTGCTATCCCGAAAAATCCTGGGATCCCGAAAATACCGAAAATACCGAAATACCGAAAATCCTGGGATTTTACAGATCGGGAGTTACAAAATCCCAAATCCTGGGATTTCCAAAAATAGATCCCGATTGGCATCCCTAGTAAATACATATGTTAAGTGAACGAAGTTAAAAAGGAAAAAAGAAAAAACTTAGTTTCATTTAATTCCTTTAATATTAAAAAATTCAGTAAATTGCGACTTTGAATCGCGCATGAAGGGTTGGGATTTTTGCTTTTTTGAAGTTTTTTTCAGTTTAAACGCTTGTTTCAGTTTTTTGCTTTTTTCTATTCTTAGCGAATTTTTTCTGTTTTTGATTTTTTTTTGGCGATTTTTTTTTCATTTTGGCGTTTTTTTTCCTGTTTTTAAGTTTTTTTTCAATTTGGGGATTTTTTTCTGTTTTTTGGGTTTTTTTTTCGTTTTGGCGATTTTTTTTTCATTTTGGGAATTTTTTCATTTTGGTGATTCTTCCGGTTATTCGCGATTTATTTTAGTCTTAGACATTTTTTTTTGTGTAATTTGGTGCCTTTTTTCATTTTGGCGATTTTTTTTTGTTTTTGGCAATTTTTTTTCGGTTTGGCGATTTTATAATTTTTTGATTTTTTAATTTTTTCGTTTTTGAAAATTTCAAGAGTTTTGCTCTTACGGTTTCCAAGATACAGCAAGTTGTCAAAATTGCATAGTCAAAATTGCATTAACTGATGGAACACCCTTTAATTTAAATTTTTTGAAGTTTTAGTGTTAATTTTTGTAGTCTCCAAAGAACGAAGTCTTGGACTGGTGTGTCAGACGGACATCGCTTATTCGTCTTCCCTATGCATAAGGATCCAGAATATATATATTTTATGGGTCGGTTGTTGATATTATAGAAATTGCAAACGGAATGACAAACGGGTATAAAAATATGCCATACCATATACTACTTCACTGTTGTGTGAATTTAATCCATAAAATAAATCCATTCTTTAAATTTGGCTTAACATTTTTTCTTTTATAAGATTGATTACCTAAATATCCTTCTGCTGCAAGGTAGCATAAAAATACATTATATTGAAATCAATTGAATATAACAAAACATATTTATAGTTGTGTAATACAAATATAAAAGATTAGTCACAGCAAAATGCTAGAAAACAAACGTATTGTTTCTTAGCTTAAGACATAAGTTGAGCTTATTATTTTTATTTAACACATCAAAGCATTTTAGGACTACTTGTATCCTAAAAAACAGCGACATTACAATTAAAAACAATTATTTTAAGTTTTTCTTTTCTTTTCTGTGGCTTAAACAAACGTATTTCCATAGCTTATCGCTTAATCTAGCGATATTTAGCTTACTACAATCTTATAATATATATTTAAAATCATTTAAATCAGTTAAAATTTTTAACAGTTTGTTGCGTGGCTGTATTCTGTATTTCAAAACAAGAGAATGGTTGAAGACTTAGATTATGACTTTATTATTAAATTAGATTATTACTTTATTATTAATTACTGTCTTTCTGAGATAAATATACAAGCATAAACTGTTTAACCAGATAACAGTGTTCAAAGGAATATCTTATAAAAAAAGTAACACACAATAAGAATGATATTTAAAGGAAGAATGAAATGAAAAGAAAATTTCCAATTAAAATTTCCATCATCAGCTTGAACGAAAAAATAAAACCGAAGAACATAAGATCAAAGCTCTCTTGGCCACACACATATTAAACTTTTCTAATCAACAACAAACGGAAGATATTTAAATAAGGAAAAACGTGCCCTCATCATACCAGCTCGTGAACTTCTACCGTTTTTCGAATTGCACTTGTATGCATGACAAGAAAACTGCTCTTTGCATGGCATAAAGGAAAACTTGAAACATAGAAAAAAATCTATTGCCAAGTAATACCAATTAACAGAAAAATAACGAATTAAGATACTCAAAACTTAAGAGACAACACTAATACCACTTGCAAAAACCATTGAATTGTTAATAAAATTATTATAAAAATAAACTTGTTTATGAAGAATTTAATTGTGGATGCAAGTTCATGTTGAACATTCTCGTACTCATACAATTTGGAGTTTTTCTTTTTCATTACCAAACGAAGTGGGTGGATAATTTCTTATGTCATTCTACTGGAAAGTAGGAAGTATGCATAACACTAGCATTATTATTAGGGAGGTACTAAATGGTGTATTATTAGTAACTTGAAAAATGATGATCAGCATAAGAATTTAATTTAACTTTTAATTATAAATGAAATTCTTAAATAATATAATATCTGTGATCACAGGCAATGATTGTCCATGTGGAAAAACATAGATTCGAGAACAATGAACTTTATTCGACTTGTCCACTTGGTGAATGTTACAGGGAAACAAACACAAAACTGCATAAAAGTAAAACATTTGTGTTTCTTTAACTATCATACAAAATTCATCGTTTTTACAAGAGAAAAGAACGCGTTGAAATTCTCACGTTTATTTTATTTTAGAAACACATGGTAAACAAAATTTTTGGCTTACAACTCGATACCAACCTTAGCCTGATTAAATTATAAATATAGAAACAAATAAAGATCGAACAATAATAATTTAAATTAACTTATGCTAACAGCCATGGGTCTGTGGCAAAATTTAAATCAATATACTTAATAGTAACAAAGTAGAACAAAAATGAGCAAATTAACTAACATGTGCACATCTAGTAAATAACAAACAACAATGGCAAGACTGTTGTAAATTTAGAGATGGTAAAATTGGGGTTTCATTACAAAAAAGCTTTCAGCAAAATTGAATACGATGAATCAAAACAATTCACATATTCCATTTGAACTGAAAACTTAGTATATAAAGCAAAAAAAAAAAATGGACCAAACACAAAAGAACGCTCATGATGAAGGTATAGTGGCCTTCAAAAACAGCTAGTTGTTCCCCTCTAATACGTGTTTGTCAGGGTATTTACAATGAACTTTGGTGTTATTTGTTCAGTAATAATTATATTGAGGTAATGATAAATTCTTAACATTAGAAAAGAACAAGTAAGAGTGCTATATTCGGCTGTGCCGAATATTATATACCCTTTACCAACGTACGTACATTATATATAGTATACAGATACATACATACATATTTGTTTTCTGATAATTTTTTTTCTCTAAAGCAATTAATAGTAAGTGACCTTTCAGTATTTTTCGATTAAAGAATTTGATTCAATTATTTTATTTTCGATATTAGCAATAGTTGAATATTTTACTCTACACTCTGTGGTTAAGATATATTTTACATTCACTCTTGTCAACATCGATATTATAGAAATTACAAACGGAATGACAAACCTATATATACCCTTTTACCATTTTTTTGGTAAAGGGTATAATAAGAAAAAACTTAGTTTCATTTAATTCCTTTAATATTAAAAAATTCAGTAAAGTGCGACTTTGACTCGCGCACGAAGGGTTCTGTACATTCGGTTCTGAAAAAGGCTTTTTTGCTTTTTTGAAGTTTTTTTCAGTTTAAACGATTTTTTCAGTTTTGTCGCTTTTTTCTCATTTTGGCGATTTTTTTCTGTTTTGTTTCGGTTTTTTCATTCATTCTGAAGATTTTTTTCATTTTGGCGATTCTTTTTCCATTTTGGCTTTTTTTCCTATTTTGGGGTTTTTTCCTTTTGGCGATTTTTTTTTTTTTGGTGATTTTTTTTCATTTTGGCGATTTTTTTCTGTTTCTGGGGCTTTTTTTATTTTGAAGTTTTTTTTCATTTTGGCAATTTTTTTTCATTTTGGCGATTTTTTTTCATTTCTGCGATTTTTTCCTGTTTTTGGGGTTTCTTTTAATTTTGGCGATTTTTTTCTGTTTTCCGGGTTTTTTTTGTTTTGGCGTTTTTTTTTCATTTAGGCGATTTTTTTTCATTTTGGCGATTTTTTTCTGTTTTTGGGTGTTTATTTTCATTTTGTAGATTTTTTTCATTTTGGCGATTTTTTTTAATTTTTGCGATTTTTTCCTATATTGGGGTTTTTTATTTTGGCGATTTTTTATTATTTTGGCGTTTTTTTTCATTTTGGCGATTTTTTTCTGTTTTTCGGGCTTTTTTTCTTTTTTGGCGATTTTTTTTCATTTTGGCGATTTTTTTTTCATTTTGGTGATTTTCTTTCATTTTGGCGATATTTTTTTTTCATTTAAGAAATTTATTTATTTTAGTCTTAGACATTTGTTTTGTAATTTGGTGCTTTTTTTAATTTTAGCGATTTTTTTTTGTTTTTGGCGATTTTTTCGGTTTGGCGATTTTATAATTTTTTGATTTCTTAGTTTTACCATGTTTGAAAATTTCAAGAGTTTTGCTCTTACGGTTTCCAAGATACAGCAAGTTGTCAAAATTGCATTAACTGATTGAACACCCTTTAATTTACATTTTTTGAAATTTTAGTATTAATTTTTGTAGTCTGTATAAAAATACACTAGACTTACAAATTTCAAGTGTATATACATACATACATACAATTGTATGTATATTACATGGGATTTTAACATTTTTCGTTGCTCGTTTTGGAACACCCTTTAATTTCCAACTCACATGCATTTGTTTTTGTAGCGGCCAAAGGTCTACATACTGTGTCCAAATTTCAGGTCTGTAGCTCTTACGGTTATCGAGAAAATACCCTGTGACCGACATAGTTTTAGACACATGTAGTTAATTTTACATAACACAAAAAGTTAAAGTTCTCCAACCCTGGAAACCTCTTTTTAATTTTTATACCCTTTACCAACAAAAATGGTAAAAGGGTATATATAGGTTTGTCATTCCGTTTGTAATTTCTATAATATCAATAAGCGACCCATAAAATATATATATTCTGGATCCTTATGCATAGGGAAGACGAATAAGCGATGTCCGTCTGTCCGTCTGTCTGTACGTGAAATCGGTTTTCCGAAGCTCCCAGAAGAGCTAGAGACTTCGTTCTTGGACTGGTGTGTCAGAAATTTTCCAAAATAGATTGGTATTGAAATTCAGCAAAATCGAGCAGACGATTGCAGAGCTGGAAAACTTAAACTTTATTTTGCCATATAAAAGTAACTACCGAAAACAAATTTTTATTTTTTTTAATAAATAAACTTATTTTACAGTTCAGTACGTCCAAAATTGGAATTTGAAATTAAAAAAAATATAAAAAAATTAAAAAGACGTTTCCAGGGTTGGAAAACTTTAACTTTCTGTGTTATATATAATTAACTATGTCTAAAACTATATTAGTATTTTCTCGAGAACCGTAAGAGCTACAGACCTGAAATTTGGACACAGTGTGTAGAACTTTGGCCGCTACAACAACAAATACATGAGACTTGGTAATTAAAGGGTGTTCCAAAACGAGCAACGAATAATGTTAAAATCCCATGTAATATACATACAATTGTATGTATATACATTTGAAATTTGTATGGTTAGTGTATTTTTATACAGACTACAAAAATGAACACTAAAATTTAAAAAAATTTAACTTAAAGGGTGTACCATCAGTTAATGCAATTTTGACAACTTGCTGTATCTTGGAAACCGTAAGAGCAAAACTCTTGAAATTTTCAAAATCGGTAAAACTAAAAAATAAAAAAATTATAAAATCGCCAAACCGAAAAAAACCGCCAAAACGAAAAAAAGCACCAAATTACAAAAAAAAATGTCTTAGACTAAAATAAATCGCGAATAACCGGAAAAATTGCTAACATGAAAAAAAAATCGCCAAAATGAAAGAAAATCACCAAAATAAAAGAACCCAAAATGAAAAAAAATTGCCAAAATGAAAAAAAAATCGTCAAAATTAAAAAAAAAATCGCCAAAATGAAAAAAACTCCAAAACAGGCAAAAATCGCCAATATGAAAAAAATCTCCAAAATGAAAAAAAAAATCGCCAAAATGAAAAAAAATCGCCAAAATGAAAAAATCGCCAAAACGAAAAAACCCTAAAAAACAGAAAAAAATCGCCAAAATGAAAAAAAGCGCAAAAACAGGAAAAAATCGCCAAAATGAAAAAAAATCGCCAAAACGAAAAAAACCCCAACAAACAGAAAAAAATGTCCAAAATGAAAAAAAAACCCCAAAACAGAAAAAAATCGCCAAAATGAAAAAAAAAATCGCCAAAACGAAAAAAACCCAAGAAACAGAAAAAAATTGCCAAAATGAAAAAAAATCCAAAAACAGGAAAAAATCGCCAAAATGAAAATTACGCCCAAAATAGGAAAAAATCGCCAAAATGGAAAAAGAATCGCCGAAATGAAAAAAATCTTCAAAATGAAAATAAGCCCCAAAAGCAGAAAAAAATCGCCAAAAAGTAAAAAAACCGAAACTGAAAAAAAAACTTCAAAAAAGCTACATTAAAAAGTGCTCAGAACCGAGTGTACGGAACCCTTCGTGCGCGAGTCAAAGTCGCACTTTACTGAATTTTTTAATATTAAAGGAATTAAATGAAACTAAGTTTTGCTTCGTTCACTTAACATATTTTATGTATTTTTTAAAGAACTGGATTGGTATAAGGAATTAGAAAAATCCTAAATTATGATTCCAGGGTTGGAAAAATTACACTTTTTGTGTTATGTAAAATTAAATAGTTCTAAAAATGTTTTTCTTTTCCTTTATAAATTGAATATATTTTATGCTTCTGAAAGAAAAGTTTGGCGTATAAAATTTGAAAAATGAAAATTACAGCTCCAAAGATGGAAACTTTGATTTTTTTTTAATATTAAAGTATAAAATTAATTTTTTTTATTTCTTTGTTCACTTAACACACTTTATTAATTTTTTAAATCAGAAAAATCTAAAAGGTTGATTCCAGGGTTGCTAAATTTATTGTTTTTTACAAAAGTAACTAGGTCAAGTTAGTTTTCCTTTTTAGAATGAAATAGTTTGGCGTAGAAATTAGAAAAATAAAAAACATAGCTCCAGAGCTGGAAAACTTAAATTTTTTCTAGTATATAAAACTAATTATTGCTTTGGTAATTACATATATTCTATATTTTATAAAGAAACTCAGAAAAATGGTTCCAGGGTTGGAGCTTAAAAAAAGTTTCGGTAAAAAAATAACCAAAATTATTTTTTTTTTCAGTTAAACAGATTTCATGTTTTAGGAAAATCATTACTCAAGATTTTTTATATATGGTTAACTTTTTTATGGATATCTAAACTAATTGAAGTATAAACGAAGGTTTGTGCTTATTGTGCTCTCAGCATAATAACTATTAATTTTTAGTAAATGGAGATAAAACTAAAATTTATCGCTAACGACATAAAGGACATGTTCCGTTTCATTTTCCTGATACCTTTCCTTTCTGCTGAACAAATTTCAAACAAATCCTGTAGGAATAAAACTTTTACATAATACCACGATGTATACCATTTCTAATGGGAAATTTAAATCAAGACACTAAGCAGTTTTGCAACATCAATGATTATTAAATACGGGAAAATATAAAACAAGTTAGTTTACTTGGTATGGAAGGGCAATACTAAGAATATTTTAGAGTTATTAAATAGCGGCACGGTTTTTGAACATCTCGAGAGCGAGTAAACAAGCCCCAATATTTTGGTAATGTATTGACGTGACGTCGATGTTGACTGAAATAAGAGTGAATGTAAAATATATCTTAACCACAGAGTGTAGAGTAAAATATTCAACTATTGCTAATATCGAAAATAAAATAATTGAATCAAACTCTTTAATCGAAAAATACTTACTATTAATTGTTTTAGAGAAAAAAATTTATAAATTTTTCACAAAACACAATATGTTTGTATGTGTCTATATATATGAACGTACGTTGGTAAAGGGTATATAAGATTCGGCACAGCCGAATATAGCACTCTTACTTGTTTTATGTTTTTTTAATTTAAAATTTTTAATTTTAATCGTACTGAAGTGTAAAATAAGTTTATTTATAAAAAAAAAATAAGAATTTGTTTTCGGTAGTTACTTTTATATGGCAAAATGAAGTTTACGTTTTCCAGCTCTGCAATCGTCTGCTCGATTTTGCTGAATTTCAATACCAATCTATTTTGGAAAATTTCTGACACACCAGTCCAAGGACGAAGTCTCTAGCTTTTCTGGGAGCTTCGGAAAACCGTACAGACAGACGGACAGACGGACAGACGGACATCGCTTATTCGTCTTCCCTATGCATAAGGATCCAGAATATATATATTTTATGGGTCGCTTATTGATATTATAGAAATTACAAACGGAATGACAAACCTATATATACCCTTTTACCATTCTTGTTGGTAAAGGGTATAAAAATGGACAGAAACAATAATAATGAAATGTAATGCTGCGATTTCTACATGAAACGTGAAACATCTCGAATTTGAAGTAGGAATTACCAAGCAAACCAATATAATTACTATTGCTTATAAATATATTTGTAAACTGCTGATCAAAACACAACTTTTTAACACAACCCATTTAAAAAAAAAGAAATTTAAAAAAATCGTAACGCCCTATTGTATTGTACTTGAATTGTCAGCGACTGTAAATAGCCCTCCATCGGTACCGACCACAAGTAGAGAAGGGCCAATTTTGTTGTAAAGGGTTGAAAATTCTACATATAGATATTTATAATATAGAATAACAGTGAATGAATTTTTCAAAGTTATGAATTTTCCAAATGTTATTTCTCCTCCATGGCAAAAACAAGTGCCCCCTAATGGCCGTGCGCCATAGACTACACCAGCAAATCACATCATTATCATCATCATCGCCGTCGTAGTTATCCGAATAAGAAGTGTGCACTGAAGTCTAACATCTTATTTCAACATGCTAACTTCAACTTTTAATTAACCATTTCAACAACTGAGCACATCTGTATTTATTTTCTTAAAATTATATAGTACATACATATTAATTTAATATTAGATTCTGCTCATATAATACGAGTAATAAAGTTATGGGTGATTTTCTGAAAACTTCATTTTATTTCTTTTGTTTGGAATTAAATTAAATAATAGTTTTATAGATGATTTTTACGCGGTTATAAAGCCTTTCATTTTTATTATTATTTTTTTGTTTATTTCATTCTTTACTTTTAAAAGATATACATATGTAAGTTATTAGGGCACGTGTTTTCTAATGCAAGACGTCTGAAAATCAAGTGTCCATAAAATACATGTTAGTGTACATAATTTTTCTATATTAAATATGATTATGCACTCTGTACATTTTTTAAAAATTTTGTTTTTTCTTTAGTTGAAAACAAATAAAAATTCTAACGATCAAGCAGTCATCATTACGCACTGTTAACCGTTAGAAATTATAGATGGCACAAGTTGCTAAGAATGCTTCTGAAGGGTGTAATTTCCTATTGGACTTCATAGATTTATGGTTAGTTAAATAAGGAAAACGAACGCCCTTTTTAAGCTTATGCATTATTGCTTTTCGTTTTTTTTTGCAAATGTGTTACATATTTTTGTATTAAGTAAATATTATTGTGCTTGAAAATATATATTTTATTTGAATTTTGTTAGAACTAACAATAGAGTAATTGAGAAATTCAGAGACAAGTCCATTTTCCAAATTCTATAATTTTTTTTGACGTGTTGTTTCCATATCTGCCGATCAAATTGTTCGAACTTATGGTGCAATTCTAATGTTTTAAAGACCAAATTTTTTTAGGTGACCTTAGGTAAGATTATGTAACGATGGCAGTCGAAATCAGCGATGCCAACTCTACCACTTTTGTGGTAGATCTACCTCTTTTGGGTAATGCACTCAACTCTAAAACTTTCCACGAAAAATCTACCACTTTTTTAGTTTTTCAATAATAATTCTAAAGCAAAGTTACCCGAGTTTTTTATTCTAATTCTAACCAGCTAAAATCTGCTACTTGCCCAAATATTTCCTTTACTGGTCCAGTTTATGAGAAAATTGCTCCTTCGTCTACATAAATAGTTCGAATGTTGAAAGTTAATTTGTTCAAAAGTGTTTGTAGAAACAAACTTTGGTAATACTCCACAGAGAAAACAGTGCCTACTAAATACCTCATAAAATAGAACAAAATTAATAAGAAATCTCAGTGGATTTTGTTTTCAATAAGGAAATCTTATTAATTTCATAGAAAAAACCTTTTTTTAAAAATCAAGAATAAATCTTGTAGTTTTTATGAGGTTATCTTATTGATTTTTTCAATAAGGTTTTCTTCTTGTTTTTATGAGGCGATAAGTTCGCCTCATATTATGTCTTTATTCTTTGTGCTTTGCTTATATGTATTTTCATTTAAATTCTATACCATATACTTATATATGTATGTAGTAAATTGTAGATGTTATTTATTTTTACATACATATTATATTGTATTCTTAATTAACTTACTCACCATTTATACATATTATTACTTGAGAGGAGACAAGTATTGAACCAGTAAACTTCTGACTGATAGACAAGCACTCTAACCAATATGCTAACAAACACTCTGAATAACCATTGAATTAATTGTGCAAAACATTCTTATACAAAAATTAAAAATATCATGAAAAAAATTGTCTGTATGTCTAGTTATAGATATAAAATAACAGGACACCTCATAAATCATGAAGAGTTCCTTATAAAAAAAAAGTCAATAAGATGCTTTACACATAATCATATAGGAACCTAATAAAATCAAGAAGAAAACCTTTTTAAAACAAGCAAGAGTGCTATATTCAGCTGTGTCGAATCTTATATACCATTCACCAAAGTGCGTTTACGTAGTATAGAGATACAAACATAAGCACATACATACATATTTATTTTGTGAAAAAATTTATAATGTTTTGCTCCCATGCAATTTTTATAAATGACATGTCGGTATTTTTCAATTAAATATTTTTTTTTATATTAGCAATGAGTTGAATATTTTATTCTACGCTCTGTATTTAAGAAATATTTTACATTTACCCTTATTCCAGTTGTCAAAAACGACGTCACGTCATACAATTCAAAAATAATTATTTCTTAAGAATTTTTTCAAATTTGTTTAGCACAAAGGAACGGTTTCAGGGAAATGAAACGGAACAAAGGGTTCCGTACGTTCGGTTTTGAGAGTTTTTTTACTTTGGCGTTTTTTACTTTTGACGTTTTTTTAGTTTAAGCGATTTTTTTTAGTTTTGTCGCTATTTTCTCATTTTGGCGATTTTTTTTTTTTGGTTTTTGGCAATTTTTTTTTTCATTTTGGCGTTTTTTCATTTTAGCGATTTTTCGGGATTTTTGCGATTAATTTAGTTTTAGAATTTTTTTGGACTTGGCGCTTTTTTCGTTTTGGCGATTACTTTTGCTTTTTGGCGATTTTTTTTTTGTTTGGCGATTTTTTAATTTTGCGATTTTTTAGTTTTACCGTTTTAGAAAATTTCAAGAGTTTGGCTTTTATAGTTTCAAAGATACAGCAAGTTGTCAAAATTAAATAGTCAAAATTACATTAACTGATAGAACACCCTTTAATTTTTTTTTTTTTTTTTTTTTTCATATACAAATTTATTTATTGTATCTTCAAAAATGAACTAACAATAAGTAATCAAATCTTACATCTAAATATAATTATTAGGCCCGACCAATATCGGACATAAGCTTAGTGATAGTTATAAATAATACATAAGTAGTGATAATCAAAAAGAAGTATTTTTAAGCAGTCCCATCTGGAGTGTTGGGTATAAGAGCCCTTGTGTGCCTTTTTTTTAAGCGGATGTGTCCAGTAAAGCTCAAAATATTACGGGCAAGCGGATTAGGATGTGACTCGAGTTTAGTTAAATATTTGCCTGCGTATTTTGCAATTTCTTCACTCACTAGTGGCATATTTAAATCACGATGAATATTTGAATTTTTAACGTACCATGGAGCAGATGTTATCAAACGTAAAATTTTGTTTTGCCTTCGTTGGATTCTCTCGACATTTGAAGCTGAAGCAGTGCCCCACAGCTGAATTCCATAGCACCATATTGGCTTCAAAAGCGACTTGTATATCAAAAGTTTGCAGTCTAGGCTGAGTGTTGAATTTCTGCCAATTAACCAATATATTTGAGTCAATTTAAGTTTCATTTGGGTTAACTTAGAGTCAATATGATATTTCCATGTAAGCCTTCGATCAAGGTGTATGCCAAGGTATTTGACTTGAGAATGTTGAGGAATATTTTGATTGTTGATTCAAATGGGGGAACAGGTATCTTTTCTTAGGGTAAACGTTATATGAACACACTTTTGTTCATTGACTTTAATTCTCCATAAGTTCAACCATATTTCAAGCTGGGTAATGTGTGCGTGGAGATTGCGGGATGCCTCATCAGGATTTTTGTGAATACTCAAACAGGCTGTATCATCGGCAAATGTAGAAGTGTGGATGTTATTGCTCACAGGCATATCACAAGTATATATTAGATACAAGACTGGCCCCAGAATACTACCCTGTGGCACACCAGAAGATATAGGCTCGGGTACACTCATGAAGTCTCCTTCCACAACAGTAAATTTCCTATCGAGGATATAACTTTCCAAAAGCTTTTGTATGTTTATTGGTAGGTATGTCTTCAGTTTTAAAACTAGGCCTTCGTGCCATACTTTATCAAATGCCTGAGAAACATCAATAAAAAGGGCAGAACAATACTTTTTTTCTTCAAATGTCCTCCTTACAACTTGAACCAATCTATGCGTTTGCTCAATAGTGCTATGCTGACATCTAAAGCCAAATTGATGGTCCGGGATGCACCCACTATCAGCTAAAATTGTGGACAATTTAGTCATGAGCAGATTTTCGAAAAGCTGTGAAATTGTTGAAAGTAAGCTTATAGGCCTATATGACTCAGCCTTCGTAACATCTTTGCCTGGCTTTGGAATCATTTTAATCTTGGCAAGTTTCCAGTTATGTGGAAAATACTGCATTCGTAAAATGGCATTAAAAATAAATAGCAAGATTCTTATTGCAATATGAGGCAAGTTCATCAGCATCTTGTTACTAATGCCATCAATACCTGGAGCTTTCTTAGGGTCGAGTTCAGCAACTATTTTTTGTAGTTCACGCATCTTAAACCTTAAGGGACGAGGGGGTAGAGAGACTACACTCGGTAAATCGGCAGCACCCGTACATGAATTGGGAGTGAATACAGATTTTAAATGCTCAGAAAATAAGTTACCTTTCTCACTATCGCTTCTTGCCCAGCCTCCAGTCGAAGTACGCAATGGTGATTTGAGATCAACGGGTCTTTTAAGATTTCTAGTAGCGCGCCATAAAGAGTAATTAGATGTTGACGTTACATCAAGACCTTCTAAATACTTTTCCAGTAATGCAGTCTTTTCCGACGATAGCAGCTCTTTGAGTCGTTTAGTACATTCTTTAAGTCTGATTTTATTTAGGGGTGATCGGTGTTGTTGCCATTCTCTTCTAGCTCTCCTTTTTTCACATACAAGACGTTCAATTTCCGTAGAATAAATTCTATTAAAGCCAGTCTGCGGATAGGAAGTAGTGGCATGTTCAGCAGCCTGTTTAATATATTCGTTAAGATTGGCAATATTAAATTCAATATCATCAGGTGATCTTAGCTGAATGTTTTCTACGCAGTGACTACTAATATATTTTTTGAATCCTAGCCAGTTGACCCTGTTAATCGTTTTCGCATATGAGTTAGTTAAATCACTCCTTAGTGGGTTGAAAATTGTAACTATTGTGGGAGAGTGATCGGAGGACAGATCTACAGAGCCCTCTACGTGAATTAAGTCCCTATGGATATTTTTCGTGACGCCAAAATCTATAACATCTGGAATTTTTCTTACGTCAGTAGGCCAGTAAGTAGGCTCCCCACTTGAAATGACATCTAAGCCCATTTTTGAAATTGTATTAAACAACGCTCTACCTCTAGGTGTAACAAGACGCGAGCCCCAGTACGTATGTTTTGCATTGTAGTCACCAGCTGCCACGAAACAAGATCCAAGCGATTTGTAGAACTTCTCATACTGATCTTCGGTAACTGAAAATCTGGGAGGTGAGTAAATTGATGATATCACGAAGTTCGCACAAAAATTTTCTACGATAATATTCGTAGTTTGCATATATTCTTCACTAACGTTCTCAAGGATATAGTGCTTGAGTCTTGACTTAATTAGAATTGCTGATCCACCGCATGCTCTCCCCCTCGGGTCCTTTGAATCATATAGAGTGTAACCATTTATTTTAAAGCAGCTTCTCGAAGTCAAGTGAGTCTCAGAGACCATCATTATATCAATATTTTTTTCCGTGAGGAAGTGCTCAAGTTCATTTTTATGTTGGCGAATGCCGTTTGCGTTCCAGAAACATAGTTTTAACGTGTTCATGGTTTGTTGACTAATGCTTGAAGCAGAGTATTCTGCATTCTCAGCATTTCTTGCATCATGCTAGTCATATTTGTTGTAAAGTTGTTTATAGTTAGCACCAGATTCTCAATAGTAGCTTCAAGACGACTAAAGTTAAAGCTAGAGTTTGCATTCGTTAAATTACTTGGCGGTGGAACATTTTGTGTGGGAATAGAATAATAGAATAGAATAATTTGCAGTAGGTTTTTGTGTGGCCATATTCTTGGCAATTATGGCACTGTGCGGGACCTGAACGCTTACGTGGCTCTTCAACTGTGATTTTTCGGTGTAAAAGGTATTTTAGACTATAAATTGGGTGCGTCTCATTTTTCTTTAACTGTATATCATTCGGCTCCAGTTCAACACGAAATAGAGGCTGGGGAATCTTCTCTCTATTGATTATATTGGTAACATTTTTTACCTTAAATCCTTGTTCGATAAGTGCACATTTTACTTCTTCAGGCTCAACATATGAATCTATGCCCTTTAATACTATTTGTAGGCCTTTAGCACTCTTAAGTTGATATGTATAAAAATTTGTTTTATTTTTTTCAAACTCACTAACAATTTTTCGGAAATCTTTTTCATCATATATTTGGATTTTAGTTTCATCAATATTACCTCGTTTAATTGGAATGATGTGAAAAGTATTTTCACCAATGGTCGACAGTAGATTTTTTAGAAGCGCGTTTGAATTTTTTTCTCTCAGATAAATAGGTGGTGGCTTAAAAGACTTTTGCGATGATGCAGCGGGCTTGTCGTTTTTGTCTTGCAATAATGAAAAACGATTTTGACGATTGATAGAAGATGTGCTGTTATCCCTAGACATCTTTGGGGCGGATCCAATTTTTTTGAGGGTGGCGTTGGCTGAAGTAGTTAGCACGTTGACTACAAAACCGAAGGTCCTGGGTTCAATCCCTGTATCCGACAGTCATTAAAATAAAAACACCACGCATTTTTCTGATGTGCATTAGTGTCCCTTTGTGTCAGTTGTTGTAGGAAAGTTCAAGTGATGAAGGCATAGTCACTGGTCACTGAACTATACAGACTTCAGCAGATACTAATCCTAATGTAACATCAGAGCGCCATCCTTCGTTGTGTAGCAAAATCATTGGCGAAGTAAAATAATCAATAAAATGGCTACAAGACACAGCTTCAAAAAATTAATACGCCTCATTTAACATCAGAGAGGCGCTGCAAAACTGCATTATTCAAAAACGTGCGAAAAAAAGCAGAGTTGTAAAAGAATGAAGCTTTCCTCTATCTCTTCCTTCACCACCTGTCTTCTCTCTCACTATCCCTTTCCTAAAGAAGGTAACACCTAGTAATAGTAGTAGGCATTAATTGCCTGAGTGTTACTTCTCTTTTAAAAAAAAAAAAAAAAAAAAAAAAAAAAATTTTAGTAGAATTTGGGCTTCGCCCGCGCTTTAAAATGGTTATATATCTGTCCATTCCTACTTGTACCTTTGGTTTTGTACTACTGTTGTCTTCAGTAACAACTTGTTTAATTGTTGACCACGAGCCCGAAGCGGATGATATCGCTGAGTTAAATGTAGAAGTACTAGGCAATAATGTCAACGATTCACTAGTTGGCATTGGACAAAGCGAAGTTGATCGCTGACGAAACTGTGGTTTTGCCGTTAGAAAAAGTCTATTATCAGATTTTTGATTTTTATTAAGAGCTTCAGAACTCACAGCAAGTCTATTATCAGATTTTTTATTTTTATTGTTATCATTATGAGCATCAAAACTCACAGTAAAATAGGCATTTCTGCCGTTAGAACTCACTTCACTATTTTTTTCCTCTGGGGTACTCATAAAGAGTATTCCTCAAGGGTATGTTTGTATGTGTTTTTGTTTACGGTTTTTTTTTTGTTTTTGTTATTTCAATATGTAAAAATATTATCAAAGCAAAAAAATGCTTATTTATCAAAGTTAATATGTACTACGAATATTTTTTAATTTAAAATTTTTTATTTTAGTGTTAATTCCCAGCAAAAAACTCTGCCTACTAGAATGCAAAAAGTGTATGTACTCCTCAGTCATTAGTACTTACAATTTGACTGAATAACCCATTAGTTTTGTTTGAGAAGTTCAAAAGGTATACGGTACCCTATACTTTTTGCCTACAAACATGCAAAAGTTAATATATTAATGATTGCCAAAAAGTACTCAAAATTTAATGTGTTATTTCTTGCTTACAAATATGAAAAATTTTATAGATTAATTTTTGCTTAAACTTATTCGAAATTAGTTTGCTAGTTTTTCTAATTAAAATATATAAAATTTTGTAACATAATTATAAAACTTGTACCTTTTTTTTGGGATTGTTAAAAATCATAATCTTACAAAGAAAATATGTGAATATGTATATTGAAGAATATGCGAAAATACTTAAATTTTGTAATAAAAATTATAGTAAACCAAAGTTATTTTATTGTTTTCGAAGCTCATTTTCAGGATCAATAAATTTTTCTCTAGATATGTTTCATTATTAACTGGAAAGTACAACAATAAGTGCTTTCACGTAATAATATAAATAAGTTCTTATTTTATTCATTACAGGACAGTCATTATTATGCACATAAAATAATTAGATAAATAAGTAGCACTCATTACTTTGTAAGCCATTGAAAGAGTACTACCCATTACAGAATTTCGAAAAATTTTTGCTGGGTTGTTATAGTCTGTATACAAATACAGTAAATTTAAAAATTTAAATTGTAAATAGATACAATTGCACGTATATTACATGGGATTTCAAAATTTTTCATTGCTCGTTTTGGAACACCCTTTAATTTTTCACTCTCATGTATTTCTTGTTGTAGCGGCCATAGTTCTACATAATCTGTCGAAATTTCAGGTCCTATTTAACAAAAAGAAAAAAATATTTGACCTAGTTACTTTTATATACAAAACAAGTAAGAGTGCTACATTCGGTTGTGCCGAATCTTATATGCCCTTTACCAACGTGCGTACATATACATATATAGTATACAGACACATATATACATATTTGTTTTGTGAAAAAATTTATAATTTTTTTCTCTAAAGCAATTAATAGTAAGTGACCTTCCAGTATTTTTTGATTAAAGAATTTGATTCAATTATTTTATTTTCGATAGTTGAATATTTTACTCTACACTCTGTGGTTAAGATATATTTTACATTCACTCCTATTCCAGTCAACATCGACGTCACGTCAATACATTACCAAATTATTGGGGCTTGTTTACTCGCTCTCGAGATGTTCAAAAACCGTACTGCTATTTAATAACTCTAAAATATTCTTATTTCCATATTTTCCTGTATTTAATAATCATTGATGTTGCAAAACTGCTTAGTGTCTTGATTAAATTTACCATTGCAAATGTGGTATTATGTAAAGGTTTTATTCCTACAGCATTTATTTGAAATTCGTTCAGCAGAAAGGAAAGGTATCAGGAAAATGAAACGGAACATGTCCTTTATATCTTTAGCGATAAATATTAGTTTTATCTCCATTTACTAAAAATGAATAGTTATTATGCTGAGAGCACAATAAGCACAAACCTTCGTTTATACTTCAATTAGTTTAGATATCCATAAAAAAAACATGTATAAAAAAATCTTGAGTAATGATTTTCCTAAAACATGAAATCTGTTTAACTGAAAAAAAAATATTTTTGGCTATTTTTTTTTACTGAAACTTTTTTCAATCTCCAACCCTGGAACCATATTTCTGAGTTTCTTAATACTAATTTATTTCTTTATAAAATATAGAATATATTTAATTACCAAAGAAATAATTAGTTTTATATACCAGAAAAAATTTAAGTTTTCCAGCTCTGGAGCTATGTCTTTTATTTTTCTAATTTCTACGCCAAACTATTTCATTCTAAGTCATAAAGTATATAAAACTTGTAAACAAAAAGAAAAAACTAACTTGACCTAGTTACTTAATTTAATTATTATTTTTCGAACTGTATTTGTTTCTATATTCTTATGAATTGAATAGGCTAAAGTTCGTAACGCTTTTTAAGCCAAATTACATGTGATAATTATTAATGAACAAATAACATCAAAGTTAGTTGTAAATATTCTGACAACAACACATAGTTGAACGGAACAGCCAGCCGTTTTCGAAGGCCACTAAACCTTCCTCATCAGCGTTCTTCTGTGTTTTGGTCCACTGTGTGTGGTGTCACTTGATGTAGATGTCTGCCTTATATACGTAACTTTATTGCAAATGGAATATGTGAATTGGTTTGATTCATTGCATTTCAATTTGCTAATGTGTTTCGTAATGTATACGCAAGTTACCATCTATATATATATACCATCTTCTATATATATTACCATCTTCTATATATATTACAACAGTCTTACCATTGTCGTTTTGTTCCTTACTAACTATACACATGTTTGTTAATTTACTTATTTTTGTTCTACTTAAGACAAACTTTTTTGGTTTGTTACTATTAAGTATATTTTTATTTTTAATTTTTGCCACAAGCCAATGACTATTAATTAGTTAATTTAATTATTATTTTTCGAACTGTATTTGTTTCTATATTCTTATGAATTGAATAGGCTAAAGTTCGTAACGCTTTTTAAGCCAAATTACATGTGATAATTATTAATGAACAAATAACATCAAAGTTAGTTGTAAATATTCTGACAACAACACATAGTTGAACGGAACAGCCAGCCGTTTTCGAAGGCCACTAAACCTTCCTCATCAGCGTTCTTCTGTGTTTTGGTCCACTGTGTGTGGTGTCACTTGATGTAGATGTCTGCCTTATATACGTAACTTTATTGCAAATGGAATATGTGAATTGGTTTGATTCATTGCATTTCAATTTGCTAATGTGTTTCGTAATGTATACGCAAGTTACCATCTATATATATATACCATCTTCTATATATATTACCATCTTCTATATATATTACAACAGTCTTACCATTGTCGTTTTGTTCCTTACTAACTATACACATGTTTGTTAATTTGCTTATTTTTGTTCTACTTAAGACAAACTTTTTTGGTTTGTTACTATTAAGTATATTTTTATTTTTAATTTTTGCCACAAGCCAATGACTATTAATTAGTTAATTTAATTATTATTTTTCGAACTGTATTTGTTTCTATATTCTTATGAATTGAATAGGCTAAAGTTCGTAACGCTTTTTAAGCCAAATTACATGTGATAATTATTAATGAACAAATAACATCAAAGTTAGTTGTAAATATTCTGACAACAACACATAGTTGAACGGAACAGCCAGCCGTTTTCGAAGGCCACTAAACCTTCCTCATCAGCGTTCTTCTGTGTTTTGGTCCACTGTGTGTGGTGTCACTTGATGTAGATGTCTGCCTTATATACGTAACTTTATTGCAAATGGAATATGTGAATTGGTTTGATTCATTGCATTTCAATTTGCTAATGTGTTTCGTAATGTATACGCAAGTTACCATCTATATATATATACCATCTTCTATATATATTACCATCTTCTATATATATTACAACAGTCTTACCATTGTCGTTTTGTTCCTTACTAACTATACACATGTTTGTTAATTTGCTTATTTTTGTTCTACTTAAGACAAACTTTTTTGGTTTGTTACTATTAAGTATATTTTTATTTTTAATTTTTGCCACAAGCCAATGACTATTAATTAGTTAATTTAATTATTATTTTTCGAACTGTATTTGTTTCTATATTCTTATGAATTGAATAGGCTAAAGTTCGTAACGCTTTTTAAGCCAAATTACATGTGATAATTATTAATGAACAAATAACATCAAAGTTAGTTGTAAATATTCTGACAACAACACATAGTTGAACGGAACAGCCAGCCGTTTTCGAAGGCCACTAAACCTTCCTCATCAGCGTTCTTCTGTGTCTTGGTCCACTGTGTGTGGTGTCACTTGATGTAGATGTCTGCCTTATATACGTAACTTTATTGCAAATGGAATATGTGAATTGGTTTGATTCATTGCATTTGAATTTGCTAATGTGTTTCGTAATGTATACGCAAGTTACCATCTATATATATATACCATCTTCTATATATATTACCATCTTCTATATATATTACAACAGTCTTACCATTGTCGTTTTGTTCCTTACTAACTATACACATGTTTGTTAATTTGCTTATTTTTGTTCTACTTAAGACAAACTTTTTTGGTTTGTTACTATTAAGTATATTTTTATTTTTAATTTTTGCCACAAGCCAATGACTATTAATTAGTTAATTTAATTATTATTTTTCGAACTGTATTTGTTTCTATATTCTTATGAATTGAATAGGCTAAAGTTCGTAACGCTTTTTAAGCCAAATTACATGTGATAATTATTAATGAACAAATAACATCAAAGTTAGTTGTAAATATTCTGACAACAACACATAGTTGAACGGAACAGCCAGCCGTTTTCGAAGGCCACTAAACCTTCCTCATCAGCGTTCTTCTGTGTTTTGGTCCACTGTGTGTGGTGTCACTTGATGTAGATGTCTGCCTTATATACGTAACTTTATTGCAAATGGAATATGTGAATTGGTTTGATTCATTGCATTTCAATTTGCTAATGTGTTTCGTAATGTATACGCAAGTTACCATCTATATATATATACCATCTTCTATATATATTACCATCTTCTATATATATTACAACAGTCTTACCATTGTCGTTTTGTTCCTTACTAACTATACACATGTTTGTTAATTTGCTTATTTTTGTTCTACTTAAGACAAACTTTTTTGGTTTGTTACTATTAAGTATATTTTTATTTTTAATTTTTGCCACAAGCCAATGACTATTAATTAGTTAATTTAATTATTATTTTTCGAACTGTATTTGTTTCTATATTCTTATGAATTGAATAGGCTAAAGTTCGTAACGCTTTTTAAGCCAAATTACATGTGATAATTATTAATGAACAAATAACATCAAAGTTAGTTGTAAATATTCTGACAACAACACATAGTTGAACGGAACAGCCAGCCGTTTTCGAAGGCCACTAAACCTTCCTCATCAGCGTTCTTCTGTGTTTTGGTCCACTGTGTGTGGTGTCACTTGATGTAGATGTCTGCCTTATATACGTAACTTTATTGCAAATGGAATATGTGAATTGGTTTGATTCATTGCATTTCAATTTGCTAATGTGTTTCGTAATGTATACGCAAGTTACCATCTATATATATATACCATCTTCTATATATATTACCATCTTCTATATATATTACAACAGTCTTACCATTGTCGTTTTGTTCCTTACTAACTATACACATGTTTGTTAATTTGCTTATTATACCCTTTACCAACAAAAATGGTAAAAGGGTATATATAGGTTTGTCATTCCGTTTGTAATTTCTATAATATCAATAAGCGACCCATATAATATATATATTCTGGATCCTTATGCATAGGGAAGACGAATAAGCGATGTCCGTCTGTCCGTCTGTCCGTCTGTCCGTCTGTCCGTCTGTCCGTCTGTCCGTCTGTCCGTCTGTCCGTCTGTCCGTCTGTCCGTCTGTCCGTCTGTCTGTACGTGAAATCGGTTTTCCGAAGCTCCCAGAAGAGCTAGAGACTTCGTTCTTGGACTGGTGTGTCAGAAATTTTCCAAAATAGATTGGTATTGAAATTCAGCAAAATCGGGCAGACGATTGCAGAGCTGGAAAACTTAAACTTCATTTTGCCATATAAAAGTAACTCCCGAAAACAAATTTTTATTTATTTTTAATAAATGTACATATTTTACACTTCAGTACGACTAAAATTAGAATTTTAAATTAAAAAAATACAAAAAAATTAAAAAGACGTTTCCAGGGTTGGAAAACTTTAACTTTTTGTGTTATGTAAAATTAACTATGTCTAAAACTATATTAGTATTTTCTCGAGAACCGTAAGAGCTACAGACCTGAAATTTGGACACAGTATGTAGACCTTTGGCCGCTACAACAACAAATACATGATAATTGGAAATTAAAGGGTGTTCCAAAACGAGCAACGAAAAATTTTAGAATCCCATGTAGTATATATACAATTGTATGTATATACACTTGAAATTTGTAAGGTTAGTGTATTTTTATACAGACTACAAAAATTAACACAAAAATTAAAAAAAATTTAAATTAAAGGGTGTTCCATCAGTTAATGCAATTTTGACTATGTAATTTTGACAATTTGCTGTATCTTGGAAACCGTAAGAGCAAAACTCTTGAAATTTTCAAAAACGGTAAAACTGAAAAAATAAAAAATTATAAAATCGCCAAACCGAAAAAATCGCCAAAAACAAGAAAAATCGCCAAAACGAAAAAAAGCACCAAATTAAAAAAAATTCTAAGACTAAAATAAATCGCACAAAAAAAACGGAAAAATTGCTAAAATGAAAACAAAAATCGCCAAAATGAAAGAAAATCGCCAAAATGAAAATCGCCATAAGGAAAAAAATCACCAAAACGAAAAAAAACCCAAAAAAAAACAGAAAAAATCGCCAAAATGAAAAAAAATCGCCAAAATGAAAAAAATCGCCAAAACGAAAAAAACCCCAAAAAACAAAAAAATCGCCAAAATGAAAAAAAGCCAAAAACAGAAAAAAAATCGCCAAAACGAAAAAAGCACCAAATTAAAAAAAAATTATAAAACTAAAATAAATCGCAAAAAACGGAAAAATGCTAAAATGAAAAAAAAAAATCGCCAAAACGAAAAAAAACAGAAAAAAATCGACAAAATGAAAAAAAAATCGCCAAAATGAAAAAAATCACCAAAACGAAAAAAACGCTAAAAAACAGAAAAAAATCTTCAAAATGAAAAAAAATCGCCAAAACGAAAAAAACCCTAAAAAACAGAAAAAAATCGCCAAAATGAAAAAAATCGCCAAAAAAAGAAAAAACCTAAATAACAGAAAAAAATCGCCAAAACGAAAAAAATCATTAAATTAAAAAAAATTTCTAAGGCCCAATTCATACGAGGATTTAAAAATCTTGTTTTATTTTTGATTCTCTTTAAAAGTTGCTTCCAAAAACATTTTACATTCATACGATGATTTTTTCCATGTTTCTAGTTTTGATTTTTTTTCTTCCAAAAATTTTATCAGTGTTGCCATTAGATTTTAAAAAAATTCGTTTTTCCCTACGTGTTAAAAAATTTGTTTTGTAAAACTTTTGTAAACCAAAATTATTTCTTCTGAATATTTGGAGCTATAGTAGGTAACTTAAAACTTGACATATGTATGTATGTATGTAATTCTTTTGTATTAAATTATTCAAAGTGACTACTTCTGCCTTCGAAATTAATGCATACTTTTCTACAGTTTTTCAGAAATTATCTTATAATACAAATATAACACATTATATATTTGGATTTTCTCCAATCATGATGCTCATTTCCTATTTTCTGGGGTGCTTGCCATTAAAAGAGTAGAGGGAAGATCCTATCAAAATACAGGCACTGCGACACAAAAATAATTAGATAATTAAAAGTCTATGTAATTACGAGCAAAAACAAGTTTTTAAACGGAGCAAAAATATATTTTGCGTATAGTTATTTTTACATTTATGCACAAAAAATGCAATATGAGAATACAAAATACCTACATTTTGGCGAAAATAAAATATTTGTCGGATATTCCCTATACTCCTATATAAGCGACAAAAATACCTACAGGTAACACGGTTTTCTATTAAAAATAAAGCTGTTGTCACATTCAATGAAAAAATAAAATAAAGCAACATACCAAAAATTAAAATATGTGTAAAGAAAATTTGAAAAAAAACTCGGAGAACGGAAAATGTGATTTTTTTTCTACCCCCTTTGCTTTTCTATACAGTTCGCCTACAAACTATAAAAATCGTGTTTCAAAAAATCATTGAAAAATCAAAGTGTGAATTAGGGCTAAGACTAAAATAAATCGCAAAAAAACGGAAAAATTGCTAAAATGAAAACAGAAATCGCCAAAATGAAAGAAAATCGCCAAAATGAAAAAAAAAATCGCCAAAATGAAAAAAAACACCAAAACGAAAAAAAAACCTAAAAACAGAAAAAATCGCCAAATTAATAAAAAAAATCGCCAAAATGAAAAAAATCACCAAAACGAAAAAAACCCGAAAAAACAGAAGAAAATCGCCAAAATGAAAAAAAGCACTAAATTAAAAGAAAATTTCTAAGACTAAAATAAATCGCAAAAAAACGAAAAAATTGCTAAAATGAAAAAAAAATCGCCAAAATGAAAAATATCGCTAAAACGAAAAAAAAAACCTAAAAAACAGAAAAAATCGCCAAAATGAAAAAAAATCGCCAAAAAATAAAAAAGATCGCCAAAACGAAAAAAAACTAATAAACAGAAAAAAATCGCCAAAATGAAAAAAAATCGCCAAAATGAAAAAAAAAAATCGCCAAAATGAAAAAAATCACCAAAACGAAAAAAAAGAAAAAAATTGCCAAAATGAAAAAAAAATCGCCAAAATGAAAAAAATCACCAAAACGAAAAAAAAACAAAAAAAATCGCGAAAAAAACCCAAAAAAACAGAAAAAATCGTCAAAATGAGAAAAATCTCCAAAATGAAGAAAAGCCCAACAACAGAAAAAAAAATCGCCAAAATGAAAAAAACCTCCAAAAACAGACAAAATCGCCAAAACGAGAAAAAAGCGACAAAACTGAAAAAATCGTTTTAACTGAAAAAAAACTTCAAAAAAGCAAAAAACCTTCCTTTCGTGCGCGATTCAAAGTCGCACTTAACTGATTTTTTTATTATTAAAGGAATTAAATGAAACTAAGTTTTTGCTTATTTCGTTCTTGCTTTTTTCACTTAACATATTTTATGTATTTTTTGAAGAACTAGATTGGTAACAATAATCAGAAAAATCCAAAATTATGACTCCAGGGTTGGAAAACTTACACTTTTTGTTTTTTTTTTTCTTTTTTTTTATAAATTGAATATATTTTATGCTTCTGAAAGAAAAGTTTGGTGTATGAAATTTGAAAAATGAAAATTATAGCTCCAAAGATGGAAACTTTAAAAAAATGATAAATTTTTTCACAAAACAAATATGTATGTACGTGTCTGTATACTATATATATGTACGTACGTTGGTAAAGGGTATATAAGATTCGGCACAGCCGAATATAGCACTCTTACTTGTTTTTTTTTAATTTTGGCAGTACCATAAACTTAGGTCTTTCCAACTTTTTCTGAAACTTAGGAAATATGTCTTGAAAAATTCATATCATTTTTACATTTCCGGGTGAAAAATCTAAAACTTGTTTACATATTATATTTAAGCCCTTTAAAATGTACTAAAATCACAAATAAAAAATTACCTATTTAAAAAAAAAAATTTTTCACTTTATCAAACTTTTGCATTTTGGGAATTCCAAATAAAAAATCGCAAAAGTTTTCGATGGCACAAACAACTTTTCTATATAAAATATTTACACAAAATTATTTTTGTTTTTTTGTACCTATAGTTATAAACAAAACTGTTAAGTTTCAAAGCAGTACAATAAAAATTAAATTTAAAAAATTTTTTTTGTAACACAGTAAAAATCGTTTTTCCGTTCAACAGTTTTACCTCAAACATTTAGCGCCCTCTACTGTTAACAAAAAGACGAGATGATAAATTCTATTTACGAATTTATTTAAGGTACTTTGTTAGCTTTACAAAAATGTATATTACTTAAATATTCTAAGCACTTTAATTTATTTTAATTTTGCCTATGGGACAAAGCACTGTGCGTCGTAGTGTTTGTATTAAATTTCGTCAGTCGCTTGCGTTATTGCATCCTCGTAAGACAGAGGGGATGTATGCACTATGTGCTTTTCCGCGCTTCCAAAGCGCTTATTTTTGTGTTATATTAAAGTACACTACAAAAACAGAAAAAGAAGCTTTACAAATGCAATAGAGACTTTTATTAATACGCAATTGCTTCTAAATCTCGATTATTATTTTGCTGAGACACAAACAAAATTAAATTCGCCGACCCTGGAATCATCCTTTTATATTTTTCTAACTTCTTTTACAAATCTTGTTATTTAAAAAATATATAAAACATATAAAGGATCAAAGAAAAAAGGCTTTTATTTTTGTAATGTTTTATACCAAACTTTTCTTTCCAAAATATAAAATATATGTACCCAGCTAAAAAAAATATGTATGGTCCATATATTAAAAATATATGGACCATATATTAAAAATATATGAACCATATATTAAAAATATATGGACCATATATATAAATATATATGAATATATATGAATTCATGTATGGAAATGTATAGGCTTATACATGCGAAAAGTATTATATATGAATGGATATATGGAGGAATATATAAAATGTATTATAATATATGATCTCATATATGGAAATTAATTTTGAAGTTCTTGGTATATGGGTCCATATACTGAAATAAGATGTAATATGTATACGGACCCATATAATATCTCATAAGTTTTTGCAGTAATATGAACTTCATTTCTTAAAAATATCTAAATTATCCCGTTTTTCTGCTATCAAATTAATACTGAAGTATCCTTTTGATTATTTAATTTACGAGTATTAAATAGGGCCACAATATATAAAATTATACAAAATGTTTTTTTTTACAAGAGTTTTTCTTTTTTAAACATTGAAGGTGAACGCATATAAGCTTTGCATGCGGTATGTATTTTCTAATAGCTTTCCAATTCACCAGTTATCAAATACAGAGAAAACGATCGAGTAAATAAAATGCGAACGTTTTTGATTGCAAAAACGATCTTATGTGAGATATCATGGACCATACATATTTTTTGTAGCTGGGAAGTTAATAAAAAAATTACAAAAATTTATTTTAGATAGTGACTTTTATATGGCAAAATAAAGTTTAAGCTTTCCAGCTCCTAAAACCGTCCGCTAGATTTTGCTGATTTTCAATACCCATCAAGAGCATTTCTGACAAACCAGACCAAGACCAAAGTCTCTAGCTCTTCTGGAAACGCTTTTACGAACAGATGGACATCCAGACGGACATTTCTTATTTGTCTTCCCTATTCATAAAGACCCAGAATATATGTATATACCTTATGGGTAGCATATTAACATTGTGGAAATTAAAAACGGAATGAAAAACCTATATATACTCTTTACCATTTTTGTTGAAGTGTATAGAAAGCTACACTGAAAGAATTTGCGGCCGAAATTCTATGAACTTCGACGTTAATCTAATGAAAAATTCATTAAATTTCAACCAACGTCACGCTTCGTTGGATTAATAAAACCAGTTTCGTTAAAACTATTTTATTAAAAACTTCATGAAATTTATTTAACAGTATAATTAATGCAGTGCTATAAGTTCATCGAAACAATAAAATAATTTCATGAAGAGAATGAAATAACTTAAATATGAAGGGGTTTCTTAATAATTATAAATAATTGTTGTCATAAATCCAATAAAATATTCTTACGAAACCAGAATACCAACGTAGCAATTCCAATGAATTTCTTTCACAATATTCATGAAATTTTCATAGGATTTGAGAAATTATCATTCGATTTGTGAAAAAATTTTAATGAAAATGTTTCATTGGACTTATGAAGCAAAATTCTTTCGGTGTACTAGAATTCAAAAAGTATATAAAATCCGTTACTATATAATTTACCAAAAAAATGGTAAAAGGGTATATATAGGCTTGTCATCCTGTTTGTAATTTCTAAAATATCAATAAGCGACCCATTGAACATATATATTCTGGATCCTTATGCATAGGGACGAATAAGCGATGTCCGTCTGTCCGTCTGCCTGTACGTGAAATCGGTGTTCCGAAGCTCCCAGAAAAGCTAGAGACTTCGTTCTTGGACTGGTGTGTCAGAAATTTTCCAAAATAGATTTGTAATAAAATTCAGCGAAATCGAGCAGAGGATTGCAGAGCTGGAAAACTTAAACTTTATTTTGCCGTATAAAAGTAACTACTGAAAACAAATTTTTATTTTTTTTAATTAATAAACTTATTATACCCTGCAATACGACTAGAATTGGTATTTTAAATTAAAACAAGTAAGAGTGCTATATTCGGCTGTACCGAATCTTATATACCCCTTACCAACGTACGTACATATATATAATATACAGATACATACATACATATTTGTTTTGTGAAAAACTTGATCATTTTTTCTCTAAAGCAATTAATAGTAAGTAACCTTTCAGTATTTTTCGATTAAAGAATTTGATTCAATTATTTTATTTTCGATATTAGCAATGGTTGGATATTTTACTCTGCACTCTGTGGTTAAGATATATTTTACATTCACTCTTATTTCAGTCAACATCGACGTCACGTCAGTACAATACCAAAAAATTGAAGGTTGTTTTCTCTCTCTCGAGATGTTGAAAAATAGTGCTGCTATTTAATAACTCTAAAATATTCTTAGTATTGCACCTCCATACCAAATAAACTAACTTGTTTTATATTTTCCCGTATTTAATAATTATTGATGTTGCAAAACTTCTTAGTGTCATAATTTAAAGTTCCCATTGCAAATGGTATACATCGTGGTATTATGTAAACGTTTTATTTCTACAGGATTTTTTTTAAATTTGTTCAATAGAAAGGAAAGGTATCAGGAAAATGAAACGGAACATGTGCTTTAATTTATCTTTAGCGATAAATTTTAGCTTTATCTCCATTTATTAAAGTATAATAGTTATTATACTGAGAGCACAATAAGCACAAACCTTCGTTTATAGTTCAATTATATTAGATATCCATAAAAAAATTAAACATGTATAAAAAATCTTGAGTAATGATTTTCCTAAAACATGAAATCTGTTTAACTGAAAAAAATATATTTTTGGTTACTTTTTTTATTTTCCAACCCTGGAAAAATATTTCTAAATTTCTTAATACTAATTTATTTCTTTATAAAATATAGAATATATTTAATTACCAAAGAAATAATTAGATTTATATAACACAAAAAATTTAAGTTTTCCAGCTCTGGAGCTTCGTCTTTTATTTTTCTAATTTCTATGCCAAACTATTTCATTCTAACTCATAAAGTATATAAAACTTGTAGACAAAAAGAAAAAACTAACTTGACCTAGTTACTTTTGTAAAAAAAAACAATAAACTTAGCAACCCTGGAATCAACCTTTTAGATTTTTCTGATTTAAAAAAATAATAAAGTGTGTTAAGTGAACAAAGAAATAAAATAATTAATTTTATACTTTAATATTTAATATTTATACGCCAAGCCTTTCTTTCAGAAGCATAAAATATATTCAACTTATAAAGGAAAAGAAAAAAATGTTTAGAACTATTTAATTTTACATAACACAAAAAGTGTAAGTTTTCCAACCCTGGACTCATAATTTTGGAGTTTTCTGATTATTGATACCAATCTAGTTCTTTAAAAAATACATTAAATATTTTAAATGAACAAAGCAAAAAGGAAAAAAGAAAAAAACTTAGTTTTATTTAGTTACTCTATTATCAAAAAAAGTTCAAAGTTTCCCTCTCTGGAGCCATGGTTTTCATTTTTATAATTTTATAGGCCAATTTTTTCTTTCAGAAGCATAAAATATATATAATTTATAAAGGAAAAATGAATTATTTCGACATATTTAATTTTACATAACACTTAAAGTGTAAGTTTTCCAACCCTGGAGTCATAATTGTGGAGTTTTCTGATTATTGATACCAATCTAGTTTTTTAAAAAAATACACAAAATATGTTAAGTGAACGAAGCATAAACGAAATAAGAAAAAACTTAGTTTCATTTAATTCCTTTAATATTAAAAAATTCAGTAAATTGCGACTTTCACTCGCGCACGAAGGGGTCCGTATATTCGGTCCTGAGGATTTTTTAATGTGGCTTTTTGCTTTTTTGAAGTTTTTTTCAGTTTAAAAGATTTTTTCTGTTTTTGGAGGTTTTTTTATTTTGGCGATTATTTTCTGTTTTTTGGGGGTTTATTTTCATTTTAAAGATTATTTTCATTTTGGCGATTCTCTTTCCATTTTGGCGATTTTTTCCTATTTTGGGGGTTTTTTGATGTTGGAGATTTTTTTCATTTTGGCGATTTTTTTCATTTTGGCAATTTTTTTTTGGGTTTTTTCTTCATTTTGGCGATTTTTTCTGTTTCTTTCGTTTTGGCGATCTTTTTTTTAATTTTTGCGATTTTTTTTAAGATATTTTATTTTTTCCATTTTTGCGATTTTTTCCTGTTTTGGGGTTTTTTTCATTTTGGCGATTTTTTTTCATTTTGGCGATTTTTTTTCTGTTTTTGGGGATTTTTTCATTTTGGAGACTTTTTTCATTTTGGCGATTTTTTTTAATTTTGCGATTTTTTCCTCTTTTGGAGGTTTTTTTTCTTTTGGCGTTTTTTTCTGTTTTTGCGATTTTTTTTCATTTTGGAGATTTTTTCATTTTAGCGATTTTTTTTTTCATTTTGGCGACTTTTTCCTGTTTTTGGGTTTTTTTCATTTTGGCGATTTTTTCTGTTTTTTGTATTTTTTCATTTTGGTGATTTTTTTTTCATTTTGGCGATTTTTTTTTTCATTTTAGCAAATTTTCCCGGATATTCGCGATTTATTTTAGTCTTAGAATTTTTTTTTTGTAATTTGGTGCTTTTTTTGGCGTTTTTTTTTTAATTTAGCGATTTTTTTAAAGATTTTTTATTTTTTTCATTTTTGCGATTTTTTCCTGTTATTGGGTTTTTTTCATTTTGGCGATTTTTTTTCATTTTGGCGATTTTTTTCTGTTTTTGGGGATTTTTTTCATTTTGGAGACTTTTTTCATTTTGGCGATTTTTTTTAATTTTGCGATTTTTTCCTCTTTTGGAGGTTTTTTTTTCTTTTGGCGTTTTTTTCTGTTTTTGCGATTTTCTTTCATTTTGGAGATTTTTTCATTTTAGCGATTTTTTTTTTCATTTTGGCGACTTTTTCCTGTTTTTGGGTTTTTTCTATTTTGGCGATTTTTTCTGTTTTTTGTATTTTTTTCATTTTGGTGATTTTTTTTCATTTTGGCGATTTTTTTTCATTTTAGCAATTTTCCCGGATATTCGCGATTTATTTTAGTCTTAGAATTTTTTTTTGTAATTTGGTGCTTTTTTTTTGGCGATTGTATTTTGTTTTTGGCGATTTTATAATTTTTTGATTTTTTAGTTTTACCGTTTTTGAAAATTTCAAGAGTTTTGCCCTTACGGTTTCCAATATACAGCAAGTTCTCAAAATTAGATAGTCAAAATTGCATTAACTGATGGAACACCCTTTAATTAAAAATATACTAACCTTACAAATTTCAAGTGTATGTATATACATACATACATACAATTGTATGTATATTACATGGGATTTTAAAATTTATCGTTGCTCGTTTTGGAACACCCTTTAATTTCCAATTCTCATGTATTTGTTGTTGTAGCGGCCAAAGGTCTACACACTGTGTCTAAATTTCAGTTCTCTAGCTCTTACGGTTCTCGAGAAAATACCCTGACATAGTTTTAGACATAGTTAATTTTACATAACAGAAAAAGTTAAAGTTTTCCAACCCTGGAAACGTCTTTTTAATTTTTTTATATTTTTTTAATTTAAAATTCCAATCTTAGTCGTACTGAAGTGTAAAATAAGTTTATTTATTAAAAAAAAATAAAAATTTGTTTTCGGTAGTTACTTTTGTATGGCAAAATGAAGTTTAAGTTTTCCAGCTCTGCAGTCGTCTGCTCGATTTTGCTGAATTTCAGTACCAATGTATTTTAGAAAATTTCTGACACACCAGTCCAAGAACGAAGTCTCTAGCTTTTCTGAGAGCTTCGGAAAACCGATTTCACGTACAGACAGACGGACAGACGGACAGACGGACATCGCTTATTCGTCTTCCCTATGCATAAGGATCTAGTATATATATATTTTATGGGTCGCTTATTGATATTATAGAAACTACAAACGGACAAACCTTTATATTTCCTTTTACCATTTTTTTGGTAAAGGGTACAAAAAAAATGTGGAGGTATAGCTGGGCGTATTACCTGAAGAGGGATTGAATTCGATCTAGACCTGAATGGAACCATTGAAGATTTGCGGAAAAGATTTGGTAAGTTTCTGGGTGCGGAACATGACAAAGAACAGATAGGTCAACTATTAGCTCTACAGGAGAAGTACTATGCAGCAAGCTCGCTGGGAGCATCGACATCCAAGAGTGTTACAGCCACATTGCCAGCCAAAATTGAATCACAGATTGGTATGTAGTCCTTGACCATAACAGCCCCTCCAAACCCACTAATAGTCACCGATGCAAGACTTAACATAATAGATAGCGTCCGGAAATGGGGACTATCATACGATGGTGGATGTGCGTCATTGGCATTCATTGAACGCCTGGAAGAATTAACAGAGATTTATGGCGTGACTCTAGACCAAATGCCTCGTATCATGCCTGAATTTCGGAAGAAACGAGCGCTAGTCTAGTTTAGGAACAATAAAAAACAGTGGCGAAACTGGAATACGTTTAAGGCCGATTTCCTATCATTATTCTTTCTTGCCACAAGAACCTTCCAAAGACTACGTTTTGGCACTCCAAGGCTTAATGCGACATTTGGGGATGACTGAAGAGCAAAAATTGCATCGTACCTTCCAGAATTTACAGACAGAATATCAGTGGTATACAAAATATAAAAATTTTTCATCATTGGCGTAGCTCATCTAGTTAGCGGGCGATCCATATCGCATACACAACCAAATCAATGTTTCAATTATGGAGGGACCGGATACTGTACGTCCAGATGTCCTGACCTTAATAATAATGCGGGAAATGCCAACGGAGGCCGGCGGAATTGAGTTTCATCGGGCCCTTCCCAAACGATTTCAAAGCTTCAAGCAAGCAAACAGGGCTGCATAGTGAAGACACCCGACTTACCGCATCGCTGTTAATCGTCAGCACCGTAGTAAAAGCCGTCATCGATACCGGTGCAAGCCGCAATTTAACGCGGACACCTTTATTCCGATTCTGGCCAAACCGCCAGCTTATTTGCCCGAAGAAGTTGACGTCATTTTGGCGACGGCTCCACTAAGCCCGTTTACAACGCCGTCGAATGTGACACCACACTTGGGAGAGTCACCAAAAGATGCAAGTTTTTAGTTATGCCAGGCGCCAACGAAGATATAATTGTGGGTCTAGAAATAGCCTGACTCAGTAAAGACTGTGACAGAGTGGTTGCAACATGTTCAACTACCTCGGAATCATCGGTATGCAGTTCCCTCCTACATACTCAGATGAAGGCCAATCCCACATCAGTAAGTGGAGATCAATCGGCAAGTACAGACAATTTGAATTTAATTGATAAAGCCCACTTATTGTTAGATGAGCAAGATGTAGTTAATAAATTCCTGTGGAAGCAACTGCCCAAGTTTCAGCATGTCAGAGGCCTATCTAATATTGCATCACATAAAATTATAGTGACAGATGACCGCCCCATACAACCCAGAGTCACTCCGGTGCCCGTTCGGAGCCCTTATAGTCCAACCCCAAAAAGTAGCGAAGAGCACGAAGACTGGCCGGAAGAGCTAATAAATATTATTGCAGAGGCAAAGAAGGCGGGCCAGCGTCAGAGGTTCTTAGCAGCAGTGGCTACCATCACCTATCGAGTAATGATTGCCAAAGGCGGAGCCGTCGAGTGGAGAAGCTTAGCGCCTAGTAGCCGGGGAAAGGAGGAATTATGACGATAGAAGTAGTCAAGCACGTTTTTAACGTCAAGAAGTGAAGCTTTTATTTTATTTTATTTTATAGTATTTTTTCAAAACTTATTGTACCAAAATCCCAGCAGCAGCTGGAATGAATAAAAGTGAGTCTATACGGAGGAGACAACTATTGCGGGTGGTCTTACTACTTGTAATAATTTACTAACACCAGGATATAGAGACTTGTGCGAGTAGGGAATTATTATACCCTTTACCAACAAAAATGGTAAAAGGGTATATATAGGTTTGTCATTCCGTTTGTAATTTCTATAATATCAATAAGCGACCCATATAATATATATATTCTGGATCCTTATGCATAGGGAAGACGAATAAGCGATGTCCGTCTGTCCGTCTGTCTGTACGTGAAATCGGTTTTCCGAAGCTCCCAGAAGAGCTAGAGACTTCGTTCTTGGACTGGTGTGTCAGAAATTTTCCAAAATAGATTGGTATTGAAATTCAGCAAAATCGGGCAGACGATTGCAGAGCTGGAAAACTTAAACTTCATTTTGCCATATAAAAGTAACTCCCGAAAACAAATTTTTATTTTTTTTTTAATAAATGTACATATTTTACACTTCAGTACGACTAAAATTGGAATTTTAAATTAAAAAAATACAAAAAAATTAAACAGACGTTTCCAGGGTTGGAAAACTTTAACTTTTTGTGTTATGTAAAATTAACTATGTCTAAAACTATATTAGTATTTTCTCGAGAACCGTAAGAGCTACAGACCTGAAATTTGGACACAGTATGTAGACCTTTGGCCGCTACAACAACAAATACATGATAATTGGAAATTAAAGGGTGTTCCAAAACGAGCAACGAAAAATTTTAAAATCCCATGTAGTATATATACAATTGTATGTATATACACTTGAAATTTGTAAGGTTAGTGTATTTTTATACAGACTACAAAAATTAACACAAAAATTTAAAAAAATTTAAATTAAAGGGTGTTCCATCAGTTAATGCAATTTTGACTATGTAATTTTGACAATTTGCTGTATCTTGGAAACCGTAAGAGCAAAACTCTTGAAATTTTCAAAAACGGTAAAACTGAAAAAATAAAAAATTATAAAATCGCTAAACCGAAAAAAATCGCCAAAAACAAGAAAAAATCGCCAAAACGAAAAAAAGCACCAAATTAAAAAAAATTCTAAGACTAAAATAAATCGCAAAAATAAACGGAAAAATTGCTAAAATGAAAACAAAAATCGCCAAAATGAAAGAAAATCGCCAAAATGAAAATCGCCATAATGAAAAAAATCACCAAAACGAAAAAAAACCCAAAAAAAACAGAAAAAATCGCCAAAATGAAAAAAAAATCGCCAAAATGAAAAAAATCGCCAAAACGAAAAAACCCCAAAAAACAAAAAAATCGCCAAAATGAAAATCGCCATAATGAAAAAAAATCACCAAAACGAAAAAAAAAACCCTAAAAAACAGAAAAAAATCGCCAAAATGAAAAAAATCGCCAAAACGAAAAAAACCCCAAAAAACAAAAAAATCGCCAAAATGAAAAAAAGCCAAAAACAGAAAAAAATCGCCAAAACGAAAAAAAGCACCAAATTAAAAAAAAAATTATAAAACTAAAATAAATCGCAAAAAAACGGAAAAATTGCTAAAATGAAAAAAAAATCGCCAAAACGAAAAAAAACCTAAAAAACAGAAAAAAATCGCCAAAATGAAAATCGCCATAATGAAAAAAAATCACCAAAACGAAAAAAAACCCTAAAAAACAGAAAAAAATCGCCATAATGAAAAAAATCGCCAAAACGAAAAAAACCCCAAAAAACAAAAAAATCGCCAAAATGAAAAAAAGCCAAAAACAGAAAAAAAAATCGCCAAAACGAAAAAAGCACCAAATTAAAAAAAAATTATAAAACTAAAATAAATCGAAAAAACGGAAAAATGCTAATATGAAAAAAAAATCGCTAAAGCAAAAAAAAACAGAAAAAAATCGCCAAAATGAAAAAAAAATCGCCAAAATGAAAAAAATCACCAAAACGAAAAAAAACGCAAAAAACAGAAAAAAATCGTCAAAATGAAATAAAATCGCCAAAACGAAAAAAAACCCTAAAAAACAGAAAAAAAATCGCCAAAATGAAAAAAACGCCAAAAAAACAGAAAAAAATCGCCAAATTAATAAAAAAAATCGCCAAAATGAAAAAAATCACCAAAACGAAAAAAACCCAAAAAAAACAGAAAAAAATCGCCAAAATGAAAAAAGCACTAAATTAAAAAAAAATTTCTAAGACTAAAATAAATCGCAAAAAAACGAAAAAATTGCTAAAATGAAAAAAAATCGCCGAAATGAAAAATATCGCTAAAACGAAAAAAAAACTAAAAAACAGAAAAAAATCGCCAAAATGAAAAAAAATCGCCAAAAAAAGAAAAAGATCGCCAAAACGAAAAAAAACTAAAAAACAGAAAAAAATCGCCAAAATGAAAAAAAATCGCCAAAATGAAAAAAATCACCAAAACGAAAAAAAAACAAAAAAATCGCCAAAAATAAATCGCGAAAAAAACCCAAAAAAACAGAAAAAATCGTCAGAATGAGAAAAATCTCCAAAATGAAGAAAAGCCCAACAGAAAAAAATCGCCAAAATGAAAAAACCTCCAAAAACAGACAAAATCGCCAAAACGAGAAAAAAGCGACAAAACTGAAAAAATCGTTTTAACTGAAAAAAACTTCAAAAAAGCAAAAAACCTTCCTTTCGTGCGCGATTCAAAGTCGCACTTAACTGATTTTTTTAATATTAAAGGAATTAAATGAAACTAAGTTTTTGCTTATTTCGTTCTTGCTTTTTTCACTTAACATATTTTATGTATTTTTTAGAGAACTAGATTGGTAACAATAATCAGAAAAATCCAAAATTATGACTCCAGGGTTGGAAAACTTACACTTTTTGTTTTTTTTTCTTTTTCTTTATAAATTGAATATATTTTATGCTTCTGAAAGAAAAGTTTGGTGTATGAAATTTGAAAAATGAAAATTATAGCTCCAAAGATGGAAACTTTAAAAAAAGTATAAATTTTTTCACAAAACAAATATGTATGTACGTGTCTGTATACTATATATATGTACGTACGTTGGTAAAGGGTATATAAGATTCGGCACAGCCGAATATAGCACTCTTACTTGTTACTGGTGGACTTAAGCTTAAATTAGACGTGACATAGCCATAATGCCATAGACATAACAAACCAAAATTCAATTGGTTTCTATGGTGAGAGTGAGAGAGACTCGCCATAAGGCCATAACTCTCACCATAGAAACCAATTGAATTTTGGTTTGATTACGGCTATGGCATTATGGCTATGTCACGTCTAATTTAAGCTTTCCTACTGGTAATAATTGCATAGAAACAGTAAGTTAGAGATTTAAAAGAGTAGGTATTGAGGGAATTATTACGAGTGGGTAGAGAGTGCAAATTAAAAGAGATTTATGCGAGCGTAGGTATTAAAGGAATTATTACGGGTGATCTTACAACTTATAATAACTACATACTGACAGTAGAGAGTGGAGATTAATAGAGAATTATTACGGGTGGACTTACTACTTGTAATGATTGCATAATGGCAATAGAGAGTACATATTAAGAGAAGATTTACACGATAGCAGGAGTTATTGATGGTGGTCTTACTACTTGTAATAATTGCATAGTTACAGTAGAGAACAGGTATTAACAAGAGAGTTATTAAAAATTTACATGAGGGTAGGAAGGATTATAGTAAGATAGTATATTAATCAGAGACCAGTGAAGAAGGCTAAATCATAAAGAGAATATCATGATATGAAATATTAAGATGTGTTGCATTCCTTCTTTTGTGGTGCATAAAAAGAAATCTTTTGACAGGAAGTTGGACTCCGGTGAGTACATACCCTAGCCGACGAAACATCGTTACACATTTGAGTAAAAGGGCAATATGCATATCAAATAAATTACTGCATTATTGGCTGTATATTGATAGTGCTAATGTTAGCTCACCAAAAGACATACAAGGTTAATTCTGAAAAAGATTTAGAATCTTAATCTGCTGATAAAAAAGCTCCAAAATTATAGTTGAAATTTATAAAATATCTGAACATAAGAACATATATGGTATATTTGAACAAATTAATATTTTAATTGAAGATTATTTAAAATTCAATTAAAAAATATAATAATTATTTGTAATAATTGTCCATTAAAAAAATAATTAAGTCAATCAATGACTTAATTTAATTTAGATATACCAAACAATGACAGCAGTTAAAAAAAAATTATGATTATTTTTTCTTGGCCATACATTTTATTTTTATACATCTTACGTAAAATTTTGCGAACCTTTTCTCAAATAAGTTTAATGTGTATAATGTAAAATTGTTGATAACAGACAAGTAAAAGTCCTTGTTAAAATCAACTATAAGCCAAATGGGTTTTATATAGCATGAAATTGCCCTACAAAATTTATGATTTAGAAAAAAATATTAATAAAAGAAGACCATTTATGGAAGTGCATAAATCTAAATTTCATTAAATCTGTCTACAAATTGATTTCATGTTTTTTTTTTCATTGAGGCAGTAAAACTGATTTAAGGATCAGCAGATACTGTTCAAATATTGTAAAAACGACAGCAAACAAAAAGACTGCCAAAATTTCAAAAACTTAAGAACAATAAAGCAATAAATCAATCAATTTATTGCTTTTGTTAAATATTTAACAAAATCTAAAAACATTGACAACTTGTTTGTAAGCAAGGAAAAAAGGGTTTCTTTCGCGTTTAGTTACAAGCTACTGTTTATTTTTCGTTGCCCTTTTCGTTAAGGAAAATTCAATTTCTTAAACACATTTTAATTTGTCATCGTCCAGAGCTTCAAAAAAAAAAATACTAAACGGATGATCACAACAGTCACAATAGCGTTACAATTTTTTTAAGCAACAAATATAACTTGGAAAAGAAAACAATCCGCCAATAAAACAAAAGCCTGCCATACAAAAATAACAAAAAAAATTTCAGTAGTAAAATATATATAAAATATTTTTATTTATACTTCTTAAGTAGGTCACTACTAAATCCAAAATGTTTCAGTCAACAACTACTACAACAACAAAAAAAGAAGCAAACACAAGCGCTTAAAACTGATAGTCAACATTCCTGGCGATTGTGAGCCACGAAACCAAAGTTTCAATATGTGGAAGGCAGACGAGGCAGAGAATCACACAGCTAAACATTGAACAAAATAAGCAGCCATTCTGCCCTCATCTGTTGAATACTAATTAGCGACAAGCTATTGTTTTTTTAGGAGTATATTTTTTTTTTATTTTTATGTTAAATCCAAAAACTACAGCAAACAGAATACAATTTGCTAAAATTAAAATGGAAAGAAATTTGTTTCAAGAAAAGCCTACAAAAACGACCACAGAGAACGCACTACATATGTGTATATCTTCTAGGAAGAATAGGACTGATTAATGCTGTTAATAAGGGGAAGCTAATAATACTATGTTCACTCTTACGTGTTTAACGTCTCATTTGCGCTTAAGAGCTTAAACACGAGGATTTTGAGATATCTTACCATACATTGACATGTTTTGTTAAACGTCTCAAGCAAACAGTTTTATATTTAATCACTTCGCTAAACAAGTAATACCATGCTCACACTTACGTGCTTAAGAGCTTAATACCATGTTTACACTTACTTGTTTAACGTTTCATTCGTGTTTCAGAGCTTAAAAACGAATATTTTGAGTTGTTTTGCTATATATTGACTTGCTTTGTTAAACATTTCTATTGAGGTGTTTTATACCACGTTCACATTTAAAATGAAGTGTTTAAAATTTAAAAACTTCTTTAAGCACGTAAATGGAGTATGTTTTGTGCGTTTTTGATAACACTGAAAATTTTGTGTTGTTATTAAATGGCGGCACGTAAAAAAAATTATTTGCTACATAAGTACTTTCCTAAATAATATAAAATTGTTTAAAATTAATAAAAACAAATAAAAAACAGAATCTTAAACAGTTGAATGTAAACGCTTTAAAACGCAAGTTTAAAATGGAAGCAAACCTGGAGCAAACGAAACTTACCACAAAGCAAAACTATCAGCTGACAAACCAGTTACTAAACAAAACAGAACGTCCACAATGTTCAGCGTCATTTGACTTGTGCGACCACAACGAAAGTCAGTAAACTACTTGTTTACCATTGAAATCGATGGTGCAGAGTCCTCATAGCATTTATCGAGCAAAAGATAATGTTTAATGAGCACTCGAAATTCACTTTTTTCCATTTTTAGAAAAATACACGAGGTTGTATGTTTTGAACAGCTGTTAAACGTAAAGCAAATGACGACACTTGCTCAAAATTTGACAGCAGTCTATTAACATGGGGTTATTGTATTTCATATAACTACGAGGGAAGTTCGAAAAGTCATGGTCTTATTGATCCGCCCTCGTATTTACTACGACTAAAAATTACATAGGAGGAACTGTTCGTAGGCCTACTTAAGTGTACATTTCTGTCATGTTTAGACATTCGATTATTTCCTCAAACTCCAAGGCACCTTGTGTACTTGCGAACTAAAAAATTCTTAGCTTAGTAGTTCCTGCGAAGATTGTGTGTTGAATAAGAAACAAATAAAACTTTTTTAAATATTTCCATAGTTTTTTTTGTAATAATAAGTTCCCTTTGTTTACAAGTCATACTAATAAGTCGTGCTAATAAGGTGCAGTGCTATAAGATTTTACTTAAGTAAAATAACTATAGAATTTTCAGTTTAAATTTGAAAAAAGTTCTACTGAGTTTGAATAAAGTTGCATTTAATTTGAAAAACGTTTCGTTTAATTTGAAAAAGGTTTCGCTTAATTTGAAAAAGGTTTCGCTTAATTTGAAATAAGTTTCGCTTAATTTGAAAATAGTTTCGCTTAATTTGAAAATAGTTTCGTTTAATTTGAAAAAGGTTCAATTTAAACTGAAAATGATATATAACAATTAAATATAATAATTTCATTAATAAACTATTAATAACACGAACTAAATTTAAACTAACTTTTTTATAAATATGCCTAAAAAATAAATTTTTTACTGTATTTTGTACTTAATTTTTATTCCAACAATAATATTAAACTCCAAAATTTCAAAGAGATTAGCGATGTAGATCGCCTCCAGGCGTCGTTTCTCTAAAAGTCCTATGCTACACGGTTATTAGGTAATGATACGTTTTAAGGCTTAAAAGCTTCCACGTCTAAGTGAAAGCATCCGAAATTATGCTTAGAATTAAAATATAAATACTGCCTTAGCGGAAACACCCGGAGCTTGCAACGTTGGTGTATACTTATACAGTGGGTCATCCGGCCAGCACGACAAACAAGGTGAAAATCATCACAAAATTGTAATACTGAGTACATATCTGACATTTCTTTTGAAGTCATTGTGTGGTGTCATTTTCAAAATGTGTGCAACGCCGTTCACATTATAATTTTATATGGAGGGCAATGCTGCACAACAAAGCAATGTTACTAGTACACACTATAGCGATGTCACAAAATGCCATAATATGCATCAACGAATAAAAGAAATCAAAATATGTATATATAATTTGTAAATACTTGAAGAAAGTAAAAACGGGAGACTGCTTGGAGTTTCCTTGTCCAGGACTCAAGAATATCAACTTCTGTAGATAAATATGCGGAAAATGGAAAAACTATCTTACTGGGCACAATAGCAATAGTTCAAAGTTATTTAAAATCCGCTTTCTTTTTAAATACACATAAAATATTCATTTGGTATAAATATGTACATACATATGTATATATGATATATATGTATGATATGTGTATCAATTTGTCATCAGATTTTTCCATCAACTCTTTTAGTATGACTTAAAGTAGCGTGATTACAGTAATTTTCTCCATCTGTACAAACATGGCCAACACTACTATAAAAGACTCAACGGCAGTAGCAATGGAGGGCTTAAGAAAATGTCGTCCGTGTGTTAAAGTTTTGTGAAATTGACATGAGTGTATGTTATGGTGACATGTCGTCGCAGCTTAACTTGTTCGTTGATTTGTTGGTTATGGAATGGCATGTTCCTAAGAAAATTCCTTGCATTTTTTATTGCTTGACTTGACAATTTGAAAAGTAAAATAAATAGAATACAATCATGAAAATTAAATCTTTTATTGCTATTATTTATAAATTAAACAGTATACCAAAATTGCTACTACAATTGTAATACGTAGGAAATTGTATATTAAAAAATTTAGTTTAGTTTGATATATAATATTTACTATATATACTCTACTAAATTTCATTTTTAACCCCCGACCAAAAAAAGGGATGTTATCAGTTTGCAGTGTGTGTCTGTGTATCTGTGTATCTGTGTGTCTGTCCGTGTCCACGTACAGCCCAAACGGCTGGACCGATTTTGATTTTTTGTTTGTTTGAAAGGTGACTTGATCGAGAAGGTTCTTAACTATGTTTGAAGAAAATCGGTCCAGAGGTTTAGAAGACATCACATCTTTTCTAGATATATCGGGGGTTTCTAAAATTTTTAATTTTTGTTATTATTATAATGAAATTTAAATGATAAAACTCATAAAAACAACACGGTCGACCACAAAGAAATATTTTAGCCAAAAAACTGGTCCAAAAAGGCAAAAATTGATTTATAGAAATCTTAAGAACTGAGTACGCAGCTTGCTACACAACAAAATTTTACATCATATTGTAAATTTTGAAGACTTTAAGTTGTGAGTTGCAGCTCTGAAAAATGTGAAAGATGTTGTTCTGAAAGAAAACAAGTAAGAGTGCTATATTCGGCTGTGCCGAATCTTATATACCCTTTACCAACGTGCGTACATATATACAGTATACAGACACATACAAACATATTTGTTTTGTGAAAAAATTTATAATTTTTTTCATAATTTAGGATTTTTCTAATTCCTTATACCAATCTAGTTCTTTAAAACATACATAAAATATGTTAAGTGAACAAAGCAAAAAGGAAAAAAGAAAAATCTTAGTTTTATTTAGTTACTCTATTATCAAAAAAAGTTCAAAGTTTCCATCTCTGGAGCATTGGTTTTAATTTTTATAATTTTATACGCCAATTTTGTCTTTCAGAAGCATAAAATATATTTAATTTATAGAGGAAAAGATAATTATTTAGACCTATTTAATTTTACATACTACAAAAAGTGTAAGTTTTCCAACCCTGGAGTCATAATTTTGGATTTTTCAGATTATTGATACCAATCTAGTTCTTTAAAAAATACATAAAATATGTTAAGTGAACGAAGCAAAAACGAAATAAAGAAAAACTTACTGCCTGGCTCACGATGTCGACAAAAAATTTTCGTTCGCTTTTTTGCTTTTTTGAAGTTTTTTTTTCAGTTTAAACGATTTTTTCAGTTTTGTAGCTTTTTTCTCATTTTGGCGATTGTTTTCAGTTTTTGGGGGCTTATTTTCATTATGAAGATTTTTTTTGGCGATTTTTTCCTATTTTGGGTTTTTTTCTCATTTTGGGGTTTTTTTTTTATTTTGGCGATTTTTTTCAATTTGGGTTTTTTTTTCATTTTGGCGATTTTTTTCTGTTTTTGGGGCTTTTTTTTCTTTTTGGCGATTTTTTTTCTGTTTTAGGGCTTTTTTTATTTTGAAGATTTTTTTCATTTTGGCAATTTTTTTTTTCATTTTAGCAATTTTTCCGGTTATTCGCAATTTATTTTAGTCTTAGACATTTTTTTTGTAATTTGGTGCTTTTTTTGGTTTTAGCGATTTTTTTTTTTTGTTTTTGGCGATGTTTTCCGGTTTGGTGATTTTATAATTTTTTGATTTTTTAGTTTTTAGTTTAAGTTTCTGAAAATTTCAAGAGCCTTGCTTTACGGTTTCCAAGATACAGCAAGGTGTCAAAATTGCATAGTCAAAATTGCATTAAATAATGGAACACCCTTTAATTTAAATTTTTTGAAATTTTAGTGTTAATTTTTGTAGTCTGTATAAAAATACAATAACCTCACAAATTTCAAGTGTATATACATACATACATACAATTGTATGTATATTACATGGGATTTTAAAATTTTTCGTTGCTCGTTTTGAAACACCCTTTAATTTCCAATTCTCATGTATTTGTTGTTGTAGCGGCCAAAAGTCTACATACTGTGTCCAAATTTCAGGTCTGTAGCTCTTACGGTTCTCGAGAAAATTCCCTGTGACAGACATAGTTTTAGACACATGTATTTAATTTTACATAACACAAAAAGTTAAAGTTTTCCAACCCTGGAAACGTCTTTTTAATTTTTTTTATATTTTTTTTAATTTAAAATTCCAATCTTAGTCGTACTGAAGTGTAAAATATGTTCATTTATTAAAAAATAAAAATTTGTTTTCGATAGTTACTTTTATATGGCAAAATGAAGTTTAAGTTTTCCAGCTCTGCAATCGTCTATCCGATTTTGCTGAATTTCAATACCAATCTATTTTGGAAAATTTCTGATACACCAGTCCAAGAACGAAGTCTCTAGCTCTTCTGGGAGCTTCGGAAAACCTTTCCTATGCATAACGATCCAGAATATATATATTTTATGGGTAGCTTATTGATATTATAGAAATTACAAACGGAATGACAAACTTATATATACCCTTTTACCATTTTTTTGGTAAAGGGTATAAATAGTTTGGCGACTACTGTTGTACCAATTATGTACTCTGTGCTTAGTTACATACGTCTATGAAATTGTACTTTCATTATCCTGGAAGCTTCAATACACAGAAAGCGTATAAATAGAACACGAAATACCCCAGCTCGCATTTGGGTGATAATTTTTTGCAAAAATCTCTTTTACAATTCTCCTCAGACCACTTTTGGTGATTAAAAACTGATTTATCACTTGGGTGATTGAAAAAGGATTCACTTATGATGCATCAGTATGATAAAGAAATGATTTCTTAAAAATGGAGGAACAAAATGCAAAAAAGCCGCAAAAAGAAACCCAATGTCTTAAATACTACCAGAAAATTGCTCAACAATGAATCAGCAAATCGTATCATAAATGATTCTCTGGGATGATTCATCTGTGGGGTACCATTTTCTCACAATGGAAGTATCATTTATGATCGAAAAATGAGCTCATATTCGGTTATTCTTCCCGTCAAGCTGATTCGGAAAAGATTCGATTATGATATAAAATGCTAGCTGGGACATCATAAAAATAAAATATTTAATAACTCCTTCAATTTGTAGGGAATTTTTGAAAGTAAACGTTTGAATTACTCTACTTCAATTATATTTTATAATTAATGTTATACGGCCATGTCACAGAGTTCAATTCCATTCGGAGTCGGAATTCAATCCGCCCCATTTTTGTATGAGATGGTGTCTAAAAAGAAAACTAAAATACCGAAATTTGTCAGGTGTGTCCAGACTGTGGGAGGTGATGGTATGCTAGGGTATGCTCCGGCTATGAGTCTGAACACAATGTAACAATAATTTATTGCGGTGCGGTTTTTCATACGATTTTGAAGTAAAAACCCGCAGTGCGGAACGGTATAAAATTAAAATCTATTTTAGTTTCTCTGCGGACTTTCTTATTCTCTCAATTTTTGACTCTCTTTCTCTTTCTGATGTTGCCATAGTTTTTGAACAATTGGCGGTGTTCACAACATTATTGTGAACAAAAAAATTATTATGAAGTTCAAAAACTTTTGTCATAAAATATAAAAGTTTAAAAAATACATCAAATATATCTGTCAATATATAAAATGTTGATAATTTCTTGTTTTTAGTTACTGCCATTACAAAATATTATATATGTATGTATATATATATACTTGTATATATGTTCCCGTCGTTCCTATAAGGAGCATAGGCTTGACATTTTGAGGTTTATTCAATTCCGATTCCGACAGGAATTTAAGTTTGTAACATGGCCGATAGACAAAACAGTTCCAGTACAAAAATACTGCCTTAGAATGAGTCCAAAGTATAAAAGTGTCGAAAAAAACAGAAAAAATTATATTTGGTGAAAAATTACACATATATATCTGAAATTTACTTAAACAAGATATATTTTGAGAGGTGTTAGTCTCTTCTTTCTAAATCTGTTTACAAATTTAAGATAGGTTGATATTTAACTTAGTTAGATGTTGATAAGTGCCTACTGGTACGAAAAACCGTTTTTTTTCTACCCGTAACTCAAGATTTAGGGGATGTTCGGAAAATTCTAAGTACAGATTGCTGTTATACTCGACAATACCTATTAGAAAAATAGTTACACAGATATTCTGATTAGGTGTTTGGTGAATGTTTGCAATTTTATTGCAAAGGGCGTAAATAAAATTTACTTTCAGCCATGATTAGACATATTTTATTTAAAATTAAACATATTTTGCTCAAAAATCAGTGCGAAATAACAGCTGTGAGAAAAATGCTGTCAGCATTTAAAACAAAATAGCTTATATTTGAAATAAAATCACTAAAATTATTTGGAGATATTCAAAATTACAATGTGTTTGAAACTTTAAGGACTTGTAGAACATTTGAAAGGAAAGGAATAATTTATAGAAAATAAAGAAATCTACAATCACATGAATTCAATTATAGCATCTAATAACTTTTTTGGAGTGGACATTTTTGGACAAGTGTACTATATTGTAACAGCTACTAGTCTATTTACACTTGCTCACATTTCAGAGGAACTTGTGGATTATTTTGAAAATTAAAAAAACCTGTTTACATTACATATTTCATGTGTCATAATATTTATTTTCACGAGTATACAATAGCATTCCAGAAGATAATTCTCAAGCTTCAGTGGACAGGTTGGACCTCATTGGATCTTCCAAACAAGATAACGATCCGAAGCACACTGCACTTTTGGTGAAATATTGGCGAGTTTATTGTGCTCCACGACAACTTTATAGCCCTCCATGAACCTCAGACATTAATCCCATAGAGCATGATATGAATGTAATGAAGGTTGGATAAGAAAGGAAGAAATTAATAGCAAAGAAACCCTAAAACATGCTCTCAAAAGCATATGGCCAGAAATAACATCTTCTGGAACGCCAAGTTTGATACTGTCAATGCCACATTGTTCACAAACTGTCGTGTTAACAAAATATTAAAATTTTGTAATTTTTTTATTTTTCTTACGAAAATCAATTTCACTTTAAAGTATCTCAACATGTACTTGAACTTTTTTCCACACAATTCTAATGCATTTTTAAAAAATTACCGTTATATTTGAAGTTAATTAAATGTATTTTATTTATATTACTTATCAATGAGGATAAATAAATTGGCATTGAAAACGTTTTCAGAAGAGCATTACAAATTATTTAATGAAAATAATTATTCCTTTATATATGAGAATAATAAAAATGTATGCTTCATATGTATGTATGTATGTATGTTTGTATGCATATGTTCATCTGCACACTCAAAATATTTCAAATTAGTTAAATAACGATGGCATAATTGAATTCTTATGCAAGCCATACACCTTGCGACTGTTGGTACAACACGTTGGATTAACAAGTTGTGTGTTTTGCCCACAAACTTTACAACAACGTGCACAACATTAGAGCACAACTTCATTTCTTAATTTTTTTTTGGAGTAAACATGACATCGGGTGTTATGTCGTGTATTGTAATGGACGGTTTTTTTTTTGGTGACAAAATAAGAAGAAGAACGTAAAAAAGGACAGAAGAAAGAATTTGGTTAAAGGAGTGATTTATATAAAAAAACGTATTCTAATAACAAACTTTTGGAAATAATAAAAGAAAGTGAGCCAATGGACTATAAAAATTACACGTGGGTGTCAAACGAAATATTCAATGACCTTTTGTCAAAAGTGCCGATGAATATAAAAAAGCAATTCTTCCGCGCAAACTCTTATACAATTATATAAAATCACTTCTTTCTGTTCAATTCTCCATTTTATACGCAAATTTGAATTCGAGCGCGATGTTTTTCATATGACCACAACGAAAATAAGAACAAAATGAAATGAAGTTGTACAACAAACTCCCAAATTTTACAACCTGTCCATACAACTAGACAAAAAATCAAATCTTTTTAATCTTTCGTACAACCGATACACAACTTCATACGACGACCCCACACACTTTACAATCTTATACACAACTTGATCATGTTGTACCAACAGTCGCAAGGTCTGTTGCTTGCTTTACATTTGACAACTTGATATACATTAGAGATCGACCGAAGGCGTTTTTTTTGCCGAAGCCGAAGCCGAAGCCGAAGCCGAACTTCGGCTAAAATCCTAAACTTCGGCCAAAACCGAAGCCGAATGTTTTAAATTTTAAAAATGATACTTACGTTTTACATGAATTAAGAAAAAAGTTTGCTTTTTTGAGATCACTGAAATAGCTGTAATATCTATTGGATACATAACAAGAAAAATAAAGATATTTTGCAATTACTAGATTGCTTTTTCATATGATCACTCACAAAAACGTCCAAGTAAAAGAAAATAGAAAGCAACAGGGTTGTATTTCAAAGCAACCCTTTCAAAACGTTAAACACAATAGAAACTATCGGCGAGCAATGACCAAACATAATTTTATTTTTCAAGCTTGGAATGAAAAATATTCGGCTTCGGCTAATCGCCCGATTTTTGCCATAGGCCGAATGTTGGCCGATTACCAATTTTTGGCCGAAGCCGAAGCCGATTAATCGATCGAACTCTAATATTCATACATATAATATATGTATTTTTATGTTAAAATTTTTAGTATTAACGATACGCAATTAAGATTTGTCATAAGCTGCCTCGTAAAATATTTCGTATCGAAACGAAAAGTTAATTAAAGGTAAAGAATTCCTTTTCTATGTCCTTTTAAATACCCCAAATATAAAAGTGGTAATCTTCCTCATTAAGGAAACCTCACATTTTTATACCCTTTACCAAAAAAATGGTAAAAGGGTAGACATATATAGGTTTGTCATTACGTTTGTAATTTCCATAATATTAATAAGCGACCCATAAAGTATATATATTCTAGATCCTTATGCATAGGGAAGACGAATAAGCGATGTCCGTCTGTCTGTACGTGAAATCAGCTTTCCGAAGCTCGCAGAAAAGCTAGAGACTTCATTCTTGGAGTGGTGTGTCAGAAATGGTCCAAAATATATTGGTATTAAACTTTATTTTGCCATATAGAAGTAACTACCGAAAATTAATTTTCATTTTTTTTTAAATAAACTTATTTTATACTTCAGTACAAATAAAATTAACATTTCAATTTAAAAAAAAAAATTAAAACATTAAAAAGACGTCTCCAGGGTTGGAAAACTTTAACTCTTTTTGTTATATAAAAGTAAGTTACTAAAACTAATTTATCCTTTTTTTCTATAAATTAAACATATCTTATACTCTAAAAAGAAAGAGATTGGTGTAAGAGATCAGAAATATAAACAAGTAAGAGTGGTATATTCGGCTGTGCCGAATCTTATATACCCTTCACCAAAGTACGTACATATGTATATGTAGTATACAGACACATACATACATACATACACATGTGCTTTATGAAAACATTTCTAATTTTTTGCTCTAGTGCAACTTTTACTAAGTGACCTCTCAGTATTTTTCGATTAAAGATTTTGATTCAAATATTTTATTTTCGATATTTCCAATAGTTGAGTATTTTATTCCACTCTTATTCCAGTCAACATCGACGTCACGTCAATACAACACCAAAAAATTTGGGCTTGTTTACTCGCTCTCGAGATGTTCAAAAACCGTGCTGCTATTTAATAACTCTAAAATATTCTTAGTATTGCACCTCCATACCAAGTAAACTAACTTGTTTTATATTTTCCCGTATTTAATAATCATTGATGTTGCAAAACTGTTTAGTGTTATAATTTAAACTTCCCATTGCATATGGTAAACATCGTGGCATTATGTAAACGGTTTATTCCTACAGAATTTTTTTGAATTTTGTTCAGCGGAAAAGAAAGGTTTCAGGTAAATAAAACGGTAGATGTCCTTTAATATATTTTATGGTTATGACTGTTCTTTAGCGATAAATTTTATTATAGCTATTGCTATTTATGGCGCGATACAGGGGTTAGAAAATAATTTTCGTAACAAAATTAATCGACACTATTACAGTTATAAATTTATTTTTGTTTTGATTTCTTTGTACTTAAAAGCAGCGTACGAAAATAAGCGAAGCAAATTATTTGAATTTGCTTTCTTTGGTTCTTTGAAATGAGTGAAAAAACAACAAAACAACAACAATGAGAAACATCGCTCAGTTTGTTATACCCTTTACCAACAAAAATGGTAAAAGGGTATATATAGGTTTGTCATTCCGTTTGTAATTTCTATAATATCAATAAGCGACCCATATAATATATATATTCTGGATCCTTATGCATAGGGAAGACGAATAAGCGATGTCCGTCTGTCCGTCTGTCCGTCTGTCCGTCTGTCCGTCTGTCCGTCTGTCCGTCTGTCCGTCTGTCCGTCTGTCCGTCTGTCCGTCTGTCCGTCTGTCCGTCTGTCTGTACGTGAAATCGGTTTTCCGAAGCTCCCAGAAGAGCTAGAGACTTCGTTCTTGGACTGGTGTGTCAGAAATTTTCCAAAATAGATTGGTATTGAAATTCAGCAAAATTGGGCAGACGATTGCAGAGCTGGAAAACTTAAACTTCATTTTGCCATATAAAAGTAACTCCCGAAAACAAATTTTTATTTATTTTTAATAAATGTACATATTTTACACTTCAGTACGACTAAAATTAGAATTTTAAATTAAAAAAATACAAAAAAATTAAAAAGACGTTTCCAGGGTTGGAAAACTTTAACTTTTTGTGTTATGTAAAATTAACTATGTCTAAAACTATATTAGTATTTTCTCGAGAACCGTAAGAGCTACAGACCTGAAATTTGGACACAGTATGTAGACCTTTGGCCGCTACAACAACAAATACATGATAATTGGAAATTAAAGGGTGTTCCAAAACGAGCAACGAAAAATTTTAGAATCCCATGTAGTATATATACAATTGTATGTATATACACTTGAAATTTGTAAGGTTAGTGTATTTTTATACAGACTACAAAAATTAACACAAAAATTAAAAAAAATTTAAATTAAAGGGTGTTCCATCAGTTAATGCAATTTTGACTATGTAATTTTGACAATTTGCTGTATCTTGGAAACCGTAAGAGCAAAACTCTTGAAATTTTCAAAAACGGTAAAACTGAAAAAATAAAAAATTATAAAATCGCCAAACCGAAAAAATCGCCAAAAACAAGAAAAATCGCCAAAACGAAAAAAAGCACCAAATTAAAAAAAATTCTAAGACTAAAATAAATCGCACAAAAAAAACGGAAAAATTGCTAAAATGAAAACAAAAATCGCCAAAATGAAAGAAAATCGCCAAAATGAAAATCGCCATTAGGAAAAAAATCACCAAAACGAAAAAAAACCCAAAAAAAAAACAGAAAAAATCGCCAAAATGAAAAAAAATCGCCAAAATGAAAAAAATCGCCAAAACGAAAAAAACCCCAAAAAACAAAAAAATCGCCAAAATGAAAAAAAGCCAAAAACAGAAAAAAAATCGCCAAAACGAAAAAAGCACCAAATTAAAAAAAAATTATAAAACTAAAATAAATCGCAAAAAAACGGAAAAATGCTAAAATGAAAAAAAAAATCGCCAAAACGAAAAAAAACAGAAAAAAATCGACAAAATGAAAAAAAAATCGCCAAAATGAAAAAAATCACCAAAACGAAAAAAACGCTAAAAAACAGAAAAAAATCTTCAAAATGAAAAAAAATCGCCAAAACGAAAAAAACCCTAAAAAACAGAAAAAAATCGCCAAAATGAAAAAAATCGCCAAAAAAAGAAAAAACCTAAATAACAGAAAAAAATCGCCAAAACGAAAAAAATCATTAAATTAAAAAAAATTTCTAAGGCCCAATTCATACGAGGATTTAAAAATCTTGTTTTATTTTTGATTCTCTTTAAAAGTTGCTTCCAAAAACATTTTACATTCATACGATGATTTTTTCCATGTTTCTAGTTTTGATTTTTTTTCTTCCAAAAATTTTATCAGTGTTGCCATTAGATTTTAAAAAAATTCGTTTTTCCCTACGTGTTAAAAAATTTGTTTTGTAAAACTTTTGTAAACCAAAATTATTTCTTCTGAATATTTGGAGCTATAGTAGGTAACTTAAAACTTGACATATGTATGTATGTATGTAATTCTTTTGTATTAAATTATTCAAAGTGACTACTTCTGCCTTCGAAATTAATGCATACTTTTCTACAGTTTTTCAGAAATTATCTTATAATACAAATATAACACATTCTATATTTGGATTTTCTCCAATCATGATGCTCATTTCCTATTTTCTGGGGTGCTTGCCATTAAAAGAGTAGAGGGAAGATCCTATCAAAATACAGGCACTGCGACACAAAAATAATTAGATAATTAAAAGTCTATGTAATTACGAGCAAAAACAAGTTTTTAAACGGAGCAAAAATATATTTTGCGTATAGTTATTTTTACATTTATGCACAAAAAATGCAATATGAGAATACAAAATACCTACATTTTGGCGAAAATAAAATATTTGTCGGATATTCCCTATACTCCTATATAAGCGACAAAAATACCTACAGGTAACACGGTTTTCTATTAAAAATAAAGCTGTTGTCACATTCAATGAAAAAATAAAATAAAGCAACATACCAAAAATTAAAATATGTGTAAAGAAAATTTGAAAAAAAAACTCGGAGAACGGAAAATGTGATTTTTTTTCTACCCCCTTTGCTTTTCTATACAGTTCGCCTACAAACTACAAAAATCGTGTTTCAAAAAATCATTGAAAAATCAAAGTGTGAATTAGGGCTAAGACTAAAATAAATCGCAAAAAAACGGAAAAATTGCTAAAATGAAAACAGAAATCGCCAAAATGAAAGAAAATCGCCAAAATGAAAAAAAAAATCGCCAAAATGAAAAAAACACCAAAACGAAAAAAAAACCTAAAAACAGAAAAAATCGCCAAATTAATAAAAAAAATCGCCAAAATGAAAAAAATCACCAAAACGAAAAAAACCCGAAAAAACAGAAGAAAATCGCCAAAATGAAAAAAAGCACTAAATTAAAAGAAAATTTCTAAGACTAAAATAAATCGCAAAAAAACGAAAAAATTGCTAAAATGAAAAAAAAATCGCCAAAATGAAAAATATCGCTAAAACGAAAAAAAAAACCTAAAAAACAGAAAAAATCGCCAAAATGAAAAAAAATCGCCAAAAAAATAAAAAAGATCGCCAAAACGAAAAAAAACTAATAAACAGAAAAAAATCGCCAAAATGAAAAAAAATCGCCAAAATGAAAAAAAAAATCGCCAAAATGAAAAAAATCACCAAAACGAAAAAAAAGAAAAAAATTGCCAAAATGAAAAAAAAATCGCCAAAATGAAAAAAATCACCAAAACGAAAAAAAAAACAAAAAAAATCGCGAAAAAAACCCAAAAAAACAGAAAAAATCGTCAAAATGAGAAAAATCTCCAAAATGAAGAAAAGCCCAACAACAGAAAAAAAAATCGCCAAAATGAAAAAAACCTCCAAAAACAGACAAAATCGCCAAAACGAGAAAAAAGCGACAAAACTGAAAAAATCGTTTTAACTGAAAAAAAACTTCAAAAAAGCAAAAAACCTTCCTTTCGTGCGCGATTCAAAGTCGCACTTAACTGATTTTTTTATTATTAAAGGAATTAAATGAAACTAAGTTTTTGCTTATTTCGTTCTTGCTTTTTTCACTTAACATATTTTATGTATTTTTTGAAGAACTAGATTGGTAACAATAATCAGAAAAATCCAAAATTATGACTCCAGGGTTGGAAAACTTACACTTTTTGTTTTTTTTTCTTTTTTTTTATAAATTGAATATATTTTATGCTTCTGAAAGAAAAGTTTGGTGTATGAAATTTGAAAAATGAAAATTATAGCTCCAAAGATGGAAACTTTAAAAAAATGATAAATTTTTTCACAAAACAAATATGTATGTACGTGTCTGTATACTATATATATGTACGTACGTTGGTAAAGGGTATATAAGATTCGGCACAGCCGAATATAGCACTCTTACTTGTTTTTGTATTATTTTTTGCAAATAAGCACAAGCCAGAGAACATTGCCGATCGACTGTAAGACGAATAACAGCCGCCGGCGGCCACAAACAATATATTCATTTAATCGTGCTCCGCTGGTTTCTGGTTTGCGGCACAGTATATTCAAAATACATTATGTCTGCAGCAAACCAGAAACCAAACGACGACATTTTCATAATTATGTTTAAGGCGAGTTTTCTAAGAACTAAACACAACCGTTCACATTATATTTGAGATGTTTAAGGTTGACGTTTTGTCAGTTAATTATTGTATTTGTAAAAAATTACGAATAATTATGCTTTTCAAACGACAGATGTTTTTGTAAATAATTGAGTATTTTTTAAGTAATTACTTTCTTACCAAATAATTTATCAGGTGCCGCCATTTAATAACAAAACAAAGGTGCCAGAGTTATCAAAAAACGGACTGAACATACTCTATTTACGTGTTTAAGGAAGTGTTTAAATCTTAAACACTTCATTTGAGATGTTTAACAAAACAAGTCAATGTATGGTTAAAAAATCTCAAAATCACAAAATCATCGTGTTTAAGCTCTTAAACACGAATGAGGCGTTAAACACGTTTAAAAACATAAGTGTGAACAAAATATTATATAGCTAAGTAGCAATCGCTATAACCGGGTGTCCTAAGACGCCTCTCTCCTTTTTTATCTCCATTTAATAAAAATTAATAAGAACTCGTTACAGCTGTCAAGGAAAGACCGTCGATTTGAAAAATAACTGTGCTGAGAGCACAGTAAGCAACAAACCTTCGTTTGTACTTCAATTAGATATACATAAAAAATTTAACATATATAAAAAATCTTGAGTAATGATCTTCCTAAAACATAAAATATGTTTAAATAAAAAAAATATTATTTTTAGTTATTTTATACCAAAACATTTTTTTTCAATTTCCAACCCAGGATCCATATTTTTGATTTTTCTGTTTCGTAGTACTAATTTATTTCTTTCTAAAATATAAAATATATTTAATTACCAAAGAAATAATTAGTTTTATATATCAGAAAAAATTTAAGTTTTCCAGCTCTGGAGCTATGTCTTTTATTTTTCTAATTTCTATGCCAAACTATTTCATTCTAAGTCATAAAGTATATAAAACTTGTAAACAAAAAGAAAAAACTAACTTGACCTAGTTACTTTTGTAAAAAAAAACAATAAATTTTCCAACCCTAGAATTAGCCTTTTAGATTTTTCTGATTGGAAAAAATACGTAAAGAGTGTTAAGTGAACAAAGAAAAAAAAAAGGATATGAGAAAAAAATTAGTTTTATTTAGTTACTTTCATATCCAGCAAAAAATTCAAAGTTTCCATCTCTGGAGCTGAGGTTTTCATTGTTCTAATTTTATATGCCAAACTTTTCTTTCAGAAGCATAAAATATATTTAATTTATAAAGAAAAAGAAAAAAATTATTTAGACCTAGTTAATTTTACATAACACAAAAAGTGTTCCAATCCTGGAATCATGATTTAAAATTTTTCTGATTCCTTATACCAATTTAGTTCCTTAAAATATATATAAAATATGTTAATATCACAAAGCAAAAAGGAAATTAGAAAAAACTTAGTTTTATTAAGTTAATTTAATATCAAAAAAAAAATCAGTTTCCATCTATGGAGCTGTGATTTTCATTTGTCTAATTCTATACGCCAAACTTTTCTTTCAGACGCATCAAATATATTTAATTTATAAGGAAAAAAATTAATTAAACCTAGTTACTTTCATATACAAAAATATTTTCCAACCCTGGGGCCTTCCTTTTAGATTTTTTTCTGATTCCTTATACCAATCAAGTAGTTCTTAAAAAAATATATAAAGTAAGCTAAGTGAACAAATAAAAAAGGAAATAAAACAAGTAAGAGTGCTATATTCGGCTGTGCCGAATCTTATATACCCTTTACCAACGTACGTACATATATATAGTATACAGACACGTACATACATATTTGTTTTGTGAAAAAATTTATCATTTTTTTAAAGTTTCCATCTTTGGAGCTATAATTTTCATTTTTCAAATTTCATACACCAAACTTTTCTTTCAGAAGCATAAAATATATTCAATTTATAAAAAAAAAGAAAAAAAAACAAAAAGTGTAAGTTTTCCAACCCTGGAGTCATAATTTTGGATTTTTCTGATTATTGTTACCAATCTAGTTCTTCAAAAAATACATAAAATATGTTAAGTGAAAAAAGCAAGAACGAAATAAGCAAAAACTTAGTTTCATTTAATTCCTTTAATAATAAAAAAATCAGTTAAGTGCGACTTTGAATCGCGCACGAAAGGAAGGTTTTTTGCTTTTTTGAAGTTTTTTTTCAGTTAAAACGATTTTTTCAGTTTTGTCGCTTTTTTCTCGTTTTGGCGATTTTGTCTGTTTTTGGAGGTTTTTTTCATTTTGGCGATTTTTTTTTCTGTTGTTGGGCTTTTCTTCATTTTGGAGATTTTTCTCATTTTGACGATTTTTTCTGTTTTTTTGGGTTTTTTTCGCGATTTTTTTTGTTTTTTTTTCGTTTTGGTGATTTTTTTCATTTTGGCGATTTTTTTTTCATTTTGGCAATTTTTTTCTTTTTTTTCGTTTTGGTGATTTTTTTCATTTTGGCGATTTTTTTTTTTCATTTTGGCGATTTTTTTTCATTTTGGCGATTTTTTTCTGTTTATTAGTTTTTTTTCGTTTTGGCGATCTTTTTTATTTTTTTGGCGATTTTTTTTCATTTTGGCGATTTTTTCTGTTTTTTAGGTTTTTTTTTTCGTTTTAGCGATATTTTTCATTTTGGCGATTTTTTTTTCATTTTAGCAATTTTTTCGTTTTTTTGCGATTTATTTTAGTCTTAGAAATTTTCTTTTAATTTAGTGCTTTTTTTCATTTTGGCGATTTTCTTCTGTTTTTTCGGGTTTTTTTCGTTTTGGTGATTTTTTTCATTTTGGCGATTTTTTTTATTAATTTGGCGATTTTTTCTGTTTTTAGGTTTTTTTTTCGTTTTGGTGTTTTTTTTCATTTTGGCGATTTTTTTTTTCATTTTGGCGATTTTCTTTCATTTTGGCGATTTCTGTTTTCATTTTAGCAATTTTTCCGTTTTTTTGCGATTTATTTTAGTCTTAGCCCTAATTCACACTTTGATTTTTCAATGATTTTTTGAAACACGATTTTTGTAGTTTGTAGGCGAACTGTATAGAAAAGCAAAGGGGGTAGAAAAAAAATCACATTTTCCGTTCTCCGAGTTTTTTTTCAAATTTTCTTTACACATATTTTAATTTTTGGTATGTTGCTTTATTTTATTTTTTCATTGAATGTGACAACAGCTTTATTTTTAATAGAAAACCGTGTTACCTGTAGGTATTTTTGTCGCTTATATAGGAGTATAGGGAATATCCGACAAATATTTTATTTTCGCCAAAATGTAGGTATTTTGTATTCTCATATTGCATTTTTTGTGCATAAATGTAAAAATAACTATACGCAAAATATATTTTTGCTCCGTTTAAAAACTTGTTTTTGCTCGTAATTACATAGACTTTTAATTATCTAATTATTTTTGTGTCGCAGTGCCTGTATTTTGATAGGATCTTCCCTCTACTCTTTTAATGGCAAGCACCCCAGAAAATAGGAAATGAGCATCATGATTGGAGAAAATCCAAATATAGAATGTGTTATATTTGTATTATAAGATAATTTCTGAAAAACTGTAGAAAAGTATGCATTAATTTCGAAGGCAGAAGTAGTCACTTTGAATAATTTAATACAAAAGAATTACATACATACATACATATGTCAAGTTTTAAGTTACCTACTATAGCTCCAAATATTCAGAAGAAATAATTTTGGTTTACAAAAGTTTTACAAAACAAATTTTTTAACACGTAGGGAAAAACGAATTTTTTTAAAATCTAATGGCAACACTGATAAAATTTTTGGAAGAAAAAAAATCAAAACTAGAAACATGGAAAAAATCATCGTATGAATGTAAAATGTTTTTGGAAGCAACTTTTAAAGAGAATCAAAAATAAAACAAGATTTTTAAATCCTCGTATGAATTGGGCCTTAGAAATTTTTTTTAATTTAATGATTTTTTTCGTTTTGGCGATTTTTTTCTGTTATTTAGGTTTTTTCTTTTTTTGGCGATTTTTTTCATTTTGGCGATTTTTTTCTGTTTTTTAGGGTTTTTTTCGTTTTGGCGATTTTTTTTCATTTTGAAGATTTTTTTCTGTTTTTTAGCGTTTTTTTCGTTTTGGTGATTTTTTTCATTTTGGCGATTTTTTTTTCATTTTGTCGATTTTTTTCTGTTTTTTTTCGTTTTGGCGATTTTTTTTTTCATTTTAGCATTTTTCCGTTTTTTTGCGATTTATTTTAGTTTTATAATTTTTTTTTAATTTGGTGCTTTTTTCGTTTTGGCGATTTTTTTTCTGTTTTTGGCTTTTTTTCATTTTGGCGATTTTTTTGTTTTTTGGGGTTTTTTTCGTTTTGGCGATTTTTTTCATTTTGGCGATTTTTTTTCATTTTGGCGATTTTTTCTGTTTTTTTTTGGGTTTTTTTTCGTTTTGGTGATTTTTTTCCTTATGGCGATTTTCATTTTGGCGATTTTCTTTCATTTTGGCGATTTTTGTTTTCATTTTAGCAATTTTTCCGTTTTTTTTGTGCGATTTATTTTAGTCTTAGAATTTTTTTTAATTTGGTGCTTTTTTTCGTTTTGGCGATTTTTCTTGTTTTTGGCGATTTTTTCGGTTTGGCGATTTTATAATTTTTTATTTTTTCAGTTTTACCGTTTTTGAAAATTTCAAGAGTTTTGCTCTTACGGTTTCCAAGATACAGCAAATTGTCAAAATTACATAGTCAAAATTGCATTAACTGATGGAACACCCTTTAATTTAAATTTTTTTTAATTTTTGTGTTAATTTTTGTAGTCTGTATAAAAATACACTAACCTTACAAATTTCAAGTGTATATACATACAATTGTATATATACTACATGGGATTCTAAAATTTTTCGTTGCTCGTTTTGGAACACCCTTTAATTTCCAATTATCATGTATTTGTTGTTGTAGCGGCCAAAGGTCTACATACTGTGTCCAAATTTCAGGTCTGTAGCTCTTACGGTTCTCGAGAAAATACTAATATAGTTTTAGACATAGTTAATTTTACATAACACAAAAAGTTAAAGTTTTCCAACCCTGGAAACGTCTTTTTAATTTTTTTGTATTTTTTTAATTTAAAATTCTAATTTTAGTCGTACTGAAGTGTAAAATATGTACATTTATTAAAAATAAATAAAAATTTGTTTTCGGGAGTTACTTTTATATGGCAAAATGAAGTTTAAGTTTTCCAGCTCTGCAATCGTCTGCCCAATTTTGCTGAATTTCAATACCAATCTATTTTGGAAAATTTCTGACACACCAGTCCAAGAACGAAGTCTCTAGCTCTTCTGGGAGCTTCGGAAAACCGATTTCACGTACAGACAGACGGACAGACGGACAGACGGACAGACGGACAGACGGACAGACGGACAGACGGACAGACGGACAGACGGACAGACGGACATCGCTTATTCGTCTTCCCTATGCATAAGGATCCAGAATATATATATTATATGGGTCGCTTATTGATATTATAGAAATTACAAACGGAATGACAAACCTATATATACCCTTTTACCATTTTTGTTGGTAAAGGGTATAAAAATTGTTTTATTTAGTTACTTTAATATTCAGAAAAACAGTTAAAAGTTCCAGCTCTGGAATTGTGGTTTTTATTTTTATAATATTCTATAACAAATTGTTCTTTCCAAAACTTAAAAAATATATAACTTATAAAGAAAAAAAATTAATTAGACCTAGTTAAAAGTATATCACAAAAAGTATAAGCTTCCCAACCATGGAATCATATATTTTAATTTTTTTGATCTATTACTGCAATCTCTTTCTTTTAAGAATATATGATGTGTTTAATTTATAGAAGAAAGGAAAAATTAGTTTTAGTAACTTACTTTTATATAACAAAAATATTTAAAGTTTTCGAAACGGGAAACGTCTTTTTAATTGTTTTAAATTTTTTGAATTTGAAATACCAATTTTATTCGTACTGAAGTAGAAAATAAGTTTATTTATAAGAAAAAAATAAAAATTTGTTTTCGGTAGTTACTTTTATATGGCAAAATAAAGTTTAAGCCTTCCAGCTCTGCAATCGTATGCTCGATTTCGCTGATTTGCAATACCAATCTATTTTGGAAAATGTCTGACACTCCAGTCGAAGAACGAAGTCTGTAGCTTTTCTGGGAGCTTCGGAATACCGATTTCACGTACAGACAGACGGAAATCGCTTATTCGTCTTCCCTATGCATAAGGATCCGAATATATATACTTTATGGGTCGCTTATTGATATTATAGAAATTGCAAACGGAATGACAAACCTATTTATACCCTTTTAAATTTTTTTTTTTTGGTAAAGGGTATAAAAAGGATGATTCCAGGGTTGGGAAGCTTACACTTTTTATGATATGTAAAAGCAACTAGGACTAATTAATTTTTTCTTTAAAAATTATATATATTATACATTTTGGAGAGAAAAATTTGGTGTATAAAATTATAAAAATTAAAGACGGAGGTCCAGAGCTGGAAACTTTTAACCATTTTTTGGATATTAATGTAACTAACTAAAACATTTTTTTTTTAATTTCCTTTTTTCTTTGTTCAATTAACATAATTTATATATTTTTTTCAGAACTACTAGATTGGTATAAGGAATCAGAAAAAATCTAAAAATTTGATTCCAGGATTGGAAATTTTTTTTGTTTTTATATAAAAGTAACTAGGTCAAACTATTTTTACTTTTTGCTAAACCGTAAGAGCTACGGACCTGAAATTTGGACAGACTATGTCGAACCTTGGCTGCTACAATAAGAAATATATGAGAGGTAAAAATTAAAGGGTGTTCCAAAACGAGCAACGATAAACGGTAAAATCCCATGCAATATACATACATACAATTGTATGTACGTTCACTTTAAATTTGTAAAGTTAGTGTATTTTTATACTCACTATAACAATTAACACTAAAATAAAAAAAAATTTAATTAAAGGTTGTTCTATCAGTTAATGTTATTTTATACAAAATACAACTTGCTGTATCTTGGCAACCGTAAGAGTCAAACTCTTGAAATTTGCTAAAACGGGTAAAACTAAAAAATCCCAAAATTATAAAATCGCCTAACCGCAAAAAAATCGCCAAAACGAAAAAAGCGCCAAGTTTAAAAAAAAAATTCTAAAACTAAATAAATCGTGAAAAACCGGAAAAATTGTTAAAATGAAAAAAATCGCCAAAACGAAAAAGAACGGCAAAATGAAAACAAACGCCAAAAACTGAAAAAAAAAATCGCCGAAACGAGAAAAAATCGACAAAACTAAAAAATCGGAATAATGGTAAATGTAAAATATTTCTTAAATACAGAGCGTAGAATAAAATATTCAACTAATTGCTAATATTGAAAAAAAATATATTTAATAGAAAAATATCGAGAGGTCACGTACTAAAAACTGCACTAGAGCAAATTATAAATTTTTTCACAAAACAAATAAAGCTGTGTTCACATTATATGTATTTGTCTTGTGGAATGTCACTTTATTATACACACGATATTTTATGTAATTTTTGTGTTCACACGTTGGTATGACATAACCTATAAAGGTAAACAAATGCTTACATTTGTTAATGCAATATCAATTTGTTCCTACATTTTTAGTTTTTAGTCTATTAAATCAATATTATCTTAAAATTTTACTTAATTTTTAACGCCACTAACACTTGCTTTATTTGAAACCAGCTGATGTCAGATGCTTTGTTACGCTCTAAATAAAAATTGTCGTCTGTACTGCACACACGGAAATAACCCATGATATTGTTTAAAGGTGTTCAGACTATTTGTACGAATTTACCATGTGAAAAAGTGACACAAGGCAAATACATATAATGTGAATACAGCTTAAAAATGTATTTGCTTATGTATGTATATCTGTACTACATATACGCACTTTGGTGAAGTGTATATAAGATTCGGCAAAGCCGAATATAGTTCTCTTACTTGTTTTTATTTAATACGCTTACAATCCACCTATATCTTGGTCAAAAGTTTTATTTCTATTTTTGACCATCTAAATCTCATTTCAAATGTTCTATGCATGTAGTGCATTGTTTTTTTTTTATCTATTATGCCGTTATCACGGACGTTACGAGTAGTTTTAATAAAAACTTGGTTTTGCTATTTGAGACGGACTCTGCCCCCATTACGTCAGTAGACGTTGAAGGAACATTTTCAATGTATAAATTATTATTTTGATATGACAGGTAACGATTTTGATTTGAAAAGTAAGGTCAATATTATTTAGTTTATTAATAAGAAGCTTATCTAGTTTATTCAATATATAGTTCAAAATATTTAATTCTGATATTGTGATTTCTTTTGAAGTTGAAGTTAAATTTTAACGGCCGTATAAAAAAAATATTTGTATCATTTGCTTTAGTCAAAGTTTGTATGCATTGTAATTTTGTTTTAACGTACGCTTCAAATCTAAATGTTTTGTTCTTAATACGGCAGTTATTTTTTTGTTAATTTTTTATTGTTTCCTTTTTTCTTTATTTTTTCATTTTTGTTTTATTTTATATGCAAACTTGAATTGAATTATTGAATTAAAAATATATTTTCAATTACAAATATGTAAACCAATTTATTTTATTTTTAAGAGCATAGTTTTTAACTTTATACAGAAAGTATACATATATTTAATTTTTTAGAGAATATTTCTGGTTTCCCTGATTATTAGATATTTTCCTAAGGGACCGATATTTTAACCTTAAAACCATAGTACAAAAGCACAGAATTTCACTGTACATCTTCTAAATTGTAATACAATGCAGTCATAGTGATAAAAGATTTAAAAAAGATTTAAGGTATATCAGTGCATATGTAGTAAATAAGTCAAAACAAGGTGGGTGATCTTATTAATCAGTGTCCACGTCCGAGGCTACACTTAGTTAAACTTATTCATCATGCAGTTTATGGCAATTCTTATTGTTTGATTCAGCATAGAACTTTTTCAGAATATCAAACTTACTATTTAATTAATTTAAATAATCTTCTTATCACGCAAACAAACAACTATTCAAAATTCATCACCATATTTGTAGCCTGCTTCAAAAATAATAATAATAAAATAGGAAAAAAAGAAGAAGAAGAAGTAAAAACTTTCTGCAAGAAGTAAAAAAAGATTTGAAAATTCAAAAGAAGATCAAAAGTAACGGTTTGAAGATGTTTTAGGAGCTTCACGCCTGCAAGTGTTTAAAGAAAAGTGCTGTCTTATACGAGTATGTTTGTTATTTGAAATGGCTAAAGACGCGACATCCAGCGAGACGCAGTGTCTTCTTTTTAGATGAAATTGTGTTCGCATGAGGTGAAATGGAATCGTATCGGTGTTGCTGTTTGCAACTCTGTTGATGTTGCTGCTCATGTAAATTATGCTCATGTGTTAGACGCGTGTGTCTGCTTAGAAACACTATTAAATATTTTATGCTTGTCTTAACATTCTTCTTACAGCAGCTAAAACAAAACTTATTCCTGTTGCAACAAGTTTATCGAGATTTGCAGTCAGCAAAATAAAAAATATAAAAAATTGCAAAAATATGTACAAAAACAAGATGTTCTCTGAATAAATAAATGATAAATTTTTGTGAAAATTACCAATAAGAAAATATTTGTTGTTTATGTGTAATAAATCTCTTTGAACTTTTTTCTTTCTTTTTGGTGAGTTTTATTCGGTTTTGATGCACTTGAAAATCTGTGTTTTATATTCTAAATTACAGGATATTAAGTGAATAATTCAATTTGAAACATTGTTGATGTTTAGTATATTTTATGGAAAATAGTACGTGTGTATGTAAATATGTACTAATGTATGTATTTATTGGAAAAGCCGTATACAATTTGAATGATTGTTGAAGGAAGTGAACAATTTCTTTCGTTTTAAAGATGAAACTTCTTACATTAGTTTGTCTGGAGGCGATTTTGCAAAGTGTAGTGTGAAGTGATACATAAATAACATATCTGGTGATAAAAGAACTGACACGAAAAAAGTCACGGGATTGATTCCCAAGTGAAAGGGAATGGTTTGAGTATTAAGACTGGTGGTAGCCTAGGAGAAGATCGAGTGACACTTTTTACACTCAGTGACTTGTCATCGAACTAACCAGGAAACAAATTCTCCACTTTCTGTAGTATTGATCACAGATATAATTTGTATTTTTTAACAAACTAATTTATTTACAGGAAATAAATTTATTTTGTGGGTCCGCTGAAGTTTGAACAGAAGTACTTTAAGTCAGTTTACTTAGAACACATCACTTTTACTACTTCAGTAACGAAACTTTTAACAATTTTACGAGCACAAACAAAAGTGGCAATTTTGTGCATTTTGCACTTGATCGAGTGCTTTTTAGGTCATAACAGTGCGCAATTTTCTCAATTTGGTGCTGTCTTAAGAAATTCACTGAATTGGAAACTTCGTTAAATATTAATTTATGATAGTCGGGTAGCTTCATAAAAATGACATATTTAAATTTTCCTGTGATTTCTAAACCTAAAGTGCATAGGAGACTATCAAATCAAGGTGCAATAATAAGGTGACGGGACTAAGCCAGGTGATTCATATATGTATGTATGTTTACCAAGCCAAATGCCAAATTGGGATTCTGTAGCTATAAGCATAAGAACATGCTTTTATTTCACTTATCCTCAAACACGAAACAATATATATATTTATATGGTGTTTTACATTTCCACTACGAAGCATACACTCGGACAATGCTACCCTGCTTTGAAAAGTAAAATTGTAATTTATAGCAACAAAGTACATGTGGTTATTGCTGTTCTAATATTTGTTTTAGAATTGCGGGTACTTGATTGATGTGCCTTGTGTTTTTTTAACCAACAAAATCCGTGTGTTTTTTGGTGTTGTAATTTTGTTATAGGTATGATTGTACCTGGCATAATTTTACCATAAGGGTACCTAGTTGATATGCCCTGCTATTTAGACACAGAAAGTTTACTTTGCAAAGTCTTAACTCTGCTGGGAGAAAGACAGAAAGAGATAGTATTTCTCCCTCTCTCCTTCACACAGCTGAATTAAGGCCTTGCAAAGTAAACTTTCCGTGTCTAAAAGGGGTATATCAAACAAGACCTGGTCACCGAGAGAAACACGAAAAAAATGTATTCTCGTATGTGTATTCTTTTGATGTTCGGTCCTCTGGCGCTACTTTGGGCAGCTCAGAACATTAATAATATAGTTGTGTACGTGCAGTCGTGTTTTTAAGCAAGTTTCTTTTTGGCAACACTGTGTTGTTGTGTTGTTAACATTAGTGCCTACACAGTGACACTAATGTAAACTTTGCTTTCTTAATTCATTATTTGCTGATCTCTTGACCTTTTTTGCATTAAAAAACTAAAACGTACAATAAACCTTTAAAATTCGCTAGTGAAATTAACTTCCTCAGATCGCTGACGGATACTGCCCTAAGGATTTACTTCAATGATAGATGTTATAGAAATTGGGATATATATCGAAAATTTCAGAATCGGACAAAACACAAGTAAGAAAACTTAAGAAAATTAATAGCCTGCGTTTTTTTTTTCAAATTAGTAATACCAAGCAGATGTGGAATATATTACGTAGTTCGGGAACTATAGCTAATTCGGAATTACAGGCTGATGGTGATGCTAACGATGTTAACAAGCATTTCATTAGTAACCAACTAAATGCTGATAGTTACCAAACTACAACCTTTTTGATAACAATGTTAAAATTTTTTTCAATTTTTAATGTAACAGAAACCGACCTAACTCTTGCTTTGTTTAAAACTAAATCGACTGCTTTTGGGGCCGATAACATGTCCATAACGCTACTTAGGTTGGCTTTTCGCTACTTAAGTAGACACATACTGTTCTTTGTTAGTAGTATACTTACGACCTCGAAGTTTCCCAAAAAAAGAGGACATTTTTCCATTGACAACATGGAGCCTATTACTATATTGCCTGTTGTGTCTAAAGTTGTTGAAAATATTTGAAAGAGCAAACAGTAATTTGAATACAAGGTACCAATATGCTTAATGCAAGTCAATATGGCTTTCGTTATAGGCAAAGTACCAGTTTTATTCTAACCGATCAAAAATAACACCAATAACGATTTGAATAGTGTTCTAGTCTCGATATACATATGTATCTGTCAAAGGCTTTTGGTAAGGTAAATCATTATCTTCTGGTCAGCAAATTAAAGAACAAATTTTTATGCTTGATATCGTCTTTCCGGCCGATCAGTACGTATTTTACTGGGCGTATTTGTATTTGTCTGTGGCACTACCTCAGACTTTATGCATGTCAGGTCAGGGGTTCCAGAGGTTCTGTGATTGGTCCCATTTTGTTTACACTTTACCTCAACGATTTACTTCACTGTCTAAGCCTAGATAACTGTAAATCATTTGCTTCATCTTCATGTTAACCCTAGTAAGACTTTGGCAATGATTTTTGGATCAAATAGCATTGATACATCACAAATTAGCTTAAATTTATTTTAAAACTATAAGTGATTTTGATTTACAAATAAATTCAGTAAAGTGCGACTTTGACTCGCGCACGAAGGGTTCCGTACGTTGGGCTTTGAGCATTTTTTTTAATACAGTGTTTGTTACGTTTTTTCAGCTGAAATAATTTTTTTTATTGTTTTTCGCTTTTTTCTCGTTTTGGCGATTTTTTAAATTTTGGCGATTTTTTTTTTTAATTTTGGCGATTTTTTTCATTTTGGTTATTTTTTAGCGATTTTTTTCATTTTGGCGATTTTTTTTCATTTTGGCAATATTTTTAATTTTGGCGATTTTTTTAATTTTGGCGATTTTTTCATTTTGGCGATTTTTTTTTCATTTTGACGATTTTTTCATTTTGGCGATTTTTCCGGTTTTCCGCGATTTATTTTCGATTTAGAATTTTTTTTTAATTTGGTGCTTTTTTTTCGTTTTGGCGATTTTTTTTTGATTTTGGCGATTTTTTTTCGGTTTGGCGATTTTATAATTTTGAAATTTTTTTGTTTTACCGTTTTTGAAAATTTCAAGAAGTTTGCTCTTACGGTTTCCAAGATACAGCAAGTTATCAAAATTACATAGTCAAAATTACATTAATTGTTGTAGTCTGTATAAAAATACACTAACTTTACAAATTTCAAGTGCATATACATACAATTGTATGTATATTACATGGGATTTTAACATTTTTCGTTGCTCGTTTTGGCACACCCTTTAATTTCCAACTCTCATGTATTTGTTGTTGTAGCGGCCAAGGGTCTACACACTCTGTCCAAATTTCAGGTCCGTAGCTCTTACGGTTCTAGAGAAAATACCGGACGGACGGACAGACGGACAGACGGACAGACGGACAGACGGACAGCGTAGCGAAAACAATAGGGTTCCTTTTTCACCTTTGGTGTACGGAACCCTAAAAATGGCTTCAGTTATATATCTCAATTAGTCCCAGTTCAGACTTGCAATTTTTGATGCAACAACTTTTTATTTTTTAGTGCAAAAGAGCGAGAGAGGAATACAAAAAGTATATATTTCTATTTCAGCACTCTCACACATATTCAAGAATTGCTGCAACAAAAATTGCAATTCTGGACCGGCACTAAGATGTCACAAAAATATAATTTTATATACAAAAGTTGTTTTTGTAATAAAAAATTTTTTTCCCCAAAACTAACAAAATTTTTTCCAAAAACATATCACTGCCAATAATAAAATGTCCTTTGTAATATTATTAAAAATATGCTTTACAATGAAGCCAACATACAAAATTAATTTTTAGCCTCAAAAAATAAAAACATCGTTTCAACAAGAAATAGCAAAATTTTTATGACTGCCTGTGACTGTGAGTTTTGGGAAAAATTAAATTACAAAAATGTGTTCCTCGATGCCTGTAAAAAAAATCTAGCACAAAACAAAATAAATTCAGTAAAGTGCGACTTTTACTCGCGCACGAAGGGTTCCGTACGTTAGGCCTTGAGCATTTTTTAATAGTGTTTTTTACGTTTTTTCAGCTGAAATAATTTTTTTTTGATTATTTTTCGCTTTTTTCTCGTTTTGGCGATTTTTTAAATTTTGGCGATTTTATTTTAATTTTGGCGATTTTTTTAATTTTGGCGATTTTTTTTTATTTTGGCGATTTTTTTTAATTTTTGCGATTTTTTCATTTTGGCGATTTTTTCATTTTGGCGATTTTTTCATTTTGGCGATTTTTTTTCATTTTGGCGATTTTTTCATTTTAGCGATTTTTCCGGTTTTCGCGAATAATTTTCGATTAGGAAATTTTTTTTAATTTGGTGCTTTTTTTTTGTTTTGGCGATTTTTTTTTTTGATTTTGGCGATTTTTTTTCGGCTTGGCGATTTTATAATTTTGAGATTTTTTTGTTTTACCGTTTTTGAAAATTTCAAGAGTTTTGCTCTTACGGTTTCCAAGATACAGCAAGTTATCAAAATTACATAGTCGAAATTACATTAACTGATGGTACACCCTTTAATAAAATTTTTTAAATTTTAGTGTTAATTGTTGTAGTCTGTATAAAAATAAACTAACTTTACAAAATTCAAGTGTATATACATACAATTGTATGCATATTAGATGGGATTTTAAAATTTTTCATTGCTCGTTTTGGCACACCCTTTAATTTCCAACTCTCATGTAGTTGTTGTTGTAGCGGCCAAGGGTCCCATGTAATATACATATATACAATTGTATGTATATTACATGGGATTTTAACATTTTTCGTTGCTCGTTTTGGCACACCCTTTAATTTCCAACTCTCATGTATTTGTTGTTGTAGCGGCCAAGGGTCTCATGTAATATACATATATACAATTGTATGGATATTACATGGGATTTTAAAATTTTTCGTTGCTCGTTTTGGCACACCCTTTAATTTCCAACTCTCATGTATTTGTTGTTGTAGCGGCCAAGGGTCCCATGTAATATACATATATACAATTGTATGTATATTACATGGGATTTTAACATTTTTCATTGCTCGTTTTGGCACACCCTTTAATTTCCAACTCTCATGTATTTGTTGTTGTAGCGGCCAAGGCTCTACACACTGTGTCCAAATTTCAGGTCCGTAGCTCTTACGGTTCTCGAGAAAATACCCTCTCGAGAAAATACCCTGTGCGAAAACAATAGGGTTCCATTTTCACCTTTGGTGTACGGAACCCTAAAAAAAAAATAAATTCAGTAAAGTGCGACTTTTACTCGCGCACGAAGGGTTCCGTACGTTAGGCCTTGAGCATTTTTTTAAAGTGTTTTTTACGTTTTTTCAGCTGAAATAATTTTTTTTTGATTATTTTTCGCTTTTTTCTCGTTTTGGCGATTTTTTAAATTTTGGCGATTTTATTTTAATTTTGGCGATTTTTTTAATTTTGGCGATTTTTTTTTATTTTGGCGATTTTTTTTAATTTTTGCGATTTTTTCATTTTGGCGATTTTTTTCATTTTGGCGATTTTTTCATTTTGGCGATTTTTTTTCATTTTGGCGATTTTTTCATTTTGGCGATTTTTCCGGTTTTCGCGAATTATTTTCGATTAAGAAATTTTTTTTAATTTGGTGCTTTTTTTTTGTTTTGGCGATTTTTTTTTTGATTTTGGCGATTTTTTTGTTTTACCGTTTTTGAAAATTTCAAGAGTTTTGCTCTTACGGTTTCCAAGATACAGCAAGTTATCAAAATTACATAGTCGAAATTACATTAACTGATGGTACACCCTTTAATAAAATTTTTTAAATTTTAGTGTTAATTGTTGTAGTCTGTATAAAAATAAACTAACTTTACAAAATTCAAGTGTATATACATACAATTGTATGCATATTAGATGGGATTTTAAAATTTTTCATTGCTCGTTTTGGCACACCCTTTAATTTCCAACTCTCATGTAGTTGTTGTTGTAGCGGCCAAGGGTCCCATGTAATATGCATATATATAATTGTATGTATATTACATGGGATTTTAACATTTTTCGTTGCTCGTTTTGGCACACCCTTTAATTTCCAACTCTCATGTATTTGTTGTTGTAGCGGCCAAGGGTCTCATGTAATATACATATATACAATTGTATGTATATTACATGGGATTTTAAAATTTTTCGTTGCTCGTTTTGGCACACCCTTTAATTTCCAACTCTCATGTATTTGTTGTTGTAGCGGCCAAGGGTCCCATGTAATATGCATACATACATACAATTGTATGTATATTACATGGGATTTTAACATTTTTCATTGCTCGTTTTGGCACACCCTTTAATTTCCAACTCTCATGTATTTGTTGTTGTAGCGGCCAAGGGTCTACACACTGTGTCCAAATTTCAGGTCCGTAGCTCTTACGGTTCTCGAGAAAATACCCTGTGACGGACAGACGGACGGACGGACAGACGGACAGACGGACAGACGGACAGACGGACAGACGGACAGACGGACAGACGGACAGCGTAGCGAAAACAATAGGGTTCCATTTTCACCTTTGGTGTACGGAACCCTAAAAAAGCCTTGAGGATTTTGTTCTCGAAAAAGTCAACTTTTTTTGCTTGCGATTTAATCCCATTCCATTTCCAAAATTTCGATTTTGCATCTGGTAATACAACCAGCCATTCAAAACGGTCTTATTTGGACGTAAATAGTAATTTGTTACTCATCGCTTTAGAATACTTTGTGATAGGTGATTTATTTTATTTTATATGAATTTTTAGTTGAAGGCATATTTTCTTATTCTTTTTACAAATAGTTCAGGGGACAAATTACTACACTCGATATCGAACGAAATTTAAAAATATTTCAATGGAGTTTATATGGAAATATTTTAATATTTCAATCGATATCTAAGGCCGTAGCTTGCCTCATGGTATCATGATATCCTTAAAATATTGAATGTTTCTTGTATGTTGCTGTAATTTATTATCCTCGCAAAAATATAAATGTGCAAAAATGGCAAGATCCTATCGAAAATTTGGGCCATCAAAAGTACTGAGTTAAAAATTTTGACCAAGCTCTTTTTTGGAGCAGTGCCCATCACTACAATTCGGTATGCATTTAATATATTTGTCAACGTCAGGGTGTTATCTCATTTCTAGGCAACCTGCTTAATTAACAATATTTTTTTCCATATAAAGAAGTGAGCAAATATCCATGTCATAAAATCGTTGGTATAGAAGTATGTAAAATATAACGTAATTTTAAGTGGTCGCTAAGCCGGCCACTTTTTAAAACTCACTATGTTGCTGTGGGCAGTAAACGGCTGATACAAAATATGTAAATAATTGATTGAAATCTGTTAAGTCGAAGTAGTTGAATCATAAGCTTAAAATGTTATGTACGGGATTACGCCCATTTTTTAAGACGATAATTTAAACTTTAAACTTTAAAGCTTTGCATTGGTGGAACGTGTATACAAAGTTTCTCAAAAATCGCTTGAGTTAAAAGTTGTATATTTAATTTTCAGACCCCTGAAAAAAATTTGTGGTGCTTCAAATTTTTTTTAGTTGTTTTCTCACCTTAGTCTAGTTGTGTAGAAATTTTCAGCTCTCTGGAGCCAATTTTAATTTTTGTGTCAAGTTTCGTTGGATTTTTAAATAGTATATTTGAATAGACCGAAGTACATGATACATAAGGCTTAAATTTAAGTGCGTGTCAATGACCACTATTTTAACCTAAAATGTATAGCTTTGCATTATCGCAACGTGTATGTAAAATTTCAATAAAATCGTTTGAGCTAAGCGCCTTGGATTCACTTTTTAATTCTGAACTTTATGTGCATGTCCCTGCCCCCTGCTTAAAATTTCCGTGTTGTAAGATTTTTCTAGGTGATTTCTCATTTTCTACTTGAGCCCGACTTATTTTAAACTCAAATTTTTTTTGTGGCCAGCATTTATTATTCACGTAAGGATAATGAAAAATACATACTTAAATAATAGATTAAATCTGCTAAACCAAAACACATGGAACATACTGCAAAAGTTTTATCGGTGGTAACGCCTACTATTTTAATCTAGAATTTATAGCCTTGTATTATTGCGACGTGTATGCAAAGTATCAATTTAATCGATTGAGTTAAGCTTTTCGTGTTTTCAGATTTTTCTAGGTGCTTGCTCACACATGTCTACTTGCTCCCTAGCTATAGCGGAAGTGTTTCATCAATTTGATGACCGTGTCAAAGGTCAGTGAGTATATCTTAAAATATTCACTTTTTGCACCTCCATATCTCATGAAGCTTTCAAACTTTTCGTGTGATTTAATTCTATATTTGTTATAAATAACAGCAAATGTCCATGCCATTCTTTTAACATTCCTTCGTGGCATATGCCTTTAATCTGAATAAAACTGCCAAATTGCCATTCTTCCTGATTTCTGTAGTGGTTGCCTTTTTGCGACTGCTATTAGTATTCCCTCGAAACCCTCATAGTCCCCTCATCTACTTTCCGGCTTTGCATTCTTTAAAAAATAGAAATTGGGCCTGGCTATGAAACAAAAACTGCAATAGACTGACTGTCTTTTGTTTTGCCAACTGATAAGCCAGTGGAAAATACTGACCGCCCTTCACATATGGAATAGTTTTTTGATTATTATTTTTTCACTAAATCATTTCAAAATATATTTTTCATTTTGTGACTCATTTAATTGAGTTCATACTGAAACATATCCGTAACAAACATTTTCGGAAACAACTCATTCTCTTTGTAGTGTAGCATTTTACTTCACACAATTGATTTTATGCAACAACTTTATGGGAATAAAACCAAACTATTGTTTCCATGATTATTTCCATCAAAAAGAGAAATACACTTAAAATGTTCAAGTTCCCATCTGAGAAAAAAAAACAATTAACTAAGATAAAAACTTTAATAAGAAACTTCTGACGGTTTTTCTCACTTTTAACGTAAAAGAAAATTTCCCAAGAACTTCTATCAAACAAATTAATATACTTTTAACACACATGACCACACATTTCTTTGACATCCACTTTAGTTCGTTCACTTCCGTTTTCCGTCTTAGCAGCCATTTCAATTGTAATGAGACATGTCACAACACTAGACAAGACACTGGCAACGAGGATGTTAAAACTTACAGCAGCTAAATGCTCCAGCATTGGAAATGATTAGTGAAAGCCACTTGTAATTTTCAATAAAGAAAAATTAGTTTACTAAATTATAAAATTATTTCACAATTGACCATAATGCTTTAATAATTTATATTTTATGTCATATTAAATTGTATTAATTTATTTATTTTCTTCTGTGAAAAACATAAGTGAGAGGCTGTTTTTTATGGCACAATTCATTTCGTATTTCTGAGTGCCGGTCTTTAAATGAATCTATTACAAGGCATTTAGCTAATAAATTAAGAAATATGTACGAATGTACTTGTTATGTTAATTACGTGAGACAACAACGAAATAAAATTAATAAATAATTGTTAATAAACTACGTAGTAGACAGTTTCATAGTAAACTGTCTTTAACATTAATACCTATGATATTAACGTCCCTTTTCATAATGTATGAAAAGAGTTAAAGTGAACTTTCACTAAAGGTTCTTCACACAAAGCTTTCCGTTAAAGTCCCTGTTAGCTTTTAATTGTACATTGTGAAAAGGGCCATATTTGAAATAGACACATAATGAAGTTAACCGCAATATTTGATTTTTTGTTTTAATTCACCAGCTTACCTCCTCCAATTGTACCATGTAGTATGTTCTTCTTCTTCTTACACGAATCAGACCGTTCTTATTCTTTGGGCTAGTTTGGGGACATAGAAAATCAATCTGCTGTTCAAAAAATAAGAACTAAAACAAGTAAGAGTGCTATATTCGTCTGTGCCGAATCTTATATACCCTTTACCAACGTACGTACATATATATAGTATACAGACACATACATACATATTTTGTTTTGTGAAAAAATTTATCATTTTTTTAAAGTTTCCATCTTTGGAGCTGTATTTTTCATTTTTCAAATTTCATACGCCAAACTTTTCTTTCAGAAGCATAAAATATATTCAATTTATAAAGAAAAAGAAAAAAAATTTTAGACCTATTTAATTTTACATAACACAAAAGTGTGAGTTTTCCAACCCTGGAGTCATAATTTTGGATTTTTCTAATTATTGATACCAATCTAGTTTTTTTAAAAATACATAAAATATGTTAAGTGAACAAAGCAAAAACGAAATAAGGAAAGTTTTCCGGCCTGGCCCACGATGTCACTAGAAATCGTTCGATCGACAACTTGTATTGCAAACAACAATAACTTTAGAAAATTTGTTGTTGTTTGCAATACAAGTTGTCGATCGTCCAGGTCGTTAGTTTCATTTAATTCCTTTTATATTAAAAAATTTAGTAAGGTGCGACTTTGACTCGCGCACGAAAGGTAGGCTCTTTTGCTTTTTTGAAGTTTTTTTCAGTTTAAACGATTTTTTCAGTTTTGTCGCTTTTTTCTCGTTTTGGCGTTTTTTTCTGTTTTTGGAGGTTTTTTTCTTTTTGGCGATTTTTTTCTGTTGTTGGGCTTTTCTTCATTTTGGCGATTTTTCTCATTTTGACGATTTTTTTTCCTTTTGGCGATTTTTTTCTGTTTTTGGGTTTTTTTTATTTAGGCGATTTTTTCTTTTTTATTTGGTTTTTTCCATTTTGGCGACTTTTTTCTGTTTTTTTTCGTTTTGGCGATTTTTTTCATTTTGGCGTTTTTTTTATTTTGGCGATTTTTTCTGTTTTTTCTGTTTTTAGGTTTTTTTTCGTTTTCGCGATTTTTTTTCATTTTGGCGATTTTTTTCATTTTGGCGATTTTTTCTGTTTTTTAGGTTTTTTTTTTTCGTTTTGGCGATTTTTTCATTTTGGCGATTTTTTTTTTCATTTGGCGATTTTTTACATTTTGGCGATTTTTTTATTTTTGCCATTTTTTCTGTTTTATGCGATTTATTTTAGTCTAAGAAATTTTTTTTGTAATTTGGTGCTTTTTTTCGTTTTGGCGATTTTTTTTTTGTTTTTGACGATTTTTTTCGGTTTGGCGATTTTATAATTTTTTGTTTTTTTAGTTTTACCGTTTTTGAAAATTTCAAGAGTTTTGCTCTCACGGTTTTCAAGATACAGCAAGTTGTCAAAATTGCATAGTAAAAATTGCATTAACTGATGGAACACCCTTTAATTTAAATTTTTGGAAATTTTAGTGTTAATTTTTGTAGTCTGTATAAAAATACACTAACCTTACAAATTTCAAGTGTATATACATACAATTGTATGTATATTACATGGGATTTTAAAACTTTTCGTTGCTCGTTTTGGAACACCCTTTAAATTCCAATTCTCATGTACTTGTTGTTGTAGCGGCCAAAGGTCTACACACTGTGTCCAAATTTCAGGTCTGTAGCTCTTACGGTTCTCGAGAAAATACTAATATAGTTTTAGACATCGTTAATTTTACATAACACAAAAAGTTAAAGTTTTCCAACCCTGGAAACGTCTTTTTAATTTTTTTTATATTTTTTTAATTTGAAATACCAATTTTAGTCGTACTGAAGTGTAAAATAAGTTCAGTTATTAAAAAAAATAAAAATTTGTTTTCGGTAGTTACTTTTATATGGCAAAATGAAGTTTACGCTTTCCAGCTCTGCAATCGTCTGCTCGATTTTGCTGAATTTCAATACCAATCTATTTTGGAAAATTTCTGACTCACCAGTCCAAGAACGAAGTCTCTAGCTTTTCTGGGAGCTTCGGAAAACCGATTTCACGTACAGACAGACGGACAGACGGACAGACGGACAGACGGACAGACGGACAGACGGACAGACGGACATCGCTTATTCGTCTTCCCTATACATAAGGATCCAGAATATATATATTTTATGGGTCGCTTATTGATATTATAGAAATTACAAACGGAATGACAAACCTATATATACCCTTTTACCATTTTTGTTGGTAAAGGGTATAAAAATTAGTTTTCGGTAGTTACTTTTATATGGCAAAATAAAGTTTAAGCTTTCCAGCTCTGCAATCGTCTGCTTGATTTTGCTGAATTTCAATACCAATCTATTTTGGAAAATTTCTGACACACCAGTTTAAGAACGAAGTCTCTAGCTTTTCTGGGAGCTTGGGAAAACAGATTTCACGTACAGACAGACGGACAGATGGACATCGCTTAATCGTCTTCCCTTTGCATAAGGATCCAGAATATATATATTTTATGGGTCGTTTATTGCTATTATAGAAATTACAAACGGAATGACAAACCTATATATGCCCTTTTACTATTTTGTTTTTTGTAAAGGGTATGAAAAGGAATGAACTATTGTTTTAAAAATAGTATAATTAAATGTTTAGTGCATATTTTTGGTCAGAAAATATTCATATGAACAAACATTAATTAAAATATATATATATTCACACGATTTAATCCGTTTGAATAAAAATATATTTCAAAACTATATAACAAAAACTTGCAGGAAAATTTGTTTATTTAAATGTAAATATTGCTCCTGAATTATATTTCAAAAAAGCTAAATTTATAAATTATCTAGCAAGAAATGTCAATACAAATCATTAGTTACAGCATTGATGAACTCAGATGATTGTCATAGGACGGAAGTGATCCAAATACCTGAATGGTATTCGCTTAAAAGGTTGTCTAGAACAATTTTTTATATAAACAGGAGCCTTAGAATATTAAATTCTGTACCTGTAGTGATTGGTATGCAATGAAAGTGGTAAACCTTTGGAACTATTTCTAATATTTCAAATTATTTGCAATATTTTTGCACCATACATTTTTATACCCTTTACCAACAAAAATGGTAAAAGGGTATATATAGGTTTGTCATTCCGTTTGTAATTTCTATAATATCAATAAGCGACCCATATAATATATATATTCTGGATCCTTATGCATAGGGAAGACGAATAAGCGATGTCCGTCTGTCCGTCTGTCCGTCTGTCCGTCTGTCCGTCTGTCCGTCTGTCCGTCTGTCCGTCTGTCCGTCTGTCCGTCTGTCCGTCTGTCTGTACGTGAAATCGGTTTTCCGAAGCTCCCAGAAGAGCTAGAGACTTCGTTCTTGGACTGGTGTGTCAGAAATTTTCCAAAATAGATTGGTATTGAAATTCAGCAAAATCGGGCAGACGATTGCAGAGCTGGAAAACTTAAACTTCATTTTGCCATATAAAAGTAACTCCCGAAAACAAATTTTTATTTATTTTTAATAAATGTACATATTTTACACTTCAGTACGACTAAAATTAGAATTTTAAATTAAAAAAATACAAAAAAATTAAAAAGACGTTTCCAGGGTTGGAAAACTTTAACTTTTTGTGTTATGTAAAATTAACTATGTCTAAAACTATATTAGTATTTTCTCGAGAACCGTAAGAGCTACAGACCTGAAATTTGGACACAGTATGTAGACCTTTGGCCGCTACAACAACAAATACATGATAATTGGAAATTAAAGGGTGTTCCAAAACGAGCAACGAAAAATTTTAGAATCCCATGTAGTATATATACAATTGTATGTATATACACTTGAAATTTGTAAGGTTAGTGTATTTTTATACAGACTACAAAAATTAACACAAAAATTAAAAAAAATTTAAATTAAAGGGTGTTCCATCAGTTAATGCAATTTTGACTATGTAATTTTGACAATTTGCTGTATCTTGGAAACCGTAAGAGCAAAACTCTTGAAATTTTCAAAAACGGTAAAACTGAAAAAATAAAAAATTATAAAATCGCCAAACCGAAAAAATCGCCAAAAACAAGAAAAATCGCCAAAACGAAAAAAAGCACCAAATTAAAAAAAATTCTAAGACTAAAATAAATCGCACAAAAAAAACGGAAAAATTGCTAAAATGAAAACAAAAATCGCCAAAATGAAAGAAAATCGCCAAAATGAAAATCGCCATAAGGAAAAAAATCACCAAAACGAAAAAAAACCCAAAAAAAAACAGAAAAAATCGCCAAAATGAAAAAAAATCGCCAAAATGAAAAAAATCGCCAAAACGAAAAAAACCCCAAAAACAAAAAAATCGCCAAAATGAAAAAAAGCCAAAAACAGAAAAAAAATCGCCAAAACGAAAAAAGCACCAAATTAAAAAAAAATTATAAAACTAAAATAAATCGCAAAAAACGGAAAAATGCTAAAATGAAAAAAAAAATCGCCAAAACGAAAAAAAACAGAAAAAAATCGACAAAATGAAAAAAAAATCGCCAAAATGAAAAAAATCACCAAAACGAAAAAAACGCTAAAAAACAGAAAAAAATCTTCAAAATGAAAAAAAATCGCCAAAACGAAAAAAACCCTAAAAAACAGAAAAAAATCGCCAAAATGAAAAAAATCGCCAAAAAAAGAAAAAACCTAAATAACAGAAAAAAATCGCCAAAACGAAAAAAATCATTAAATTAAAAAAAATTTCTAAGGCCCAATTCATACGAGGATTTAAAAATCTTGTTTTATTTTTGATTCTCTTTAAAAGTTGCTTCCAAAAACATTTTACATTCATACGATGATTTTTTCCATGTTTCTAGTTTTGATTTTTTTTCTTCCAAAAATTTTATCAGTGTTGCCATTAGATTTTAAAAAAATTCGTTTTTCCCTACGTGTTAAAAAATTTGTTTTGTAAAACTTTTGTAAACCAAAATTATTTCTTCTGAATATTTGGAGCTATAGTAGGTAACTTAAAACTTGACATATGTATGTATGTATGTAATTCTTTTGTATTAAATTATTCAAAGTGACTACTTCTGCCTTCGAAATTAATGCATACTTTTCTACAGTTTTTCAGAAATTATCTTATAATACAAATATAACACATTATATATTTGGATTTTCTCCAATCATGATGCTCATTTCCTATTTTCTGGGGTGCTTGCCATTAAAAGAGTAGAGGGAAGATCCTATCAAAATACAGGCACTGCGACACAAAAATAATTAGATAATTAAAAGTCTATGTAATTACGAGCAAAAACAAGTTTTTAAACGGAGCAAAAATATATTTTGCGTATACAGTATTTTTCGGTTAATTGCACATCAAAATTTGCAGAATTTTTTGTTCAATTAACCGGGGAACCAATTAGCCGATACCCGCTTAATTGAACAAATCGTTCAATTACAAGAATCCCGTTTAATTGAACAGTTTGTTCAATTAAACGAACTACTAATGAATTAAAAGAAATCGCATATGTGCACTTTAAGTTTTTCAAAATAATTTTTTTTACCTTAAACAATAAAAATGCAAGTAACAGGAAAAAATGTACATATGTAAATATATGTGTATACGCAGGTACATATTTATTATTGTAGGTACATATGTACTATTAAATGCACTATTTATGTGCACATTAGTTTTACAAAAAAATAAAATTTATAAACTAAAAAACAATTCATATATTGGTTTTACAAAAAAAAGCATAAACTTAAAGAATAAAAACAATCCATATGCATATACATACAGCTCTTCCATTCACGTAAGTATTAAAATATTACATAGTGCTTAAAAAATAAAAAAAGGAACAAATAAATTCATGTTGTACATATTCACACTTTTCGAGATCATTGTGCAAAAATGCCAGATTATTTTTCAATAATAATGCAATTAACCGGGTAAAAGTAAGAGGAAATTCATTTTTGATGACATGAATTTTGAACCAATTAAGCGGGAAAATCAATTAACCGGGTTCAATTATCCGAGGAAATTTACATGTGTTTTCGTATGCAATATTTTTTTGCCCGATTATGTGGTTCAATTAAGCGTGGAAACCAATTAACCGTAGGGTCAATTAACCGAAAAATACTGTAGTTATTTTTACATTTATGCACAAAAAATGCAATATGAGAATACAAAATACCTACATTTTGGCGAAAATAAAATATTTGTCGGATATTCCCTATACTCCTATATAAGCGACAAAAATACCTACAGGTAACACGGTTTTCTATTAAAAATAAAGCTGTTGTCACATTCAATGAAAAAATAAAATAAAGCAACATACCAAAAATTAAAATATGTGTAAAGAAAATTTGAAAAAAAACTCGGAGAACGGAAAATGTGATTTTTTTTCTACCCCCTTTGCTTTTCTATACAGTTCGCCTACAAACTATAAAAATCGTGTTTCAAAAAATCATTGAAAAATCAAAGTGTGAATTAGGGCTAAGACTAAAATAAATCGCAAAAAAACGGAAAAATTGCTAAAATGAAAACAGAAATCGCCAAAATGAAAGAAAATCGCCAAAATGAAAAAAAAAATCGCCAAAATGAAAAAAAACACCAAAACGAAAAAAAAACCTAAAAACAGAAAAAATCGCCAAATTAATAAAAAAAATCGCCAAAATGAAAAAAATCACCAAAACGAAAAAAACCCGAAAAAACAGAAGAAAATCGCCAAAATGAAAAAAAGCACTAAATTAAAAGAAAATTTCTAAGACTAAAATAAATCGCAAAAAAACGAAAAAATTGCTAAAATGAAAAAAAAATCGCCAAAATGAAAAATATCGCTAAAACGAAAAAAAAAACCTAAAAAACAGAAAAAATCGCCAAAATGAAAAAAAATCGCCAAAAAATAAAAAAGATCGCCAAAACGAAAAAAAACTAATAAACAGAAAAAAATCGCCAAAATGAAAAAAAATCGCCAAAATGAAAAAAAAAAATCGCCAAAATGAAAAAAATCACCAAAACGAAAAAAAAGAAAAAAATTGCCAAAATGAAAAAAAAATCGCCAAAATGAAAAAAATCACCAAAACGAAAAAAAAACAAAAAAAATCGCGAAAAAAACCCAAAAAAACAGAAAAAATCGTCAAAATGAGAAAAATCTCCAAAATGAAGAAAAGCCCAACAACAGAAAAAAAAATCGCCAAAATGAAAAAAACCTCCAAAAACAGACAAAATCGCCAAAACGAGAAAAAAGCGACAAAACTGAAAAAATCGTTTTAACTGAAAAAAAACTTCAAAAAAGCAAAAAACCTTCCTTTCGTGCGCGATTCAAAGTCGCACTTAACTGATTTTTTTATTATTAAAGGAATTAAATGAAACTAAGTTTTTGCTTATTTCGTTCTTGCTTTTTTCACTTAACATATTTTATGTATTTTTTGAAGAACTAGATTGGTAACAATAATCAGAAAAATCCAAAATTATGACTCCAGGGTTGGAAAACTTACACTTTTTGTTTTTTTTTCTTTTTTTTTATAAATTGAATATATTTTATGCTTCTGAAAGAAAAGTTTGGTGTATGAAATTTGAAAAATGAAAATTATAGCTCCAAAGATGGAAACTTTAAAAAAATGATAAATTTTTTCACAAAACAAATATGTATGTACGTGTCTGTATACTATATATATGTACGTACGTTGGTAAAGGGTATATAAGATTCGGCACAGCCGAATATAGCACTCTTACTTGTTTTTTGTGTAATTTTGCACTATTTGACTTTAAGGGGAATTTATATTTCTGTGCTTAAAAGCGATAACTGCATAAGATGAGAGATCGAGTTATACGAGTTTATGCTACAAAATTCTGCAAACGAAATAAAAATAAATCAATAAAATTTATGATAAAGGCCAAATTATACTAAACATATATAGAAAATTTGCTAAGAAATATTGGATTCTAATTTAACCGCAGTTGCTTAAGGCAATTTTAACGATATTTCCAAGTACACCAAAAGAATTTTACTTCATAAGTCCAATGAAACAATTTCATTAAAAATTTTTCACAAATCGAATGATAATTTCACAAATCCAATGAAAATTTCATGAATATTGTGAAAGATTTTCATTAGAATTGCTTCCTTGGTATTCTGGTTTAGTAAGAATATTTTATTGGATTTATGACAACAATATTTTCTAATTTATATTTAAGTTATTTAATTTTTTTCATGAAATTATTTTATTGTTTCGATGAAGTTACAGCACTGCCTTAATTACACTGTTAAATAAATTTGATGAAGTTTTCAATAAAATAATTTTGACGTAATTAATTGACATTAATTAAATTTTTAATTAGATTAATGTCAAAATTCATAGAAATTCGGCCGCAAATTCTATCAGTGTAGGAGGGGGTCATAATACTCGTATTTTATCACCTATTAGAACGCAATAGTTATTGAGTATTGAGATCATATTAAAGATTGGAAGTTTGTGAAAATCCTACAAAAATAACTGAATCAATGTCTACAAAATGTTATTTGGAGCTCCTTTCATAATCTTTTGGACTTTTAACTAATTTTAATTAACTTTGGTGTTTATTAATAATTTGTAATTTGGCTAACAGAGCGATACGAACTTTAGCCTAATGAAATCATAAATATAAAACAAATTTGTTTTAATTTGCAATTAAATTGTTTGGGACTGGAGGAAAAAGTTGACGGGTTTTAAAAATGTAAAATATCTTACGGCGCACCGCGGCGCTTTGCCCATAAGATTAGTTTGGCTTTGAATTCGGTATATTGACATTCCACATTTGACAATCTTGGGGGCGAAACGATCTAGATTGACTGAATTACCATGAGCTACACTATCTATTCAATATATTTATGTATATATATATAAGTATATATAAATTCGGTACTTTGATATAACTTTAAAGTTGAGAGAAATATAATTTCCTAAGATTTATCAAACGTATTGCAGCAAGATGCATTATATATATTATTTTTTTATTAGTTCATTCGTATTAAAAATTCAATTAATTCATAGGCGTACTACATTGAATTGTTTGATTTGGTTTACATAAGCTTCATTGCTGAAAGAACTCGGCATACAAAACGGTTTCTCGTTGGTATATCATTATCCACATACATAAGAACAATATTTTTGTAACCATTTCTAAAAATTTTACTTTTCAGGAGTAATTTAGTACCAGAACAGTTTATGCATTTTAAAAATAGTAAATGATGTTCATATTCTGCTAAGGTTTATATTATAGTTTTCTATTCTTACATTTATTTCTACTTTAATTTAATTTACTTCTTCGATTCAAGAGTTAAGAAAGAAAAAACGTTAGCACTATCACACAATTCACTTAGACTTACTGCAACTTCGTATCTAATCTTATCAAAAGACTCAGCAAAAAAAAACCAACTGGTTATAATAAATATAAAAGTACGAACATTAAATCAAGAGTTTTTTGTGTTTGCAACGATCATCGAACAACGTTAAGATCAAACGTGAGATTAGAACTTAACAATAATCAAAGTGCAATGGGTGTGAATTGAGGGTTTAGCAGTATGAAAAGAAAAAAGTAAAATTGAAACAACATCCCAGCAAAAAACTTTGCCTACTAGAATGCAAAAAAGTGTATGTACTCCTCAGCCGTAAGTACTTACAATTTGACTGAATAACCCATTATTTTTGTTTGAGAAGTTCAAAAAGTATGCGGTACCCTATACTTTTTGCCTACAAACATACAAAAGTTAATAGATTACTGATTGCCTAAAAGTACTCAAAATTTAATGGGTTATTTTTTGCGTACAAATATGCAAAATAATATAGATTAATTTTTGCTTAAACTTATTCAAAATTAATTTGCTATATTTTCTAATTTTTTTATTTTAAATGAATAAAATTTTGTAACAAATTTCTCTAGATATACATATTTCCTTATTAACTGGAAAGTACTACAATAAGTACTTTCACGTAGTGATATAAATAAGTTCTTATTTTATTCATTACATGACAGTCATTATTATGCAAATAAAATAATTAGATAAATAAGTACCACTCGTTACTTTATAAGCCATTAAAAGAGTACTACCCATTACAAAATTTCGAAAATTTTTTGCTGGGATAATACAATATTTATTTGTGTAAAGAATATGCTAAACTGTAGATCAAGATTGATTTAACAGTTCTTATACATACTTGTGTATATCTAAATTAACTTTTAACAACGGATTTTAGTTAAAGAATTTTTTGGCGTTCGAAACTGAAAGCTTTATTTACGGTTTTATTTGATTTACTATAAATAACAAGTAAGAGTGCTATATTCGAATGGGCCTAATCTTATATATCCTTCACCGATGCAAGTGTATAGAATATGTATGTATATGCATATCGATGGTCTCAAGTAGAAAGGCCCTAACTCAAATAATTGTAACTTTACAGGAGAAGGTAAAATTTAATAGAATCTGTACTATTCACAATATATATTTTTTTTTGTAAAACTGTTGCAAAAGTGTTATTTTTTACACTATTGCAATATATTTTTGTGAGAAGTTGTATTTGTCTGAAATGTATTGGAATCACTCAAAAACTCAATTTCGTAAAAAACAGGAGATAGGGCCTTTCTACCTGAGACCATCGATATGTACATTAGACATGGCGCAGCTTAATGGGGTTTTTTATTTTTTGGAAATTTCAATGTGGGTAGCGATGAAAATATGCGATTTGCTGTTAAAATTGATTTAACAAATTTTCAGGCTGATCGGATAGTGCCAACCCGTGCCAAAATAAGTCAAAGGTCAAAATCTAAAAAAACCAACGAAATATTTTATTTTTGCATTTTATTCATTTTTTTAATTAGAAATACCATAAATTATAACATCATTATGTACTACAAATATTATATACTACGAATTTTTTATTTTTTTTTTATTTTTTTAGTATGTATGTAAGAAAACTACATCCTTGTCGAACGCCCGACTTGATTTTAATTTGCCCACTGGTACAGCCTCGGTGCAGCACAGAGCAGTGCGCGTCGGAGTATATCTGCTGCAGCAAATTGATTAGTTTTCTTGGAATGCCCTTACATTCTTTGCTTTTCCAAATGGCAGGATGGAGGAGAATGTCAGAGGTGCGTTTAAAATCCACAACGACCAAGTACAGGGGAGGTCGCCATTCATTTGATTGCTCAATGATAATTCGTGGGCTCAGCAGCCTGGTTGATGCAAGACCGATGTGGCCTACAGCCAGCTTGCTCACTTCGTAGACCAGGTTCAACTGTGGCAACTATTTGGTTATTCAGAATCTGAGCAATGACCTTGTTATGCCTCTCCAATTTGCGCATTTCATGAAATTGGCTTTCTTTGGAAGGTTAATAATAATACCGTCCTTTATGCTGTTTTGTAGGGTTTCATTTTCCCAAAAATAGTAAATAATTGGCTGCAGGATCCAAGCAGTCAGGCTTTTGTCGGATTTGAGCAACTCAGGCGCAATATTATATGGCCCGCGGTTTTTCTCCGTTTGAGTTGTCCAACTGCTGCTTTGATTTCAGCAATACCCGTTATGTCTGAATCGACGTCATTCCTAGGAAAGTGCTAGATGTCTTCTGCACAATTCCTTTACTGGGCTAGTGTTGTTGCATGCCAGAAGTGATCTTCCCACACCTTTAGTTGTTCTTCGATTGAGTGCACTATTTCGCCATTAGAATTTTTGATCGGCACGGTGTTGGCGTGTGCTCCTCCAGCAACAGTTTAAGCGATTTGGTATAGATCTTTCTGCCCGACGCATTTCGCGGGGTTTATGGGCTTCTGCATTAAGATTATCCAACCACATTCTCTTCTCGTTTCTGGGGCTGCGTTTAACTATACGGTTGGCTACACTATTGTTAACTTGTGCGCGTTATTTCTCGTGTCTTGTTCCAATATGCATTGGGGTCGAAATTTTCTCCGGCTGGTGGTAGATCAGCAGTTTAGCAGTTTGGTATTGGTTGAAAGTTGATGGGTCGGCAAGTTTGGCGTATTGTACCCTGGTCTTTTATTCACCACTGTTCTCATGACTGCGGCTAACATTATTTGAAACCCACCAATTAGGAGGTTGTGATCACTAGCTATATCTGCAATTCTTTTATTTTGGACGTGAGTGTCTCCACATTTTGCTAACGACAATACGGTTAATCTGGTTTTGAGTGACGTGATCAGGAGATACCTAGGTAACCTTGTGGTGTTGCAAAATTCTAAAAAACGCTCCCCATTGTCGTTCATTATGCCAAGAGCATGCTTTCCCATTACTTGCTCCCTACCTATGTTGTTGGATCTAATTTGCGCGTTGAAATCTTCCATGACAATTTTAATTTCACCACTAAAACTAAGTACAACAGATCGCAGAAATTCTCTTTGACTTGTGGGTCACGTGAGCATTCTTGCCCAAGTTTTAAATTTGGCAACAATTATACGGTCGCCATGCGGTTGCCATTCTATGAGCGCTTGCTTAGCTTCCTCCAATAAGAGAAATCCAACACCGCTCTCTCTCCGTTTGATTTCACTGAGCCTTAGGAAGAAAAGTTTGTGCAGCAGAAATTCATATTCGGCTTGAGCTAATCTTGAAGTTTCTGATAGAGTTCGAATGTTCCAGGTTCCAAGTCGTTTCCGTGTTTTCATGCCTATATCCGTCATCGCAGAGTTCCGTTGGATATTATTTCTTTCAGTTTCATTATTCGTTGAGTAAAATTCGGAAGTGCAGTTGATTAGCCCATAGAATCCTAGACTGGTATTGGGGCTGCCAGTTGTAGCCACCAGTCTGGCCTTCAGAAATATATTTCTGAGATCGGCAGACTTCTAAGCGAAGATTGTTGAAGCTGCTTTCTTACCTACATCCCGGGACGTCTAGTTGGTAGGAGACCAGTCGGATAAGTCACCTAATGTTTTGGATTGCTGTTATCTTCAGATGCTCTCCATTGACCTTACTGGCAAGGGAGGCCCTGCCAATTGCAAAGCAACCGCCGGAATCGCTCTCTGGATCATTGCACCTACTAAGCGCTCTCAGCACTAGGGGTGGAACAATACGAGTAAATACAAGTGAGTACTCGATACTTTCCCTTCGAAACCAAGGCTATAAAAATGCGAGCTGAAAAAAATTGTTTTTAAAGCGTGTATTATTGCGGCAATACACCGACTATACTGCTCCTGTCGACTAAAATATGTAGTTTTTAGTTTAAAAATTTGCCATTATTTGGCAGACTTTCTATTGGTTCTGAATCTGAAAACCGAATATTAGTGACACTAACTGTACATACTACATACATATTTACATATATCACCGGTTGGTTATTGGTTTCCGGAACAGTATATACAAAATACATTATGTCTGCAGCAAATGTGTGTATTTACTTTTGTTTCAATACTTCAAATGATATGAAGAACCTGACCGATACAAGTAAGTATCGATGCTTTTTTTGAACCGATACCATATCAAGTAAGAGTATCGATACCTTAGTGGTATCGTTTCATCCCTACTCAGCACGACAAGGTCGCAATCCTCCGATAGGGTCATAGTGCACCATTTCATATGCATTTTATTTTGATGCTGAACAACAAAAACGCATGCATGTAAAAAAATCTGACTAAATTGAATTATGGGTTTTACAAAAAGTAAGACAAATTATGGGAACAGTTTTAGGTATAGGAAATTGGACACGTTCTTTATTTAAATTTGTAGTTATGGCTTTTTTTTAGTGATATATTTTATGGTGTCTCCATTTACTAAAAATGAATAAGAACTCGTAAAAGATGTCAACATATGACCATCGATTTGAAATATAACTGTGTTGAGAAAATAAAAAGCAACATATTCCAAAGCTTCCTAGATTTATGAGTGCCTATCATTAAAGCTAAATTAGTTTTTTATATCAAACTTTTACAAATATTTTTTTTTTTTTTTTTTTTTTTTTATGCATGATTTTTATTTATTGTATCTTCATATATGAACTAACAATAAGTATTCAAATCTTAAATCTAAAAAATATAATTAGGCCCGACCAATGTCGGACATAAGCTTAGTAGTAGTTATATATAATACATATGTAAGTAGTGATAATCAAAAGGAAAAAAATAAAAGTATTTTCAAGAAGTCCCATCTGGAGTGCTGTGAATAAGAGCCATTGTGTCCCTCTTTTTTAGGCGGATGTGTCCAGTAAAGTTCAAAATATTACGGGCAAGCGGATTAGGATGTGACTCGAGTTTTGTTAAATATTTGCCAGCGTATTTTGCAATTTCTTCAGTCACTAGTGGCATATTCAAATCACGATGTATATTTGAATTTTTGATGTACCATGGAGCCGATGTTATCATGCGTAAAATTTTATTTTGCCTGCGTTGAATTTTCTCTACATTTGAAGCTGAAGCAGTGCCCCATAGTTGAATTCCGTAGCACCATATTGGCTTTAAAAGCGACTTGTATATTAAAAGTTTACAGTCTAGGCTAAGTGTTGAATTTCGACCAATCAGCCAATGTACCTGAGTTAGTTTAATTTTCATTTGAGTTAACTTAGAATCAATGTGGTGTTTCCATGTAAGTCGTCGATCAAGGTGTATACCAAGATATTTCACATGTGAATGTTGAGAAACAACTTGATTGTTAATCCGAATGGGGGAACAAGTATCTCTTCGTAAAGTAAATGTTACTTGAACACACTTTTGTTCATTTACCTTGATTCTCCATAAGTTTAACCAAAGCTCCATCTGGCTAATGTGTTCCTGGAGTTTGCGGGATGCCTCATCAGGGTTTTCATGCATACTAAGGCAGGCTGTATCGTCGGCAAATGTGGAAGTATGGATACTACTGCTCACAGGCATATCACAAGTATAAATTAAATATAAAACTGGTCCCAGTATACTCCCCTGTGGCACACCAGATGAAATTGTTTCAGGCCTACTTGTAAAGTCTCCTTCCGCAACAGTGAACTTACGAGAAATAATGTATTTTTCCAAAAGATTTAAAATGTTTATTGGTAAGTAAGTCTTCAATTTTAAAATAAGGCCTTCATGCCACACTTTATCAAATGCCTGGGAAACGTCAATAAACAGCGCAGAACAATACTTTTTTCCCTCAAAAGTTCTTCTTATAAATTGGACTAATCTGTGAGTTTGTCCAATGGTGCTATGCTGACTTCTAAAACCAAATTGATGGTCTGGTATGCACCCACTACTAACTAGAATTGGGGACAATTTTGTTTTGAGCAGTTTTTCGAAAAGCTTTGACATTGTAGATAGTAGACTTATTGGCCTATATGACTCAGCCTTTGTTATGTCTTTGCCCGGCTTTGGAATCATTTTAACCTTGGCAAGTTTCCAGTCGTAAAATAGCATTAAATATGAATAACAGGATTCTCATTGCAATACGAGGCAAGTTCATCAGCATCTGATTACTAATTCCATCAATACCCGGAGCTTTCTTCGGGTTGAGTTCGGCAATTAATTTTTGTAAATCACGCGTCTTAAACTTTATGTGTTGAGGGGGTAGAGCGACTATATTCGGCAAATCAGCAACACCAGTACATATATTTGGCGTAAAAACGGATTTTAAGTGATCAGCAAATATTTTACCTTTTTCATTATCGCTTCTTGCCCAACCTCCGGTAGATGTGCGTAGAGGTGGCTTATACTCAACGGGTGTTTTAGGCTTTCTGGCAGCGCGCCACAAGGAGTAATTAGACGCCGGTGTAACATCAAGACCATCCAGATAATTTTTAAGAGATGCAATTTTTTCAGATGCAAGCAACTCTTGGAGTCGTTTAGTGCACTCTTTAAATCTGATTTTATTTTGTGGTGATCTGTGCTGTTGCCATTCCCTTCTAGCCCTTCTTTTTTCACGTACGAGACGTTCAATGTCTGTAGAATAAATTTTATTAAACCTAATCTGCGGATGGGAGATAGTGGCATGTTCAGCAGCCTGTTTAATATTCTCGCTGAGATTGGCAATGTTCGATTCAATATCATCGGGTGTTCTAAGCGTAATGTTTTCCGTACAATGACTGCTGAGATATTTTTTGAACCCCAGCCAATTAACACGATTGATCATATTCACATATGGGTCAGGTAAGTTACTTCTTAATGGGCTACAAATTGTGATGATCGTCGGGGAGTGATCGGACGAGAGATCAAGAGAATTAACTTGAATTAAATCCCTAGAGATATTTTTTATGACGCCAAAATCTATAACATCCGGAATTTTTTGTATGTCAGTAGGCCAATAAGTGGGCTCCCCACTCGAAATGACATCCAAGCCCATTTTTGAAATAGTGTTGAACAATGCTCGACCTCTGGGTGTAACAAGGCGCGAACCCCAGAACGTATGTTTCGCATTGTAGTCTCCAGCTGCTACAAAACAAGGTCCAAGAGATTTGTAGAAATCCTCATATTGATTCTCAGTGATTGAAAATCTGGGAGGGGAGTAAATTGATGATATAACGAAATTTGAACAAAAACTTCCAATGCCAATATTTGTTGCTTGTAGGTATTCTTCACAAATGTTATCAAGAACATAGTGCTTGAGTCTTGACTTTATTAGAATTGCTGATCCACCGCAAGCCCTTCCTCTAGGGTCCTTTGTATCATACATAGTGTAGCCATAAATTTTAAAAAGACTTCTCGAAGTCAAATGAGTCTCAGATACTAACATTATATCAATATTTTTTTCCGTGAGGAAGTGCTCAAGTTCATTTTTATGTTGGCGAATGCCGTTTGCGTTCCAGAAACATATTGTTAACGTGTTCATGGCTTATTAAGTATTGCTTGAAGCAGAGTATTCGGCATTCGCAACATTTCTTGCATCATGGTAGTCATATTTGTTGTAAAATTGTTTATAGTTTGCACAAGATTTTCAATAGTGGCTTCAAGGCGATTATAATTAAAGTTTGAGTTAGTATTTGTAGAATTATTTTGCGGTGAAACATTTTGTGTCGGAATAGAACTAGCCTTAGCAGCATCTGCATACGATACACGGGAAGTAACTGGTTGGCTCATTTGCTGAAAAGTGGCAGAGTAAACGTTTGCTGATTGAGCTGGCGCTAATTTAGGTTTTTGCACCATAGCTTCTTTACAAAAGAGTACACAGGACAACCTCTGTAGTTAGCGGTGTGATTACCTCCACAATTACTGCATTTTTTATCACTTTGATCTTTTGGTTTGTTGCAGCTAGCGGTGCCGTGTAATTCGCCGCACACAACACAAACAGAGGATAAATTGCAGTATGTTTTTGTATGGCCATATTCTTGGCAATTATGGCACTGTACAGGACCTGAACGCTTATGTGGCTCTTCAACTGTGATTTTTCGGTACAAGAGGTATTTTAAATTATAAATTGGATGCGTCTCATTTTTTTTCAATTTTATATCATTAGGTTCTAGTTCAACACAAATATAAGAACAAGTTTTGAGCTATAGAACCATAGGGTTGACCTTTCTGATCTTCAATGCCAATTTATTTTTTTCTAAAATATATAATATGTATAAATATTAAAAAAAAAAGTTTTATTAAGTTACTTTTATATACCAAAAAAGAAAAGCTTAATTTTTCCAGCTCTGGAGCTGTATTTATAAGTTTTCTGATATTTTATACCGGCCTTTTTATTTCTAAAACATAAATAGTTTATGAAGTAAAAAAAAGATACTCAGACCTGGTAGCTTCTATATAATACAGTTTTTTGATTTATTTGGACTTTTATTACTCATATGCGACCTTCTCCGACAAAAGGGAACTAGTGTGTCAAAAAACGGGTGTGTGTCAAAATCGATAAAAAATGAGAAAAACATTAAAATTTTATTTTTAAATGCGTTTTTCTCAAAACTTCATTTTCACACACTAGGTCCCTTTTCTCGGAGAAGCTCAAGATTACTGAAATATAAAATAGGCTTATTTAACAAAAAAAAAAAAATTAGTTTTAGCTAGTTATTTTACATGGCTCTGGAACGGTATTTTTGATTTTGCTAATTTTCAGTATTAATCTATTCCGTCCATTTCCGACAAAGCAGTCTAAGGCCGAAGTCTCTAGCTTTTCTGGGAGCTTCTGAAAATCGATTTCACGTACACCAGACGGAAGGAGGGATGGACGGATATCGCTTATTCGTCTTCCCTATTCATAACTACATATATGAATATTGTGGAAATTACACACGGTATGACAAACCTTTGTGTATGTACCCTTTACCATTTTTGGTGAAGGGTATAAATAAATACTCATATACTACGTTTATACGCGCACTATTTGCAAATAAAAATATTTGCAAATAAATTAACTCACTGTTTATACGGCTAACTAAATTAAACTAAACTAAACTACTAACAAAATTCTCTATTGGCAATATTTTTATTTGCGAATAAGTCGACCGTATAAACATAGTAATAGTTAGCTACTGTTTTCCATCTTTTCCTGACATATTGAGTTGCAATTCGGCAGATAAGTAGTGTCATTGTGTAACCTAGACCTAATATCAAAATTGTACAATTTTGATTTTATTTGAGAAACCAAATTGCAATGCTAAATGAAGTTTTAAATTCGTAATTACATATCAAATTAACTTTGTCATGAAGTTCATTATTTATTTCGCTTTCTGTCATGACAGCAGAAATTATATCATTAAAGTTCTAAAGTTACAACAAAAGCATAAAATATATGAATTGTAAGACTGGCATACAATTGGCAAGAATTAATGTTTGCGATCGAATGCAAATTATGCCATGACATTGATTGATATTTTTAAATAATGACTCAAGAATATAACAAACAATCAAGAAAACAACAGCGAATGTTAAACAAAAAATATTTTTCTAATGAAATAATTAACTTTTAGCCATGACAAATTCATTTCGGTTAATTGACAAGTTCACTTTTAGCAGTCAACAGTCGAGTACATGAATAAGTCAGTATGAAGTATTAGAAGTCAGTAGAAGTCGTGTGTATAATTAAAATTAAAAAAAGAAACTAAGCTTATAAAATGCGGTTTAATGTGGCGGAGAATATATTTAGTAATGGAATTGATAATAATACGTACCAAGGAATGCGTTGTGAAGAAAAAAATATATGAGATTCTTAAAAAGAGAATTCATAAGCCATATACAAAGAAAATCATTATCAGCTGCATGACATTATATTCAAAGGCTTAAATCAAATCAACAATTGATTAACGTATTTTTTTCTCAAAGTTTTATTTTTCGATTGGTTAAAAAAAAATTAAATTTGTTTTTCGTTAATTAACTTTTTGATTGATTTCTAAATTAGATTCCATTAATATATTTATTGATTTAATGTTACAATTAATTGAAGCAAAATATGTTACGGGTTTTGTTGAACATTTTTTTAGCTTAAATACCAATAATACTTTTGCAATAGTTTATGAAATAAATACTCAATAATGTTTTGTAAAAGTTTTGAAAAAAAAGTACATATTATAGGTCTTCCTGAAATCGTTCAAAAGTCTCACAAACTGTGTAATTGTTTTTATACTCTAGTAAATAAACTGTCAATAATTTTTTTATCGAAACATGTTAAGTTTGTCCAACCCACAAACTTAAGCTGTACAATTTTTCATTCTGTTAAAGACAATTTCTTCGCATAATCTTCATGAAACAAGTCTCGTATACTTGCTCAATTGCACAATAATGTCCTGCACGAGACCATTTATAAGACCTTTCAAGAAATGAGAGATTTTTTAAATGCTTTGCTACAGCAAAATATTCTAAAACAAACGCTAAACAACACTGTTGGCAAGAAATTTGTTTCAGTGTTTTTTAGAGTGTGTTTTAGAATATTTCGCTGTAGCAAAGCAAAGGTCTTACAAATGGTCTTGTGCAGGACTTTATTGCACAAATCACAATTTTAAGAGATCTCATGAAAACCCTTATTATGCTTTAAGCTATTTCAAAATTTTGTTTGTTACTTTTTTATGAGTTGACATTAAACACTATCGTGTATGTTCTGGATTCCACGTGAAATTTAAACATGCGGAATTGCCTTAGAATTGTTCTTAGAAATATGTATTTATAACAACAATTCTATGGCAATTACAAACGATTTAATTTCACGTGGAATACAGAACATATCAGCATATACATATATATTAACTAACTTGGGGCCACACATCAAATTTTTGCCTTTCAATTCCATTCAATTTGTAATACACTCACTTTTTTTACTAAAACAAACAAACTTCTTAAATTGAAAACTAGATTGCTTTCAATTTCACCTATCCATTTAGAGGCGATTTATTTTTCAATTTGAAGAGCTGGTTACAGGACATATTGATTTAAGCTATACATTTGGGTTGTTTCTTCGTCGGTAGCATTTGAAAAATGAATTTTGACACACAGTGTTTGTGATGAAATTGAAAGCGATTTATTGAACGTGTGGCTGCAGCGTAAGCCAATCAAATCACTCTGTTTTTTCTTTCAATTTTCAGTTGTTTGTTCTGTATTTTATGTTAGGGGAAATAAAAAATTACTACAATGACGATTTTAAGGGATATGTTATAATCCATAATTCTAGCCGGATGGTGAATGCCAAGAAAAAACAAATAAGAGTCGTATATTCGGCTGTGCCGAATCTTATATACCCTTTACCAACGTACGTACATATACATATATAGTATACAGACACACACATACATATTTGTTTTGTGAACAAATTTATAATTTTTTCTCTAAAGCAATTAATAGTAAGTGACCTTTCAGTACTTTTCGAATAAAGAATTTTATTCAATTATTTTATTTTCGATAATAGCAATAGTTGAATATTTTACTCTACACTCTGTGGTTAATATATATTTTATTCACTTTTATTTCAGTCAACATCGACGTCACGTCAATACATTTTCAAAATATTGGGGCTTGTTTACTCGCTCTCGAGATGTTCAAAAACCGTGCTGCTGTTTAATAACTCTAAAATAGTCTTAGTATTGCACCTCCATACCAAGTAAACTAACTTGTTTTATATTTTCCCGTATTTAATTAATAATCATTGATGTTGCAAAACTGCTTAGTGTCTTGATTTAAATTTCCCATTGCAAATGGTATACATCGTGGTATTATGTAAACGTTTTATTCCTACAGGATTTTTTTTTTGAAATTTGTTCAGCAAAAATGAAAGGTACCAGGAAAGTGAAACGGATGTCCTTTAATTTATCTTTAGCGATAAATTTTAGTGTTATCTCCATTTATTAAAAATTAATAGTTATTGTGCTAAGAGCACAATAAGCACAAAACTTCGTTTATACTTCAATTAGATTAGATATCCATAAAAAATTAAACATGTATAAGAAATCTTGAGTAATGATTTTCCTAAAACATAAAATCTGTTTAACTTATTTTGTTTACCGAAACTTTTTTCAATCTCCAACCCTGAAATCATATTTCTGAGTTTCCTAATACTAATTTATTTCTTTTTAAAATATAGAATATATTTAATTACCGAAGAAATAATTAGTTTTATATACCAGAAAAAATTTTAGTTTTCCAGCTCTGGAGCTATGTTTTTTATTTTTTAATTTCTATGCCAAACTATTTCATTTTATGTGACAAAGTATATAAAACTTGTAAACAAAAAGAGAAAACTAACTTGACCTAATTACTTTTGTCAAAAAAAAAAAACAATAAATTTACCAACCCTGGAATCAACCATTTAGATTTTTCTGATTTAAAAAATTAATAAAGTGTGTTAAGTGAACAAAGAAATATTAAAAATATTAATTTTATACTTTAATATCAAATAAAATTCAAAGTTTCCATCTTTGGAGCTGTAATTTTAATTTTTCAAAAAGAATAGAAAAGGAAAAATTAGTTTTAGTAGGTCAATTCTATTTTGAAAAAAAAATTAAAGTTTTCCAACCCCGGAAACGACTTTTTGATTTTTTTAAATTTTTTTTTTTGCTTTTCATAACAATTCTATGCTAGGAACACAACTGGGACGAATCCGTCAATAAAATCTCGCTTCTTAAATTTGTTGTGTGAAACACAATAACGACGAATTTACTCAGCGAATTCAGCTCTTATAACTGATAAAGTTGGTTATTGTGTATGCTAAGAGATAGAGAAAAATGTTTTTTCGTCGTTCGTCGGCGTACAAAATAGAAATAAATCTATCTAAGAGTACGTCACGCACGACGGTGTTGTATTCATTTTCATATCCACAAATCATTTTATTTTTTATGACGAAAGTTTGCACCGAAAAATTCGTCGTTCGTCCCAGTTGTGTTCCTAGTATTATTCGTACTGAAATATAAAATAAGTTTATTTATTTATTTATTTATTTATTTATATTTTAGCTATATATATGGCAAAATAAAGCTTAAGTTTTCCAGCTCAATATGAATCTATTTCGGACCATATCTGACACAAAAAATCAAGATCGAAGTGTCTAGCTTTTCTGGGAGCTTCGGAAAACCGATTTCCCGTACAGACAGGAGGACAGATGGACAGATGGACAGATGGACAGGCGGACAGATTGACAGATGGACAGGCGGACAGACGGAAATCGCTTATTCGTCTTTCTTATGCATAAGGATCCAGAATATATATATATATATATATAGTTTATGGGTCGCTTATTAATATTGTTGAAATTACACACGGAATGACAAACCTATATATATCCTCTACCATTTTTTGGTGAGGTGTATAATGAGAGAATGGGTTTAGTATTTTTTCCGTTTATCTATTGTTTTATCGTGAAAAAGTATTCAAATTTTCAAAAATCTGCTTTTTTTAGCAGAATTTGCTTGAAAATATATTATGTAATTTTTTTGCAGTAATGCATGATTTTTTACAGATATATTTACACAGTTTTGGCATTTTTTCTTTTCTGAGTATAAAACTAAATATGATATGTAAAATTTACCAAAATATGAAAGAAATTTAATAATTTAAAATATGAAAGAAACTTTATATAACTATGTATGTATATAATAAAATAAATTTTTCACTTGTAGATTTTTTTACTAGAATTTCTTACCCATTTATCATCCTCCCAACATCATTTTCTAGCAGGACTGTTAATAAATGATTTTAACTTATTGTAGGGCAGCGATTTTATTTTAAATCATACTAAATGAAAAAGTAAAATTATTATTATAAAAATTATCTTATTTATAACAGAGTAGGGAACATATGTACATTAGGGATATAACTTTTTAACAATTTTTTAAATTAGACATTTTTAGATTTAATTGAACTGTAGTGAATTTTAATCAGAAATAATTTCTTAATCAGGCTTGAGTTCAGTAATTTCAATTCTTATTGAATGAAATATTTTTATTAATTAATGTGAGTATCTAAAGAAGAGAAGAAAAATTAAACTAGACTTTATTAGCTGGGGGAAATACCGATATTTTTCTGTGCAGCCACGCACTTCATCAGCACCCATGTCTATCTACAAGGGGTAGAGATTATTATTAACATCAGCTATTTAACTTAAATTTCTATGAAATGGAATATGAGAATTGATTGTGTATACAATTATTGACTTACCTTTGGCAAACACATTTGTAAGTATCACTATTCATTTTCTGTTTTTCCATTTTCTATTTAGGTTAGCACGAAGTTATATCACTCTACCTATGTATGTTTAACTATTCTTACTTATTTTTTACGATCATCACATTAATTATTTTTACTTATTCGATGCACCATCGGGACATACATATAAGTATTATTGTAGTGGCTTTATGTTAATTTTTTTTTTGCTTTCTACATTTGACTTCGCTTTTCAGCATTCTGATTAAAATTCACTACAGTTCAATTAAATCTAAAAATGTCTCATTTAATTCATCATGGGCACGTGACAAAAAATATGTTCACTTGGCGATCACTGTTCACTTGGCTATCACTGCTTCAGAATGCTGAAAAGCGAGGTCAAATGTAGAAAGCAAAAACAAAGTAACATAAAGCCACTACAATAAACGGGAAATTAAAAGTGCATGTTATTTCATAAATATATAGAATTTATAATCCAATTTTACTTTAATATAAAAACTTGTTATACCCTTTACCAAAAATGGAAAAGGGTATATATAGGTTTGTCATTCCGTGTGTAATTTCCATAATTTTAATTTGCGACCAAAAAATATATATATTCTGGGTCCTTATGAATAGCGATGACGTATAAGCGATGTCCGTCCGTCCGTCCGGTGTAGGTGAAATCGGTTTTCCGAAGCTCACAGAAAAGCTAGAGACTTCGTTCTTGGACTGATGTATCACAAATGGTCCAACTTAGATTGGTATTGAAATTCAGAAAATCGGGCAGACGATTGCAGAGCTGGAAAACGTAAACTATATTTTGCCATATAAAAGTAACTACCGAAAACAAATTTTTATTTTTTTTTTAATAAAAAAATTTATTTTACCCTTCAGTACGACTAAAATTGGTATTTTAAATTAAAAAAAATATAAAAAAAATAAAAAGACGTTTCCAGGGTTGGAAAACTTTTACTTTTTGTGTTATGTAAAATTAACTATGTCTAAAACTATATTAGTATTTTCTCGAGAACCGTAAGAGCTACAGACCTGAAATTTGGACACAGTGTGTAGACCTTTGGCCGCTACAACAGCAAATACATGAGAATTGGAAATTAAACGGTGTTCCAAAACGAGCAACGAAAAATTCTAAAATCCCATGTAATATACATACAATTGTATGTATGTATGTATGTATATACACTTGAAATTTGTAAGGTTAGTGTATTTTTATACAGACTACAAAAATTAACACTAAAATTTCCAAAAATTTAAATTAAAGGGTGTTCCATCAGTTAATGCAATTTTGACTATGCAATTTTGACAACTTGCTGTATCTTGGAACCCATAAAAGCAAAACTCTTGAAATTTTCAAAAACGGTCAAACTAAAAAATCAAGGAATTATAAAATCGCCAAACCGAAAAAAATCGCGAAAAACCAAAAAAAATCGCCAAAACGAAAAATACCCCAAAAAAACATGAAAAAATCGCCAAAATGAAAAAAAAACCCAAAACAGGAAAAAACGACAAAATGAAAAAAATTGCCAAAATGAAAAAACCCCAAAAAAGAGAAAAAAATCGCCTAAATAAAAAACCCCAAAGCAGGAAAAAACGCCATAATGAAAAAAAACCCAAAAACTTAAAAAAATCGCCATATTAAAAAAAATTTCTAGGACTAAAATAAATCGCGAAAAACCGGAAAAATTGTTTAGATAAAAAAAATCTCCAAAATGAAAGAAATTCGCCAAAATGAAAAAAAAATCGCCAAAATGAAAAAAAATCGCCAAAACAAAAAAAACCCAAAAAAAATGAAAAAAAGTCGCCAAAATGAAAAAAAAGAAAAAAAACTCCTAAATAAAAAAAACCCAAAAACAGAAAAAAATCGCAAAAATGAAAAAAAAATCGTCAATATGAGAAAAATCTACAAAATGAAGAAAATCCCAATAACAGAAAAAAATCACCAAAATAAAAAAACCTCCAAAAACAGAAAAAAATCGCCAAAACGAGAAAAAAGCGACAAAACTGAAAAAATCGTTTAAACTGAAAAAAAAACTTGAAAAAAGCCTACATTTCGTGCGCGATTCAAAGTCGCACTTTACTGTAGTTTTTAATATTAAAGGAATTAAATGAAACTAATAAGCAGATTTTGTAAAAAATTTTGTTTCTAAACGTTTCAAATTTGTATGAAAAATAACGAAAATTCTTTTCAAAAAATATTTTTTCCATACAAATTTCAAAACGAAAAAATCGTTTGAATTTACAAAATCTGACCTTAAGTTTTTCCTTATTTCGTTTTTGCTTTTTTCACTTAACATATTTTATGTATTTTTTAAAGAACCAGATTGGTATCAATAATCAAAAAAATCCAAAATTATGACTCCAGGGTTGGAAAACTCACACTTTTTGTGTTATGTAAAATTAAATAGGTCTAAAAATTTTTTTCTTTTTCTTTATAAATTGAATATATTTTATGCTTCGGAAAGAAAATTACAGCTCAAAAGATGGAAACTTTAAAAAAATGATAAATTTTTTCACAAAACAAATATGTATGTATGTGTCTGTATTATTTTTTTATATATTACAAAAGTTCGTTTGAATGATTGTATGACTAAATTTACACGAACGTTGACACGTTTTTCATTGTCTGTTTAAACACTTACATATACCTTGTTCGAAGGAAATTTTTTAATCTTAAAATTTAAATTGAGTTTTTGTTTTAAATGTATCTGTAAGAAAGAAAGAATTCTTTCGACTTCGATAAACAAGAAGTAAAATGTCCATGTTTTTTTAATATAACATAAAAATGTGAGCTATTCAAATCTAGTCTGAAATTTCATAAAAATTCCATTAAATTGAGGTCATACCATATCTCCTAAAAAGAGTGGAATAAATTGTATAAGTATCAATGATTGCAATGATATAATCGTTTCCCAAAGTAAATAATTCGATGCTAAGCGAACTTGAAGTGATTTTTCGCCGAATTAGTGAACAAATTTTGAAAAGTGTAGTGAAAATTTTAAGCTGTAAGAACTCTGAGTTGACGAAACTTAAATTGATTACAAGTAGACGCTATTATGGAAACCCTGCAGAAAATATTTTAGGAAAAATAAAATGAAAGACACTTAGACATACTGTGGCTCAGGGTATTCAAAATTCGGCGCAGCGCTGTATGGTACTATAACCTGCTTGTACTTAACGATAAGAAACCGTCTGGAACTTTTTCAAAAAGAATGAGAAACAAGCAAGGCAAATTCTTATTAAAATGAAGGTAGGCCTTATTACAAAATTGTCTACTAATTGTGGTAACAGTCGTCAATTGGTTTTTATAGGATTTTTTGCTGTGTAATAACTTTATTCCATTTGCTTAAATTTAATTAAAAATTCTTAAAAATTTGTCTTAGAACTGCTGTATTATTAACTTTTATTTCAAAAGAATACTTACATTAATAAAACAATCGAAATTTCACCAACTTTCATTTAATAAATGTATTTAATTTAGAAAATTAGCTTTTCCCGGGAATCCCGGGAATTTCCGGGAACTTGATTTTTTAATTCCCGTTTCCCGGGAAGTGCAAAAGTCCGAGAAATCCCAAACCCTAGTACCCCTAATGTACATATGTATATAAAAATAAACAATATAAATATATCAAACAATTTAATGGGCAAAAAGCTTAGCAGAATAGAATTCTAAATAGAAAAAACCATAGCAACAAAATCTAAAACATACTTGAATGTTAAAACAGTAGGAGTTGGGTGTTAACTAAACAATTCCCACAAATACACGCCTTCCTTTTCTGTTCAGTAATATTTTCAGATGATTACCGTCGTTATTATTGTTGTTGTTATTACTTTTGTTTTTTTTTTGTTGTTAAAACTGCAACAATCACATGTTCTATAAGACAGCAGTTCAAAAACAATAGCAGCTATGGAAAAAATAATCTACACAATTTATTAAATTAAAATTTTCCTTGAAGCCAAAATAACCATGATTAGAATTTAATAGGTCAGCATAAAAATGGATACAGACTACATATGTGTTTCTTTTTTGTTAAAATAAAGCAATCTTTGTGTTTTCATATTTCTACGAGGATATTTTTGTTGATAAAGATTATATTATACAAATGATTTCACTACAAATTTAGTCAACTAAGAAAGCAAAAAGATCAATTTATAGTTAAAAATATTGTTCACTTTTCCAATGGAAATTCAATTCTGGGGATAAATTTTTTTACCAAAACCAGAACAGGACATGAAACAGAAATTCCTTGCACTGCCCTTAAACATTTTATTTCCTGTGTGCTATGATTATACCAACGATTTAATTTAGAAGTTAGTTGGGCCTTTTTTTCCCCAGCTAGAGCTAACACTGAAAGGAAAATCATTCATTCAGAGAATGAAAAGGTTTAGTTAAATGTTCTTCATTATATTAATGAAACTTTTCATTAACACAATAATCAGTTACATTGCATACATGAACTCTTTCAATATTTGCTATTCATGTGTTCTTCATAGTTCATTGTATTAATACAAATTGTTACATCCCTGCAGAAAGTTTGGTGACAATTGATCCAAACGTACTCGTCCTATAACTGGAGAAAATGTGGGTGTTATCAAAAGTACGGAGTAGTGTATGATGAAAAAAGTCATACCATTTAAATGTTGAAATATTGACCATTTTCGTGATGTATCGTCTTGATCTTAAGCCAATTTAATTCGGACTCGGTCTAGTATTGTAGTAAACTGCACTGAAAATGTTCGATGTGGTCGAATACAGGACCTATCAAATAGTGTAAATATAATGTTAATTGCTCCCTTCAATGTGACTCTGGAACCAGTCCCGTAACTATACTTAAATATTCATCTAAGCTTAACTGGTATTTATAATTTTGAAATATGAGTGGCCCTGTGGTTGAGTGGATAGTGTGCCAGCCTATCATGCACGAGGTTGTCGGTTCGAATCTCAACAAATTTTCAGATTAAAAATATTGCATTTGTAACAATAAAAAAATTTATAAGCGTTAATTGTTGCAGTTAAATGTCGAAATTACATTTATAAATAATTTATATTTACATACTTATACATCGAATAGGTCCCTATGGAATAGTTCAGTGACAAGTCACAAGATGCATATAAAGTATCAATTAACCCCATCCTAGGCCATCCCCATGTAAAAGTGACTGGTCCGCTTCATAGGAAGTGTTAGAACTCGGACTGGTCCCTATCACTTGGGGACCGGTCATGTGACTAGTCTTGTGTCAGTTCCATATCCTGCAGGGATTGTTTAAACGAACTTTTTTTTAGCGAATTTGGGGCAAGTATAAGTAAGTTCCACAAATTTTGTCTAGTTACTGTATACAGTTTATCAAACATAAATAAATTAATAATTATTTTGTTAAAAACTGTTTTCTATTTCTTATTTTTCTAATCCCTCTTAGTTTTAAAGCAGTATAGTCTTCATAAATGCAATGAAATCATTTCATTTATACAATGTAATATTCTTCATTAATTTTTTCTTATCCATTCACGTCTGTCTCATCAGCGATGCCAATTCAGCGCGTTTTAACTTAGCCAAACGCGCTTTTTTTTCGTCTTAGCGCTTTTAATAAAAAAAGCGCTAACTTAGCGCGTTTTGAGTAAAGTCAATAATATCATATCAGTTCAATATTTTTTTTACTTTTACAATTTTCTAATATCCAAAACTCAGATAATTTTTTTATACCCTTTACCAACAAAAATGGTAAAAGGGTATATATAGGTTTGTCATTCCGTTTGTAATTTCTATAATATCAATAAGCGACCCATATAATATATATATTCTGGATCCTTATGCATAGGGAAGACGAATAAGCGATGTCCGTCTGTCCGTCTGTCCGTCTGTCCGTCTGTCCGTCTGTCCGTCTGTCCGTCTGTCCGTCTGTCCGTCTGTCCGTCTGTCCGTCTGTCTGTACGTGAAATCGGTTTTCCGAAGCTCCCAGAAGAGCTAGAGACTTCGTTCTTGGACTGGTGTGTCAGAAATTTTCCAAAATAGATTGGTATTGAAATTCAGCAAAATCGGGCAGACGATTGCAGAGCTGGAAAACTTAAACTTCATTTTGCCATATAAAAGTAACTCCCGAAAACAAATTTTTATTTATTTTTAATAAATGTACATATTTTACACTTCAGTACGACTAAAATTAGAATTTTAAATTAAAAAAATACAAAAAAATTAAAAAGACGTTTCCAGGGTTGGAAAACTTTAACTTTTTGTGTTATGTAAAATTAACTATGTCTAAAACTATATTAGTATTTTCTCGAGAACCGTAAGAGCTACAGACCTGAAATTTGGACACAGTATGTAGACCTTTGGCCGCTACAACAACAAATACATGATAATTGGAAATTAAAGGGTGTTCCAAAACGAGCAACGAAAAATTTTAGAATCCCATGTAGTATATATACAATTGTATGTATATACACTTGAAATTTGTAAGGTTAGTGTATTTTTATACAGACTACAAAAATTAACACAAAAATTAAAAAAAATTTAAATTAAAGGGTGTTCCATCAGTTAATGCAATTTTGACTATGTAATTTTGACAATTTGCTGTATCTTGGAAACCGTAAGAGCAAAACTCTTGAAATTTTCAAAAACGGTAAAACTGAAAAAATAAAAAATTATAAAATCGCCAAACCGAAAAAATCGCCAAAAACAAGAAAAATCGCCAAAACGAAAAAAAGCACCAAATTAAAAAAAATTCTAAGACTAAAATAAATCGCACAAAAAAAACGGAAAAATTGCTAAAATGAAAACAAAAATCGCCAAAATGAAAGAAAATCGCCAAAATGAAAATCGCCATAAGGAAAAAAATCACCAAAACGAAAAAAAACCCAAAAAAAAACAGAAAAAATCGCCAAAATGAAAAAAAATCGCCAAAATGAAAAAAATCGCCAAAACGAAAAAAAACCCCAAAAAACAAAAAAATCGCCAAAATGAAAAAAAGCCAAAAACAGAAAAAAAATCGCCAAAACGAAAAAAGCACCAAATTAAAAAAAAATTATAAAACTAAAATAAATCGCAAAAAACGGAAAAATGCTAAAATGAAAAAAAAAATCGCCAAAACGAAAAAAAACAGAAAAAAATCGACAAAATGAAAAAAAAATCGCCAAAATGAAAAAAATCACCAAAACGAAAAAAACGCTAAAAAACAGAAAAAAATCTTCAAAATGAAAAAAAATCGCCAAAACGAAAAAAACCCTAAAAAACAGAAAAAAATCGCCAAAATGAAAAAAATCGCCAAAAAAAGAAAAAACCTAAATAACAGAAAAAAATCGCCAAAACGAAAAAAATCATTAAATTAAAAAAAATTTCTAAGGCCCAATTCATACGAGGATTTAAAAATCTTGTTTTATTTTTGATTCTCTTTAAAAGTTGCTTCCAAAAACATTTTACATTCATACGATGATTTTTTCCATGTTTCTAGTTTTGATTTTTTTTCTTCCAAAAATTTTATCAGTGTTGCCATTAGATTTTAAAAAAATTCGTTTTTCCCTACGTGTTAAAAAATTTGTTTTGTAAAACTTTTGTAAACCAAAATTATTTCTTCTGAATATTTGGAGCTATAGTAGGTAACTTAAAACTTGACATATGTATGTATGTATGTAATTCTTTTGTATTAAATTATTCAAAGTGACTACTTCTGCCTTCGAAATTAATGCATACTTTTCTACAGTTTTTCAGAAATTATCTTATAATACAAATATAACACATTATATATTTGGATTTTCTCCAATCATGATGCTCATTTCCTATTTTCTGGGGTGCTTGCCATTAAAAGAGTAGAGGGAAGATCCTATCAAAATACAGGCACTGCGACACAAAAATAATTAGATAATTAAAAGTCTATGTAATTACGAGCAAAAACAAGTTTTTAAACGGAGCAAAAATATATTTTGCGTATAGTTATTTTTACATTTATGCACAAAAAATGCAATATGAGAATACAAAATACCTACATTTTGGCGAAAATAAAATATTTGTCGGATATTCCCTATACTCCTATATAAGCGACAAAAATACCTACAGGTAACACGGTTTTCTATTAAAAATAAAGCTGTTGTCACATTCAATGAAAAAATAAAATAAAGCAACATACCAAAAATTAAAATATGTGTAAAGAAAATTTGAAAAAAAACTCGGAGAACGGAAAATGTGATTTTTTTTCTACCCCCTTTGCTTTTCTATACAGTTCGCCTACAAACTATAAAAATCGTGTTTCAAAAAATCATTGAAAAATCAAAGTGTGAATTAGGGCTAAGACTAAAATAAATCGCAAAAAAACGGAAAAATTGCTAAAATGAAAACAGAAATCGCCAAAATGAAAGAAAATCGCCAAAATGAAAAAAAAAATCGCCAAAATGAAAAAAAACACCAAAACGAAAAAAAAACCTAAAAACAGAAAAAATCGCCAAATTAATAAAAAAAATCGCCAAAATGAAAAAAATCACCAAAACGAAAAAAACCCGAAAAAACAGAAGAAAATCGCCAAAATGAAAAAAAGCACTAAATTAAAAGAAAATTTCTAAGACTAAAATAAATCGCAAAAAAACGAAAAAATTGCTAAAATGAAAAAAAAATCGCCAAAATGAAAAATATCGCTAAAACGAAAAAAAAAACCTAAAAAACAGAAAAAATCGCCAAAATGAAAAAAAATCGCCAAAAAATAAAAAAGATCGCCAAAACGAAAAAAAACTAATAAACAGAAAAAAATCGCCAAAATGAAAAAAAATCGCCAAAATGAAAAAAAAAAATCGCCAAAATGAAAAAAATCACCAAAACGAAAAAAAAGAAAAAAATTGCCAAAATGAAAAAAAAATCGCCAAAATGAAAAAAATCACCAAAACGAAAAAAAAACAAAAAAAATCGCGAAAAAAACCCAAAAAAACAGAAAAAATCGTCAAAATGAGAAAAATCTCCAAAATGAAGAAAAGCCCAACAACAGAAAAAAAAATCGCCAAAATGAAAAAAACCTCCAAAAACAGACAAAATCGCCAAAACGAGAAAAAAGCGACAAAACTGAAAAAATCGTTTTAACTGAAAAAAAACTTCAAAAAAGCAAAAAACCTTCCTTTCGTGCGCGATTCAAAGTCGCACTTAACTGATTTTTTTATTATTAAAGGAATTAAATGAAACTAAGTTTTTGCTTATTTCGTTCTTGCTTTTTTCACTTAACATATTTTATGTATTTTTTGAAGAACTAGATTGGTAACAATAATCAGAAAAATCCAAAATTATGACTCCAGGGTTGGAAAACTTACACTTTTTGTTTTTTTTTCTTTTTTTTTATAAATTGAATATATTTTATGCTTCTGAAAGAAAAGTTTGGTGTATGAAATTTGAAAAATGAAAATTATAGCTCCAAAGATGGAAACTTTAAAAAAATGATAAATTTTTTCACAAAACAAATATGTATGTACGTGTCTGTATACTATATATATGTACGTACGTTGGTAAAGGGTATATAAGATTCGGCACAGCCGAATATAGCACTCTTACTTGTTTAAATTGGTTAATGATTCAGGTGTTGCAAATAAAGTTCCCTTCACTGTGGTTAGAATACGCATTTTAATACTGTTAATTCAAATTTTTTGAAATTTTACAACTTAACATATGTACTCGTACTTGCGACCCAAAAAATTTATAAAAAATATTAAGCATATATTCTAGCTGAAGTAGTAAAAGCATTTGAATCGCAACACTACGAGGGCGGTTCGGAAACTTCTTAGCCTATCAATGAAAGAGAATAGTTAGTTTTTCAAAAATATTTTTAATTTTCAATATAATCTCCTGAAACTTCAATACACTTAGTCCAACGCTTTTCTGGTCAAGCAACTCGTACTTTAATTCGTTGATTTTAGCCATTGTTAAAACACTCTTGTGCGCTGGTTCGTTGTCTTGACGAAAAATTATTTTTTGTGTTGTAAGCCAGGACGTTTTTCTCGAATTTGTACATTTAATTGATCCAAAAGGTTGCAATGGTACTCTGAATTTATTGTTTTACCCTTTTGCAGATAGTCAATCAATAAAATACCTTTGAAGTGCCAAAAAACCGTTGCCATAACCTTACCAGCCGATTGAATTGTTTTTGCCTTCCTCCAGCTTCAGTCCATTGTTTGGATTGTTCTTTTGTCTCTGGAGTATAGTGGTGGACCCATGTCTCATCAAAAGTTATGAAACGACGCTTAAAATCCATTTTATTTCGCTTAAAACGATCCAAGCAAACTTGAGAAATGTTCATTCTTATGCGTTTTTGGTCGACTGTTAACAAATGCGGCACCCATCTTGCAGAAAGCTTTTTCATCTGTAGTTTTTCATGCAAAATTAAATGGACTCGATCATTTGAGATGCCCATGATATTAGCTATTTCACGCACTTTTATTCGTCGATCATTTAATACCATATCATGCACTTTGGCTACAATTTCTGTTGTTGTTGCTGTTTTTGGACGTCCACTACGTGGTTCATCTTCAATGCCTGTACGACCACGTTTAAATTCAGCAACCCAATTTTTTACTGTTGCATATGAAGCAGCACTTTCACCTAACACATTCACTATATCATTATGAATTTCTTGTCCCGATAAACCTTTTTTATGTAAATATTTAATGACATCACGCATTTCTAATTTTTCCATTGTTAAAAAATCGCGGATGCGTCTTTTGTGAACACCTGTTTCTATATGAAGGAGTTGCCAGATCGAAACAAAATTTAACATGTGTTCATAGCAGAGATGGAAGTTTCCAAAACACTTAACGTTTTTCTGTCTATACCGCGCTTTTTGTGCTAGGCTAAGAAGTTTCCGAACCGCCTCGTATTCGATAATTTATGTAAGTTATTACAAAGTTTGACAAATAAAATTAAAATAAAAACCAGGAATTTCTATTATTTGGAAGGCGAGTCTAATTCTGTATTAAGTGATTTTAGTTATTTAAGATATAATTTCGAAGAAGCAATAATGCAAAGTTTGAAAAAGAGTTACAAAAATTGTAATTGTATTTACTAATCCATATACCGACTTTTATTTAAAATTAAATTTGGCGCATAGAAAAATAGCGCGTTTTGACTATAAATAGTTGATAATGCTATAACTTAGCGCGTTCTAGCGCGTTTTGGGGAGGGGAATAGCGCGTTTGGGTTATAAATAGTTGGCATCGCTGCCTCTCATCGCTACACAATCACAAAAAGGTTATGCAAAACATTTAATAAAGATACTTGTTTTGTTAAGATTTTTGTTTGGTTCTTTTAAACTTATGTTTCTGTATTGTGATTCTCAACAACATATTAAGAGTTTTACTATAAACATGTAAGTTTTTCGGCTTACTTCAAACATTTTTGGGTTGAACTTTACTGAGGAGTTCCTTAAATTTTAAATATTTTACTTTAATAAATACATACATATGTACATATATTAAGTACATATGTATATGTACATATATATTAAATAAAATAAAAAAATAAATATAGTTTTTATTAAGTGGGTGGTTTGGAATTGATATGATTACATGTTTATAATATACAATTTTTATTATTTAATGCTTCTATTATATTTATGAAAATCCCTTTATTATTTTAATGAATTTTTCTTTATGTTAATGAATAAACTTCACTAACATAAAATTAACTTCATAAATACAATGAATTAGCTGACTTTTAATGCACAAGTCCTGGATATTCTGCAATTAAAAGTCGCACTCCATCTAAAATTATTTGTTACCTCAATAATATTTCTTTATCAGTTTGTCACCTACCAGTTCAAGGCTGCTTCTATGAATTCAGGATATTTTACACTTTCTTGGATGCTCTCATACTCCACTTAGAGACACAAATATCTCGATATCGTCTGTTTGGAATTTGACCTGTTAAAAGCGCTCACACTGCCCACTATTAGTAAACGTGCAAGACCTATATCCTCAGGGAATGTCTAAATGAAATTGCGACTAATGTTGTAACTTCCAATTTAATGGACTTTAAAATTATTAAATTAGTGTAATGAGATAACTCCATTAAATTAACCCCGAAACTCTAAATACAGTAATTAAAAATTTTTAAAATCTATTTCTATGTGCAATAATTGCCATGCATAAAAATAAAACAAGTGAAAGTGAAATAATATCCAAATATATATTATGAGATATAAGAAAAAAGGAATGCAAAAATTGCTGAAAAAGCTTAGATGAAATATTAAAAATGGAAAAGGGTGGAACATTTTCACAAGGCTTTTGCAACTAAATGTAGAAACACTTAAAAAAGTGAAAACGATACAAACCTCGTATTAAATTCAAAATATAAAATCTATGAAAGACAATTATGTTAAAGAAGATAAAATAGGTACCAAATTCTTTTGTGGGAGAAATAACACCAACACAATTATTCCGAATTCAATTTATTTTCAGCTTTTTAACAAAATGAAATAATTCAAAAAAATAATCTTAATTAGATTTATAAACTTAGGATGTTGTTTCATTATGAATGCATGGAAAGTCTTTGAGGCATATTTAAATTTTGCTTTGGGAGTTATTTATATTTGGAAATATCTTAATACATATTGTGGGAGTCGTAGTTCGTACATGAGTTGTTGGTAATTTCAATAAAAACATTGTTTATAAACATATGTTTATATTGAAATTATCAACAACGTTTGTACAAACTACGACTACTAAAATAGGTTGTGAATTGAGCAATTGTATGGCCAATCACATTCCTAAAATTGTGGCATATTAATTTCGCCCCTGATCCCAAAAGTCTTAAAGTTGATTTTAACTTTGCCTGACTTTTTATGAGAAGACGAAGCTAAACCTAATTAAAAACTATTCCTTCTCTTCCTCTGTGCACAAGCATGAATTCTGTGCTGCAAAATTGCGCACATATTTTTATAACTTGCAACAAACTAAAAATAGTTTTCACTGAGTAAAAAGTGTGTGTGGCGATTATGATTTTATAGAAAAATAGAAATGAATAGATATTTATAAGTTTTTTTTTAATTCTGTAAATACATGTACATGCATATTTTACAGGTTATTATTATTAGTATAAAAAAATAATTCAAGTTCAAGTCCAGATGGGACTTCTTGAAAATACTTTTATTTTTTTCCTTTTGATTATCACTACTTACATATGTATTATATATAACTACTACTAAGCTTATGTCCCACATTGGTCGGGCCTAATTATATCTTTTAGATTTAAGATTTGAATACTTATTGTTAGTTCATATATGATATTGTATCTTCATAAAAATCATGCATAAAAAAAAAAAAAAAAAAAAGTTCATTGTTTGTTAGACTATTGTGTTTGATATGAGCGACTAAAAGCCCGAGGACTATAATTTTAGCTCCTACAATGTGTCAGTTTCTAGCCTACATTTAAATATGTATGCACTCGTATGCTTTCGTTTGTAGATGTTGTCGGTGTTGCCGCCTTTAAAGTTAAAATTTATAAACTAACTATTTAAAAGCTCGGTTAGCAATATTTTAATTAATTAATACCGTATTGAAACTTTGCATGCACATTGGGCATACCCTTTTGATTTATGTACTTCGGCTAAGTATATTATAATATGTAAATATATTTAAAAAACTAGGCGGTGTCACGCCCACTAAAAATTACGCTTTATAAAGACTCTTACCAAATTTGAAGGCAAGCTGCTTACTTGGCAATATTTTTATTCTTGTAATACAGAAGATAATAGCAAATAATTATTTACTCCTTCACAAGGGGAAAAATGATGTCAAGTAAGCACGTTGCCTAGAAATAATATGCAACCCTGAAGATTTCATATGTATAAAACGCATGACAGATACAAGTGATAGGTAGTGTGCGAATTAAGAACTTGGTCAAAATTTGTATCTCACTACTTTTAATGGCCGAAATTTTGGATAGGAACTTGGCCTTTTTCACATTTATGTTTTTGTGAGAATACACATTTACTATAGAGAAGAAAAGCTTTAGGACAGTTTGTTTGTATTGTATATTTATCATTTATGTACAAAGTTTTTGTATATGAAGTAGGCAAGGTTTGGTTATGTTATATTGATAACCTAAGTTTACAGCTCTATTGTGTTAACTGGGAGTATGAAAAGAATAGTGCAAGTACAGTTGAAATGACAGACAGATGAAGAGAAGATCAAGATAAATATGCATCAAAATAGATATGCAAGATAGAAATGTAAGATATCAAGATAGATATGCAAGATTTTTTTTTTTTTGTAATACATGATTTTTATTTATTGTATCTTCATATATGAACTAACAATAAGTATTCAAATCTTAAATATAAAAATATAATTAGGCCCGACCAGTGTCGGACATAATCTTAGTAGTAATTATATATAATACATAAGTATTGATAATAAAAAGGAAAAAATATAAAAAATAAAAGAATTTTCAGAAGTCCCATCTGGAGTGCTGTGAATAAGAGCCCTTGTATCCCTCTTTTTTAGGCGGATGTGTCCAGTAAAGTTCAAAATATTACGGGCAAGCGGATTAGGATGTGACTCGAGTTTTGTTAAATATTTGCCAGCGTTTTTTGCAATTTCTTCAGTCACTAGTGGCATATTTAAGTCACGATGTATATTTGAATTTTTTATATACCATGGAGCCGATGTTATTAACCGTAAAATTTTGTTTTGCCTTCGTTGGATTCTCTCAACATTAGAAGCTGAAGCAGTACCCCATAGCTGAATTCCGTAGCACCATATAGGTTTTAAGAGCGACTTGTATATTAAAAGTTTACAATCTAGGGTGAGGGTTGAGTTTCTACCAACCAGCCAATGTACCTGAGTTAGTTTAAGTTTCATTTGCGTTAGCTTGGAGTCAATGTGGTATTTCCATGTGAGCCTTCGATCAAGATGTATACCAAGGTATTTCACATCTAAGTTTTGAGGAACAATTTGATTATTGATCGTAACGGGGGAACAAGTGTCTTTTCTTAAGGTAAATGTTACCTGAGCACACTTCTGTTCGTTTACCTTTATTCTCCACATGTTTAACCATAGTTCTAGCTGAGTAATATGTTGCTGAAGATATCGGGAAGCCTCGTGTGGGCTTTCGTGCATACTAAGGCAGGCTGTATCATCGGCAAACGTAGATGTATGGATATTGCTGCTCAAGGGCATATCACAAGTATAAATCAAATATAAAACTGGCCCCAGTATACTCCCCTGTGGCACACCGGATGAGATTATTTCAGGCGTACTCATAAAGTCTCCTTCCACAACAGTGAACTTCCGGGCAATAATGTAACTTTCCAGCAGATTTAGAATGTTTATTGGTAGGTAAGTCTTTAATTTTAAAATTAGGCGTTCATGCCACACTTTATCAAATGCCTGAGAAACGTCAATGAACAGCGCAGAGCAATACTTTTTTTCTTCAAAAGTTTTTCTTATAAATTGAACCAATCTATGAGTTTGTTCAATGGTGCTATGCTGACTTCTAAATCCAAATTGATGATCCGGTATGCACTCATTATCAGTTAGAATTGGGGACAATTTTATTATGAGTAACTTTTCAAAGAGCTTTGACATTGTTGACAGTAAACTTATTGGCCTATATGACTCAGACAAAATGGTTTTTGTATTCAAATCGACATTCTTAGTTCTTAAATAAATATTTTTCTATTAACACAAAAAAAATTAAAAATTCTATTAAATTATATTAGAATTTTTTATTGATTTTTTTTAATTTCGATGTGCTTTTGGAGCCAAAAAAGTAGGCAACACTGGCCAACACGCAAACAAATTATAAACTGCCGCCACAAAAGTAACGCGCTCTTTTCTTAAGTCTTTCGTTTCGAAGAACACAAGCGCCAACACACATTTTTAAGTCTTGTGTTTTTAGTTTTTTTTTTAATATTTTCACTCTGAACTTTATTTTAGTGATCATTATATGATTGCTGTATATTCGTTTCTTTGCGGCATGTGTCAGAACATTGTTGCATTAACAACATTTTCATATAATATTGTATTGTTGATGTTGATTTGGACTTTGCAGGTCTACATTAGTATAATAAAAAAGTAGTGTATGTTTGCAGTAGACTTGCACTTGGCTTGCCTCCGACAGCATTTTATTATCACTCGAATGAAAGCTTTGAAATTACTGTGATTTTAATGTTGAATGCAGTTTGTAATATGCGGGCTGTTTACATATCATTTATAACGAAATAAGTACTTACAATTATTGGTTTAAATATAGCCGTTAGTCATATTGAAATGTGTAATAAAAAGTGTAAATATTCATATTTATAACAGTCGAACAGATGTTTTGTGGCTATTGGAAGAAAATAAGTCTTATTGTTGCGGCTACAATGAAGGCAAATACATTTTGTTGCTTAATGTTTTATAGGTTTAAAATTTGTTTTATCAATGTAATAAACTACGATCTTAATAAATCTAAGAAATTTATTTCTTTTACTTTTTGCATCTTTTTCTGCAAGTGTATTTACCTTAAATGTTGTGTAGTAGATTTGAATAACCAGCCGCCAGAATTTGTGAAATATAGATAGATACATTTATGTGTTCAGAAATTTATGATTCCATACCCTTTTTCATTAGCTAACTTCCTGCGGCCAAACGTATTAAAGTAGTTTGCTGATATAATAATTTTCACTTTCATTGATTGCATAATACAAAAGTACTTTGAATATATAAATAATATATTAGCTCAAAAAGTTTGCAAGAGGAGATTGTCAAAGGGGAGAACAAACTAGGAGATAAAAAAAATTTTACAAGTTATGCTGGTAAAATGTTTCTTTAACCTATCTATCAATAGATATTTTCTATCTATGGATAATTTCCTTACAGACTACTTAAATACTACACACTTTTTGAATTTAAATTTTTCTATGGGATTAATTCAATATCATATGATACAATATATAGAACAAAATTAAAATTATTGATTTAAGAATAAAATTACATTTCGTTTGATAATATCAGTATTCAAAGAAAGGTCTATGAATTTAGAGATTTGATTAAATGAAGTGCATAATTTCCTAAGACATGTCTGACATATGTCCTTTGCCATATTTCTTTGCATTAATTGTGGTGTTTTTAATAAAGTTTAGTTTAGAATCTGACAGTATTCCCAGATCCATAATTACGTCAAATGATTGTAAATTTTATCCATCAAGAATGTAGGAATAAGGAGAGTTTTGTGATCTTAAAAATTGCATATGTTAAAATTTTTTTAAGTTTATATCCATTAAACGTATACGTGTACTATATATTTACATTAGCTATATTGAGAAATTTTTTTTCCCTTACGCTCATCACTTCAATTGGTGACAATGGATAAAGTAATATTTTTCTTACATGCATATATATATTTATTGTATCTTAAAAAAAATTAATTACCAATAAGATTCAAGTCTTAAATCTAAATATATACAATAATTAGGCCCAACATAAAATTAGTGATAGTAATCCATATTATATAAATTTCGTATTAAGCACACACATATTTTTAAGCAGTTTTATTTGGAGTGTTGAGTATTAGAGCGCTAGAGTCCATTTTTAGGAGCCGTAGTGTACCTCTTTCTTAAGCAGATGTGTCCGGTAAAATTTCCAGATGTTACGAGCAAGGGGATTAGAATCGGACTCGAGTTTTGTTAACTATTTGCCGGCGTATTTTGCAATTTTTTCAGTCACTAGCAGCATATTTAAATCACGACGTAAATTTGAATTTTTGATGTACCATGGGGCCGATTTTATTATTATTAAAATCCTGCTTTGCCTTCGTTCGGTAATCTTTTATATTGGAAGCTGAAACAGTGCCCCATAGCTGTATGCCGTAGCATCAAATTGGTTTAACAATCGACTTGTATATTAAAAGCTTCCAATCTAGACTGAGTGTTGAATTTCTACCAATCAGGCAATGTATCTGAGTTAATTTAAAATTCATTAGTGTTACCTTTAAGTCAATATGGTGTTTCAATGTAAGCCATTGATCAAAGTGTATACCAAGGTAGTTTACGTGTGAATGTTGAGGAACAAATTGACTGTTGATTCGAATTGAGGAACAAGTATCTCTTCGCAGGGTAAATGTTACCTGAACAAACTTTTACTGGTTTACTTTAATTCTCGGTAAGGCTAACCATAGTTGCAGTTGTGTAATATGTGAGGGTTCTCATGCGTACTAAGGCAAACGTAGATGTATGGATAGTGCTGCTAAAAGGTATATCACAAGTATAAATCACCCTGTGGCACACCGGATAATATAGATTCGGGCACACTCATGAAGTCGCCTTCCACAAGCATGAAATTCCGGGTTGCAATATAACTTTCTAATAGGTTCAGGAAATTTATTGGTAGAAATGATTTCTATTTTAAAATAATGCCTTCATGGTACACTTTATCAAATGCCTGAGAAACGTCAATAAACAGGGTAGAAAAATACTTCTTTTCTTCAAATGTCCTCCTTATAACTTGAATCAATCTATGCGTTTGCTCAATTGTGCTATACTGACTTCTGGGGCCCGTTTCTCAAAAACTACAAATTACAAATCTACAAATAAAATACACACAGAACAACAATAAAATTTTTAAAAGTGTTGTTGTTTTGTGTGTATTTTACTTGTAGGTGTGTAATTTGTATTTTTGAGAAACCACCCCCTGATGGTCGGGGATGCACCCACTACCAACTAGAAATGAGCAGTTTTTCGAAAAGTTTTGACATTGTTGATAGCAGACTTATTGGCCTGTATGATTCAGCCTTGGTAAGATCTTTGCCGGGCTTTGGAAGCATTTTGAGCTTGGCAAGCTTCCAGTAGTGTGGATAATACTCTAGTCATAATATGGCATTAAAATAAATAGAAGGATTCTAATTGCAATACGAGGCAAATTCATCAGCATCTTCTTACTAATTCCATTAAAACCTGGAAATTTTTTGGGGTTGAGTTCATTAATTAGTTATTGTATGTCACGCATCTTAAACTTTAAGGGTAACGGGGGTAGAGCAACTACACTCGGTAAATCAGCATCACTAGTACATGTGTTTGGGGTAAATAAGGATTTTAAATGCTTTGCAAACAAATTGCCTTTTTCAGTATTACTCCTTACCCAACCTCCGGTGGAAGTTCGTAGAGGTTGATTAAACTTAATGGGTATTTTAAGCCTTTTCGCAGCGCGCCACAAGGAGTAATTAGATGCTGGTGTGACATCGAGATTTTCCAGATACTTTTTAAGGGATGCAGTTTTTTTAAATGCAAGTAATTCTTGGAGTCGTTTAGTGCACTCTTTAAATCTGATTTTAAATTGGGGTGATCTGCCTTGTTGCCACTCCCTTCTAACTCTTTTTTTCACACACGAGACGTTCAATATCCATAGAATAAACTCTATTAAACCCAGTCTGCAAATGCATGTTCAGCAGCCTGTTTTATGTTTGTGATAAGATTAGGAATGTTAAATTAAATATCTTCGGATCTTCTTAGCTTAATGTTTTCCGTACAATGACTACTGAGATATTTTTTGAACACCAGCTCAGTAACACGATTGGTTATGTTCACATATGGATGAGGTAAAACACTTAGTGGGTTACAGACCGTAACGATAGTGGGAGAGTGATCGGAGTAGAGGTTCAAAAAAGCTTCAACATGAACTAAATCCCTAGAAATATTTTTCATTACGCCAAAAATCTGTAACATCTGGAATTTCATGTACGTCAGTAGGCCAGTAAGTGGACTCTCCACTCGAAATGACATCAAGTCCATTTTTAAAATTGTATTAAACAACGCTAGACCACTAGGTGTAATAAGGCGTGAACCCCAGAACGTATGTTTTTCATTGTAGTCACCAGCTGCTACGAAACAAGGTCCAAGCGATTTGTGGAATTCTTCGTATTGATCCTCATGGATTGTGAACCGGGGGGGGGGGGGAGTGAATTGTTCATAAAATGAAATTTGTACAACAAATTTCGACACAAATATTAGTTGCTTGTAGATGTTCTGCACAAATATTGTCAAAGACATACTGCTTGAGTCTTGACTTTATTAGAATTGCTGATATACCGCATGCTCTCCCTCTTGGGTCCTTTCAATCATAAAGAGTGTAGAGGTCAAATGACTCTCAGAGACCAACATTATATCAATATTTTTTTCTATAAGGAAGTGCCCGAGCTCGTTTTTGTGTTAGCGAATGCCGTTTGCATTCCTGAAACATATTTTTGAACTGTGCATGGCTTGTTAACTAATGCTTGAAGCAGTGTATTTTGTATTCGCAGCATTTCTTGCATCAAGCTAGTCATGTTTGTTGTAAAATTATTTATAGTTTGCACCAGATTCTCAATAGTAGTTTCAAGGCGACTAAAGTTAAAGCTTGACTTTGCATTCGTTGAATTCTTTGGCGGTGAAACATTTTGTGTGGGAATAAAACTGGTCTTAGCAGCATCGGCATACGATACACGTGAACTAACTGGTTGGCTGGTTTGAGGAAAAGTGGCGGATATAGCGTTTGCTGATTGAGCTGGAGCTAATTTAGGTTTTTTACCCATAGCCTGTTTAACGAAAGAATATACAGGACATCCTCTATAATTAGCGGTGTGATTACCTCCACAATTACTAAATTTTTTTTCTTCTTGATCTTTTGGCTTAGTTCAGCTAGAAGTACCATGCAATTCTCCGCAGATAGCACAAACTGTAGGTAAATTGCAGTAAGTTTTTGTATAGCTATATTCTTGGCAATTATGGCACTGTACGGTACCTGAACGCTTACGTGGCTCTTCAACTGTGATTTTTCGGTGTAAGGAAGCTTTTCGCTATAAATTGGATGGGTTTCATTTTTTTTCAATTGTATGTCATTCGGCTCCAGTTCAACCCAAAATAGGGATTTGTGGGACCTTTTCTCTGTTTATTATGTTAGTAACATTTTTTATTTCAAGTCCTTGGCCGATTAGTACACATTTTACTTCTTCGGGGTCAACATATGAATCTATGTCCTTTAATACTATCTGTAGGCCTTTAGTACTATTAAGTTGGTATGTGTAAAAATATGTTTACTTTTTTTCAAATTCACTAACATTACTATGTTCACACTTATGGTCTTAAACGTGTTTAAGGCAAGTATTTTTAAAAATTAAACACAACCGTTCACATTACGTTTGAGATGTTTCAGGTTAAAATTATGAACACTTATGCTTTTTTTTGGTTTATTATTTTCAAACAACAAATGTTTTTGTAATTAATTTAATATTTTTTAACTACCCAGTAAAAAAGACACTCCAATAAGCTCATGAAAATGTAGAGTTTTCGATCTGGAAGTAGTGCAAATTTCGATCCGTTCTAATGATTTTTACATAGGGTTGTCATTGCAAGAAATTCTCTTTGATGCCTGGCCACCGAATTAGAAGCGATTTCCTAAATATAACAATGTTTTCATCTAGGAAAAATGGTAAATACATAGATACCTATTTTATCAATTCGTTTCTTTTTATACGTTCGTTCTTTTTATTTAAGCCCGAAACAGTGTTTTTATGTAAATTTAATAAAATTACTTTTAAATTTTAGACTAAAATTAATTCATAAATTTCCTTAAAAAATCGACTTTTTTAAAATTCTGGTGAGTATTTTCTAAAACTATTAAGAAAGGAATTACAAGGTTTTGTATGACTAAATTAATCTCCTACTTGGTTTTCTGCTAACTATCGGCAAATTAAAAATATCGATATTTTGGAAGCAATGAAAATGTAGTTCCTTTAGAATGACTTCCAAATTTTTTTACTGTGTAATTACTTGTTTACTAAAGAATTTTTCATGTGCCGCCATTTAATAAAAACATAAAGTTGCCAGAGTTATAAATAAATGGACTGAATATACTCCATATTTACGTGTCTAAGGAAGTGTTGAAGCAAAACAAGTCAATATATGGTAAAACATCTAAAAATCTTCGTGTTTAAGCTCTTAAAAATAAATGAGACGTTAAACACATAAGTGTGAACATGGTATTAGACTGGTCGTAAACATTTTTTTTTCTCTAATTGACATATTTGCACTATCTAAAATATGAGGTTTGCTGTCATATATGCGGTCTTAATTTTTGAGCGCGATCGAATGGTGCCTTCTGGTGCATTGGGTAATGGCACATTGGGAAATTTCGCTAAAAGAGACGGAAATAACTCTGCAGTCTCTAAACGGGCCATCTGATTGTCATACAGTATTTGAAAATGTGTCACAATTAGGGTTTGGGAAACGGGAACTCCCAGCCAGGAAATGTCTACCTAATATTCCCGGGAAATTTTTGATATTTTCTTGAGAAAACGAGAAATTTAAAGTATACGTTATTTCATGAATATATCGCGCATTCAGTTCAATAATGTCATAACTCAAATTATTCGTTTTTTAAGTTAATAATGCAGAAAAATAATGAATTTCGTATTTTATCTTGCGTTAAAATTTTATATAAATAGCTTCATGCTTGAATCTTTTTTTTTTTTTTTTTTTAAAGAGAAGTAACACTCAGGCAATTAATGCCTACTACTATTACTAGGTGTTACCTTCTTTAGGAAAGGGATAGTGATAGAGAAGACAGGTGGTGAAGGGAGAGATAGAGGAAAACTTAATTCTTTTACAACTCTGCTTTTTTTTGCACGTTTTTGATAATGCAGTGTTGCTGCGCCATCTGGTGTCAAATGAGGCGTATTAAATTTTTGAAGCTGTGTTTTGTAGCCATTTTATTGATTATTTTACTTCGCCGATGATTTTGCTACACAAAGAAGGAGGGCGCTCTGATGTTACATTAGGACTAGTATCTGCTGAAGTCGGTATAGTTCAGTGACCAGTGACTATGCCTTCATCACTTGAGCTTCCCTACAACAACTGATACAAATGGACACTAACGCACATCAGAAAAAATGCGTGGTGTTGTGATTCAATGACTGTTGGATACAGGGATTGAACCCAGGACCTTCGGTTTTGTAGTCAACGTGCTAACTACTTCAGCCAGCGCCAACCTCAACTTGTATGTAAATTGAAAACTTTAAACGTGTTTTCTAGAAAACTTTTTTTTTAATTATGACACTATTGAACTGAATGTGCCATATAGACTTTTGTGACACAGATATTTATAAAATGCCGTAAGTTACACTCAAAATAATTTTCATTCATTAAGATTCATTAACTGTATTTTAATCCTGTTTGACATTAATATCAACATTTTCATTGTTCTTTTTATATACGAGTATTACAAAAGTTCTTTTGAATGATTATATGATTAAATTTACACTATGAAGTTCTTTAGGGTCTCGTTCAAAAATGATACGTTTTTTATCGTCTGTTTAAACACTAATAGCCTGTTTATCGATGTCGAAGGAAATTTTTTATTTTAACAATTTCATTTAAAACCAAATTAAATATAAAAATTTTGGTTTTGTTTCAAATGTAAGTGTAAGAAAGAAAGAATTTCTTCGACACCGATAAACAAGCAGTAAAATGACCATAAATTTTTTTTATATAAAATAAAAACCTGAGCTGTTCAAATTTATACGGAAATTTCATAAAAATTCCATAAAAATGAAGTCATACCATTTCTCCTAATTCCTCGGGGAGAAAAACCATTGCTCTATTTGAAAGCTACAACCGAGATGCATTTAATAAAGGGCGTTTCAGACTATAATACAAGTATTAATACTTTTGTAGAAAATTAAACTCTGACATGCTGAGTTGTTATTGTTCTTTTTAAATTCTTGAAACTTAAATTATATCAGCGAGGCATTTTATTCAAAAGTATTAATATCCCTTATGACTGTCTCTTATCACTATAACATAAGAAAGTGGAATACTTTCTATAAAGTAAATAATTCGATGTTAAACATACTTGAAGTAATTTTGCGAATTAGTAAAATTTTAAGAAGCAATTAAAACTTTGAGTTGACAATACTTAAACATATTATAAGTCGAAGTTATTACAGAAACCCTGAAAAAATATTTGGGAGAAATACATTGAAAAATGAAAGACATTTAGACAGTCTGTGGATAAGGGTATTTAAAATTCGGCGCAGCTGAGTATGCACTGTAAGTTCCTTGAAATTACCGATAAGAATCCTCCTGGAAATTTTTCAAGAAGAATGAGAAACTAGCAAGTCAAATTCCTAATAAAATTATTTGGAGGCATTATTATAAAATTATTTACTAATTGCGGTAACAGTCGTCAATTAGTTTGTATATGATATCGTACTATGTAATAACTACATATATTCTATTTGCTTGAAATCACTTAAAATTGTTAAAAATTTGTCTTAGAACTGGTTTTGTATCAAATTTTATTTAAAAAGAATCCTTATATTAAAAAACAGTCGAAATTTAGCCAACTTTCAATTTAATAAATGTACTTAATGTAGAAGAATAGATTTTCCCTGGAATTCCCGGGAACGCGATTATTTCATTCCCGTTTCCCGGGAAGTGCAAGAGTCCGGAAAATCCCAAACCCTAGTCAAAAGACATAAATCTAAAATTTGGACTGTATATTCTTCAAGTGGGCGGTGCCATAAAGCAGTACAGTGTGCAACACTGGGTTAATGGCAAATGAGAAATTCACGATTTTGATCTGATAAAAAAGATTTTTTGCGAGTGGATATTTTTTTTTACCCAAGAGCTAAAATAAGTCTAATAGATTTATGTGATTTTGCTTACAGTTTAGGAAATATTCGAGAAACAAATTTAAATTTTGGCCTTTTTATCAAGCTTGGTCCACTGTTCTACTAATGGAGAAGTCGACTCTTGTTCGATTTAGCGAAAAAAAAACTTATTATGAATTAAGAACAAAATTTGTAACATAAAAATGGAATCACAATTGAGTCAAAAGTTACATGCAATTTAAATTAAAATTTTGAACAAAGTAGATTTTTGCCGTTTTTTGCAGAAAAAAATTTGCAAAAATACCAACCCCATATTTTAATTTATTCAAAGGTAATAAATACTCTAGGAAATATTACCAAGAAATTTTTTTATCACAATTTTCGGTATTGAAGGGAACATATCGTTTCGATATAGACCAATTTTTGTTATAAATATCAAATTTAAGAGATTTTTACTCAAATTCCAAGTCTGGAACCAAAAAATCTATTATGCCACCTTAAGACAAGATACTCGTAGGTTTTTAAATATCTTCCAAGCTAAAAATAAATGCCACATTTAGGCCAGCAAACCTCATATTTTAAATAACGCATATATTAAGAATTAAAAAAAAAAATCTCATATAATCTGCAACCAGTCCAATATATGTACATACATAAGTTAAAGATTTTGCCAGCCTTAACTATATTGATAACGACACCAAAAACTGAATTAAGTATCCATAATGGCATTAAAAGAAATTTCAATTTCAAAACATCTGCAAGCAACCTAAACTAATTACACAGCTTCATTTGTGCGTCCCGGGTCATGTATTTAAAGACTGCTCTCCATTTTTTGGTACCAAGACTTATGAAAATGGGTAATAGTGCGCCATTTTACATGCCTTTTATTTTGATACTGAACAACAAGAGTAAATGCATGCAAAATCTGACTAAATTCAAATATGGTTTTTACAAATAAAAAAAACACTAACTATGGCAAGTGTGAAAAAGTTGATACAATCGTCGTAGATTTTTTTTTTGATAACGTACGATGTTCAAAAACCGCGCTACATGCCACACAGCGCACGTCACAATCGATTTATTGAAGGAAACATTCGATGAGCGCATAATTTCGCGGAATGGACCTGTCAATTGGCCACCAAGATCGTGTGATTTGACACCATTGGATTATTTTCTTTGGGGATATGTGAAGTCGCTCGTCTACGCCAACAAACCAGAAACGTTAGGGGACTTGGAAGCCAACATTCGTGGCGTTATTACCAACATACGGCCCCATATGCTCGAAAAAGTGGTTGAAAATTGGACCTGTAGAATTGGCTTTATTCGAGCCAGCCGCGGCGGCCACATGCCCGAAATCATATTTAAACATTAATGGCATAAAATTATCCTTCCAATAAAGCCAAATTGATGGACATTAAAACGATTTTCTTGTGTTTTATTTCAATTCGAAGTTCTATACCTCTAAAAAAACACCCTGTACATTCCAGTATAATTTGGATGATTCCTTTTTAAAATACCACTCCAATGTAGAACCGTATCTAAGTATACGGATACGGTGATAGATAGTAGATCCATACTGCCACGTTGATATATCTGATAAGGTCACTCAACGCAATATCAGATAAATCTGAAAGGTCGTCTAAAACATTACTGCTTAAAAACTTGTGTCTCGAGAGATGGACATTCGCAAAGAAAGTGGAAGATTGTCTGTAAGGTCTCAATTCAAACATCCCATTGCCAATGTTGAACGCTCACTCATATTGCTGTATTATATAAACTATTTATTCCTAACAGTCCAACCTAAATTAGAGCGTCAAGCACTGCGTTAGCAACAGCGTATGTATTTTAAGTACATTTAAACATATAGAATATTATTTGAACGTACTGATTTAGATTGGGCTCTAAATAATGTTTCGATTTTGTTTAGCAGAAAGGAACAGGTTCTTGGAAAGCAGCTGAGTGGAATCACTGTTCTTTAGCCATATATTTTATATTATCTCCATTAAAGATAGTTGTGTTGAAAGAAAAGTAAGCCCAAATATCACAAAGCTTCGTAGGCTTAATGTTTAAGGGTAAATTGGATTATAATATCAAAGTTTAATGAATATCATATCAAAGTAAAACATAAAATATACTAAATTTATAAAGAAATGGAAACAATTAATTGACAAAACTTTTCAATACTGTAATCATTCTTTTAGATTTTTATGATTTCTTTTATCAATATTTTTCCTTTAAAAATATAACATCCCAGTAAAAAAAATTGGAAGTCATTCCAAAGGAACTACATTTTCATTGCTTCCAAAAAATCGATTTTTTAATTTGCCGATAGTTAGTAGAAAACCAAGTAGAATTTTATTTTAGTCATACAAAACCTTGTAATTCCTCTATAGTTTTAGAAACTACTCACCAGAATTTTTAAAAAATCGATTTTTTTTAAGAAACTTATGAACTAATTTTGGTCTAAAATTTTAAAGTTATTTGCTTAAATTTACATGAAAATACTGTTTCGCGCTTAAATTCCTATAAAAAGAAACTAATTGTTAAAATAGGTAACTATTAACCATTTTTCCTAGATGAAAATATTAACATAGAACACAAAAAAGGAAATTTTTCGTAAAATTGCTTCCAATTCGGTGACCAGGCATCGAAAAAGAGAACTTCTTGCAATGACAACCCTATGTAAAAATCATTAGATCGGATCGAAATTTGCACTACTTCCAGATCGCAAACTCTACATTTTCATGACTTTTTTGGAGTGTCATTTTTTACTGGGTATGTGTTGAATTTAAAAGAAAAAATAAATTTTAGTAAGTTACTTTTTTATACCAAAAGAATTAAAATTTTCCACCACTGGAATCATCTTTTTAATTTTTTTTTTGAGATTCTTTATACTAATTTTATTCTTAATAAAATATAAAATAGGATTAGTTTACAAAAAAAAAATAAATTAGTTTTAGCTAGATACTTTTATATAGCAAAAAAGGGCTAAATTTTCCAGCTGTGAAAATGCCCTTTTGATTTTAGTGATTTTCAATACCAATGTACCTCGATCACCAAAAAAAAATCCACGGACCTGACAAAAACGTAGGATGAAATGGAGACAGATATCACAAATGCGTTGAACGGGGTTCCATAAGAGTTTCACCGACCTGTGTGGATTCTGTTCCTACACGCACTCAAAAATTCAAAATTCCAAAGGAATAATATATTTTATTATCAGTTTATTTTTAGTTTAATGTTCTCACTTCTTTGAAATGTGTTATGCCAAAAAATTTCAATATAGCTATGCCACATTCAGTTTTATTATATTTTTTGTCCTTGCATTGGATTGGAAATAAAAAGAGAAGAAAATCGGCTGATATGTCAAAATATATATGCCTACCAGTGTACATTTTAAATAAAATTTATAGACCTTTACCTAATTTTAGGGTTAAGGATTAAAGGGCGATAAACATGCTTAGGTTTCGTTTGAAACTAAATCTACCTCACAGTAAAGATATATAGTCTTAAAAATAGATACAAATTTTCGCTTCCAGCTGACAATAATTGCAGCGTAGTTAAAGTTTTCTTATTTATTGTGTATATTGCAGGTAGGCATGCCTTTCAAACTAGTTTTTTTTTAATAAAAAAAATTCATATGTGCATAATTAGGGTAACTCTACTAATTTTATCCAACACTATGGGAGACCCCAAAGCACTGTGGATCATATAAGTAGCCTGAAGTAATGTATCAGTTGCACAGTTGAATAAGCGGCCAGGCTTAAGTTAACTTTCACAAATTAAGATACATATGTATGTAAGTAATCCTAAATATGTGCCAGCCACGAGGTTGGTCAAGATTGCCTTTTACATCTTTGAGAAATATTTCAAACTACATTTTAATTTTTGTTCAAAATGGAAAGTTATGTTTATTGGTTTTAACTATTTGTTTTTAGAAAGTATAATTTGATAATGTTATAGTTTTTCTTAGGGATACAACATAAGTTAACTATTCCTACAACTGATATGATATTTTCATGAATAATAAAATAACCCAGTTTATTAAAACTTTCAAAGCAATTTATTGAAAATACAAAAAAATCTCTGAATTAACATCAAAAATTAATATTTAATGAAACATGGAAATTGACCATTTGATTGGTAATTTAAATTGATAACAAGTTGATGATTAGAAAACAAGTTACATTACATTCCGTCAGATTTAAAATGGGTCAAATGGTGGTTTCTTTTCGTCTTGCTGTAAATAATGTAAACATAGACTGGGAAAATTGACTTGACATTTATTTGTCGTTCATTTGAATACGTTTCTTTGAAATGTTGCGTAAATAACCCAGTTGCTTTTTGTTGTTTTTTAGATTTTATTTTCGATAATATCTTCTATTCATGTTTTCTCCAGCAATACTTTTTACATAAATATTAGGTCATTAATTTCAAGAGTGCTTTGATCTATAATATTTTGTGAAACATCATAATATTGATAAAAATTATACTGGAAGGTGTTCAATTGCAAATTATTAAAAAAAAAAAATAACATAAAAAAGTTGAGATTGTTGCTTGAAGCCAACCACCTACTCATAATTTGTGCAAGCCAGTCATTTTATGTGATGACCTTTTCCAATTGTACTGATTGGTTATATAAATGTGGTGTAAAAGCTGTGACTAAGTTTGAGCAGCCATTATGTGTGGTTTTTATGAATACTTAATAGTTTCGTGAACATTTAAAAAGCCTCGCGCGTTCCCTAAAAAAAGAAAAAACAAATTATATTGAATTTGAAAAGATTCAAACTGATAATTTGATTGGTTTTTTTTTAAATAAATGAATAACAAATTGGATAGAAAAAATTTAAAACAACAACACAAGTTTCTACACGCTGCAGTAGCATTCAAGATGTGTCTGCTCCATTTTTCAGTTGATGTCAGTTTTATAACAACATCATAATTTAAATCAATTTATTGACGCTTTGGCGTCTTCACTTAAATAACTTTCCATTAAATTGATATACATAAGTTGTCCCTTAGTTCACGTAAGACTTAATTGTAAATTATGGAAACAGTATCTTCTCAAATCGAGGCCACAATGTTGAACTTCCATCTTTAATTCAATGGTGAATGTTGACTTTTTGATAATCAACTAAAAAGAAAGCTGTTATATTATAATGTTGTTGAATCACTCCACCTGGTTCCAAATTTTCACACTTGAGATAAAATTGATTTCGATCGTCATTTTACTTTTTCGCTGTATTTAAAACTAAAATGTTGGAAAAGACCAGTAATGAAGATTCTTATTTGCTTTAAAGAAATTCATTTTTAATTTCAAAGACATATTGTGTTTTTTAAACAATCGAAGCAAATGAACAATTGAAATAATCGGTAAATAGGAACTTTACTAATATTATAAAATTAAAAGCGAGTTTGTCTGTTTGTTTTCTACCCTTTCACGTCCAAACCGCTGAGCCGATTTTAAAAATTTTTTTACCAATGGAAAGCTACACTACCAGCTTCAAATGAAGGATATTTTTTATCCAGTTCCGATCCGATTTTTTATATTTGGTACGGATTTTTTTTCCAAGAAACACATTTTCGTTTTGAGTTTGATTGTTTAACCAGTTTTGAAACGGGTTTTTATGTATTTTTGGAATAGATAAACTTTAGCGTAGCCACGGGTAAAAGCTAATTACAAATAAATTTAACAACCATTTTTTTTTAATAATTTGTGTAAAATTAATTTTAAAAATGCACCATAAACTGAAGAATTTTTAGGAATTACATATTAATTTAATAAATATATTTGTTGTTTATTGCAATGAAGTTACTTAGATTCTGTTGCAATGAAATGCATCTAGATCTGGATGTGTTTAAGTAAATATAAAATAAAACATAAAGATAGTTGTATATTAATATATTTTTTTTTGTATAATTCATATAATATTGTTTAATTATTTCAAAAAGAAATTTTTTTCTTTTTCGTTGTTTGTTAATTTATTATTATTATCTGTAATGATTTTTACAACCCTTTCGGCCACATCCTTCACTACAGATAAGTTTTTGAAAATTTTGAGAACCTTGAGTATGGTCAAATCTTTCATTCTAATTCGATCGATATTAAAAAAGTTCCTTAGAAATTTCTAACCAAGCAAAGAATGCGTGCGTGTTTTAATTCACAAAATCGCTTTAATTTGTGTGTGAATATGTTTCAATTAATTATATCTGCTGGATTAGCCTTGACTCCCTTGCATTTTTCTTTATTAAGTTTTTTTTTTGTATTTGCCCAGGTTGGCCCACTTATCGCAGAGGACACTTTCAACAACAACTACTGAGCGAAATTTCGACATTTATCATGCACGATATTTTTCGATTACACTTTTTTTAAGATAATGTAACAGAAACCGTACTCAAAGATTAAATAGAAGAAACACTACCCAAATGGTGATGCATGAAACTAGTTGGCTAATATTGTAATAGTTTTATTAATGAAAATGTTATAGAAATTGTAAATTCTACAGAGACAAAGAAAATATGAGCGAAAGCGTCCCTCTTGTTGTCATGTTTGAACTTAGCGGCCATTTGTTCAAAAATATCCCCAATGATCTGTGTGAGCTGTTGCCAAGAGGTCCTCCACGCTTTAATATTGTGGTGCATCCATCTTGCAAGATGTCTGGAGGACATGGCAAACTGGGTCAGATTGGATTGATTATGGAACAAGAACATTTTAGAGCTGCTGTTAGGTTTGGACCATTTTGCAACGGAACGGTTCAATATGTCAACTAAAAATGTTAGCTAATGTGGTGTTTTTATATTTCATTAATTCTGAAAAATTTTTAATCATGAATACTGTAAACGAAGTTAGAAAAATTTAAAATTACGAATCTTAGGTTTAAGACCATTTTGGTCCGTTCTTGTTTATCATATGAAAATTTATTTATTTATTTATTTTTAATTATTAATAGTAAATAAATTTACAAATTAATATTTGATTATAGGAACTAGCTAAGTTATAATTATAGACTAAAAATATTGTTTACATTTCAAATTGCAGCATTTATAAATTTATAATGACTGTAATTCTTTAATCGAAAAATACTGAAAGGTCACTTATTATTAATTGCTTTAGAGAAAAAAATTATAAATTTTTTCACAAAACAAATATGTATGTATGTGTCTGTATACTGTATATATGTACGTACGTTGGTAAAGGGTATATAAGATTCGGCACCAGCCGAATATATCACTCTTACTTGTTTAATGTGTTTTTTTTTTGTTTTTTTGAAGTTTTTTTTTTCAGTTTAAACGATTTTTTTCAGTTTGGTCGCTTTTTGCTCGTTTTAGCGATTTTTTGTTCTGTTGTTGGAGGTTTTTTTCATTTTGGCGATTTTTTTCTGTTTTTGGAATTTTTTTTCATTTTGTAGATTTTTTTAATTTTGGCGATATTATTTTCATTTTGGCGACTTTTTTCTGTTTTTGGGTTTTTTTTTAATTTTGGCGATTTTTTTCTGTTTTAGGGATTTTTTTTATTTTGGCGATTTTTTCTGTTTTTTGGGGATTTTTTCGTTTTGGCGATTTTTTCCATTTTGACGATTTTTTAAATTTTGCGATTTTCTTTCATTTAGGGAATTTTTTTCCATTTTAGCAATGTTTCCAGTTTTTTTCGATTTATTTTAGTCTTAAAATTTTTTTTTGCTTTTTTTCCTTTTAGGATTATTTTTTATTTATGGCGATTTTTTTCGGTTTGGCGATTTTATAATTTTTTGATTTTTTAGTTTTACCGTTTTTGAAAATTTCAAGACTTTTGCTCTTACGGTTTCCAAGATACAGCAAGTTGTCAAAATTGCATAGTCAAAATTGCATTAACTGATGGAAGACCCTTTAATTTAAATTTTTTGAAAGTTTAGTATTAATTTTTGCAGTCTGTATAAAAATACACTTACCTTACAAATTTCAAGTGTATATACATACAATTGTATGTATGTATATTATATGTGATTTTAAAATTTTTCGTTGCTCGTTTTGGAACACCCTTTAATTTCCAATTCTCATGTATTTATTGTTGTAGCGGCCAAAGGTCTACACACTGTATCGAATTTTTAGGTCTGTAGCTCTTACCGTTCTCGAGAAAATACCCTGTGACAGACATACATAGTTTCAGACATAGTTAATTTTACATAACACAAAAGGTTAAAGTTTTCCAACCCTGGAAACGTCTTTTTAATTTTTTATTATATTTTTTTAATTTAAAATACCAATTTCAGTCGTATAGACTAACTCTACAAATTTAATAGGATAGGATTTTAAAATTTTTCGTTGCTCGTTTTGGAACATCCTTTAATTTTTAACTCTCATATAGTTTTTGTTATAGCGGTCAAAGTTCTACATACTCTGTGGAAATTTCAGGTCCGTAGCTCTTACGATTTAACAAAAAGAAAAAAATAATTTGACTTAGTTACTTTTATATACAAAAAAAAATTAATTTTCCATTCCTCGAATTTTTTAATCGCAACCATTGCCGGCACAGCTCAACCACTCATCTGAGATGAATGCATGCCTGTGTTGCCAAAAATCCAGTGCGTACTCCACACACATCAAAATCATCCCTTAAGCCCCGTGGGGTATGACAAACTCTGCTTTTTAGCAAAGGATCCTGATGACCTCTGCATACACTCAAACCTTCAGAGCAGCTCGACTGTCGGCCAACTGGAACCTGTGGCACCAGAAGTAGCCTCTGGTTAGACCTCGAAGTTCCACCTGGGCTACACCTCTATCGTCTTTTGAACTCATGGGGAGTTCCAGGTGACGCTGCACCTGATTGACATCAACAGGACCTGTCTTCCTTTTATAAATATGTGCACATCCTTTCCTCTGTTGCCAGAGATCGGGTAGTAACACATAAGTTCTATGGGTAATGTACCAAAGGTACGTCAATGGAAAAAGCCACATCAGCCCAACTGGGGCCCCGGGATTGCAACACCAGTAGTCAAAAATAGACTCCCCTGCGGGGAAATATTTTAGATAGTCGATGCGGCATCTTTTTCTCTTTCGAACGGCATTAAATTGTCATATTTTATAAGAAAAGGATCTAGCAGATGTACACTATATGTATGTATGTGCTTATGTATGTACCTCTATACTACATATACGCATTTTGGTGAATGGTATATAAGATTCGGCACAGCCGAATATAGCACTTTTACTTATTTTATCTATAAATAAACATAGAGACACTTTTTATACCATTTACCAATAAAATGGTAAAAGGGTATATATAGGTTTGTCATTCCGTTTGTAATTTCTATAATATCAATAAGCGACCTATAAAATATATATATTCTGGATCCTTATGCATAGGGAAGACGAATAAGCGATGTCCGTCTGTCTGTACGTGAAATCGGTTTTCCGAAGCTCCCAGAAGAGCTAGAGACTTCGTTCTTGGACTAGTGTGTCAGATATTTTCCAAAATAGATTGGTATTGAAATTCAGCAAAATCGAGCAGACGATTGCAGAGCTGGAAAACTTAAACTTTATTTTGCCATATAAAAGTAACTACCGAAAACAAATTTTTATTTTTTTTAAATAAATAAATTTATTTTACACTTCAGTACGACTAAAATTGGAATTTAAAATTAAAAAAATATAATAAAATTAAAAAGACGTTTCCAGGGTTGGAAAACTTTAACTTTTTGTGTTATGTAAAATTAACTATGTCTAAAACTATATTAGTATTTTCTCGAGAACCGTAAGAGCTGAAATTTGGACACAGTGTGTAGACTTTTGGCCGCTACAACAACAAATACATGAGAATTAGAAATTAAAGGGTGTTCCAAAACGAGCAACGAGAAATATTAAAATCGCATGTAATATACATACAATTATATGTATATACACTTGCAATTTGTAAGGTTAGTGTATTTTTATACAAACAACAAAAATTAACACTAAAATTTAAAAAAAATTTAAATTATAGGGTGTTCCATCAGTTAATGCAATTTTGACAACTTGCTGTATCTTGGAAACCGTAAGAGCAAAACTCTTGAAATTTTCAAAATCGGTAAAACTAAAAAATTAAAAAATTTTAAAATCGCCAAAACGAGAAAAAGCACCATATTACAAAAAAAAACTATGTCTAAGACTAAAATAAATCGCGAATAACCGGAAAAATTGCTAAAATGAAAAAAAAATCGCCAAAATGAAAGAAAATCATAAATGAAAAAAACACAAAATAAAAAAAAACAAGTAAGAGTGCTATATTCGGCTGTGCCGAATCTTATATACCCTTTACCAACGTACGTACATATATATAGTATACAGACACGTACATACATATTTGTTTTGTGAAAAAATTTATAATTTTTTAAAGTTTCCATCTTTGGAGCTATAATTTTCATTTTTAAAATTTCATACACCAAACTTTTCTTTCAGAAGCATAAAATATATTCAATTTATAAAGAAAAAGAAAAAAATTTTTAGACCTATTTAATTTTACATAACACAAAAAGTGTAAGTTTTCCAACCCTGGAGTCATAATTTTGGATTTTTCTGATTATTGATACCAATCTAGTTCTTTAAAAAATGCATAAAATATGTTAAGTGAAAAAAGCAAGAACGAAATAAGTAAAAACTTAGTTTCATTTAATTCCTTTAATATTAAAAAAAATCAGTTAAGTGCGACTTTGAATCGCGCACGAAAGGAAGGTTTTTTGCTTTTTTGAAGTTTTTTTCAGTTAAAACGATTTTTTCAGTTTTGTCGCTTTTTTCTCGTTTTGGCGATTTTGTCTGTTTTTGGAGGTTTTTTTCATTTTGGCGATTTTTTTCTGTTGTTGGGCTTTTCTTCATTTTGGAGATTTTTCTCATTTTGACGATTTTTTCTGTTTTTTGGGTTTTTTCGCGATTTTTTTGGCGATTTTTTTGTTTTTTTTTTGTTTTGGTGATTTTTTTCATTTTGGCGATTTTTTTTCATTTTGGCAATTTTTTTCTTTTTTTTATGTTTTTTTTCGTTTTGGTGATTTTTTTCATTTTGGCGATTTTTTTTTCATTTTGGCGATTTTTTTTCATTTTGGCGATTTTTTTCTGTTTTTAATTTTTTTTTCGTTTTGGCGATTTTTTTTCTTTTTTTGGCGATTTTTTTTTCATTTTGGCGATTTTTTTCTGTTTTTTAGGTTTTTTTTCGTTTTGGCGATATTTTTCATTTTGGCGATTTTTTTCATTTTAGCAATTTTTTCGTTTTTTTGCGATTTATTTTAGTCTTAGAAATTTTCTTTTAACTTAGTGCTTTTTTTCATTTTGGCGATTTTTTTCTGTTTTTTGGGGTTTTTTTCGTTTTGGTGATTTTTTTTCATTTTGGCGATTTTTTTTATCATTTTGGCGATTTTTTTGTTTTTAGGTTTTTTTTTCGTTTTGGTGATTTTTTTCATTTTGGCGATTTTTTTTCATTTTGGCGATTTTCTTTCATTTTGGCGATTTTTGTTTTCATTTTAGCAATTTTTCCGTTTTTTTGCGATTTATTTTAGTCTTAGAAATTTTTTTTTAATTTGGTGCTTTTTTTCGTTTTGGCGATTTTTTTTTCTGTTATTTAGGTTTTTTCTTTTTTTGGCGATTTTTTTCATTTTAGCGATTTTTTTCTGTTTTTAAGGGGTTTTTTCGTTTTGGCGATTTTTTTTTCATTTTGACGATTTTTTTCTGTTTTTTAGGGTTTTTTTTCGTTTTGGTGATTTTTCATTTTGGCGATTTTTATTCATTTTGGCGATTTTTTTCTGTTTTTTAGGTTTTTTTTCGTTTTGGCGATTTTTTTTCATTTTAGCAATTTTTCCGTTTTTTGCGATTTATTTTAGTTTTAAAATTTTTTTTAATTTGGTGCTTTTTTTCGTTTTGGCGATTTTTTTTCTGTTTTTGGCTTTTTTTCATTTTGGCGATTTTTTGTTTTTTGGGGTTTTTTTCGTTTTGGCGATTTTTTTCATTTTGGCGATTTTTTTTTTATTTTGGCGATTTTTTCTGTTTTTTAGGGTTTTTTTCGTTTTGGTGATTTTTTTCATTATGGCGATTTTCATTTTGGCGATTTTCTTTCATTTTGGCGATTTTTGTTTTCATTTTAGCAATTTTTCCGTTTGTTTTTGCGATTTATTTTAGTCTTAGAATTTTTTTTTAATTTGGTGCTTTTTTTCGTTTTGGCGATTTTTTCTTGTTTTTGGCGATTTTTTTCGGTTTGGCGATTTTATAATTCCCTGATTTTTTAGTTTTACCGTTTTTGAAAATTTCAAGAGTTTTGCTCTTACGGTTTCCAAGATACAGCAAGTTGTCAAAATTGCATAGTCAAAATTGCATTAACTGATGGAACACCCTTTAATTTAAATTTTTTTAAATTTTAGTGTTAATTTTTGTAGTCTGAATAAAAATACACTAACCTTACACATTTTAAGTGTATATACATACATACATACAATTGTATGTATATTACATGGGATTTTAACATTTTTCGTTGCTCGTTTTGGAACACCCTTTAATTTCCAATTCTCATGTATTTGTTGTTGTAGCGGCCAAAGGTCTACATACTGTGTCCAAATTTCAGGTCTGTAGCTCTTACGGTTCTCGAGAAAATACTAATATAGTTTTAGACATAGTTAATTTTACATAACACAAAAAGTTAAAGTTTTCCAACCCTGGAAACGTCTTTTTAATTTTTTTGTATTTTTTTAATTTAAAATTCCAATTTTAGTCGTACTGAAGTGTAAAATATGTACATTTATTAAAAAAAAATAAAAATTTGTTTTCGGGAGTTACTTTTATATGGCAAAATGAAGTTTAAGTTTTCCAGCTCTGCAATCGTCTGCTTGATTTTGCTGAATTTCAATACCAATCTATTTTGGAAAATTTCTGACACACCAGTCCAAGAACGAAGTCTCTAGCTCTTCTGGGAGCTTCGGAAAACCGATTTCACGTACAGACAGACGGACAGACGGACAGACGGACAGACGGACAGACGGACAGACGGACAGACGGACAGACGGACAGACGGACATCGCTTATTCGTCTTCCCTATGCATAAGGATCCAGAATATATATATTATATGGATCGCTTATTGATATTATAGAAATTACAAACGGAATGACAAACCTATATATACCCTTTTACCATTTTTGTTGGTAAAGGGTATAAAAAACGCCAAAATGAAAAAAATCGCCAAAATGAAAAAAAATCGTCAAAATGAAAAAAATCTTCAAAATAAAAAAAGCCCTAAAAACAGAAAAAAAATCGCCAAAATGAAAAAAAGTTGCCAAAATGAAAATAATCTCCAAAATGAAAAAAAAAGCCCCAAAGACAGAAAAAAATCGCCAAAATGAAAAAAACCCCAAAATAGGCAAAAATCGCCAAAATGAAAAAAAATCGCCAAAATGAAAAAAATCTCCAAAATGAAAAAAAGCCCCAAAAACAGAAAAAAATTGCAAAATGAAAAAAATCGCCAAAATGAAAAAAAATCGCCAAAACGAAAAAAACCCCAAAATAGGAAAAAATCGCTAAAATGGAAAAAACCGAGAAAAACAGAAAAATTTGTTGAAATGAAAAAAATCGCCAAAACGAAAGAAAAAAATCTCCAAAATGAAAAAAAACCCTATAACAGAAAAAAATCGCTAAAATGAAAAAAATCGCCAAAATGAAAAAAATCTCCAAAATGAAAAAAAGCCCCAAAAACAGAAAAAAATTGCCAAAATGAAAAAAATCGCCAAAATGAAAAAAAATCGCCAAAACGAAAAAAACCCCAAAAAACAGAAAAAATCGCCTAAACAAAAAAAGCCCAAAAACAGGAAAATATCGCCAAAATGAAAAAAAAATCGCGAAAATGAAAAAAAAATCGCCAAAACGAAAAAAAAACCCAAAAAACAGAAAAAAATCTCCAATATGAAAAAAGCCTTAAAACAGAAAAAAATCGCTAAAATGAAAAAAAATCGCCAAAATGAAAAAAAATCGCCAAAACGAAAAAACCCAAAAAAACAGAAAAAAATCGCCAAAACAAAAAAAGCCTAAAAACAGGAAAATATCGCCAAAATGAAAAAAAATCGCCAATATTAAAAAAAACCCCTAAAATAGGAAAAAATCGCCAAAATGGAAAAAGAATCGTCAAAATGAAAAAAATCTTCAAAATGAAAATAAGCCCCAAAAACAAAAAAAAAAATCACCAAAATGAAAAAAACCGAGCAAAACAGAAAAAATCGCCAAAATGAGAAAAAAGCGACAAAACTGAAAAAATCGTTTAAACTGAAAAAAAACTTCAAAAAAGAAAAAAGCCACATTCAAAAGTGCTCAGAACCGAATATAAGGAACCCTACGTGCGCGAGCCAAGGTCGCACTTTACTGAATTTTTTTATATTAAAGGAATTAAATGAAACTAAGTTGTTTCTTTGTTCACTTAACATATTTTATGTATTTTTTAAACAACTAGATTGATATAAGGAATTAGAAAAATCCTAAATTATGATTCCAGGGTTGGAAAACTTACACTTTTTGTGTTATGTAAAATTAAATAGTTCTAAAAATGTTTTTCTTTTCCTTTATAAATTGGATATATTTTATGCTTCTGAAAGAAAAGTTTGGCGTATAGAATTTGAAAAATGAAAATTACAGCTCCAAAGGTGGAAACTTTGAATTTTTTTTGATATTAAAGTATAAAATTAATTTTTTTTTTATTTCTTTGTTCACTTAACACACTTTATTAATTTTTTAAATCAGAAAAATCTAAAAGGTTGATTCCAGGGTTGCTAAATTTATTGTTTTTTACAAAAGTAACTAGGTCAATTTAGTTTTTTCTTTTTGTTTACAAGTTTTATATAATTTTTGACTTAGAATGAAATAGTTTGGCGTAGAAATTAGAAAAATAAAGGACATAACTCCAGAGCTGGAAAACTTAAATTTTTTCTGGTATATAAAACTAATTATTACTTTGGTAATTACATATATTCTATATTTTATAAAGAAACTCAGAAAAATGGTTCCAGGGTTGGAGCTTAAAAAAAGTTTCGCAAAAAAAAATAACCAAAAATATTTTTTTTTTTCAGTTAAACAGATGTCATGTTTTAGGAAAATCATTACTCAAGATTTTTTATACATGGTTAATTTTTTTATGGATATCTTAACTAATTGAAGTAGAAACGAAGGTTTGTGCTTATTGTGCTCTCAGCATAATAACTATTAATTTTTAGTAAATGGAGATAACACTAAAATTTATCGCTAAAGACATAAAGGACATGTTCTGTTTCATTTTCCTGATACCTTTCCTTTCTGCTGAACAAATTTCAAACAAATCTTGTAGGACTAAAACGTTTACATAATACCACGATGTATACCATTTGCAATGGAAAATTTAAATCAAGACACTAAGCAGCTTTGCAACATCAATGATTATTAAATACGGGAAAATATAAAACAAGTTAGTTTACTTGGTATGGAGGTGCAATACTAAGAATATTTTAGAGTTATTAAATAGCAGCACGGTTTTTGAACATCTCGAGAGCGAGTAAACAAGCCCCAATATTTTGGTAATGTATTGACGTGACGTCGATGTTGACTGAAATAAGAGTGAATGTAAAATATATCTTAAGCACAGAGTGTAGAGTTAAATATTCAACTATTGCTAATATTGAAAATAAAATAATTGAATCAAATTCTTTATTCGAAAAATACTGAAAGGGCACTTACTATTATTTTTCTTTAGAGAAAAAAATTAAAAATTTTTTCACAAAACAAATATGTTTGTATGTGTCTGTATACTATATATATGTACGCACGTTGGTAAAGGGTATATAAGATTTGGCACAGCCGAATATAGCACTCTTAATTGTTTTCATTATGTTTTTCGTTTTTGTATAAGCTGCTTGTTTGCATATTGCTTAGAGTGCTTTGCTATCAGTCAGAAGGTTGCTGGTTCAATGCTTCTGTCCTCTCAAGTAATAATATGTATGTATGGGGAGTTAGTTAATTAAGAATATAATATAATATGAATGTATGTATGTATAAATAAATAACATATACCTATACTACGTACACACATATATGGTATAGAATTTAAATGAAAATACAACAAAGAATAAAGACTTATTTTTTTTTCCTTTTTATTAGGTTGCCTTATAAAAACAAGAAGAAGCCCTTTTTGAAACAATCAATAAGATAACCTAATAAAAACTACAAGATTCCTTCTTAATTTTGTTCTATTTTATTTATTACGCACTGTTTTCTCTGTGTATTACAACGACATCATGATTGATGGATTTTTTTTTTATATTCATAATAAAAATATGATTAAACTGCAACCATATAATTCAATAATATTAAGTTGCTGTTTGATTATGGTTGCTTTAACTACATTTTCTTTGCATGTACCTGGGCAGATATTGAAATTTTTTATTGGAAATATTTTCCAGTTAGCTAAATAAATTTTATCCAATCACAAAACAACACATTTGCAATCACTCGAAATTTATAAAAGTTGTTTAACAATTTTATAATTGGTTTAATATTGAAATTAGTTAATGTTAATTTTAATTGTTGGCAAACTTTTTTATTGGCAACTTTTAAATATTTATTTTCATATGCATAAGATGAAACGTCTGACTATAGTTATATTATTTCTATTGTTTTTTAAGTCTAAACTATAGATGCATGATTAAGTAAACTAATAATAAAGTATAAAATATAAAGTATATAGCTTTACGTTTTTATATTATTTGAGACATTTTTATGTTGTGTAAATTTAATTAGTATTTATTGTATGCATACATGGTATGTATATTAATATGCGTAAAAAACTAAAAAATTATACCAGTAAAAATAACCAAGAACAAATAAAACAAATTTAAATAAGAATGATTTATGAAGTTATCAACATATTGACACTTAAGTCATTCTAAATCGCTGTTAATTCGTTTGTTCGAATGCTTCTACGAATATAGTCCAACATCGAAATGCCTTTTTTATACAACCCACGGGGTGTCTCTTTCGTTATGGCTCATAATATCATATTGTGCTGTGGTAAGCTCAGGACCAGACTTTTTTAAATTGAGTTTTTGTTTCGGTTGCATAGCAGAAATCCTACATACATACTTCATATTAATGAAATTCTTTCAAAAAGTTTCCGCCAACAAATCCCAGCGTGTTCAAGTAAACGTGACAAATTCTAACGTGACCAATTCTAACGAAGTAATATTAATATTTTTCAGAATTTTGTTTTAATATAATTAATAGAATTATATCGATTTTAATACAAATTTTATGTTCTTAAACATGTAGGCTCTAATATAACTATAATTTTTATTTAAATATTTAACAAAAGCACCTTAATGATTTGATTCAACTCTATAAAATATTCAGTAAGAGCAATCGATACCTAAAAGCATGAAAATATAAATTATTTAACAAAATAATTCATAGCGAGCTAGAACCAATTAGTTGGTAGTTTATTATTGTTGACCTTAAGAATAATTTTCTCTGTCTCATATACATAAATACATAAGTATGTACATATTTATTCCGTTTTCCATTAGTTTATTTACAACAGATATAAACCTTTCGATGTGCCATAGATATTAAGACAATAGATCCAAAGGGAAATAGAAAAAGACAGATAATAATCATAATAACAATTACAATAAAGATGATATGTAGTAATATTATGGATGTACTAACATCTTGTTGCATAGGAAGGCATAATAAGCCCATAAATCAAGAAAGAAAATTATTCTCAAAAATTAAGATAAAACTAAATTATAAGTAATTAGCCAGACCCGGTGCACAGGCCCTGCAGAAAATTTGGTGACAATTGATCCAAACGTACTCGTCCTATGACTATGAGAAAATGCGAGTGTTACCAAAAGTACGGAATAGTGTATGGTAGAAAGAGACATATGTATATATGTATATCATAAATTGTTTCATATTCGCTATTTTCCTGATGTATTGTCTTGATCTTGAGTCAATTAAATTGGGACTCGGTCTAGCAATGAACACATGTGCGATGTGGTTGAATGCAGGACTTATCAAATAATGTAAATACAATGTTAATTGTTGCTTCCAATGTGATTCTGGAACCAGTCCCGTAACTATACCTAGACATTAACTTAAGCTTAACTGGTATTTATACTTTTGTAATATGAGTGGCCCTGTGGTCGTGTGGGTAGTGAGCAAGCCCATCATGCTGGAGCTTGTCGATTCGAATCTTAAATTAAAAGTATTTATTTATTGTATATACCTTTTGACTACTCATTGTCAATCTCTGGTGCTTATTGGACGCTTTAATAAACAAGTAAGTGTGCTATATTCAGGTATGCCCAATCATATATACCCTTCACCAAAGTGCGTATAAGTAGTATAGAGATACATACATAAGCACATACATAAATATTTGTTTTGTGAAAAAATTTATAATGTTGTGCTCTCCTGCAATTTTTATAAATGACATCTCGGTATTTATCGATTAAATATTAATTTTTTTTTGATATTGGCAATGAGTTGCATATTTTATTCTACGCTCTGTATTTAAGAAATATTTTACATTCACTCTTATTCCAGTTGTCAAAAACGACGTCACGTCATACAATATCAAAATGAATTACTCCTTAACAATTTTTTCAAATTTGTTTAGCACAAAGGAGCGGTTTCAGGGAAATGAAACCGAACAGAGGGTTCCGTAATATCAGTTTTGAAAGTTTTTTTACTTTGGCGTTTTTTACTTTTGGCGTTTTTTTTTTAGTTTAAACTATTTTTTTTTTTAGTTTTGTCGCTTTTTTCTCATTTTGGCGATTTTTTTTTTTTTTGGTTTTTGGCAATTGTTTTCATTTCGGCAACTTTTTTTAATTTTGGCGATTTTTTTTCATTTTGGAGATTTTTTTCATTTTGGCGATTTTTCGGGTTTTTCGCGATTAATTTAGTTTTAGAATTTCTTTTTTGATTTGGCGCTTTTTTTGTTTTGGCGATTTTTCTTCGTTTTTTGGCGATTTTTTTTTTTTGGTTTGGCGATCTTTTAGTTTTACCGTTTTAGAAAATTTCAAAAGTTTGGCTCTTACAGTTTCCAAGATACAGCAAATTGTCAAAATTGCATTAACTGATAGAACCCTTTAATTTAAATTTTTTATATTTTAGTGTTTATTGTTATAGTCGGTATAAAAATACACTAACTTTAAAAATTTTAAGTGTATATATGTACATACAAATGCATGTATATTACATGGGATTTTAACATTTTTCGTTGCTCGTTTTGGAACACCCTTTAATTTTTCAATCTCATGTATTTCTTGTTGTAGCGGCCAAAGTTCTACATACTCTGTCGAAAGTTCAGGTCCGTAGCTCTTACGATTTAGCAAAAAGAAAAAAATAATTTGTTCTAGTTACTTTTATATAAAAAAATTATTTTTCCATCCCTGGAATCATAGTTTTAGATTTTTTCTGATTCCAAACTATAAGTAATTAATAAATATATAAAAGGTATTCATTTCAGTTTTTTTTTGGTTGGAAAAATGGAAAAATGTAAAATTTTTTACAACAAACACAGGAAAAAAATTCACCAAAAGTTGAGTTTATAAATTCAACTTTTTTTCATTTTTCCAACAGAAAAAAACTGAAATGAATACCTTTATAAAAAATGTAAAGTGAACAATGAAAAAAGGAAATTAAAAAAAATTGTTTTATTTAGTTACTTAAATATGCAGAAAAAAAGTTAAAAGTTGACAGCTCTGGAGCTGTGGTGGGTATTTTTATAATTTTCTACACCAAATTATTATTTCTGAAATGTAAAATATATCTAATTTATAAAGAAAAAGAAAAAATCTCATTAGAGCTACTTACTTTTAGATATCACAAAAAGTGCAGGTTACACAACCCTGAAATCACCGTCTTAGATTTTTTTTATACCTTATACCAATCTAGTAGTTCTTAAAAAAATGTATAAAGTATGTTAAGTGAACAAACAAAAAAGAAAATTAAAAAAAAATTGTTTTATTTGTTACTTTAATATCAAGAAAAAAAAAATAAAAGTTTCTTAATTTTTATACCCACTTACTTTTATATATCACAAAAAGTGTAAGTCTCCCAAGCCTGGAATCATCAATTTTTTATTTTTCTGATCTCTTAACCCAATCTCTTTCATTTAAGAATATAAGATATGTTTAATTTATAGAAAAAAAAGTTAAATTTAGTAAGTTACTTTTATATTAAAAAAAGTTAAACCTTTCCAACCCTGGAAACGTCTTTTTTTTATATCTTTTAAATTTGGAATACCAATCTTATTCGTACTGAAGTATAAAATAAGTTTATTTATTAAAAAAAATAAAAATTAGTTTTCAGTAGTTACTTTTATATGGAAAAATAAAGTTTAAGCTTTCCAGCTCTGCAACCGTACGCTCGATTTAGTTCATTTTCAACAATAATCCTTTTTGGACCATTTCTGACACACCAGTCATAGACCGAAGTCTCTAGCTTTTCTGGGAGCTTCGTAAGACCGATTTCACGTACACCAGACGGACTGACGGACAGACGGAATTCGCTTATACGTCTCTCCTATGCATAAGGATTCAGAATTTATATATCTTATGTGTTGCATATTAATATTATGGAAATTACACACGGAATGATAAACCTATGTATACCCTTTTCCATTTTTTGGTAAAGGGTATAAAAATAATGACCAATCTAATGTATATACATATACATTAATGATGAATAATTATCCTGAGTATCATGCCCGAATATATATCCATATCCAGAGTATAAACATACTCCAGCTATAAGTATGACAGAGAGTCAATACACTTGATACGCACTTGCTTGTATAAACGATGTAAAGATGCTCTTGTATGTTGGAATCAGCTATAGTTGCTCAAGAGAAAATATGTGAGCATAATTATGATTATACGCAGTTATTTAAATTAAAAGTACAGGGTGTTTTTTTAGAGGTATAGAACTTCGAATTGAAATAAAACACAAGAAAATAATTTTAATGTCCATCAGTTTGGCTTTATTGGAAGGATAATTTTATGCCATTAATGTTTAAATATGATTTCGGGCATGTGGCCGCCGCGGCTGGCTCGAATAAAGCCAATTCTACAGGTCCAATTTTCAACCACTTTTTCGAGCATATGGGGCCGTATGTTGGCAATAACGCCACGAATGTTGGCTTCCAAGTCCCCTAACGTTTCTGGTTTGTTGGCGTAGACGAGCGACTTCACATATCCCCAAAGAAAATAATCCAATGGTGTCAAATCACACGATCTTGCTGGCCAATTGACAGGTCCATTCCGCGAAATTATGCGCTCATCGAATGTTTCCTTCAATAAATCGATTGTGACGTGCGCTGTGTGGCATGTAGCGCCGTCTTGTTGGAACCACAACTCATCCACATTCATGCCATCCAATTCGGGAACAAAATAGTCGGTTATCAGCTCCAATTGCTGTGCACGGTGGCGAATCGATTCATTCGGGTCCTCTTCAACACTTTGCTCTACAGCGGCAATTGTTTCTTCGGTGCGCACTGTTCGACGTCTCTGCGGATGCGTATTATCACATAGAGTAAACGTAGTGCGAAAACGATCCATGGTTAACCGAATTAATTGCTCTGATGGACGATTATGTCGACCATAAAATGGACGGAGCTTGCGGTAAACTTCGCGAACTGAACCATTATTTTCGAAATAAATTTGCACGATTTGCAAGCGTTGTTCTTTTGACAACCTGTTCATGATGAAATGGCAAACCAAACTAAATATTAATCACTTGACAGCTGACAAAATGGCCGCCAGTTAAAAAAGTGATGCCAACTTAAAGTTCTATACCTCAATAAAAAACACCCATTATTTATTTATATACATATATACTTTTAGACTACTCATTGTCAATCTCTGGTGCTTATTGGACGCTTTAATAAAAAAGGGCAAAAATATCCGCTAGAAAAATATTCGACAATTTTTTCTCTCTCTTGTTTTACATATATGTATAATCTAAAATAAATGGGTTTCATGGTTTCCTACACCAATTCTTCATAAAGATATGCAAAATGTGGGAGCTACAACTACTCTTTTAAAACTATTTTTTTTTTCTCCTCTGCCACAATCAGTTAAAAGAGGTTCATTATTTTTTTTTACTGCACACTAGTATTTAATTGCAAAAATGGAAGAAGTAATTGACAACGATTTTTTCATTAATTTTGAATAAATATTGTTTAACTATTATTATTACATTATTAAATAATTACGTGATTACAAATTTATTCATTATGCTTTTAATAACAATTGTTATGAATTAAAAAATTTACACTAAGTATATACATATATACATATGTGTGTATATATATTTATTTCCTTTAAGTTTTAATCCTTGTTTATGTTTTAGATTCTCTATCTCTTTAATTGTTCTGGCCATAATTTTCCAATAAACATTTCCTGTTTCTTAACAAAAATATTTTCCCCAGTAATTTTATTGCAAACCATTGACAACAAATTAGTCAAAAGTTTTTTCTTGCCACAATTTTCTTACTTTTGCGATTATGTGAGTGTGTTCATGTATATTTAATAACTGGTGAAGAGTTTATTTATACTCGTACTTCAGAATTTCTGCGGTTGTTAATTTCTAGTTGTATGTATTGAATTCAAGCTTGTAGTTGTTGGTCGTTACTGTGTCGTGTGCCATCACAAGCCTTTTTTATTTAACTCCAGTTACATTATTTTACTGCTTTACAGTTGACAACTGTCATTAGCAGGGGGTCATAAAATCATAAGGTTTATCTAGAGTTTTGTGAAATATTCTTCAAATGTACATTGTATTTCTTCGACTTTAGTACTTGCACCTCGTTTTAAATTCTCTAACTTAAAGTTTTGGGTTGATGTTGTTGTTTGATGTTGTGCTGGTTATTGGTTTAGATATATGCAACCTGCTGTTGCTACTCGTAGCGCTGTTGGCCATGTTAATGTTGACGATTGACAAATTGTTGAGTATTGAAATTAATTCTTTCTCTGCTTGCTACAACTGAATTTGTAAAGAGTCATTGTAGTTTGTTTTTCCTTAAAACTATATGGACTATTTTTTTGTGGTTATGCATTAAACACATTCACCACAGCTAGCTACCGACTACTAAATGTCCATGATAGAATATAAATGTTTATATGACAATGATTCTTCTGAAGACTGCAAGGCAACAGGACGACAGGTTGTTGTCTATGCTGATCTCGTCGTTGTACTCCAATTAAACTAATTTCTATTTTTTTTTACTACAATGAGCAAATGCAGCGTTGCCAGTATAATACAAAATGTTGAATGAAACAAGATCCAGAAACAATATTCAAATTTTGTAAAGAATAAATTGATGTAAAGAATAAATTGATTGACTTTTGTACTTTTAATTGAAATAAGTACACACAAAAAAGTAATATGAATGATTTTGTAATATTAATTAAAATATTTGTAATATCAATTAAAAAATTAATTAAATTTTCACCTATAAACAATTTGATAATATTAAGTAAGTTTTTCCATTAAAATTAATAAATACAATTAAAAATTTAATTGATTCAATTAAATTTTTAATTGAAAATATTAATTGGTGAATACTTTTTTCTGTGTACGTTCTAAAAGAGTAATAAATTTTTATAAATGCAAAATATATAAAAACAGTAATACTGAACTATGTATTTGTACTTGAATATCAGGTGCGGAGGGTGCTGCTGCCGTCTCCAAAATAATTAAGTAGCTGGCTACGAGGCGACAAATGCTGCTAGCGGCATTTGAAGTCGTGTGTTCGTGTAGCCTGCTGTGGTGAATGTGCTTAATGCATCAAGATTAATTGTTAAAATTTAAAAAATTTATGAATTACTCTTACCAGAATGTCACTCACTGTGGAGAAAAAAATTCTCTTATACAAAACAGTTGGAACAAACATGAAACAACCAGTTGATGAAGAATCATCAAGCAATTTACACGATTAAGTATAAAATTGGTTTATACTACAAACAACTAACTTACTGCTTATTAATTAAAGGGTCACAAGTATTCTATGCAAGACCCTGACATCGGAATATTTTTCTAACAATGAAGTACACGCTTAAAAAAGTATTTAAGAAAAAAACTCTTCAACCTAAAAGTTATAAGCACCTGTTATCATCCTCAACTCAACTCAGTTGGATTATCTGGAGATCAACTCAACTTACACACTAGTATTGCCATTGTCAACATAAATAACGGTTGAAATTGCAGTTGCCTCTTAACATAACATTTTCAAGTAAAAACTTATTGTGATTCACAAAACAAACAAAAAATAATAGCGTTGTGTGATAAATGGATTGACTCTCAGACGACCAAAATGAGTTGAGTTGAGAACCACAATAAGAGCATTAATTAATTTTTAAAGAAGCTTATAATTCGTAAAATTAAGTATTAATATGAGGACCAACTACACAAGTCACACAAATGAAAGTTGCAACTTTTATAAAAATAAGCTATATAAAGTAATCACTCAGATTGCAAATACGTAGCTCTGCTAAAAACTAATTTTTCAGTTTAAGTGTCCATGTTTGATACACGCAGAGAAAATATATGGTTGTAGAATGGTTGAGAAAAAAATATTATGTTCTCTGAAACAAATGTGTGGTCGTTTAAAACCATATCACACTTTTTATGAATATAAGAGTGTAATTAATAATTTCAAACATTTTTTTGATTATTGTAACGAAATTAATGTTTAAAATAACAATAACTAGTTTTCAACGACAACACATTTATTTCAGAGAACATACTAATGTTTTCTCAACCATTCTACAACCATATTTTTTCTCTGCGTGTAGACCCTGGTCACTGCGGTTTCAGCGCATACTAATCCTAATGTAACATCAGAGCGCCCTTTTTCTTTGGTATTATGTAGCATAATCATTAGCGAAGTAAAATAACCAATAAAATGTCTATTGACACCAGAGGGGTTGCAGCACTGCATTTCAAAAAAACCTGCAAAAATCAGAGTTGTAAAAATAATGAAGCTTTCCGCTATCTCTTCCTTCACCACCTGTCTTCCATATCACTATCTTTTTCCTAAATAAGGTAACACCTAGTAATAGTAGTGTGCATCATTAATTGCCTGAGTGTTACTTCTCTTTATAAAAAAACTGAATTTATTCCTGCGACTTTGTTGAAACTTCGCTTACACGTTGAACTTATTCAAGGCTATGATTGTTTGTGTTGAGAAGTGATCATGAAATTTTAGTCTTGTGTTTTGTGTACTTTCACTTGACAGATTTAGATCGATTATTTATGTACTTAGCCGTTTTCTACGAAAATTTACCTGATTTCACGCTAGAGAGCTAAAACTTGACACACAAATAAGTCTAGACAAGAGATCACCTAGAAAAATCCTGATCATTTCAATAATGGGAGCAGAATGGCTTACATTAACCTTGCAATGAAGAATTTAAGTTAAATCGTTCAAATTCTGTCGATCTTATTTTAACTTATCGTACATATTGCACTTATCCAAGGCAGCATGTTCCTGTTGCGAAAAGTTGCCGTGACTATACACATAAAGTCCCAAAACCTAATCTTTCATGCACATTTGGCATTTATTTTGTTGGCTTGGTTTGATATGCAACACAACAAAAAGTACAACAAATGGCAAACGTAGCCACTAGTTCACACTATTGTGATGTCACATGTGTAGAAGTCAGGGTTGCGTTGGCTGAAGTAGTTAGTACTGATATCCCTTTCCTAAGGTAACACCTAGTAATAGTAGTTGGCATGATTCATTGCCTGAGTGTCACTTCTCTTAAAAAACCCCTAAACCAAGGTTGGAAACCGAAAAAAATAACGGTATCGGTATTGATACCGGTACAATTATTTTTTAAATTTCGGTATCGGTAGCGGTATCGGTATTTTTTTTTTCGGTATCGGTATTACCGGTACATACCGTTATCGAGCTTATAATACCGGTATACCGATATTACTGACAAATTTACTATTTCAGGCAGTGGACATAGCAAAGAAAAACTATTTTTTATGAAATTACTTCAAAAGGGTAGTATTTTTACATTAACATATGTATATACTTGTATAAAAGCATACAAACTTATTTGTTTCTATATATGTTTTTATACTATTATTAAAAAATAATTTATTAAAAAAGTGAAAAAAGGAGACTGCAGTCCAAACTTTGCATATACATATAAAGTATACATTTTAGTTAATTAAACAAAATAGTAGAAAAAGAAGAGAGGTGTCTTAGGACACCCGGTTGTAGCTATGCTGCTTGGTTATATAAATCAAACTGAAGTGTTAAATAATGCAATAAAATTATATTATTTAATGATTGTTTATAGGTAAACATTCAATTAATTTTTTAATTGACATTACAAATATTTTAATTAATATTATAAAATTATTCATACATATTACTTTTTTGTGTTTAGAATAGCTATACAAAATTTTTTTACATTTATAGAAGTTTCAAAAACTCAATCATTATAATCTACTGTAGTAATAATTGGTATGCTGTAGCTAAAATATGATACATATGTTTGCGATTGGATTTTTTCAAGGTGCCTTTAAAAAATTGCATCGATGTATGTAATGGATTATTGTTAATTTTTAAATAAAACTCATCCAAAAGAAATTTTACTAATGGCTCAGAATTTCTTCTGAATTGAACCCTAAAGTATCAACAAATAAATATTTTTAAATTAAACAATTAAATATTAAGAAAGAGTCAGTAAAATTACACCAAAATCTTTTATTGGTTATGCATATACATATGAATTTTAAAAGTAGACTTTTCATAAAAAGCTACCCATTTCAACTGTTGAAAAATCGTAAATTTTAAGGAAAAAATTGTCAAATCGTCATTTTGCTATTTTGGCACCAAAAATCGTCGAAATGACGATAAATCGTCACATCTGGCAGCTGTGGCTGTATGTTTCAATCAGCGTTACCATATATATTTTTTAAAAAACTTCTTAAATCTGAAAAAAAAAACTTTTTTTCAAATACAAAAACTTTTTTTCTACAAAAGTACCAACATTTTGAAAGAAAACATAAAATTGTATTTGGAATTCATTTTATTTAAAAATATAAAACCGATTAAAATCAAAATCATAACATATAATAAAAAAAAATAAAATAAAATTCATATTTAGATTTAGATTTAGAGATCTTAAAAAATATCACATACATTAATAAATATTAGAGCAACTCAACTTGTATGGAAGAGCAAAAGTGCTTTTGTTACCCCTCTGAAAATAAAGTTTGATATGTTTTATGATGATTCCCAAAATATGTTGGTTCTAGCTTTGATCATCCGTGAGCTGGACCATTTTTAAAAAAGGTATTTTTTTCAGTTTTTCGAATATTTTTGTACTTTGCTCCAAGACGACAAAATAAAATTTGGTATCATCGAAAAGAATTTTTGAAGCAGCATTCAAAGGTATAAAACTTGACCACTTGCCACCTACTAATTGAGATATTTAACTAAATACATATTTTTGTTTCGGGTTTTCATACATCATCAAAAAAATTCCAAAGAAAAGAGAAAACTTGACAAATGGTAACGCTGGTTTCAATACTCACAGCCAGTGATGGGAAATGAGATTTGCATTTCGGCATCAAAAAAAGTTTTTTTTGAGTACTTTTTTGATCCCGAGAATACCATTACGAAGGCTCTTCCTTTATTTTGTTTTCATGAGATTTTGGTAAGAGAAAATCCTTTCGACATTTCGACGGACAAAATTCTGATTTATCAGGAAACATGTATTCATGTAATGCGTTTTTATTTTCATCCAATGTAGACCAGGGGGCTTATTATGTAATTCGATTCGAAACGAAAACTGTTCGAATTTGTATGTTAATAACATTGGAATTCGAACACATTTCCGTTCGATTCGGATTACATAATAACCCCCCAGAAACTGCATATACATATTCTCTGTTGGTAATGGTTTCAGTTCTTCCATACAGTCAATGCTCTATATTGATTGTCCATATTTTAAAAATTTTTCTTCCCCTGGGAGCATTTTAATTAAAAGTGGTATAATGATGTTGATTTTACCAGATTAAATATTTTTAGGGGGAAACTTACTAAACCAAACTAACATTTCATTGTCAAAGTCCACTTTTTCCCTTAGAGCTTAATATAATTTTTTTTTTAATTTTCTTTAAACTGATTTAAAACAGTTGTTTCAATAGATAACTTTCTGTGCCACATAAAATGTCATTGAGTGAAATATGTTTTTCGTTGATGTTTAATTGTGAAAGGTTACACTTTTCTAAAAGAGCATTACTAATAAAGTTTCGTTACATTTTTCGAAAAAAAATTAATTCTTTTCAAAAATATATGCATGAGCGCGTCTTCTGACTGCATATCTAAGTTGTCCGTGAGAGTATCAAATGTGTTAGGGGAGTACTACGGTCCTTTTTCATGTTAAATCAAAAAAAGTACGATCGTACCAACTTTCCCATCACTGCTCACAGCACACACTCAGTTCTAGCAATACGAAATACTTACAAATGCACACATGCAGCACCAGCAATACGAAATACACAAACAACTTTGTCTTACAAACAACAACAACAACACATTTTTTTCTTTGCAGCACCAGCAATACGAAATACACAAACAACTTTGTCTTACAAACAACTTTGTCTTACAAACAACAACAAATTTTTTTCTTTTTTCCTTGAACAAATTGAGCAATCGTTTTCACTGTTTTTGTTTCTCTCACTCCAAAGAATTAAACAAAAGAAAATCAAACAATTTCTTTCGTTTATTTCCGTGCTCTGGTTTAAGTACAAAGGAATCAAAACAAAAATAAATTTATAACTGTAAAAGTGTCGATTATTTATGTTACGAAAATTATTTTCTAACCCCTGTATCGCCCCATAAGTAGCATAGCTACAAAAAGATATTTAAGTCAAACGTCAATTCAGTACTTTTGTATGGATGCGAGACCTGGAAGCAGCAACACGTGATCTGAACGCTTTACAGGCCGGTGCTGCCGGACAATTCTAAATATATTTTGGCCAAACACAATATCAAACACTATGATTTGGACGTGTACACACCAAATATCTTTTGAGCGAGAATTCAGAAGTCGAAAATTGAACTAAATCGGTCTTTCGTTGACAGCTTATACCGAGTTTTTATTAATGTTTAGTAAGTGGATATAAAAATAAAAGTTATCGCTAAAGAACAGTCATAGCTTTCCTTTCTGCTGCACAAAATCGGACAACTTCAGTAGGAATAAACAGTTTAGATAATACCACGATGTATTTCATATGCAATGGGATGTTAAAATTGAGACACTAACGACTTTTGCAACATCAAAGATTATTAAATACGGGAAAATATAAAACAAGCTGGTTTACTTGGTATGGAGGTACAATGTTAAGACTATTTTAGGGTTATTAAATAGTAGCTCGGTTTTTGAATATCTTGAGGGTGAGTAAACAAACCCTAAGTTTTTTGTATTTTATTTACTTGCTGTCAATGTTGGTAACCAAAATAATGGTGAATGTAAAATATTTCTTAAATACACAATCTAGAATAAATATTCAAAAATGCCAAGAGGTCATTTAATAAAAATTGCTTGTTTTTTATTACATTACACTATTATTCAGTTTTCTTTTCTAGTTGGATACTTTGGTTGGAAGATTCTTTAGAAAAAGTTGATATATTAGAAAGTTTCTTGTTTGCAAGATTTTGTAAAAAAAAACTCCTATTTACCATAACAATAACTTTAGCATGGGTTTCCTACAAAAAAATTTCTTTTTTTATTGTCATTTAGAGAAAGATCTGATATCACAACATTTAAAAGTCTAAAAAAAGCTTCCAGTCTTTTTGATATTCGTCATTTCGTTAAAATGTTTAAACAAAGACCTAACAAATTCATATTTGAACACCTAAAGTATGATTTTATGGACAGACAATTCGTTGAAAGATTAATTAAAATATGTAAATTTTAATGAAGTCGGTAGCATTTTATATATATATATATGACCATCGTCATGAATATAACACAGTCAACTTTATTTATGCATTATTTAAAATCGATCAAAAGCAACATCAATCGTTTTATAAATTGTTCCAATTTATAAGAGTTAATTTAAAGGTTTTTAATTTTTTTCCTTCTTAAAATTATATCTTGGAAATCTATGGAAGTTTTCCTAAAGGAAAGTTGGTTAAATAATACAATAATTTAAAATAATTCTTTAATTTGTTTTACTTTTAAGTGTGTGCCGCAATTAGGCATGTTGCAAGGAGTTTCTAACGAATATTAATTTAAGGCAATAAGCATTGAATGCATTGCTTTATTGAAATGTAAGCAAATTATTGTCTTAACTATCCAAAATTCAGCTGGAGTTTTTCCCATGCGATCTTAATTAACTTTTAATTTGGTTTTTCTTTTTCTTAAAATTAATAATAATGCAAAAGACTTTTAATTAACTCAAAGGGATATATAAGATTAATGCCGATCATTCTGTTCACTTCACAAAAAAAATATTTCTAGCAATTGATTTGGACTAGAGCATGCAGACAAATCAATATTATACATACATATATACATGCTTAGTCGTTTACGTCTGTACCTATCGAAGAGACAGATTGCCGGTGTAGTTCACCTAATTTTGTTTATTGGAGTGGTTAATCAGCTTAAGAAAGCATTTAAACCTGGCAATTTTTTTAAATGGATATGACCATCGATCTTATTTTAAGTCATATATAGCCGTTTTTCCTTTTGAGTATTTTCAGCGTTACCGCTGTGCGACTATGTGTGTATGAGTGAATATAAATTCACTCATACACACATAGGTAATTCTAATTGTTTTCGCAGCCAAATTTAATACAAGTACACAATTTTAAAAGGTGAAAAACTTTATGAAAAAGGATATAATATTGTATGAAAATCAAATAATATGGACACGTAAGCAAGGAAATTTAAAGATGCTTTCTTTAATTATTATTTTTCAAACTGTATTTGTTTCTACATTCATTTAAGGGTGTACAAGTTGATTTGTGTTCTTTATATTTTATATATAGGCTTGTCGTTAAGGCAAAAAAAACACACTAAATTGAATGTATATAAATATATATTTCTAATTCTTAAATTCCAAGGAGGAACATAGGGCCGTTCGGTTTCATTAATCAATGAGTATAATTCGGAAGTATGGGTGATTAGCCCATAGCATCCTGGCCTGGTACTGGGGCTTCCAGTTGTATCCACCAGTCTAGCCTGCAAAAATATAAGAGATCGGTGGACTTCTAAGCAAAGATTCGTAAGATTGCTTTCTTGCCTATATCCCGGGACGTTTAGTTGGTAAGAGACTAGCCGTATAAGTCGCCTAATGTTTTGCATTGCTGTTAGCTTCAGATGCTCTCCATTGACCTCACTGGCAAGGGAGGCCATGCCAGTAGCAAAGCTACCGCCGTAATCGTTTTCAGGATCATTGCACGACAAGGTCGCAATCCTCGAGAGGGAAGTTATTTCTTAAGTGACTCTATTATCTAGGAAAAACCAGTAAAAAGGAAAAATAGCAACACCAAAGTATTCCAAAGATTAGGAGAGGCGGCATAAGTGGGTTATGATGGATGCAGATACCAAAAAACCCCTTTGCGTTTTCTGCAATTAGCTGCTTATCTGCCAAAAGACTCATTTGGAACGCCATGCTAAAAACGCTAAACATGTGGGCAATTGCAAAAACAAACCAAATGATGTAAAAATATCCGAGTTTCGAAATGTAATCGAAAAAATTCTTTTTTATGAAATTATAATTTAATGTGCTTAGTTTAGAAATATCAAAATGCCAAAATTGTTGATAACTTTTAAGATACATGCTGTAAAATCTTACCTCAAAACTTTAATTTTTGTCGCTTACGATTAAGTCGAAAATAAGGATTAATAATTATCCTCTCCAAAATCGAATTTAAACATTTTTATCAAATCCTTAAATGATTTTTCCTTAAAGTAAATTTTTGAGTTATACTGGTTTTTAAGTAAATAAATGTACGTAAATAAGTAAATGAACCATGTCCCAAAAAATGTATTTATGTTTTTATAGTCTCTAATTTTTTTGAACTCTTAAGTATAGGGGAGAGTTACGGCATTCGACATTTAATGAAATTTTCATTTAATTTAGCTATCTATACCAATTTTATACTCGTCCTATTTGAAAATAAAAACTGTATTTGCAAATACTCAACTATCTGTTTAAACGGCCGGTTTTATTTCACTTTCTACACAGTACAGTCAATGGATACATGTGTTTGGGCATGAAAAGGATATGCTTGTGGCATATCGCTATAAGCTTGACATCCCGGAAAATGGGTGTCAGTTAGGACCTTTAGAGAGTCGATACTGTTTGTGGTCCAGTTTCCCTCATTATTTTGGATGCAGCTGGGTATCGACGCCCCTATCGATAGATTTTATGCAGTCTGCTAGTCTCGGAGTATGATTCTACATTACTGCAGAATTCTCTCCAAGTTACATAGATGCCTTGCAGGATGGGCCTGTGGCTGCTTCGAACGCATTTGTTAGCATGTTTGCGGCTAAATCAATATCTGCGGCCCTCTCTATATTTGGTGGGCGTATATTTTCCGTCTATTAACATATGATATCGAATGGCTATTTGATATGCTAACTGTGACTGTCAAATAGCGATGGTCAGAGAATGAGCAGTCTGACGAGACCAGAGTTATGTATAACACCTCTTGACTATTTGAGACTACAAATATAACTTCTGAGCCCTGATTTGATACTATTAAATTATTATCAATAATAAAATCGAAAATACCCTCACCCCTTTCATTATTACCTGAGCTTCCCCAGATTCGGTGATGTGCGGTGCTGTCAGCACCTATTATTACAGGCATACCGCATCTGTTAGCCTCTTTCGCCAAATTTTGGACCATTATATTGGGAAAAGGATCCGTATAATTGTGGGCCATGTATCAGGATAGAGTCCTCAGTGTGGATTCCCCTGTCTCATATGCCGCAACAACCGTATCTACATCAAAAAAATTAAATAGAATGAAGATATTTAAGTTGGTTTTAACCATAATACAGAATCCAAGGTTTTTGTCATTATTACCTGAACTGTTTACATACAATAATATGTATCCTTTTGCGCCAAATCCAAGAATCTTGCCATTGAAAATGCATGGTTCTTGGATAAGCGCAAATCCAATGCCGCTGAGGCTGCCTTCGAGTTACGAAAATTAATTTGTATTATCTTCGCCATTCTGTAATGTCTGGGTCGTAGTTGACAACGATGTCTGCGTCCACTTGGTTTAGGTCCAGAAGATCGTTTTCATGGTCTACGAAGTAAAGTCTTTCCAGGGGGTCCCCAATCAGACAATAGTCTGTTTGGGAGCACCCCGAAGCGACTGAATCCGCAGGTTCAACTATGACCTCCGATTTGGTATTGGCTTCTTTACAAATCACAATCCCTTGCGACCCCTTTGCTACAACAGTGGTTTTGATATCGAGTTTGTCATCACCCTGGTAGATGGGTAGTCTGATGCCCATAAGCCCATAGTACACCAGTCCTTGTCTCTCCCGGAAAAGAGACAACGTCTACTTATTAAGGACATCGATCACCTTCCTTCGGAAATTTTTACTACCTTCCAGTAGTTGGTTAGTAGATCAGGGTTTTCTTCCAGAGTATCTTCGCCGGAATAACAGCAATTGCTCCTGACCTCCTCTCGAGTCTTGCACTGGGCCACACTTCCCATAGGGATAGGATGATATCATTTAATTTGGACGCAGATAGCTCGTCCATGCAAGAGAACAGTTTCACGTGTCCTTGAAACCAGCCTGAGTCCATGAATTGTGGCGAATGCCCTTGGCTCACGTCAGTATCCCGCAAATAAACATCCAATAACTTTTGACAGATCAATCCCCATTTTTCATGATTGATTGCTCCGTCGCAGTTACTACGGTCAAGAACAGCCCTTACCAGTGAGTTTCTTACCACCTCACTGTAAGGTGTGCTTATAACCTTGAAATCTGCCTGCTTTTGACGCTTGTTTAATGGCTGTGGCCTTATCTGTGGCAATGGTACCTCCCCTGTAAATTGTCTTTTAGAAACGGTGGCTGTATGTATTTTCGAAGCTAATTCAGGGTTGGAGCGTTCTGTGTTCGATCCAGATGCAGTTGGCAAAAGTCGGGTTTACGCTGACTGACGCATCCTTCTCGAGCAAGCTGGAGGTTGCATGTGATACATCTGTTTTAGAGACAGTCGGCGCAGCTCCAACTCCAATTATAGGTGCAACTGGCACGGCTGGTGTTACTCTAGCTGGCGCACCGTACATTTGTATTTTATATGCAGATGGCGCTGCTGAGGATTTCCCGGCTAATACACGCAAAATTGTTTTGGCTGATTGCTCAGCTCTTAATTTCGCTGCAGCAGGTGCTCTTGGACTTACGTCCAAGGACACGCTCTCTCTTCTTAATGGAAGGGCAGGGTTTGTTTTGTTTAATTGTTTGATTTTATTTTTATTTATTTTCTCAATTTTGTTCCCATGAGTATGCACGTAAGGGGTTGGACCACCCATGCTGTGACGGCGCACATTGGCTAGGCAATAAAGTTTGTAACCGAGTCGTGCCTTGGCGTCGGCTTGGAGCTATTAGCGACTAGTCTTCTTTAACCACTAACTTGCCATTCAAGTTTTCGGCACTACTACCAACCACCTTAACCTTACAAGTGGTATAGTTTTGGTCCGTGGGCCATGCAAGAGAAAACAACACCATTAATAGGACCCATAACAAAAATTCTAAGCTGGACTCATGACCGCCAATAGGTGTATCATGTGACCCTTTTAAATTTTATTAGGATGATCCCGATCACCATCACATAAATTGGTGGAATGGTGCTCATGATCGGAAGTCTCCTCATGTGAATACCTTCCCCATGGTACTCCCAACCATGGCACCTCTTACTCAGGGTACGCCATTATTGGTGACTTACCAGCGATTTATTTTCACAAATACGCAGCCTGATCATGACAACGATCCTGAGAGTTCCAAAATTTAAATCTCGCCGATTCATGCCAGACCCGACATACGACTTCGACTCAAATGACCACTTGTGCAGTGTATCCAGAGTGCTGAACATCGGCTCCATGGTACATAAAAAAGTCAAACATACATTGTTATATAAATATGCCACTAGCGACTGAAGAAACTGCAAAATACGCAGGCAAATATTTAACAAAACTCGAGTCACATCCTAATCAACTGAAAAATCTCTCTTAGATAGAAAATGATGACATCAGTACACAGACAGTAATAAGAAATAGAATTTGCGTTTGTGTTCCCGGCAATGTCAAAAAAAATTTTTTGCAATATCCCAAATATGGGATTTTTCAGTATTTTTGCATTACCATTTTTATTTTTCGCCGTGCGCAGATTATATTTTTTTTTGGTAATATTTAAAAAACATATCTTGTATTGGTGTAATAAGTTTTTTTAATACATCTTTGGAATTTAAAAAAAGGCCTTAAATATGATATTTATTACAAAAATATGTCTAATTCGAGTATAGAGTTAATTGGTTGATGGAGAAAAGTTTTCTAAATTTTTATATCTGAAAATAAAGATTGCTCTTTTGAGGTGAAGATAAGTACATTTTATACCCTTTACCAAAAAAATGGTAAAAGTGTATATATAGGTTTGTCATTCCGTTTGTAATTTCTATAATATCCATATGTGACCCATTATAGTGTACCACATTTATAGTAATGCATTGTAACAGAAATTAGTTGCATTGCTTTAATATCAGTTCAATGCACAAGCATTGCAACAAAGCCCAAAACAATAATAATGCTGAATGTAATAGTTTGAGTGACATTCTTTTGAGTCACAATATAATTTCTTATTACCAAATCCCCTGTTTTTGATTGGTTATTAAAATAAAGCTTACTATTTTCATAGTAAGGAAAGAAACAAAGCATAATTGTAAATATTAAACGTAAGTTAAAAGGCTAGTTTAGATTCGTAAAAATAGTATATAAGTAGAATGAGTTGTTGAATAAAATCAGACTTTAATTTGTGAACATAAACTGGCAATAACTTGCCTTGATTCTTATTAAATTTTCAAAAACTTTTGGCACCACTTTTGAGCGCCTACTGACAAGCTGGACTCCCTGACAGCTGAATAAAATAACCAAGGCCACATATAGACTATTACACGCACCTTGAAACATTGCATCCTTTATTATTAACACATTACATGGCGATCCTGCCGTCACACATCCTTCCTTAAACATTATATATATACTGGATATACTGGATCCTTATGCATAGGGAAGACGAATAAGCGATGTCCGTCTGTCCGTCTGTCTGTACGTGAAATCGGTTTTCCGAAGCCCCCAGAAAAGCTAGCGACTTCCTTCTCCGATTGGTGTGTCAGAAATGGTCAAAAATAAATTGGTATTGAAAATCAGCAAAATCGAGCAGGCGATTGCAGTTCCAGCTTAAACTTTATTTTGCCATATAAAAGTAACTACCGAAAACATATTTTTATTTTTTTTTTCTATAAATAAACTTATTTAATACTTCAGTACGAATAAAATTGGTATTTCAAATTCAAAAAATATAAAAAAACAAGTAAGAGTGCTACATTCGGCTGTGCCGAATCTTATATACCCTTTACCAACGTACGTACATATATATAGTATACAGACACATATATACACATTTGTTTTGTAAAAAAAATTATAATTTTTTTCCCTAAAGCAATTAATGGTAAGTGACCTTTCAGTATTTTTCGATTAAAGAATTTGATTCAATTATTTTATTTTCGATATTAGCAATATTGGAATATTTTACTCTACACTCTGTGGTTAAGATATATTTTACATTCACTCTCATTTCAGTAAAATCGACGTCACGTCAATACAGTACCAAAAAATAGGGGCTGCTTACTCGCTCTCGAGATGATCAAAAACCGTGCTGCTATTTAATAACTCTAAAATATTCTTAGTATTGCACCTCCATACCAAGTAAACTAACTTGTTTTATATTTTCCCGTATTTAATTGATAATTGGTGTAGCAAAACTGCTTAGTGTCTTGATTTAAAGTTCCCATTGCAAATGGTATACATCGTGGTATTATGTAAATGTTTTATTCCTACAGGATTTGTTTGAAATTTGTTCAGCAGAAAGGAAAGTGAAACGGAACATGACTTTAAATTTAATTTTAACATGTATAAAAAATCTTGAGTAATGATTTTCCTAAAACATGAAATCTGTTTAACTGAAAAAAAAATATTTTTGGTTATCATTTTTACCGAAACTTTTTTCAATCTCCAACCCTGGAACCAAATTTTTGAGTTTTCTGTTTCTTAATACTAATTTATTTCTTTCTAAAATATAGAATATATTTAATTACCAAAGAAATAATTAGTTTTACATACCAGAAACAATTTAAGTTTTCCAGATCTGGAGCTATGTCTTTTATTTTTCTAATTTCTATGTCAACAACAGGTCTAAGTCATAAAGTATATAAAATTTGTAAACAAAAAGAAAAAACTAACTAGACTTCCTAGTTACTTTTATAAAAAAATAAATTTTCCAACCCTGGATTAATCCTTTTAAGTGAGCAAAGAAAAAAAAAAAGAAACGAGAAAAAACTTAGTTTTATTTAGTTACTTTAATATCATAAAAAGTTCAAAGTTTCCATCTCTGGAGCTGCGTTTTTCGTTTTTCTAGTTTTATATGCCAAACGTTTCTTTCAGAAGCATAAAATATATTTAATTTATAAAGAAAAATAAAAAAAAATTAATTAGACCTAATTACTTGTATATACAAAAAAAATAATTTTCCAACCCTGGATTCATCTTTACAATTTTTTCTGATTCCTTATACTTATCTAATAGTTCTTAAAAAATATATATATAAAGTATGTTAAGTGAACAAAGAAAAAGGAAAAAAATTGTTTTATTTATTTACTCTAATATCCAGAAAAAAAGTTAAAAGTTTCCAGCTCTGCTGCTGGGGGTTTTAGTTTTATAGTTTTATACACCAATTTTTTTTCCATAACGTAATATACCTATATATCTAATATATAAAAAAAATAAAATAATTAATTAGACCTAGTTACTTCTATATATCACAAAAAGTGCAAGTTTCCCAACCCTTGAATTATCCTTTTTAGGGTTTCGTACACCAAAGGTGAAAAGAAACCCGACTGTTTTCGCTACGCTGTCCGTATGTCCGTCACAGTGTATTTTCTCGAGAACCGTAAGAGCTACGGACCTGAAATTTGGACAGAGTGTGTAGACCCTTGGCCGCAACAAAAGAGTTGGAAATTAATGGGTGTGCCATAACGAGCAACGAAAAATTTTAAAATCCCATGTAATATACATACAATTGTATGTATATGCACTTCAAATTTGTAAAGTTAGTGTATTTTTATACACTACAACAATTAACACTAAAATTTGAAAAAATTTAATTAAAAGGTGTTCCATCAGTTAATGCAATTTTGACTGTGCAATTTTGACAACTTGCTGTATCTTGGAAACCGTAAGAGCAAAACTCTTGAAATTTTCAAAAACGGTAAAACTAAAAAATCAAAATATTATAAAATCGCCAAACCGAAAAAATCGCCAAAAACAAAAAAAATCGCCAAAATGAAAAAAGAAGCATTAAAAACAGGAAAAAATCGACAAAATGAAAAAAATCGCTAAAATGAAAAAAATCTCCACAATAAAAAAAACCCCAAAAAAGGAAAAGAAATCGCCAAAATGGAAAAAGAATCGCCAAAATGAAAAAAATCTTCAAAATGAAAATAAACGCCCAAAATGGAAATAAACAAAAAATCGCCAAAATGAGAAAAAAATCGCCAAAATGAAAAAAAACCCAAAAAACAGAAAATTATCGCCAAAATGAGACAAAAGCGACAAAACTGAAAAAATCGTTTAAACTGAAAAAAAAACTTCAAAAAAGCAAAAAAGCCACATTAAAAAATGCTCAGAACCGAATGTACGGAACCCTTCGTGCGCGAGTCAAAGTCGCACTTTACTGAATTTTTTAATATTAAAGGAATTAAATGAAACTAAGTTTTTCCTTATTTCGTTTTTGCTTTGTTCACTTAACATATTTTATGTATTTTTTAAAAAACTAGGTTTTTATCAATAATCAGAGAAATCCAAAATTATGACTCCAGGGTTGGAAAACTTACACTTTTTGTGTTATGTAAAATTAAATAGGTCAAAATAATTCATTTTTCCTTTACAAATTAAATATATAAGAATATTTTAGAGTTATTAAATAGCAGCACGGTTTTTGAACGTCTTGAGAGTGAGTAAACAAGCTCCAATATTTTGGTAATGTATTGACGTGACGTCGATGTTGACTGAAATAAGAGTGAATGTAAAATATATCTTAACCACAGAGTGTAGAGTAAAGTATTCAACTATTGCTAATATCGAAAATAAAATAATTCAATCAAATTCTTTAATCGAAAAATACTGAAAGGTCACTTACTATTAATTGCTTTAGAGAAAAAAAAATGATAAATTTTTCACAAAACAAATATGTATGTATGTGTCTGTATACCCAGCTAAAAAAGTATGTATGGAGCATGGATGATATCCCATATATGGTTCGGATCCGAAAAATGAGGGTATATGACCATATATGATAATATATATTCATACATATTTATTAAAATTACTTTTTTTTAATATTCTAAGCATTGAAGTTGTATTTGATAAAACATTTGTTTGGATAAATAATTAAAAACGAACTAAAAGATATTTTATTCGTCATTTTAAGAGAAAAGGTGCATCTATTATTTAAAAAACACAAAACTTATCTGCGTACATAAAATTTAATTTAATAAGAATTTAGATTAAAAACTAATGCAATTGATCTTTAAAAAAAATTATCAATTTTATTTCAACATTAGTTTTCAATATAATTTTTCGCAGTAATATGAACTTTGTTTCTTAAAAATATCTAGAGTACTCCGATATTTTCTATAAAATTAATGACTGAAATAAATAAATGATTATTTCATTTATTTAATAGGGCCGCAATGTATAAAATCGTACAAGAATGGGGTTAATTTTTTAAACGTGGAGGCTGTACACACAATCTTTGCAAATCGTTTGAATTTTCTAATAGATTTGCAATTCACCAGTCATAAAAAAAACGTAGGCGGTATTCGATCTTTGATGCAAATGTTCCTGCGTTGGTGCAAATGAAAAATATCGTAGCTTTTCTTCAAAATACAACAACAAAATACACACACAATCCAAAGAAAAGCTACGATATTTTGCATTTGCACCAACGCAGGAACATTTGCATCAAACATCGAATACCGCCAGAGAAAAAGTTCGAGTTAATAAAAGACAATCTTTTTTGATTGCAAAAACAATCTTATGTGAGATACATATGTATGCATAAATTTTTATATGGCTCCATATATTACATCTTATTTCTATATATGTATATGAAGAGCTTCATAATTAAATTTCCATATATGACCTCATATATTACAATACATTTCATATATTAGTCCATATATCAATTCATATATAATACTTTTGCCATGTATAATCCTATATATGTCCATACATGAATTCATATATATTCATATATATTTATATACATTCATATATTAAATATATATGGACCATACATATTTTTTTTAGCTGGGTACTATATATATGTACGCATGTAGGTAAAGGGTATATAAGATTCGGCACAGCCGAATATAGCACTCTTACTTGTTTTCTCTCTTTTTGTATCACTGGTGAATTGCAAATCTATTTAAAATACATACAAACGGTTTGCAATATGTAAATTCGTACAGCTGAGGTTAAAAAAAACCCCCAATTCTTGTACTATTTTTGACATTGCGGCCCTATTAAATAAATGAAATAATCAAAAGGATATTTCAGTCATTTTTTTATAGCTAGCATTTGGCTGATCATTTTTTGCATAAATCTCTTTTTGATTCTCCTGAGATCACTTTTGATGATTAAAAACTGATTTATCACTTAGGTGATTGGAAAAGGATTCACTCATGATTCATCTATATGATCAAACAATGATTTCTTGAAAAAAGAGGAACAAAATGGAAAGAAACCGCCAAAGTCATTTCATGATTTAGTACTACCAGAAAATTGCTCAAAAATTAGTCAGCAAATCGTATCATAAATGATTCTTTAGTGTGATTCATCTATAGGGTACCTTTTTCTCACAACGGGAGTATCATTTATGATCGAAAAATGAGCTCATATGCGATTATTTTTCCCGTCAAGCTGATTCGGAAAAGATTCGATTATGATACAAAATGCTAGCTGGGAAGACTCGCTGGCTTCACTTACACACGTTTATCAGCTTCGCTACTACCTTACTGTTCACTCGATTTTACAACCAAAATTCGCTTTAAAAGTTGCCAAATGAGAAAAAAATAACCTAATTTCAATATGTAGTATTTTTATTAAATAACATTTAAAATGCATACACTTTGTGCCGCACTACAACAAGAAATCAAGGTACATGAAGTTGACTTGCAAGCAATAGTTCAATGCTCATTTGTAAGGTATATGCCAGTCGGAAGTTGATTAATTTTTTCTCGGTTAGTTTTCCGTTTTATTGTTGAATTTTGTTTTTCTTCGCACTTATGCACTTACGTGCATATCCTTATATACATTATTTTGCAAATTTTTTAATTAAATGTTGCCGCCATTACAAAAGACATGTCACTTCTGTAGTACAGAGTTGCGATCATTTAGTAAAATTAAAAGCTGTTGACAGTGTTGTAAAAGTATTGTAAACAAGTGAGTAGCAAGCAAGGCGAATTCATAACAGGTGATTGCACTCGCGATTTTAGTCACAGCTGTTTTATTTTCAGTTGCCTTGGTAACAATACTAAAAATTGAAGAACATAAAAGCTTAAAAAGTACCTATAACAAATGAAAATATGTACATGTGTATAATTACTTTGGCAAAAAAAATAAACAAAATGAGAAAAATATTCACATATCCACATTAAAGAAAAAAGTAACCATTTTTGGTTAGAAATAACCAAAAAACGGCAGCCCTGGACTGTACTATAATCTCTTCAATTTCCAACTCACGTATTGTAAAGCACAGACTCAACTATCAACTCACTGCTGTATCACAAATGACGGACTGCGCATAACTTAATTATCAACTTATTAACGACTCACAGACTTCTGATTAGCAACTGAACTCATTCGCAACTGAACTTATTCGCAACTGACTGCTGTTGGATGCGTCACCCCTTTTTATACTTCGCACAACAACCACTAGAATTTTCAAGCAAAGTCCAGACGATCATTATTATCTTCAATGTTGCTTGCAAAGCGCGTAATTAAGTTCATTTGGTAACTATGTACATACGCTTGTATATGCATACATCACTAAGTGGTTGTTTACTTTATTTCTGCCTTTCGTTGGAATTGTCAGGCATGTATGTATGTATATGCATGTAGCTATGTCTATCTTCTTAATAAGCACAAGCTTGTAGTTGTTCTTGGTTATTTACATTAAAGCTTAAATTAGACGTGACATAGCCATAACGCCATAGCCGTAACCAAACCAAAATTCAATTGGTTTCTATGGTGAGTGTTATGGCGAGTCTCTCTCACTCTCACTCTCACCATAGAAATCAATTGAATTTTGGTTTGATTATGGCTATGGCGTTATGGCTGTGTCACGTCTAATTTAAGCTTTAATCACGATGTATGTGCTAGGCATGCCTATATAGTTATTTGCTATTATTCCAGATAATTCTTTTTTTATTGGCCCTGTAGGAATATTTTCGCGTAGCACTTACATTAACCCTGTTCGAATATTTTTACGTAATGCTACATTAACCTTGTCGACGGCCATTTCCGTAACAATATATATATATTACACAGTAAATCATATATATATTACGTTTTGGAAAGAAAAATTTCGTGTAGAAAATTATAAAAATAAAAACCACAGGTCCAGAGCTGGAAACTTTTAACTTTTTTTCTGGATATAGAAGTAAATAAATAAAACAATTTTGCTTAATATCCTTTTTTCTTTGTTCTCTTAACATTCTTTATATATTTTTTTAAGCACTACTAGATTAATATAAGAAATCAGAAAAATCTAAAAGGATGATTCCAGGGTTGGCAAATTAATTTTTTTTATATAAAAGTAACTAGATCTAATTAGTTTTTTTCTTTTTCTTTATAAATTAAACATATTTTATGCTTCTGAAAGAAAAGTTTGGCATATAAAATTATAAAAAAAAACACAGCTCCAGAGATGGAAACATTGAATTTTGTTTTTAATTTAAAGTTACTAAATAAAACAAATTTTTTTATATATTTTTTCTTTGTTCATCCAAATCAATCCGAATTTATTAATGTTTTTGATTAGTTGACAATGAATTTTCATTAAGTTTAGCATTGTTGATTGATATTTCATTTTGTCTAATCTACATAATTTGTTTCTTGTTGATTATCTTATCCTTTTGAAAAAAAATTGGTTTAATAACCGATCAGATCTTTTGGCAAGTCTATTTCACAGATCTTGTAGGCTCTACGCCACTGTTGACGACCACCAAGAAATGAAGGGAATTTGGAAAATGCTGCACTCATATTTTTACTTATGTCCTAATTCAGTAAGAAGATTAAGGACGTTTTTTAAATACTTTTGAGTTCTTATTTCTCAATTCTCAAAATTATTTTCTTCAAAAATGGTTGTTGTCTTTGATAAAGAAAAATATAAACATTATTGCCATGTTTTTAAAACATAAAAATTCAATTAAAGTATTATACAATAGTTTGAAAAATATGTGTTGGATATAATGTTTGGAACAAAATCATACAGCAAATACACGAACCTTCTAACATAGACAATAAATAATATTTGTTTTAGTCACAACTGCGGCTTATTTTCGTCCATAGACAAGACGATACACTCGTCCAACAGAATTAGGGCATTGATTGTTTAGTTTATAAAATCTGTATTTTATAAAGGCAATTTTTTTTCAAACAAACAGGAAACAGAGGGAAAATATTAAATTAATACGGTAGTGCGATTTTACCGGAAACTTCACAATCCTTATAGTTGTCAGATGGTGAATGTTAAGAAAAAATTAGAGAATGGAAGTACCTTCTATATTTATATCATGTGTAGTATAGAGATACATATGTACATATTTTTATGCGAAAAAAACTATAATTGTTTGCTCTAGTGCAATTTTTCAATAAAATATATTTTTTCGATATTAGCAACGAGTTTAATATTTTATTCTACGCTCTGTATTTCAGAAATATTTTACAATCACCCTTATTACAGTCGTCAAAAACGACGACACGTCATACAATATCAAAAAGAATTATTCCTAAAGAATTTTTTAAAATTTGTTCAGCACAAAGGAACGTTTTGAGGGAAATGAAACGGAACGCGTCCTTTAATTAATTTTATAGTTAGGACTATTCTTTAGTGATAAATTTTGTTTTTATCTTTATTTACTAAAAATTAATAAGAACTGGTTACAAGCTGTCAACGAAAGACCATCAATTTAAAACACAAGTGTGCTGAAAACATAACCAGCAACATGGCACAAACCTTCATTTATACTTAAATAAAAAAATTCAGTAAAGTGCCACGCACGTTAATTTTTGAGCGTGTTTTTAATTTGCCGTTTTTACTTTTGGAGTTTTTCCGGTTTAAACATTTTTTTTTAGTTTTTGTCGTTTTTTTTGTTTTGGAGATGTTTTCGGTTTTTGGCATTTGTTTTCATTTTGGCAATTTTCCCGGTTTTTCGCGATTTATTTAGTATTCGATTTTTTTTTAATTTGGCGATTTTTTTTCGGTTTGGAGAGTTCTTAATTTTGGGATTTTTTAGTTTTACCGTTTTAGAAAATTTCTTACGGTTTCCAAGATACAGCAAGTTATAAAAATTAAATAGTCAAAGTTACATTAACTAATAGAACACCCTTTAATTTAAATTTTTTCAATTTTAGTGTTATAGTCTGTATAAAAATAGACTAACTTTACAAATTTATGTATGTATGTATATTACATTGGATTTTAGCATTTTTCGTTGCTCGTTTTGGAACACTTTCTAGTTTTTAGCTCTCATGTATTTCTTGTTGTAGCAACCAAAGTTCTACATACTCTGTCTACATTTCAGGTCCGTAGCTGTTACGGTTTAACCAAAAGAAAAAAATAATTTCACCTAGTTACTTTTATATAAAAAAAATTTATTTTCCAACCCTGGAATCATAACTTTACATTTTTTCTGATTCCTTATACCAACCTAGTAGTTCTTAAAAATATGTATAAATTATGTTAAGTGAACAAAGAAAAAAGGAAATTAAAACAAATTGTTTTATTTAGTTACTTTAATATCCACGAAAAAGTTAAAAGTTTCCAGCTCTGGTTTATATTTTTGTAATTTTCTATACCGAATTTTTCTTTCCAAAACGTAAAATATATATAATTTATGAAGAAAAAGAAAAAAATTAATTCAACCTAGCTTTTCTGGGAGCTTCGGAAACCCGATTTCACGTACAGACAGACGGACATCGCTTATTCGTATTCCCTGTGCATAAGGATCCAGAATATACATATATACCGTATGGGTCGCTTATTAATATTATGCAAATTACAAACGGAATGACAAACCTATATATACCCTTTGACCATTTTTTGGTAAAGGGCATAAATTACTTACAGACTACGCCGGTCCGACACACAAACGTTCACATATATATACAAATATTTTAATGTATGGATTTTTTTTCAGTGGAACAACACTAAACATGTATTAGTAGCGTTCCTTTTTTAAGCATTTTCTATTTTTGATGACCACTGATGTCGAGAGAGTTATTCTACAAAAACTTTTTTAAAAAAGTAAGGAGCTTTAATAGAAACTTGACCTATTTTCAAATTTATGCTTTTGTGAGTTACATAATTTCGGATTTCATGAATCCAACATTAGTATACAAACTTCACACTTTATTCAAGGGTAGTTCCAATTCAATGTGGCTGATTGTAAAGATTACATATTTCTCCTTTAATAAAAGATAATCATATCTCAAAAAATACTTTTTATATTTAATAAGGCAGAATAACTTCTTGCAACAAATGTCGTGTCTTCATAAAATAATTTATTTAATGTCTTCATGGAGTTGTGTGTATGTAAATTGACTACTTACTTTATATTCATTTTAGGTAAAACAAGCTTTTTTGAGTTATAACTTTGGTGCAATAAATGAACGTCATTTAGATAAATGCTTCAAAAATGTCAATTCTTTTATAGATATCATCTATACCACCGTTTTAACGAAAGCCTCTTTTCAAACAGCGAATATCTCGCAATTAATTTTTATAATTTTTAAATGCGACTGTCTGACTTAGTTACTAACCAACTGATTCAAAGATTTTCATAACCTGCCTATGGGGTAGGCTATCTGTAGTTTTGTCAACAAAAGGCCAACTATTTGCCACTAATGAGTACAATTTATTGTTTAACGGCACTTGATTCATTTCTAATCATTTGTCTATCGAAAATGAAGATGGTTCACTGGAGGGCCCCTCACAGCTCTATTAGAATAGACATGTCATATTAAAGTGAAATATTGATGCACCTTGTGCGCAGACACAATGAAGATACATATATTGTTGAAAACAATTCGGGTTTCTTCATAAATCTTTTACTGAAATGCTAGCTAAGACTTATGATCTTTGTTAATGTTATGTTGTTTCTTGTACATTGATTATGGCTTGGAAAATGAGTAATATAAAGACGTTATAAAAGTGGTTTGAAAAATAAAAATTGTTAGAAACACCATTGAAAATGGTTTTGCTATCTACAAGCAGTGTTGCCAAATGTGCACATTTATCTATTTTTCGCAGGTATTTATGCTGTTGAGACGTCGTGAGGTTTTTTGTTTGCGTATGTACATTAGGGTGAGTCGATTTTTTTTTCAAAAATCGTATAGCAAAAACGTAATCTTCACTAAATTCTGACAAAATTGTCCGAAAAAAACACGTGTTTAAAATCAATGTCTATACTGGGCCTCTTGACATGAAAATGTATTTGGCCTTCTTTAGAAAAACATTTTTTTTTAATTACAATTTTTTTGAAATAGAAAAATGTATGAACTGAAATAAATGCTACTAAATTCGAATCGTTATTCTTCCCACGGACGTACTCCCTGCTTTAAATTTTTCGGGAGATTAAATTTATCTTTAGCGATAAATTTTAGTTTTATCTCCATTTATTAAAAATTAATAGTCATTATGCTGAGATCACAATAAGCACAAACCTTCGTTTATACTTCAATTAGATTAGATATCCATAAAAAAATTAAACATGTATAAAAAATCTTGAGTAAAGTTTTTCTAAAACATGAAATCTGTTTAACTGAAAAACAAAAATTATTTTTGGTTATTTTGTTTACCGAAACTTTTTTCAATCTCCAACCCTGGAACCATATTTCTGAGTTTCTTAATACTAATTTATTTCTTTCTAAAATATAGAATATATTTAATTACCAAAGAAATAATTAGTTTTATATACCAGAAAAAATTTAAGTTTTCCAGCTCTGGAGCTATGTCTTTTATTTTTCTAATTTTTATGCCAAACTATTTCATTCTAAGTCATAAAGCATATAAAACTTAAAAAAAAAAAGAAAAAACTAACTTGATATAGTTACTTTTGTAAAAAAAAACAACAAATTTACCAACCCTGGAATCAACCTTTTAGACTTTTCTGATTTAAAAAATTAATAAAGTGTGTTAAGTGAACAAAGAAATAAAAAATTTTATTTTATACTTTACTATCAAAAAAAACTCAAAGTTTCCATCTTTGGAGCTGTAATTTTCATTTTTCAAATTTTATTCGCCAAACTTTTCTTTCAGAAGCATAAAATATATTCAATTTATATAGGAAAAAAGAATTATTTAGAATTATTTAATTTAACATAACACAAAAAAATTAAGTTTTCCAACTCTGGATTCATAATTTTGGATTTTTCTGATTATTGATACCAATCTAGTTCTTTAAGAAATACATAAAATATATTAAATGGAGGTTTTTTTATTTTGGCGATTTTTTTCTGTTTTTGGGGCTTTTTTTCCATTTTGGAATTTTTTTTTCATTTTGGCGTTTTTTTTCATTTTGGCTTTTTTCTGTTTTCATTTTTTGGGATTTTTTCGTTTTGGCAATTTTTTTCATTTTGACGATTTTTTTCATTTTGGCGATTTTCTTTCATTTTGGCGATGTTTTTTTTCATTTTAGCAATTTTTCCGGTTTTTCGCAATTTATTTTAGTCTTAGAAATTTTTGCTTAATTTTGTGCTTTTTTCATTTTGGCGATTTGTTTTTGTTTTGGCGATTTTTTTCGGTTTGGCGATTTTATTAATATTTAATTTTTTAGTTTTACCGTTTTTGGAAATTTCAAGAATTTTGCTTTTACGGTTTCCAAGATACAGAAAGTTGTCAAAATTGCATAGTCAAAATTACATTAACCGATGGAACACCCTTTAATTTAAATTTTTTGAAATTTTAGTGTTAATTTTTGTCGTCTGTATAAAAATACACTAACCTTACTAATTTCAAATGTATATACATACAATTGTATGTATATTACAAGGGATTTTAAAATTTTTCGTTGCTCGTTTTGGAACACCCTTTAATTTTCAATTCTCATGTAATTGTTGTTGTAGCGACTAAAGGTCTACACATTGTGTCCAAATTTCAGGTCTGTAGCTTTTACGGTTCTCGAGAAAATACCCTGTGACAGACATAGTTTTAGACACATGTAGTTAATTTTACATAACACAAAAAGTTAAAGTTTTCCAACCCTGGAAACGTCTTTTTAATTTTTTTTATATTTTTTTTAATTAAAATACCAATTTTAATCGTACTGAAGTGTAAAATAAGTTTATTTATAAAAACAAATAAAAATTTGTTTTCGGTAGTTACTTTTATACGGCAAAATAAAGTTTAAGTTTTCCAGCTCTGCAATCGTCTGGGAGCTTCGGAAAACAGATTTCACGTACAGACAAACGGACAGACGGACAACGCTTATTCGTCTTCCCTATGCATAAGGATCCAGAATATATATATTTTATGGGTCGCTTATTGATATTGTAGAAACTACAAACGGAATGACAAACATTTATATAACCTTTTACCAGTTTTTTGGTAAATGGTACAAAAAGGATGATTCCAGGGTTGGGAAACTTACACTTTTTGTGTTATGTAAAACTAACTACAGTCGAACTTCCATAACTCGAACTTCTCTAACTCGAATTTTTTCTAACTCGAACTAGTTTGGCTGGCAGTAGCGTTGAAAGAACAAATCACATATAATTCTGTAATTTGAAGTCTCAGTAAGTCGAAGTTTTTTTTGGGTGAATGGTGATTCGAGTTATGGAAGTTCGATTGTATGTCCAAATAATTTTTTTCTCTTTCTTTATAAATTAGATATATTTTATGGTTCTGAAAGAAAAGTTAGGCGTATAAAATTAAAAAAATAAAACCACAGCTCCAGAGATGGAAATTTTGAACCTTTTTTAATATTAAAGGAATTAAATTAAACTAAGTTTTTTCTTATCATACCCTTTACCAAAAATGGAAAAGGTTATATATAGGTTATTCATTCCATGTATAATTTCCATAATATTCATATGCGACCCATAAAATATATATATTCTGGGTCCTTATGAATAGGGAACACGAATAAGCGATGTCCATCTGTCCGTCTGTCTGTACGTGAAATCGGTTTTCCGAAGCTCCCAGAAAAGCGAGATACTTTGTTCTTGGACTGGTGTATCAGAAATAGTCCAACTTAGATTGGTATTGAAAATCAGCAACATCGAGCAGACAGTTTCAGAGCTGGAAAACTTAAACTTTATTTTGCCATATAAAATTAACTACCGAAAACTAATTTTTAAATTTTTTTAATAAATAAACTTATTTCAAGCTTCAGTACGAATAAAATTGTTATTTCAAATTTAAGAAAAATAAAAAAAATTAAAAGGACGTTTCCAGGGTTGGAATAACTTTTAACTTAACTTTTTGTGTCATATAAATGTAACTTACTCAGACTAATTGTTATTTTCTTGTAATAAATAAACTTATTTTATACTTTAGCATGAAAAAGATTGGTAATTCAAATTAAAAAAAATTAAAAAACAAGTAAGAGTGCTATATTCGGCTGTGCCGCATCTTATATACCCTTTACCAACGTACGTACATATATAGTATACAGACACATACATACATATTTGTTTTGTGAAAAAATTTATCATTTTTTTAAAGTTTCTATCTTTGGAGTTGTAATTCTCATTTTTCTAATTTCATACGCCAAACTTTTCTTTCAGAAGCATAAAATATATTCAATTTATAAGGAAAAAGAAAAAAAATTTTAGACCTATCTAATTTTACATAACACAAAAAGTGTGAGTTTTCCAACCCTGGAGTCATAATTTTGGTTTTTTCTGATTATTGATACCAATCTAGTTCTTTAAAAATTACATAAAATATGTTAAGTGAACAAAGCAAAAACGAAATAAGGAAAAACTTAGTTTCATTTAATTCCTTTAATATTAAAAAATTCAGTAAAGTGTGACTTTGAATCGCGCACGAAAGGTAGGCTTTTTTGAAGTTTTTTTCAGTTTAAGCGATTTTTTTCAGTTTTGTCGCTTTTTTCTCGTTTTGGCGATTTTTTTCTGTTTTTTTAGGTTTTTTCATTTTGCCGATTTTTTATGTTTTTGGGCTTTTCGTCATTTAGGAGAATTTTCTCATATTGACTTTTTTTTCATTTTGGCGATTTTTTTCTGTTTTTGGGTTTTTTTTTTCGTTTGGGCGATTTTTTCCCTTTTTTTTGTTTTTTTTTTCATTTTGACGATTTTTTTCTGTTTTTTTGGGGTTTTTTTCGTTTTGGCGATTTTTTGCATTTTGGCGACTTTTTTTCATTTTGGCGATTTTCTTTCATTTTGGCGACTTTTTTTATTTTAGCAATTTTTCTGTTTTATGCGATTTATTTTAGTCTTAGATTTTTTTTTAATTTGGTGTTTTTTTTTCGTTTTGGTGATTTTTTTCGGTTTCGCGAGTTTATAATTTTTTGTTATTTTAGTTTTACCGTTTTTTAAAATTTCAAGAATTTTGCTCTTACGGTTTCCAAGATACAGCAAGTTGTCAAAATTACATATTCAAAATTGCATTAACTGATGGAACACCCTTTAATTTAAATTTTTGGAAATTTTAGTGTTAATTTTTGTAGTCTGTATAAAAATACACTAACCTTACAAATTTCAAGTGTATATACATACAATTGTATGTATGTATATTACAAGAGATTTTAACATTTTAAGTTGCTCGTTTTGGAACACCCTTTAATTTCCAATTCTCATGTATTTGTTCTTGTAGAGGGCAAAGGTCTACACACTGTGTCCAAATTTCAGGTTAGTAACTCTTACGGTTCTCGAGAGTTAAAGTTTTCCAACCCTGGAAACGTCTTTTTAATTTTTTTTTATTTTTTTAATTTATTAAAAAATAATAAAAATTTGTTTTGGTAGTTACTTTTCTATGGCAAAATAAAGTTTAAGTTTTCCAGCTCTGCAATCGTCTGCTCGATTTTGCTTACTTTCAATACCAATCTATTTTGGAATATTTCTGACACACCAGTCCAAGAACGAAGTCTCTAGCTTTTCTGGAAGCTTCGGAAAACCGATTTCACGTACAGACAGACTGACAGACGGACATCGCTTATTCGTCTTCCCTGTGCATAAGGATCCAGAATATATATATTTTATGTGTCGCTTATTGATATTATAGAAACTACAAACGGAATGACAAACCTATATATACCGTTTTACCATTTTTTTGGTAGAGGGTATAAATAAAATGACCTTTCTAGAGTTGGAAAACTGAAAATTTTTTTTGTTACATAAAAGTAACTTACTAAAATTTATTTTTATTTTTTTCATAAATAAACTTATTTTATACTTCAGTACAAATACAATTAATATTCCAAATTAAAAAAAATATAAAATTTAAAAAGACGTTTCCAGGGTTGAAAAACCTTAAATTTTTTTGTTATATAAAAGTAACTTACTAAAATTAATTTTTATATTTTTTTTCTATAAATTAAACATATATTATATTCTTAAAAGAAAGAGATTGGTTTCAGAGATCAGAAAAATAAAAAAGGATGATTCCAGGGTTGGGAAACTTACACTTTTTGTGATATATAAAAGTAACTAGGTCTAATTAATTTTGTTTTCTTTTTCTCTATTGTATGGTGGTTTTATATTTAAGTGTATTTTGTTATATATGATATGGCCGGCGCTAAGGCGCCGCTGGCCAGGATTCGCAGGTTTATATGCAGAATCCTTTATTTAATTAAAACAATGTGCCGATTTAAGGCATGAAATAATTCTGTCTTTATTTTTGGTTTATACTGGCTTAAATACTATTTTACAAAAATATTCTTACACAACTAGTAACCTACATAATAATACATTTAATTCATAAAAAAACCTTTTCACTAATTCAGCAGTTTATTGCAGTTGCCAAATATTCAAAGTGTTTGTTAGTTTATTAATAAAGTTTGTGTGTCAGTACGATCAATGAAAATTGATCGTTTTGTTCCGTTTACTTTTTCTTTAAAGAAGCAAAAGAAACAAAAGAAAACAAATTAGGACAAAAGGGGCGTTCAGACGATGCTACACTACACCCTTACCCTTTTAGTTAAAACTAGATATACCAAACGGACGACACAATCGTCCGCATTCTAAACAGAAACAATATCTCTTTATTAAACCTAATTCAATTTATTGAACTCTCGTCCTATAACTTTTATGCAGCGTGACCGTTTGACCGACTAAAGTGGCAAATTGCCACTTTTTCGACTGCCTTGCCACTTTTTTCCCCTTTTTTAGAGTGAATTATATAATAATACATTAAAAATAAAAAATTGAGTGTAGTTTTCACGTCTTTTTTAATTTTGCCCCTTTGTTTTATAAATCCCCTATTTGGTGCAACTTTTTGAAAAATGTCATCGGCCACCTTGGTTTATGGCTTTCATACAATAACAAATAAGAAAAAAAAATGGAATAGCATGAAAAATAGTACACAAAAACACACACACACACAGTGTAAACTAACAAATGAGTGTGTACTATGTTTGCATGTAGTAGTAGCAACTTTAAACGCTTATAGCTCAGAAAATACTAAACCGATTTCAATAAAATATAGATTCTGCACATCTGTGCAGAAATTCCTTTAAAATGATTTAAATCTTTCCAAAATCGGTGCAGTAGTTCCGGCGTAAAAGGGATTACAAAAAACGTGTTCGCCTATTAATTATATAGATTTTACAATTTTGTTTATTTAGCAAGATTGCAAAATTTTAATTGTTGTTTTGTACATTAATATGGTTACTGTTTGATATAAATAGAATATTTTGTATTGCCCAATCTGCTGAATATATGTATGTGGGTTTTATATTTTGATTTTACAATTCTTAATTATAAAATTAATTCTTAATTAAATTAATTTTGTGTTATTTATGTTTTACATTATTTCTTAAAATTTACATATGTTAAACAAATTGTTTTTCTTAGTTTTTATACTTTTTTAGAAGATTCTTATGAACTATTTTATTTTTTCCGTTGATGTTTAATTCTACATTAACTTTATCTATACTTACTACCTCGTATGGGCCTTTATATGGTGCCTCATATTTCTTCCTATTTTCTACCTTTAATAAAACTAAATCTCCTATATTAATTTCTATACTATTTATCTTACTGTATGATTCTAAGCTTCTATTCCTTTTTGTTACTTCTATAATGCTTCTAGCATTGTTTAATGAATTTCTTAATCTTATTTTTAATTCCTTAGCATAATTGTCCAAGTCATATACTCTATTATTATTCATCACGTTTTCACCTGGGAGTTCTGGTATTTTACCAAAAATTAATTCGAATGGTGAGTAATTAGTGTCTACGTGAGGTGTAATATTATAAGCAAAAGTATAATATGGTATCCACTCATGCCAATTGTCATCGTTAACGAAAGATAAAAAGTATTCATTTAATACCCTATGGTTTCTCTCTACTGTGCCTAAAGTTTCATGATGATATGGTGTTGAAAATTTTTGTTCTATTTTTAATAACGTACAAATTTCCTTCATTAGTTCGTTTACAAATTCAGTACCTCTGTCTGATTTTAAAACCTTGAAAATACCATATTTTAATATCAAATTTTCGATTACACATTTAGCTATTGATTTTTCTTCTTTATTCTCCATCGGTGCTGCTATTACGTATTTAGTCAATTCGCATTGCATTGTTAGTATATATCTGTTATTTTCGGATGGTCTTAATGGTCCGACTGTGTCAATTACTATAGTTTCAAAACTGTTATTTGGCGTGTCTGTGAGACATAACGGTTCTTTTGTATGCCTTATTTGTTTATTTCTCTGACACAAATCACATTTCGAAACGTATTCTTTTACCATTTTGTACATATTTTTCCATATGTATCTTTGTCTTAATTTTATTAATGTTTTCCTTATTCCAAAATGTCCTCCGCATGGTGTGTTGTGATACAATTTAATTAATTCATATTTTTTGTTGTTATCTTTTATTATTTGAGGATTACTATATAACATTATTGTGACGTCACTTTCTTTACATTTATTTATCTTTTCTTTAAGTTTTTCAATGGATATCCTTTTAAATATTTCGTCGCTCTTTTCTAGTGCGAACTTATCATATTTCGTTCTGCCTAAAACAGAAAGTAGTTTCTCCATCACATTATCTAGATAATCGGGATTTTCGCTACATCTGACGCGCGTTTCATTTAGAACAGAATCATTTTCAATTTTAATTCCTTTTCTTAGTTTTTCAAATATAAATTTTAATTTTCTAGCTAGCTTTATATCATTAATGGATGTACAGTCCCAAATTTTGAGTTGGCCAAACTCATTAAGATCTGTAACACCATCTTGTTTGGATCCATATATTTTATCTTCTTTATTCATTTTATGTTTCTCGTTATTTATTATACTTTTATTTTTCGTATTTTCCTCATTATTTGTTATATCTCCTTTATCTTTTTCTTGTTGTATCACTTTGTTGTTCATACTTCTAGTTATCACTAGTGATCTTTTAATTGTTTCATCATTTTTTTCAGGAATCATTGTCCTTAATGTGTCAGAATCTATCTTTATTCTTGACAATGCATCTGCATTAGTATTGTTACTTCCTTTTTTATAGATTATTTCGAAATCGTAGTCCGATAATTCTAGGCGAATTCTAGTCAGCTTTGAACTTGGATTTTTGTGAGAAAATAACGCTATCAATGGTCTGTGATCTGTAACGACTATGAATTTTCTGCCATAAAGATATGGTCTGAAAAATTGTATACCAGTATAACTATTGCTTTTTTGTTTAATTTGTTCAATTTCTTCTGTAAAATTTCTAAAGTATTGTAACCAAGTTGTATAAATCATTTAATCCTATAATATTCTATGTATTATATCTGTGAAATATTAGTTGTTACTTTAATTCTTACTTAAATTCTATCAATTGCTTAAATCTTATTTTCAATACAACTCCATAATTTTTATTTATCATTACCTGATTAAAAATTTTTTTTTTCATAATTTTATACTAAGCTTTTTTTTTTTTTTTTTTTTTTTTTTTAGTAAATACTAATTACTTAACAGAATTGAAGGAATTCTTTTTTTACATTTTTGTTTTGCTTTTAAAAATATTTTGATATATTTTACATTATTAAATTATTATTATTACTTTTTTTTCTATTTTTGCAATTCAACATTATTGTATGTTTTGCAATTCAGCTGGTTGAAAAATTCGTCATTGTTTAATTAAATTTTTTTTTTATATAGTTTTAAGTGCATTCCTGTCGAATTTATATGTAAAAGATTCAAAACAAAGTTTTTAATTTGAGTATTTTTATATACTTTTTTGCATAGGAAGTTTTTAATGACATGGTAGATATATTTAAAAAATTTTTTTTTTGTTTATGTAAAAGTCTGAAAGTTGTGTGCTATTATTAATGGAATTAAAAGATAGTTTAAATTGTATAATGGTTATGCTTTATTCTCTTCTTCCTCATCCTTTTTGGCATTTTCGCCATCATCATATTGGTATATCGTTGGGGCATTAACATCTGCATTGTTGTCATCATTAAATCAAAAATTCTTAGATCCATTTTTAAAATTGATTTTTGTTCTTCCTTCATCCAGTTTTTGTAGGAGTTTATTGAATTCCAAGTCTGGTTCATGTGTTATAATGGTGGTGTTTAAATTAGTTTTGCAGGATCTACTTAAATTTGGTTTTGCAGGATCTACTTAAATTTGGTTTTGCAGGATCTACTTAAATTTGGTTTTGCAGGATTTACTTAAATCAGTTTTGCAGGATTTACTTAAATTTGGTTTGGCAGGATCTACTTAAATTAGTTTTGCAGGATCGCCATATGGTGGTTTTATATTTAAGTGTATTTTGTTATATATTATATGGCCGGCGCTAAGGCGCCGCTGGCCAGGATTCGCAGGTTTATATGCAGAATCCTTTATTTAATTAAAACAATGTGCCGATTTAAGGCATGAAATAATTCTGTCTTTATTTTTGGTTTATACTGGCTTAAATACTATTTTACAAAAATATTCTTACACAACTAGTAACCTACATAATAATACATTTAATTCATAAAAAAACCTTTTCACTAATTCAGCAGTTTATTGCAGTTGCCAAATATTCAAAGTGTTTGTTATGGCGTTTTCTTTTCTAAAAGAAAAGTGTAACATATATGTTACATGTAATTTGGCAACATTTTTAAATGCTCACCTGATTTTTAAGAAGTGTTGCATATTTTGCGTTTACAAAAGAACAATTTTCCAACAAGTTTCGGCGTAAAACAATGACGAACTATAAAATGATTCATTTTTTTCATAGACAATAACAAAAACAGCTGTTAATATAATGCTGCACTCATGCCCCTTTAATGAAAATGAGTGTTGAACATGTAGCATTTTTCTTCTTTTTAAGGGCAACATCATGAGAAAAGAACGCGTTGATTTTTAAAATAATACATACTTTTCAGAAAAGAACAGAAAGAAATGTAAAAGGCAGCATAAATGCAACATATTGCTCAGAAAAGAAAACGCCATTAGTTTATTAATAAAGTTTGTGTGTCAGTACGATCAATGAAAATTGATCGTTTTGTTCCGCTTACTTTTTCTTTAAAGAAGCAAAAGAAACAAAAGAAAACAAATTAGGACAAAAGGGGCGTTCAGACGATGCTACACTACAATTGATTATTTATATTTTACGTTTCGGAAAGAAAAATTTTGTGCAGAAATTATGAAAATAAGAACCACAGCTCCAGAGCTGGAAACTTTTAACTTTTTTTCCTGAATATTAAAGTAACTAAATAAAACAATTTTTTTTAATTTCCGTTTTTCTTTGTTCACTTAACATACTTTATATATTTTTTTAAGAACTACTAGATTGGTATAACGAATCAGAAAAAAAGGATGATTCCAGGGTTGGAAAATCAATTTTTTTTATATAAAAGTAAATACGTCAAATTATTTGTTTCGTTTTGTTTGCTAAAGCGTAAGAGCTACGGATCTGAAATTTGGACAGATTATGTAGAACTTTGTCCGCTAAGACAATAAATACATAAAAGGTAAAAATTAAAGGGTGTTCCAAAACAAGCAACGAAAAATTTTAAAATCCATGTAACATACACACAATTGTATGTATTTACACTTTAAATTTGTAAAGTTAGTGTATTTTTATACAGACTACAACAATTAACACTAAAATTAAAAACAAATTAAATTAAAGGGTGCTCTATAAGTTAATGTAATTTTGACTATGTAATTTTGACAAGTTGCTGTATCTTGGAAACCGTAAGAGCCAAACTCTTGAAATTTTCTAAAATGGTAAAACTAAAAAGTCCTAAAATTATAAAATCGCCAAACCGAAAAAAATTGCCAATCACCAAAAAATCGCCAAAACGAAAAAAAGCGCCAAATTAAAAAAAAAATCTAAGACTAAATAAATAGCGAAAAACCGGAAAAATTGCCAAAATTAAAACAAACCCTAAAAACCGAAAAAATATCAGAAACGAGAAACGAGCGACAAAACTAAAAAAATCGTTTAAACAGAAAAAACACCAAAAGTAAAAATAAAATGTATCACTAAAGAACAGTCTATGTATAAAATTAATCAAAGGACATGTTCCGTTTCATTTCGCTGAAACCGTTCCTTTGTGCTAAGCAAATTTGAAAAATTTCCTTAGGAATAATTCTTTTTAATATTGTATGATGTGACGTCGTTTTTGACAACTGGAATAAGGGTGATGTAAAATATTTCTTAAGTACAGAGCGTATAATAAAATATTCAACTCATAACTAATCGAAAAAAAAAATATTTAATCGAAATATACCGAGAAGTCACTTACTAAAAATTGCACTAGAGCAAAAAGTTATAAAGTTTTTTCACAAAAAAAGTAAATGTATGTATGTGATTATGTATGTATCTCTATATCAAATATACGCACTTTGGTGAAGGGTATGTATATAAGATTCGCAACAGCCGAATATAGCACTGTTACTAGTTTCGTTTTTGCTTTCTTCACTTAACATATTTTATGAATTTTTTAAAGAACTAGATTGGTATCAATAATCAGCAAAATCCAAAATTATGATTCCAGGGTTGGAAAACTTACACTTTTTGTTTTTGTTTTGTGTTATGTAAAATTAAATAGGTCTAAATAATTCTTTTTTCCTTTATAAATTAAATATATTTTATGCTTCTGAAAGAAAAAATTGGCGTACAAAATTACAAAAATGAAAACCAAGGCTCCAGAGATGGAAACTTTAAACTTTTTTTGATATTAGAGTAACTAAATAAAACTAAGCTGTTTCTTCTTTTCTTTTTGCTTTATTTACTTAGCATATTTTGTGTATTTTTTCAGGAACAAGATTAGTATAAGGAATTAGAAAAATCCTAAATTATGATTTCAGGGTTGGAAAACTTACACTTTTTGTGTTATGTAAAATTAAATAGGTCTAAAAATTTTTTTCTTTTTCTTTATAAATTGAATATATTTTATGCTTCTGAAAGAAAAGTTTGGCGTATAAAATTAGAAAATTAAAATTACAGCTCCAGAGATGGAAACTTTGAATTTTTTTTTGATATTAAAGTAGCTAAATAAAATTAATTTTTTTAGTTCACTAAACACATTTTAGGGCAAGTTAGTTTCTTCTTTCTGTTTACAAGTTTTATATACTTTATGATTTAGAATTAAATAGTTTGGCAAAGAAATTAGAAAAATAAAAGACATAGCTCCAGAGCTGGAAAACTTAAATTTTTTCTGGTATATAAAACTAATTATTTCTTTGGTAATTAAATATACTATATATTTTAGAAAAAAATAAATCAGTATTAAGAAAATTCAGAAATATGGTTCCAGGGTTGGAGATTTAAAAAAGTTTCAGTAAAATTAATAACAATAAATGTAAGGAAAATCATTGCTCAAGATTTTTTATACATGTTTAATTTTTTATGGATATCCAATTGAAATATAAACGAAGGTTTGTGCTTATTGTGCTCTCATCGCAAAAACTATAAATTTTTAGTAAATGGAGACAAAAATAAAATTTATCGCTAAAGATAAATGAAAGGACATGTTCCGTTTCATTTTCCTGATACCTTTCCTTTCTGCTGAACATATTTAAAAAAAAATCTATAGGAATAAAACGTTTACATAATACCACGATGTATACCATTTGCAATGGGAACTTTAAATCAAGACACTAAGCAGTTTTGCAACATCAATGATTATTAAATGCGGGAAAATATAAAACAAGTTAGTTTACTTGGTATGGAGGTGCAATACTAAGACTATTTTAGAGTTATTAAATAGCAGCACGGTTTTTGAACATATCGAGAGCAAGTAAAGAAGCCCCAATTTTAATTTTAATTTAAAATACCAATTTTAGTCGTACTGAAGTGTAAAATAAGTTTATTTATTAAAAAAAATAAAAATTTTGTTTACGGTAGTTATTTTTATATGGCAAAATTAAGTTTAAGTTTTCCAGCTCTGCAATCATCTGCTCGATTTTGCTGAATTTCAATACCAATCTATTTTGGAAAATTTCTGACACACCAGTCCAAGAACGAAGTCTCTAGCTCTTATGGGAGCTTCACGTACAGACAGACGGACAGACCGACAGACGGACAGATGGACATCGCTTCTTCGTCTTCCCTATGAATAAGGATCCAGAATATATATATTTATGGGTCGCTTGTTGATATTATAGAAATTACAAACGGAATGACAAACCTATATATACCCTTTCACCATTTTTTCTGGTAAAGGGTATAATAAATAAATAAAATATATCCTAACGACAGAGTTTAGAGTAAAATATTCAACTATTGCTAATATCGAAGATAAAATAATTGAATCAAATTCTTTAATCAAAAATTACTGAAAGGTCACTTACTATTAATTGCTTTAGAGAAAAAAATTATAAATTTTTTCACAAAACAAATATGTTTGTGTGCGTCTGTATACTATATATATGTACGTACGTTGGTAAAGGGTATTTAAGATTCGGCACAGCCGAATATAGCACTGTGACTTGTTTTTTTAATTTCCAACCCTGGAACAATAATTTTTATTTTTCTAATTTTTAATACTAATTTATTTCTTTATAAAATATGCAATAAATTTATTTACCAAAGAAATAATTAGTTTAATTTAATTAGTTTTTTATATCAGAAAAAGTTCAAGTTTTCTAGTTTTGGAGCTATGTTTTTTTATAATTTTTATGCCAAACTATTTCTTTCTAAGTTATATATAATGTATAAATAATTTTTAAACAAAAAAAATTATTTTACCTAGTTACTTAATATATATATATATAAATATACATATATATAAATTTATTTTCCAAACCTGGAATCATAAGTTTAGATTTTTTTCTCATTCCCATTACCAATTTAGTAGCTTTTTAATAAATTTATAAAAAATGTTAAGTCAATACAGAAAAAAGGAAATTAAAAAAATTGATTTATTAATTACTTTAATAACCAGAAAAAAAGTCGACATTTTCCCGCTTTGGAATAATTAGACCTAGTTACATTTATATATCACAAAAAGTGTTAGTTTTCCAACCCTAGAATCATCCTTTCTAAATTTTCTGATTTATTACACCAATCTCTTTCTTTTAAGATTATATGGTATGTTTAATTTATAACAAGTAAGAGTGCTATATTCGGCTGTGCCGAATCTTATATACCGTTTACCAACGTGCGTACATATAAATATATAGTCTACAGACACATACAAACATATTTGTTTTGTGAAAAAATTTATAATATTTTTCTCTAAAGCAATTAATAGTAAATGACCTTTCAGTATTTTTCTATTAAAGAATTCGATTCAATTATTTTATTTTCGATATTAGCAATAGTTGAATATTTTACTCTACGACGTCACGTCAATACAATACCAAAAAATTGGGGCTTGTTTAATTGCTCTCGAGATGTTCAAAAACCGTGCTGCTGTTTAATAACTCTAAAATATTCTTAGTATTGCACCTCCATACCAAGTAAACTAACTTGTTTTATATTTTCCCGTATTTAATAATCATTGATGTTGCAAAACTTCTTAGTGTCTTGATTTAAACTTCCCATTGCAAATGGTACACATCGTGGTATTATGTAAACGTTTTATTCCTACAGGATTTGTTTGAAATTTGTTAAGCAGAAAGTAAAGGTATCAGGAAAATGAAACGGAACATGTCCTTTATGTCTTTAGCGATAAATTTTAGTTTTATCTCCATTTACTAAAAATTAATAGTTATTATGCTGAGAGCACAATAAGCACAAACCTTCGATTATACTTCAATTAGTTTAGATATCCATAAGAAATTAACCATGTATAAAAAATCTTGAGTAATGATTTTCCTAAAACATGACATCTGTTTAACTGAAAAAAAAAATATTTTTGGTTATTTTTTTTTTGCGAAACTTTTTTTAAGCTCCAACCCTGGAACCATATTTCTGAGTTTCTTAATACTAATATATTTCTTTATAAAATATAGAATATATTTAATTACCAAAGTAATAATTAGTTTCATATACCAGAAAAAATTCAAGTTTTCTAGCTCTGGAGCTGTGTCTTTTATTTTTCTAATTTCTATGCCAAACTATATCATTCTAAGTCAGAAAGTATATAAAACTTTTAAGCAAAAAGAAAAAACTAACTTGACCTAGTTACTTTTGTAAAAAAAATAAATTTACCAACCCTGGAACCAACATTTTAGATTTTTCTAATTTAAAAAAGTAATAAGGTGTGTTAAGTGAAGAAAGAAATAAAAAAAAAAATTAATTTTATACCTTAATATCAAAAAAAAACAAAGTTGCCATCTTTGGAGCTGTAATTTTCATTTTTCAAATTTTAAATGCCAAACTTTTCTTTCAGAAGCATAAAATATATTCAATTTATAAAGGAAAAAAAAAAATTTTAGACCTATTTAATTTTACATAACACAAATGGTGTAAGTTTTCAAACCCTGGAATCATAACTTAGGATTTTTCTAATTCCTTATACCAATCTAGTTCTTTAAAACATACATAAAATATGTTAAGTGAACAAAGCAAAAAGGAAAAAAGAAAAAACTTAGTTTTATTTAGTTACTCTATTATCAAAAAAAGTTCAAAGTTTCCATCTTGGAGCCTTGGTTTTCATTTTTATAATTTTATAGGCCAATTTTTTCTTTCAGAAGCATAAAATATATTTAATTTATAAAGGAAAAATGAATTATTTAGACCTATTTAATTTTACATAACACAAAAAGTGTAAGTTTTCCAACCCTGGAGTCATAATTTTGGATTTTCAGATTATTGATACCAATCTAGTTCTTTAAAAAATACATAAAATATGTTAAGTAAACGAAGCAAAAACGAAATAAGAAAAAACTTAGTTTCATTTAATTCCTTTAATATTAAAAAATTCAGTAAAGTGCGACTTTGAATCGCACAGTTTTTTTCAGTTTAAGGAATTTTTTTCTGTTTTTTCCATTTTGGCGATTTTTTTCTGTTTTTGGGGCTTTTTTTTATTTTATAGATTTTTTTTCATATCGAGATTTTTTTTTCTGTTTTTGGGGCTTTTTTTATTTTGGAGATTTTTTCATTTTAGCGTTTTTTTTTCATTTTGGCGATTTTTTCCTGTTTATGGGTTTTTTTTCATTTTGGCGATTTTTTCGGTTTTTTGGGGTTTATTTCGTTCTGTCGAATTTTTTTCATTTTGGCAATTTTTTTTTCATTTTGCCGATTTTTTTCTCTTTTTGGGGGTTTATTTTCATTTTGGGGTTTTTTCCTTTTTGCGATTTTTTTTTATTTTGGGTTTTTTTTCATTTTAGCGGTTTTTTTCATTTTGGCGTTTTTTTTCATTTTGGCGATTTTTTTCTATTTTTGGGGTTTTTTATCATTTTGGAGATTTTTTTAATTTTGGCAATTTTTTTCATTTTGGCGATTTTTCCTGTTTTTGGTTTTTTTTCCATTTTTGCGATTTTAATCTGTTTTCTTGGGGTTTTATTCGTTTTGGCGATTTTTTTCACTTTGGCGATTTTTTTCATTTTGTGGATTTTTTTTCATTTTGGTGATTATCTTCTTTTATTTTGGCGATTTTTTTTATTTTAGAAATTTTTCCGGTTATTTAGTCTTAGACATTTTTTTTGTAATTTGGTGGTTTTTTTCGTTTTGGCGATTTATTTTTGTTTTTGGCGATTTTTTTCGGTTTGGAGATTTTATAATTTTTTGGTTTTTTAGTTTTACCGTTTTTTAAAATTTCAAGAATTTTGCTTTTACGGTTTCCAAGATACAGCAAGTTGTCAAAATTACATATTCAAAATTGCATTAACTGATGGAACACTATTTTAAATTTAGAAATTTTAGTGTTAATTTTTGTAGTCTGTATAAAAATACACTAACCTTACAAACTTCAAATGTATATACATACATACATACATACAATTGTATGTATATTACATGGGATTTTAACATTTTTCGTTGCTCGTTTTGGAACACCCTTTAATTTCCAATTCTCATGTATTTGTTGTTGTAGCTGCCAAAGGTCTACACACTGTGTCTAAATTTCAGGTCTGTAGCTCTTACGGTTCTCGAGAAAATACCCTGTGACAGACATAGTTTTAGACACATGTAGTTAATTTTACATAACACAAAAAGTTAAAGTTTTCCAAACCTGGAAACATCTTTTTAACTTTTTTTTATATTTTTTTAATTTAAAATTCAATTTTAGTCGTACTGAAGTGTAAAATAAGTTTATTTATTAAAAAAAATAATAATTTGTTTCCGGTAGTTACTTTTACATGGCAAAATAAAGTTTAAGTTTTCCAGCTCTGAAACCGTCTGCTCGGTTTTGCTGATTTTCAATTCCAATCTATTTTGGACCATTTCTGACACACCAGTCTAAGAACGAAGTCTCTAGCTTTTCTGGGAGCTTCGGAAAGCCAATTTCACGAACAGACAGACGGACAGACGGACATTGCTTAGTCGTCTTCCCTATGCATAAGGATCCAGAATATATATACTTTATGGATCGCTTATTGATGTTATAGAAATTACAAACGGAATGACAAACCTATAAATACCCTTTTACCACTTTTTAATTAAAGGGTATAAAAAGACAAACACAAATAAACTCATATGGTTTAAGTTATAGCACGAATGTAAATTCCACCTACATCTGCCAATCTAGATACTATTTCCTATAAAGAGTTTTTAGGTTGAAAATATTTCGTAACGCTTGAAGTTGTTGGAGTGACCTTGGAAACCTCTTTTACATCTGCTTCCTTGCTTATATTATGCATCGTTACAAAATTGTATTTTTATTTAATAAAACAACGAAGTGCAGCGTAAAAAAACAAATTCCAAAAACGTAAATATTAAATTCCCGAAAATTCCCGTAAAAAAATAATTCCCGGGAATTTTTTTCCGCGTAGAAACTCCATTTATGACTCTATTTCAGTGAGCCGACGAAAATTGGTACATTGTGCCGATCGTGTGATCCAGGCTTAAAACCTTATAAAATCGTTTGGAATATGCAGGCATTGTGTTTTTTTTTTTTTTTTTTGTTTAGTTTTCAGATAGATCTCCAAAAGCACTGTCACTCCATGGAAATTTCACTTTTCATAAGCTTCACTAATAATTCAATTAATGTTCACTGTTGAATGAAACAGATGGCATCGTGTTTTTTAAAACTATAAATTTTTTAATATTTGTTTTCACAACATCACGCAAACTGCTCATTGGTAGCAACAAAAGTAATGGATCCAAAACTACTCCAACCAAAACGGATGCTACGAAACTGAGAAAACATCTTGAGATTTTTTAGTAACACATCTGAGAACAAAAAGCTAACTTTCTGCACCTCCGGACAATTTACTTAAAATATCATTTAAAATAATTTTGAAACATATTTACGGTCGCAAAATACATCAATTTAATGTTTACAATTGAAGGTTAGCCGCGAATAACGTTTTAAGTGACAAAATAATAATTTTGCAGGAGAGCCAAAAAACGTATTTTAAGGCAAGATTGTTTTTTTCGTTAAAATTTTTTTAGCTCTTTTACAACGTTATTCGCGGATGTGCTTCAATTATTGAACACAATACTTAATGACAACATGTTCATTACGTGTATATGTGCAGTATATTGTTAAAGTAATTTATTTTAATATCTCGTAAATTTTCGCATTTAATTTTTCTTTTGTTTATTTACATAATAACTTGATAGTTCTTTAATAAAAACAAGTAAGAGTGCTATATTCGGCTGTGCCGAATCTTATATACCCTTTACCAACGTACGTAAATATATATAGTATACAGACACATAGGTACATACATATTTGTTTTGTGAAAAAATTTATCATATTTTTAAAGTTTCCATCTTTGGAGCTGTAATTTTCATTTTTCAAATTTCATACGCCAAACTTTTCTTTCAGAAGCATAAAATATATTCAATTTATAAAGAAAAAGAAAAAAATTTTTAGACCTATTTAATTTTACATAACACAAAAAGTGTAAGTTTTCCAACCCTGGAGTCATTATTTTGGATTTTGCTGATTATTGATACCAATCTAGTTCTTTAAAAAATACATAAAATATGTTAAGTGAACAAAGCAAAAACGAAATAAGGAAAAACTTAGTTTCATTTAATTCCTTTAATATTAAAAAATTCAGTAAAGTGCGACTTTGAATCGCGCACGAAAGATAGGTTTTTTGTTTTTTTGAAGTTTTTTTCAGTTTAAACGATTTTCTCAGTTTTGTCGCTTTTTTCTCGTTTTGTCGATTTTTTCTGTTTTTGCAGGTGTTTTTCATTTTTGCGATTTTTTTCTGTTTTTGGGCTTTTCTTCATTTTAGAGATTTTTCTCATTTTGACGAATTATTTTTCATTCTGGCGATTTTTTCTGTTTTTTCGGGTTTTTTTCGTTTTGGCGATTTCTTTCATTTTCGCGATTTTTTTTTTCATTTTGGCGATTTTTTTCTGTTTTTTAGGTTTATTTGTCGTTTTGGCGATTTTTTTCATTTGGGCGATTTTTTTTTTTTCATTTTGGCGATTTTCTTTCATTTTGGCAATTTTTTTTATTATAGCAATTTTTCCGTTTTTTGCGATTTATTTTAGTCTTAGAATTTTTTTTTTTAATTTGGTGCTTTTTTTCTTTTTGGCGATTTTTTTTTTGTTTTTGGCGATTTTTTTCGGTTTGGAGATTTTATAATTTTTTGTTTTTTAGTTTTACCGTTTTTGAAAATTTCAAGAGTTTTGCTCTTACGGTTTCCAAGATACAGCAAGTTGTCAAAATTGCATATTCAAAATTGCATTAACTGATGGAACACCCTTTAATTTAAATTTTTGGAAATTTTAGTGTTAATTTTTGTAGTCTGTATAAAAATACACTAACCTTACAAATTTCAAGTGTATATACATACAATTGTATGTATATTACAAGGGATTTTAAAATTTTTCGTTGCTCGTTTTCGAACACCCTTTAATTTTCAATTCTCATGTAATTGTTGTTGTAGCGACTAAAGGTCTACACATTGTGTCCAAATTTCAGGTCTGTAGCTTTTACGGTTATCGAGAAAATACCCTGTGACAGACATAGTTTTAGACACATGTAGTAAATTTTACATAACACAAAAAGTTAAAGTTTTCCAACCCTGGAAACGTCTTTTTAATTTTTTTATATTTTTTTTAATTAAAATACCAATTTTAATCGTACTGAAGTGTAAAATAAGTTTATTTATAAAAAAAATAAAAATTTGTTTTCGGTAGTTACTTTTATACGGCAAAATAAAGTTTAAGTTTTCCATCTTTGCAATCGTCTGCTCGATTTTGCTGAATTTCAATACCACTCTATTTTGGAAAATTTCTGACACACTAGTCCAAGAACGAAGTCTCTAGCTCTTCTGGGAGCTTGGGACAACCGATTTCACGTACAGACAGACGGACAGACGGACATCGCTTATTCGTCTTCCCTATGCATAAGGATCCAGAATATATATATATTTTATGGGTCGCTTATTGATATTATAGAAATTACAAACGGAATGACAAACCTATATATACCCTTTTACCATTTTTTTGGTAAAGGGTATAAAAACAAACGAAAATTGACTGATTGAAAAATTTTAAGTTAAAATTATTTTGTGCTTGAACTTAAACACACATACATACATATGTATGTATGTATGTATGTATGTATGTAAATAATTGTTCAGTGATGACTTGTAAACTTGGCATTGGCCGCTATTTGGTGATTAAAGGTTAATGCTATGTATGATGGCATATTGTGACTGCACATATGAATTCCCTACAGCAATCTAGCAAGCAAAAACCCAGTGCAGACCTAACAAAATCATAAAAAATCAAAGTTCTCCACAAAACAGCATAAAATAAAATATGTACAACAAATTAAATTATGAAAACATACACTGCCATTATGATAACTACTCATGGTAAGCAATAACTTCAGAAAAAATAAAATAAAATGGAACAGTGCATGCATATAAAGTAGTAATAATAATATTATAGAATAATAAACCAATAACCACAATAAAACCGATTAAAGTAATCAAAATTATGACTTTAGTTTTCCTCTTTATTAAAACAAACATTATTAAGTTTCGTCCAGCCAGCCGTTGGCTTAATCACAACAGCAACTGCCTGACTGTCCCCTGCCTGCTGGACTGACTGATTGGCTTCCCAGTAAATACAACTTGCACTTGCTTTGGCGATTTTGAGGTGACACAATTTTTATTAATTCATAAAACATAAAAAATCTTTTTATTGAGCTCATTGAATAGAGTCGTTGACACAAGTATTTAGTAAAATGTATTAAACAAATGAACATGTTGCACACACATATTTATTTGCCCATATATGTAAATGGTTAAAAGTAGATACCGAAAGGGAAGTTGATATAAAGCTGATGACAATATTTATAAGCGGAAGTACTCAAAGAACATGTAGAAACTAGTAAAAGAATGAATAATAAAAGACAATGATAAAATGAGCGTTGCACATAACATATTTTCTTGCTAAAGGCGATTATTTAATGCGCTACAGTCAGTATATTGGGTGCTACTCATTCGCTGTTCAGTGACTTAGGGCTAATAAATCAGTCAAAGTGTAAACGCTGGTTTAGTTAAACTAAACTCAAATTTATATGCAGTTTAAACTCAACAGGAGTAAATCAGTGAACCATACCTTATGTGTAGTTTAAAAAATAATATTGTGGCAGCACTAGAATAAAATTTCAAAAGACAGCTGTTTTGCAGCTGGCTATCAATTCTTTGCACAAAAATTAAGAAATTTTAATTAAAGGTCGCTAAATTTTACTGACAAAGGAATTATATTTATGCTTGGCGAAGTAGAATAGTATAAAACAATAATATAATGTAAGAAAAAAAGTAGAGGCTTGGAAAAAAAGTTCAGTGCTCCTTTAATGCAAAACATATGGTCTGTAAGTAAAAAAAATTATATAGCCTGATTTGGTAGTGTAAACGGCCAATTTTGTGCGTTTACAAATGGTTTAAATACTGTATTGATTTATAGGTTTGCTAGTTCAAACACATTTTAAACCTAAAATAGAGATTAACTTTTTAGTAATTTTCATTCACAAAAATTTACTTATTAAAGCAAAAGTTTGCTAAGATACTTTAAATTATTATTTGAAACAGTTAAGATGAAAAACAAAATTTACCCTTATAAAAAATATACATAATTGTTTAATTATATCAATGAGAGTGGCGTTGGCTGAAGTAGTTAGCACGTTGACTACGAAGGTCCTGGGTTCAATCCCTGTATCCAAACAGTCATTAAATAACAACACCACCCATTTTTCTGATCTGCATTAGTGTCCCTTTGTATCAGTTGTTGTAGGAAAGTTCAAGTGATGAAGGCATAGTCACTAGTCACTGAACTATACCGACTTCAGCAGATACTAATCCTAATGTAACATCAGAGCGCCCTCCTTCGTTGTGTAGCAGAATCATCGGCGAAGTAAAATAATTAATAAAATGGTTACAAAAACACAGCTTTAAAAATTAATACGCCTCATTTAACATCAGAGGCGCTGCAACACTGCATTATTAAGAACGTGCAAAAAGCAGAGTTGTAAAGGAATGAAGCTTTCCTCTATCTATTCCTTCACCACCTGTCTTCTCTATCACTATCCCTTTCCTAAAGGAGGTAACATCTAGTAATAGTAGTAGGTATTTGCCTGAGTGTTACTTCTCTTTAAAAAAAATGTACATTTCATATTCGTCTATTCGACGAAGTCTAACTACACGCAAGGAATAAATATGGTTAAGATAACCATAATCAAACAGCAACATACTAGTCGTATGATTGAATTATATGGTATAGTTTATGGCAAACTTTAAATAATATTGTTATCTGAGTTAATAATAATATTATCTACAAAAACAATTAACTTTGTTATACATAATATTAGTATTGTAAATATGACAACACTATTGTTAGATGTGATTAATATGTAATTGATACTTAATATACCATGCTCTAATATAATAATAATATTGTTAAATACAACCATATTATTATTTTATATCATAATAATATTTTGTTTTTTAATCATATATTTATTGGTAGATTGTTATGTATGTATACTTACATATCATTTCTTGCCGTGTATAGAGGAGTAAATTTAAGTCTATCAATCTAAGGTTAAAAGAATGTAACTTTTTTTTTTTTTTGAAAAATTACTTTCAAATATGAATTGATATTTATTAAAAGGAGCTATTAATGTCACTACTTTGGGTAATATTATTTTCAGCAGCAGAAACGCAGTTTGCACAAATACCAGATTGTATTCCAATTTATACCTGGAGGTAGTAAAATAGTGAGCATCATCTCTAAGTTATTAAAGTGTTTTCAAGAACAATTTCACTTATTTCCCTCAACTTACAACCACATATTAATTGCGAATTTAAATTTTACAAAGCAAGAGCAAAATTATTAATGGGATACCCTGCATTAATTTCACTTTTTAAAATTAGATTGCATATTTATATAAGGTATGAAAGTTTATACTTCGATAGTAAGTATCATTACCTGCACTTTGGTTTTAGTAAAGGCATACTTTATCCAACATCAACTATACCTACTGTAGCGCATATAAGAAACATAAAAAAGCATTTTAGTATGCGAAAATTTACTTCCGATCATATTGAATCTTAAAAATAAATTAAAAACTTTCAATTTAAATTCTAATTGAATTTGTTAAGGGAATTTTCTAGCAAGTTGTTTCGGTATATTATTAATTTATTTTTTTCATACTCAGAATTTTCATACTATGTACGTATATTTGTGAATGGAATGACAAACTATATGTTTAACCTCCAAAATATATAAAGGATATTCGTGTGTGTTCTGGCTTCCAAATCGTTTTCATATGTTTTCTCGTGAGTTCGGATATTAAAACACATGCTACGCCTGTTTAAGTTGAAATTTAGAAACTAAAAATGATTTAGTGATCAGATTATGAATGGCAGGGCAAAACCACATACATATGTACATAGAATTACAGTAGTTTTCCGACTAAACGGATAGTCGATTTAATGAATATATGTATATACAAAAATGTCCGCCTAATTGATTTTATAAAAATGTGCGGTTTTTGGTGCAATCAAACGGAAAAATCATTAACACGATACTCTGTTAATTGATCTATTTACGCAATTAAAAGAAAACCCGTAGGATTGAGATCAATAATCCGAAACATGTACACATATGCATATGCAATGAAAAAAGTAAATAATAACAAAAATTAAAAATGTTAAAAACCCCCGAATTATCTAGAAAAGATGTAACATCTTCTAAACGGCTGGACCAATTTTTTTCAAACATGGTTAAAAACCATCTCGATCAAGTCACCTTTCCAACAGAGAAAACTAAAACAAAATCGGTCCAGCCGTTTGGGCTGTACGTGGACACGGACAGACACACAGATACACAGACACACACTACAAACTTATAACACCCCTTTTTTTGGTCGGGGGTTAAAAAAATATATTTATGTACATATATTGCATTTAGTGCTTTTTTATGAACGCACAGTGCTTTTTGCTCTGAAAAAGTTGGCATCACTGTTCGCGTGATGGTTCTTAACCATGTTTGAAGAAAATCGGTCCAGCCGTTTAGGAGATATAACATCTTCTCTAGATATATCGGGGGTTTTTGAAATTTTTAATTTTTGTTATTTCAAAACAGATAAAGCCTATATGGCTAATTATATATGTATTGAATGAATAAAAATTAATAATTTAAGTTAACTATACGAGGGCGGTTCGGAAACTTCTTAGCCTAGCACAAAAAGCGCGGTATAAACAGAAAAAAGTTAAGTGTTTTGGAAACTTCCATCTCTGCTTTGAACACATGTTAAATTTTGTTTCGATCTGGCAACTCCTTCATATAGAAACAGGTGTTCACAAAAGACGCATCCGCGATTTTTTAACAATGGAAAAATTAGAAATGCGTGGTGTCATTAAATATTTACATAAAAAAGGTTTATCGGGACAAGAAATTCATAATGATATGGTGAATGTGTTAGGTGAAAGTGCTCCTTCATATGCAACAGTAAAAAATTGGGTTGCTGAATTTAAACGTGGTCGTACAAGCATTGAAGATGAACCACGTAGTGGACGTCCAAAAACAGCAACAACAACAGAAATTTTAGCCAAAGTGCATGATATGGTATTAAATGATCGACAAATAAAAGTGCGTGAAATAGCTAATATCATGGGCATCTCAAATGATTGAGTCCATTTAATTTTGCATGAAGAACTACAGATGAAAACGCTTTCTGCAAGATGGGTGCCGCATTTGTTAACAGTCGACCAAAAACGCATAAGAATGAACATTTCTCAAGCTTGTTTGGATCGTTTTAAGCGAAATAAAATGGATTTTAAGCGTCGTTTCATAACTGTTGATGAGACATGGATCCACCACTATACTCCAGAGACAAAAGAACAATCCAAACAATGGACTGAAGCTGGAGGAAGTGCCCCAAAGAAGGCAAAAACAATTCAATCGGCTGGTAATGTTATGGCAACGGTTTTTTGGGACTTCAAAGGTATTTTATTGATTGACTATCTGCAAAAGGGTAAAACAATAAATTCAGAGTACCATTGCAACCTTTTGGATCAATTAAATGTACAAATTCGAGAAAAACGTCCTGGCTTACAACAAAAAAAAAATAATTTTTCATCAAGACTACGCACCAGCGCACAAGACTGTTTTAACAATGGCTAAAATCAACGAATTAAAGTACGAGTTGCTTGACCACCTACCTTATTCTCCTGATTTGGCTCCCAGTGACTTTTACCTGTTCCCAAATCTAAAAAAATTCCTTGCTGGCAAGCGTTTTACCTCAAATGAAGATGCAATTACAGTTGTAAACCACTATTTTGAAGACCTTGAGGAAAACTATTTTAATCAAGGGATAGAATTGCTAGAAAAGCGTTGGACTAAGTGTATTGAAGTTTCAGGAGATTATATTGAAAAATAAAAATATTTTTGAAAAACTAACTATTCTCTTTTATTGATAGGCTAAGAAGTTTCCGAACCGCCCTCGTACTTTTAAATTTAATGCATTTCATAGGTTTTTGTAATAATTTCGATTATATCGAGCCATATATCGATTTTGCTTATAAGTAGAATATGAGTAGGAAAATAATTGAAGTTCATTTGGCAATTCCAATTATGGTGTATTATTTTGACAAAAGAGTGATCAACTAGAATGATACTCCTCGTTTCAGGAAATTCCGTTTCATCTCTTTCCTTTGGCCATAAGACTGTTTTAATAAAACGATTAGAGTTTTAGGCGTTTCATCTGACTTAATTTTTACATGAACATGGTTAAGTATGTTACATTCTGAACAACATAAGTCATTTCTTTTTAGACCGTATTTTATATGAACTAAACAATTTGATGTAAAAAATCATTATTGTATTTCTAACTTACTTTTGAAATAGTTATTAGCGCTAAAAGTTATTTCTACTTCATCATTTGAACATGGTAATGTTAATAGTGTTACATCAAATATTGACAGTATTAGAAATGGATTATGATTAGTTGAATTTCTGTAGTTACAAACCTCAATCCAAAATTGATCAGTTCTGAGCAAATTTTTCCATTTATGTATCCTTAAATTTTTGATACTTCGTTCTATTTCTTCAATTTCGCCATCCCAGCAAAAATTACAGCTTCCCAGGAGAGTTTTTGTAAGCCAGCTAGAAGTAATGCATTCAGTTTCCAAAAAGCCATTAATTGTTTGCCTTACTAATTCCTTTCACAGAAGTAATAATGCGTAGTTTTTGTGTAATCAGATGCAAAAGTTACTGGTTTAAGTATTTTTTTTTACTGTTGTCCACTTTGTTAGAGAGCCTTATAGTGTTTTCACACTGAATTGGTTTTAATAAAAGTTGGTTTTAATGTTAAAACCAACTGTTAAAACCTGGTTTTACTATACAAATTGTTTTTGTTTAATCCAACTTAAAACCATTTCTGAATTGGTTTTATTTTGTTTTTATGAAATGCAACCCTGTTTTCGCTGTGGTAAATTCAGTGCTGCCAAGTTAAAATGACCGGAAGCAGCTGATAATGTTTATGCCAGTGAATAACAAGAGATGTCGCTGGCAAGATTTTCAACTTCAAAATGGATGCAGCAGCAACTATAAGTAAACAATTAAGGAAAAATAAGAGTTTTTTGAAAGGACAACAACAAAAATATTTTCATTGACCTCTGGAAAGTGAAAATAAACGATAAAAAAGTTTTATTTTGTGATTTATTTGTGAATTTTTTACATACAATAACTTGATTTCCAAGCACTTCTTTACTTTGTATTACTAGTGCCATAATTTTAAAATATTAACTTACAAAATATACAATAATTTCCATTTTAGAGCGCATTGTAAAGTTTCTTAGTTTTTCATACAAATAAAAACAATTGTACAGTTTGTCAAATAAGTGTTATAAAAAGCAGACAAAAATACAGCAACAAACACACGCATTTCTGCAGGAGATTTATTTTATTTTGAGCAAAGTTATTAGACAGTCTGTGGGTTAAAACCTGAATTTAACAAACTTGCAGTGTGAATGCAAAATCAGCTGTTTATGGTTTTAACTTGCAGTGTGAAAACACTATTACGTTAGTACCTTTCGGAAACATTTTTGGAAGCTTTCGTTATCAAGAAAGCAATACATTGCTGCCCTCAGTGGTTGGTAGATTAGATTATTGTAATTAAGTTATTTTATAACGTGTATGGTATCCTCTGTATTTTCTAGAAATATGTTATTTTTTCTCATTGTGAAAGATAAAGTTTTTCTTCCTTTGTATTTCACCCAGCTTAATTAACATTCTGCAAAGGAAACTTTGCATGTCTAAAAGGGTGAAATCAGATAGTTTTGAAAAGTGAGAAACTCTTATTTGGTGTTTCTTATAAAGCCACTACACTTTCACAAATTAATATTTAGTAGATTTGTAAAACGCACTAAAATCAAAGGCGAAAAGCACAAATTTAGTGCCTTTTTTTAAAGCCATAATTTGAAAAATTCCGCACTGTTATGAATTAAAAAACTCTAAATCTAGTACGAAAATCACTAAATTGACACCTGCACACGAAGCACGAATGCGTAGTCTAAACAGTATGATTCATAAACATGAATCAGAGAGCGAAGCAGGTGATTCAACTCGTCGTCTAAACATAGCATTAGATAATTATCATAGTTAGAACAAAAAAAAAAATTGGCTTACAAAGCACCACGAACTTTAGCATGTTCAAATCATAAATATAGAAACAAATGAAGATCGAACAATAATAAATAAAATTAATTAAAATTAATAGTCATGGGCCAGTGGCAAAAATTGATAAATTTTGACAAAATTGACAAAAATTGTCTTAAGTAGAACAAAAATAAGGAAATTAACTAACATGTGTATAATTAGTAAAGAACAAACGACAATGGCAAGACTTTTGTAATTTAGAGATGGTAAAATTGAGCTTTCATTACAAAAAAGCTTTCAGCAAATTGAAATAAGATGAATTAAAACAATTCACATATTCCATTTGCAATGATGGCTGAGTATAAGTTAACGTATTTGTTAACATGTTGGACTTTTTTTTAATTCACTGTATGCATTTTTTTCTTTTTCTTGAGATTACATTTTGATTTAATTTTAGTAAATAACAACAGTTAAATAAAGGCAAAAAATTTACATGAAATTGACTCTCAATGTGGTCTCTTCTTTTTACATTTTCGTGTTATGTTGTCAGTTACAACATATCAAAAAAATTAATATTGAATTTACTCTCTTCTTCTTTTACCTTTTTCGTTTTTTTTGTTGTCAATTTAACTAACAGTTCAATTGAAACATCAAAGAAATCAATATTAAATTTAATCTTTTGTTCTTTTACGATTTGGTATTTTTGGTACATGTTCTGTTCATTCATTAAAAGAAACAATTCATTATTATTATTACTGTAATTGTGCCACCGATGACAAAGTTTAAAATTAAATAAAAATGTTTAAGAAAAATAAAAGGAACAATACACGTATTGGAATTTTAAGTTTAAGCATTAAAGTTAAATAAGCTTAAAAACTTTCAAAATAATAAAACATTTAGACTATTCTAAAGTTCTACATAGTAGAAAACAATGTTTCATTGACAAATTCTCCATGTTAAAACTTAATTAAAAATTTAAAAAATAAAATAAAATAAAAACATTTAGAACATTAAAATAACACAAGTTTAAGAATAACCATATTAAATTATCAAATTCTACATGGTAGAAATAAATATTTACTTAATGAAATATTTACTTAATTTCATAAACACAAAATTATTATATTGTAAAAAGAAATGTTGAACTTGTGAAAGAATTTTTACCAGGAAATATTATAAAAAAAACTAAACCAATTACAATCGTGCATACCTAATGAAGTGAAAAAAATTAAAGACATTTAAACACTTAATACGTAAAATTAATGAAAATTTAATTAATGACTATTTATGTAAGGCTTATGAAATATAAATATTTAACGTAAATATTTTGAAAATAAAACCCTTAAAAACAAAAATCTTTGAAAAGCATTTAACTGGGAAAGTGGAAAAAAATAATTGGCGCCCAACAAGGTAAACCCATTTTTTATATGCATCGAAAGGAAGACCACTAAAGGCAAAGGAATATTATCTTGTGGAAATGGATAAGCTTGGAGTATTTTAATATAAGACTGCTAAAAAAATGTTTTTTTAATCAGTATAAACAAAAAAAGTTCAAGTGAAATTGCTTAACTAACAATTTATATTATTTTAAACTTTGTAAGTATAAAAAAAACTCCTCTTGACAAAAAATTATTATAAAATTTAATATAGTTGGTTCTATGGTCCATGGAGCCGATGTTATGAATCGCAAAATTTTATTTTACCTTCATTGGATTCTCTCGACATTGGAAGCGGAAGCAGTGCCCCATAGTTGAATTCCGTAGCACCATATGGGTTTCAAAATAGACTTGTATATCAAAAGTTTGCAATCTAGACTAAGGGTTGAATTTCTACCAATCAGCCAATGTACCTGAGTTAACTTTAGTTTCATTTGGGTTAACTTATAGTCAATGTGGTGTTTCCAAGTAAGCCGTCGATCAAGGTGTATACCAAGATATTTCAAATGAGTATGTTCAGGGACAACTTGATTGTTAATCAGAATGGGTGAACAAGTATCTCTTCGTAATGTTTATGTTACTTGAACACACTTTTGTTCGTTTACCTTAATTCTCCATAAGTTTAACCATAGTTCCAGCTGGGTAATGTGTTCTTGAAGATATCGGGATGTCTCGTAAGGATTTTCATGCATACTAAGGCAGGCTGTATCATCAGCAAATGTGGAAGTGTGGATATTGCTGCTCAGAGGCATATCACAAGTATAAATCAAATACAAAACTGGCCCTAGTATACTCACTCGTCTGTGGCACACCGGATGAGATAGTTTCAGGCATGCTCATAAAGTCTCCTTCCACAACAGTGAACTTACGGGCAGTATTGTAACTTTCCAAAAGACTTACAACGTTTATTGGTAGGTATGTTTTTAATTTTAAAATTAGGCCTTCATGCCACACTTTATCAAATGCCTGAGAAACGTCGATAAACAACGCAGAACAATACTTCTTTTCTTCGAATATTCTTCTTATAAATTGGACCAATCTATGAGTTTGTTCAATGGTGCTATGCTGACTTCTAAAACCAAATTGATGGTCCGGTATGCATCCACTACTAACTAGAATTGGGGACAATTTTGTCATGAGCAGTTTTTCGAAAAGCTTTGACATTGTTGATAGGAGACTTATTGTCCTATATGACTCAGCCTTGGTAAGATCTTTGCCCGGCTTTGGAATCATGTTAACTTTGGCAAGTTTCCAGCTGTGTGGATAATACTCCAGTCGTAAAATAGCATTAAAAATAAATAACAGTATTCTAATTGCAATACGAGGCAACTGCATCAGCATCTGGTTACTAATTCCATCAAAACCCGGAGCTTTCTTCGGGTTGAGTTCAGCAATTAGTTTTTGTACATCACGCTGTAGACGTCTTGACATCAGATTGAAAACGTTAGAAACGCCAGTAGTTTTAGAACAATATAGAGAAATTGAAACAGTTGAGGGTATCGAAAGGCACGAGACTTTAGACGTAGTTAAATCTGTTCCGGAGTTTAAGGGTGATACTACCAAATATATTTTTTGGCGGCAGGCCGCAATTACTGCTCACAAATTGTACGAAAGATTTGTGGGAAGTTCGAGATATTATCAAGCTGTCGCCATATTGCGGAACAAGATAATTGATAAAGCGGACACTGTTTTGAGTTGATACAGTACTGTTCTAAATTTTTATGCAATTTTTGAAAGACTGGATTTTGCCTATGCGGACAAAAGGTCAGTTTTCACCCTTGTGCAAGAGCTTTCTACTCTTACTCAGGGATCCAAAAGTATTTTTGATTTCTATAACGAAGTAGAGGAAAATTTAATCTTATAATAAATAAAACTTTAATGACATATGGTGAGAACGCAAATTTGATAGAAGCCTTGAATGGAAAGTATAGACAAGACGCTATTCGGGTATTTGTTTTTGGTTTAAGGAAACCTTTATGTAACATACTTTTTTCCTGCAAACCCTCTGACATTCCCATGGCATTGGCATTAGCCCAGGAGATGGCGACAAATAAAAGCAGGTATTAGTTTGCAAGAAATGCTAACGAAGGTTTGAACAGAAGGGTAGCGAACAATTATCCCGGACTAACATTAAATCGGAATATTCCACGGTATGCTTTTTCTCGTCCATAAATTCTCAACTCAGCTCAACCGAGACCTCGGCCACAGCATATTCCATTCACACCCAACTATCGAAACAATAATGGGATGCATAATAGCGCTCGCTGGCGGACGCCATCAGATATTCGACCGGCTCTTGCAAATAACGTTCGGCCATCACAGTGCTATCACCCAGGTTATAACTTCCAGGAACAACAGATCGATACGGACGTGAGTATGAGGACTCTAGGTACTAATCAACGTAGTTCCCAAAGCCAAAGAAGAGCTATTGTCCCAGGTTTAGTTCATGGTGGTGACAACAGTGTATTTTACTTGTCAGACAACCAGAAAGGATATTTGAGTCCTTTTGAGGGGCATGGCTCTGAACATTTTGAGGAGGAATGTATTAATTTCTTAGACATAGATCCCTCTTGCCCTATGTCGCAAATTTAAACTTTAGTCGGTAGAACGGTCACGCTGTCCATCTTAAGCTATGACATCTTTTTATGGAAGCTGATAATTAATTCTTTAAATTATTGTAAAATAAAGGCTTGCAATAATTTAGTAACCTTATTATCATTCTAAATATTTATCTGACAACAATTAAATGTTTTAGTCAATTGAAAGTTTATGTTGCTGCAGATATTGAACATGAAGTAAGTCCTTTCGTTCCCAGCAAAAAATTAAAAAAATACGACAAGTCACATGGGTTCAAGGGATGACGAGCTTTTTTTTTTTTTTTTTTTTTTCATATACATTTTTATTTATTGTATCTTCAAAAATGAACTAACAATAAGTAATCAAGTCTTAAATCTAAATATAATTATTAGGCCCGACCAATATCGGACATAAGCTTAGTGATAGTTATAAATAATACATAAGTAGTGATAATCAAAAAGAAGTATTTTTAAGCAGTCCCATCTGGAGTGTTGGGTATAAGAGCCCTTGTGTCCCTTTTTTTTAAGCGGATGTGTCCAGTAAAGCTCAAAATATTACGGGCAAGCGGATTAGGATGTGACTCGAGTTTAGTTAAATATTTGCCTGCGTATTTTGCAATTTCTTCACTCACTAGTGGCATATTTAAATCACGATGAATATTTGAATTTTTAACGTACCATGGAGCAGATGTTATCAAACGTAAAATTTAGTTTTGCCTTCGTTGGATTCTCTCGACATTTGAAGCTGAAGCAGTGCCCCACAGCTGAATTCCATAGCACCATATTGGCTTCAAAAGCGACTTGTATATCAAAAGTTTGCAGTCTAGGCTGAGTGTTGAATTTCTGCCAATTAACCAATATATTTGAGTCAATTTAAGTTTCATTTGGGTTAACTTAGAGTCAATATGATATTTCCATGTAAGCCTTCGATCAAGGTGTATGCCAAGGTATTTGACTTGAGAATGTTGAGGAATATTTTGATTGTTGATTCGAATGGGGGAACAGGTATCTTTTCTTAGGGTAAACGTTATATGAACACACTTTTGTTCATTGACTTTAATTCTCCATAAGTTCAACCATATTTCAAGCTGGGTAATGTGTGCTTGGAGATTGCGGGATGCCTCATCAGGATTTTTGTGAATACTCAAACAGGCTGTATCATCGGCAAATGTAGAAGTGTGGATGTTATTGCTCACAGGCATATCACAAGTATAAATTAGATACAAGACTGGCCCCAGAATACTACCCTGTGGCACACCAGAAGATATAGACTCGGGTACACTCATGAAGTCTCCTTCCACAGCAGTAAATTTCCTATCAAGGATATAACTTTCCAAAAGCTTTTGTATGTTTATTGGTAGGTATGTCTTCAGTTTTAAAACCAGGCCTTCGTGCCATACTTTATCAAATGCCTGAGAAACATCAATAAAAAGGGCAGAACAATACTTTTTTTCTTCAAATGTCCTCCTTAAAACTTGAACCAATCTATGCGTTTGCTCAATAGTGCTATGCTGACATCTAAAGCCAAATTGATGGTCCAGGATGCACCCACTATCAGCTAAAATTGTGGACAATTTAGTCATGAGCAGCTTTTCGAAAAGCTTTGAAATTGTTGAAAGTAAGCTTATAGACCTATATGACTCAGCCTTGGTAACATCTTTGCCTGGCTTTGGAATCATTTTAATCTTGGCAAGTTTCCAGTTATGTGGAAAATACTGCATTCGTAAAATTCCATTAAAAATAAATAGCAAGATTCTTATTGCAATATGAGGCGAGTTCATCAGCATCTTGTTACTAATGCCATCAATACCTGGAGCTTTCTTCGGGTCGAGTTCTGCAACTATTTTTTGTAGTTCACGCATCTTAAACCTTAAGGGACGAGGGGGTAGAGAGACTACACTCGGTAAATCGGCAGCACCCGTACATGAATTGGGAGTGAATACAGATTTTAAATGCTCAGAAAATGCTCACTATCGCTTCTTGCCCAGCCTCCAGTCGAAGTACGCAATGGTGATTTGAGATCAACGGGTCTTTTAAGATTTCTAGTAGCGCGCCATAAAGAGTAATTAGATGTTGACGTTACATCAAGACCTTCTAAATACTTTTCCAGTAATGCAGTCTTTTCCGACGATAGCAGCTCTTTGAGTCGTTTAATACATTCTTTAAGTCTGATTTTATTTAGGGGTGATCGGTGTTGTTGCCATTCTCTTCTAGCTCTCCTTTTTTCACATACAAGACGTTCAATTTCCGTAGAATAAATTCTATTAAAGCCAGTCTGCGGATAGGAAGTAGTGGCATGTTCAGCAGCCTGTTTAATGTATTCGTTAAGATTGGCAATATTAAATTCAATATCATCAGGTGATCTTAGCTGAATGTTTTCTACGCAGTGACTACTAATATATTTTTTGAATCCTAGCCAGTTGACCCTGTTAATCGTTTTCGCATATGAGTTAGTTAAATCACTCCTTAGTGGGTTGAAAATTGTAACTATTGTGGGAGAGTGATCGGAGGACAGATCTACAGAGCCCTCTACGTGAATTAAGTCCCTATGGATATTTTTCGTGACGCCAAAATCTATAACATCTGGAATTTTTCTTACGTCAGTAGGCCAGTAAGTAGGCTCCCCACTCGAAATGACATCTAAGCCCATTTTTGAAATTGTATTAAACAACGCTCTACCTCTAGGTGTAACAAGACGCGAGCCCCAGTACGTATGTTTTGCATTGTAGTCACCAGCTGCCACGAAACAAGATCCAAGCGATTTATAGAACTTCTCATACTGATATTCGGTAACTGAAAATCTGGGAGGTGAGTAAATTGATGATATCACGAAGTTCGCACAAAAATTTTCTACGAAAATATTCGTAGCTTGCATATATTCTTCACTAACGTTCTCAAGGATATAGTGCTTGAGTCTTGACTTAATTAGAATTGCTGATCCACCGCATGCTCTCCCTCTCGGGTCCTTTGAATCATATAGAGTGTAACCATTTATTTTAAAGCAGCTTCTCGAAGTCAAGTGAGTCTCAGAGACCATCATTATATCAATATTTTTTTCCGTGAGGAAGTGCTCAAGTTCATTTTTATGTTGGCGAATGCCGTTTGCGTTCCAGAAACATAGTTTTAACGTGTTCATGGTTTGTTGACTAATGCTTGAAGCAGAGTATTCTGCATTCGCAACATTTCTTGCATCATGCTAGTCATATTTGTTGTAAAGTTGTTTATAGTTAGCACCAGATTCTCAATAGTAGCTTCAAGGCGACTAAAGTTAAAGCTAGAGTTTGCATTCGTTGACTTATTTTGCGGTGGAACATTTTGTGTGGGAATAGAACTAGTCTTAGCAGCATCGGCATACGATACACGTGAATTAACTAGTTGGCTAGTTTGAGGCAGAGTGGCGCTATAAGCATTTGCTGATTGAACTGGAGCTAATTTAGATTTTTGACCCATAGCCTGTTTAACGAAAGAATATACACGGCATCCTCTGTAATTAGCGGTGTGATTTTCTCCACAATTACTGCATTTTTTTTCAGCTTGTACTTTTGGCTTGGTACAGTTAGCAGTACCATGCAATTCACCGCAGATGACGAGCTTGTTCGAAAAATGCATGTCATTTAAAATAATTTATTTGTGTGGGAATCTTATGCAGACAAGCCAAATTAGCTTTGTATTTTGTGTTTCTTTTAAATAAAAAATCAATAAATACGCATACGCCTCTAAGCCGTATCGTTATTTCTAAACTCATACATTTTTATTTACTATGGGTCACTTTTTGTAACATAGTTATTTTGTGCATGTAGATTGTTATATGAATCTTATTAAATCAAAATTAATTAAAAAATGTGTGTACTCGTATGTTGTATTGTAGCAGCTTGTTAACAAATCGCATGCAATTTAATCCGATCAATCTTTGAGATAACTTAAATATAAATCCACTGCTTATAAGATTTTATAGTATTAATATTTGTTTGAATTACTTATTATTTCAGTTTAATAAATTCCTGCATTTTTTATTTATTTATATGAAGTATGGATTTTTTGTATATAAAAAAATGTACATATATTAAATAATATTATACATGAGTAAGTGTATTTTTATTATAAATAAATATGACAGATCATTAAATGCTCTACCGAAGCATGACACTTGACATAAGTACATACTTAAGACAGTAGAAAATTGTCAGTAGCTGGTTTAATCCTTTGGAAGAAGTTACGGAAGAGGTAAATATTCGTTATGATTGTTGATATATAAAGCACGAGTTCTTATAAATGTTGTAACACTGTTTATAATTAAAAAATAATGAATAATGAAATAATGAAAGTAAATACCTAAACCCCAAATTCTTATCCATAATATTACATCAATGTTAATTGGTTTGGTAAATACTATTTGCATTGCATTATTTCAATAAAAGTTATTTCATATCTAATCGATGTACTCATACTTTATTTACAGCCGAAAGTCTCTACATTTTTCCAAACATATTTTGTACAAAATTCGCTAAACCAAGGTTTGATTTTTCTTCAAAATACTTTTCCTTTCAGAAGTTATTTCAGAGTTCACTTGATCTTTCATTTGCATAAACTCGACTTAATTGCATGGAAAGTCTTAAATTATTTCTTTATTTGATGCCATTTCAGAAGGATTTCAGCACCGTTGTCAACTTTCAAATTTAAGTTAAAGCACTGAAATCAGGAAAAAAGCGCGTAATTTAAGTTAAAAACCACTACATTTAAAATTTTGTCATTTTATTAAAATTAATTTTATTCATAAATACATATCGCACACCAGTGATGGGAAAGTTGGTACGATCGTACTTTTTTTGATACTATTTAACATGAAAAAGTACCGTAGTACTCCCCTAAGAAATTTGATACTCTCACGGGCAGCTTAGAAATGCAGTCAGAAGACTCGCGCATGGATATATTTTGCCAATAATTAAATTGTTTTTTCGACAAATAGAACGAAGCTTTATTAGTAAAGATCTTTTAGAAAAGTGTAACCACAATTAAATATCAACGAAAACCATATTTCATTCAATGATATTTTATGTGGCACAGAAGTTGATCTATTGAAACAACTGTTTTAAATCAGTTTAAAGAAAATTTTGAAAAGTTTATATTAAGTTCTAAGGGCAAAAGTGGACTTTGACAATAAAATGTTATTTGCTTTAGTAAGTTTCCCCCTGAAAGTATTTTATCTGTTAAACCAATATCATTATACCACTTTTAATTAAAATGTTCCCAGGGAAAAGGAAAAAAAGAAAAGAAAAATAATTTGAAATATTAACAACCAATATAAAGCACTGGCTTATATAAAAACGCATTAGATGAATACATGTTTCCTGATATATCGAGAGTAGCTTACGGAATTTTATCCATGCCTCACTCCTCTGTAAATGTCGAAAGGATTTTCTCTTACCAAAATCTCATGAAAACAAAATATAAATCAACAGCCATCGTACTCTGTAACTCGCTAACGCTAAATCTCTATTGCTAAGAATCCATAAGATCAATTTGTCGATTTTCGGCTACGAATGCAATTTTCAAACGGGTATTGATAAATCAGGTAATGGCTTAAAAATGTAATTCGCCGAAATTTTATTGCTTTATGTCATCGCCAAAAATTTAAAATTTTCTATTTGTTCAGCATTTTAGCGGTCGAGTTTAGCTTTAGCTTTAGCGAGCTATGGAATACGGGGGCAAGCTTTATGTTTTAACAGTATTAAGTCTATTCCAGGCTACACCTATTTGTATATTTGTACCTATGTGTTCCTTTCTTTGTAAATGAATTTCTTATAATTTTTTGTTAATAAAATTTAAATAAGAAATATTATAATTTTTGGTACTCTCGGGATCAAAAAAGTACTAAAAAAATTTGTTTTTGATACCGAAATGCAAATCTCATTTCCCATCACTGTCGCACACTAAATCATAAAGAGTCACATTTCAGATGCTGAGTAGTTGCAAACAACTGTTGATACTGTACAAATGACGCTAATATGTGACATAAAAAGAAGCATAATGGTATTTTATATTCTTCAAGAAGACTGCATTGCAAAATAAATTGTTGAGGTCGTTATAGATTTCTTCAATTAACTGGTTTATAGAACAGAAAAGGCACTTTTATAATTTTGAGTTGTGACTTTTTATGATTTAGTGCGCGATATGTACGTATATAAAAAATAAAGGAATCGGTTGACCTTGCATTTCGTTCCTAAGACGTTAAATTGGAGGCATCCGATTCACATTTTAGTGTATTCTAGAATCAGTTATTATAATAAGAAGTTAAGAGCTGATTACATTTTGAACTCGATGGACTTAATAGTTTTTTTTATTTTTTTTAAATTAAGGCTTACCAAATTTGGTTGTTATTAAATTATGCTGTAGAAACATGTGATAAAGGCAAAAGTATTGTGCAGCAAACGCAATATAAATAACAAAGTTAAATACAAAAAAAGTGATTTGAAAGTTTATCAAGCTATATACAAAAATATTCATAGCAAAAAAATATGGCGCTTATTTCTTCAACCAAGTCTTGTACAATCGTACTAGAATTTTTTTAAATGCTCTATTTAACTTCAGAGCTTATGTTTTTTCAATGATAGACTTCCTCGAAAAACAAATAGATAAGGAAATTTCTCTTTGAACTTTTTGGTTTAGTGCCACCGCTCGAAACAAAAAGCACCGAAAATGAATTTAAAAAAGCACTGAGCACTAACTTCAAAATTTTTCGCGTCGAAAAATTCAGAAAGCACTAAAACTGTGCGAAAAGCACCGAGTTGACAACGCTGGATTTCAGTATCAAAATTTTATTGACTTCTTTTAGTTATTTCACTCGCAAACAGTGTTGATCGTGTATGATAGAATAATATATGCGCATGTACATATAATTTATAATCTACTTGAAAATTGTTTAAATTATTTATGGAAAACTACAAGCGGACATCTCCTAATTAACAAGATCATTATGGCAAACATAGTAACAAACATTTTTGCCGGCAACTTTAACAGATCTGATCTCTTTGAAACTTGTTTTTTATTGCAAATATTTGCTTTTTGTAATTACAAAGTCAATAGAAATGAATCACTTAAGTCTTACAGCTCAAAGGAAATTAAAATCGTTTATTTCAATCAGGAAAATCGTGATCGAGTCTGTGTGAAACACATGTTTTACAATAAATAAACATTTGTTAAGTATCTTATCACACCTACAAAATTATTTTGTCATACTTTTTTTCTCAGTAATTCTTAACATATGTCATCTTTTGAATTATTCAGAGCTAAGGCGGAAATGAATTCTGTAACATGACCGGTCATGAAAATTTAGAATCTTCTGAATCATTGATGAAAAACACGTGTTAATCATGCAAACTTATTTGATGTATGTATTTTTATATGATTTATCAAACAATAATATGAGTTCATGCATGTTCATTTGTAACATATATCATTTGTAACATATACAAAGCTGGTCCTTAATAAATCATTTAAATAGTGATAAATGTGGCTAATTTTATATTTGTTCTTATCTTTGTTCCAAATGTCCAGTTTCATGTAAAAGTAATAATAACAACATTATAAATATAAAAGTATTAGTTAATCACAGCTTTTTTGTTGCTTGGTTTAAGTGGATACTTGCTGCCCGCAAGCAATTACATATTCGTAGAATGAGCCCGCCTGTAATAACTTTTTTTTTTGATGATCCAGCCTACTAAAATCTACATTGATTGCCCAGTGACCCCTTAAAACTGCATTACAAAAAAATAATTAAACTGAAATGGCTCTACGTATTGTGAAATATGGTAAGGTACCTTATAAAGGATTGAAATTAGAAACGGTACGGTACGTAAAGATTTTGAGTTACATAAAATAAACATTTTTCTATAAATTGTAAAAAAATTCCAAATATCGTAATTATTTTGCGAATTCTTCAAAATTTTACCCCAAAAATTATATAAAATTTTTGCAGCTTGATAGTCCAAACAACATTTCCTTTCTTGCGAGTGTATTTGGTTTATATTTTGCTTTTGGATCAAAATAAACTTTACATTCCCGGAGATGGTTTGCAGTTTACGGAAATTAAACACTAGACATCCCAGCGAAAAATTTCATAAAAGGTAATTGGGATTGGAATTAAGCATTTTTATTTTTATATTTATCTATTTCATCTACAGAATAATATTATTACAGATTACTTGAAAGTTAATTATAATATTTAAATAACCGAAGTTTGAAAATATTAAAGCTAAAATTAAAATTTAAATAAGGGGTTAAACTATTACACAAATGTAAGCATCTTGCAATAGGCTCATTTTTTGCATAATTTGATCTAGAAAAATTTTCTTCGAACATGCGATTACATCTTAAGTCCCTTGGAGGGCAATACAAAATAAAATAATTTTTAATTTAAAGGCAGTTATAGGCAAATAACAGAGAGGAACAATAAATACGATCTTCTAGGGATTGAAGTGGAAGCTCATATGGCCAAATTAACTTTAAAGCAGTCTTAGTAAAAATTTTCTGAATTCGCTCAATGCGATTAGACGGGCCCAAATGATAAGGATTCCAAACAATAGAACAATATTCTAATGTACTTCGAACTAAAGAAATATATAAAGATTTAAGGATATATACATCTTTGAAATCTTGAGAATTTCTTCTAATGAAACCAACCATACAATAAGCTTTTGAAATAATGTAATCAATATGGTCAGAAAATGTTAATTTATTATCGAAAATTACGCCTAAATCCCTACTTCACGTTTAAGCAAGAGTCCACCTATGGAATAATCCTAAATTATCGAGTTCATAATATGATAATATGAAACAATGCAACACTTAGATATATTAATATGAATACCATTATCAGAACACCAGTCAGACAGTTTGTTTAAATACAATTTAATTTTAATTTTATTTTATTTTTTTTTTAATTTTTTTGGTGGAAGCTCTTCCGTACTGGATTACCAACTTAATAATTTTAACAAGGCGTGAGACTAAAATAATCGCTTCTTGAGAAGTACTTACTTTTTTTATTTGGCAACTTGTTCACGTAATCTATTTAATCTAAAAAATTATTCTCCTCATTTAGCAACTTGTACATAATTTTTTAAATTTTAGGTAATGTGATTTGTAACCGAGTAATGAAATTTGGTAATCAGAAAAGTAAGTCATTATATAACAAGTAGTTCTAATGGTAATGTGTAATTTTTTGCTGGGATGCTAACAAACGTAGTGCGAGTGAAAAAATTTAAAAATACCAGGCATTTTCTGAGATATTTATGTATGTTTGTATATTAAAAACAGCTTAAAAATTTTCATTAATTTTTTGACAATATTAATGAGAAAACTTGAAGAGGATATTAGTAAATTAGATTTTGTTTTTAGTTCAAATTAAAATAATAAAATATATTAAACTATTGTAAATTTGCTATAGTCTGTTTTTTGAAAATTACTTTTTTCTAGCATTTCATGTGTGCCATGTTTAAAAAAAAGCGTAACCACTAATCACTAATGAAAAACTATTTGATTTAGACACGTATTTGTACACGATTATGGTTGTAGAATTGTTGAAAAAACAATATTATTCTGTGAAACAAATATGTGGTCCTTAAAAACTAGTTATTATTATTTTAAACATTAACTTGGTTACGATAAACAAAGTAATGTTTGAATTTAATAATAACATTATTATATTCACAAAAAGGGTTATATGGTTAAAGTTTAGCAATACAGTTTTGTTAAAATATAACATAATTTGCATTATTATTTAAAAATAATATAATGTATATAACAATATAACGTTATCCAATACCATACTACATTAAGTTTTTAACAACATCTTTTTCAGAAACATCTTCTGTCAGTTCAGTGTTTCATTTGTAAGTGCACGCGTAGTGTTATATAAATAAATAAAGTATAAAGAAAATAGTAGATAAATAAACATATATGTACATATATATATATATATATATACTCGTATATATATATATGTATATATATATACTCGTATATCTCTTTATACAGACGTGTCTGCATTTCGTGTCTCCAAACATACGTAAGTATTAGGGTTTGGGATTTCCCGACTTTTCCACTTCCCGGAAAACGGGAATAAAAATATCGCGTTCCCAGGAATACCCGGGAAAAAAATTAATTTGTAAATTAAGTACATTTATTAAATGTAATTTGGCGAAATTTTGATTGTTTTACTAATGTAAACATTGTTTTTAAATAAAAGTTAACACAAAAACATTTATAAGACAATTTTTTAAGTTAATTAAACAAATAGAATATAGCTATTACATAGCAAGAAAGATATCATATAAAGACTTATTGACGACTGTTACCGCAATTAGTGAATAATTTTATAATAAGGCTCCCAAATCATTTAATTAAGAATTTGACTTGCTAAATGGATCAAAGTGAGATTTTTCAAAATTTGACCTTTCGGATCATTTTACAGGTATGGTTACTTCGCCAAAGTTTCTTATTTTGAACCCTAGAATACGATTTTTCTTATAATTTGTGCGATTTTTAAATCGACCCGCCCTAATATATATCCATACATTTTTTTCATCTGCCTATCCCTAGCCTTAGCCACAGTCTGTCTAACTGTCTCTAATTTTTCATATTATTTGTTTCAAAATATTTCCTTCAGGGCTTCAAATAATAACTTATAATAAATTGAAGTGTTGTAAACTCAGAGTTTTTACAGTTTCTTTGATCTTAAAATTTTCACTACAATTTAAAAAAAAAAATTTAACCAATTTGGCGACAAATCACTTCAAGTTTGTTTAACTGAGTGGACAAATTAGGAGAAATGGTACGAGTATGACTTCAATTTAATGGACATTTTAAGAAATTTTTCGTATAAGTTTGAACAGCTCACATTTTTATTTTGTATGAAAAAATTATGAGTTTATCGGTGCTACGTAGACTACCCAAAAATTGGGGCTTGCTTACTCGGTCTCGAGATGTTCAACACCCTTCTGCAAAACTCTTTGGTGCGTCATTCCATTGCAAAAAGTATATATCGCGATTATGTAAATGGTTTATTCCAAAAGAATTTTTTGATTTTGTTTAGCAGAAAGGAATGACTTCAGGGAAATGAAATGGAACATGTCCTCAATTTATTATACCCTTTACCAAAAAAAAATGGTAAAAGGTTATATATAAGTTTGTCGTTCCGTTTGTAATTTCTATAATATCAATAAGCGACCCATAAAATATATATATTCTGGTTCCTTATGCATAGGGAAGACGAATAAGCGATGTCCGTATGTCTATACGTGAAATCGGGTTTCCGAAGCTCCCAGAAAAGCTAGAGACTTCGTTCTTGGACTGGTGTGTCAGAAATTTTCCAAAATAGATTGGTGTTGAAATTCAGCAGACAATTGCAGAGCTGGAAAACTTAAACTTTATTTTGCCGTATAAAAGTAACTACCGAAAACAAATTTTTATTTTTTTTTAATAAATAAACTTATTTTACACGACTAAAATTGGTATTTGAAATTAAAGAAATATAAAAAACAAGTAAGAGTGTTATATTCGGCTATGCCGAATCTTATGTACCCTTTACCAACATACGTACATATATATAGTATACTTTCACATACATACATACAGTAGTTCACGGATAAATGCGTTTGTGAAAATGCCTAAAGCCCAACGCATTTAAACGATAAACGCTTTTAAGAAAACACGGTTAAGTGCGTTGCCGGCGCATTTAAAAGAATGGTTATTTGCATTAGCAACGCATTTAATAAAATTCCCTCTGAAGTGAGGGCTTCACAACCAAATTCTATCCCTTTTCATTCTTACTAAAAAAAAACGAAAATATGTTTAAGTATTAGATATCATCTTTTTCCGATTTGTTATTCCATTCAATAAAACGAAAAATAAAATTATTTTAAAGTAAAACATAACAATTCAAGCAAAACATCTTTAACCCTAGAATATTAACGCTATTTAATACTACGTTAATACTAACGCCACGTAAATTTTACGTACTGTAGAATTTTTCCTAAAGCACTTCAAGTAATTCGAGTTTTTTATGTAAATAATTTTATATTATTAGTTGTTGTTAATTATATAACAGAAATAAACTTATAATTTATTATAGAGCCATCAAAAACAATTTTAAAGGCGAAATAAAAATTCATGTTTGGTATCAAGTCAAAACTGAAATAAAATAAATTCTCATATGTTAGTTCATATACATACATATGTATATCATCAGTCCTGCTGGCTAATACAGTTTTTGTATACTTTTATTTGATGCCACGCTTTTAGAGCCTTCGTTGTAAAATTCAAAGTTCTTCCAAACGTAGTCATTCTGGCCTAATATTACGTTTATTTCTGATTTTGTATTAGCTGCAGTAATTCCTTCTGTGAGCCTTGTTTTTTACATCGTATTTTTTCAATATGAACTTTTCGGTGATGCTTCTTTCTGCCAATTCTTTTTCGATGTTATTTTCATCTTTTGCACCACTTCTTAACAGCGTAACTATCGCCGCTATCAAAATCCTCCTCCTCCTCTTTATGACTAGCGTCACCAATGTTGTTGAAGTCGCTGAAGTTTAGTAATGCTGCAACATGTTTACAGTTCAGACCACGCTTGGAATTCAATGGGTTTTTACTTGCCTTTACAGTCACGACATGAAACAATTCTACAAATTTATACTCTTATTACTAACGCCACGTATAATTTCCGTAAAAATATTATACTCTTAACACTAACACCACGTAAATTTTACGTATAGCCTTGTACTGATCATGTTTTTAGAACAGTTTAATGATTAAATATGATCTGTTTTTCACTTGGCGTTTGTTCAAAAAGTTTCAATAAAAGCACTTGTAGAATTTGGTACTGTTAGGCTGCTTGATAATTTTGTAGCAACAATATTAAAAAAAACTACACGTAAATTTTACGTGGGTTAGTATTCTAGGGTTAAAACTAAAAAAACAATTTCACAAATTGAAATTTAAGGCAACAGATTTAAGTTCATGTGCATGTAACATACGAGTATGTACATTGTACGTCAAAGAAACGTACATACATATGTACATACTTATGTATGTATGCTACATACACATGCACACATTTTACAAGAAATTTCTTTAATTTCTGCACAAATCTGGGGGTCTACTCTGTATTTCGAAACGAAAGAAAATGCTTTCGAATTTGTATGCTATTAACATTGCATTTCGAAAGCATTTGCTTTCGTTTCGAAATACAGAGTAGACCCCCTGAAGTTTTTGTTTCAACGATAGTTGCAATTTCTTCGTAGACATTGTGATGAAAACTAAATGATTGTAAACAAATAAAACAGGCTTGCCAAATTTAATGATTTATTTTTATTTTGGCGTTTTTTTCGGTTAGTTTATTAATTTTAATGTGTGGAATTTTTAAAGAAACAATTTACAAGGTTGAAAATTTTAAATTCAGTTTGTGCATTTAACCGTGAAAGTCTGCATGATAAATAATTTATTTTTATAAAATATACGACCTATATATGAGTGAAACGCAGTAAAGCGGGATTCATTTAACAGAAAAATATGTGCACAAATTAAATAGATCGAGGAAAATGTTGGTTTTGACAACTATTTAAGCGTGAAACTCTCTTAAGCGTGGCGCATTTATCCGTGAACTACTGTATTTGTTTAGTGAAAAAATTTATAATTTTTTTCTCTAAAGCAATTAATAGTTAGTGACCTTTCAGTATTTTTCGATTAAGAATTTGATTCAATTATTTTATTTTCGATATTAGCAATAGTTGAATATTTTACTCTACACTCTGTGGTTAAGATATATTTTACATTCACTCTTATTTCAGTCAACATCGACGTCACGTCAATACAATACCAAAAAATTGGGGCTTGTTTACTCGCTCTCGAGATATTCAAAGAGCGTGCTGCTATTTAATAACTCTAAAATAGTCTTAGTATTGCACCTCCATACCAAGTAAACTAACTTGTTTTATATTTTCCCGTATTTAATAATCATTGATGTTGCAAAACTGCTTAGTGTCTTGATTTAAAGTTCCCACTGCAAATAGTATACATCGTGGTTATATGTAAACGTTTTATTCCTACAGGATTTTTTTGAAATTTGTTCAGCAGAAAGAAAAGGTATCAGGAAAATGAAACGGAACTTGTCCTTTAATTTGTATTTAGCGATAAATTTTAGTTTTATCTCCATTTACTAAAAATTAATATTTATTATGCTCAGAGCACAATAAGCAGAAAGCTTCATTTATACTTCAATTAGATTAGATATTCATAAAAAAATTAAACATGTATAAAAAATCTTGAGTAATGATTTTCCTAACACATGAAATCTGTTTAACTGAAAAAAAAATATTTTTGGTTATATTTTTTACCGAAACTTTTTTCAATCTCCAACCCTTGGAACCATATTTGTGAGTTTCTTAATACTAATTTATTTCTTTGTAAAATATAGAATATATTTAATTACCAAAGTAGTTTTAGTTTTATATACCAGAACAAATTTAAGTTTTCCAGCTCTGGAGCTGTGTCTTTTATTTTTCTAATTTCTATGCCAAACTATTTCATTCTAAGTCATAAAAACTTGTAAACAAAAAGAAAAAACTAACTTGAACTAGTTACTTTGGTAAAAAAACCAATAAATTTACAAACCCTGGAATCAACGTTTTAGATTTTTCTGATTTAAAAAATTAATAAAGTGTGTTAAGTGAACAAAGAAATACAAAAAATTAATTTTATTTAGCTACTTTAAAATCAAAAAAATTCAAAGTTTCCATCTTTGGAGCTGTAATTTTCATTTTTAAAATTTTATACGCCAAACTTTTCTTTCAGAAGCATAAAATATATTAAATTTATAAAGGATAAGAAAAAATTCGTAGGGTTTTTTTATTTTGGCGAATTTTTCTTTTTTTGGGTTTTTTTTCATTTTAGCGATTTTTTTCTGTTTTTTGTGGTAGTTTTCGTTTTGTAAATTTTTTTCATTTCGGCGATTTTTTTCTATTTTGGCAATATTTTTCATTTTAGCAATTTTTCTGGTTTTTCGCGATTTATTTTAGTCTTAGACATATTTTTTTTTTGATTTGGTGCTTTTTTCGTTTTGGCTATTTTTTTTTTTTGTTTTTGGCGATTTTTTTCGGTTTGGCGATTTTATAATTTTTTGACTTTTTAGTTTTACCGTTTTTGAAAATTTCTAGAGTTTTACTCTTACGGTTTCAAGATGAAGCAAGTTGTCAAAATTGCATAGTCAAAATTGCATTAACTGATGGAATACCCTTTAATTTAAATTTGTTGAAACTTTATTGTTGTTTGTAGCGGCCAAAGGTCCAAATATCAGGTCTGTAGCTCTAACGGTTCTCGAGAAAATATCCTGTGACAGCCATAGTTTTAGACATAGTTAATTTTATATAACACAAAAAGTTAAAGTTTTCCAACCCTGGAAACGTCTTTTTAATTTTTTTATATTTTTTTAATTTAAAATAGCAATTTTAGTCGTACTGAAGTGTAAAATAAGTTTATTTATTAAAAAATAAATAAAAATTTGTTTTCGGTAGTTACTTTTATACGGCAAAATATAGTTTAAGTTTTCCAGCTCTGCAATCGTCTGCTCGATTTTGCTGAATTTCAATACCAATCTAGTTTGGAAAATTTCTGACACACCAGTCTAAGAACGAAGTCTCTAGCTCTTCTGAGAGCTTCGGGAAACCGATTTCACGTACATACAGACGGACAGACGGACATCGCTTATTCGTCTTCCCTATGAATAAGGATCCCTAATATATATATTTTATGGGTCGCTTGTTGATATTATAGAAATTACAAACGGAATGACAAACTTATATATACCCTTTTACCATTTTTTTGGTAAAGGGTGCAACAACATAATTACATTTTGTAACAATATTTTCAACATCTATTTAGAAGTAGACTCACTGCAATCGTATGAAGACTCGTAATCATTACATGGGTAGTTCAATTGTTTCTAACAACTCTAAAACTTCTGGAGTAACTTCACTATGCTTGGTTTTGGTTATTTTACGTCAATTAAATATATCCGTATTTGTATCAATTCGGGATGTTTTTCAAATAAAAAGTTCGCGATATTTCTGCAGGCTTTGTTTTTTGCCTCTTGAGCTTCTTCAGAAAATTGTCCGATCGGAAGAATGCAAGAGGATACAATATCCTTTCCATGACGCCATTATGCATACTTACGGACATTGAGTACCAGAAACATTCTTTCAAATACAGTTCAGAAGTTTCTCTTGCATATTCGCCGAATCAATTTTAAGACCACAATTTAGGCACTCTAACAGGACATGAAACGCCATTTATTTCGGCAGATTTTTCGGCATTTCTAAAGAATTTTCTCGCAGTAGTTCCATCGTTTGTGTTTACGGGCTGCTGCTTTGGAATATCTACAAGCAAGCCAAGCTCCTCTTTAAATGTATTCTTTTTTTATTTTTTGCTCCACGAGCTTGCCATGTCTTCTACTCTAATTCTGTTCGACGAATATATTGTCCTGTCTATGGACTATAGACCTGCGTAAATAGTCTTGAAATGTAAATACGTCTTGTTTTTTAAATGTATTCTCGTGGCTGCATTATACTAAACCAATAATAAATGCTGTCGTATTATAAGCAAAGCACGATAGATGCATTTGTGTGCGTGGATATGAGTGCTAACAAGCAATGTCGTGAAGACTTCTTGTTATGAACAAACAGTCAACAAAGTAGTGTTGATACGTGTATGCTTGTTATTTTCCATATTGTACGTTTGAGTGTGTGTGTAAGATGTAGATGGTAAGCTATTATGTGTTTAAGGGAGGTTTTTTTTAAGCAAGCGCACACAACTAATGTAAATGCATGTGAACGTTTGTTTGTGTGCAGAAAAATAGAAGAGCATATACACAACGTGTTTGTGTATGTACATGCATGACGCTTTTATACGCGCCCATGCGTAGAAAGAAGCAAGCATCACAAATCTTTCAGTCACGAAGTATTTTCTTCTTTACTCCTATACTTGCAATAACTGAAACAAATTCTTGCAAACAGTGTTGCTTAGCGTTTGTTTTGGAAGACTTCGCTGTAGTAAAGCATTTGAAAAATCCCTCATGTCTTGAAAGTTCTTATAAATGGTCTTGTGCAGGACTTTACTATGGACGAAAACATGAAGCAGTTTTGATTCTTTAAAACGATTATTATAGCTATTGCTATTTATGGCGCGATACAGGGGTTAGAAAATGATTTTCGTAACAATATTAATCGACACTATTATACATTACATATATATATTACAGTTATAAATTTATTTTTGTTTTGATTTCTTTGTACTTAAAAGCAACGTCCGAAAATAAACGAAACAAATTGTTTGAATATTTTTTGTTTCGTTCTTTGAAGTGAGTGAAAAAAAAAACAAAACAAAAACAATGAAAAACATTGCTCAATTTGTTTTTGTATTGTTTTTCCCCTGACCACAAGCCAGAGAACACAGCCGCCACCGGGCACAAACAATTTATTAATTTAATCGTGCGCCGCTAGAAAATATAATAATGGGAAATAAATGGAAACGTTTTGAAATATTTGCGGCAAATTTGACATTATAATATAATATAATTTTATTGCATTGTATTTAACACATTAAGTTTGTTTTATACTATGTTCACATTTATGTTTTTAAAAATTTTTAAGACGAGTTTTCTAAGAACTAAGCACGCCCGTTCACATTATACATATTTGAGATGTTTATTGTTGACGTTTTGTGAATAAATAAGTTATTGTGTTTGTAAGAAATTTCGAACAATTATGCTTTTTGTTTGCTTTATTATTTTTAAACAACACATGTTTTTGTAAATAGTGTAATATTTTTTTTAACAATTATTGTGTTCCAAATAATTTTTTTAACGTGCCGCAATTTAATAACAACACAAAGTTGTCAGAGTTATCAAAAACGCACTGAACATACTCCATACGACGAGCTTCATTTTAAAACTTGTTATCTGAGATGCTTAACAAAACAAGTCAATGTATGGTAAAACATCAAAAAATTATTGTGTTTAAGCTCCTAAAGACGAATAGGACGTTAAGCACATAAGTGTTAACGTAGTATTATATAGCTAAGTAGCAATTGCTATAACCGGGTGTCCTAAGACACCTCTCTTCTTTTTATTTATTGTCTGTGCTAGAAGGTTCGTGTATTTGCTTTATGATTTTGTTCTAAACATTATTTTCAACACATATTTTTTCATATATTTTTCAAACTATTGTATAATAATTTAATTGATTTTTTATGTTTTAAAAACATGGCAATAATACTTATATTTTTCATTGTCAATTTTGAAGAAAATAATTTAGAGACTCCAAAGACAAGAACTCAGAAGCATTTTCAAACAAAAACGTCCTAATTCTTCTTACTGAATTAGGGCATTAATCAATTATAATAGCATATTGTTACAAGCTAATTGCAACGCAATTGTCAGATTACATACAAAAACTTTTTACCTATAGAATTTGACAGTTCTTTATATAACCCACTGCTTTGAGTAGTTTATCTTGTTATATGTGCGTTGCATACATGCATGTTCAAAAATCAAAAAATTTCGATTTTGCTTAAAGCATTATTATAATGCAGGTCATGCATTTTGACCGTGAATAATGCACTTTAACATTTATTTTACAAAAGCCCCCATTGTGTGTTGTATTACCAAAACAGCTGGTGTCAGCTTTTTGATTGAAAGTTTGTTATCTAAAATTGACGTCTGACTCTTACAGTAGCAAATTCTTAATGATAGTGCACACTTCATGTATGTATGTACATATAAATATATATATTCTATTCTGCAGTAGAACATTTTACATGTAAGATGTAAAATACATGTTGTGTGAAACCAGCCTTACGAGTACTAACAAAAACTCATGTGGTAAAGAAGCAGCCAGTGAATGAAAAATATGCTCTTCTAACAACTTTTGTAAACAATGTTCGTTACTTGGTGGCATAATGTAGAAAAGTTGTTAACATGTTGTTGTTGGCTGCAGTTGATTAGTTGATATGCTGCTGTTTCGTTTCTTTTACATACTAACATTTATCTAGCCACGTACGTTCAAACATTCATTTATAATGTCGTTAGTTGCTTAAGAATATTGGATTGCTTCTCTTTTGTTTTTCTTTTTGAATTGTCTTTTGTGTTCGTTAAGTATGCAGAGTATTAATAATTAGAGACAATTCTTTGTATATCCTAAATTACAATAATAAATCATAACCAGCAAGTATTAATGTTTGTAATCTTAATTTGGTTTTAAATGTCATAATGTTGTTATAAACAATTTATTGCTATAACATTATTGCTAGAGTGCTAGCAGTTACTATTTCTTAGTCCTAATTTACACTACGCAAGTCTTATTGCTAAGCTGATTAGTTTGTGGAAGAGAGAGAGACGAGGGGAACAGAAACGTTTCTTTTCCCCTCGTCTCTCTCTCCTAAAAAAACTAAAAAAGTAATCAGCTTAGCAATAACACTTGCTTAGTGTAAATTAGGACTTACATTGATTGCTGCGACTGCTATGAAAATCAAGTTGAGTACACATCTGGCATTTCTTGTGTTCTCATTTTGTGGTGTACTTTTCAAAATGTGTGCAACGCCGCTCATGTTATGTTTTTTATGTGGAAAGCAACGAAAAATATCGGAAGTGACAAACGTTACCACTAGTGCACACCACTGCGATGTCACAAAATGCCATAGTGTGTACTCGGCATTAGTTTGTTCTAACATTGTTGAAAAAATGTGATTGATTGACTTTTCCGTTTAGTAAAAAAAGTATAAAAAGATAGTAATAATAAGAATCAGAACAATAGTCTAATAAAATATATGTGCATACATATATAGTAGAATGGTCGCTCGTTAACAATTTCAACTTGAAAAGGTTTTATTAAAAATCAAGAAAATAAATACGATTATGAATATGAAATAATACCAACTAATCAAATTTTTTTGTCGATCTTAAATACATGTTAGATAAAAACAACTTTTGGGCATGTTTCCTTTGTGGACCAAACTACTATAGTTTATGACCTCTATGCCTGATAAAGTTTGTAGAGAAAATGGAGGTACCCGTTCAAAAATTATTTATACAGCAGATTGCTCATTAATCTATTTTTCCCAACGCGAATATAATTTCTGTCTGTCGACTGCAGTTCCCTGAGCTGCATTTTGATCAAACCACGAAATTTGGTATTATCTGAGAAAGTAGTAGAACTCTTCATTTTAACTTTCACATGGTTTCAATGGTTGTTCTAATCAAACACCAGCAGCATTTATTTAAAACAAATAAAAAATCAAATTTTATTTTAAGAATACTCTTTTCCTTAACAAATTTGAACAAAAGTAACAAAATATTAAAAATTTATTAACAGCTTATTACTTAATCATAAAAAACATATTTAACAATCCTACCTACATACCCGAAAACCAAAGATAAGCCTTAATTTTTATAACAGCTAAATGAAAATTATATAACAGACCATATCAATGAAATATTGCTGTTGCTTTTATAAAAGCGATAATCGAATATCAACTTCCTAATATAAGCAGCTAAAAAAAATAAATGAAAAGCATAATAACAGCTCAATACTCAAGCAGACTATCTAGAAATTATATGACACCCTTATGATTACAAATTTATATAAAACATAGCATATTTCACTGCCAAACAAGAACTTGGTCAACATTTTTATCTCACTCCTTTTCATGGCCGTTTTTCTCTCAAGAGCTGACTAAAAATTATATTTGTATGAAATTTTTACACAATATGAAGAATGATATGAGTATTAATTCTGCATCATTAATTTAAAAAATAAATTTTTTGAGTTATGATGTTCTTTGAATAAATGAGAGATATGTCCTAGATTTGCTACATCTGCAATATTGCATCTGCAGCTTGCAAGGAAGAGTGATTTCAATTTAAATTGACACTCGGCTTTCTTTTTATACCCTTTACCAAACAAATGGTAAAAGGGTATATATAGGTTTGTCATTCCGTTTGTAATTTCTATAATATCAATAAGCGACCCATAAAATATATATATTCTGGATCCTTATGCATAGGGAAGACGAATAAGCGATGTCCGTCTGTCCGTCTGTCCGTCTGTCTGTACGTGAAATCGGTTTTCCGAAGCTCCCAGAAAAGCTGGAGACTTCGTTCTTGGACTGGTGTGTCAGAAATTTTCCAAAATAGATTGGTGTTGAAATTCAGCAAAATCGAGCAGACGATTGCAGAGCTGGAAAACTTAAACTTTATTTTGCCATATAAAAGTAACTACCGAAAACAAATTTTTATTTTTTTTTAATAAATAAACATATTTTACACCATGATATAAATATAGAAGGTACTTCCATTCGCTCATTTTTTCTTGCCACTCACCTTCTGACAAGGATTCTGAAGTTTCCAGTAAAATCGTGCTACCGTACTAATTTAATATTGCCTCTCTATTTCCTGTTTGTTTGAAAATTTTATTGAAAAATTATTTCAAAAGTTTTTTTTATAAATCCAAACAATTAAAAAAAATTGTGATGATAAATGGTTTATTATCTTGAAAAGCAATGAAATGCATTGTAAATGTATTGTTGTGTTAAAGAAAGCGAAAATTAGCTGCATATTACAAACTGTGGACGTACAAAATATCATTGTAAAAATATGAATGTAGCATTCTTTGAGTTCTCTACATTATCTGGTGTCCCCCAAGAGTGTCTAAGAGCCTGCAAAATTTGTAAAATAGACTTGCCAAAATTATCTGATCGGGTATTTAAGCCATTTCTTAGAAAAACATGTTACAATCAACAAAAAGCGAATTATATAGATTAAACAAGATATAATATCAATCAATATTTGCTAAACTTAATGAAAATTCATTGTCAACTAATCAAAATCATCAATCAATTTGGATGAAAATATAGTTAAATATTTATTTTAGGCAGAAAATTTAAAAAGATGCTCCAAGTTATTACATAATCACTTTTTAAACTTCATAGATGTATAGTCATGTATATTACTTTATATATTTTCAAATTTTTGTTAAGATAATTACACATTTTTGTAAAAAAATTTATAAGGGAAGACTTATATTTTTTACGATATGGGAACATTTTTTTTTATTTCTCTCAAAAAGCAAACTTCAAAAATACTTATTTTTGAAAAACAAAGAGAGAATGGAAGTACCTTCTATATTTATATCATGTTTTACACTTCAATACGACTAATAAGAGTCTAAACAAAATGTTTGCGGTGCGGTGCGATTTCTCGTTGCGGGAGAGAAAAATAAACATAATACAACGGAAGACGGCGACGGCAGTACTTGTCATTGTTTGTTTAAATTTTTATTAATTTATTTTGTGCATACATTTTTATAAAAAAAAATTACTCTTTGTGTTAAATATTTTATAATGGCAGTAACTAAAAACAAAAAATTATTAACATTTTATACATTCCCAGATATATTTGATATATTTTTGTCAACTTTTACATTTTATGACAAAAAAAAAAATCATGTTTTTTGTTACAACAATGTCGTGAACACCGCCAATTATTCAAAAAATGTGGCAACATCAGAAACAGAAAGAGTGTCAAAAATTGAGAGAATAAGAAAGTCCGCAGAGAAAATAAAATAGATTTTAATTTTATACCGTTCCGCACTGCGGATTTTTACTTCAAAATCGTATGAAAAACCGCACCGCAATAAATTATCGTTGCATTGTGTTCAGACTCTAAAATTGGTATTCTAAATTAAAAAAATATAAAAAAAATAAAAAGACGTTTCCAGGGTTGGAAAACTTTAACTTTTTGTGCTATGTAAAATTAACTATGTCTAAAACTATATTAGTATTTTCTCGAGAACCGTAAGAGCTACAGACCTGAAATTTGGACACAGTGTGTAGACCTTTGGCCGCTACAACAACAACGTTGCTCGTTCCAAAACGAGCAACGAAAAATGTTAAAATCCCATGTAATATACATAAAATTGTATGTATACACTTGAAATTTGTAAGGTTAGTGTATTTTTATACAGACTACAAAAATTAACACTAAAATTTCAAACAATTTAAATTAAAGGGTGTTCCATCAGTTAATGCAATTTTGACAACTTGCTGTATCTTGGAAACCGTAAGTAAGACCAAAACTCTTGAAATTTTCAAAAATGGTAAAACTAAAAAATCAAAAAATTATAGAATCGCCAAACCGAAAAAATCGTTAAAAACCAGAGCTCGTAATAATTGGTCCCTCTTGTGCTTGTTGTCAGAAAAAAAACACTCCTCCACTAACACATGCCACGCTGTCGCGAAAAAACCCTCAAAATTCGTTCTTCTTTGGCTTGCTCTTCGCTCAACCAACGACCGTTTTTGTTCGATCGGTCGGCTCATGTGTTCACTCGAGACGCTTTATTTCGTAAAATCTCGGCAAACGGTCTTTGGAGCATGTATGTGTGTTGCGAGTGTTGATAGGTAAACATTTACATACATGAACATTAATTTTGTTTTTGTTGTACACATATCTGTCTTTTATTTTACATTTACACTTCGTTGACAAATATTTTGATTTACAGATATTTTTATTGTTATTTATTACTATCTTCTCTCTTCCTCTTTAATGCTTTGCCTGTGACGAAATATTTAAGGCAACAACATAAAGCAAACGCAACAATAAAAAGAAAGACCTTTTTTGCAAACACTTTGCTTGTTTTGCTCACTCACTGACGCTCAGTAGCTGAGCAACGAACTATTCTGTTCGTATCATGCGGTCAGTAAGAGACCGATTCGTGTGTTACGCTCAACTCATAACCCGGGAGCGAGAACACGATTGCAAGGAAAGAGAGGGTTGCTGTTCAGACACTGAGTGATTCAATCTCATTTCTTTAGGTCTTTTGAGTGAGAAGACCGCACAAAGAAATTTGGTTAAGCATATTGTGCGAGCTCCACCAAAAACAAAAAAAAAATCTCCAAAACGAAAAAAAGCACCAAATTAAAAAAAATTTCTAAGACTAAAATAAATCGCATAAAACGGAAAAATTGCTAAAATCAAAAAAAAAATCGCCAAATTGAAAGAAAATCACCAAAATGAAAAAAATCGCCAAAATGAAAAAAATCGCCAAAACGAAAAAAAACCTAAAAAACCGAAAAAAATCGCCAAAATGAAAGAAATCGCCGAAATGAAAAAAAATCGCCAAAACGAAAAAAACCCCAAAAACAGAAAAAAATCGCCAAAATGAAAAAAACCCCAAAAAACAGAAGAAATCGCCACAATGGAAAAAACAGAAAAAAATCGCCAAAATGAAAAAAAAATCGTCAAAATGAGAAAAATCTACAAAATGAAGAAAACCCCAAAAACAGAAAAAAGTCGCCAAAATGAAAAAAACCTCCAAAAACAGAAAAATTCGCCAAAACGAGAAAAAAGAACTGAGAAAATCGTTTAAACTGAAAAAACTTCAAAAAAACAAAAAAGCCTTCGTGCGCGATTCAAAATCGCACTTTACTAAATTTTTTAATATTAAAGGAATTAAATGAAACTAACGGCCTGGCCCACGATGTCACTAGACATCGTTCGATCGACAACTTGTATTGCAAACAACAATAACTTTAGAAAATTTGTTGTTGTTTGCAATATAAGTTGTCGATCGAACGATTTCTCGTGACATCGTGGGCCAGGCCGTAAGTTTTTCCTTGTTTCGTTTTTGCTTTGTTCACTTAACATATTTTATGTATTTTTTAAAGAACTAGATTGGTAATAATCAGAAAAATCCAAAATTATGACTCCAGGGTTGGAAAACTCACACTTTTTGTGTTATGTAAAATTAAATAGGTCTAAAATTTTTTTTCTTTTTCTTTATAAATTGAATGTATTTTATGCTTCTGAAAGAAAAGTTTGGCGTATGAAATCTGAAAAATGAAAATTACAGCTCCAAAGATGGAAACTTTAAGAAAATGATACTTTTTTCAAAACAAATATGTACAGTGAACAAAGAAAAAACTTGTACAGCAAACGCTCCGCTCTTCTAATCAAAATATCTCTGTTGCTTTGTAAGATTTTAAGATAAAACCAAAAGCGATTTCAAGGAAAATCAATCAGCTTTCTATGAAAATCTTTAATTTTATTAACAAATTTATTTTAATGCGAAAAAAATAACCTAAAATATAATAACACTATTTTCCAGAGCAAAAAAAAAAACTTGTACACTAACTCTTCTTTCAGGAAAGAGCTATGAAATAAGGAATGCACTAAAAAATAGTACTAAATGTGGCAACGTCTAGCATCTAATAGATTATTTTCATAGAATGAACTGGGTTTTTGGTAATTTTGGGAGCTATATGGTCCAATATGCCCTACAGCTCGCGTAATTTTTTGTTCACATACGCCCACAGAATTTCATTTGTACTAAGGCCAAGGATCTAGGGAGGATGTGCCTGCAATTTTTTTCCATTGAATGGAAGCCATTCTCTTATTATTGAAGACGAATGTTTCGGGTATTTAACTCTAACTAATCAATAGTCTCCACTTACATTTAATTTGGCAGCTAACTGTGCTAAATTATCTCTTAGTATTTTTAAATAATTCATTTTATTTATTGTACGTTCTATAAAAACCGGATTTCATACACCACTCGATCCCATTGAGCCCCATACCATCATATTACACCTCCCCATGGTTCACCGTGTTATTCAGGTTTTTTATCACTAATGCTGGAATTCCTCTTCGCCACAAAAATCTACAACGATAACATCCAAATATATTAAATTTGGATTCAGCAGTGTCTGTATACTATATATATATATATATATATATATATATGTACGTACGTTGGTAAAGGGTATATAAGATTCGGCACAGCCGAATATAGCACTCTTACTTTTTTTATTAGTTTTAGAAGATCTTCTTCCAAACATACAACTAGAAGCAATTTTGTGAATATAATAATTTATGTTAGAGTTCTCTTTGGATTGTTCTTAAATTGTTTAGTGGTGCGAATTTAAATAGTGTATTTTTTTCATTAGATGTTTTTTCTTGTTTCAAATGAAGAAAGCTGTTTCCCAAATTATTTTCTCAAAGAAAACATTTTTCAACAAGTGCACTTAGCGGGAGGGCTTTAAACATACTTACACGTTGTTGGGGTATTTTGGGATATAAAATGACTCAAAATTATGTCCATTACCGAAGATAGGTAATATTTCTAATGTTTGCCCCTTCTACAACATTATATTTTCAATAGATAATATTTGCCCATTTAAAAAAATTTTCTTCCCTTAGAAATACCTTAAAATTATAGTTGTTTTCCAAATATATTTTCTTAAGTTCGGTTGTATAAAAAATTGAAATAATATCCTTATGAAAATACGTCTATGTATGCAAGTTTCCATTAACACATATCTCAAAACTGAAACATTGTAGCCTCAAGTTGACCAAACAAAATTTTTAAGCTTTAAAACTTAATAATTTGATGTTGTCATGTTCATATCTGGAAAAATGGCAATAAATGTTTTCCTAAACTTCTGCAAATACCATTTCCTTCTACGTATTTGGTAGATTTAATGTTAATATATGTTGCAGTTTGATATGGAAAGAAGTTTTTACTCATATGTTCATACATATATTAAGATTATTTAAAAATGTAAATTGATAAAGATGAGGAATTGAGTAGTGATAACATGCAGTTTGACTACAATTTATTTAGTTTGTTATAAACATTTTGTATAATTTTCGAATGTTATTTAATCAACCATTAAATTTTTGGAGTATTTTTTAAAATTAAATTTTGCAGAATAAAATAGACCCCTAATTAAATGTCTATACATTTCACATACAATAGATATTCGCATTCGCGAAGATCGCTTTAAATATTCGTATTCGCGGATATCACTTTAAATATTCGAATTCGAATTCGCCAATATCAAAAATTGACATTCGGCACATGTATGTATGTATACATAGATAATGTATATAAGACGTAAGACGTATGATCCATTAAATAAATATATGAGAAAAACATACGTATTTTTGTACGAAATTAATATTTTTTCTCTTACGTAACATTTTTAAAGACACACTCCACCCCACCCCACCATAACAAAACGTTACGAAACTCGAACCCCTCACCCTAGAACGTTACGGAATATGTGGACGACCCCTTACTTAACACTTTTAGCCTAACAGAAATTTGGCAGGGTGAATGATTTGCTCTTCGATGATATTTTGAATAAAGACTTCGTTTTCCACAGGTTTTTTTTTTGTAAAAACAACACTTACTTTACAGAGCTGTGCAGAGTAGTATTCTTTAGTAATTATCTCTTTGAAATAAAATCTACTCTTGTGGTATAAACATAATTTATGTAGTTATTATTCTGACTTTTCATAACAAAGCTTTCACAAACTTGGCAGCGTATTCCATTAATGCTGAGTACATATTATGACGTTTTGCGATATCGCAATGGTATGAACGAGAAGCAACGTTTGTCATATCGGATATTTTACGTTGTATGGGTTTGAGTTGCGAGCAAAAAACATAATTTAATAATTTTATTTTTATTATTTATTTATTTATTTTATTTATTTTATAATTATTATTTTTCGAACTGTATTTGTTTCTTAAATTCTTATGAATTAAATTAGGCTACTATTCGTAACGCTTTTTAAGCCAAATTACATGTGATAATTATTAATGAACAATAAATATTAATGAAAAATTAATGTGGTGTCAGTTGATGTAGATGTCTGCCCTATATACGAAACTTTATTGCAAATGGAATATGTGAATTGGTTTGATTCATTGCATTTTTCAATTTGCTCATATATATGTTAGGTAATGAAGGCTGAAAATTTACCATCTTCCATATATATTACAACAGTCTTACCATTGTCGTTTGTTCCTTACTAACTATGCACATGTTTGTTAATTTCCTTATTTTTGTTCTACTTAAGACAAACTTTTTTGGTTTGTTACTATGTATTAAGTATATTTTTTATTTTTGATTTTTGCCACAAGCCAATGACTATTAATTTTAGTTAATTATTATTTTTCGAACTGTATTTGTTTCTTAAATTCTTATGAATTAAATTAGGCTACTGTTCGTAACGCTTTTTAAGCCAAATTACATGTGATAATTATTAATGAACAATAAAATCAAGTTAGTTGTAAATATTCTGACAACAACACATAGTTGAACGGAACAGCCAGCCGTTTTCGAAGGCCACTAAACCTTCTTCATCAGCGTTCTTCTGTGTTTTGGTCCACTGTGTGTGGTGTCAGTTGATGTAGATGTCTGCCCTATATACGAAACTTTATTGCAAATGGAATATGTGAATTGGTTTGATTCATTGCATTTTTCAATTTGCTCATATATATGTTAGGTAATGAAGGCTGAAAATTTACCATCTTCCATATATATTACAACAGTCTTACCATTGTCGTTTGTTCCTTACTAACTATGCACATGTTTGTTAATTTCCTTATTTTTGTTCTACTTAAGACAAACTTTTTTGGTTTGTTACTATTAAGTATATTTTTATTTTTGATTTTTGCCACAAGCCAATGACTATTAATTTTAGTTAAATATTATTTTTATACCCTTTACCAAAAATGGAAAAGGGTATATATAGGTTTGTCATTCCGTGTGTAATTTCCATAATTTTAATTTGCGACCAAAAAAATATATATATTCTGGGTCCTTATGAATAGCGATGACGAATAAGCGATGTCCGTCTGTCCGTCCGTCCGTCCGTCCGTCCGTCCGTCCGTCCGGTGTACGTGAAATCGGTTTTCCGAAGCTCCCAGAAAAGCTAGAGACTTCGTTCTTGGACTGATGTATCAGAAATGGTCCAACTTAGATTGGTATTGAAATTCAGCAAAATCGGGTAGACGATTGCAGAGCTGGAAAACTTAAACTTCATTTTGCCATATAAAAGTAACTACCGAAAACAAATTTTTATTTTTTTTTAATAAATAAATTTATTTTACACTTCAGTACGACTAAAATTGGTATTTTAAATTAAAAAAATATAAAAAAAATTAAAAAGACGTTTCCAGGGTTGGGAAGCTTTAATTTTTTTGTTATGTAAAATTAAATATGTCTAAAACTATATTTGTATTTTCTCGAGAACCGTAAGAGCTACAGACCTGAAATTTGGACACAGTGTGTAGACTTTTGGCCGCTAAAACAACAAATACATGAGAATTGGAAATTAAAGGGTGTTCCAAAACGAGCAACGAAAAATTCTAAAATCCCATGTAATATACATACAATTATATGTATATACACTTGAAATTTGTAAGGTTAGTGTATTTTTATACAGACTACAAAAATTAACACTAAAATTTCAAAAAATTTAAATTAAAGGGTGTTCCATCAGTTAATGCAATTTTGACAACTTGCTGTATCTTGGAAACCGTAAGAGCAAAACTCTTGAAATTTTCAAAAACGGTAAAACTAAAATATCAAGGAATTATATATAAAATCGCCAAACCGAAAAAAATCGCGAAAAACAAAAAAAATCGCCAAAACGAAAAATACCCAAAAAAAAAAAATGAAAAAATCGCCAAAATGAAAAAAACCCCAAAACAGGAAAAAAACGACAAAATGAAAAAAAAATCGCCAAAATGAAAAAACCCCAAAAAAGAGAAAAAAATCGCCTAAATAAAAAAAACCAAAAGCAGAAAAAGACGCCATAATGAAAAAAAACCCAAAAACAGAAAAAAATCGCCATATTAAAAAAAATTTCTAGGACTAAAATAAATCGCGGAAAACCGGAAAATTGCTTAAATAAAAAAAAAATCGCCAAAATGAAAGAAAATCGCCAAAATGAAAAAAATCGCCAAAATGAAAAAAATCGCCAAAACGAAAAAAAACCCCAAAAAAACAGAAAAAAGTCGCCAAAATGAAAAAAAGAAAAAAAAAACCCAGAAACAAAAAAATCGCAAAAATGAAAAAAAAATCGTCAAAATGAGAAAAATCTACAAAATGAGGAAAATCCCAGAAAAAAACCACCAATATAAAAAAAACCTCCACAAACAGAAAAAAATCGCCAAAACGAGAAAAAAGCGACAAAACTGAAAAAATCGTTTAAACTGAAAAAAAAACTTCAAAAAAGCCTACCTTTGGAAAACTCACACTTTTTGTGTTATGTAAAATTAAATAGGTCTAAATTTTTTTTTCTTTTTCTTTATAAATTGAATATATTTTATGCTTCTGAAAGAAAATTACAGCTCAAAAGATGGAAACTTAAAAAAAATGATAAATTTTTTCACAAAACAAATATGTATGTATGTGTCTGTATACCATATATATGTACGTACGTTGGTAAAGGGTATATAAGATTCGGCACCACCGAATATAGCACTCTTACTTGTTTGAACTGTATTTGTTTCTATATTCTTATGAATTGAATAGGCTAAAGTTCGTAACGCTTTTTAAGCCAAAAAGGTTTAGTGGCCTTCGAAAACGGCTGGCTGTTCCGTTCAACTATGTGTTGTTGTCAGAATATTTACAACTAACTTTGATGTTATTTGTTCATTAATAATTATCACATGTAATTTGGCTTAAAAAGCGTTACGAACAGTAGCCTAATTTAATTCATAAGAATTTAATAATTTAATAATGTCACCTGTTAATTACAACAAAATAAATTCCGAATTGTACTCAGTATAAGCTTTGTGTATGATTCTAAATTCTCATTCATTACCGTTGTGGAGGTCCGTCCATAACAAAACATAACAATTCTACTTTTTAAGTTTTATAATTTATTTTATTTAATACAATTCTACATATTAAAATCTACTTACGAGTATGTAACCATTTTCATAAAACATACCAAAGATCAATAGTTTTATTGAAATTTTTTTTTAATTTATTTTTTTATTGAATTGAAAGCTAAGTATCTTAATTCTTATGGTACTTACACTCGGGGGATGTCTCTTATAACTGGTCTCCTAGAACAACTTAAAGTGGCGGTGCAAGTCAAGAGGTCGATAGCACAATCCACGCCTATGATTAATTTACCCCCTTGCGACACCCCAATATTTTATGGAGATTATAAGAGCTGGCCGTCATTTCGAGATATGTTCTCCGTTTTGTATGGTAATAACCCCCGGTTGACCCCAGTACAGAAATTGTACTATCTATTGCAGAAAACCGTTAAAGATGCACATGATACCATACAAACGGTGCCACTGACCAACGATGGCTATGAAGTCGCATGGAAAAAGTTAGTTGACACGTATGAAAATAAAGATGCCCTCATAAACGAACAGCCTCGAGCCAAAGACTATAAATATATAAAGATGTTCCACGTAGAACATTAAATGAAAACTTAAATTTTTTGTGTTTATAGATGCTGTGGGGGAAGTAACAAGGGAAAAATAAATTTTTTGTTATTTGAACGAAACCACAAAGAGAGCACAAAATTTTTGAGCATTCACACTTATATAAATATGTATTTAGTAATGTTGTATGGCATACAATGTATGCACACACATAATTGAAGCTTATAGAGAAATTTAGTTGTGTGTGTGTTATATTTCTTGTTTAAAGCGCAGTCAAGTAGGAGCAAAAATATGAAATAACTAAAAGAAGTTTCTTGTTTTGATACATTCATGTGCAAATAAATCATGAAAATCAAATGCGACCGATTGTGTTATTGTAGGGTAAAAATACGTGTTTTATTGTTGTAAAATTAAAAATAAGTTGATTCGCACCGAACTATAATTATTTTATTTAGAAATTTCAATTATATGTATATCAATTATATATTTCAATTACAGTGGAATCTCTATTGAGCGGACACTGAAGGGACCATTGAAATGTGTCCGTACAAGGGAACTGTCCGGTCAAGAGAAATCTAAACATTTAAATGGAGCGCTGCTGGGACCTGTCAAAAGTGTCCATCTACAGGGGGTGTCCGCCTATAGGAAGTGTCCGTTAAGGGAGATTCCACTGTATTATCTGTTTTTTTATCATAATTTTTAGCGTGAACAAACATTTCTGAAGGATATTACAAAACTTGTGCTGGTTTAATTATATCCACACGACATTTAGCGCAAGTAATTCGTTGAGCTACATATATAACCAACAAAATATCGGCTTGATGTTAACCCTATTGGAACATTATTAGAGTTAAAACAATCTGCATCTTCATTAAAATAATCTTCATTTTCATCGAATATGTTTGTTACATTAACGTCAGGTGTGCGACTACTTTCTGCTGTACTTCGACTTCTTTGAGTATCTTCTAAGATTGTTTGGAACTCAATAGGTAAAAATATCGCATCATCGTTTGCACAATTTGAAGAGGTACTAAATTGTGTTATTTTAAGAGATAACAGTTTAGCTACTGCGACATTTAATTCATAGACCGAAGGATTTTTGCAGTGTCCGCCCTTGGGACGTAGGTATATATGAAAACAAGTTTTCCAATGGATTTTGATTAAAATGGCTCGTTAAAATGCATATCAAATTTGAGTTTTCCGCAAACAATTCACGATAACGATAAAATAGCTTTCGTAGTTTGAATTAGGCCATCAATTGAAAATATTTTATTTCCTGCGTATTCAACCTGTTTCATATAGGTAATTAGCTCTTCGAGTAATTACCAAGTTGTGCTTTTCGGCTTCAGGCCACGCTACAGGGGCTTGGCATCGTTAAAATACATGCTGTTTAAGCAATCAAAATAGCTATCGAGTTTTTTTTTATAAAAGAGCACGTTGAAGTGGCTATTGTTGCGGAACTTCGTGTAAACTGGCGATTTTCATTTACAGATTGGATTGCAGCAGCAACTGAATTGCTTAAAGTTTGGACAGCTAGGCCAACACGCATCTTCTGAAAATTATTTGGGTTTATGTGCACCGTTGTTAATTTTGTCATTTTGGTTACTTTTCCATACTCCAACTCGAATATTTCTCTAACAACGTCGAATCGCGCTACGCCATGCAGTGTTTTAAAATCGGCTTTGATGAAAGCATTTGTTATGGATTTGAAAATATGGGGTACGTCGTACATCAGGTAAATTTTTGCATTTTTATAAATAAAATAAGGTTTTTCACAAGATCCGCCTAGCATATCATAGCATTTTCTATTATTGGGTCCTTGATCACACTTAAGCCCACGCACATTTAGTCCCATTTCTCTTAAAATGTAAAATTTAGTACATCACCTTTTATTGAACTGGAAGTAACAAAATAGTTTAAAACGAACTTCCAACTTTTTACAACTCCTCTTATCATAAAAACGCAAACTTGATTCACTCGTTCATATCCTAAATCGACAACTCCATCTATAACATCTGCACATTTATTATAAGTAAATTTTTTTCTTATAGATACTTCATCAAAAATTAAAATGCATTCTTTTTCAAAAGGTTGCATCTTTTTCACAGTGTCTGTGAGCGCATTGTATATACATGAATTGTTACCTGGCTGCAAATTTTTAATGCTACTCCATCCACTAAAGGATGAAGGACTCTGAAGGTTCAATTTCAATATATTTCTTAAGAACAAGTATGTGGAGGTTGATCTTTAAAATATACTTTGAGAAAAGCTTATCTCATGCTCTTCCCAACGCGCATTTGTCCCTCTATTTATCTCTAGGAGCATTTTGAAAAATGTTTTTCGTTTGGACTTATATTTAAATTAAATAAGTAAATTTATATTCGGTGCGAATCCATGTATTTGCAAAAGTACAACAATAAAATACATATTTTTGCCCTATAAATAGACAATCGGTAACATTAAATTTTATGTAGCTTATGTCCATACACTTATGCATATGTGCGAAAACACAAGTTCTTTTTGTTTGTGTAAATTTTTTCTTTGCTTTAAATTAAATACACACATCCATTCATACTTACGCATGCAAAGGCACACACACATGCATGCGTATGCAGATGAATAGCGAAGACTTGAGAATAATAAGTGCTCTGAGAAAATAAATTACTCTCTTTGAAACAAATGGATTTAGTAGTAAATCCACCAGCAAATTAAGCACTGGCAGTACAATGTATGGACGTAGAACATCTTTATATATTTATAGTCTTTGCTCGAGCTCTATTAAATATTAAACCGATTTCGCAAGAATCTAGCGCGAGTATTAAAAACTTGCAACGAACTATAAATGATTGCACTACGAATCTTTCTCTTCTTGAAGTAACCCCTAAAATATTCTACCACGTAATGCTGGTATATATTTGTGCTACAAAGTTACCCGAAAACACTCTGAGTCCTTGGGAACAATCTAAAAAACTTAAAACATCCCCTAAATGGACTGATATTGATGCTTTTTTAACAGCGCATTTCAAAACCCTCGAATCGATTTCTGACATAAGGCAGTCCCACTCAAACCCTGTTCAAAACCCGAACAAATACCCCACCTTTGTCAATGTACGAAATAACCTCATTTTTAACGCTGCTAAAAAATCATATAATGATAATAGAAAAATTCAAAGGTTTGCGACAAAAACCAGTTCTGCTCCAACGGTTTGTCATTGTTTCCTTCGTCAAGGGTCTCACCTCATTAGACTTTGTCCTAGATTTTTGAGTCAGAGTGTTGACGAATGTATGTCAACAGTGAAGCGTCTCAAGTGTTGCTCAAACTGTTTGGCAACATCACATGAGTTCAGAAATTGTAAAAGTGTTCATGTCTGCTAACTTTGTAAGCAAAAGCATCACTCTTTACTTCATAGAAACGGAAGATCACATATATCTGTCATTAATTCACCCCAGCTTCCTATAGCTTCCAGTACGACTGCAGTGTCATCGCAACCCACAATTAACACAATTGTAAATCCAGGTAGCAGTCAGTCTCAACCCCCTCTCGATTTCAACCCTTCAACCTCTGCCGCGGCTCGTAATTTACATACTTATATCGCACATCTCAATTCCAACTTAAATCAAACTGTCATTTTAGGCTCAGCAGTTTGCATATTGCATATAAATGACATTAGATGTGCAGCTCGAGCGCTAGTTGACCCTGGTTCACAAGGTACCTTTATTTCAAGAAGGTTACGAAGGAAGCTCGCTATTCCCATATTTTCTGTACCATTGACAAGTGTCACAGGAATGATGAACTGTTTAGCTGGTAAATCCTCTACCATGTGTAATCTAACAGTCAGTTTGCCGATTGACCCCAACTTTAAACTGAAAGTGTCTGCGTATGTCGTACAAAAAATCACCGGTCAGTTGCCTTCATATAATATCTCTGATATTGTAACTTCATCCTTCCCCGACATTACACTGACCGACGTCATGTGTACCCGTATGGATATACTTTTTGGAGGAAATGTGTATACAAAAATTTTAACTACGGATGTTAAAATACATCCAAATGGCAACTTGATCGCCCAGAAAACCGTGTTCAGGTGGATCGTCACAGGTGAAGTTTCTCAGCCTCAACCCTTACACTCCGTAGCATCGTTTTGCACCCATTTCGAGTTAAATACTCAACTCGCTTGGTTTTGGGAACTTGAAGAAGTTCCACTCTCAAGGGGTATACCACTGTCTACAAAGAGCAGTCTACTAACGTTAAACCCTTTTATCGATTCAAACGGCTTTGTTAGAATTAATGGTCGATTGGCTAGATCACATGGCTTAACATATGATGAGCGATATCCAAAGATTTTACCATATTTTGCCCGCTTTACTCGCTTATTTGTTGAACATGTGCACAAGTGCTCTGCTCATGGCGGTCATTAATTAATGCTCTGTTTAATTAGAAGTGAATTCTGGGTCCCGAAGCTAAAAAATCTGATCCGTACAGTAATTCATAATTGTAAGGAATGCACTCCCCCCAGGGGGTTAAAATGACAAACTTATGTGTTACTACCCGATCTCTGAAATAACAGAGCAAAGGATGTGCACATATTTATAAAAGGAAAACATATATTAGTTGATGTCAGTTAGGTGCATGATCACCTAGAACTGCCCCTGAGTTCAAAAGATAGTAGTAGTGAAGCCTTTATTAATAAAGGTAGATCTGCGAGGTCTGACCAGAGGCTACTTCTGGTACCACGGGTGCCGGTTGCCCGACAGTCTTGTACTGTGCCGGCAATGGTAGAGGGATTCTGATGGGGACCTCGCTTTGGTGTATACAAACACCTTAGCGTGGAAGCCTAAGAATCATCGTGGTGGCTGTGGTTGCTACCAAAAGATACGATGGGAGAATAGTCTTGGCTTCCCGGGTTTAGCCAATGCTAGTGATTGGTGTGGCGCGGTTAGCCAGACACTATTCTAGGTGCTGTTGCCAATCAACAGAAGCTGCTATGGGCACGGCCATAGCAGCAGAGTTTAGATAGCTCAATTACCTCAGCAAGGTAATTAAATATAGTACAGGGATAACTATATATAAGGTTTGCAACCTGTGGTCTCTTGAGGCGCACCTATGTATTGCATAGGTGTGTACTGTAAGCGTTCACGGGGGCGTTGGTCTGGCGTCCCAAAACTGGACTCGGTGCTTGGCACCCGTGAGGTTAGGCCGTAATGGCAGGTACTCACGGAAAACCATTGCACATCTGTAAGGAATGCACTATTTACCGAAAGAAGTCCGGTCAGCAAATTATGGCTGCATTACCCCCTGAACGATGCTCTATAACGAGACCGTTCACCCATACCGGCTTAGATTTCGCAGGCCCATTCGACATAAAATCCTAAATTGGTAGGGGTTACAGAGTTACAAAAGGCTATGTTTTAGTTTTAGTTTGCTTTGCCACAAAGGCTATTCATTTTGAAGCTACTGGTGATATGTCGACGGAAACATTCCTTGCAGCCTTTGCTCGTTTTTTCTCACGTCGTGGGTGCCCTTCTCATTTATATTCTGACATCGGAACTGCATTTTTCGGTGCTGCTAATTTACTCGGAGTTGACAAAAAACAATTTTTATCTGAAATCTAGAGGAAGGTACTTGTGCGGAACAGTTTTCAGCCTGTTGAATGGCATTTCATTCCCCACGGTGCTCCTCATATGGGCAGATTATGGGAAGCCGGCGTAAAGAGCGTCAAAACTCATTTACGTAAAATTTCTGGGGTTCAGAAGTTTACTTTTGAGGAAATCATAACTATGTTAACCCGAATAGAAGCTTGCCTGAATTCAAGACCGTTAACTGCCATGACTGATGATACCTCTGACTTTTTTTTATAAAGAGAAGTAACACTGAGGCAATTAATGCCTACTGCTATTACTAGGTGTCACCTGTTTAGAAAAGGGATAGTGAGAGAGAAGACAGGTGTTGAAGGAAGAGATAGAGGAAAGCTTCATTCTTTTACAACTCTGCTTTTCGCACGTTTTTAATAATGCAGTGTTGCAGCGCCTCTCTGATGTTAAATGAGGCGTATTAATTTTTTGAAGCTGTGTCTTGTAGCTATTTTATTGATTATTTTACTTCGCCGATGATTTTGCTACACAACGAAGGAGGGCGCTCTGATGTTACATTAGGATTAGTATCTCTGAAGTTGGTATAGTTCAGTGACCAGTGACTATGCTTTCATCACTTGAACTTTCCTACAACAACTGACACAAAGGGACACTAATGCACATCAGAAAAATATGTGGTGTTGTTATTTAATGACTGTCAGATACAGGGATTGAACCCAGGACCTTCGGCTTTGTAGTCAACGTGCTAACTACTTCAGCCAACGCCACCCTTAGTTAATTCCCCTAACGCCAGTCATTTCCTGATTGGTGCGCCTATTCTGAACCCGATCATGCTGATCTCTCCTTGAGTGTTGCCAATAGGTGGCAAAAGCTTAAAATTCTTCACCATCATTTTGCCCAGCGGTGGAAAGAAGAGTACCTCAAAGAGCTTCATCGTCGAGTGAATTGGAAATACCCCCAGAAAGATTTTGAAGTAGGTGACTTGGTAGTTGTCCGTCAGGATAATTTACCCCCTAACGAATGGCGAATCGGACGAATAAAAAAGACTTACATGGGACATGACTCTAAAGTCCGTACAGCGGACGTGAGAACAGCTTCAGGCGTTTTTACCCGGCTTATTGTGAAGCTTGTTCTCTTACCCAATTCAGAAACTCACTAATTCTGTTTTCGTTTTCCCTTTTTTTCTATTTCACCCTTTTCTAGTACAATGTCTAGTGCATCCCGTCGCCTTGCGGTACACCGTAAACCCGTTGAAAGTCCATTGACTTCTGCTTCGGACGCCAAAAACACTCGTGCTGAAGGATTCCGCGACTGTCGGTTGTGCAAAAGCGAACACGCATTGCGAAAATGTTACCGGTTTAGGATGATGACGGTTAAGGAACGGTGGGAAACAGTGAAAAAATTTAAATATTGTTTCAACTGCCTTGCACACTCGCACATGAAAGACAGGTGCACGAGCCGGGAACGGTGCCTTGAGTGCAAGGCCGAACACCACACCTTACTCCATCGCTACAAGGCAAAAACCTCCGACCAACAACCAACGCAAAAACCCTCAACGAAGAACAAAAGGAAAACTAAAAAACGCAGTAAGGCCAAGACTGCCAAGCCATGCCATCAATGTGCACTGGAGCGAATCAGCCGGCGACTATTGTCATCAAAGTGATGTCCGGGCAAATTGTTTAAATTTTTTATATATTTTGCATTATTTTTTTATTGTTCATTTTTATATTTTTTATCATAGTTTATTATACTATTTTTCCCTAAATTCATATACATTAATGTAAATATCTATGATGAATTATTTTTTGAAGAATATTTTATTTTTTATTACTAACTCCCTATGATAGGCCCGTGTTATCCTGAGCCCTCTTTGTTGCAGTATAGCAAGGCGGGCGGGATGTTTACGCACATAGTGTAAAAGTCCCTTATTGTTCACTAGTGTAAAGGTCCCTTGATTAATTATTGTTCATTGGACCTTTCTATGTTTTTGTTTTCTCTTTCGTTAAGTTGCTTTCATGCAACTTCACTTACATATTGTAAAGCCTAGGACACGGTACGTGCAAATAAGACCCCCATTTATTTAAAATTGAAAAATTATAAAAAACCCCTTTTTTATCTAAAATAAATATTTTCGAGAAATATTTCGAGGAAACATAACCCAATATTTAAAATAAAGATTCGGACGAAAATGAAACAATTCCAATATATATTATATTCAGTCCAATTATAGTTGCTAGTTTATTCAAAGAATTAGGGTGTCACTGGAGACACTCGGAGTTAGTGGAATAGATGGTTATCATGCTTAGTAGCAGAATCATCAACTCGAGTAGGGGAAGGGGAAAACTGAGGAGATTAGTGATACAAGGTATACCACACCACCACCTTTATTTTGGTTGTTGACAATGAACGCAATTCTTAAGGTTCAGTTACCCGACTGTAATGTAAAGTAGCTGCAACAGTAGGAAACAGCTGATATTGTTATGTAAAAAGTAATGCAAATGGTTATAGAGATGTAATGTAACGTAACCTACTTTTCATATAAAAGTATCGATCAGCTGTTTCCTACGTTGCAGTTACTTTACCTTACAGTCGGGTAACTAAGCCTTTAGGCGTTTTTAGCTGGAAAGGGGGGGGGGTAGAGCTGAGATTAGTAGAGGAAGCAAAATACCGGGGTATTTTTCTAAATAGCAAGCTTTCTTGGAAAAAGAAAATGCAGGAAAGGCTAAGGAAAGGGCTCAATGCCTACTACGCATGCAGAAACTCTATAGGAATGAACTGGGGTCCACAAGCGAAGATAGTAAACTGTATTTACACATTGGTTGTCAGACCGACGTCATTCTTCACCTATTTCCTATAGAGGACTTTCTGTTGAGAACAGCAACTAGAAGTCTCCTTAGACACGCAGAAGTAGAAGTTTGGTGAGGACAGGAAGAACAAGTCACACAGCAATCTTAAATGAGATCACGGACTATAAGGTCGTTAAAATTGATTTTAATAGGACAACCCTCAATGGTGATTCCAGATAGGGACTTTTGGGGTCAAATGGGATAACCTACATGAGGCTAGTTCGGTATTTACAGACAGGTAAAAAATAGGGAAAGGCACACGAGCTGGTATCTTTATCCTGGGAACGAACATTCGTAGTTCTTCCAGATAATGGGTATTCGATGATTGCGAATCTTGATAAGCGCCTTAACCAGCATTTAGGAAGATGAACCCAAAACCATTGAACATATTATCTGTCACTACCCGAAGCTGCAACGTCATAGGCTAAGGTGGTTGAGCAGACTTTTCCATGAAAGTATTAGTGATATCGAAAAGTGTAAATGACGGATATTAAGGCACTTCTGGGTAAAAATTGGAGGTAGAAATTATTATCGACGGGCGGTAGAAGGGAATCGCAATGAAACCAAATTTTATTAACCTAACTTTATTAAAAAAAGCTTAAGTGGAAGTGTTGCATTTTGCTATGGACCTTTTAATTTTCTGTTGGGGAAATTGATATTTTGCGAGTTTTTTCACAGCAGTTTTGAGGGAGACTATACATTTCTATTATTTTTATTAAAAATTAAATATTTGAGAATATATATTTTTATTTAATGGCGACTTTTATGGCATGGCGACTTATGGTGTATGTGGATTGTCTGGGTAGCAGACTTAGACTAAATGGTCATACATCGAGTCCGGACATATTTTGAATGAACTATCTACGTTAATGCAATCATTCAAAAATGCGTTTTATTGATTTAGATCAGCCAGATTATCCAACTGCTGTCAAAAATAACTTGACAAATACTCTTCAATTATTACATTATGATCAACTTTAATTATGATGGCAATATATTATTTTCACATTAAGCAACGCAACGAAGGCAAAACAAAATTTTACGTTTGATAACATCTGCTCCATGGTACGTTAAAAACTCAAATATTCATCGTGATTTAAATATGCCACTAGTGAGTGAAGAAATTGCAAAATACGCAGGCAAATATTTAACTTAACTCGAGTCACATCCTAATCCGCTTGCCCGTAATATTTTGAGCTTTACTGGACACATCCGCTTAAAAAAGAGGGACACAAGGGCTCTTATACCCAACACTCCAGATGGGACTGCTTAAAAATACTTCTTTTTGAGTATCACTACTTATGTATTATTTATAACTATCACTAAGCTTATGTCCGATATTGGTCGGGCCTAATAATTATATTTAGATTTAAGATTTGATTACTTATTGTTAGTTCATTTTTGAAGATACAATAAATAAATATGTATATGAAAAAAAAAAAACATTAAGCAACGCTTTCAACAATCTAATAGCAGAGAGATGCGAGGAAAAACAAATAGCAACAATGACAAATCATTGTAATCTTGACATACATACATATCGTTACCTTAAATGCAAACGGACGTAACTACACAAAAATGCGAAATCGAGTTTTTGATTGATTGTGGTTCATTTTATCAAACTACATGTTCACGAAAATATTAAGACCTCTTTGCGAACAAAAATTACGACTTTATTAAAGAAATTCAAACAGACGTAATTACGAATGCATCTTATTTTTATTGCAAGAAACGTAACTAACATAAAAGCTTAAATATATATAAAAAGGAAATAAATGGTCAAATACATATAAGTATCCATACTACAAGTAAATTTCGAAGAACGTTTAAAAAAATACTTTATTATTATTGATTTTGTAACGTTTTTTGTTTCTTCTGAAAGAAATATAAAAGTGTAGTTACGTCCGCTTGCATTTAAGGTGACGATATGTAAGTACGAGTATGTACATATATTTTATGCAAAATTGTGTTGTAGAGATCGACCGAAGGCGTTTTTTTTTTGGCCGAAGCCGAAGCCGAACTTCGGCTAAAATCCTAAACTTCGGCCAAAACCGAAGCCGAAGCCGAATGTTTTAAATGTTAAAAATGATTCTTACGTTTTATATGAATTAAGAAAAAATTTTGCTTTTTTGAGATAACTGAAATAGCTTTAATATCTATTGGATACATAACAAGATAAATAAAACTATTCTGCAATTTCTAGATTGCTTTTTCATATGATCACTCACAAGTACGTCGAAGTAAAAGAAAATAGAAAGCAACAGGGTTGTATTTCAAAGCAACCCTTTCAAAACGCTAAACACAATAGAAACTGTCGGCGAGCCAAACATAATTTTATTTTTCAAGCTTGGAATGGAAAATATTCGGCTTCGGCTAATCGGCCGATTTTTGCCATAGGCCGAATTTTGGCCGATTACCAATTTTTAGCCGAAGGCCGAGGCCGAAGCCGATTAATCGGTCGAACTCTATTGTGTTACAGACTTTATCAATAACTTTATAGTTTTTTGCCTCGCTTGGAAGATTTGCGTTAAAAAATACTTGTTTAATCTCTGTAGTTAATTCCATTTTTTTTTATTTTTTGCTGAACACCTCTGGTGTTCAGATATATTTTCCTATAAATAAATTTTCGTATAGAAATTTGTTATTCGCCCCAACTTAAGCAAGACAACAAGTGCAACAGATAAAATATTTGTGGCCAAGGAACGAAGAAGAAAATAAGCAAAAACAAAGCAATAAAAATGTGTGTATGTTATGTATGGCCTCGCGGACTTTTAACAAGCAACGAATATCCAATGCACTTGCTTTTTTTAGGACAATGTTACAAACTGTGAAAAAATAAGATAAGGAAAAATTGCTCATAAAATGAATTATTATGGGCCATAACGATTAGTATCAGTATGCTTTAATATGCCATTGTCTTTTTAATATTTTTCGTCAGGTTTTAGCTCCTCTATTTGGTTTTTAGTTCTTAATGTTTCTGTATTTTAACTATACTTTAGTTATGGCTGGTTTGTGCTATTGACATGTAGCTGGAGGATTATCACAATATATTGTGGTTTACCTTGTAACAAGTGATTCTTTCGAGTTAATTTTGTTGCTCGCAAAACATGCCCATCAAGTTTGTCCCATTTCTAATCGATAAGTTGACATGTATTGTGTTGAATGTGTGTGTGTACACGTTACCGACATGTAAAACTGAAGCTTAAAAAGTCCCGAACATTAATGCGGTCACATAGCCGAATGGTATATATTTTTTACAATGACGGCTAATCCTCCCACGAGTCACGAGCTTTTGTGTTGGGCTTCTTGGTGATATTTCGTGTCTATATTTCTGTAAATTTTGTTCTTGATTTAATACCATGTCGTTGTTGATTTTATAAAGGACCCTTTTTAATGTAATATCAGATCGTTCTTTATTTATTAGGTAATAGTATTTTTGTACAATTTTATTTCACGGTTTGTTTTTATATAATAATGCATTAAGCTTCATTTGATACTGAAAACTATTAAAATATTGTTTAATATTCGTTCTCAATTTGATACTAGCCGTTAAATATTTTAGAACGTAATTTTTCCTTCTGTCTACTCGATTTTTGTTCCTTCTGATAGGTGGGAAGTCAATCATTTCTTTAGTGTTGTCGCCTCGATTGTGTTTCTCTCGCCATGAGCCTTGAGGATTTTTGCGGGACTGTCGTATTTTTAAAAATTTTCAAATTTTTTAAGTTAATTGTATGAGGTTAATAAGAGAAACTTTGTTTGGAAATTCTGTTTACAAACTTTCTATAAAAGGAAATTTTTTATAAAAAAAGTAATGTAATATTGTAAAGTATAAATTTGTTTGTCTTTAACAGCTATCTCACGACATCAAACGTTTTCTTACGTACATATATATTCTAGATAACAACTATCAGTAGCAACTATCAGTACTATAACTTAAACGTAATCCAACGCGAACAAAAAAGAAATCACTTTCACACAAACTAGCATTCGTCAAAAACAGTAATTTACTTTTACTTGTCGAAGGCAGTTAAAGGTAAACAAAATTTGTGCAAAACCACTCACGGAAATCGTTACAAATTTTAATCAATGAATATTTAATTTTCTATAAATATTATTGCAGCACATCAAAAAATATTTTTTTTATTTCAAAATATTTCGACTGAAAATTGATAATGAAAACAACAATAAAGTAAGAAATTTTGTTTTTGGTTTCAATAAAAATTTTCAGTCGAAAGTTTCGTTTCGTTATTGTGAAACAAGCCATTAATTTTTGTACAATAGACGAAAATGTTGTACATTTTACGAAAATGTTTGTAGCTTGTGCAGGAAAACAGTACCTGTACCCGGATTCTGTAACTTTTTGCGAACCGAAAATCGTAACATTTATCTATATAAGAAATTTATTATTCGACATACTGTCATAAGTTTATTTTAATTTGAAATTTATTTGCTGGTGGTTCAGCGATGTCCATATGCATTTCATTGTTCCTGTAACAAAAAAAAAATAAAAAATAAACTTATGACAATACGTCGAATAATAAATTTCTTAAATGTTAAATTTAGATTTTATTTTTCATTTTGCCTTATAATTACTTTTATTGTTATCCAAAGGATTTCTAATTGTATAAAGGTGTAGAAAAATAGAATAGATTCATATCGAATATAAATTATTTTTTGGGTTTTGTATAAGTTTATAAGCCTACTATGCTTATTTTTCTTTTGTGATTTTCAAAAATATTATTATTTGTGAATTCTCAATAAGTTTTTGAAAGTCTGTACGTAAGATAAGAGGTTTGTGACTGTTCAAAATGTGTGGTTGAAGTCTACTGACGATTTGTTACAGCAACAATGAAATGCATATGGACATCGCTGAACCACCAGCAAATAAATTTCAAATTTATCTATATATTTATTCGCTTGCGATAATGTGATTCCGTAATTTCTTTTTAACGATAGTGTACAGCTTTATCTTACTCACCATTTAATTCAATATTATGTGGTATGTTTGTATAGAAAATGTGATAATAAGCGCAGAGAACAAAAAATAATAAAGAAAAATTTAATTAATTTGATATTGTGACTAATTTGTTTGTTCTTCAAACGACAGCGAATATCGTTGAAGTATGTTACTGAATACCAAAGTCGATAAATTTTCGTTATATTTATTATAGCGGTACGATTATCGTAATTAAAGCTACTGAATCCAGGCACTAGTTTTATAATTCAACGAATTTCGCACATAGTACACATCAGGTACGAGTCCAGGGGTCTAATCGTCGCTTTCGTTAACAAGCTTATTCGATCACGTTTTTATACCTTTTACCAAAAATGGAAAAGGATATATATAAGTTTGTCATTCCGTTTGTAATTTCCATAATATTCATATGCGACCCATAAAAAATATATATTCTGGGTCCTTATGAATAGGGAGCACGAATAAGCTATGTCCGTCCGTCCGTCCGTCTGGTGTACGTGAAATATTAAAAAAAAAAAATAGAAACTTGTTTTCGGTAGTCACTTTTATATGGCAAAATAAAGTTTATGTTTTCCAGCTCTGCAATTGTCTGCTCGATTTTGCTGAATTTCAATACCAATCTATTTTGGAAAATTTCTGACACACCAGTCAAAGAACGATATCTCTAGCTTTTCTGGGAGCTTCGGAAACCGATTTCACGTACAGACAGACGGACAGACGGACATCGCTTATTCGTCTTCCCTATGCATAAGGATCCAGAATATATATATTTTATGGTTCGCTTATTGATATTATAGAAATTATATATAAACCCTTTTATATATATATATATATATATATATATATATATATATATATATATATATATACCCTTTTATATATACCCTTTTACCATTTTTTTGGTAAAGGGTATAATAAAATGACCTTTCCAGAGTTGGAAAACTTAAAAATTTTTTTTGTTACATAAAAGTAACTTACTAAAATTAATTTTTATTTTTTGTAATTAATAAACTTATTTTATATTTCAGTTCGAATAAAGTTGGTATTTCAAATTAAAATAAATTAAAAAAAAATAAATTAAGAAGACGTTTCCAGAGTTGGAAAATTTTAACTTTTTTTGTTGTATAAAAGTAATTTACTAAAACTAATTTTTTCTTTTTTTTTCTATAAATTAAACATATATTATATTCTTAAGAGAATAAGATTGGTTTAAGAGATCAGAAAAATAAAAAAGGATGATTCCAGGGTTGGGAAACTTACACTTTTTGTGATATATAAAAGTAACTAGGTCTAATTAATTTTTTTTTTTTTTTCTATAGATTATATATATTTAACATTTTGGAAAAAAAAATTTGTATAGAAACTATGAAAATAAAACCACAGGTCCAGAGCTGGAAACTTTTAACTTTTTTTCCTGAATATTAAAGTAACTAAATAAAACAATTTTTTTTAATTTCCTTTTTTCTTTGTGCACTTAACATACTTTATATATATTTTTTTAAGAACTACTAGACTGGTATAAGGAATCAGAAAAAAATTATGATTCAAGGGTTGGAAAATTAATTTTATTTTGTATATAAAAGTAAGTACGTCAAATTATTTGTTTCGTTTTGTTTGCTAAAGCGTAAGAGCTACGGATCTGAAATTTGGACAGAGTATGTAAAACTTTGTCCCATACAAACAATTGTATGTATTTACTCTTTAAATTTGTAAACTTAGTGTATTTTTATACAGACTACAACAATTAACACTAAAATTAAAAAACTTAAATTAAAGGGTGCTCTATAAGTTAATGTAAGTTTGACTATTTAATTTTGAAAACTTGTGTATCTTGGAAACCGTAAGAGCCAAACTCTTGAAATTTTCTAAAACAGTAAAACTAAAAAATCTTAAAATTATAAAACCGCCAAACCGAATGTAAAATATTTCTTAAGTACAAAGCGTATAATAAAATATTCAACTCATTGCTAATATCGAAAAAAAATATTTAATCGAAAAATACCGAGAAGCCACTTACTAAAAATTGCATTAGAGCAAAAAGTTATAAAGTTTTTTTCACAAAACAAATATGTATGTATGTGCTTATGTATATATGTAACTCTATACGAAATATACGCACTTTGGTGAAGGGTATATAAGATTCGGCACAGCCCAATATATGTAGCACTGTTTCTTGTTATTTACAAGTTTTATATACTTTATGACTTAGAATGAAATAGTTTGGCATAGAAATTAGAAAAATAAAAGACATAGCTCCAGAGCTGGAAAACTTAAACCTTTTCTGATATATAAAACTAATTATTTCTTTGGTAATTAAATATATTCTATACTTTAGAAAGAAAGAAATAAGTATTAAGAAACAGAAAACTCAGAGATATGGTTCCAGGGTTGGAGATTGAAAAAAGTTGCGGTAAAAAAATAACCAAAAATATTTTTTTCCATTTAAACATATCATCATATCATATCATCCGATTCATCACTTACCCAATCTGTCACTATAAATAAGAGTAGCCCAAAACCCAAGCTCCAAGTCGAAATGGACCGATATATAACTGTCGGAAAGCGCGGGCGAAGCCCAAATTCTACTAAAATTGCATCTGCTTCAAAGGTATCTAGGGATAACAGCGCGTCCTCCACTAATCGTTTTCAAATATTGCAAGATGACAACGACATACCTGATATATCCGCGAACAAAACCTCCAAGCCGCCACCAATATATTTGAGAGAAAAAAATTCAAACGCTCTTATTAAGAAATTAATTTCGGTCATTGGTGAGAATAAATTTCACATTGTTCAATATCGATGAAACGAAAATTCCCAAGAAATAAAAGATGCACTCGTCCTCCAGGGATTCAAGGTAAAAAATGTTTCCAATATAATAAATAGGGAGAAGAGTCCCTAGCCTCTATTTCGCGTTGAACTTGAGCCGAATGATATAAAATTGAGAAAGAATGAGACGCACCCAATTTATAATTTAAAATATCTTTTATACCGAAAAATAACAGTTGAAGAACCACACAAGCGTTCTGGACCCGTACAGTGCCATAATTGTCAAGAATATGGCCACACAAAAACTTACTGCAAATTAGCTACAGTTTGTGTTATTTGCGGTGAATTGCACGGTTCTGCTAGTTGTATTAAACCAAAAGATCAATCAGAAAAAAAATGCAGTAATTGTGGAGGTAATCACACCGCTAACTAAAGAGGATGTCCTGTATATTCCTTCGTTAAAAAGACTATGGGACAAAAACCTAAAGTAGTTCCAGCACAAACAGCAAACACTTACTCCGCCATTCTTGCGCAAGTGAGCCAACCAGTTAATTCACGTGTATCGTTTGCCGATGCTGCAAAGACAAGCTCTATTCCCTCACAAAATGTTCCACGGCCAAATACTTCAACAAATACAAACTCAGGCTTTAATTTTAATCGCTTTGAAGCTACTATTGAAAATCTGGTGCAAACTATAAACAATTTTACAACAAGTATGACTAGCATGATGCAAGAAATGCTGAGAATGCAAAATACTCTGCTTCAAGCATTAGTTAACAAGCCATGAATATGTTTAAAATATGCTTGTGGAACGCAAACGGCATTCGCCAACACAAAAACGAACTTGAGCACTTCCTCAGGAAAAATAATATTGATATAATGTTGGTTTCTTCTGAGACTCATTTGACTTCGAGAAGCCTCTTTAAAATTAATGGCTACACCTTATATGATTCATAGGACCCGAGAGGAAGAGCATGCAGTGGATCAGCATCTCTGATAAAGTCAAGACTCAAGCATTATATTCTGGAAAACATTTGTGAAGAACATCTACAAGCAACAAATATTTGTGTCGAAAATTTATGCTCAAATTTTGTCATATCATCAATTTACTCCCCTCCTTGGTTCGCAATTACTGAGGATCAATACGAGGATTTCTACAAATCTCTGGGCCCTTGCTTAGTAACAGCTGGCGACTACAATGCAAAACATACGTTCTGGGGTTCGCGTCTTATTACACCTAGAGGTCGGACATTGTTCAACACAATTTCAAAAATGGGCTTGGACGTCATTTCGAGTGGGGTGCCCACTTATTAGCCTACGGACATACAAAAAATTCCGGATGTTATAGATTTTGGAGTCATGAAAAATAATTCTAGGGAATTAGTTTATTTTGAAGCGTCTCAAGATCTCTCCTCCGATCACTCTCCCACGATCGTTACAATTTGTAGCCCACTAAGAAGTGACTTACCTCACCCGTATGTGAAGACGATCAACCATGTTAATTGGCTGGGGTTCAGAAAATATCTCAGTAGTCATTGTACGGAAAACATTACGCTAAGAACATTCGAAGATATTGAATTTAACATTGGCAATCTTATCAAAAATATAAAACAGGCTGCTGAACATGCGACTACCTCCCACCCGCAGATTGGCTTTAATAGCATTTACTCTACGGATATTGAACGTCTCGTAAGTGAAAAAAGAAGAGCTAGAAGGGAATGGCAACAACACAGATCGCCCCAACATTACATCAGATTTACAGAGGCACTAAACGACTCCAAGACTTGCTTGCATTTAAAAAAACTGCATCTCTTAAAAACTATCTGGAAGGTCTTGATGTCACACCAGCATCTAATTACTCTTTGTGGCGCGCTGCTAGAAAGCTTAATACACCTGTTGCGTTTAAACCACCTCTGCGTACATCTACCGGTGGTTGGGCAAGAAGCGATACTGAAAAAGGTAAAATATTTGCTGAGCATTTAAAATCAGTATTTACCTAACACATGTACTGGTTTTATTGATTTGCCGAATGTAGTTGCACTACCCCCTCGACCCATAAAATTTAGAACGCGTGATGTACAAAAACTAATTGCTGAACATAACCCGAAGAAAGCCCCGGGTATTGATGGAATTAGTAACCAGATGCTAATAAAGTTGCCTTGTATTGCAATTAGAATCCTGTTATTTATTTTTAACGCCATTTTACGACTGGAGTATTATCCAAATAACTGGAAGCTTGCCAAAGTTAAAATGATTCCAAAGCCGGGCAAAGACCTTACCAAGGCTGAGTCATACAGGCCAATAAGTCTCCTATCGACAATGTCAAAACTTTTCGAAAAACTGTTCATGACAAAATTCTCCCCAATTCTAGTTAGTAGTGGGTGCATACCGGACCACCAATTTGGTTTTAGAAGTCAGCATAGCACCATTGAACAAACTCATAGATTGGTTCAATTTATAAGAAGAACATTTGAAGGAAAGAAGTATTGTTCTGCGCTGTTTATTGACGTTTCTCAGGCATTTGATAAAGTGTGGCATGAAGGTCTTATTTTAAAATTGAAATCATATTTACCAATAAATTTTCTGAAACTATAAGAAAGTAATATTACTACCCGGAAGTTTACGGTTGTGGAAGGAGACTTCCTGAGTGTGCCTGAATCTATATCATCCGGTGTGCCACAGGGGAGCATACTGGGGCCAGTTTTATATTTGATTTACACTTGTGATATATCTTTGAGCAGCAAAATCCATACATCTCACGAGGCTTCCCGATATCTACAAGAACATATTACACAACTGGAACTATGGTTAAATTTATGGAAAATCAAAGTAAACAAGCAAAAGTGTGTCCAGGTAACATTTACCCTGCGAAGAGATACTTGTTCGCCAATTCGAATCAACAATCAAGTTGTTCTTCAACATTCACACGTAAAATACCTTGGTATATATTGACTCAAAGCTAACACAAATGAAACTGAAATTAACTGAGATACATTGGCTGATTGGTAGAAATTCAACACTCAGTCTAGATTGTAAACTTTTAATATACAAGTCGATTTTGAAACCAATATGGTGCTACGGAATACAGTTATGGGGCACGGAATATTATGCGGTATATTATACAGATTAAAGACCACTTTAATTTAAACATTTTAATTTTTCGACGCTCAAAAATTTTTTTATATATGATCAAACGCACACTTCTCCGTTGAGTTTCAGTAGCAATTTGTGCAAAAAAATTATTTCTTCCAGCATTTTTTATTTTTTTTTTGAAAAAAGTAGACTAAAGCAAATTTTTTGTCACTTTTTTCCGCATAACTTACAAGGATTAATAATTTTGCACGAATAATATTTGGTAAAGCAACAACAAAACCTTAAAATAGTAAATACTAAATCTTGCAACATCAGAAATGCAACAATATCCAATAAAGTAATAAAGTAAGCTGTACAGTGGGCTTAATGAGAAAATAAAAATGATTCGCTAATTTCTGCACAAAAAATTGCACGAAGAAATAATTCTTTTGGCATAAGATGTTAGCAAGATTTGCTCGACAGAGTCTTAGGATAAATTATTGCTATACATATATATGTATCTAAGCGTTATTACTCAGTCTGAATTAGCTGTTGGCCAAAAACTGATGACACCATTTTTTGAGGATGCACTGATTTTCGAAATCTTTGGAGGCCCATAACAAAAACTCCGTCACCAAAATTGGCTCTACTACCGTTTAGTAGTACTATCTAACTTATATTATCAGGACCGTGAGGTTTTCAAAAGTCTCAATTTTATGCATAGTGTAAGAGCTCGATATTTTTACAAAAAAAATAATTATGTATACTCAAAGAATTCTCTTCATAAATTCTATGAATTTCGACATTAATCCAATGAAAAAATTCATTAAAATTCAACCAACGTCACTCTTCGTTGGCTTAATCAAACCAGTTTCGTCAAAATTATTTTATTGAAAACTTCGTCAAATTTATTTAATAGTATCATTGATGCAATGAAATAGCTTCATCGAAATAACAAAATAATTTAATGAAAAGAATGAAATTACTTAAATATAAATGGGGTTCTTAATAATTAAAATATATTGTTGTCATAAATCACGAAACCAGAATATCAGCGCAGTAATTCCAATGAAATTCTTTCACAATATTTGTGAAAAAAATCTAATGAAATTGTTTCATTGGATTTATAAAGCAAAACTCTTTCGGTGTAGATACACACATGTTTTGAATGACATGTTATTTTCTTTTATGCTCAAAATAATTGTAAATTTATAAAATAACAAATATCAATGTACCAGTTTTACGCATTATGTTTAATTATTGCAATAAAATTAAACAATGTAGGATGCAAATATCCTAAAAATTGTCTGTTCTTAGAAGACAATAGATTTCAAGAATATTGTCGCGGTGTTTATCCTCAAGAAGTTTCAATAAAATATCATGACGATTGGATAAAAATTGGAGAGATTTTTGTTATTTACCGTTCGATGCAAACTCCAACAGAATATGTGATCTCATTCAAGCATTCTGTTTTACATGCATGCGAAATTATTGAAGTTTTTGAAACCGACAACATCTCCTGTGTCCACAACCCACAGCAGGATCGTGATCTAACAACCATGATTGTAGATTTAGCACTAGACGCTTGTTTTCCTATGAATATGTATATCACTGATGATTTGATACGCATTTGCTTACATCAAAATAAACGAAGTGACAAGTTGCAAAAATCCACAAAAACCTTGTTGCACTATACATTGGATGATATTTTTCATAGTGGAGCAGACGGTATTGCTCTAAATGTTAATTGGATGATGTCAGTTTATCGTATGAGTATCAAATTTTTAATTGCATTTACTACTAGAAAAATAAGTTTGTTTTGAATAATTTACAACAAAATAGAATATTTACCATAATTTCTTTCGTGTTAACATTGTATTGGAGCGTTAAAAAAATTAAAAAGAAGTTTTATTAAAAAAAAAATGAACAAATATCTTTCGTGCAATAAATTGCTCTTAATTGAAATTATTACTTTTGCTATAAATTTCATACATTTTGTTTTAAGGTGAAGTTGAAATGAACAAGTCGTCCAGCCACTCCTTCTACAGTGATGGATATTGGTATAAAGGTGTACAGTTCTCGTAAAGTTGAGAAAATTATTGCACGCGATCCCTCATGAACGTAGGTACAAAAGGAGTTCAGTAGAACTAAACGATGTGTGACCGATAAAGTTTTCTCGCACAGAGAAAACAGTGCCTACTAAATACCTCATAAAATAGAACAAAATTAATACTAAATCTCTATGGTTTTTTTCAATAAGGAAGTCTTATTAATTTCATAGAGAAAACCTTCTTGAAACAAGTAAGAGTGCTATATTCGCTGTTCCGAATCTTATATACCCTTTACCAACGTACGTACATATATATAGTATACAGACACATACATACATACATATTTCTTTTGTGAAAAAATTTATAATTTTATTCTCTAAAGCAATTAATACTAAGTGACCTTTCAGTATTTTTCGATTAAAGAATTTGATTCAATTATTTTATTTTCGATATTTAGTTGAATATTTACTCTACACTCTGTGGTTAAGATATATTTTACATTCACTCTTATTTCAGTCAACATCGACGTCACGTCAATACATTTTTTTTTTTTTTTTTATGCATGATTTTTATTTATTGTATTTTCATATATGAACTAACAATAAGTATTCAAATCTTAAATCTAAAAAATATAATTAGGCCCGACCAATGTCGGACATAAGCTTAGTAGTAGTTATATATAATACATACAGTGGATCAATAAAGTTTAGGCACATCATGATATTCAATAGTGTTCCGCCAATAACTTTGAATCTGCTTAACTTGACAAAACAATTTTGATGTCGTTTTAAAGATTGATATTTGTATTGACCATTTAGCATAAAAAGTAACTCACATCTTATTGTTTGTACTATATAATGCTTTAAGAATTAAAAAAGAAAATTAATCTGTGTAAAAAAAGTTTAGGCACATACTTCATTTATGCCCTTTGTTTGCTTTTATAACGGCAAATGTCCACTCTGTTTTATTTCAATGCGTATTTCTATGCTTGTGAAATTCTTAGTAGGCCTGTTTTAAATGTGAAAAAAATATTCTTGTTATTTAATTCGTGGCGAAAACAGAAAAAAAGCAACCGCACAGAAATTTCCATAGATGTTTGCAAAATTATTTTAAATCTTCATGAGCAGGGAAAATCCTATCGCCAAATCGGTGTTTTTATACAGAAACCCTATACTAGTGTGAGAAACATCATAAAGCATTTTCAAAAAACTAAAAGTTTAGAGCGTGAGAGCAGAAGTGGACGGCCAAAAAAATTTACAAGCCGCCAAGAGCGGATAATTGTTGCTGCAGTGGCTCAAAATCCGAAAATTTCAGCGGTAGAACTGTGCCAGGAAATGAAGCAAAGCTTCAATGAAAACTTTAACCCACAAACAATAAGAAATACCCTGCACAGAGCTGGCTATCATGGAAGAGTTCCCCGTCGCAAACCGTGTCTTTCGGATATTAACAAGAAAAAGAGGTTAGAGTTCGCAAAACTCCACATTAATCAGCCGGAATCCTTCTGGAATAGCGTAATTTTTAGCGACGAATCAAAGTTTAACATTTTTGGTTCAGATGGTCCACAAAAAATTTGGCGAAAAGCAAACAAAGAGCTTCAGGAAAATAATATTATTAACAATGTAAAGCACGGTGGCGGCGATGTTATGGTTTGGGGGTGTATGGCGGCATCTGGAGTGGGAAATCTGGTCTTTATAGATGACAAAATGGACAAGCACTCTTATTTAAATATATTAAAAGAAATTTTATATCGAAAGTGCTGCGAAGCTAGGATTAAATGGGAAGTTCTTGTTTCAACAAGATAATGACCCAAAACATTCTTCATATTTTGTACAGGAATGGCTTATATACCACTGCAAACAATTGAAAACATCCCCGCAATCACCAGATACGAATCCCATAGAGCATATTTGGCACTTATTGGAGAAAAAAATACGAAAGCATCACATTACATCCAAATAATCACTGAAAGCGGCACTTCGCTTGGAATGGGCAAAAATTACAAATGATGAAACATCTAACCTAGTGAGGAGTATGAGTCGGCGTTTAGAATCAATTATCCCAGCTAAAGGTGGTTCGACCAAGTACTCGACATGCAAAAACCACCAATATACCGAAACTTTTAACATGTGTGCCTAAACTTTTTTTACATAGAATTTGCGTTGTTTTTAGTTTTTAAACTGTTATGTATTAGAAATAATTAGAAATTAATTATTTTTTGTTCTAAATCGTCAATAAAACAATCAATCTTTAAAACAACATCAAATTTTGTTTATCAAGTTAAGAAGATCGAAAGTTATGAGGGAATGCTCTTGAAAATCATGTTGTGCCTAAACTTTATTGATCCACTGTATGTAAGTAGTGATAATCAAAAGGAAAAAAATAAAAGTATTTTCAAGAAGTCCCATCTGGAGTGCTGTGAATAAGAGCCATTGTGTCCCTCTTTTTTAGGCGGATGTGTCCAGTAAAGTTCAAAATATTACGGGCAAGCGGATTAGGATGTGACTCGAGTTTTGTTAAATATTTGCCAGCGTATTTTGCAATTTCTTCAGTCACTAGTGGCATATTCAAATCACGATGTATATTTGAATTTTTGATGTACCATGGAGCCGATGTTATCATGCGTAAAATTTTATTTTGCCTGCGTTGAATTTTCTCTACATTTGAAGCTGAAGCAGTACCCCATAGTTGAATTCCGTAGCACCATATTGGCTTTAAAAGCGACTTGTATATTAAAAGTTTACAGTCTAGGCTAAGTGTTGAATTTCGACCAATCAGCCAATGTACCTGAGTTAGTTTAAGTTTCATTTGAGTTAACTTAGAATCAATGTGGTGTTTCCATGTAAGTCGTCGATCAAGGTGTATACCAAGATATTTCACATGTGAATGTTGAGAAACAACTTGATTGTTAATCCGAATGGGGGAACAAGTATCTCTTCGTAAAGTAAATGTTACTTGAACACACTTTTGTTCATTTACCTTGATTCTCCATAAGTTTAACCAAAGCTCCATCTGGCTAATGTGTTCCTGGAGTTTGCGGGATGCCTCATCAGGGTTTTCATGCATACTAAGGCAGGCTGTATCGTCGGCAAATGTGGAAGTATGGATACTACTGCTCACAGGCATATCACAAGTATAAATTAAATATAAAACTGGTCCCAGTATACTCCCCTGTGGCACACCAGATGAAATTTTTTCAGGCCTACTTGTAAAGTCTCCTTCCGCAACAGTGAACTTACGGGAAATAATGTAACTTTCCAAAAGATTTAAAATGTTTATTGGTAAGTAAGTCTTCAATTTTAATATTAGGCCTTAATGCCACACTTTATCAAATGCCTGGGAAACGTCATTAAACAGCGCAGAACAATACTTTTTTCCCTCAAAAGTTCTTCTTATAAATTGAACTAATCTGTGAGTTTGTTCAATGGTGCTATGCTGACTTCTAAAAACAAATTGATGGTCTGGTATGCACCCACTACTAATTAGAATTGGGGACAATTTTGTTTTGAGCAGTTTTTCGAAAAGCTTTGACATTGTAGATAGTAGACTTATTGGCCTATATGACTCAGCCTTTGTTATATCTTTGCCCGGCTTTGGAATCATTTTAACCTTGGCAAGTTTCCAGTTGTGTGGATAATACTCCAGTCATAAAATAGCATTAAATATGAATAACAGGATTCTCATTGCAATACGAGGCAAGTTCATCAGCATCTGATTACTAATTCCATCAATACCCGGAGCTTTCTTCGGGTTGAGTTCGGCAATTAATTTTTGTAAATCACGCGTCTTAAACTTTATGTGTTGAGGGGGTAGAGCGACTATATTCGGCAAATCAGCAACACCAGAACATATATTTGGCGTAAAAACGGATTTTAAGTGCTCAGCAAATATTTTACCTTTTTCAGTATCGCTTCTTGCCCAACCTCCGGTAGATGTGCGTAGAGGTGGCTTATAATCAACGGGTGTTTTAAGCTTTCTGGCAGCGCGCCACAAGGAGTAATTAGACGCCGGTGTAACATCAAGACCCTCCAGATAATTTTTAAGAGATGCAATTTTTTCAGATGCAAGCAACTCTTGGAGTCGTTTAGTGCACTCTTTAAATCTGATTTTATTTTGTGGTGATCTGTGCTGTTGCCATTCCCTTCTAGCCCTTCTTTTTTCACGTACGAGACGTTCAATGTCTGTAGAATAAATTTTATTAAACCCAATCTGCGGATGGGAGATAGTGGCATGTTCAGCAGCCTGTTTAATATTCTCGCTGAGATTGGCAATGTTCGATTCAATATCATCGGGTGTTCTAAGCGTAATGTTTTCCGTACAATGACTGCTGAGATATTTTTTGAACCCCAGCCAATTTACACGATTGATCATCTTCACATATGGGTCAGGTAAATTACTTCTTAATGGGCTACAAATTGTGATGATCGTCGGGGAGTGATCGGACGAGAGATCAAGAGAAGCTTGAACTTGAATTAAATCCCTAGAGATATTTTTTATGACGCCAAAATCTATAACATCCGGAATTTTTTGTATGTCAGTAGGCCAATAAGTGGGCTCCCCACTCGAAATGACATTCAAACCCATTTTTGAAATAGTGTTGAACAATGCTCGACCTCTGGGTGTAATAAGACGCGAACCCCAGAACGTATGTTTCGCATTGTAGTCTCCAGCTGCTACAAAACAAGGTCCAAGAGATTTGTAGAAATCCTCATATTGATTCTCAGTGATTGAAAATCTGGGAGGGGAGTAAATTGATGATATAACGAAATTTGAACAAAAACTTTCAATGCCAATATTTGTTGCTTGTAGGTATTCTTCACAAATGTTATCAAGAACATAGTGCTTGAGTCTTGACTTTATTAGAATTGCTGATCCACCGCAAGCCCTTCCTCTAGGGTCCTTTGTATCATATATAGTGTAGCCATAAATTTTAAAAAGACTTCTCGAAGTCAAATGAGTCTCAGATACTAACATTATATCAATATTTTTTTCCGTGAGGAAGTGCTCAAGTTCATTTTTATGTTGGCGAATGCCGTTTGCGTTCCAGAAACATATTGTTAACGTGTTCATGGCTTATTAAGTATTGCTTGAAGCAGAGTATTCTGCATTCGCAACATTTCTTGCATCATGGTAGTCATATTTGTTGTAAAATTGTTTATAGTTTGCACAAGATTTTCAATAGTGGCTTCAAGCCGATTATAATTAAAGTTTGAGTGTGTATTTGTAGAATTATTTTGCGGTGAAACATTTTGTGTCGGAATAGAACTAGCCTTAGCAGCATCTGCATACGATACACGGGAAGTAACTGGTTGGCTCATTTGCTGAAAAGTGGCAGAGTAAACGTTTGCTGATTGAGCTGGAGGTAATTTAGGTTTTTGCACCATAGTCTTCTTTACCAAAGAGTACACACGACAACCTCTGTAGTTAGCGGTGTGATTACCTCCACAATTACTGCATTTTTTATCACTTTGATCTTTTGGTTTGTTGCAGCTAGCGGTGCCGTGTAATTCGCCGCACACAACACAAACAGAGGGTAAATTGCAGTATGTTTTTGTATGGCCATATTCTTGGCAATTATGGCACTGTACAGGACCTGAACGCTTATGTGGCTCTTCAACTGTGATTTTTCGGTACAAGAGGTATTTTAAATTATAAATTGGATGCGTCTCATTTTTTTTCAATTTTATATCATTAGGCTCAAGTTCAACACGAAATAGGGGTTGGGGAATCTTTTCTCTATTTATTATATTGGACACATTTTTTACCTTGAACCCCTGGAGGACGAGTGCATCTTTTATTTCTTCGGGGGAAACATAAGAATCTATGCCCTTAAATACGATCTGCATGCCTTTAGCGCTCTTAAGCTGGTATGTGTAGAAGCTTGTTTTACTTTTTTCAAATTCAGCAACCATTTTGCGGAAATCAGTTTCGTCATAGATTTGAATTTTCGTTTCATCGATATTGCCATGTTTTATTGGAACAATGTGAAATTTATTCTCACCAATGACCGAAATTAATTTTTTAATAAGGGCATTTGAATTTTTTTGTCTCAAATAGATTGGTGGCGGCTTGGATGTTTTGTTCGAGGATACCTCGGGTTTGTCGTTGTCATCTTGAAAAATTTTAAAGCGGTTTTGGCGATTAGTTGAGGATGCGCTGTTATCCCTAGACACTTTTGGAGCAGATGAGATTTTTGAAGAATTCGGGCTTCGCCCGCGCTTTAAAATTGTAATGTATCTGTCCATTCCAACTTGTACCTTGAGTTTCGAGTCGCTGTTATCTGTAGTGATAACGTCAATACATTACCAAAATATTGGGGCTTGTTTACTCGCTCTCGAGATATTCAAAAACCGTGCTGCTATTTAATAACTCTAAATTATTCTTAGTATTGCACCTCCATACCAAGTAAACTAACTTGTTTTATATTTTCCCGTATTTAATAATCATTGATGTTGTAAAACTGCTTAGTGTCTTGATTTAAAGTTCCCATTGCAAATGGTATACATCGTGGTATTATGTAAACGTTTTATTCCTACAGGATTTATTTTGAAATTTGTTCAGCAGAAAGGAAAGGTATCAGGAAAATGAAACGGAACACATTTTTTAATTTATCTTTAGCGATAAATTTTAGTTTTACTAAAAATTAATAGTTATTATGCTGAGAGCACAATAAGCACAAACCTTCGTGTAAACTTCAATTTGATTAGATATCCATAAAAAAATTAACCATGTATAAAAAATCTTGAGTAATGATTTTCCTAAAACATGAAATCTGTTTAACTGAAAAAAAAATATTTTTGGTTATTTTTTTACCGAAACTTTTATTAAGCTCCAACCCTGGAACCATTTTTCTGAGTTTCTTTATAAACTATAGAATATATGTAATTACCAAAGTAATAATTAGTTTTATATACCAGAAAAAATTTAAGTTTTCCAGCTCTGGAGCTATGTCTTTTATTTTTCTAATTTCTACGCCAAACTATTTCATTCTAAGTCATAAAGTATATAAAACTTGTAAACAAAAAGAAAAAACTAAATTGACCTAGTTACGTTTGTAAAAAAACAAGAAATTTAGCAACCCTGGAATCAACCCTTTAGATTTTTCTGATTTAAAAAATTAATAAAGTGTGTTAAGTGAACAAAGAAATAAAAAAAATTAATTTTATACTTTAATATTAAAAAAAATCAAAGTTTCCATCTTTGGAGCTGTAATTTTCATTTTTCAAATTTTATACGCCGAACTTTTCTTTCAGAAGCATAAAATATATTCAATTTATAAAGGAAAAGTTTTAGAACTATTTAATTTTACATAACACAAAAAGTGTAAGTTTTCCAACCCTGGAATCATAATTTAGGATTTTTCTAATTCCTTATACCAATCTAGTTCTTTAAAAAATACATAAAATATGTTAAGTGAACAAAGAAAAACTTAGTTTCATTTAATTCCTTTAATATTAAAAAATTCAGTAAAGTGCGACTTTGACTCGCGCACGAAGGGTTCCGTACATTCGGTTCTGAGCACTTTTTAATGTGGCTTTTTTGCTTTTTTGAAGTTATTTTCATTTAAACGATTTTTTCAGTTTTATCACTTTTTTCTCGTTTTGGCGAATTTTTTCTGTTTTGGAGGTTTTTTTCATTTTGGCGATTTTTTTTTGTTTCTGGGGCTTTTTTTCCATTTAGGAGGTTTTTTTCATTTTGGCGACTTTTTTTCATTTTGGCGATTTTTTCTGTTCTTGGGTTTTTTTAATTTTGGCGATTTTTTCCTGTTTTGGGAATTTTTTCTGTTTTTTTGGGGTTTTTTTCGTTTTGGCGATTACTTTCCATTTTGGCGACTTTTTTTTATTTTGGCGATTTCCTTTAATTTTGTGGCGTTTTTGTTTTTCATTTTAGCAATTTTTCCGGTTTTTCGCGATTTATTTTAGTCTTAGAAATTTTTTTTTAATTAGGTGCTTTTTTTCGTTTTGGCGACTTTTTTTTTTGTTTTTGGCGATTTTTTTCGGTTTGGCGATTTTATAGTTTTTGGTTTTTCAAGTTTTACCGTTTTTTAAAATTTCAAGAGTTTTGCCAAGATACAGCAAGTTGTCAAAATTGCATAGTCAAAATTGCATAAACTGATGGAACACCCTTTAATTAAATTTTTTTGAAATTTTGGTGTTAATTTTTGTAGTCTGTATAAAAATACACTAACCTTACAAATTTCAAGTGTATATATATATGTACATATAATTGTATGTATATTACATGGGATTTTAACATTTTTCGTTGCTCGTTTTGGAACACCCTTTGATTTCCAAATCTCATGTATTTGTTTTTGTAGCGGCCAAAGGTCTACACTGTGTCCAGATTTCAGGTCTGTAGCTCTTACGGTTCTCGAGAAAATACCCTGTGACATACATAGTTTTAGACATAGTTAATTTTACATAACACAAAAAGTTAAGGTTTTCCAACCCTGGAAACGTATTTTTAATTTATTTTATATTTTTAACCGACTTCATTTTAATTTAAAATACCAATTTTAGTCGTACTGAAGTGTAAAATAAGTTTATTTATTAAAAAAAAATAAAAATTTGTTTTCGGTAGTTACTTTTATACGGCAAAATAAAGTTTAAGTCTTCCAGCTCTGCAATCGTCTGCTCGATTTTGCTGAGTTTCAATACCAATCTATTTTGGAAAATTTCTGACACACCAGTCTAAGAACGAAGTCTCTAGCTTTTCTGGGAGCCTCAGAAAATCGATTTCACGTACAGTCAGACGGACAGACGGACAGACGGACATAGCTTATTCGTCTTCCCTATGCATAAGGATCCAGAATGTATATATTTTATGGGTCGCTTATTGATATTATAGCAATTGTAAACGGAATGAAAAACCTATATATACCCTTTTACCATTTTTTTGGTAAAGGGTATACAAATTAAACAGTTGTTTAACTTAGAGAACAAAAAACCAAAAAAGGAAAATCACATAAAACTTAGTCGTGATTATTAATGGAAGATCATCTCGTACAAAACTGTGCTCTTCTGCAAAACAGTCAAATATGACTTAAGCACTTTTTCCTTATTGCCACAGATACAATGCCAGATACTAACATTTAAATGCACTCAAGAAAATTTTAAGTAACAGCAGTTCAATTAGGAAACTCCACCTCTACCACAAAATTACCACACCAAAAAAACACTCCATTTGGTTGGTAGAAACAAACAGATTAATGTCAAAATGTGTTATGGCTTTTACTTTTATACATACTGACACACACTTTATACTTTAAATTCACTCAACTGCTGAGGTGGCAAAAAATCTAAGCATGTTTTAGCCGTCAAATATGTTCATACTCATACAACTTCCCTGCAAATAATGGGACTAGTGTATACATGCATGTAAAGATTAGTCCAAGGTGGAGTATGAGTACTCCAAAACTATTCAAAATATATGAAAAAAAAGGTGGTCGAATTAGCTTTGCGAATTTCTGGGGTTGGACCACATGGTCCAATTTTGCATTACATCGCACTAACCCCAAAACTACCCCATATGGAATAGTTATAGACTAATCGCATATAATTTGTAAGTGCATAAGAAGAACGATCATAATCGTTTAAACACGAACACTTATCGTGCAGCATTGAATGCTTTTAAGAAAACAACATGATGTACTTAATCCGTTTCATCTAGATTGGACCACGTAGTCCAATATTATTTTAACAGAGCAATAGGCAGTGAAGTTGGCTGCTAAAAAGCTACTTGTGTTATTGTTACAAAGTAATATTATTTTATCTATTTTTAAGTCAATCTAAAATTTATTTCTATTTTGTAGGTTTTATTGAACAGTATAAGTTAATATTACTGTCCATTAGAGCGTCTCGCCCAACAGGCAACAAAAAAAAGTTCTCCGTACACCAGCAAATATAAAGTATTATTCCAAGGAGATTTCAAAAAATTTTTTATTATTTTTTTTTTGCCGAACGTAGGGGTCGCCTTTTTAGTTTTTTCGTTATATCTTCCATATTTACAGTCCGATCTTAAAGTTTGATATAGCGAATATTTTTGTCTCAGGGAGGCCAATATTTTTGCTCTTGGGTCCATTGACCTCAGGTGTACCGTTTTAGTACTTACCCCGCAAATCTCATTTCCTACCACCCTAATGTGGCACCCTAATGTTAGAAATTTATAGCTCGCAAAAAATCATAAAACTTTTGCTAAGAAAGTATTTCGATAATTACAGCACAACTATTTAAAAAATGCTTTTATAAATTCATTGTTGCAGACCGTAGGGGTCACCTTTTTAAATTTGTCATAGCTTCAGTATTTACATACAGATATGAAAGTATAATATATCGATGAGTTTGTCTGTGGCAGACGAATTTTTTGTTAATTCAAAAGTCTTTGACGTCAAAAGTCCTTGACCTCAAATAACCTTTACATCATACCTCAAATTATACAACAAGGAATAAGCAACAAGAAAGCAAAGTAAAATAATAGAAATTTTAGTCGATCATATCTCGACGTGATTCCAGTTGGCTATATTTTTGACGGCTCTCGAGTTTAGAAAAAATGTGGCCCATGCGTTGTACTACATGAACAAAACGCTCGGTGTTTTGAGAATGAGATGGATAAGCTGTGAAAATAATTAGGTTTAGCAAAGAAAACTATGAAATGAAGATATCTTTCTTGCGCTTACCTGGTAATTCGATTACATCTTGCGAACATTGTAATGCTTCTTGATGATCTTGGGTATAGTTAAAACTGCAAGCATTGCGGCTCTGTCAATTCGAATTTATTCCAATTGATCATATCGAAGTATGAGTCACTTTTGAAGTTTATAAAATTAACAACTTGTGGGCCGAACATTTGACGAATGCATCCAGTTGCATCATTACAGGCTAATAAAATTTTAGTATAGCCATCTGAACGCACTATCGCATCTTCATCTGTTATCATCGACAACAAAATATTCTCAGGGTGGAAAAAGTACGAGTTATTTTAGATAACAGGACGGAGGGTCTGTTGAACGTCTTCCGGCAACCAACCCATGATCATCAAGAAGCATTACAATGTTCGCAAGATGTAATCGAATTACCAGGTAAGCGCAAGAAAAATATCTTCATTTCATAGTTTTCTTTGCTAAACCTAATTATTTTCACAGCTTATCCATCTCATTCTCAAAACACCGAGCGTTTTGTTCATGTAGTACAACGCATGGCCACATTTTTTCTAAACTCGAGAGCCGTCAAAAATATAGCCAACTGGAATCACGGCGAGATATGATCGACTAAAATTTCTATTATTTTACTTTGCTTTTTGTTGCTTATTCCTTGTTGTATAATTTGAGGTATGATGTAAAGGTTGTTTGAGGTCAAGGACTTTTGAGGTCAAGGACTTTTGAATTAACAAAAAATTCGTCTGCCACAGACAAACTCATCGATATATTATACTTTCATATCTGTATGTAAATACTGAAGCTATGACAAATTTAAAAAGGTGACCCCTACGGTCTGCAACAATGAATTTATAAAAGCATTTTTTAAATAGTTGGGCTGTAATTATCGAAATACTTTCTTAGCAAAAGTTTTATGATTTTTTGCGAGCTATAAATTTCTAACATTAGGGTGTCACATTAGGGTGGTAGGAAATGAGATTTGCGGGGTAAGTACTAAAACGGTACACCTGAGGTCAATGGACCCAAGAGCAAAAATATTGGCCTCCCTGAGACAAAAATATTCGCTATATCAAACTTTAAGATCGGACTGTAAATATGGAAGATATAACGAAAAAACTAAAAAGGCGACCCCCTACGTTCGGCAAAAAAAAAATAAAAAAATTTTGTTTGAAATCTCCTTGGAATAATACTTTATATTTGCTGGTGTACGGAGAACTTTTTTTTTGTGATACGGTCTACTGTCCATGATACAACGTTGACGCATTCATTTAGTTTTGGAACTTGCTCCTTAACACTAAGCAATATAAAATAAGACGCTTGCCGTTTTTGCTTAGGTATGGCTGTGCGCAGTAGTATGAGTAAATAAACAAAACAAAAAATATTTTTTCACACCAAGTATTGCGTCTTCCTTAGAATTTTTCAAAAAACAAGTTCCTTTATACGAGAAGCACTTGTTGGACTTACGAACTGTTGAAATATTATCAGCCGTATGTATAAAAAAAACTAGTTAGAAGTTAGCAAAAATTGGAAAATTGAATATGAGTTTTGCCATACAATCTTACATTTAGGATTTAGTAGTGGGTCAAAACTACATTATGCGCTGATTCTTAATGTGAAATTGTATGGAAGAACCCGTTAGCACCTAGTTCAATGTCGTCACCTATACTAACTCTATGCCAGTTTTTTCTTATACATAAGGACATTTAGGGTGGGCCATTTAAAATTTCAAATTTGAGTCGTCTTCATCATGATGATGATGACTACCACGACTGGTTCAGTTCCTTAGAACGATGACGAGTTGATGTTGATGGATATTCTTGCACATTCTCAGCCACAGCAGCAATGCATCAGATTGAACGCACTGGACGAGAATGTTCATGCGTTGGTTTGTCCAATAGCGATCTATTTTCAGTAAGTCGCTTTAAAAATTGACGCACAAACTGAACTGCAGGCCGATATCTCGAAAATTGTCCACGTATATTTCTTACAGTTTACGTTAAAGACTCACTAATTTGGAAGTAAGTTTTTCGTAATTCATAATTTTGTTCGAGCGTATAGCGTCCCACTTTGCAAATGTCAAATACATATAAACCTCAGAATTAACTAAAAATGAGTTTATCCTACCTTTCAAAGTCAAAGTAATCGATAGTTCAAATTTAAAATTTTAAATGGCCCACCCTTTATACGTATATATGTATTATGGGCCTGTTTGTCTAAATGCGAACGAACGTGTTTTAGCGTTTTTTTATTTTGATCAAAATGTACGCATTCATAGTTGTTTGGTGGCCAATACTCAAAATGTACTTACAACTATACTTGTACATAAAAATGCCAAACCGAAGCATGAATGCGTAGCGTAAACGGCATGGTTCATAAACATGATTGAGCGAGCGCAGCATATTTCTGAGGCTGACTGTAAAATGTGATGTACAGTCAGCGTTACCATTTACCAAGTTTTCCCTTTTTTGGAAGTTTTTTGATATGCCAAAAAGTTTTTTGAAAATATAAAGCTTTGTAAAGTTCTTATACCCTTTACCAAAGAAATGGTAAAAGTGTATATATAGGTTTGTCATTCCGTTTGTAATTTCCATAATATTAACAAGTGGCCCATAAAGTATATATAATATGGATCCTTATGCATAGGGAAGACGAATATGTGTTGTTAGTCTGTCCGTCTGTCTTTTTTGTTAAATAAACTTATTTTATATTTCAGTACGAACAAAATTTACATATATTACAAATATAACGAAAACCCAAATAAATCAAAAACACCTAATTCACACGAAGTCGTTTATGAAGTCTATTTTTCGACGTCATTTTTGGTTTGAAAGCGAACGGGGTAGAGAAGAAAGAGGGGTAGAAAAAATGTCTCGATTTCTGTTTTCTATGGTATTTGTCATATTTTTCTTTACACTAATTTGTGTTCTTGTTGCTACGTTTTATTATTAATATTCTCATATTGGTGTGTTCTTCGAAACAAAATTTTATTAAAAAAGTACGCTGTCGGAAATTTGGTTCACTTTAAGCTAACTATTTCGCAAATAGTACTGACTGACACTTGGATTACCTTCAATGTAATCAACTGACTATTTTAACATTGCGATGACCTAGGCGGTAGTCAATTGTCTCACTCTGCACTACTTTCAACTAACTTAAAGTTGAATTTTTATATATCACCTGGTAGTCAGTAAATTAAAAAAAAAATTTCTTGGGTTCGAACATGTAACATCACACGTTGTGTACTCAGCGCTCTACCACTCGGCTAAGCTGCCATCTAAAATAACAACAGCAAAATCTTATTATATATATTACAAAAACACGTTTAATTGTTATGGGTAAACTCTTCAATGCCCCAACAGATTTTCGCCTTCCACCCCGCAAAATATTCGTAAAAGACTTGTGCGTATTTATATATATATTCTATCCCGGTAAATGCTACGCCCCTTTCAGAAATAGTGATTCGTCCGACAGATGGCGCATTTTTTAGTTTTTTTGTGTTTTTGCACCGTCACTCAAGAACTACTGAACCGATTTTGACCAAACTTCATATGCATGCTCTATAGGGCGTGAGTAGTGTTTCTGTGTAGTTTGAAGTTCGTCCGACAGATGGCGCCATATTTAGTTTTTTTGTGTTTTTGAACCGTAACTCAAGAACTACTTCACCGATGTTGACAAAACTTTATATACATGCTCTATGGGGCGTGAGGAGTGTTTCTGTGTAGTTTGAAGATCATCCGACAGATGGCACAGTATTTATTATATTTGTGTTTTTGCACCGTAACTCAAGAACTACTGCTCCGATTTAGACCAAGCTTTATATACATGCTCTATGGGGTTTGAAGTTCGTCCGGCAGATGGTGCAATATTTAGTTTATTCGTGGGCAAAATCCAATTTTCATATTGTACCACCAATGCCATATACAACACTAATGTTTGCTTAGGGCCAGCAACGCGGACCGGGATCAGCTAGTGTTAATATAAAACTGAAATGAGTTTTAAAATAGCTGAGAATAAATTTGTTGGCTCTCACCAAATTCGATTACGTACTCAACTTAAGAATTAATTTTGGGTTTGTTCTGGATGACATTGCAGTTAGCTTTTAGTCAGTCTAAGAAGAGCTAACTATAAGTTAACTATTTTGTAGTCAACCACACATTCTCCGACAGGGTATATATTGCAAATGTATGTATAAACAATAAAATCAATAAAAATCCAAATCAATAAAAAAATTCTACATGTAAAAATAATCATCGCATGAACCCAAATAATTTTTCGAAGAAACTTCAAAAGGGAATCCAGAAAAATAGACGTCATAAATTTCATCGTCTGAATCCTGTGAAAGACGTTTCCAGGGTTGGGAACATTAACTTTTTAATTATATAGAAATAACCTCTTAAAACTAATTTTCCCTTTGGATCTATAATTTTAAAATATCTTACATTCTTAAAAGAAAAAGATTGGTGTAAGAAATCAGAAAAATTTTAAATTATGATTCCAGGGTTGGGAAACTTTCACTATTTGTGATATACATATAAAATTAACTAGGTCTAAAAATTTTTTTTATATTTTAATTTATATATATTTTTTGCCTTGGAAAGAAAAGTTGGGTGCATAAAATTAGAAAGATAAGAACCACAGCTCCACAGGTGGAAAATTTAAACTTTTTTTGATTTGAAGTAACTAAATAAAACTAGTATTTTCCTTATTTCTTTTTCTCTTTGCCCACTCATTATATTTTATTTATTTTTTAAAGAACAAGATTGGTATGAGGAACCAAAAAAAATCTAAAAGGATGATTTCAGGGTTGGGAAAAGTGCACTTTTTTTGATATATAAATATAATTAAATAAAGCTAATTATTTTTTTTTGTAATTAAATATATTCTATATTTTAGAAAGAAAAAATTAGTACTCGTATTAAAACCAGAAAAATTTAAATAATGGTTTCAGGGTTGAAAATTTAAAAAATAACCAAAAATAATATTTTTTCAGTTAAAAATTGTTCATGTTTTAGGAGGATCTTTACTCAAGCAAATTCTTTAGTCGAAAAAAAACGAAGGTCACTTACTAAAAGTTGCACTATAATAGAAAATTATAAATTTCATCATAAAACAAATATGTATGGATCTGTATTCTACACACACATACGTTGGTAAAGGGTACATAAGATTCGGCACAGCCGAATATAGCACTCTTACTTGTTTTTTTTATAAATATGTACATAATTTAACTTTTGCAGTATATTGCATTATGGATTGCATTATTAAGTTATGTTTGTATGCAATAAAACCATCTTATATTTTCTCACTCCCTTATTACTGCAACAGTGTTTAAAGGTTCAGTTAGTTGACAGTCATGGAATGTAACTGCAACGTACGAAATAGCTGATCGATATTTTTGTATGAAAAGTAGTAGGTTACAATGTAAACAATGTACAAATAAATAATATATTTATTAACGTATTTGATATTTTTTTTAAGATCTCTAAATCTAAATATGAATTTTATTTTATGTTTTTTTTTATTATGTGTTAACACATCAACATAATTATGTTTTTGATTTTAATCGTTTTTATATTTTTAAATAAAATGAATTTCAAATACATTTTTCTGTTTTCTTTTAAAATTTTGGTACAGATTTAAGATGTTTTTTAAAAAGTATGTACGGAATCGCTGTGTACAGTCTATATCACGATGTTGCCAGTATGAAACAACAGTCATAAAATTATTGCTATTGTAATGCATTGTTTAGATGTTACTACAAATCGTATAATGCAAAGTAGTATAAGGCAAAGTATCATGCTTTTGTATTATGCTTTATCAGTTTACTCTAAACCTGAAAACCATATAAAGTTTTAATTATCGACTAAATGAGAACTTTTACCTACTCATATACATTTGTGTGTTTTATGGTATATACAATGTACTCTTTACTTATACGACTGGTAACCGGGACTGTTATAAGTCTGTGACCTTACGTTCCTATTATGTATGTATGAGTTTTTCTGCAACCTTAGCACAGCGTTCAGTGAGCCAGCGAATTTTTCGAAAATTCTTTTTGAAGTTAGGGATTTTATTTAAGTTTTCTTGCCCTTTCTTAGATAATGCAACTAATTAAGTAGCTGTAAAATGAAGACTATACTCCTAAGAATCAACAATCTTTATATATATGTATGTATATTAGGGTAATAACTTTGCTTGGACGTCATTGATCCAATGGTCTACATATTTTACAGGCAAAATTGTTTTTATAATACCTAAATTTTTTTTATTAAAAAAATTAATTTAATAAAAAAAACTTTAGGACCTAACGCGATTTCTAAAATACATACAATATTTTTGTATTATTTTTAAATAACTTTATTCTTAACTATGGTAAATATGCTCGTATGTATGTACGTACTACATACCTATAGTAGAAAAATATTTAGAAACAGGCTTTTAATTTTAGGTATTTCTAGAACGAATGGACTTTATTCTGTGACTATGGTTATGACCCCTTAGTTTTAAAATTAATATAAATTTTAACAGCCGTATTCATAAAAAATGTTTAAGGTTTATTACAGGTTTATTTAACAAATTTCCCATAGAAATAATTAATAAACTTAACATATTTTTTTATGAATACGATAAATTAATAGAATTTAAAAATTTGAATTTGCAAACCTCGAAATTTTGAGAAGCCTATAGGAGGCAAACACATGCTTTTCAAATAGTGTTTGTACTTCAACTTGAAAGCTTAGGTTGTAGAGTGTGTAAAAAGAACCTTTGTAAAAGAGAGAAAGAAATCTGAAAGTGGAAGGATTGATGAAAGAAAGGATCTAGAATAACTGCGCAAAGTTAATGCGTTTTTATCTAAAAAGCTTGATGATGCCGGATGGAGAATATTTAAATTGCGTAATGAAAATGATTCCTTAAAAAACAAATTGGAATCAATAATTAAAATACAATGCAATGAGCCGAGAGTATTGAATATTTGGATAAAATGGGGACTCCTCAAGTATTGGCAGGTAAATAGAGTTGGGGAGAAAATAGAATTGGGAGGAAAGTGCTGTGAAGAAGTGTCAAGCAAGCATCTACTGGAAAGATCTAAAGATAGCAAACCATTTCTAGGAAGATGCTGAAGTAAGACAAAGAATTATAATATTAAGACCAATAGGATTATAATATTAAAATTATATCTAGGAGCATTGCAAACATAGAGGTCTACATCCGCAAGGATTTGCAGAAGGTTAAAACTCTTCTTGAAAGGGAAAACGTTAATTTTTATACACAAACCCCTAAGAGACTTCGGGTGAGGGAGACCCTCCCTGATTCTTTTGAGTTTGAAGGAATTTTAGTCTTTCTGAACGCTTTGCAGATTGGAGTAAATATAATGGGATTAACACGACGGTACGTTATATTTTGCGTTGCAGGGTACGAATTAGAAAATTTGAGCGCACTGCTAGTACGCAATAATTTAACTGCCAGCGTTTTGATCATGTCAGCACAAAGTGCTGCATACAGATGTGTATAATTTGGGAGATCTCATTGACCTGGCAAAGTGAGAAGTGCCTGCTAAGGAAGATAACATCGAGGAAATTTTAGTGACTGATCCTGTGACTGGTCAGGTCTCAAAGAGATGTCGAAAAGAGCTTCTTCGTGAATTGGAGACAAAAAGGGTTTCAAATGGCATTTCTCGTCCCCGTATTCAGTATTCCAATGGGAATGTGGTTGTGTTTCTTCCTCTACAGTGGCTGCAGCTGACACTGCTTTCGCTAGGAGTGTACCTGTACCTTCGTCAGAGATTTTCAAACAAACTATAGGACCAACTAAGATCAATACAGGTGTATGTGAAAATTATTTCGACAATAGCAGCAACATAACGGTGAAGCGGTACTCTGCTATAAAAGCAAAAAGAAATCGTATCGATTTCGTACCGACACACAGTGGGTTCGATGATACCGAAAGTGGCGATTAATTCATGGGAGCCGTAATTTAAATTTTTTTGAAATTTTTTTTTTAATCGTTAAATATACATAAAAATGCATATTCTGAAAAAAAGATACACGGAAAAAATTTTTTTTTACGATTTTATAGACATTTTTATTTTTCGGAAAATTATAGTTTTTTTCAGAATTTTCGCCGCAATTTTAAAATGGAAAGTGATTTTTTTAAAAAATGAGAAGCAAACGAAAGCTGATATTGTCTTCTTTCTGAAAAATAAAAAAATAAATATATATTTTGCATAAATATGAACATAAGTTTAATTTAAAGTCTGAATTTGGGGTTTGAAGGATTTTGAGAATTTTACAAGTTTTTAAAAAAGTAACGAATTAAATTTTTATAATTTTTTTTTGTTTATCAATAATTGCCATACACTTAAAAACAAACCATATTAAACAAAAAAAATTAAAAAAAAATGTTTTTGTCTGTTTGGGAAAGTTTTTTCAAGTTTGTGGAAAATGGGCTTAATTTACAAATTTTATTGTAAATTTAAAATAGAAAGCTATAAATGATTAAATAAAATTTAAACTTAAAATATATTGAATATATTATTAAAAAGATAAATTAAAAATAATATATATATATAAATATTTCTACATAATTGATTTAAAGTCCTATTTGTCCTTACGACAAAATTTCATGAATTCTAAAATTTGTATAAAATGTTAATAAAAAAACAATATTTTAATTTTTTTATGCATTTTGTTTGTATTTAAGAAAAAAATTATGTATTATACACTAATTGTTTTAACAATCTGCATCATAATCTTCCTCATCTGTATCATTATGTTCATCCTCACCTTCATCATCATAATCTTCACTATCATTACTCTCACTATCATGTATTTCTTGAGAAATAATAGGCGATAGCAAAAGCTGTAGTTCGGAATTTGATAATTGTTGCTTTTCTCTCCGCTCATTTTGTTTATTTATACTAGATATGAATGGATCTGAACTGAGAAAAAATCTATTTAGAATATCTTCATTCGACTTTTTTCGGCTGCATTTGCGAGCAAAGTGTTCCCTATAATTTTTAAAATCCTTATTTCTGGCTTCCTAAGCTTCTTTTGAAAGTTCTCCAATCGGTAAAAGGGCATATTTTATGATTTCGGGACCATGAATTAAAAATTTATGTATTGTAGGAGTCATACAAAACCATGGATATTTTTCAACAAAGTACTTTGCAGTGTTATGAGCAAAATTGCGAAAATTCTCTAGGTGGATTTCGTGACCACAGGAAATAACAACTAATATTGTGCGCATTTTTTTTATTAAGGCCAAATCAACTTTCGTTATTTCTGCTGATATTTCTGCATTTTTAAAAAAACGTCTTGCTGTATTTCCGTCGTTAAAATTTCCGGAACCTGGCTTTGGCTGATCCACAATTAATCCAGTTCTTTCCCGAAATTCTTTTTGAATTCGTGATTTTGTTTCTGCAACTATTTTCTTATCCTCATCCGACCTTGCTTGCCACTTTTTTATTGGTATTTTATGGGATAAGTGGAGGAGACACTCAAAACATCGTATCCACCCGTGAAGTATTGAAAGCCCAAATTCCAAAGTATCACTGTTTACTTCCCTAACAATCATTATGTCAATTGAGTTAAACATCTTACTCGTAGCGCCACACAAATAACACTTCTGTGTAGAGCGCGTGTCTGTAATCGCGTTACACACTTTTCCATCTATCATTACTAAAGATAATTCATGGTGAACTTTTATAGAATTTTCTCCGACCGAAAGTAATGAATCTATAAGATTTTTTTTTCATCCTCAACCCTTTTCTTTTCTAGTTTTGAAACACTTGTTGTTTCCTTAATATACTCAATTTTTAAAGGTCGACAAAATCTCGTTGATGAAGGACGTGGATTTTTCCAAATTGTTATATTATTATTAGCCAGTTTGAGAGGTACAATGGACGTTATAAAAACTGCAGAGTCGCTTGAATTTTAATCTAAAAAAGCCTGTTTATACGAACTATGTCCAGAACTTCCATCAAAACCCCACTTCGAATGCAATGTTACATCAGATAGTTTTTCTTTTGTTAAAATATCAACGCATTTTGGAATTTTAAATATTCGTTCAACCGTGTGATTTAAAAGTCCCTGAAGAGTAACTTGTGCGGAAGTTTCACATATTTTAACTTCTTCTCGGTTGGGATAGCACTTTTGTTTTGCTTCTTGCACTTTCGTATACGAAGGAAATCTTTCCGGAGCAACTCTTCTTATAACATTATAGCTATGTCGAGAAAGTTTCGCTTCTATTAATACACATAAAGCTTCTTCCGGGCTTAATTGATGTGGCTTGTATTTCTTAAATTTTCTGTATTTCCTATATTTTGCAGCTCTTGTAGGTGTTGATGTTGTGATTTCCTTAAGTAATTTTGATTCTTCAATTTTTCCAGAATCTCTTAAAGCCATTTGTGTAGCATAAGTCAAAACAGATAAAGAAGTACTTTCTCTAATGCTTCTACTTTTCTTCGCTTTTGATTTTTCACAACTCTCTTCAAATGAAACTTCCTTAAGACCTCGTTTATTTGTTGGTGGGACAAAAGATATAGAACTATCTAGCCATTCCTTATTTAAGTTCAAAAAACGTTCATTGTTCCTTTGACTTTTGCTATAACGGATCTTGAAGTCGGAAGCAAAGTTTTTAAATCTTTGTTCAAAATCAGTCATATTGGTGGGGTTTATTCGTTTAATTATTTTCATTTTTAATATGCTGATTTTACCTTTCCAGTCATGTACTTCAATATTTTTCATAAAATTATAAAGCTCACGGCGAGGAATAAAAGTAGTATTGGGGCTTGTCCCTAAAATAGATTAAATTATTTTTTAAAATAATTTAAATGTTTTATTTGTTTAGCCTTTTACCCAATACCGATTACTTTATTTGAAGTAAAACACTATAAACATTTCTTTTAAAACAACAAATATTAATATAACAACATAATAACATAATAGAGATGAGCTCGTGAACCGGGATTTATTTTTGTGAATTCTTAACCATGATATTTTCAGCATGGCTATTTAATCTATAATACTGATTTTAATGCCAAAAAAAATCAGTTTCATTTGTTAAAATTATTAGCAAGCCATTTTTTGTATAAATTTTCGTTATGTTTATTTTTTTAATTTAACACTCTCGTGAATGAAGATGACTGAAACTTTTTCACGCACCTATCTCTATTGAAATTAAAATTCTCCGACAACAATTACAACAATAGTAAACATTGGACGAATGACTATAGCAAAACAAAATACACGTTAGTTTTGTTAAATACATGACTTTGAAAAAACAGGACTTCAAACAGAAAAATGTTAATAGCAAAAAATGGAGCAACAATACCGCAAATTTTCTTGCTTGTATTATCAAGATAAGATTCTATATTTTTAGAAAATATATGATTCAAAACCCAACCTTAACTAACTTAGAAGTTATGGTCCACGAAACATCGAAAATAGGCAAAATTTGGACCTTTTTAAAAAAATCCTCAAAAATATTTTCACACATATTTTCAAAAACACTACATCATTTTTATACACTTAAATACCTGAAGTTGAAGCTTCCATTCTTAAAATAACACTTTGTTGACGTTAAATTTGGAAATTACGGACTCGTTTAATGCAAATTTTTACTTTTTTCGCTTTTTAAAACAATTACAAAAAATTTTTAATTTTGACAGCTCACTATGGAGTCAGCTGACAAGATAGATGCTTGAAAATTTACATAGTGATGTATAATTATATCTAGTTTTATCCAATACCAAATATTAATACAAAAACTTAATTTTAAAAATTCAATTAAGCGTCACTTTCGACCCATTTCACCCCACTGTGCGACATATCGTTGCGAAGTGGTGTCAACCATTTCATATAAAAATTGTTACGATTTCGGTAATATTTCTGTTCTGAAATCGGAAGATTTTGTCTACCAGACGTTACGAATTCGGAACATTTTGTTTGATGGGTATATATGTACATAAGTATACGACTATATATGTTACAATTTTTATTTTTAAAACTATATAAATAAAAAGTTAAAAATCTTAACTGCTTTTAACCAAATATCCGCCTGTGTATATTGACATAATTTAATACTTTTTAGAGCATCTTGCTATTTTTTCTCTTCAGGTGATTTTTTCCTCTTGCATTCATTCGAAATCATTCATTCACTGTTAGCCCGTCGAATGCATTTATTTTCGATGTGTGATCATAAATTTAATTCCGTGTTTTTATTTGCGCTCTTCATTTCATGTTTTGTTTAGTGGACTGTGCAAATTTATTTTATTTACGTTTATTCTTGTACTCTTTTTAGCTTGTCTACATTTCAATTTATGGCTACTCATCTTAATGTATAAATGCTGAGCTAAAATATTTTAAATTATATATAAATATGAAGAAAAGAGAATACAAATCTAAAAATTTGGAGTTGTTTATCTTCACCGCACCCTAATCAGTGAATTATAGTAATTCCATTAAATAGCAGACTTATGAGCAACAAAGTTCAAAGCATTAAAATATTTTTGACAAAACTAAAATTTATTAGATTGTACGAAATTTAATTGTACATGAGACAAAAATGTAAACATACATATCGTTATCTGAAATGTAAAATGAATTGTAAGTTAACCGCGAATAACGTTGCAGGTGACAAAATGATAATTTTTCAGGAGAGCCAAAAAGCTTATTTTGAAATAAGATTTTTTTCTTTCTTTTAATTTTTTTAACTTAAAAAAAATAATGATATTTAGCATTACTTTTCATCAAGGTTGGCAAACGGTATCGTAAAAATACCGATACCGATTCAAATACCGCTAAAATTTGATACCGGTATCGTTACCGATACCGAAATCCATTTCGGTTAGAAAATACCGGTATCCAGATTACCGGTACGTACCGGTATACCGATTCCGGCCAAAAAATGAATGATAGTTGAGTTGTAGTTGCCAAATTTTTATTATGTATTACAACTTTTTCCACCATGAGACAACTGCTTTTCATCAGTAGTATTTTGGTTTTTATTTCGACCATTGTGTTCGTTTTGCTTTAGTATTCCAGACGCCAACCAATCCCATTTGTCAACCAATATTATTGCCATGTTCATAAAACATAGAATCTCAAGAAAAAATAGCAAAAGGGCAAAACTAAAAATATTTAAAATGTTTTTTAATGGATACTATGGCTTCAAAAAACATAGCATAGATAAGAACCTTTGTTTTTCGAGCACTAATTCGAAAACAACTAAAATTAGTTGTCATTCAGAATACCAAAAAAAAGTTAAGTTGTTTCAGTTTCAATCCAAATTAGTTGAGCTGTAAAACGTAATATGTGCAAAAATTGCAAAAATATATTTCAATTAACTTTCTTTCTTTGGTGTTGGTCTTGTTTACACACTTCACCGTAATATATAAGGTTGATAGAGAAAAAACTTCTAAACTTTTATATTTGAAGTTAAAGATTCCTCTTGAGGTGAAGAAAAGTACTTTTAAAATGAAAGAAGAAATTTTGGCGACCACTGTTGTACCAATTTTGTACTCTGTGTTTATATAATACATCTATTAAATTGTACTTTCATCATCCTGGAAGCTTAAATACACTGAAAGCGTGTAAATAGAACGCGAAATACATCATACAGGAAGTTTTATAACAAAAAGTCTTCTAACAAAATATTTAAAACAGTCCTGTGAATTACTCTTATTCAATTATGTTTTATAAACAAAGTTATAAACAAAAATATTGCCTAAGAACGTGTCCAAAGTAGAAAAATTTCGGAAAAACCGAAGAAATCATATTTGGTGAAAAAATAAAGACTTATTTGAAATTTACTGAAACAAGACATATCTATATGGTTCAAAAGGTCTTAGTCTCTACTTTCTGTATCCGTTTATAAATTTAAAATCGGTTGATATTTAATTTGGACACAGTATGTAGACCTTTGGCCGCTACAACAACAAATACATGAGAATTGGAAATTAAAGGGTGTTCCAAAACGAGCAACGATAAATTTTAAAATCCCATGTAATATACATACAATTGTATGTATGTATGTATATACATACACTTGAAATTTGTAAGGTTAGTGTATTTTTATACAGACTACAAAAATTAACACTAAAATTTCAAAAAATTTTAATTAAAGGGTGTTCCATCAGTTAATGCAATTTTGACTATCTAATTTTGAGAACTTGCTGTATATTGGAAACCGTAAGGGCAAAACTCTTGAAATTTTCAAAAACGGTAAAACTAAAAAATCAAAAAATTATAAAATCGCCAAAAACAAAATAAAATCGCCAAAAAAAGCACCAAATTACAAAAAAAAAATTCTAAGACTAAAATAAATCGCGAATATCCGGGAAAATTGCTAAAATGAAAAAAAAAATCGCCAAAATGAAAAAAAAATCACCAAAATGAAAAAAATACAAAAAACAGAAAAAATCGCCAAAATGAAAAAAACCCAAAAACAGGAAAAAGTCGCCAAAATGAAAAAAAATCGCTAAAATGAAAAAAATTTCCAAAATGAAAAAAAATCGCAAAAACAGAAAAAAACGCCAAAATGAAAAAAACCCAAAAACAGGAAATAATCGCCAAAATGAAAAAAAGCCCCAAAACAGGAAAAAATCGCCAAAATGAAAAAAACCCCAAAACAGGAAAAAATCGCCAAAATGAAAAAACGCCAAAATGGAAAACAAATCGCAAAAAACAGAAAAAAATCGCCAAAATGAAAAAAAAGCCCCAAAAACAGAAAAAAGTCTCCAAAATGAAAAAAATCGCCAAAATGAAAAAAAAGCGCCAAAACCAAAAAAAAACCCAAAAAAAAAGAAAAAAATCGCCAAAATGAAAGAAAAAAACCCCAAAACAGGAAAAAATCGCCAAAACGAAAAAAATCGCCAAAATGAAAAAAAATCTTCAAAATGAAAAAAAGCCCCAAAAACAGAAAAAACCCCAAAATGAAAAAAACCCCAAAACGCCAAAATAAAAAAAAAACGCCAAAATGAAAAAAACCCCCAAAATAGGAAAAAAGTGCAAAAAATTAAAAACAAAAATCGCCAAAATGAAAAAAAACTCCAAAATGAAAATAAACCCTCAAAAACAGAAAAAAATCACCAAAATGAAAAAAATCACCAAAATGAAAAAAATCTCAAAAATAAAAACAAACGCTAAAGACAGAGAAAAATCGCCAAAATAAAAAAAACGCCAAAATGAAAAAACCCCAAAACAGGAAAAAAAATCGCCAAAATGAAAAAAAACCGAAAAAAAATCGCCAAAATGAAAAAAAAAATCGCCAAAACCAAAAAAAAACTAAAAAAAAAAGAAAAAAATCGCAAAAATGAAAAAAACCCCAAAACAGGAAAAAATCGCCAATATGAAAAAAAATCTTCAAAATGAAAAAAAGCCCCAAAAACAAAAAAAATCGCCGAAATAAAAAAATAAAGGCAAAATGAAATTAAACCCCAAAAACCGAAAAAAAATCGCCAAAATGAAAAAAAAAATTCCAAAACAGGAAAAAATCGCTAAAACGAAAAAAAAGCCAAAATAAGAACAAAACATCGCCAAAATGAAAAAAACCCCCAAAATAGGAAAAAATTGCAAAAAATTAAAAACAAAAATCGCCAAAATTAAAAAAAAGACTCCAAAATTAAAATAAACCCCCAAAAACAGAAAAAAATCTCCAAAATAAAAAAAGCGCTAAAAACAGAGAAAAATCGCCAAAATAAAAAAAAACGCCAAAATAAAAAAACCCCCAAAATAAGAAAAAATCGCCAAAATGAAAAAAACCGAAAAACAGAAAAAAAATCGCCAAAATGAGGAAAAAGCGACAAAACTGAAAAAATCGTTTAAACTGAAAAAAAACAACTAAGAGTGCTGTGCCGAATCTTATCTACCCTTTACCAACGTACGTTCATATATATAGACACATACAAACATATTTGTTTTGTGAAAAATTTATAAATTTTTTCTCTAAAACAATTAATAGTAAGTGATCTTTCAGTATTTTTCGATTATAGAATTTGATTCAATTATTTTATTTTCGATATTAGCAATAGTTGAATATTTTACTCTACACTCTGTGGTTAAGATATATTTTACATTCACTCTTATTTCAGTCAACATCGACGTCACGTCAATACATTACCAAAATATTGGGGCTTGTTTACTCGCTCTCGAGATGTTCAAAAACCGTGCCGCCATTTAATAACTCTAAAATATTCTTAGTATTGCACCTCCATACCAAGTAAACTAACTTGTTTTATATTTTCCCGTATTTAATAATCATTGATGTTGCAAAACTGCTTAGTGTCTTGATTTAAATTTCCCATTAGAAATGGTATACATCGTGGTATTATGTAAAAGTTTTATTCCTACAGGATTTGTTTGAAATTTGTTCAGCAGAAAGGAAAGGTATCAGGAAAAAGAAACGGAACATGTCCTTTATGTCTTAAGCGATAAATTTTAGTTTTATCTCCATTTACTAAAAATTAATAGTTATTGTGCTGAGAGCACAATAAGCACAAACCTTCGTTTATACTTCAATTAGTTTAGATATCCATAAAAAAGTTAACCATATATAAAAAATCTTGAGTAATGATTTTCCTAAAACATGAAATCTGTTTAACTGAAAAAAAAAATAATTGTGGTTATTTTTTTACCGAAACTTTTTTTAAGCTCCAACCCTGGAACCATTTTTCTGAGTTTCTTTATAAAATATAGAATATATGTAACTACCAAAGCAATAATTAGTTTTATATACTAGAAAAAATTTAAGTTTTCCAGCTCTGGAGCTATGTTTTTTATTTTTCTAATTTCTACGCCAAACTATTTCATTCTAAGTCATAAAGTATATAAAACTTGTAAACAAAAAGAAAAAACTAACTTGACCTAGTTACTTTTGTAAAAAACAATAAATTTAGCAACCCTGGAATCAACCTTTTAGATTTTTCTGATTTAAAAAATTAATAAAGTGTGTTAAGTGAACAAAGAAATAAAAAAAATTAATTTTATACTTTAATATTAAAAAAAATCAAAGTTTCCATCTTTGGAGCTGTAATTTTCATTTTTCAAATTTTATACGCCAAACTTTTCTTTCAGAAGCATAAAATATTTTCAATTTATAAAGGAAAAGAAAAACATTTTTAGAACTATTTAATTTTACATAACACAAAAAGTGTAAGTTTTCCAACCCTGGAATCATAATTTAGGATTTTTCTAATTCCTTATACCAATCCAGTTCTTTAAAAAATACATAAAATATGTTAAGTGAACTAAGCAAAAACTAAATAAGAAAAAACTTAGTTTCATTTAATTCCTTTAATATTAAAAAATTCAGTAAAGTGCGACTTTGACTCGCGCACGAAGGGTTCCGTACATTCGGTTCTGAGCACTTTTTAATGTGGCTTTTTTGAAGTTTTTTTTCAGTTTCGGTTTTTTCCTTTTTGGCGATTTTTGTCTGTTTTTGGGGCTTATTTTCATTTTGAAGATTTTTTTCATTTCGGAGTTCTTTTTCCATTTTGGCGATTTTTTTCTATTTTGGGTTTTTTTTTCATTTTGGTGATTTTTTCCTGTTTTTGGGTTTTTTTTCATTTTGGCAATTTTTTTCTGTTTTTTCGGTTTTTTTCGTTTTGGCGATTTTTTTTAAATTTTGGCGATTTTTTTCATTTTGGCGATTTTTTTTTTTAATTTTGACGATTTTTTTTTCATTTTGGCGATTTTTTTTCATATTGGGTTTTTTTCATTTTGGTGATTTTCTTTCATTTTGGCGATTTTTTTCGGTTTGACGATTTTATAATTTTTTGATTTTTTAGTTTTACCGATTTTGAAAATTTAAAGAGTTTTGCTCTTACGGTTTCCAAGATACAGCAAGTCGTCAAAATTGCATTAACTGATGGTACACCCTTTAAGTTAAATTTTTTTAAATTTTAGTGTTAATTTTTGTAGTCTGTATAAAATACACTAACCTTACAAATTTCAAGTGTATATGTACATACATACATACAATTGTATGTATATTACATGGGATTTTAATATTTTTCGTTGCTAGTTTTGGAACACCCTTTAATTTCCAATTCTTATGTATTTGTTGTTGTAGCGGCCAAAGGTCTACACATTGTGTCCAAATTTCAGGTCTCTAGCTCTTACGGTTCTCGAGAAAATACCCTGGATAATTTTAGACATAGTTAATTTTACATAACACAAAAAGTTAAAGTTTTCCAACCCTGGAAACGTTTTTTTAATTTTTTAGTATTTTTTTAATTTAAAATTCTAATTTTAGTCGTACTGAAGTGTAAAATAAGTTCATTTAGTAAAAAAAAATAAAAATTTGTTTTCGGTAGTTACTTTTATATGGCAAAATAAAGTTTAAGTTTTCCAGCTCTGCAATCGTCTGCTCGATTTTGCTGAATTTCAATAACAATCTATTTTGGAAAATTTCTGACACACCAGTCCAAGAACGAAGTTTCTAGCTCTTCTGTGAGCTTTGGAAAACCGATTTCACGTACAGACAGACAGACAGACGGACAGACGGACAGACGGACATCGCTTATTCGTCTTCCCTATGCATAAGGATCCAGAATATATATATTTTATGGGTCGCTTATTGATATTATAGAAATTACAAACGGAATGACAAACCTATATATACCCTTTTACCATTTTTGTTGGTAAAGGGTATAAAAACTTCAAAAAAGCAAAAAAGCCACATTAAAAAATGCTCATAACCGAATGTTCGTTCGTTTTTGCTTTGTTCACTTAACATATTTTATGTATTTTTTAAAGAACTAGATTGGTATAAATAATCAGAAAAATCCGAAATAATCATTTCAGCGTTGGAAGGCTTACACTTTTTGTGTTATGTAAAATTAAATAGGTCTAAATTTTTTTTTCTTTTTCTTTATAAATTGAATATATTTTATGCTTCTGAAAAAAAAGTTTGGCGTATAAAATTAGAAAAATAAAAATTACAGCTACATAGATGAAAACTTTAATTTTTTTTTTGATATTAAAGTAGCTAAATAAAATTAATTTTTTTATTGTTCTTTACTCACTTAACACACTTTATTAATTTTTTAAATCAGAAAAATCTAAAAGGTTGATTCCAGGGTTGGAAAATTTATTGTTTTTTTTACAAAAGTAACTAGGTCAAGTTAGTTTTTTCTTTTTGTTTACAAGTTTTATATACTTTATGACTTAGAATGAAATAGTTTGGCATAGAAATTAGAAAAATAAAAGACATAGCTCTAGAGCTGGAATACTTAAACTTTTTCTGATATACAAAACTAATTATTTCTTTGGTAATTATATATATTCTATATTTTAGAAAGAAATAAATTAATATTAAGAAACAGAAAATTCAGAAATATGGTTCCAGGGTTGAAGATTGAAAAAAGTTTCGGTAAAAAAAATAAAAAAAATTTTTTATTTCCATTTAAACCTATTTCATGTTTTAGGAAAATCATTGCTCAAGATTTTTTATACATGTTTAATTTTTTTATGGATATCTAATTGAATTATAAACGAAGGTTTGTGCTTATTGTGCTCTCAGCACAGTAACTATTAATTTTTAGTAAATGGAGATAAAAACAAAATTTATCGCTAAAGATAAATTAACGGACATGTTTCGTTTCATTTTCCTGATACCTTTCCTTTCTACTGAACAAATTTCAAGAAAATCCTATAGGAATAAAACGTATACATAATACCACGATGTATACCATTTGCAATGGGAACTTTACATTAAGACACTAAGCAGTTTGCAACATCAATGATTATTAAATACGGGAAAATATATAACAAGTTAGTTTACTTTGTATGGAGGTGGAATACTAAGACTATTTTAGCCCCAATTTTTTGGTATTGTATTGACGTGACGTTGATGTTGACTGTAATAAGAGTGAATATAAAATATATCTTAACCACAGAGTGTAGAGTAAAATATTCAACTATTAATAATAATATCGAAAATAAAATAATTGAATCAAATTCTTTAATCGAAAAATACTGAAAGTTTACTTACTATTAATTGCTTTAAAGAAAAATATATATAAATTTTTTCACAAAACAAATATGTATTTACATATGTGTATTTATACTATATATTTGTACGTACGTTGGTAAAGGGTATATAAGATTCGGCGTAGCCGAATATAGCACTCTTACTTGTAAAGAAAAAGATTGGTATAAGGACAAAAGAAAATTTAAAAGGATACTTCCATGGTTGGGAAAAGTAACTTTCTTTGTTATATAAAACTAATTAAATAAAGGTAGTCATTTCTTTGGCAATTAAATATATTCTATATTTTAGAAAGAAAAAAAATCTGTACTCGTATTAAATTCAGAAAAATTTAAATTATTTCAGTGTTGGAAGAAGAAGAAAAAAGTTGGGTAAAAATAACCAAAAATAATTTTTTTTTCAGTTATAAATATTTCATGTTTTAGGAAAGCAAATTCTTTAGTCGAAAAAAAACCGAGAGGTCACTTACTAAAAATTGCACTATAACAAAAAACTATAAGTTTTATCACAAAACAAATACGTACGTATGTATTTTTGTATGTATGTATGTATGTATCTGTAGACATATACATACGTTGGTAAAGGGTATATAAGATTCGACACAGCCGAATATAGCACTCTTACTTGTTATTGATTTATATTTGTATACGATTATTTTTTAAATTGTGGGTAAAAACACAAATGAATAAACTTTTATTTTATTTTAATTTTAACTCTTGATCTACAAAAAAAATTAATGTATTTATACCATATTTTCTTGTATAAAAATTGATTTGGATGTTAACTAGGGAAACGTTAGGCCAAATAGTTTGTTAATATTTTATGAAGGCGTGACAAGGTAAATATTTATCATCGAGTTAGAGTTAATAGAGAAAAATTATAACACTAGTCAATAAATTTCGTTCAAATATATTTGTTATCAATAAGCTTGGTAACTGGGGACGTGTCACATCCCATAAACATTTACGTACTTACAAAATTGGGGACCTCTTACAACAAATTTATTTATTACCATACATTTGGACTAAGTTTAGCACCAATTAATTATATTAAGGGAATAAATTATTAAATATACTTGTAGAGTAAGATAGCAAGCTTTCACATAATTAAAATAAATCCTACGTGGTCATTAGAGATGATGGGTCCAGTGATTGTTTAATAATATTGTTCATACTAAATGTGATTTATAAATTGCACGTACATATATATAAAGCCTATACTCGTATCTCAAGCAATTTCATTGAAATTGTGCATACACGTTACGATAATGCAAGACTATAAATTTTTGCTTGAAAAGGTATTCGTTAACATTATTGCAAAATGTAAGCTGTTTCTCATATGCCTCTTCCTACGAAACTTTAAATGAGCCATAAATTCTTCTCATACCACAAGCCCGAGTTAGAAAAAGGGCCGGGGTCATTTTGTGCTAGAGAGCTGAAATTTTGTACACAGGTAGGACCAGGTGAGTTACGTAGTGGACAAATCCAAGTGCACCGACTGTTAAAGCAGGGAGGTGGTGCCACACCCATAAAAATTTAACTCAATACTATGCGGCAGAGAACTGAAATTTTGTAGAGAAATATTCTCAGGTGACTTACTAACTAAAAAATTGGCATGTAAAACTATATGAAATTTTAACCTTCTGTTTTATGTACTTCGGCTAAGCAGACTTTAGTATGTTAATACATTAAGAAAAGTAGGTGGGGTTACGCACAAAAAAAATTACTTTATAATTTACGTATTTATTTTCCATACAAATTGACACAAAAAAGCAGCCACAGTCGATAGATAGAATCTGTTTTATTCTCGGAACGTTTTTTCTTATGCTCTCATATTTAAATACTCATTCTCTCAAGAATGCTACCATATTTCCAATAAATATCATACCTTTTGTGAACAAAACTACAAAGAAATATAAGCACAAAAGAAAATTAAATTAAAATTAAAATTAGAGAGCATATGAAGTTACTGCCATAGATTTTATTATGGGCTTTGTTAATTTGTTGACCATTTTTCCTGAAGTTGCGGACTTATTCTGTTTAATCATTTCATTTATCAAAACGCTTCTTACAAAAATTCGTACATACTAAGGACTCTTGTAATAACACAATAGTTCATTTCAAAAGTATTTTATGGAACTCTGGCCCTTTCATCTGGCTCATTCATCATAAGTAGAAATATATTGGGCTAAAAATGTTAAGTTCAGGATGTTTTATTAAAGAAAACTTTTCCAAAAGGAGTAAAAAAACAAAAACATAATATTGCAAAATGACCAAAATGACTAGACAACCGGGTTCCTTGGAAATATTTTTAAATTTTTTATAAAAGAGAGAACTAGAGTTGTACTTATCAGCTCTTTTTATTGACAGCTCTTTTCAGCTCAGCTCACTTTACTGAAGTATTTCATTCAGTTAGCTCAGTAGATCAGTTTATTTGTAATGAATAATTTTGTCAAAAAACTAACATAATTATACAGTGTGTATGTGTGTTTCGTCAGCAAATGAAGTATAAAAATAAATGAAATAGTTTTACTGTGTGGAAATATAGTACATACATACCTGTATTAAATTTTAAAATTAAAAATTAAGTAGTACTTCAGATATTTTAATATTATCATAAGATATTAATTACTTTCAGTGATGTACTTGTGTGATACATAACAATTTTGATAAGAAAGCACACAGTACTGAGCTAAAAATGCTCAGTAGGTTTAATGGCTTATAGCACTCAGTAAACTATATTGTTCAATTGAACTAATTCGTTCAAGAGCGGTACAACTCTAGATAGAACAATACATATTTTTTCACCTCTTTATATGACACACATTGAGCTGTTACTTGATAAATTCAGTCTATTCGTGACTTGGTTTTTAAATCACTGTAATTAAGTACCATTCATGCAAATATCACTCATCTCAAGTTATATAGTATGTTAAAGTTTAGAGCGAGCAAGTGAATAGTTTTTGCGTGTCAGTTTCGTGACTAAAAAATTTGGGAAACTCATTTTGAATTTAAGCAATAACTACTCGAAAATTCTTTTACTCGATAGAAAAAAATGTTTATATACATCCCATAAACGTAATCGTACACAAATGTACGTGAGTATTTTTTTTTTTTGGCTACGAGTAGAAAATTATTCACGATGGCGTCTCTAGTTTTACATAATTTCATAACGATGGACGGTAGCAATGTAGACACCGAGTTGCAGCTAATATAAATTAAAAATTTGTATAAATCAATGACAACCATCAATACTTGGGTCTTTACAATAGCACGAAAAGCAGAGCTAACAAATTAAACCATAAACCAAATGAAATATGGTATCAAACATGCATATTTAAATATATCTAAAAAGCTACATTTTTATCCCATTGGTTAATTAATTTTTTATACCATTTACCAAAAAAGAGTAAAAGGGTATATATATGTTTGTCATTCCGTTTGTAATTTCCGCAATATCATAATATAAAGTATATATATTCTGGATGCTTACGCATAGAGAAGACGAATAAGCGATGTCCGTCTGCCCGTCTGCCCGTCTGTCTGTACGTGAAATTAGTTTTTCGAAGCTCCCAGAAAAACTAGAGACATAGTTCTTGACCTGCTGTATCCGAAGCCGTACAAAATAGATTGGTATTAAAAATCAGCAAAATCCAGCAGACGGCTGCAGAGCTGGAAAACTTAAAGTTTATTTTGCCATATAAAAAGAACTACCGAAAACTTTTATATTTTTAATAAATAAACTTAATTTATACTTCAGTACAAATAAAATTGTCATTTCCAATTAAAAAAAAATAAAAAATTTTAAAAGACGTTTCCAGGGTTGGAAAACTTTATTTTTTTATTTGTTATATAAAACAAATTTTTCTCTTTTTTTCTACAAATTAAACATATCTTATATTCTTAAAAGAAAGAGGTATGTATAAGAGATCAGAAAAATAAAAAAGGGTGATTCCATGGTTGAGAAACTTAAAATTTTTTCTGATGTATAAAAGTAACTAGGTCTAATTATTTTTTTTTTCTTTATAAATTATATATATTTTACGTTTTAGAAAGAAAAATTTGGTGAAAAAAATTATAAAAATAAAACCACAGCTCCAGAGCTGAAAACTTGTAACTTTTTTCTGGCTATTAAAGTAACTAAATAAAACAATTTTTTAATTTCTTTTTTTTTGTTCACTTAACATACCTTATATATTTTTTTAAGAACTACTAGATTGTTATAAAGAATCAGAAAAAATCTAAAAGGATCATTCCAGGAATGGAAAATATTTTTTTGTATATAAAAGTAACTATGTCAAATTATTATTTTTTGTTTACAAACTATTAATACATTATGTCTTAGAAAGAAATAGTTTGGCATAAAAATTATAAAAATAAAAAACATATCTTCAGACCAGGAAAACTTAAACTTTTCCTGGTATATAAAACTAATTAAATAAAACTAATTATTTCTTTGTTAAATAAATATATTGCATATTTTAGAAATAAATAAATTAGTATTAAAAATTGTGGTTCTAGGGTTGGAAATTAAAAGAAACATTGTTAGTAAAAATATAACGAAAAACAATTTTTTTCCACTTAAACATATTTTATGTTTTAGGAAAATTTTTACTTTAGTTTTTTATACTATTTACCAAAAATGGTGAAGGGTACATATAGGTTTGTCATTCCGTGTGTAATTTCCACAATATTCATATGCGACCCATAAAATATATATATTCTGGGTCCTTATGAATAGGGAAGACGAATAAGCGATGTACTAAGGTAACTAGCTAAAACTAAATTTTTTTAAATATACTTATTTATATTTCAATACGAATAAAATTTGTATTCAAAATAAAAAAAAATAAAACAAAATCAAAAAAACGTTTTTAGGGTTGGGAACTTTAACTTTTTTGTTATAAAAAATAACCTTCTACAACTAATTTTTCTTTTTTTTTATCTATAAATTTAAAATATCTTACATTCTTAAAAGAAAGAGAAGGGTGTAAGAAATCAGAAAAATTTTATATTATGATTCTAGGCCTGGGAAACTTACACTTTTTGTGATATATAAAATTAACTAGGCCTAAGATTTTTTTTATATTTTAATTTATATATATATATATATATATATATATATATATATATATATATATATATATATATATATATATATATAAATATATAGATATATATATATATATATATATATGTATGTATTATGTTTTGGAAAGAAAAGTTGGGTATAAAAATTACAAATATAAAAAACACAGCTCCACAGCTGAAAAATTTGAACTTTTTTGATATTAAAGTAACTAAATAAAACTAATATTTCCTTATGTCTTTTTTTCTTTGTTCATTTAACATATTTTATATTTTATACCCTTTGTAAAGAACAAGATTGGTATAAGGAACCAAAAAATGTAAAAGAATGATTCCAGGGTTGGGAAAGTACAATTTTTTTATATATAAAACTAATTAAATAAAGCTAGTTATTTATTTGGTAACTAAATATATTCTATATCGTCACCTTAACGACGAAATAATCTATCTGCAGTTTTCAAAAGTTAACAGGATAGGAAACGTTATAAAATTGGAAAAATTTGCAATATTGAATTGGAAATCACATATTTTGTAATTAAAAAAAAAATTAAAATTAAACTTTTATCTTGATTTTTGATGATTTATTTTTCTCTTTGTTTAGTGCGTAATGGATCTCTAAGTACAAAAACTGGTAAAAACTTGGTCATTTGTAATATTAGATGTTCAAAATTTTGCACACACATGCGTTATGATCAGGGAAACCACAAATATGCTTGCCAAGGTTAAAATGATTCCAAAGCCGGGCAAAGATCTTACCAAAGATCTTACTGAGTCATATAGGCCAATAAGTTTACTGTCAACAATGTCAAAGCTTTTCGAAAAACTGCTCATGACAAAATTGTCCCCAATTCTAGTTAGTAGTGGGTGCATACCGGACCACCAATTTGGTTTTAGAAGTCAGCATAGCACCATTGAACAAACTCATAGATTGGTTCAATTTATAAGAAAAACTTTTGAAGAAAAAAAGTATTGCTCTGCGCTGTTCATTGACGTTTCTCAGGCATTTGATAAAGTGTGGCATGAAGGCCTAATTTTAAAATTAAAGACTTACCTACCAATAAACATTCTAAATCTGCTGGAAAGTTACATTATTGCCCGGAAGTTCACTGTTGTGGAAGGAGACTTTATGAGTACGCCTGAAATAATCTCATCCGGTGTGCCACAGGGGAGTATACTGGGGCCAGTTTTATATTTGATTTATACTTGTGATATGCCTTTGAGCAGCAATATCCATACATCTACGTTTGCCGATGATACAGCCTGCCTTAGTATGCACGAAAACCATCACGAGGCTTCGCGATATCTTCAGCAACATATTACTCAGCTAGAACTATGGTAAAACATGTGGAGAATAAAGGTAAACGAACAGAAGTGTGCTCAGGTAACATTTACCTTAAGAAAAGACATTTGTTCCCCCGTTACAATCAATAATCAAATTGTTCCTCAAAACTTACATGTGAAATACCTTGGTATACATCTTGATCGAAGGCTCACATGGAAATACCACATTGACTCTAAGCTAACGCAAATGAAACTTAAACTAACTCAGATACATTGGTTGGTTGGTAGAAATTCAACCCTCACCCTAGATTGTAAACTCTTAATATACAAGTCGCTCTTAAAACCTATATGGTGGTACGGAATTCAGCTATGGGGTACTGCTTCAGCTTCTAATGTCGAGAGAATCCAACGAAGGCAAAACAAAATTTTACGGTTAATAACATCGGCTCCATGGTATATAAAAAATTCAAATATACATCGTGACTTAAATATGCCACTAGTCACTGAAGAAATTGCAAAAACCGCTGGCAAATATTTAACAAAACTCGAGTCACATCCTAATCCGCTTGCCCGTAATATTTTGAACTTTACTGGACACATCCGCCTAAAAAAGAGGGATACAAGGGCTCTTATTCACAGCACTTCAGATGGGACTTCCTGAGAATACTTTTATTTTTTTATATTTTTTTACTTTTGATTATCACTACTTATGTATTATATATAACTATTACTAAGCTTATGTCCGACACTGGTCGGGCCTAATTATTTTTTTATATTTAAGATTTGAATACTTATTGTTAGTTCATATATGAAGATACAATAAATAAAAATCATGTATTAAAAAAAAAAAAAAGAAAATGCGCATTCAATATGCACTAAAACTTGTAAATATGCTCTTAAAAGTAAAAAAAAATGCTCTTAAAAATAGAATAAATTGGTTTATTTGTAAATGAAAATATATTTTTTAATCAAAAATTCAACAACATTTGCATATAAAATAAGAAAAAAATATATAACGGAAACATAATTAACAAAGAATAACTGGGTTTGAAGTGCAGGTTAAAACAAAATTACTATAAAGTTTTTTACTAAAACAAATTAATTTTTATTGGATGCATAAGAATTTAACTTTAATTTCAAAAGATCACGATATCAGAATTAAGCCTTTGCAACTGTATTTTGGATAAATAAGACAAGATTTTAATTTATAATTTTTATTGCAATAAATAACAAAATATTGACCTAGATTTTCAAATAAAAATCTTTTCTGTCCCATCTTAAGGAACTTTCATACATTTATAATGTTCCTTCAAGGTCTTTTCGGGGCAGAGTAAATCACACACAGCTAAATCGCACAAAGCTAAATTTGTATTGCAACTAACGTCCGTAAAACTGCGTTATATATAAAAAAAATTATACACTACATGGAACATCGGATCAGAGATTTAGATGGCGAAAATTAAAAATAATTTGTAAGCAAATTAACCCAGATAGCTCAGGAAAAAAAATTTCTTTAAAACTTAAATTTTTATTTCGAAAACGAAATTTTAATGCGTTGCTAAAAAAAAAATGTCATAACATTTCATAAATTTTTTTTTTTTTTGAATGGAGTGTTTTTTAAAGGATGGTGGTGCCAAGCGGGTTGAAATAAAATAAATTCCTTAAAGTATCACAATATGCCCTAAAAGCGTAAATTATGCTCTAAAAATTCGAAAATATGCTAAGAACATGCGTGTAAAACTGATATATGCATAAACATGTTTTAAAGGGTAAAATATGCAAAAATATGCACTAACAAATCGATGCCAAAATTCATTAAAAGTTCTGAAACGGATAAATATCTTGTCCCCGCATTAATACGTGATACAAGAAAAAACATGCAATTGCATATTTGCGGTTTCCCTGGTTATGATATAGGGAATAATAATCCATAAAAAACTAAATTTTGACATTTTTGCAGATAGGTTATTAGATCTTTAAGATGACGTTATGTGTGTATCTCTATACTGCATATACGCACTTTAGTGAAGGGTATATAAGATTCGGCACAGCCGAATATAGCACTCTTACTTGTTTTTTACTCAAATCAAATTTTTTTTCTTTTAAAGAAAACAAACAAAAAGCTGAGAAAATAAGACACACACGAAAATTGTACGGTACTTTTTCGATTTTGAAAAACGAATTTAATTAAATTGAAAATAAATTAACAAACATGTTTTTTTTATGATTACATTTAAAAAAGATTTTAATTCATTTAGCTTGTTTTAATTGGAATGGAAGTTAAATGTAAATTATAAATATTTATATGTAACTTATGTAAATTAAGATTACATTTTAAGATAATTTTTTTCAACATTATTTAACTCATTTGTGCCTCATTTCGTTTATTATTAAGAAAAAAAAGAAGATTTTCGAAGTTAATGTTATAGACGGACTGCATGAAGAAAGCTCTTCTGAGCTAATGCGGTATGCATATTGAAAAATTAATTTACAGCACTTCGGAGGTATCTTACTAAAAAACTGAATGTAAGAAATTCGTTGAAAATTAGCTATTTAAATGATTGTTATAATGACTGTTTTACACAGCGACATCTGCTGACCATTTTGCATTAGCGACTTCGGTTGACTGTTTTTCACAGCGGCTTCGACTGATTGCTTCGCCACAGCAAGTTTGGTGGACTGTTTTCCACAGCGGCCTCGGCTGACTGTTTCATAACTGCGATTTCGGCTGACTGTTTGCCACAGCGACTTCGGTCGACTTTTGACTTAGCATAAAGCCTGGTACTATGTTCAAAATTTCAAGCGAAATGCTGATATAATACATATAAATAAAATTACATGAAATATTCATGAAATGATGTTACAAATGTTGCACTCTGTCCTATTCGTGAAAAACTTATGAAATAGACACACCATTTGTGAAATAATCTGATTGCCATTCATTTTGTGTGAAATATTAGCAGCTGATCAATGAAATTGAAAGTCGATCAATGTTGCATACTTCTAACGAATAAAAACGAACATTTGCTCCGAAAAAGTAATATGGGTGTCAAATTTTTCACGAGAAATAATAAGTGTTGCTGAAAATTGTTCACAGTTTCGAACAGAGTACCAGGCTTAAGATTATATACATAGATTTAAGCATAGTAAGTTAAGAAATATTGTACGTATTTTAATAACTAGTTATGAAGGTGGCATAACGCCCACCATGCGACTAATCGCGAGTGCTACCGACCGATTTCCGAAATCATCGTAGATGTTAGCAATATCCTGAAATCCTGTAACCGATTGCTGCCAGTGCACTGACGAGATATTTATAAGGCTAACCACGAGTTCCACCGACCGACTTTCAACATCATCGTTGGTACCAGCAATACTCCGAAATAACGTATCTATTACCGATTGCTGCCACTACCCTGAAGAGGATAACTATAAAAAGCAAATATTACTCACGATTAGCACCGATTAAATCTTATCTTCATTGTAGCTACTGTTATATTATATCCGACTTTATTAAAATTTTAAATAGAGATAAAAGTATATTTTAACACCAGGAAATGGTAAATAAATAATGCTATTAATTACGCTTATGGATCCATATGTAAATCCTGGCGGTCTCCAAGCCGAAGATAATAAAAAATTTAATATTTGTATAGCCAAACATATCGTCATATAAAATGAAAACTTCGTAAATTACATTTGCAGTGTTTTAGAGGAGAAGCAAGGCACAGAATATTTGGTGACAATGGATCCAAAAGTACTCGTCCTATGAATTGAGAAACTTTGAATGTTACCAAAGGTCGAGAGTAGTATATGGTATAGTATATTTTTTGGTTAGCACGACTCTTATGTATTATTAATTACTATCACAAAGCTTATGTCCGACACCGGTCGAGCCTTTTAGTCGATTTGATTGGGACCCGGTCTAATATTGTAATAAATGGCACTGAAAAAGTTTGATATGGTTGCATGCAGGACTTATCCAATAGTATAAACATTGTTAATTGTTCCTTCCAATGAGACCGCCCAGTTACTCAAAACAGCGGTTTTTTTTATCAATCATTAATAATGATTTGAGAGCGATACATACTATTGGCGTTTAAAAAGGCAAAGCTCATTAAGAAATTGTTCAAAGCTCTTTACAACGTGTACAAAAAGTAATGGACGCTTTTGTGAAAACTGATTCATTAGAAACTTTTGCATTAAAGCTCAATTTATAAGACAATCAATTGTAATACAGTTAATACTAAATGACTTTGAAAATAAAAAACAAATTATTGCACAACGTCTGAGTTACGAAATATCGAATTATCAAAAATACGGTTTAACAATTGATGCTTGGACGAGTACTAGACATTGAAATTTATATATAGCCGACATACGAGTATACTTATAAATGTAAATTTGCACATTTCAAATGGCAAATATTACAGTCTGAAATTTTTTTTATTTGTTTATAATTAAGCGGAAAATACCCAGAGTCTATGGCGGGAATCGAACTCGCGACTATTGAACTGAGAGGCTAGCATCGTTACCACTCAACCACAGTGGCATCTGTGTACGGCAAAATTTAATTGAGTTCGACATTTCATTGGTTTTACATATTCTGCCATTGAAACAGCAGTGAATATTAAATTTGTATTAGAAAACTCAACAAAACTGGACTTATGCTTGTCTCACAAAAGCATCCTTGAAGTGATGGATGTGGTTTATGAAAATAGTATTCATAAGCCAGAGAAAAAGCTTTCCAAGCATAAAAATTCAAACAGTTTTGCTTTCGTATCGAATTGCACAATAACCTACTATGTTTAAAACCACGAAACTGGTCAGTTTAAGTAAATCGCGGTTTTTCATTTTATCAGTTCTTAGCAAACTCTACTCTGGAACAAGTCCCGTAACTATATTCAGATAATAACCTAAGCTTATTACAAATAATAGACCAATTCACAATCATGTCCATTAAACTGGTCGCAAATTTTTTTTCTTTAATTGATATATTTGCACTATCTAAAATATGAGATTTGCTGTCATCAATACGGTACGAACTTTTAGATAGTGGAGCCTAAATCATCCGATTTACAGTGGGGGATTTTGCAGTTTCTAAAACGGCCGCTCGATTGTTATAAAATTTTAGACAGCATTTAAGGAGGTGTCACAAAGCTGAAATCTAGAATTTAAAATTTATATCCTGAGAGGGGGCGGAGCCACAAAGTCCCAAACTGGATATCCTTGGCTTAATGAAAAATCAAAAACGATGTTTTTGATCTGATAAAAAAATTGCTGGCAAGCGGATTTTTTTTTCTAACCAAGAGCTAAAAAAAAAAATCTGCAACATTAATGGGGGTTTGCTTACAGTTTAGAAAATATTCGGGAAAAATTTAAATTTTGGTTTTTTTACCAACTTTGCTCCACTGTTCTGCTAATGGAGAAGTTAGATCTTGTTCGATTTACGTCCGTTTTCACAATGTATGGTTAATAGTTAACGTGAACCTTAACTGCAAGTTCTTCATACAAAACTTGCCGTTAAAGTATCTGTTATCTGTGAAAAGGTACGTTAGAGAAGGAAATGTTGTATGTGATGTACAGAACAGGGAAAGGTTTAAGGTTTCATTAGTCTTTACTTTGTGTTGCTGTTCTGTACTGTGCTATTGTAAATTTTAATAGTTAGTTTTAGCTAATTTACATTAAGTATTTTTTTCATGCAATTAGTTGCATGAAATATTTCAATTTCTCAGTAGAAGCCCTGAGGAAAAAACTCAGATCAAAAAAGCTGTCAAAAGTGCATCAGAGATTAATGCTACATCATTTTTTATGCACCATTCTCTTCTATAGCGCTGCAATTAACAAACAAAAAAAGTTTCATGCAGTAACACTTATAAAATTTCATGAAGTAAATGTCTAATGTGAATTAGGTATTTTTCTGCAATAAATTATCAGCTGTTTCGGACCAGAACGGTCACAGTTTTCCATTAAAGTGATAAGTTTTGCACCGTCCATTGTTATGTTTCAATATAGTTTTAAGTGTTTCAGGTAAAAATTTAATTTTTAAATTCTGAACCCTATGTCTCCACTAGCCATCGACTTGGCCATGACATGAACACGGCGTCGGCAGAGCAACAGTGAAAAATTCATCAACTTTTTTGTTGCGGTGAATACGTGCGATGCCCATATTCAGGCATATCAAATTATTTTGCGCTAGTGCAATAAAGATGGAATATTTACCAATTTGGTGCTGTCTCTTTTCTATTGCAAATGGTTGCGGACTGAGAAACAGCGATGCCAATTTAGCGTCTTTCGCGCTTTCGTTTTAACTATGCCAAACGCGCTTTTTTCGTCTCAGCGCGTTTAATAAAAAAAGCGCTAAATTAGCGCGTTTTGATTAAAGTCAAAAATATAATTTGAGCTCAATATCTTTTGACTTTTTTGTATAAATTTAACAAAATTTAACTTTTTGTTTAAATTCGTTAATGATTCAGATGTTACAAATAAAATTCCCTTGACTATGGTTAGAATTAAAAACGCATTTTAATATTGTAAGTGGCAAATATTTTTAAATTTCACAGTTAAAAATATGTACTCGTACTCGTCACCCAAAAAAATTTATATAAATTATAAGCAACTATTCTTTCTTTTTGTACTTCAAAAAGCATTTGAATCGCAACACTATTCGACAATTTAAAATTAAAATCAAAACTAAGAATTTCGAATATTTGGAAGGCGAGGCTGATTCTGTATTAAATGATTTTAGTTACTTAGGATATAATTTCGAAGAAGCAATATTGCATAATCTGAAAAAAAGTTACTAAAAAATTAGTTGTACTCGTATTTACTAATACATAAATCGACGTTTATTGAAATTTAATTTAGCGCGTAGGCAAATAGCGCATTTAGACTATAAATTGTTGATAATGCTAGGAACACAACTGGGACGAACGACGAATTTTTCGGTGCGAACTTTCGTCATAAAAAAATAAAACACATGTGTGCATATGAAAATGAACACAACACCACCGTACAACGAAATTCGTCGTGCGTGACGAATTCAGAGATAGGTTTATTTCTAATTTGTACGCCGACGAACGACGAAAAAACAATTTTCTCTCTCTCACTCTCTCTCTTTGTACACAAAACAATCAACTTTATCAAATATAAGAGAGGAATTCGCTGCGTAAATTCGTCGTTGTTGTGCTTCACACGACGAATTTACGCAGCGAACTCATATCGACGAATTCGTCGACGTGGACGAAATTCGTCGTTCGTCCCAATTGTGTTCCTAGCATTATACTGTAACTTAGCGCGTTCTATCGCGTTTTGAGAAGAGGTATAGCGCTTTTGGGTTATAAATAGTTGGCATCGCTGCTGAGAAACTCATGGTGAACATTGTTGCTCAGACACATGTTCGTTCATCCATGTCAGAGCATAGACGAAAGTTGGACATGAGCGGTCTCCATTATCCATTTGTGATGTTCGATATGATGCCCATACCAAGTTCATGGCTAGTGGAGACCTTACTAGCAGTTTACTTCGAAACTTTTTTATTTTATTTATGATGTCACAATTACTTATCTTCACAGGCTGAACCGAAAGAGAACAGAACGAAAGAGAAAAACTAACTGCTTGTATAAGATTTATATAAACAAAAAAGAGTCAACTGATGCGTACTCGTAACAGAACAGAAAGAAAGAACTAATTCAAACAAAGTTTAACGTTTAGCTTAGTTAACAAATAAAAGTCATTTTGCTTAGTGGGATCACCTTAAAGATGAAATTTATCTTTTTTATTCTTCGCATCACTAGCATTGATGCCAATATCTTACAGTTAGAAAACGTCTACAATTTATAGAGCTCTCAAACATATCGAAACCCTATATTCGTAAATGATATATCGGTTTTTAAAATATCGGCGATATATATCGATGTTTATTTTTCAAATATTTATACTTCGATTAATCGATATTTTTACCCATCTCTACACCAGGGTGCCGAACTTCAATCGGCTTCTTATACACGAATACAAACACATATTTTTCTCGTTGAACAAGTGTTCAGTGGTGTTGATCTCGCTTAAAAACTTCATTGTAGTAGGCTTGCTGGAGAAAAGGGTTCTTAACTTTTATTATTTTAGTTAAGAATTCCTCTCTTCAGGTGCAAAAAGTTCATGAGATTTTTAAATGTTAATTTTGCAAGAAGTTTGGCTACAAGATTACTTTTATCTTTGAATTGAAATAAATTTCTTTTTTAAAACTAATATTTATATGTCATTTACACAGTATTCTAAGCTTTGTGACAAATTATAATAAAGTATAAAAATTTGTACTTAATATTATATTGTTATTTGTCTCGAAATTCTAAATAAGTTATTAAAAAGTATAAATATTCGCCAACTTTAGGAGGATACGAATATCTTAAAATGGACGAATGTTTGAGAATAAGTAGCTAAATATTTGCAAATTTATAGTACACACAGGCAAATTTTAACTTAAAATCTGGGCAAACAAGCTTAATCTAATCTATTTCGGTAATGAATCTGCTTCATATGTGTTTCATGTTAATCTAATATGATTTATAGTAATTTTCAAAGAAATATTTTCTTTTGAAATAACTTTATTTCACGTTGATTTAACTTTTACGTACTATTAAAATCAATATGAAGAATCATGTTGAATCAAAGTTTTTTTAAGTTGGAACAACATAAATTTAATTTAATGCAGTAATTGCATTTTATTAATTATTTAACTACGACGAAGGCCACGGCAGCTAATTTCTAAAATCGAATATTAATTTGTAAAAGTATTTACTGTTAATAATTAAAAATAAATAAATAAATAATTATTTAACTTACTTGTGGTTGACATAGACATCAGAAAAATTTTTGTTTGTATATAAATTGGCTTCCCTGGCCAAAATTTGAACTTAAAAGTCATCGCGTGATAGTCAAGCTGCTTACTCCTGAAGCCACAACAACTTTAAACATTCTTTAGATACACACTAAATATGTACCATCATAAATAAAATATAACATACAATTTATTTAAAGTTTTAGCTAAGAAAAATACAAAAAAATACTTTCAATTGAAACCAGGATTCGAACATGTGTTCCTCCGACAGCAAGACTCGTACACTGTCTACCAGCCAGCAGCAGTTTTTCGGTTGTGTACAAACATAACAAGTAAGAGTGCTGTATTCAGCTGTGTCGAATCTTATATACCCTTCACCAAAGTGTTTTGTGAAAAAAAGTTTAATTTTTTGCTCTAGTGCAATTTTTAGTAAGTGACCTCTCGGTCAAAAACGACTCCACGTAATACAATATCAAAGAGAATTATTCCTTAAGAATTTTTTTTCAAATTTGTTCAGCACAAAGGAACGTTTTCAGGGAAATGAAACGGAACATGTCCTTTAATTAATTTTATAGTTAGGACTGTTCTTTAGCGATAAATTCTATTTTTATCTCTATTTACTAAAAATTAATAAGAGCTCGTTACAAGATGTCAACGAAAGACCATAAATTTAAAACACAACTGTGCTGAGAGCATAACAACCAACATGGCACAAACCTTAATTTATACTTAAATAAAAATTGAACATGCATAAAAAAATTCAGTAAAGTGCGACTTCGACTAGCGCACGAACGTTGCCGTTCATTCGGTTTTGAGCGTTTTTTCAGTTTAAACGAATTTTTTAGTTTTGTCGCTTTTTTCTCCTTTTAGCGATTTTTTTGGGTTTTTGACGTTTGTTTTTATTTCGGCGATTTTTTTCATTTTAGCGATTTTTCCGGTTTTTCGCGGTTTATATAGTTTTAGAAATTTTTTCTTTTTTATATTTTAGTGTTAATTGTTATAGTCTGTATCAAAATACACTAACTTTAAAAATTTAAGGTGTATATACATAAAATTTTATGTATATTACATTAGATTTAGACATTTTTCGTTGCTCGTTTAACTTTTAACTCTCATGTTTTTCTTGTTCTAGCGGTCGAAATTCTACATACTTTGTCCAAATTTCAGGTCCGTAGCTCTTACGGTTTATCAAAAAGAATAAATAATAATTTGACCTAGTTACTTTTATATACAATTGTTTTCCAACCCTGGCATCATAATATTAGATTTTTTCTGATTCCTTATACAAATTCAGTAGTTTTTAAAAAAACGGATAGAGTGTGTTAAGTGTACACAGAAAAAAGGAAATTAAAAAAGAATTGTTTTATTTAGTTAGTTTAATATCCAGAAAAAAAATTAAAAGTTTCCACAGTTTCCGTCACAGGCTATTTTCTCGAGAACCGTAAGAGGTACGAACCTGAAATTTGGACAGAATGTGTATACCTTTAGCCGCTACAACAAGAAATACATGAGAGATAAAAATTAAAGTGTGTTCCAAAACGAACAGCGAAAAATGTTAAAATCTCATGTACTATACATACAATTGTATGTATATACACTTGCAATTTGTAAAGTTAGTGTATTTTTATATATACTACAACAATTAACAATAAAATTTAAAAAAAATTAATTAAAGGGTGTTCCATCAGTTAATGCAATTTTGACTATGTAATTTTGACAACTTGCTGTATCTTGGAAACCGTAAGAGGTAAACTCTTAAAAAAAAACCGAAAAAAAATTGTCAAAAAAAATAAATCGGTGAAACGAAAAAAAGCACCAAATTATAAAAAAAGTTTCTAGAACGAAAATAAATCGCAAAAAACTGGAAAATCGCCAAAATGAAAAAAAAATCGCCAAAATTAAAAAAAAATGCCAAAATGAAAAAAAGTCGCCAAAATGGAAAAAACGCCAAAAATTAAAAAAAATTGCCAAAACGAGAAAAAAGCGAAAAAAATATAATTTCAGCTGAAAAAACGTCAAAAACGCCATATTAAAAAAATGCTCAAAGCCCAACGTACGGAACTCTTCGTGCGCTAGTCAAATTCGCAGTTTACTGAATTTAATATTTCTACAACAAACTTTCCTTTTCAAAACGTAAAATATATGTATATAGTTAATTTATAAAGACAAAAATTAATTAGACCTAGTTAGTTTTATATCGTCGGTAAGCTGCAAAATAGTCCTAAGTCACATAATAGTGTTTCTGAGCTATTGGCTACTTAAAGTTTATGGCTCCCGGAAAAATCTTTAAATAGCTTCGATTTGAAATTTTATATTAGAATATAATAATTAAATGGCTTAACTTTAAAATAAAAGCAAAAAATTGAATTCAGTTTCATTTATTTAATTGCTTTTTATACAAAAATGAAATGCATCTTGGACATAGGCTTTTTTTTCATTAACAAATATTATTTTATGGACGTGAAATTTTTTTAAGAAAATGGGGTTTTTATAATCTTTTTATTAAAATGGCCCGACCTTTACCAAAAACACGTATTTCTTTATAGGTTTCACTATGGGCGTATTTATACTCTATTACAACAATATTAATCTTTTGGTACCTAAAAGATTTTACTTTCAACCAGTTTATTTTAGCCCTATTTTCGTCTAAATTTTTGTTTTTTATAAGCTTGAGCTTTTATTGCAGCAGTAATAAAAACAATATATAGAAAACAATTACACTTGGGACTTTTTTGCTCTACATGTTTGGATGTTTTAGACATAGAATAATTTGTTTTAATACAATAGCTACAAAAATATTCTAAAAACACATGGTATTTTTTTACAGCACATAAAATATGACTTTTGGGACACTTCTGCATCATTAACTCCATTTCGAAAAAAGTGGACTTAGAACTTTTTTGAAGGATACCGACGATATATCACAAAAAGTGTAAGTTTCCCAACCCTGTAAACGTCTTTTTAATTTTTTTTATTTTTTTAAACTTGAAATACCAATTTATTCGTACTGAAGTACTTCTTTTTTTTTATATACATATTTAAGTTTTTATTTTTTGTTAACAAACACACAACCCGCGCGCGAAGGGATTAGCTTGTCTGTAGAAAATACCCAGGGTCTATGGCGGGAATTGAACCTCCGACCGCTGGACTGAGAGGCTAGCATCACTACCACTCAGCCACAGGGGCACTCAAGCTATTTTGGATCATTTCTGACACACCAGTCCAAGAACGAAGTCTCTAGCTTTTCTCGGAGCTTCGGAAAACCGATTTAACGTGCAGACAGACGGACATCGCTTATTCGTCTTCCCTATGTTGCTTTTTAACATTATGGAAATTACAAACGAAATGACACACCTATATATTCCCTTTTACCATTTTTTTGGTAAAGGGTATAAAAATAAACAACAACAATTCAAAAACAACTCACACAACTAAGCACAAAAGTGTATTGCAGCTATGATCAAAGCAAATAAACACCAACACAATTAAACAACATATTATTTATTGTAGATTTACTGTGATTTTAATGAATTTTAAGCAAACTTTTTGCATGGTGATTTTAAATTGGTATTTTTTTCTGTGCATAGGATATATGTACGGGCATTTCCATGCCACTGTATGTAACATTGGTACTCCTATAAAGTGCAATGGGTTTTGAATAAAGAGTAGTATCTAACATACATATGTTCCAAAAAAAGCGAAAAGCTGCGAGTCTTGAAGTTGGATTTACTTTTTTTAATTGATTATATGAAACCACATAATATTTCTTCTACATTCGACTTTAGTTGGTGAATAAAATTCAAAACCGTAAGTGATAATATTAATAAAGTCAAATTTATTTGTTACTAAATACGAACTGGGTGTGGACCTAGGCTCATTACATACTAGCTAAATTCGAATTTTTTTCCCATAATGAATACGATTTTTCAACACTTTCTGTAGTACACTTTTTTTATACAGTCAATAGCATCGATCGTTTGACATCAATGTCACCATGATATACGTACATATTACTAGCATCTTGGCCTCTACTTTGTTAGCGAATATTTTAACGTACTAACCAAGCGCTTTCATTTGAGACCCACGTAGATAGAGTTCGAATACAAAGGGAGTGAATAAAAAATATTGAGTCGTCATTTCGTAGAATGGGTCATATTGTATTTGGCCTGGTTTCAGTATTTGCCTCACAAATACTTTCATTTGATACCCATATCATTGGAGTGGATGAAAAGAGTGAAAATTTACATATCGAACTTAATCATCAACAGGGTATTAACTCAAAATTTTAAAAATTTCATTTTTTGAAAATAGATCAAATAACATTGGGTACTAGGGTATTCAATCGGTTAACCGTTATTCGGTTAATTACTACCCGATTAACTGATTGCTTAATTTAAAATTAGCTTTTTTCGATTAACGGTTAAACCGGTTAATTTCAGTCGATTAACTGATTAACCGACGTAACAAATTTTTTTCATATTTTGTAGCATTAAAACTTATTTTTTGTGTGAATAACTATTTGATTCATCTCATTTACAAAAGGTGAGTGTTTAGAAATTATTTTGCATACAAACAAACAAGAATGTTCAGTCATCCTAACTAAAGTAAAACTTTAAACTCTTTGGACATGGCTATAAAAGAGTATAGTAAAGACTCTGGTACTCTAACTAGGGGAATTTATAAATTTTTATTTAATAATTTAATAAAAGCTAATAGTAGTTGCCAACGATTTAATTTATGATTATATTTAATGAGAGACGAATTCAACTATTTTACACCTACACTCTGAAATATTTTCTTGTAGCAAAAAATACAGTACAAAAACCGAACCTAAGAAATTCAGAAATGAATTTGTTTGCAGGACATTCATCGCTGAGCTCTGCCGGTATGAATGAGTTTAAGAATATGAGTTTTTTTGTTTTACTAACAAACTTAAATTAATAAATAATATACGCACTTTTATTTGTTGAAAACACTTGATTTATGGAAAACCTTTATTAATCGATTAACCGGTTAATACCGAGATTAATCGATTAAGCCAAAACCTCGGCTAATTAATAAAGCGATTAACAGATTAAAGCAAGACCCTGATTAATTGAATACTCTACTATCTCCTGAAAAAATTTCAACATACTCCGAATACTCTTTCATCTGGAAAGCTACATTTGAAACCAAATTTAGTAAAAATAGTAACAAACCAAAGAAGTTTGTCTTAAGTAGAACAAAAATACACAAATTAACTCACACGTGCATAATTAGTAAAGAACAAACGACAATGGCAAGACTGTTGTAAATTTAGAAATCTTTGTCGACAGCCAAGCAGCGCTTCTATCTCTTAAAGCATATATCACTTCGTCTATTCTAGTCGGACAGTGTAATAGTTTGATATCTAGGCTCTGTGGTCAGGCTGACCTCACCCTCATCTGGGTTCCAGCACATAGCAACATTTTAAGTAACGAACGGACGGACGAGCTAGCCAGAGCTGGCTCTGCTATGAATGCCGCCGATGCCGATTCGGTAGCCATGCCTTTTGGAATTATTAGAACCCGTATACTCCAGTACTATCTCTATAAGATGGCGCAATATAGTCACGTGCAAGGTTTGTAAGAAAATGTGGCCTTGCTACAACACAATAATGAGTTCTTCCGAAGTTGTCGAGAAGAAAGCAAAGAAAAAATAATCTTCCACTTTATTTGCGAATGTCCAGCTTTGCATATCTCGAGGCACAAGTTTTTAGATATAAACGTACTAGACGACCTTTCAGATTTATCTGAGATTGGATTGAGTGACCTTATCAGATATCTCAACGCAACGGGCTCCATCTAATACCTATTACCGTATCAGATTTCTTAGATTTTTCAAAACGGAATCATCTACCTGCGTGAAGTAGATAGCCACAAAAACCAACCAACCAACCAGATATAGTAAAATTGAGCTTTCATTACAACCAAAAAGCTTTCAGCAATTTGTAACTCTTTCTGCCTCTTTAGACCATCTAATGTCAAATATCATATCGTCGGCCTAGAATATAAACCTGCTACATCTACTTTTTACAATATGTGACATTTTAATGCCCTTCGAAAGAGAAAGAAACGCCGCATCAACTAGCTAAAGTATTTGTTTTAATCAGAAACTCTACATGTCGAAAATATTTTACACTAATTTCTTAAGCTTTGTATAGAAACCGTTAACAGTATTTTGTCTCTCCTGTAAAATTTACTTAAAGTGAGTCAGCAGGTTGACACTATAAGCCGACGATATTCCATTTTGTAATAAAAGCTGAGTATATACATCAGAAATCGACATCAACTGGCACCACATACAAAAAAACGCTGATGATGACCTTCGAAAATAGCTAGTTGTTCCGTTCTAGCAAGTGTTTGTCAGAATATTTATAATTAACTTTGGTGTTATTTGTTCATTAATAATTATCACATGTAGCTTGGCTTACTACAAAGTAATACGAGCTTTAGCCTATTCAAAACATAAATATATATATACATATATTTTTTTTTCCACTCGTGGTGGACATATTCATAGAAATGCCCATTCTTTCTTTTTGGCTTTAAATGCTGTTACATTTAATTTTTTGTAGATAGTTCTATGGTATTTCATTCAATTATGTTGAATGCTAACTTTATTAAAATATATTAGCATTTACATATCTGTCATATCAAGATGTTTCCTAAATTATATTATTTCGTTAAGTGAAAATAACTGCACATTTTCTCTTTATTGTGTAAAGATCAAAACTTTTATATCGAAATATATATATATATATAGACCAAATTTTAATTTTTTCCAAATCGTGTTAACTAACAAGTGGATAATAAATTATCAAATTGTTTTTTGTTGATAGGAAACGGTCATTAATTGTGAGAGTTTTATAAATGAAAAAATCAACAAGAAACATCCAATTCAATGAATTCATTGGATGAACCTGAGTCAATTAATTTATTTATACTAAGAATTAGATTTTGAAACTGATAAATAAATTTTCATAAGAAAATCACTATTCATTGGGTAGTAGTTTAATATTCCAGTTGTTGCCTCCGTTTTGTGTCATATAAATATTTATATAAGCATCGGTGAATCGCAGCATTCCTCTAGATAAAACAAATCGACAACAGACATTTTAGTTTTGGGTAGCAAAAGCTTAAAAGGTCATGCCGAGATTATATTACGGACACGTGCAAGTATGTAAGTAGTTCATGTCATGCAGTTGCTCCAATAAAAAAAATCTTAAATCTTGGATTTACTTACTACCGATAACTTTATTATGCGTAATGAACAGTCAAAACCTGGAAAATTTCTTTAATAGTCCCAAAGGAAACTTAACAATCTCACTTCATAGCCCGTTCTCGTTTTATTAAAGTCTTTTATAACACATATAATAATAATATATTTTATTTGTATACAAATAATGACTCGCAAATAACATAAAGTAGTAAAAAATATGTGAAAATCTTTGAAATTTTTTATACTACGATTATGTGAAAACTGATGAATTCAACATCAGTAATGGCGATGATATAATTAAATCAGCTGATTTCTCTCTCCTGCTCAATTAATTCAATTTGTATATATGACAAAAGTATTACAATATTAGAAAGTTTTGTAATATCGTAAGTATAATCTTGATAGATACTAGTATTAATTTTAGAACTAGTTCTTGTCATTTTGTTAGTATATTCAGTCGGACTTGATATTAGCTAATGTTTATTAATAACTCGATGTTACCACCTTTACTAATTAAAGTGTGAAATGGATTTCTAAGACACAAAAACCTTTTAAAGATGTAACATTTTTAATGCTAAATCTGATGTAAAAATACTAAGATTATTGTATTGTATAGACTGTACAATTAGTTTAAATTCATTATAATAATAAAGAAATGAAAGTTTGGCATATGCTGAACATTTTTGAACTTAAGCGAAATGTTTCTGACAAAATCTGTTTTGTATAATATTATCTCTGGCTGCGAATATTTCAAGCGAATACTAAACACAAAAAATAATTTGTACCTCTTTTGCAAAAATAGTTTTCGATTAAGAAACGCCAAAAACACGAAAATGGTTTTACTATTTTATGAAACAAAGACACGAATACATCCATTTACTTCGCGGTTGGTTCCTGAATATGACAACATTAATCGAAATGATGTATATCGAATTTAAAATATTTATATTAAAAAAAAATACACTATACATAAAACAACCTTCGATGCGACGTAAATCAATGTATTCCAAACATCCTCACAAGAACATAAATGTGAAAGGCCAAGTTCCTTTCCAAAATTTCGGCCATCAAAAGAAGTGAAATGAAAATGTTGACCAAGTTCTTGTTTAGCACAATACTTTTCCCTAAAATATGCTATACATTATATAAACTTGTGGTCGTCTGAGTGTCATATCATTTACAGGCAATTTTCATCTCACTACTTTTCATGGCCGAAATTTTAAAAAGGAAATTATCCTATTTTCACATTTATGTTTTTGTGAGGATTTTATTTTTACTTAAACTGATTTCGCATGCAGACGGACGGACGGACGGACGGATGAGCATCGCTTACATTTCTTCCATATTCAGAAGGACCCAGAGTATATAATTTTTATGGGTTGCACACGAATATTGTGGAAATTATACGCGGAATGATAAACCTATGTATACCCTTTACATTTTTTTTGAAGGGTATAAAAATCAATGTATGAATAGCTTAGTTAAGAATATTTTTATCTGTTGCACTTTCATTTACATATGTACATTTGGCATATGTATGTATAGTTAACCTGATTCAGTAAATGTGAAGCTTTTAGAAAAGTTGCTGTTTTTCAGTAATTATTAGGTAATTTAATGGGTTTGGATTCACAAATTCAGTTATTGATCTCGGATATTTTTACAAATGTATTTTTTTATACCCTTTACCAAAAAAAAAGATAGAAGGGTATATATAGGTTAGTCATTCCGTTTGTAATTTCTATAATATCAATAAGCGACCCATAAAATATATATATTCTGGATCCTTATGCATAGGGAAGACAAATAAGCGATGTCCGTCTGTCCATCAGTCTGTACGGTTTTGCGAAGCTACCCAAAAGGGCTAGAAACTTCGTTCTTAGACTGGTGTGTCAGAAATTTTCAAAAATAGATTGGTATTTAAATTCAGCAAAATCGAGCAGATGATTGCAGAGCTGGAAAGCTTAAACTTTATTTTGGCATGTAAAAGTAACTACCGAAAACAAATTTTTTTTTTTAATAAATGAACTTATTTTACACTTCAGTACGACTAAAGTTGGTATTTTAAATTAAAAATATATAAAAAAATTAAAATACGTTTCCAGGGTTGGAAAGCTTTAATTTTTTGTGTTATGTAAAATTAACTATGTCTAAAACTATGTCTGTCACAGGGTATTTCCTCGAGAACCATAAGAGCTACAGACCTGAAATTTGGACACAGTGTGTAGACTTTTGGCCGCTACAACAACAAATACATGAGAATTGGAAATTAAAGGGTGGTCCAAAACGAGCAACGAAAAATTTTAAAATCCCATGTAATATACATACAATTGTATGTATTTATATACACTTGAAATTTGTAAGGTTAGTGTATTTTACAGACTACAAAAATTAACACTAAATGATCAAACAGAATTGCGGCATAAACACATTTTCCATACAAATTGACACAAAAATTCAGCACCAGAAAGCAGTCGATAGATAGAATCTATTTTATTTTGACAAGGTTTTTTCTTATGCTCTCATATATAAATACTCATTCTCTCAAGAATGCTACCATACTTTCAATAAATTTCATACATTTTGTGAACAAAACTACAAAAAAAAATAAGCACAAAAGAAAATAAAACATTTGAAGTTACTGCCGTAGATTTTATTATGGGCTTTGTTAATTTGACAGCGATTTTTCCTGAAGTTGCGGACATATTCTGTTTGATCATTAAAATTTAAAAAAATTAAATTAAAGGGTGTTCCATCAGTTAATGCAATTTTGACAACTTGCTGTATCTTCGAAACCGTAAGAGCAAAACTCTTGAAATTTTCAAAAGCGGTAAAACTAAAAAATCAAAAAATTATATAATCGCCAAAAACAAAATAAAGTCCCCTAAACGAAAAAACCGCCATAACGAAAAAACCCAAAAAAAAAAAACAGAAAAAAATCGCCAAAATGAAAAAAACCCCCAGACAGGAAAAAATCGCCAAAATTAAAAAAAATCGCCAAAATGAAAAAAAGTCGCCAAAATGAAAAAAAATCGCCAAAATGAAAAAAATCTCCAAAATGAAAAAAGGCGACAAAACTGAAAAAATCGTTTAAACTGAAAAAAACTTCAAAAAAGCCACATTAAAAATGCTCAAAACGGTATGTACGGAACCATTCGTGTGCGATTCAAAGTCGCACTTTACTGAATTTTTAAATATTAAAGGAATTAAATAAAACTAAGTTTTTTTTTTCCTTCTTGCTTTGTTCACTTAACATATTTTATGTATTTTTTAAAGAACTAGATTGGTATAAGCAATTAGAAAATCCTAAATTATGATTCCAGGGTTGGAAAACTTACACTTTTTGTGTTATGTAAAATTAAATAGGTCTAAAAATTTTTCTTTTTCCTTCATAAATTGAATATATTTTATGCTTTTAAAAGAAAAGTTTGGCGTTTAAAATTTGAAAAATGAAAATTACAGCTCCAAGGATGGAAACTTTGAATTTTGTTTGATATTAAAGTATAAAATTAATTTTTTTTTATTTCTTTGTTCACTTAACACACTTTATTAATTTTTTTAAATCAGAAAAATTTAAAAGGTGGATTCCAGGGTTGGTAAATTTATGGTTTTTTTTACAAAAGTAAGTAGGTCAAGTTAGTTTTTGCTTTTTGTTGACAAGTTTTATATACTTTAAGACTTAGGATGAAATAGTTTGGCATAGAACTTAGAAAAACAAAAGACATAGCTCCAGAGCTGGAAAATTTAAATTTTTTCTGGTATATAAAACTAATTATTTCTTTGGTAATTAAATATATTTTATATTTTATGTACCAATTTTTTGGTGTTGTATTGACGTGACGTCGATGTTGACTTAAATAGGAGTGAATGTAAAATATATCTTAACCACAGAGTGTAGAGTAAAATATACAACTATTGATAATATCTAAAATAAAATAATTGAATCAAATTCTTTAACCAAAAAATACTGAAAGGTCAATTACTTTTAATTGAATTATAGAAAAAAATTATAAATTTTTTCAAAAAATAAATATGTATGTATGTGTCTGTATACTATATATACATATATACGTACGTTGGTAAAGGGTATATAAGATTCGGCACAGCCGAATATAGCACTCTTACTTGTTTTAACAGAATTTTATTTATTAAAGATGGAGTTCGAGGAATCTCCAACGACTTTGACATTATTCAACTACAAAGACACATAAAAACACTGCTTACCTATTGCTCCTGCTGCAGTTGCTACGGAAGACCACGAATTTTTCTTCAATCAGGAAAGGCAACATTTGGACAACTTCAAAAAGTTTGTAATCCATTTTAATTATTAAACTTAAGTTTTCTTTAATTTATTTTATTTCTTTTCGTATTCTGTTAGTTTTTGCTGCCACAAAACACAAACACAGAGAAAGCCAAAAGACAGCTGATACTTAGTTTTCAAACTAGTCAATTTGCGCTGAAAGTTAAAAGTTTACCAAATTGTATACTTTGCGTTGACGGAGACGTACTGAATGTAACAGACCTACTAAGAAACCAGGTATTTCAACTTAGCTGTCAGTTGAAAAAGGGCAAAGTTTAACGTATGACGGATTCATTGTGTCCTGGCCTTGAATGTTTTACCGTCACAGCAAGAAATCTCAAAATATTTACATACATATAAAAAATTTCGTGCCATATCGAACACCGTAATATTGACTATTATACGAAACATTCGCTGTAGCGGAAATAGATCTGTCTCAACCAGTGTTGTCAGATTTATTTTCAGCCTCCTCGCCAAATGACTTGTCGAATATCGCCAAATATCGCCAATATAATAAAACATTAAATTTTAGCTACAAAAATATTTTTATTATATAATTGCATTGCAAGTATCGTTAAATTTTAAATTCAGTAGGTAACATCTATCGTAAAACGTAAAAAATATGTTGTTTAAAGCGGCGCACCCACTTGCAATATATCTGTGGCAAAAAGGAAAAAGTGCTTAAGTCGAGATAAGCAAATTTTGAGTTAATGGTACGTCCGTAATCTGCATATTTGAAAGTATCACTGGTCAAAATCTCAATTTATTAGTGTGATTTTTCATGAAGTTATAGCACTATGACTTCGACTTATTTTTTTAGACTTCTAATCTCATTTGGAATAATATCTTAATTAAGGTTATAATATGGTATATTTCAACTCAAATCTCTTACTTATAGTGTGTAAAACGATGATTGGTTAAAAAAATAAAGGTTAACAGAAAATTTCGTAATTTATCTGTAAAAGAAATAAATTTCTGAAAATCGACTTGAAACCTTAAAAGTGCTCTCCTGTAAAAGAGTAAAATATGACTTAAGCACTTTTTCCTTATTGCCACAGATATGTAATTGTGCAATTTTTCGTATTGTACAATAATATCGCCAATGTTTATGTCATATTCGAAGGTAACACAATATACACATTGGCAAATATCAAAAGGCTTCTGATTTTTATTGTACAATCAAGGGAATTGTGTAATGTGGTGGCAACATTTTTCAATGTTGTTTACTTTTTCAATGTCAGGAATATTGGGCAATATTTTCTTTGCAATAATATTGCAAAGTATTTAAATTAACATATAAAAAGTACTGGCGTATAAAAGATCTAAAAATAACTTATTGCAAAAATCAATCTTAATAGGATAAATTGAACTTGAACACCAAGATCAAAATTATTATTTAAATCTTGTGATAAAACGGAATTAACGTTCACTTAAATGTGTGTTAAAGTACACATATTATATCCTTGAAGTAGTAAGTGCCAGCAGCATCGTCATAATAATACAATTTAGGCGAGAACTCTTTCAGCCTTTTCCTGTTTCATTATCAAAATGTTGGTTCTAATTTATAAAAGGAAGTTTTCTTAACTGTGTTGTATAAACATCAAATGAGATTTTTTGTTCCATAATTTAGATTTTTTTGCACGAAATATTTTATGTTGGAGAAAAAATTGCTTTATATAAGCATATTTTTTAACATTATTCTTTTTTATTGAAATCTTAAAAATATAGCCAAAAATATCGCCAAGGAGTTCAAATATCGCCAAGTAAATCGCCAATCGCCATTTCAAAATTTTCATCGCCAAAACCAAATTTTTGTCGCCACGTTTGGCGAGATATCGCCATATCTGACAACACTGGTCTCAACCCATACATTTTTAATTGAGGCCTGGCTAATCTATTTTACGATAAGTGGGAGCTCGTACCACACAATCACGTTCAACTATATTTGAAAAATTAATTATTTGATGTTTTGACATCTCAATTATGATTAAGCCACCAATTCGATAAAAATAATAAAGAAATTAAGTACTAACGGCCCTTCTCACAATGTGCAATTAAAAGCTAACAGCGACTTTAACGGCAAGTTTTGTATGAAGAACAGTCAGTTAAACTTCATGTTAAGTCATGATAATACGTTGTGAAAATTGACGGAAGTGAAAGAAAATTACCCACTAGCATTCTATTTCATTGGTAATTGTGTGTTACTCGCCCAGTATTGCAAAAATGATGATGAGAGAATACTAAATCGGTAAAAAAAATTCTGCTAAAATGTTCTACGGCAGTAAGGTATAATGCCAGATTTAAATCTAAAAATTATTGAAATACCTTTGAATTTCATCCTTATACAAACTTATTAGTACCCTTTAGGAAAAGGAACTGCCGCAAGGTTAGACAGGGGAGCGGTCCCCAAGTGATAGTTCCTAACACTTCCTATTAAGCGAACCATACACTTTTATATAGAGTGACATACAATGGATTTAATTGATACTATGTATGCACTTTGTAACTTGTCACTGAACTATCACATAGGGACCTATTCGGCGTAGAATAATACAAATTATATACAAATGTCATTCCGACATTTAACTGCAACAATGTACACTTAACAATTTTTTTATTCTTACAAATGCAATGATATTTTATTTGTAATCAGAAATATTTTTAAGATTCGAACCGACATTGCTAACGAAACTTCGAATCGAATCGTTTTTTTGGGATAAAAATGAGCGACAGGTGAACTTTTTATACCCTTTACCAAAAAAATGGTAAAAGGGTATATATAGGTTTGTCATTCCGTTTGTAATTTCTATAATATTAATAAGCGACCCATAAAACATATATTCTGGATCCTTATGCATAGGGAAGACGAATAAGCGATGTCCGTCTGTCCGTCTGTCCGTCGGTCTGTACGTGAAATCGGTTTTCCGAAGCTCCTAGAAGAGCTAGAGACTTCGTTCTTGGACTAGTGTGTCAGAAATTTTCCAAAATAGATTCAGCAAAATCGAGCAGACGATTGTAGAGCTGGAAAACTTAAACTTTATTTTGCCATATAAAATTAACTACCGGAAACAAATTTTTATTTTTTTTTAATAAATGAACTTATTTTACACTTCAGTACGACTAAAATTGGAATTTTAAATATAAAAAAAATATAAAAAAATTAAAAAGATGTTTCAGGTTTGGAAAACTTTAACTTTTTGTGTTAACTACATGTGTCTAAAACTATGTCTGTCACAGGGTATTTTCTAGAGAACCGTGAGAGCTACAGACCTGAAATTTGGATACAGTTTGGCGACCTTTGGCCGCTAAAACAACAAATACATGAGAATTGTAAATTACAGGGTGTTCCAAAACGAGCAACGAACAATTTTAAAATCCCATGCAATATACATACAATTGTATGTATGTATGTATGTATATACACTTGAAATTTGTAAGGTTAGTGTATTTTTATACAGACTACAAAAACTAACACTAAAATTTAAAAAAAGTTTAAATTAAAGGGTGTTCCATCAGTTAATGCAATTTTGACAACTTGCTGTATCTTGGAAACCGTAAGAGCAAAACTCTTGAAATTTTCAAAAACGGTAAAACTAAAAAATCAAAAAATTATAAAATCGCCAAACCGAAAAAAATCGCCAAAAACAAAAAAAAAAATTGCCAAAAAACAAAAAAAATCGCCAAAACGAAAAAAAGCACCAAATTACAAAAAAATGTCTAAGACTAAAATAAATCGCGAATAACCGGAAAAATTGCTGAAATGAAAAAAAAAATCGCCAATATGAAAGAAAATCACCAAAATGAAAAAAAACCCCAAAATGAAAAAAAATCGCAAAAATGAAAAATAAATGCCAAAACGACAAAAAAAAACTCGAAAACAGAAAAAAATCGCCAAATGAAAAAAAATCACCAAAATGAAAAAAATTTCCGAAATGAAAAAAGGCCCCAAAAACAGAAAAAAATCGCCAAAATGACAAAAAACGCCAAAATGAAAAAAAATCGCCAAATCGAAAAAAATTAAAAAAAATCGCTAAAATGAAAAAAAAACTCCAAAATGAAAATAAGCCCCAAAAACAGAAAAAATCGCCAAAATGAAAAAAACACCAAAAACAGGAAAAAAACGCTAAAATGAAAAAAAATTGTCAAAATAAAAAAATCTCCAAAATAAAAAAAACACGCTAAAACAGGAAAAAAAAATTGCCAAAATAAAAAAACGGTAAAATGAAAAATACCCCTAAAATAGGAAAATATCGCCAAAATGGAAAAAGAATTGCCAAAATGAAAAAATCTTCAAAATGAAAATAAGCCCCCAAAAACAGAAAAAAATCGCCAAAATGAAAAAAAAACCTAAAAAAACAGAAAAAAATCGCCAAAATGAGAAAAAAGCGACAAAACTGAAAAAATCGTTTAAACTGAAAAAAACTTCAAAAAACAAAAAAGCCACATTACAAAATGCTCTGAACCGAATGTACGGAACCCTTCGTGCGCGAGTCAAAGTCGCACTTTACTGAATTTTTTAATATTAAAGGAATTAAATGAAATTAACTTTTTTCTTATATCGTTTTTGCTTTGTTCACTTAACATATTTAATGTATTTTTTAAAAAACTAGATTGGTATCAATCCAGGGTTGGAAAACTTACACTTTATGTGTTATGTAAAATTCAATAGGTCTAAATAATTCATTTTTCCTTTATAAATTAAATATATTTTATGCTTCCGAAAGAAAAAATTGGCCTATAAAATTATAAAAATGAAAACCAAGGCTCCAGAGATGGAAACTTTGAACTTTTTTTAATAATAAAGTAACTAAATAAAACTAAGTTTTTTCTTATTTCGTTTTTGCTTTGTTCACTTAACATATTTTATGTACTTTTTAAAGAACTAGATTGGTATAAGGAATTAGAAAAATCCTAAATTATGATTCCAGGGTTGGAAAACTTACACTTTTTGTAAAATTAAATAGGTCTAAAAGTTTTTTTATTTTCCTTTATAAATTGAATATATTTTATGGTTCTGAAAGAAAAGTTTGGCGTATAAAATTTGAAAAATTAAAATTACAGCTCCAAAGATGGAGACATTGAATTTTTTTGATATTAAAGTACCTAAATAAAATTATTTTTTTTTATTTGTTTATTTACATAACACACTTTATTAATTTTTTAAATCACAAAAATCTAAAAGGTTGATTCCCGGGTTGGTAAATTTATTGTTTTTTTACAAAAGTAACTGGGCCAAGTTAGTTTTTTCTTTTTGTTTACAAGTTTTATATACCTTATGATTTAGAATGAAATAGTTTGGCATAGAAATTAGAACAATAAAAGACATAGCTCCAGAGCTGGAAAACTTAAACTTTTTCTGGTACATAAAACTAATTATTTCTTTGGTTATTAAATATATTCTATATAAAGAAATAAATTAATATTAAGAAACAGAAAATTTAGAAATATGGTTTCAGGTTGGAGATTGAAAAAAGTTTCGGTAAAAAAAGAACCAAAAATATTTTTTTTGCACTTAAACATATATTATGTTTTAGGAAAATCATTAATCAAGATTTTTTATACATGTTTAATTTTTTATGGATATCTTATTGAATATAAACGAAGGTTTAGCACGATAACTATTAATTTTTAGTAAATGAAGATAAAACTAAAATTTATCGCTAAAGATAAATTAAAGGACATGTTCCGTTTCATTTTCCTGATACCTTTCCTTTCTGAGAGCAAATTTAAAAAAAATCCTGTAGGAATAAAACGTTTAAATAAAATATTCAACTATTGCTAATATCGAAAATAAAATAATTGAATCAAATTCTTTAATCGAAAAATTCTGAAAGGTCACTTATTATTAATTGCTTTAGTGAAAAAAGAAATACATTTTTTCACAAAATAAATATGTTTGTATGTGTCTGTATATAATATATGTATGTATATGTACGTACGTTGGTAAAGGGAATATAAGATTCGGCACAGCCAAATATAACACTCTTACTTGTTTTTATTAATTTTTGAGTGTCACTCTCGATAGTTTTAAACTATAGAAGTTCGAAATCGATATCAATAACGAAAGTCTTGGTCAACTGGCGGAAAAGTGTAGTACATACATACACACATATATATTTATGTATTTTTACATAGGCACACGGTTCTAAATATAAGTACATACATATATACATATAAACTTTATATTATAAAGCAAACATAAAATAGTTAATAATTGGTGCTAGTTTTGGGAATTATTACAATTAAGTTTGGCGTTTGTTGGGACTACCAGCCCAAATTATTATTTTACTTATTCAGTTGAATTTTAAATTTATTATTGAGGAGTTATGTAGCTGTATCTTACGCGCATTTGACTGTTGCTAACGCAGATCATCACTGCACCCTGCAATACATGTACATACATTCATGAGAAGAATCCTTATTTATACTGAAACTTTTTTTACAAATTAAAATTTTTATTTTGAATAAATTCTGCCTGAAAGCAGAAAGAAAGAATTTTTAAAAGTTGAATGCTTTTCAACTAATGTAAATGCCAGATTTGGCAGTGAAACTGCCCAAATGGCAACAATGTACTCGCCAATCCAATTCCGTTTCATATGTATTAATTAACTTAATATATACTACGTTTATACGCAGGGCTTATTTGCAAATAAAACTGTAAATTGTTGCCATATTATTCTCTTTATTGCGACTTACTAATTCAGAAAACTATTCACGATTAACGCACTATTTGCAATTAAATTGCTTAAGGTTGCCACGCTTACAAATGTTTGATAACAAAAACAATAAATGGACAAATATTGCAACAAAAAACATTGATAGAAGCAAATAATAACAATTAAAACAAATAATTATTTGATATTTTGTGCATTTACACTATTTTTTTGTCAACATAAGTAAGCTTTGTATAGAAGTGCTACCAAGTTTGTGTAATTTTGCTATGCCGTATAAACAGTGAGTTAATTTATTTGCAAATAATTTTATTTGCAAATAGTGCGCGTATAAACGTAGTAATACACCTTCAGTGCTTAAAGAGTTTGGGTGTTCAAAACAAGCAGCATTTCTAGTATTACAACGAATACAGTTATTTAGCTGTAAAGTGAGTAAAACTTGATCGTATTCATCATTATCATCATCATCATGATCATCTTCATTTGTCGAAGTGAACATGTTTATATTTTAAAATTACATTTTGTTTGGTTGTATGAAAGTCAAGATAAATAACAAATGAATCTGTAAATGTTATTTTATACCTACAATGAAAATAAAAACTACAAACGAAATATTAATTTATTAATACTAAATTCATTGTTTTATGGCTGACTCCATGATACAATTATACTAGGTACATCCCAGCAAAAAACTTTGCCTACTAGAATGCAAAAAAGTGTATGTACTCCTCAGTCGTAAGTACTTACAATTTGACTGAATAACCCATTATTTTTGTTTGAGAAGTTCAAAAAGTTTGCGGTACCCTATACTTTTTGCTTACAAACATACAAAAGTTAATAGATTACTGATTGCCTAAAAGTACTCAAAACTTAATGGGTTATTTTTTGCGTACAAATATGCAAAATAATATAGATTAAGTTTTGCTTAAACTTATTCAAAATTAGTACTACTAGGGGTTGCCTTAGGCTGATTTTTCGGTCAGTTTATGTTTTTAAATCATGAGTAAAAACAATATTATTTAAAAAGTGGATATATACCACATCGCTCGACGTTTCGTTGGCTTTTTTCCAACTTCTTCAGGAGCTTTTTATTTATAATTCTGACAAAATAAATAAATATAATTAATACAATGAAAATGTACATATATGTATACATGTGTGTGTGTAAACTTACTGTTTAACTATTTTTCATATTGTTTTTTAAAAAAATTTTTAATTAATAAAAAACTGGACATCACGGCACGATTAATTATGTAGAATTAAAATAAATAAAAACTGGACATCACAACATATGTAAGTTTGTAGTCAATAAGTTAAAAAATAAAATAAATAAATAAATATTGACGGTACAACATTTCAGTTTCAGCTGTTTATCACAGACTAGTCAGATTGTATAGCAATTCAAAATTAATTTGCTATATTTTCTAATTTTTTTATTTTAAATTAATAAAATTTTGTAACAAATTTCTCTAGATATACATATTTCCTTATTAAGTGATATAAATAAGTTCTTATTTTATTCATTACATGACAGTCATTATTATGCAAATAAAATAATTAGATAAATAAGTACCACTCGTTACTTTGTAAGCCATTAAAAGAGTACTACCCATTACAAAATTTCGAAAATTTTTTTGCTGGGATGCACGACTACAACAAAATTCCAACACCAAAAAACACATGTATTTTGTTGGTATAAACAAGCGAAAAATTGTCAGAAACATATGTCTTTTGTTTATAAAAATAGCAAATACAGGGTAACTACCCAGCAAGAACACTCCCAGTCAAATTACCGGTCATTTGACTGGGAGTGGTGATGGCTTTAGCTATCTAAGTTTCTATCAGTTTGTTAAGGCCAATGTGGAAAAAGTGATGTAAACTTTTGTATACGTGTGATTTTGCATCTTTGTCTAACTAATTGAAAATATCTACTATGAAACATATATATCTGACCTGCTTGCTCTGCCGTATTTTTACTTGGCATTGATGATGCATGTGGTAGTCACGTCTGACTGATCACACTTGATGTATATAACCGTCATAGTAAACTATTCAAACCTGCATAATTACATTAATAAACACAATTTTTATGTTGTTTAAAACGTTTATTATTACAAAAAAAAAATATATAATTAAATAAACTATTTAAAAATTAAGAACAATAACCAAAAAACACAAAATAACGTAGATGGTATGTGCCCCTCCATACTTTTGAACCACCACCACTTTGTTTTATAAATCTCTAAAATTTTAAAAAGAAAAGTATGGTTTAAATTAAACATTGTAAATTTATTTTATACACTATTGTTTTTACTTACCTTTTTTAACACTTCCATATATTTTAATTACACAGACCGAACGAATTGTATATTTTATAATAAAATGTTTTTAAATTTTTGGCATATACATATTAGATGTTCCACTCTTACATATATGTTAGAGTAGAGCAACTAGAGCAATTGAATGTCACTTACTACGTTTATACGCGCACTAAAAATTATTTGCAAATAAATTAACTCACTGTTTATACGGCATAGCAAAAGTACACAAACTTGGTAGCACTTCTATAGAAAGTTTACTTATGTTGACAAAAAAATAGTGTAAAATGCACAAAATATCAAATAATTATTTGTTTTAATTGTTATTATTTGCTTCTATCAATGTTTTCTGTGCAATATTTATCCATTTATTGTTTTTTCTTATGAAACATTTGTAAGCGTGGCAACCTTTTCCATTTTATTTGCAAATAGTGCGTTAATCGTGAATAGTTTTCTGAATTAGTAAGTCGCAATAAAAACAATAATATGGCAACAATTTACTGTTTTATTTGCAAATAAGCCCTGCGTATAAACGTAGTAACTGTTGATTTCAATATAAAATTGTTGCAAATGTGTTAGTGAAAAAATTACGTTTGTGTTAGTTTCAGTCACTCATTTCTTGTAGGGTAAAGAACAATTGCAGACGCGGCATTCCTGCATGATTATAGTTATTCAGTGTTGCCAATCTGTGTGTAGTTAAATAGTGTGTAATTTCTACTCACATGTGTAGGCCATGGAATTAAATTCTTGTATAATCTGTGTGTAATTCTACTTTGGGTTCAATTTTAATTAATTTTTCTTTTAATTTTAACCTACACAAAAGATGTGTAGTGTAATTTTCTTCAATGTGTAATTGCAGACACAGCTTTGTGTAAATTCATTGGCAACACTATAAACATTTTATTCACACACATACACTAACATTTTTGCAGCTTGTAAACAAAGTTTGACATTTATCTGCAATGTATACAGTAACAGGCTGGGCTTGTGCATGTGCCTGTTATAATTGTATCATGGCTGACTCATTAGATTGTTTTCTAAACCATCAAATGAGCGTAAGGCCAAGCTTACATATGTGTGCTATGTGCCCAAAAAAGCGTAACCACTAATTACTAATAAAAAACTGATTCAGACACATACTACATTCATATTTATTAAGTTAAACAGTTTCATACTTATGGGTAATTCCAGAAAAAGGTCAACCAAAAAAATTTTTTTTCTCAAAAATTTTTGGTTTTGTTTTAAAAAATAAAGCACAAAGGGGGGACATACTTTACAAATGTAGAAGCATCTTGAATTTTTGAAATTTTTTAACCGAAATATGGGACTTTTAAAAGAAATATTTTCTTTGCTAATCCTTTTTTTGCGATTATTTAAAGTAAATTATTATTATTTTTCTTTTTTTGTAATTTGCAAATTTTCTACTTACAACAACCAACGCATTAGCAGAAAAGAAGGAGAATGGAGTTCTAATAAAGGAAGTAGTTTGAGTTTGCTTCCACTCATACCTTAATGTCTCATACGTCGCATAAAATCAATATTTATTAATTTTTCTCAGCATTAAATAAGTACTTGTTATTGTTTAATTAGCTTTCAATTAAAGTTCAATCAATATAAGCAAAGTTACTGCGTTTAGTTCTCTTGGGAAAAAAATGTCGCGTCCGACTTGTCGCGTCCGTATTTGTACTTTAACCATTTAAAAAAAAATTAAAACAAAATTTTCATATTTCATAAATCTACACATAAACGATCATCATTCGCCTTCATTTCCACATTTAAAAAAAAATTCTTTATAAAATTTTGCTGAATTATGTATATTTCTATAAGTGCACAAAAATAACATACATATATTTTCGTCGCGTCCGTTTCTCGCTGATATTTGCTTAAATATTTTTACTATTTTATTGATATCGCCAAAAAAAAATTTTTTAAATATACTACTCCTTCATTGCTTTAAAGCACTTAAGATATATATTGGATCTTTCCATTATTTTCTTGTTTTTTGCTCAAATTAAAGTGTACGAATGTTGCGTCCGTCGCCTGGGAATTGTCCATATGTATGTAACTAATAGGCAATTTTATAGAATCCAACATGATTGCAAAGTGTTTACATCGATAAATACATGTCTGACACAAACAGTTTTTCATTAGTAATTAGTGGTTACGCTTTTTTGGGCACATGGCACACAGATTTAAACTCGGCATAACAGTATGTAAATAATAAACAATTTGTTTTTATACCCTTTCCCAAAAATGGAAAAGGATATATATAGGCTTGTCATACCGTGTGTAATTTTCGTAATACTCATATGCGACCCATAATATATATGTATATATGAATAGGGAATAAGCGTCTGGTGTAGGTGAAATCGGTTTTCCGAAGCACCCAGAAGTGCTAGAGTCTTCGGTCTTTGACTGGTGTGTCAGACATGGTCCAAACCAGATTGGTATTGAAAATCAGCAAAATCGAGCAGACGGTTTCAGAGCTGGAAGACTTAAACTTGATTTTTCCATATAAAAGTAACTAGGATAACACAATATTTTTTTTCTTAAATAAACTTATTTTATATTTCAGTACGAATAAAATTTGTATTACAAATATAAAAAAAATAAAAAAAACGTTTCCAGGGTTGGGAACTTTAATTTTTTTGTTATATAAAAATAACCTACTCAAAATAATTTTTCCTTTTTATCTATAAATTTCACATCTTTTACATTATTAAAAGAAAAATATTGGTGTAAGAAATCAGAAAAATTTTAAATTATGTTTCCAGGTTTGGGGAACGTACACTTTTTGTGATATAAAAAATAAACTAGGTCTAATAATTTTTTTTTACATTTTAATTTCTATATATGTATATTTTTTATGTTTTAAAAAGAAAATATGGGCAGAGAAAATTAGAAAAATAAAAACCACAGCTCCACATCTGGAAAATTTAAACTTTTTAGGGCACCGTACACCAAATTTGTAAAGTTAGTTTATTTTTATACAGACTACAACAATGAACACTAAAATTTAAAAAATCGAAATTAAAGGGTGTTCTGTCAGTTAGTCTAATTTTGACTATGTAATTTGGACAACTTGCTCTATCTTGGAAACCGTAAGAGGTCTTCAAATTTTCAAAAACGGTGAAATTAAAAAATTCCAAAATGATAAAATTGAATTAAAATCGCCAAAATTAAAAAAATGGCCAAAATGAAAAAAACGCTAAAAACCGAAAAAAACCGCAAAACGAGAAAAAACGACAAATTAAAAAAAATCGTTTGAACTAAAAAAAGCCAAAAAACGCAAAAACACTCCATATTAAAAAATGCTGAAAACTGAACGTACGGAACCCTTCGTTCGCGAGTGAAAGTTCGCTGAATTTATTTGATATTAAAGTAACTAAATAAAACTAGTATTTTCCTTATTTATTTTTGTCTTTGTTTACATATTTCATATAACTATTTTTAAGGAAGAAGATTGGTACAAGGACCCAAAAAGGAATTTAAAAGGATTATTTCAGGGTTGGGAAAAGTACACTTTTATGTTAAATAAAGTTAGTTATTTCTTTGACAATTAAATATATTTTATAGTTTAGAAAGAAATAAATTTGTACTCGTATTAAAACCAGAAAATTTTAAATTAATTGAGGGTTGGAAGTTGAAAAAAAATTTGTGCAAAAAAATAGCTAAAAATTATTTTTTGTTCAGCTAAAAATATTTCATGTTTTAGGAAAGCAAATTCTTTAGTCGAAAAAACTGAGAGGTAACCTAATAAAAGTTGCACTATAACAAAAAATTATAAATTTTATCACAAAACAAATATGTACGTCTGTACTTATGTATGTATCTGTATACCATATATACATACGTTGGTAAAGGGTATATAAGATTCGACACAGCCGAATATGCCACTTTTGTTTTAATAAATATTTGTATAGATTAAATTGCTTAAATGTAGAATGAAGAACTTGTAGTTTTAAAATTCCAACCACAACCAGTAGCAGGATGTGCAAAATTGTCAATATTATTAAGCACAAGCTTACATATCAGCCAAACCCAAATTATTTAATTATTTAATTGCTCTATTTAGTTACACTGTGCTAGTTCAAAAATGTAACAAGCGAGGGGACCTGATGGTTAACCTAATTCCAATACGTCGAATTCAATGGTTAAAAAATCGTTTTGCGCAGAACATCTATCTATCTATCTATATACATATATAAAACAGGATGTGTGTATGTATGTAACGTATGGACTCCAAGACGCTGAATCCAATGGCGCTAACCATTTTTATACCCTTTACCAAAAATGGAAAAGGGTATATATAGGTTTGTCATTCCGTGTGTAATTTCCATAATATTTATATGCGACCCATAAAATATATATATTCTGGGTCCTTATAAATAAGGAAGTCGAATAAACGATGTCCGTCTGTCCATCCCTCCGTCTGGTGCACGTGAAATCGGTTTTCCGAAGCTCCCAGAAAAGCTAGAGACTTCGGTCTTGTACCAGAAATGGTCCAAAATAGATTTGTATTGAATATCAACGAAATCGAGCAGACGGTTTCAGAGCTGGAAGACTTAAACTTGATTTTGCCATATAAAAGTAACTAGATAACACAAAAAAGGCGTTTCCAGGGTTGGGATCTTTAACTTTTTTGTTATATAAAAATAACCTACTAAAACTAATTTATCCTTTTTATCTATAAATTTAAAATGTCTTACATTCTTAAAAGAAAAAAATTGGTGTAAGACATCAGAAAAATTTTAAATTATGATTCCAGAGTTGGAAAGCTTACAGTTTTTATGATATATAAAAGTAACTAGATCTAATAATTTTTTTTATATTTATATTTAATTTACATATATATTTTATGTTTTGGAAAGAAAAATTGGGTATAGAAAATTAGAAAAATAAAAACCACAGCTCCACAGCTGAAAAATTAAACTCTTTTTGATATTAAAGTAACTAAATAAAATTAGTATTTTCCTGATTTCTTTTTTTTGTGCACTTAACATAATTAATATATTTTTTAAGGAACAAGATTGGTATAAGGAACCAAAAAAGTTTAAAAGGACGATTCCAGGGCTGGGAAAAGTACACTTTTTTATACTCTTTACCAAAAAAATGGTAAAAGGGTATATATAGGTTTGTCATTCCATTTGTAATTTCTATGATATCAATAAGCGACCCATAAAATATATATATTCTGGATCCTTATGCATGGGGAAGACGAATAAGCGATGTCCGTCTGTCCGTCTGTCTGTACGTGAAATCCGAAGCTCCCAGAAAAGCAAGAGACTTAGTTATTGGACTGTTGTGTCAGAAATTTTCCAAAATAGATTGGTATTGAAATTCAGCAAAATCGAGCAGACGATTGCAGAGCTGGAAAACTTAAACTTTATTTTGCCATATAAAAGTAACTACCGAAAACAAATTTTTATTTTTTTAATAAATAAACTTATTTGTCACTTCAGTACGACTAAAATTGGTATTTTAAATTAAAAAAATAAAAAAAAATTAAAAAGACGTTTCCAGGGTTGGAAAACTTTAACTTTTTGTGTTATGTAAAATTAACTATGTTTCAAACTATGTCTGTCACAGGGTATTTTCTCGAGAACCGTAAGACCTACAGACCTAAACTTGGACACAGTGTGTAGACCTTTGGCCGCTACAAATACATGAGAATTGGAAATTAAAGGGTGGTCCAAAACGAGCAACGAAAAATATTAAAATCCCATGTAATATACATACAATTGTATGTATATTCAAGTGTATGTATATACACTTGAAATTTGTAAGGTTAGTGTATTTTATACAGACTACAAAACTTAACACTAAAATTTCAAAAAATTTAAATTAAAGGGTGTTCTATCAGTTAATGCAATTTTGACAACTTGCTGTATCTTGGAAACCGTAAGAGAAAAACTCTTGAAATTTTCAAAAAAGGTAAAACTAAAAAATCAAAAAATTAAAAAATCGCCTAACCGAAAAAAATCGCCAAAAACAAAAAAAAATCGCCAAAACGAAAAAAGCACCAAATTAAAAAAAACTTCTAAGATTAAAATAAATCGCGAAAAACCGGAAAAATTTTTAAAATGAAAAAAAAAATCGCCAAAATGAAAGAAAATCGCCAAAATGAAAAAAAAATCAGCAAAAATGAAAAAAATTGTTAAAACGAAAAAAAACCAAAAAAAAAAACAAAAAAAAAATCGCCAAAATGAAACAAAACCACAAACAGGTAAAAATCGCCTAAATGAAAAAAAAAACCCAAAAACAGAAAAAAATCGCCAAAACAAAAAAAAAACAAAAAAATCGCCAAAATGAAAAAAAACCCAGAACAGAAAAAAACGCCAAAATGAAAAAAACCCCAAAAACAGAAAAAAAATTGCCAAAATGAAAAAAATCGCCAAAATGAAAAATATTTCCGTAATGAAAAAAGCCCCAAAAACAGAAAAAAATCGCTAAAACGAAAAAAAGCGACAAAACTGAAAAAATCGTTTGAACTGAAAAAAATCTTCTAAAAAGCCACATTAAAAAATGCTCAAAACCGAATGTACGGAACCTTTCGTGCGCGAGTCAAGGTCGCACTTGACTGAATTTTTTCATATTAAAGGAATTAAATGAAACTAATTTTTTCTTATTTCGTTTTTGCTTGTTCACTTTTATGTATTTTTTAAAGAACTAGATTGGTATAAGGAATTAGAAAAATCCTAAATTATGATTCCAGGGTTGGAAAACTTACACTATTTGTGTTATGTAAAATTATACAGGTCTAAAAATTTTTTTCTTTTCCTTTATAAATTAAATGTATTTTATGCTTCTGAAAGAAAAAATTGGCCTATAAAATTATAAAAATGAAAATTACAGCTCCAAAGATGGATTTTTTTAATTTTTTTTATATTAAAGTATAAAATTAATTATTTTTTCTTTACTTGTTCACTTAACACACTTTATTAATTTTTTAAATCAGAAAAACTAACAGGTTGATTACAGGGTTGGTAAATTTATTGTTTTTTTACAAAAGTAACTAGGTCAAGTTAGATTTTCATTTGGTTTACAAGTTTTACATACTTTATGACTTAGAATGAAATAGTTTGGCATAGAAATTAAAAAATAAAGGACATAGCTCCAGAGCTGGAAAACTTAAATTTTTCTGGTATATAAAACTAATTATTTCTTTGGTAATTAAATATATTCTTTATTTTATTAAGAAATAAATTAGTATTAAGAAACTCACAAATATGGTTCCAGGGTTGGAAATTAAAAAAGTTTCGAAAAAAAAATAACCAAAAATATTTTTTTTTCAGTTAAACAGATTTCATGTTTTAGGAAAATCATTACTCAAGATTTTTATACATGTTTAATTTTTTATGGATATCTAATCTAATTGAAGTATAAACGAAGGTTTGTGAATAATAACAATTACTGCCTGGCTCTCGATGTCGACAAGAAATTTACGTTCGCTTATTTATATTGAAAACAAAAACAAAATAAGAAAATTTGTTTTTGTTTTCAATATAAATAAGCGAACGAAAATTTCTTGTCGACATCGTGAGCCAGGCAGTTAATTTTTAGTAAATTGAGATAAAACTAAAATTTATCGCTAAAGATAAATTAAAGGACATGTTTCCTTTCCTTTCTGCTAAACAAATTAAAAAAAATCCTGTAGGAATAAAACGTTTACATAATACCACGATGTATACCATTTGCAATGGGAACTTTAAATCAAGACACTAAGCAGTTTTGCAACATCAATGATTATTAAATACGGGAAAATATAAAACAAGTTAGTTTACTTGGTATGGAGGTGCAATACTAAGAATATTATAGAGTTATTAAATAGCAGTACGGTTTTTGAACATCTCAAGACCGAATAAACAAGCCGCAATTTTGTGGTATTGTATTGACGAGACGTCGATGTTGACTGAAATAAGAGTGAATGTAAAATATATCTTAACCACAGAGTGTAGAGTAAAATATTCAACTATTGCTAATATCGAAAATAAAATAATTGAATCAAATTCTTTAATCGAAAAATACTGAAAGGTCACTTAGTATTAATTGCTTTAGAGAAAAAAATGATAAATTTTTTCATAAAACAAATATGTAAGTATGTGTTTGTATACTATATATATGTACGCACGTTGGTAAAGGGTATATAAGATTCGGCACAGCTGAATATAGCACTCTTACTTGTTTGATATATAAAACTAATTAATTAAATATATTCTAAATATTATAATAACTTATTCGACCTTTTTATGGTTCCGTACACCAAAGGTGAAAAAGGAACCCTATTGTTTTCGCTACGCTGTCCGTCTGTCCGTCTGTCCGTCTGGCCGTCTGTCCGTCTGTCCGTCTGTCCGTCTGTCCGTCTGTCCGTCTGTCCGTCTGTCCGTCTGGCCGTCTGTCTGTCTGTCCGTCTGTCCGTCTGTCCGTCACAGGGTATTTTCTCGAGAACCGTAAGAGCTACGGACCTGAAATTTGGACAGAGTGTGTAGACCCTTGGCCGCTACAACAACAAATACATGAGAGTTGGAAATTAAAGGGTGTGCCAAAACGAGCAACGAAAAATTTTAAAATCCCATGTAATATACATACAATTGTATGTATGTATATTACATGGGACCCTTCGCCGCTACAACAACAAATACATGAGAGTTGGAAATTAAAGGGTGTGCCAAAACGAGCAACGAAAAATTTTAAAATCCCATGTAATATACAAACAATTGTATGTATGTATGTATATTACATGGGACCCTTGGCCGCTACAACAACAAATACATGAGAGTTGGAAATTAAAGGGTGTGCCAAAACGAGCAACGAAAAATTTTAAAATCCCATGTAATATACATACAATTGTATGTATGTATATTACATGGGACCCTTGGCCGCTACAACAACAAATACATGAGAGTTGGAAATTAAAGGGTGTGCCAAGACGAGCAACGAAAAATTTTAAAATCCTATCTAATATACACACAATTGTATGTATATGCACTTGAAATTTGTAAAGTTCGTGTATTTTTATACAGACTACAACAACTAACACTAAAATTTAAAAAAATTTAATTAAAGGGTGTACCATCAGTTAATGTAATTTCGACTATGTAATTTTGAAAACTTGCTGTATCTTGGAAACCATAAGAGCAAACTTCCTGAAATTTTCAAAAACGGTAAAACAAAAAAATCTCAAAATTATAAAATCGCCAAACCGAAAAAAAATCGTTAAAATCAAAAAAAAATCGCCAAAACGAAAAAAAGCACCAAATTAAAAAAAATTTCTAAATCGGAAATAAATCGCGAAAACCGAAAAAATCGCCAAAATGAAAAAATCGCCAAAATGAAAAAAAATCGCCTAAATGAAAAAATCGCCAAAATGAAAAAAAAATCGCCAAAATGAAAAAAACCGCCAAAATGAAAAAAAAATCGCCAAAATGAAAAAAATTGTCAAAATTAAAAAAAAAATCGCCAAAATTAGAAAAAATTGCCAAAATTTAAAAAATCGTTAAAACGAGAAAAAAGAGAAAAATAATAAAAAAAAACACTATTTCAGCTGAAAAAACGTAAAAACACTGTATTAAAAAATGCTCAAAGCCCAACGTACGGAACCCTTCGTGCGCGAGTCAAAGTCGCACTTTACTGAATTTTTTAATTATATATAAATTTTATTTAAGCTAAAGGTCTTTTTGTAATAGATTTACAATTTTATTTATTTTCATCGATATTTCGCTTCAACTTTCAAAGTTGAAGAGAAATATCGGTAAAAAATAAATAAATTGTAAATCTATTACAAAAAGACCTATAGCTTAAATAAAATTTATATATAATTAAATATATTCTATATTGTAGAAAGAAATAAATTAGTTCTCGTATTAAAACCAGAAAAATTAAAATTTTGGTTCCAGGGTTGGAAATTGAAAAAAAAAATTGGGTAAAAAAATAACCAAAAATAATTTATTTTTCGGTTAAACATATTTCTTGTTTTAATAAGATCTTTACTCAAGTAAATTCTTTACTAGAAAAAACCAAGAGGTCACTTACTAAAAATTAATTATAAATTTTATCACAAAACAAATATGTATCTATACACTTATGTATGTATCTGTATACTACATATACATACGTTGGTAAAGGGTATATAAGTTTCGGTACAGCCGAGTATAGCACTCTTACTTGTTAAAAAATTATATTTTTAATGCTTTTAAAGTATCAATTCTTAAATGGACCTCTGATTAAAACGATTATCATGATGGTTAATTTTTCTTATGTTAATCTGAATAAAATCCAGCGTATTTTAAAGTTATTCTAAAGTAGGTAAATTTCCAAGACTTTTGAATAAAAGCAAATTTTATTAATATATTTGAGTTTAGAAATTTTTTTTATGTACTAAAGCACAAATTCTAAGTTTAAATTTTCGCTTTAAAAGGCCATATTAGGAAATATAAAACTACTAACAAGTATTCCCCAATTATATGGTTGCCTAGAAATTAGATTTCTCCCTGAATGCAGAAAAAAATATATAGGAAATTATATTGATATCAGTGATGCCAACTTTTAAGAGCAAAACGCACTGCTTGTTTATAAAAATGCAATAGGAAGAACTTAATACAATAAGTACGTTTGTATGTATGAAGATATATTTACATGATATCTATTTTAATTCAAGTTTAAGTTGTACTTTTATGGATGAATAAAATTTACAGGCTCAGTTAGTCGACTATAATGGAAAGCTGTTCGATATTGTTTTATGAAAAATAATGAAAATGGTACTGATGGTCGATTTTATTTGAACGTCACCGAAAAAGCGTTGTACATATTCACCGGTTGCTGGTTTAACAAAATAAATAAAATGAACGGAATACACTATTTACTTATATGATGTTTATGTAAACGTTTTTCATTTCATCTCTAGAGTAGGCTGTAGTTTATGCTGCTTCTTATTCATCTAAGCTGAAATTATTCACTACAATTAATCTAATAATAAACTTTTCCCTCACTTCTTTCCTTAGAATTATATAACTGACATTTAAGCCTCACCTTAACTTCGGGGACATAATATAAAATAATTTTATAAGTGATCATGGATTAGTAAGTTTTCAGTTCTAATCTAATCAAATGGAATTTAGTTTAATGAAATATAGGCCAAATAATTGTGTCTTATTTGTCAATACCTTTTTAGACATATGTACATTCATATGTATGTAGTATATAAATTAAGTATGCATTACAAAACAATATTTGAAAAATCGTATAAATCTGAATATTTAAACATTTCGAGGTCACAATCACAGGGCCTTCATTTGCATAAAAATAATTTAGAATAATAACACAGTACCACTCACTCACTGGTTGATTTTTCATTTTAGTTCTCAATGAAATCTTAAATATTAAACAAATAAGATTTTCTGTTTTAAGTTACTTATGAAAGATAATATTTTTTAAACGGACGTAAAAGTCATAAAACATCCGTTTTAGAAATTTTATTTGTGAATAGAAGTTTTGGTTTTTTAATTCTATACTTCTTGTAATTTCGTTAAACAAATTATTTGTTTACCCTAAAGTAGATCTAAGATACTGTCGATAATGTTCACACTCAATGGGCTTAATTACGAGTGTCCTATTTATACTACGACGATTTTGTACTAGATTAAAGAAAAAGTGTTGCAATGTTCTTTAGTCTAGTACGAAACCGTCGTTCCGAGGTCGTATACGACACTCCGTCACTTCCACGTCTGTTTTGGACTCACCCTTCTTCTGATGCCTTGCGGTTTCCTTATCAATTTTAATCGGGTGTTTCATACCAAAACCGAATATACATACGTATGTAATCGTCATGCGAATAACCTTTCTTAAACATTTGTTTATAAAGACTTGTACGGACTGTAAGTATATAGTACTGGGTTCCACGTTCCGCACCCGCACAAAAGTGTGGATTTGATGTTTGTGTTAAACATTTTCAGTTTAGTTAGTCTTGTTGTACATACGAGTACATACATGTATGACGAGTTCCACGCTGGTTTTAACATCCGAATTTTGGCGAGCTCTATTTATAAAAGGCGAGTCACATAGAAAACATCGTACGTTATACGTCGCCTTTTTAACTAGCTAGGTTGAAATACAGATTTTCTTTTCTGTCACATTTAATAAGACTGCGTCAAGGCAACCTTAAGTTGGTTTTTGGATATGTTTTAAATAACGGTTTTCAATTTTTTTCAGTTGCAGCAAAAATAAAATAAAATGTAAAAATCAAATAAATGAAATAAGTTAACCCTTAATAGCCTAGTGGTACCTCAGGGAACTAAGTAACAATATTAAAAATTTTGTTAAACGATTGCTCTAAAGTGATGTACGAGTAGCTATGTATGATCTATAAGTTGTTCCCTGATGCAAACGCTGCAGTTTTCGTTTATCCCTACTTCAAAATAACATTATTTGAAGCTTGTATGTCAACCGGACTGGTTCAACCACACAAAAGAAAAATTGTGCGCATTTGCTTTATATAAAAACTTTTTTTGTTGTAGAATACGTTGCAAGTGTTGAAAAACATTATTTCCGTTTCCATTTAGTGTTTAAAAAAAATTGTGAGTATTCAAATAATAGTATTTTTATACCCTTTACCAAAAAATGGAAAAGTCTATATAGAGGTTTGTCATTCCGTGTGTAATTTTCATAATATTCATATGCGACCCATAAAATATATGTATTCTGGGTCCTTATGAATAGGGAACACGAATAAGCGATGTCCGTATGTCCGTCCGTCCGTCCATCTGGTGTACGTGAAATCGGTTCTCAAAAGCTCCCAGAAAAGCTGCAGACTTGACCTGGTGTATCAGAAATGGTTCAAAATAGATTGTTATTGAAAATCAGCGAAATCGAGCGGACCGTTTCAGAACTGGAAAACTTAAACTTGATTTTGCCATATAAAAGTAACTATATAACACACATTTTTTGATTTTTTTTGTTAAATAAACTTATTTTATATTTCAGTACGAATAAAATTTCTACTAAAAATATAAAAAAAATAAAAAAGAAATTTCCAGGATTGAAAACTTTAACTTTTTTGTTATATAAAAATAACCTACTAAAACTAATTTTTCCTGTATATATATAAATTCAACATATCTTAAATTCTTAAAAGAAAACAAGTAAGAGTGCTATATTCGGCTGTGCCGAATCTTATATTCCCTTTACCAACGTACGTACATATATATAGTATACAGACACATACATACATATTTATTTTGTGAAAAAATTTATCCCTCAATAATCAATTCCAATGTATTTTTAATAAAAAATATTTTACTTAATAAGTAAAATAATAATTTGGGATTATTAGTGCGTTTAAAAATTTTAAACTTAAAATTTATCATTTTTTGAAAGTTTCCATCTTTCGAGCTGTAATTTTCATTTTTCAAATTTCATACGCAAAACTTTTCTTTCAGAAGCATAAAATATATTCAATTTATAAAGAAAAAGAAAAAAATGTTTAGACCTATTCAATTTTACATAACACAAAAAGTGTGAGTTTTCCAACCCTGGAGTCATAATTTTGGATTTTTCTGATTATTGATACCAATCCAGTTCTTTAAAAAATACATAAAATATGTTAAGTGAACAAAGCAGAAACGAAATAAGGAAAAACTTAGTTTCATTTCATTCCTTTAATATTAAAAAATTCAGTAAAGTGCGACTTTGAATCGCGCACGAAAGGTAGGATTTTTTGCTAATTTGAAATTTTTTGCAGTTTAAACGATTTTTCAGTTTTGTCGCTTTTATCTCGTTTTGGCGATTTTTTTCTGTTTTTGGAGGCTTTTCATTTTGGCGATTTTTTTCTGTTTTTGGGCTTTTCTTCATTTTGGAGATTTTTTTCCGTTTTTTGGGGTTTTTTTCGTTTTTACGATTTTTTCATTTTGGCGATTTTTTTTCATTTTGGCGATTTTTTTCATTTTGGGGCTATTTTTAGCAGATTTTCTTTCGTTTTGGCGATTTTTTTCATTTTAGCAATTTTTCCGTTTTATGCGATTTATTTTAGTCTTAGAAATTTTTTTTGTAATTTGGTGCTTTTTCTCGTTTTGGCGATTTTTTTTGTTTTTTGCGATTTGTTTCGGTTTGGCTATAAAATCGCCAATCGCCGTTTTTGAAAATTTCAAGAGTTTTGCTCTTACGGTTTCCAAGATACAGCAAGTTGTCAAAATTGCATAGTTAAAATTGCATTTACTGATGGAACACCCTATAATTAAATTTTTTGGAAATTTTAGTGTTAATTTTTGTAGACTGTATAAAAATACACTAACCTAACAAATTTCAAGTGTGTATACATACATACATACTTACAATTGTATGTATATTACATGGGTTTTAAAAACCTATATATACCCTTTTACCATTTTTTTGGTAAAGGGTATAATAAATGAGGAAAATACTAATTGTATTTAGCTACTTTAATATCAAATAAATTCAGTAAAGTGCGACTTTACCTCGCGCACGAAGGGTTCCGTACGTTCGGTTTTCAGGATTTATTATACCCTTTACCAAAAATGGAAAAGGGTATTTATAGGTTTGTCATTACGTGTGTAATTTCCATAATATCAATAAGCGACCCATAAAATATATATATTATGGATCCTTATGCATAGGGAAGACGAATAAGCGATGTCTGTCTGTCCGTTTGTCCATCTGTCTGTACGGTTTTCCGAAGCTCCCAGAAAAGCTAGAGACTTCGTTCTTGGACTGCTGTGTCAGAAATTTTCCAAAATAGATTGGTATTGAAAATCAGCAAAATCGAGCAGACGATTGCAGCGCTGGAAAACTTAAACTTTATTTTGCCATATAAAAGTAACTGCCGAAAACAAATTTTTATTTTTTTTAATAAATAAACATATTTTACACTTCAGTACGACTAAAATTGGTATCAAGGTGTATTTAAACAGGTAGCGTTACTTCAGCTGATCATTTTTTGCTCTATGTGCTTTGTAGCTAACGAATGTCAAAAACTTCGTTTTGTTTTGGTTTTGGTACAATTATTTTTGTGCTTTTGACATTCTTCGGTTCTTTACACAGCTATGGTTGCCGTATTTTTGTATAACAAATCCTTACGCAGTCACCTGTATAATTACACCATGATTGGTATTTTAAATTAAAAAAATATAAAAAAATTAAAAAGACGTTTCCAGGGTTGGAAAACTTTAACTTTTTGTGTTATGTAAAATTAACTACATGTGTCTAGAACTATGTCTGTCACAGGGTATTTTCTCGAGAATGGTAAGAGCTACAGACCTGAAATTTGGACACAGTGTGTAGACCTTTGGTCGCTACAACAAAAAATACATGAGAATTGGAAATTAAAGGGTGTTCCAAAACGAGCAACGAAAAATGTTAAAACCCATGTAATATACATACATACATACATACAATTGTATGTATATACACTTGAAATTTGTAAGGTTAGTGTATTTTTATATAGACTACAAAAATTAACTCTCAAATTTCAAAAAATTTAAAATAAAGGGTGTTCCATCAGTTAATGCAATTTTGACTATCCAATTTCGACAACTTGCTGTATCTTGGAAACCATAAGAGCAAAACTCTAGAAATTTTCAAAAACGGTAAAACTAAAAAATCAAAAAATTATAAAATCGCCAAACCGAAAAAAATCGAAAAAAATAAAAAAAAATCGCAAAAATGAAAAAAAGCACCAAATTACAAAAAAATGTCAAGACTAAAATAAATCGCGAATAACCGGAAAAATTGCTTAAATGAAAAAAAAATCGGCAAAATGATAGAAAATCACTAAAATGAAAAAAATCCCCAAAAAGAAAAAAAAAATCGCAAAAATGAAAAAAAAATCGCCAAAACGAAAAAACCCCAAAAAACAGAAAAAAATCGCCAAAATGAAAAAAAAAACCCAAAAGCAGGAAAAAAATCGCCAAAATGAAAAAAAAATCGACAAAATGAACAAAATCTCCAAAATGAAAATAAAATCCCAAAAACAGGGAAAAATCGCCAAAAGGAAAAAAAATCGCCAAAATGAAAAAACTCACAAAATAGGAAAAAATCGCAAAAATGAAAAAACAATCGCCAAAATGAAAAAATCTCCAAAATGAAAATAAACCCCCAAAAAATGAAAAACATCGCCAAAATAAAAAAAAATCGCCAAAATGAATAAAAAATTGCCAAAACGAAAAAACCCCAAAAAACAGAAAAAAATCGCCAAAATGAAAAAAACCCCAAAAACAGGAAAAAAATCACCAAAATGAAAAAAGTCTCCAAAATAAAAAAAGCCCCAAAAACAGAAAAAAATAGCCAAAATGAAAAAAAAATCGCCAAAATGAAAAAAACGCCCAAAATAGGAAAAAATCGCCAAATTGGAAAAAGAATCGCCAAAACGAATAATAATAACAATACCAGAATAATTTCAATAGCAGAAAATAGTCGCCAAATGAAAAAACCGAAATAAACAGAAAAAAATCGCCAAAATGAGAAAAAAGCAACATAACTGAAAAAATTGTTTAAACTAAAAAAAAAAAAATTCTAAAAAGCAAAACAGCCGCATTAAAAAATGCTCAGAACCGAATGTACGGAACCCTTCATGCATATACATATTTTATGTATTTTTTAAAAAACTAGATTGGTATCAATAATCAGAAAAATCCAAAATTATGATTCCAGGGTTGGAAAACTTATACTTTTTGTGTTATGTAAAATTAAATAGGTATAAATAATTCAATTTTCCTGTATAAATTAAATATATTTTATGCTTCTGAGAGAAAAAATTGGCCTATAAAATTATAAAAATGAAAATTACAGCTCCAAGGATGGAAACTTTGAATTTTTTTTAATATTAAAGTATAAAATTAATTTTTTTATTTCTTTGTTCACTTTATTAATTTTTTTAATTCAAAAAATGTAAAAGGCTGATTCTCGGGTTGGTAAATTTATTGTTTTTTTTACAAAAGTAACTAGTTCAAGTTAGTTTTTGCTTTTTGCTTACAAGTTTTATATACTTTATGACTTAGAATGAAATAGTTTGGAATAGAAATTAGAAAAATAAAAGACATAGCTCCAGAGCAGGAAAACTTAAACTTTTTCTGGTATATAAAACTAATTATTTCTTTGGTAATTAAATATATTCTATATTTTATAAAGAAATAAATTACTATTAAGAAATTCAAAAATATGGTTCCAGGGTTGGAGATTGAAAAAAGTTTCGGTAAAAAAAATAACGAAAAATATTTTTTTTTCAGTTAAACAGATTTCATGTTTTAGGAAAATCATTACTCAAGATTTTTTATACATGTTTAATATTTTTATGGATATCTAATCAAATTGAAGTATAAACGAAGGTTTGTGCTTATTGTGCACAATCGTGATTTAAATATGCCACTAGTGAGTGAAGAAATTGCAAAATACGCAGGCAAATATTTAAAAAAACTCGAGTCACATCCTAATCCGCTTGCCCGTAATATTTTGAGCTTTACTGGACACATCCGCTTAAAAAAGAGGGACACAAGGGCCCTAATACTCAACACTCCAGATGGGACTGCTTAATACTTCTTTTTTTTCCTTTTTGATTATCACTACTTATGTACTATTTATAACTATCACTAAGTTTATGTCCGATACTGGTCGGGCCTAATAATTATATTTAGATTTAAGATTTGATTACTTATTGTTAGTTCATTTTTGAAGATACAATAAATAAATATACGAAAAAAAAAAAATAAAAAAATTGTGCTCTCAGCATAATAACTATTAATTTTTAGTAAATGAAGATAAAACTAAAATTTATCGCTAAAGACATAAAGGACATGTTCTGTTTCATTTTCCTGATACCTTTACTTTCTGCTTAACAAATTTCAAACAAATCCTGTAGGAATAAAACGTTTACATAATACCACGATGTATACCATTTGCAATTGGAACTTTAAATTAAGACACTAAGCAGTTTTGCATCATCAATGATTATTAAATACTGGAAAATATAAAACAAGTTAGTTTACTTTGTATGGTGGTGCAATACTAAGACTATTTTAGAGTTATTAAATAGCAGTACGGTTTTTGAACATCTCAAGTCCGAATAAACAAGCCGCAATTTTGTGGTATTGTATTGACGAGACGTCGATGTTGACTGAAATAAGAGTGAATGTAAAATATATCTTAACCACAGAGTGTAGAGTAAAATATTCAACTATTGCTATTATCGAAAAATACTGAAAGGTAACTTACTAAACAAATATGTATGTATGTATGTATGTATGTGTTTGAATACTATGTATATGTACGCACGTTGGTAAAGGGTATATAAGATTCGACACAGCCGAATATAGCATTCTTACTTGTTTACAATACATTTTCCTCAACGAAATTCAGCTGAGTGTTGTTGGTGTAGTAAAATCGACGACGAATAATAAATTTGATTGTTTTATGTATCTATTTTAAAATATTTTGTCACATTGCCTATAATTTACATTTAAAATCGGCTAATAACCTACTGAAGGTTATTTCTCTGTCATCATCTAATTTGCAGTTTAAAAGGCAAACAAAAACAATCATTGGACCACTGTTGCCAGATTTGCATATTGCTCTGCATTTTGCTGATTTTTCATTTCAAATATTATAACGAGAGATTTGCAGATTTTTACTGCCAAATTGCACATTTTTTGAAATGCTTGTGCAACATCGATATTTAGTATTTTTCTTTACTCCGTAAAAGAAATTTTTTTATTTTTTACATAGTTTTTATTTATTGTATCTTCAAATATGAACTAACAATAAGTATTCAAATCTTAAATCTAAAATATAATTATTAGGCCCGACCACTGTCGGACATAAATTTAGAGATAGTTATAAATAATACATAAGTAGTGATAATCAAAAGGAAGAAAAAATAAATAAAATATAAATTATTTTCAAGCAGTCCCATCTGGAGTGTTGAGTATAAGAGCCCTTGTATCCCTCTTTTTTAGGCGGATGTGTCCAGTAAAGTTCAAAATATTACGAGCAAGCGGATTAGGATGTGACTCGAGGTTTGTTAAATATTTGCCTGCATATTTTGCAATTTCTTCAATCACTAGTGGCATGTTTAAATCACGATGTATATTTGAGTTTTTTATATACCATGGAGCCGGTGTTATTAATCGCAAAATTTTGTTTTGCCTTCGTTGGATTCTCTCGACATTAGAAGCTGAAGCAGTACCCCATAGTTGAATACCGTAGCACCATATCGGTTTCAAAAGTGACTTGTATATCAAAAGTTTGCAATCTAGACTGAGGGTTGAATTTCTACCAATCAGCCAATGTACCTGAGTTAATTTTAGTTTCATTTGGGTTAACTTAGAGTCAATGTGGTGTTTCCAAGTAAGCCGTCGATCAAGGTGTATTCCAAGATATTTCACATGAGTATGTTGAGGGACAACTTGATTTTTAATCCGAATGGGTGAACAAGTATCTCTTCGTAATGTATATGTTACTTGAACACACTTTTGTTCGTTTACCTTAATTCTCCATAAGTTTAACCATAGTTCCAGCTAAGTAATGTGTTCTTAAAGATATCGGGATGCCTCGTAAGGATTTTCATGCATACTAAGGCAGGCTGTATCATCAGCAAATGTGGAAGTGTGGATATTGCTGCTCAGAGGCATATCACAAGTATAAATCAAATACAAAACTGGCCCTAGTATACTCACTCGTCTGTGGCACACCGGATGAGATAGTTTCAGGCATGCTCATAAAGTCTCCTTCCACAACAGTGAACTTCCGGGCAGTAATGTAACTTTCCAAAAGACTTACAACGCAGAGGTGGTTTAAACTCAACAGGTGTTTTAAGCTTTCTAGCAGCGCGCCGTAAAGAGTAATTAGATGCTGGTGTGACATCAAGATTTTCCAGATAGTTTTTAAGAGATGCAGTTTTTTCATGTGCAAGCAGCTCTTGGAGTCGTTTAGTGCACTCTTTAAATCTAATTTTATTCTGGGGTGATCTGTGCTGTTGCCATTCCCTTCTAGCTCTTCTTTTTTCACATACGAGTCGTTCAATATCTGTAGAATATAGTATAATAAACCCAGTCTGCGGATGGGAGGTAGTGGCATGTTTAGCAGCCTGCTTTATATTTTCGTTAATGTTGGCGATGTTAGCTTCAATATCCTCGGGTGTTCTTAGCGTAATGTTTTCCGTGCAATGACTACTAAGATATTTTTTGAATCGCAGCCAATTTACACGACTGATCATCTTCACATACGAGTGAGGTAAATCACTTCTCTGTGGGCTATATATTGTAACGATCGTGGGAGAGTGATCGGACGATAGATCTAGGGAAGCTTCTACGTGAATTAATTCCCTAGAAATATTTTTTATGACGCCAAAATCTATAATATCCGGAATTTTATGTATGTCAGTAGGCCAATAAGTAGGCTCCCCACTCGAAATGACATCCAAGCCCATTTTGGAAATTGTATTGAACAACGCTCGACCTCTGGATGTAATAACACGCGAACCCCAGAACGTATGTTTAGCATTATAGTCGCCGGCTGCTACGAAACAAGGGCCCAGAGATTTGTAAAAATCCTTATATTGATCCTCAGTAATTGCGAATCTAGGAGGGGAGTAAATTGAAGATATGACAAAATTAGTGCAAAAATTTTCGACACAAATATTCGTTGCTTGTAAATGTTCTTCACAAATGTTATCAATAATATAATGCTTGAGTCTTGACTTTGTTAAAATTGCTGATCCACTGCATGCTCTTCCTCTCGGGTCCTTTGAATCATATAAGGTGTAGCCAATAATTTTAAAGAGGCTTCTCGAAGTCAAATGAGTCTCAGAGACCAACATTATATCAATATTTTTTTCCGTGAGGAAGTGCTCAAGTTCATTTTTATGTTGGCGAATGCCGTTTGCGTTCCAGAAACATATTTTTAACGTGTTCATGGTTTATTAACTAAAGCTTGAAGCAGAGTATTCTGCATTCGCAGCATTTCTTGCATCATATTTGTCATATTTGTTGTAAAATTATTTATAGTTTGCACCAGATTATCAATAGTAGCTTCAAGGCGATTGAAACTAAAGTTCGAGTTTGTATTTGTTGAATTATTTGGTGGGGAAACATTTTGTGTATGAATAGAATTTGTCTTAGCAGCATCGGCATACGATACACGGGAACTAACTGGTTGGCTCATTTGCGCAATAGTGGCAGATAAAGCGTTTGCTGATTGGGCTGGGGGTAGTGTTTTTCATACGGGATTTCCCGGGAAGAATTTCCCGGAATCCCGCACATTTTCCGGGAAAGAAATACCGGGAAATTTGTGCGGGAATTCCCGGGATTTTTTGATTTTGTTATGGCAACTTAATTTGTATGTACACATTCCTTGATGAGTGTCGTTATTCACTTTATTAATGCGATGGTGCAATAGTAAGGTGATGACAATATCACAATAGCTAAAGCAAACAGAAATGAGCAAGGAAATAAAAGAAAATTACAAATAATTACAGATTCTCTTTGGTAAATAGTACGGTTAACAGCTTAAGAGCTTATTCTGTACTAAAGTCCTATTTCCAGAGAAATATGCCCTTATGCAAAAACGATTGTAAAAGTTAAAGCATGCGTTAAAACTGGTTTTGCCATACAAAATTCGTTTGTTAAAATAATTTTAAGTTTAACAATGATTTTTTCATAAGGGGGATAATTTTGTAATATTTTTTTTAATAATACTCGTATAATTTCTTTTTTATAATATTGGTATATATGTATTTCTATTATATAAAGAATGGAAACGGTATTAATTTTTGAATAATGTGTGTATAAAACGTTATTATTTAATCGATCTCATGAATTATAATTTGTTTTTGTTGAAATAAATTAAATTTAAAAATATTTTGTATTGCTTTGCACTGGGCGGGAATTCCCGGGATTTCCCGGGAAACCGAAAAATCTTTCCCGCTTTCCCGGGAAATGAAAAAGTCCGGGAAAAGAAAAACTCTAGCTGGGGGTAATTTAGGTGTTTGCTTCATAGTCTGTTTGACGAAAGAGTACACAGGACAACCTCTGTAGTTAGCGGTGTGATTACCTCCACAATTACTGCATTTTTTGTCACTTTGATCTTTTGGTTTATTGCAACTAGCAGTGCCGTGTAATTCGCCGCACACAACACAAACAGTAGGTAATTTGCAGTAAGTCTTACTATGTCCATATTCTTGACAATTATGGCACTGTACGGGTCCTGAACGCTTGTGTGGTTCTTCAACGGTTATTTTTCGATATAATAGATATTTTAAATTATATATTGGATGGGTCTCATTTTTTTCAATTTTATATCATTTGGCTCCAGTTCAACCCGAAATAGAGGTTGAGGGATCTTTTCCCTATTCATTATGTTCGATACATTTTTTATTTTAAAACCCTGGAGGACGAGAGCATCTTTTACTTCTTCGAGAGCAACATAGGAGGCTATGCTCTTCAACACAATCTGCATACCTTTAGCACTCTTGAGCTGATATGTGTAGAAATTTGTTTTACTTTTTTCAAATTCAGAGACCATTTTGCGAAAATCTTTTTCACCATTAGTTTGAATTTTCGTTTCATCAATATTACCACGTTTTATAGGAACAATGTGAAATTTATTCTCACCAATGACCGAAATTAATTTTTTAATAAGAGCGTTTGAGGTTTTTTCTCTTAAATAGATTGGTGGCGGCTTGAAGGTTTAATTAGCAGATTCAGCAGGTTTGTCATTGTCATCTTGCAATATTTTAAAACGGTTTTGCCGATTAGTAGAGGATGCGCTGTTATCCCTAGACATCTTTGGAGCAGATGCAATTTTAGTAGAATTTGGGCTTCGCCCGCGCTTTAAAATTGTAATGTATCTGTCCATTCCGACTTGGACCTTGGGTTTTGGGCTGCTCTTATCTTCAGTGACAACTTGTTTAAGTGATGACCACGAGCCCGAAGCGGATGATATCGCTGAGTTAAATGTAGAAGTACTAGGCAATAATGTCAACGATTCACTAGTTGGCATTGGACAAAGCGAACTTGATCGCTGACGAAACTGTGGTTTTGCCGTTAGAGAAAGTCTATATCAGATGCTGTTTCCTACTGTTGCAGTTACTTTACATTACAGTCGGGTAACTGAGCCTTTCCTGTCAGAAACATACACCATTATAACAGTGTTAAAACAAAGTAACAAATCTGTGCAAAGATATATGCAAATGTACATATATATACATATCGCGCACTAAATCAAAAACAGTCACAACTCAAAATTATGAAAATGGTTTTGGTTTTTCATGTGCAGCAAAAATTTCTTTTGCAGCAAAGTTTTCTTGAACAGTTTTGTGCCACTCCTGAACATCTGGGATTTTTTGGATGTGTCTGTTTATGATTTAGTGTGAGATATGTCTGTATATTTCCTTTCACATATTTGTACCATATGTACCATTTTCTTTAAGTTTTATGTAGAAAACTTGTGCATATATCAGCATATGTTTTTGTATAGCAAGATAATTTATGTCAATTTGTAAGCAAAATGAAAAATAATTTAAAAAAATGAAGGTGTTTTTATTGTTGCAGAATTTATGCAGATTTTTAAAAATTATTTTGCAGATTTTTTAGCAAATTTTTGCAAATTTTTTATAAAATTATCTGGCAACAGTGCCAGATAATGGGTCCAGTACCCATTCAGCTAATGACAGTGAGGCAGAAAGACAGCCAATGCGTTGAATATAACTAAAATACCACAGTCACATTTACTTCAACCTAATTTACGTCTATGTAGAAGGTACCTGTAATATAAAATAGACACTGGTAACTTTAATGACGCTTGCAAATAAAATTAAAATCTTAAAATTGCAAAAGAAAAATTTGTTATTATTAAAAAATGTATAAACTCTTCTACATTAGATTACAAGTCTTTTATGTTATTACTACTTCTGTTTCAGGTAATTAAAACTTTGATTGTTTTTAATGAACCAGGTGTATTGCATTTTAAAGTATGCTGAAATGCACGCGCCGTTCAAGGATTAGTTCCAATGTGATTGTCTTTTTTGCAACTTTTTCTTGAGTGCATCGTAGAAATTTTTATTCTTTTAAATCTATTGAATATAAAATGTAGTTCCAGGCACTGACTTGAACTTTTTTGCTTTTCCAATACATTGCAGTTTTTAGAAATATTTAATGCGTATTTGGGCAACGTGATTGCAATTTTTTTTTACATTCTACTTTTTCCTTTGATATTCAGGTTTGATAGATTTGCATTATTGTACCATTTGTTTTGTGGTCTATTGTATGCATAATTTGTTTAACTTTTTTTAGACTTTTCACAATTGATAGATTTGTTTCAAAGTAAATTATGCCTAAACGAGTTGGTGAAACAGACTGGTTAAAAAAAATTATTTTTTTCTGTTGAGCTAAGTGTTAATGTCTTAAAAGTGGCGAAATATAATAAATTTATAAGATAAGCTGCGATTGTTTTTCTTTTGTCATGTGGACATGAGTAGTAAATATACAAGTTGCTGGTATGCAGAATAAACTAGAATTCAGTTATATTAAAAGAGACTTCAGCATTTTGCCTTATAACTATATAAAGGGTCTTCAAATTATAGGTTTCATTTTGATATGTATGTAAAAAACGAGTACTTTTAAGCAAAATTATTGGATATTTATTTAATTGTAAAGAGTTCATGTTCATTAATAATGAAAAACAATATTAGCCAAATTCTAGTCACGGCAAGGCTCGTGAGTCATATTTTTTTTAGAAAAGTTTGCATCACTAATTCGATCACTTGCGGCTGTATATTCTCGAAAGCTTCACAAATTCTATCTCAAAGGTGTTGCATCGATTGTTGGCCGTTAGCGTAAATGTTATCTTTCATGCTAAAGGTGTTAAATAACAACATCTCTAGAGCCAATTTTGATCACCTCTTCGAGAAATACCACGATTAGAAAACTTTACTCAAAAGAGTAACGATACCATTCGTTACTCATATAAAAGGACAGTGTCTCGTTGAAAATGAACGTTATTAACAATAATAATTACGCCCTATAGCGAAATCCATTCACAATAACAGTTCCTGCAGTCACATTTAAAAATAATGTCCAAAGACCCTGCCAGACGTAAAACCGCACAAAACAGTTATATTCCGTGCACACAATGAGACAATTATGCTTGTTAACCTAGTTTCAACCAATCACTCAAGATAATTCTTCGACGAAATTCAAGCATCTTATCAGCAAAGACACGATGCTGTGGATATTTGTTTTTCCTAGAGCTTGTGTTGTCTGAACTTAAAATACCTAAAACTTAAGTCTTTTTGCAGATTTTGTACTAAGTATCGACGCGAATTGAAAAAACCTTGTTTTTTTCTCAACAATATGGGCTACAAAGGCAACATACTCAGTTGTTCTTGATTGACGAGTTTATTTCTTTACATCACTAACTTGTCCCAACAGCTCAAATTTATCCAACCGTTTCACAATTGCTGGCCAAATAGATGCTTCACGATTACCCAAAAATGCTTTCGTTTTGCAAACTTTGATTGAGAAATTTTTTATAAATTATATTTTTTATAAAGTAGTGCTTGTTTGGATACAATAGTATTACCTATTCTAAAATAAAACCGTAAAAGGCAGGAAAAGAATGTATTTTTATATATTGCTTGCTACCCTGGAACTAAAGTGGTCTAACTAAAATGTTGGCTTAATCGACCTTTGACAGTTTTCGAACATAAAGACACCGGCAAAAGTTGTATATGTTTTATTATGACACCAAAATATGGTTTTCATTACACTACGAGTACTACTGTAGAATTTATGACTTTTTCACTTCTTTCAACCTCTAAAGTGGCTTAGCTCTCTATATATTTTGTAACATAGACCACTTCAGTGTTAGGCTAGCCAAGAAAAACTACAGTTTTTGAGCAAAAACTAGCCAAGTGACGACGCTTGATTGGTTTCTGCACTAAGCAAGGATTTATCGGCTTTTCTTTACCATCATATACGGACATTATTAAATTTTCATTGCATGAAACGATGTACTTACTTTTAGAAAACTATAATCGTCCAATAAAAAAATTTTTGGATTTTTTGTTGCTTGACTGGTTTTTGAAATAAACAATTCAATTAATACAATTAAACAAATTTAAAAACATTTTATATTTGACAGTAGTTTATTTAATATATCGACTTGCATATCTTCTGATGAACAATAGTTAACCTGACCAGATGAAGATCTCGCCTCTTATTTATATTCCGCTCTTTAGAGTTTTGAAATTTACAATCTTATCAAATCTTATTAAATTTTATGGAAATGTAACTGACAAAAATTAATTCCAAATATTTTTTAAGTGTAGTTATTGCTTAACTAGGCAAAACCCTGTGTGCTGCGCTACACCCCACATAAATACATTTTGAGTTGAAAAGAAAAAGTTTTAAAAATAGGTGGTGGAGGAGGATGGAGGGAGTAGTGTCGGGGACAATCGATTTAAACGTTTTTAAAGTCAAAGTGACAGGAAAAACTTCCGCAAGTAGTTTGTTCCCCATGCAAGCAGTACGACTAAAAAAGGATTTCTCTCTGTAATGTAAAGCGCTTCCAAAACGATGTGATTTGAATGAAGCACGTGTTGTGCATATAAATGTAAGGGCTTAAGGAACAAGCTCCCTAATTTCACTAGAACACATTCCGTTGTAGTAACGATAGAACAATACAGAAAAAAAAAAGATTTGTAAACACAATTAATTTACTTCTGAATACAATTAAAATATTATTTAAAAAGGCACCTACAACGATTTTTGTAAATACAAACACACATTTCTAATATAAGAAAACAAAATCAACCAATTATTTTCAATTAAAATTATTATATTATTCATAATTGAGTTGTTAACAGAAAATAAAAATTAGACATTTTTAGATTTAATTGAACTGTACTGAATTTTAATCAGAAATAATTTCTTAATCAGGCTTATATATTTTTATTAATTAATGTGAGTTTCTAAAAAAGAGAAGAAAAATTAAACTAGACTTTATTAGCTTGGGAAAATACCGATGTTTTTCTGTGCATCCACGCACCCATGGGGTAGAGATTGTTATTAACATCAGCTATTTAACGCAAAATTCCCCCAGCTAGTAAAGTCTAGTTTAATTTTTCTTCTCCCTTTTAGAAATGCAATGAATAGTAAACGAGAAGGTAATGTAGAGCATGTATAATTTTTCATTCCAAAATTCATTACTGTTAACACAGAACATGTCCTAGAAAAGTAATGAATGTCTTTGTAAGCGCAATGCTAGCGGTACGTACTGACATCGTAGCTTACCTTGTAAGCGAGAGCGCACCACTTTCTCGTCCTATGACACTTTTATGTTAAATCTAAATAGCAAAATAAGCGAACGCATCACCACTGACTGCTACTAAGTATTACTGATATCATCGATTACGTAATGCATATTTTTACCACTGGGTACAAAATTAATGAGAGAAATAATGTATTATTTTCCAAAGCAAGCCAGTGGTAAAAATTTTGGCAAAACCTTACAACATTAGTTGCAACACTTGAGTATTTTTTTTTTGTTGCACTGAAGTGAATCTACTTTAAAGTTATAATGCTTTTAAATTAGTTTTTTTTTAAGATTTGTTCGCAAGTTGTCAGCGCATACAGTAAAATGAGATCTTACAAGGTCAAAAGGTTTTAAAAGTCTACATAAAATGTTCATGTTGAACACAAAAAGGAATTTTTGGAGCCCTTTAAAGGAAAGGATAGATGAAATAACTTTCAGTTATTTTAAGCATTTGTGACGAGTTTTAAAACTTGTTTTTAAGCAAAAAAAAAAATCAAACACTAACGCTAAAGGGGTATTTTGATAGGTAGACAGGGAGGTCCAACATTGGGCGCATAAAAAAAAATATTACAATATCTGTGGCAATAAGGAAAAAGTGCTTAAGTCATATTTTACTGTTTTGCAGGAGAGCACTTTTAAGCATTCAAGTCGATTTTCAGAAATGTATTTCTTTTGCAGTTGAATTGGGAAATTCTATGTTAACCTTTATTTTTTTTTAAGCAAACATCGTTCTACACACTATAAGTAATACATTTAATTCGAAATATACTAAAGTATAACCTAAATTAAGCTATTATTCCATTTTGGATTAGAAGTCGAAAAAAGATAAGTCGCAAGTGATAGTGCTATAACTTCCTGAAAAATCACACAAATTAATTGAGATTTTGACCAGAAGTACTTTTGAATATGGATATTACGGAGGTGCTACTAACTCAAAATCAGCTTATCTCAATTTAAGCACTTTTTCTTTTTTGCCACAGATATTACGGCATCTTTTAAAGATAAAAATTAACCTTGAGAGTGGGTTTATTACTAAGAAGTATAAATAAATATTATAGTTTTGAATTCGTATTACATATTTGAATGAGTATTATATAAAATCTCTCGTGATGGTTCTAAGGATTGCAATTAACAAGATTTACAGTATTTTTCAAATTCTTTTTATATCAAAAAATAAAATATTTGTAAAAAAATACAGTCGAATTAAAATACTTTTGCTAATAATAACGAACTTTGACTTCTTTAAGACTGAATTCATTCAATGAAATTGTTCATGATATTATTGGCATGAAACTACATATGTAAAGATAATTTTTTCTTCATGTTAGTTACAGTTACATCCTTGCTGCTCCCATTCGCAAATAGAAAAAGTTCCGTGCATTAAAGTTTGTGCAATTGCATGAAAAATTGCATATTGTGAATAAACTCAGTTCTAGAAATCATTTCTTGAGTAAAACTTTATATCTAGAATTTAATCTATTTTCTGATACAGAAGTGCCTCTTGCAACCCACGACTGCTTAGCTTGCATTCCCTTCTAACTTGATTTTTCTTTTTTTCATAAAATTAAATCTCAGTCTTGCATCAAACGTGTTACCGGTTCTAAAGCGTTTGTGTATGTACGAGTAAGTAGTTATATACATATACTTATGTACGGGTCTTTCTCACCTTTTCTTTTCAAATAAAGGTTCCCCCTGAAGGCTTAATGTTGAGTGTATAGTGTATAAAGAAGCTGGTCTCAACTTTATTTGAATTGAGTCTCCTTGCAAACAATTCCTGGAAATCAACTGTATTTGAAAAGGGAAAACCGGTCCATATAAAAAATTAATACTATTACTGGTATCTTTGGATGCTGTCTGCAACTGTTGACTTAATGACTTTAGAATAATTATTGTTTCTCTTTTCCTTCATTCTATTTTTTAGTATTTTTCTTTTTAACTTGATTATATTATTTGAAATTCCTGTTGATGGAAAAATGTGTGCAACATCAAACGCACACTGGTTCACACAAATGCAACACAAACACACACGCACACACACACACACATACACACTTTTCAACAAAATAACTTAAATGTATTTGTATGTTGCAAATTCATGGTCATGATTTGATTCTGAGACTTTTATTGTCACTGGAAGTCATCCATCGAATTGAATGAATTGCATCATTGATTTTTACTAGAAGTTTGTTGTTGTTGTTGCTGTTGTTCTTTTTCTTGTTGTTGTTGGTCATAAAAGCTGTTGATTGCCTTGTTTATATTTTGTTTAATATTTTTTTTATAAATGTTAGAAAAATTGCATCTGTCTTTTAAAAAATTAAAGAGTTTGTTTGAAGTTCTAAAAATACGCGTACAACGTTTCCTCTTTTTGTTCCTTAACAAAATTGCAATTGATCCAGATGTTGGAAATAAAAGTAAATTTGTATTTTCCGGTCAGCGCGAACAAGCGGGTGTGCGTAAGTCTGTATATATGTACATACATATGTATATAAATATGAGTATTTTGCAATGAAATGTGTTTGAAATGTACATATGTATGTATGTATGTATGTATGTATATGCTTTGATGAAAATTGTTAAAGTACTCAGAAAAAAATGCAAAGGGGAAAAATAAAATCACATCTCATCTCCAGCATCCTGTTTGTAGCTGCAATAAATTGTAATTGGTCAATATTTTGAGATCGGCTTATTATTAATTTTTGTTAAGACTACATTCATTACCGATTCTAATGTAAGTTTGCGTACCTTTTGGAATTATATAATAACACGATTTGGTGTTTGAACAAGTTTTCAACATGCTTGATTTTATTAAATTTTATTTATTGCCTTATTCATAAGAAATAATATGTTTTGTAAAGGACTTGTAAAGCCTTGTTAAGCTTTATACAGCCTTAATAATTTTTATAAATAACACAGTCTGAATTAAAATTTTTTCTAACTTTAAGAAGACTAAAAGTTTGTCTCATTAGATTTGACGATTCCTTGCAACAATACTTTATAATACATGTAGTTAAATAAATTTTGATACTAAGTATTCCAATTAATTAATTTTTTTTTTCAAATTTCTTAAAAGACTAAGAAAATGTTTTATAAATACAATGAAAATGTGTCTTATATACAACGAAACAGTTTTCACAGACAAAATTTTTTATTGAAAGACCCTTAAAAGTATTAAATGCTCGCTGTTTTTATAGTGCTGTTGGCTGAAGTGGTTAGGGCGTTGTCGACAAATGTGATGAAATGGGTCGTTATTGAGGCAAAATACTTGATAGAATATTGATATATACAGGGTGGGCCATGGGTTTTAAAATTTTAATAACTTTTTCGTTTATTAATTTATTTTATTTTTTTTCTCAGATTATATAATATACAAAATGGAAATTTTTTACACTGAGTATGAACAAGTAAAAGTGCTATATTCGGCTGTGCCGAATTTTATATACCCTTTACCAACGTATGTATATATAATTAGTAAACATATGCATACATAAGTACGTACATACATATTTGTTTTGTGATAAAATTTATAATTTTTTGTTATAGTGCAATTTTTAGTAAGTGATCTCTTGGTTTTTTTTGGACTAAAGAATTTGCTTGAGTAAAGATCTTCCTAAAATATGAAATAGAAAAGATATATATTTTTGGTTATTTCTTTACCCAATTGTTTTTTCTAATTCCAACCCTAGAACTATAATTTTAATTTTTCTGGTTTTAATACGAGTACTAATTTATTTCTTTCTAAAATATAGAATATATTTAATTATCAAAGAAGTAACTAGCTTTATTTAGTTAGTTTTATGTGTAAAAAAAAGTGTACTTTTCCCAGCCCTGGAATCATCATTTTATATTTTTTTGGTTCCTTATATCAATCTTGTTCTTTAAAAAAATATGTTAAGTGAACAAAGAAAAAAAGAAATAAGGAAAATACTAGTTTTATTTAGTTAATTTACTATCAAAATTAATTCAGTTAAGTGCGACTTTGACTCGCGCACAAATATTTTTGATGTGGCGTTTTTGGTTTTTTTGAGTTTCTTTCAGTTTAAACGATTTTTTACAGTTTTGTCGGTTTTTTCTCGTTTTGTCGATTTTTTTTTCTGTTTTTAGGGATTAATTTTTCATTTTTACTATTTTTTTCATTTTGACGATTTTGTTTCTGTTTTTGGGGTTTTTTTTATTTATGGCGATTTGTTTTCTTTTGGCGATTTTTTCCGATTTAGGCATCTTTTTTGGACAATTTTTTCATTTTGGCGATTTTTTTTTCATTTGGCGATTTTTTCCTTTTTTTGGGTTTTTTTTCATTTTGGCGATCTTTTTCTGTTTTTGGGTTTTTTCATTTCGGCGATTTTTTTTATTTCACGATTTTTCCGGTTTTTCGCGATTTATTTTAGTCTTAGACATTTTTTTTGGCGATTTTTTTTTTGTTTTTGGCGATTTTTTTCGGTTTGGCGATTTTATAATTTTTTGATTTTTTAGTTTTACCGTTTTTGAAAATTTCAAGAGTATTCCTTTTACGCTTTCCAAGATAGAGCAAGTTATCAAAATTACATAGTCAAAATTGCATAAACTGATGGAACACCCTTCAATTTAAATTATTTTAAATTTTAGTAGTAATTGTTGTAGTCTGTATAAAAATACACCAACCTTACAAATTTCAAGTGTATATACATACATACATACAATTGTATATATATATTACATAGAATTTAAAAATTTTTCGTTGCTCGTTTTGCAACAACCTTTAATCTTTAACTTTCATGTTATTGCTGTTGAAGCGGCCAAAGGTCTAAATTTCCGGTCCGTAGCTCTTACGGTTCCCGAGAAAATACCCTGTGATAGACAGATGTGCAATGGCTTTGCGTGAGTACCTGCCTTACGGCCTACCTCACGGGTGCCAAAGCACCGAATCCAGTTTGGGGACGGCAGACCAACGCCCCCGTGAACCCTCACAGTTCACACCTATGCAATACATAGGTGCGCCTTGAGGGACCACAGGTTGCAAACCTTATATATAGTTATCCCTGTACTATATTTAATTACTTTGCTTAGGTAATTGAGCTATCTAAACTCGTATCAGTTGATATGTTCATGCCATATCAACTTTCTGTTGATTGGCAACAGCACCTAGAATAGTGTCTGGCTGACCGCGTCACACCAATCACTAGCATTGATTTAACACTGGGAAGCCAAGACTATTCTCCCAGCGATTTTGGTAGCAACCACAGCCACTACGATAATTCTCAGGCTTCCACGCTATGGTGTTGTGTATACACCAATAGCGAGGTCCCCAAGAGAATTCCTCAACCATTGCCGGCACAGCTGAACCACCCTCACGAGAAGAAAGCAAGCTGTCGCCACCAAAATCCTGTGCCTATTCGATCAGACACAAGTGCCAGTGCCCTGGGGTCGTATCCAGGACGTTCAACCTTTTCAACACAGGATTTTGATAGCCGCAATGCTTTTATCTCTGAGCAGCTCAGCTGTCGGGCAACCGGCACCCCTAGCACCAGAAGTAGCCTCTGGTCAGACCTCGCAGTTCCACCATAAAGGCTTCACTACTACTATCTTTTGAACTCAGGGGCAGTTCTAGGTGATCATGCACCTAACTGACAACAACGATCTTTAATTCTTTGTTTTCCTTTTATAAATATGTGCACATCCTTTGCTCTGTTATTCCAGAGATCGGGTAGTAACACATAAGTTCTACGGGTAAGAGCCAAAGGTCCGCCAGCAGAAAAAACTACATTACCCTTAGCTGGGGCTCCCGGGATTGCCACACCCGTAGTCATTGACTCCCCTGGGGGTACCCTGTGATAGACAGATGTGCAAAGGCTTTGCGTCAGTACCTGCCATTATGGCCTACCTGACGGGTGCCAAAGCACCGAGTCCAGTTTGGGGACGCCAGACCAACGCCCCCGTGAACCCTCACAGTTCACACCTATGCAATACATAGATGCGCCTTGAGGGACCACAGGTTGCAAACCTTATATATAGTTATCCCTGTACTATATTTAATTACCTTGCTTAGGTAATTGAGCTATCTAAACTCGTATCAGTTGATATGTTCATGCCATACCAACTTTCTGTTGATTGGCAACAGCACCTAGAATAGTGTCTGGCTGACCGCGTCATACCAATCACTAGCATTGATTTAACACTGGGAAGCCAAGACTATTCTCCCAGCGATTTTGGTAGCAACCACAGCCACTACGATAATTCTCAGGCTTCCACGCTATGGTGTTGTGTATACACCAATAGCGAGGTCCCCAAGAGAATTCCTCAACCATTGCCGGCACAGCTGAACCACCCTCGCGAGACAAAAGCAAGCTGACGCCACCAAAATTACCATGCATATTGTGGTCAGACACAAATGCCGTTGCCCCGGCGCTTTCCGGGGGCGTTAAACCTTTTGAACACAGTAATTTTGATAGCCGCAATGCTTTTATCTCTGAGCAGCACTGCTGTCGGGCAACCGGCACCCGTAGCACCAGAAGTAGCCTCTGGTCAGACCTCGCAGATCCACCTTTATTAATAAAGGCTTCACTACTACTATCTTTTGAACTCAGGGGCAGTTCTAGGTGATCATGCACCTAACTGACAACAACGGACATTCTTTCTTTGTTTTCCTTTTATAAATATGTGCACATCCTTTGCTCTGTTCTTTCAGAGATCGGGTAGTAACACATAAGTTTTACGGGTAATGAGCCAAAGGTCTGCCAGCAATAAAAACTCTATTACCCTTAGCTGGGGCCCCGGGATTGCCACACCCGTCGTCAATTTGACTCCCCTGGGGGGACCCTGTGATAGACAGATGGACAGACGGACATCGTAGCGAAAATAATAGGGTTCCTTTTCGCCTTTGGTGTACTGAACCCTAAAAAGTTTAAATTTTCCAGCTGTGGAGCTGGGGTTATTATTTTTAAAATTTTTTATACCCAAGTTTTCTTTCCAAAACATAAAATGTATTTATAAATGAAAATATAAAAAAATTATTAGACCTAGTTAATTTTATATATCACAAAAACTGTACGTTTCCCAACCCTGGAATCAATATTTAACATTTTTCTGATTTCTTACACCAATCTTTTTCTTTTAAGATATTTTAAATTTATAGATAAAAAGGAAAAAATTAGTTTTAGTAGGTTATTTTTATACAACAAAAAAGTTAAAGTTCCCAACCCTGGAAACGCCTTTTTGAATTTTTTAATTTTTTTTATATTTTTAATACAAATTTTATTCGTACTGAAATATAAAATAAGTTTATTTGACAAAAAAATTAAAAAAATTGTTTTATCTAGTTACTTTTATATGGCAAAATCAAGTTTAAGTATTCCAGCTCTGAAACCCTCCGCTTGATTTCGCTGATTTTCAATACCAATCTAAGTTAGACCATTTCTGACACACCAGTCTAAGAGCGAAGTGTCTAGCTTTTCTGGGAGCTTCGAAAAACCGATTTCACGTACACCAGGCAGACATCGCTTATTCGTCTTCCCAGAATATATATTTTATGGGTTGCATATGAATATTATGGAAATTATACACGGAATGAAAAACCTATATATACCCTTCTCCATTTTTGGTAAGTAAGTACTTCTCAAGATTGTTATTGTTAAAATCACTAAGTTGCTAATCCAGTAAGGAACAGCTTCCACCAAAAATGCTTAATTCCAAACCAGATTGCCTTTTGTGAAATGTTTTTGCTGGGATGTTTAATTAAATAAATAATCTAATTTTATTATAGTTTATATATTAAGGTATTGAACAGAAATACAGTAACACTAAATAATCTTATTCCTTGCCTATTTTAGGAGACTTACAAATGCTTGCCATGATGTCTTTATGCAAGCCACACACATTGTGGAATTGTTTTAAAAAAGTTGAAGTCGGAGCAAAACTTTCCATTTAATGTTATATCGAAGTCAGCTAAATCGATAGCTATCGACCTAAAAGAAAAATGTATGCCCTGAAAATGTTGATATAAAGGCTAAAATGGAAGACCACGCACCAAATTTACTTATAATATAGTAAGCTAATGTACGCACACTGTCCAAATACAGATTTAAATGAATTAAAAAAAACAAGTAACAGGTTGACCCGCAGTTCCTACAACTTACTTTCCTTCTGTGGTCTCTTCTTATTTTACTAAACTCTATCAGCCGTATTCATAAAAAAGTAGATTGATGTTTAAAAAGCTTATTAGTTAAAAAACATTTTTAGGCTAAATAAGGTTTTTCAAATATTGGTATTCATAATCAGTATTTTAACTAAAAATCAATTAACTTGATTTTCTATAAACATCGTGGCAACCTTGCATTCTTTATTTGTCACTTGCATCTTAGTTTTGCACAATAACGATTATTAATTCACAAAGTACTCGTGTTTATATTTATTTGTTTGTCCGTTTTCAGAGAAATATAGTTTTTATAAAATAAAAAATGTGTTCCAACTTGTATTTAATAAAAAATAAAAAAAACAGTTCACAACATATCTTACTAAAAGTGCTTTTTATATGCATTTTTTATTGCAAATTAAGAAGCACTAGAATACCGAGTTATATTGTATTTGTTTTGAGTGTTTATACATCACTAGTTAATTTTCTATAATTATTATTATTTTTGTTAACACATAAAGTTAGAAAATAATGACTGGGAATGAAAGTGAATCGCTATTTTTCTTTTAAATATTCTTTTGGTGTCCATTTAGTATTTCGGCAATAGTTTCTATAAAATAATTAAATTGTTTTTCTAAACAACATTGACATATACATACATATGTTAGCACATACATACATACATACAAGCAAAGAAAAATTACAACAACAACATCTTAAAATTGGTTTAAGTATGGAGGTTGTCAATTTTAAAATTTGCTGATTTACGCAAGGTTTAAAAAACGTTTTTTAAGCTAAAAATCTATTATGAATACAGATTTAGCAAATATTGCTTAAACAACTTATGAAATGCTGTTTGAAAATTTTATGAATACGGCTGTATACCTTTGGCTATGAAAAAATTACATTTAAGTTTTTGAGTAATTTTAAATTCATGTTTTTTCTTTCAATTCAGGAAGTGATATTTTTAGGGTTAACAAAACTGCTCGTTTTGTTGCACTTTATAAAACTTTTTTTTATCAAAAGTTTATTTGTTTCTGAATTAAGAATGATGCCTCTTATTATAATTTAAAAAAAAATTCTAAATAAATGGATTTTTTATTAAATATTTTTGCGAAAATTAAAAGAGGTATGTCCAAAAATTTCACCTCAGTAGTTTAAGGTTAAATAATAAATTTCTTAAATGTTTTTAATATTTCGTTCAACCGATATACAACTTCATACGACGATCCCATGCACTTTGCAATATCATACACAACCCTCTCATATTGTACCAAAGGTCGCAAGGTCTGTGGCTTGCTTTATTTATGCATAGTTTATGCGAGTATATGAGTATGCACTTTGATTTAAGTTGGTCCACGCCTTTGAATTTGTCCAAATGTACTTAGTACGTAGACTGCCAATGACAGTTTAAAATAGATCAGTAAATATAAGTTGTATGGTGGTGTAAAGACATTCCAAATCATTAATAAACAAGTAAGAGTGCTATATTCGACTGTGTCGAATCTTATATACCCTTTACCAACGTACGTACATATATATAGTATACAGACACATACATACATATTTGTTTTATGAAAAAATTTATCATTTTCTTAAAGTTTCCATCTTTGGAGCTGTAATTTTCATTTTTCAAATTTCATATTCCAAACTTTTCTTTCAGAAGCATAAAATATATTCAATTTATAAGGAAAAAGAAAAAAATTTGTAGACCTATTTAATTTTACATAACACAAAAAGTTTAAGTTTTCCAACCCTGGAGTCATAATTTTGGACTTTTCTGATTATTGATACCAATCTAGTTCTTTAAAAAATACATAAAATATGTTAAGTGAACAAACCAAAAACGAAATAAGGGAAAACTTAGTTTCATTTAATTCCTTTAATATTAAAAAATACGGTTAAGTGCGACTTTGAATCGCGCAAGAAAGGAAGGGTTTTTGCTTTTTTTGAAGTTTTTTTCAGTTAAAACGATTTTTTCAGTTTTGTCGCTTTTTTCTCGTTTTGGCGATATTTTTCTGTTTTTGGAGGTTTTTTTCATTTTGGCTATTTTTTTCTGTTTTTTGAGGATTTTTTCGTTTTGGCAATTTTTTTTCATTTTGGCGATTTTTTTCTGTTTTTAGGTTTTTTTTCGTTTTGGTGATTTTTTCATTTTGGGGTTTTTTATTAATTTTTGCGATTTTGTTTTTTATTTAAAATTTTTCCGTTTTTTGGCGATTTATTTTAGTCTTAGAATTTTTTTTTATTTTGGTGCTTTTTTTTCGTTTTGGCGATTTTTTTTTTGTTTTTGGCGATTTTAAAATTTTTTGTTTTGTTCATTTTTGAGATTTTTCTCATTTTGACGATTTTTATTTCATTTTGGCGACTTTTTTTTTGTTTTTTAGGTTTATTTTCGTTTTGGTGATTTTTTTCATATTGGTGATTTTTTTTCATTTTGGCGATTTTTTTTTCATTTTAGCAATTTTTCCGTTTTTTCCGATTTATTTTGGTCTTAGAAATTTTTTTTAATTTGGTGTTCTTTTTTTTGGCGATTTTTATCTGTTTTTGGTTTTTTTTTCATTTTGGTGATTTTTTCGTTTTGGTGATTTTTTCATTTTGGCGATTTTTTTTCATTTTTGCTATTTTTTTTTTCATTTAAAACTTTTCCGTTTTTTGGCGATTTATTTTAGTCTTAGAATTTTTTTTATTTTGGTGCTTTTTTTCGTTTTGGCGATTTTTTTTTTGTTTTTGGCAATTTTTTTCGGTTTGGCAATTTTATAATTTTTTTCTTTTTTAGTTTTACCGTTTTTGAAAATTTTAAGTGTTTTGCTCTTACGGTTTTCAAGATACAGAAAGTTGTCCGAATTGCATAGTCAAAATTGCATTAACTGATGGAACACCCTTTAATTTAAAATTTTGGAAATTTTAGTGTTAATTTTTGTAGTCTGTATAAAAATACACTAACATTACAAATTTCAAGTGTACATACAATTGTATATATACTAAATGGAATTTTAAAATTTTTCGTTGCTCGTTTCGGAACACCCTTTAATTTCCAATTCTTATGTAGTTGTTGTTGTAGCGGCAAAAGGTCTACACACTGTGTCCAAATTTCAGGTCTGTAGCTCTTACGGTTCTCGAGAAAATACTAATATAGTTTTAGACATAGTTAATTTTACATAACACAAAAAGTTAAAGTTTTCCAACCCTGGAAACGTCTTTTTAATTTTTTTTATAATTTTTTAATTTAAAATACCAGTTTTAGTCGTATTGAAGTGTAAAATAAATTTATTTATTAAAAAAAATAAAAATTTGTTTTCGGTAGTTACTTTTATATGGCAAAATGAAGTTTAAGTTTTCCAGCTCTGCAATCATCTGGTCGATTTTGCTGAATTTCAATACCAATCTATTTTGGAAAATTACTGACACACCAGTGCAAGAACGAAGTCTTTAGCTTTTCTGGGAGCTTCGGAAAACCGATTTCACGTACAGACAGATGGACAAACGGACAGACGGACATCGCTTATTCGTCTTCCCTATGCATAAGGATCCATAATATATATATTTTATGGGTCGCTTATTGATATTATAGAAATTACAAACGGAATGACAAACCCATATATACCCTTTTCCATTTTTGGTAAAGGGTATAAAAATTCCCTACACCAAAATTAATTAATTCTATAAGAAGACTGGCGCTATTTAGTTAAGTTTAGTGACTGACCTCTCAATTTCATTCATTATTCGTTCATTTAGTTCAATCGATGATTTGACATCTAGACATGCTGTCGTACTTGACAGTATTACTAATATATAAATTAATTGCCTTTTTCATAAAAAAATATCTAACTTTATAAAGGGTTTATAAAACAAATTTTTGTATGGAAATCCAAAAAAAAAATAAAAAAGAAAATATTGACCACATTAAGTTTAAAGCCTCTTTGCTAGTTCATTTTATATCCTAGTTCTTAGTTCAAAAATTACACTAGTGAACTAGTGAGCGTAAAAAGAAATTAACTAGTTCAGTTAGTTCAAACTATTTAATCGTTCATTTTAACTAATTTGTGTTTGAACTAGAAGTTTATTTTTCAAATAGAATTGAATATAAATATTAGATATATTTAACTATTTTTTTTAACAAAGATGAGATTCATATTAAATCTTAAGTAGGTCAAAGTTCTGAAAATTCCGAATTTATTTTAAATTTCATTTAATTTTTGAGCCCTTAGAGCCAGATATGATTAAATTGTACAAAAAGTGATGAACTTGTTACCGAATCACGTGTGTGATAAAAATATAAAATATATAAATGGATATTTATAACTTATTATATTTATTATATATTGTCATATGTACAAACTATTTACATATAATCATTAAAGATCAAATTTGGTTTTGTTTTTGTAATTCTGTATAACAAAACTAGATTAATCATAAACTTTGTATAACTTTTGCTTAAAGCTAAAGATAGACGGACTTATGTATAAGCAAAAATTGGCATGAAGTTAGCATAAGTAAATAAATTGAATTAGGTGTTAACGATTTCCTCCATACAATTTGACATTAAAAATTGTCGCATTATCTAGTTTTCACCCACCTCTAAGTCCTAGCATGATTTTTAATGTGAAGTTTCATGGCAAAACTTTTTAAGATCATGTTCAATTTTGTCACTTATGCTAACTTCATGCCAATTTTTGCTTATCATAGGGCCGAGAATGATAAAAGGTTCTTTTGTTAGTAGGAACGCCGTTATATATCATACATACTTTTATTAGAAATGATCTTACAAATGTAGAGTTTTTCTTGAAAAACGAAATTAGTAAGTTAAACCAGAATTTGAACTAGTTTTAATAATATTATAATAAAAAGCAATCATAGCTCTTATGTTCACAAGGTTGAGGAAAAACATTTTAAAAATAATTTGGATATTATAAAACATTGAAAAAAATAAAGTTCGAACAATAATATTTCAACCAACTTGAATATGTTGAAACTATTTCCCTACTTCAGCCTCCATACATATGAAACTTTAATATCACAAGAGACTCCACTAAAAAAATGCATTACTAAGTCTGCTCCTATTTTAATTTGTAATTTTTCTTATTTTTCCAGTTTTATAATTACTGCCTCAAAAGAAAAAGAAAATCTTAAAACTAGTTGAAGGCTTAAAAGTGTGCTTGTGACAGTCAAGGAATGGGGCGAACCAAGTGGTTGCCACACAACTAAACAAATCAAATGAATTATGTCCAAAACGAATTAAAGAAAGTGTTAAAACATCAGTTTTTCATTCGGTTATAAACATAAAGTTAAGTAGTATTTAGATAAGGCCAAAAGTTATGACTAATAACTTCACATACAAATTTCAAAATATTTAAAGTGTGAAATGTCTAATTCAAATTTGACACAAATATACTTATATTTAGTAATTAAGTTAAAATTTAATTTACAGTCTACTCGTATATTAAAAATACATACATTGTAGTTCAACTTCTTCGCGCTCGTTCACTTCTGATAAAAACTCTTGTCCTGTTTGTCTACACTCAGGGAAAAGCAGCAACTTAAAAGTAAGAACGCATAACATTAATTCAAACGTTTTCATTGTAATATAAAATGTATATTAAGATACTTAAAAATAAATAAAATCAATATTAGTTTTGTAAATTAATATTTTTCCATATTGATATAAGAAATTTCAACATGACTAGACTTTCGTTAATGTTTCTTATTAATTCAATATGGTTTTTACTGATTTTAAACTGTTTTTCTCTGGGTGTACACAGTAATGACTGAATTACATTAATATTACATATTTTATGTGTGATAATGAAAAAGAAATGAAAAAAAATTTGTTAATTGTACCAGTTTGAGCCAGTTGTGTCTTCAGAATATGTTTGAAATCAGTAGTCTTCAAATGTGGCAATTTTGTTGCTGATGACATGCGATATATTTTAAGAGAAATTAATGAGTTGAAAATTGTGGCTCCACGTTATGTTTAATTGAAATCATTCGTTCAGTAAATACAAAGTATTGGATTCAAACTTAAGTGATAGGAGAGTATATAAGTGGTTGTTTTTTATATAGGCGAAGTAGTTTTAGGTGACTACACAGTTATCTGTGAGAGGCAATTTGTTTTAGACTCAATCATGATATGACAAGGTTAGTTCGTCTGTAATAGCTGTGAAATCAAGTGATTTCAAGATGAAATTACGAATGATATAAATTGTTGTTATACTGGCTTCAAATGACATTTGCGTAAACATCCGATTTGTTGGGGTATTTTTTTATATCGAATAAAGGCTCTATAAGGTTTAAATAAATTGTTTATTATATAATTTAAATAATAGTTTTTACTCATCATTTTATGTTATGTTAAAAAAATATTTCTAACAAAATAGATGCTTTAATATAATTTAGCAAATGTAAAAATTCACGTATGAGAGATTACTTACAGCCTGGCACATGATGTCGATCGACGTGTTGAACTATTGACATATCTAGTCACTCATTATCGTGAGTGTTGCAACGTTATCTTGTTATAGAAATTTATTAATTTATCTTCAGGAAACTGCGAAAAAAAATGTAGGGGCAACAAAAATCGTAATCTGTCTATTTAACAATAAATTTTGCATTTTGGATTTTATAATCACCGTGTTCACAATTGATGGGAAAATTTTACAGATGCATAAACTTGAAATTTTAAATGCACATAATTGTGAATTGGGCTATTGCTTTTACAGCATTAAAAAGTTTCCATATTTTTCAAATCATGGCATGTGCATATCTGAAAAGCTTGTATTTAGGTTATTAGTTAATGAATTTATTAAACCCTTCACCAAAAATGGTAAATGGTATATCGTCATCTTAAAAACCTAATAACCTATCTGCAAAAATTTGAAAAGAAGGGTCTATGGGATCGCCAGCATCTCCAATTGTATCTGACATAGTTATTAAAGATTTATTAGATAGATGCTTAGAAAGTTTACAAATAAAACCGAGAATTATATTAAAATACGTAGATGATATATTTTGTAAAGTTTCTCATTCTCAATTAGATATTAGATTTGCAGTTGAAAAACAAAAAGACAATAGACTTCCATATTTAGATGCAGTTGTTATTAGAGATGGTAATAGTTTGTTTATAGATTGGTATCAGAAACCAACAGTATCAATTAATTAATTAATTATTAATCGAAGCACCCAAAGAGAATGATAGTTAATACAGCAAGTAATCATAGATAGAATATTGACTATTAGTGATTAAAGATTCCATGACAAGAATAAGGATATTGTAAAGGATATTTTAGTTAGTAATGATTTTCCAAATAGAATAATATATAAAATGATACGACATTACAAGAGACATAATATAAATATTATGCAAAATGATATTGAACCAAAAACATACAGATCGTTAACATATGTTCTTATAATATTTTTATTTTTTTAATTTTTGCCAAATAAAAAAAAAAAAAAAAAAAAAAAAAATATACTTAATAGTAACAAACCAAAAAAGTTTGTCTTAAGTAGAACAAAAAATAAGCAAATTAACAAACATGTGCATACTTAGTAAGGAACAAACGACAATGGTAAGACTGTTGTAATATATATGAAAGATGGTAATATATATAGAAGATGGTATATATATATAGATGGTAACTTGCGTATACATTACGAAACACATTAGCAAATTGAAATGCAATAAATCAAACCAATTCACATATTCCATTTGCAATAAAGTTACGTATATAAGGCAGACATCTACATCAACTGACACCACACACAGTGGACCAAAAAAAACACAGAAGAACGCTGATGAGGAAGGTTTAGTGGCCTTCGAAAACGGCTGGCTGTTCCGTTCAACTATGTGTTGTTGTCAGAATATTTACAACTAGCTTTGATGTTATTTGTTCATTAATAATTATCACATGTAATTTGGCTTAAAAAGCGTTACGAACTTTAGCCTATTCAATTCATAAGAATATAGAAACAAATACAGTTCGAAAAATAATAATTAAATTAATAAATTTAGTCTTATTGTTATATTATTGCTTAATTGTTAAATTTGTTTAAAAATCTCATCTTGAAGAAGATATCCGGAGGATATCGAAATATCGACATTAAAAAATAATTATTTATAACGTTATAAAAAAGTGACCTAGAGCTCATTAATAATATACATAAATACTTCTTTTCTTCAAATGTCCTCCTTATACCTTGAACCAATCTATGCGTTTACTCAATAGTGCTATGCTGACTTTTAAAGCCAAATTAATGGTCCGGGATGCACCCATTATCAGCTAAAATTTTGGACAATTTAGTCATGAGCAGCTTTTGTAAGCTTATAGGCCTATATGACTCAGCCTTGGTAAGATATTTGCCCGGCTTCGGAATCATTTTGATCTTGCCAAGTTTCCAGTTATGTCGAAAATACAGCATTCGGGAAATGGCATTAAAAATAAATAGCAGGATTACCTGGAGCTTTCTTCAGATTAAATTCAGCAATTAGTTTTTGTACATCACGCGTCTTAAACTATATGGGTCGCAGGGGTAGAGCAACTACACTCGGAAAATCAGCAACACTAGTACATGTGTTTATGGTAAATACGTATTTTAACGCTTCTGGCCCAACCTCAAGGAGATGTGAGCATAGGTGGTTTAAACTCAACGGGTGTTTTAACCTTTCTAGAAGCGCGCCACAAAGAGTATTTAGATGCCGGTGTGACATCAAGACCTTCCAAATAATTTTTAATAGATGCAGTTTTTTCAAATGCAAGCAACTCTTGGAGTCGTTTAGTGCACTCTTTAAATCTACTTTTATGTTGAGGTGATCTGTGTTGTTGCCATTCCCTTCTAGTTATTCTTTTTTTTACACACACGAGCCGTTCAATATTCGTAGAATAAATTCTATTAAACCCAGTCTGCGGATGGGAGGTAGTGGCATATTCAGCAGCCTATCTGATATTTTCATTAAGGTTGATAATGTTAGATTCAATATCATCGGGTGTTGTTAGCGTAATATTTTCCGTGCAATGACTTGTAACATATGTTTTGAATTCCATCCAATTTACACGATTTGTCATCTTCACATATGGGTGAATTGAGTCACGTCTTAATGGGCTACAAATTGTAGCTTCAACTTGAATTAATTCCCTAGAGATATTTTCATGACACCAAAATCTATAATATCCGGAATTTTTTGTATGTCAGTAGGCCAATAAGTGGGATCTCCACTTGAAATGACGTCTAAACCCATTTTTGAAGTTGTGTTGAACAACGCTCTAGCCTGGGTGTACTATGATGCGAACCCCAGAACGTATGTTTTGCATTGTAGTCGCCAGCTGCTACAAAACAATGTCCAAAAGATTTTTAAAAATTTTCGTATTGATCCTCAGTGATTGAAAATCTGGGAGGGAAGTAAATTGATGATATCATGAAATTCGTACTAAAATTTTAAATGCCAATATTTGTTGTTTGTAGATGTTCTTCACAAATGTTGTCAAGAATATAGTGCCTGAGTCTCGACTTTATTAGAATTGCTGATCCACCGCATGCTCTTTCTCTTGGGTCCTTTGAATCATATAAGGTGTAGCCAATAATTTTAAAGATGCTTCACGATGTTAGATAAGTCTCAGAGACAAATATTATATCAATATTGTTTTCCCTGAGGAAGTGCTCAAGTTAATTTTTAACGTGATCATGGCTTGTTAACTAAAGCCTGAAGCAGTGTATTCTGCATTCGCAACATTTCTTCTATCATGTTTGTATGGCACAGCACAGAAGAGCAACAGGAAGTAAAGGATAATGAAGCCTTAAGGAGCTAAAGTAGGTTACGTATAACTTAACATATATATGTGGTTTTTTGTATTAAATTTCCTAAAGTGACTAGTTGTTCATTCGAAATTATTGCATACTTTTCTACAGTTTTTCAGAAATGAAGGGATATTTTTGTTTTCTTTTTCGATATCAATATCAATTTGGGTTTTTTCAACTCAAGTTCAAAAAATAAGTTCGAAAATTATGTCGCTTAAGTTTTTTTAGCCGTTATGGCACGATATGTTACTATGTGTATTTATTTGAAATTTGGAATATTTTTTCAACATTTGTAGGCAAAAACTATCGATATATCGAAATTTCGATGTTTTGAAAATATATATACATATATCGATACTGTTCACAACTATCGATACGATATACATATATCGATACATTTTTTTCATTAGCTCATGTCTAGAGATGCTAATCGGGACAGGTTTTTTGAAATCCCGGGCTTCGGGATTTAGTGATGGAGTCTCGAAATCCCGAACCGGGACCCCGGGATTTTCGGGACACGAAATCCCGAAAACTTTGTGCACAAATGTGCGTCTTTATATTAAAAATAATTTTTTTATTTTACAATTTTTTTTTTCATTTAAAAGGTACATATGGACGCACATATGTATGTATGTATTAGAGATCGACCGAAGGCGTTTTTTTTGGCCGAAGCCGAAGCCGAAGCCGAACTTCGGCTAAAATCCTAAACTTCGGCCAAAACCGAAGCCGAAGCCGAATGTTTTAAATTTTAAAAATGATACTTGTTTTATATGAATTAAGAAAAAAGTTTGCTTTTTTGAGATCACTGAAATAGCTGTAATATCTATTGGATACATAACAAGAAAAATAAAACTATTTTGCAATTTCTAGATTGCTTTTTCATATGATCACTCACAAGAACGTCCAAGTTAAAGAAAATAGAAAGCAACAGGGTTGTATTTCAAAGCAACCCTTTCAAAACGTTAAACACAATAAAAACTGTCGGCGAGCAACGACCAAAAATAATGTTATTTTTCAAGCTTGGAATGAAAAATATTCGGCTTCGGCTAGTCGGCCGATTTTTGCCATAGGCCGAATGTTGGCCGATTACCAATTTTTGGCGGAAGGTCGAAGCCGAAGCCGATTAATCGGTCGAACTCTAGTATGTATGTACTTCTATAATTCAGACATTTAATTCCAAATTTTCATTTGAAAAGTGCAATGTATGTAACATTTTTTCCTAGAAAAAAAAACGCCATAATATATATTTACCCAATTCACAACCTGCAGTAGATTGTAAATTGTATTAGCTACAACTATGGTAGTTGTGAACGGTCTGTTGTAAGTGTTGTTTTAAAAATGTCGAACATTTAAAAAGAAGAAGAGAAATAATAAAAAAGCGACTTTAAAATTAAAGTAAATGTAATTTAAAAATGTTAGCACTATTATAAGCTTATGGATTCTAAATGTCATTCTACGACATTCAAACTTTTCTATGGAAATTATCTACAGCATTTTACAACTATTGTATAGCTTGACGACACTTACAATAGGTTGTTAATTGAGCAATTATGTATATAAAATATAATATTATCTACTAAAATATTTATCAAAGCAAATTTTTTATTTTAACTTTTTATAAAAGGGAGTTTCTAATAATTTTTAATATGGAAGATGACAGTCAAAAACATTATTTATGCAAAAAAAAACGGGACTCAGATAATCCCGAAAATCCCGGGCTTTAAAATTAAAAAATCCCGGGCTCCGGGATTTGCATAGTCCCGAAAATCCCGGGATTTCCGGGCTCGGGATTTCCCGTTTAGCATCCCTACTCATGTCTAATAGCAGCTTTAAAAATAAGGTTCCTCTGTACGTGTACCCTGTATATATATATTTCCTTTTTGCGATTTGTCATATTTAGCTCTATATGTATGGTTATTATAAATGATTTCCAGATTGTAAGAATTCATAATATTGGCTTTCTGCTAACAAATTTAAAGCTATGTGAAAAATTGCAGCTTTTAAATAAAAATCCTCGAAATATTTTCGCATTTTATGTCTAACGAATTGAAAAAGTGGTAATTTTTAAAAATTTCCTACATTTTCTTCAAAATAAAAATCTGTCCTCAAAATTTTACAGAACAACCCCTCAAAAAGCGAGAATTCCCTTCTTTTGGCATCACTGGCCAAAACTTTTAATACTAACAACAGGCTCAATAACTCAAATCTTTTTTCACCTTTGCTTCTACGATCCTCAATTGTAATCGTACAGCTTCCTTCAGCCAATATTAAAATAAGTTATTCATTTTAATGTTTTTTTATTAAGAAGTATTCATGTTCTTAAATTCGTTTGTTTTTATTACATTTTTAAAGAGAAAACTCAAAAGTGTTTTGATATATTTTACACGTAAAGATTTTTGTTAATTTACTGAAATAAAATGCCATAACGGCAGGACTTTAATCTAAAAACAGTAGATGATAAAAAGCTTATGATAAGCAAAATTATTTTTTGTAAGAACAAAACAAAAGTGACAACAAATAAGTTTTAAATAAATAAAAACCATGATGATGAACGCTTCGAATGTTTTATACATTTAATGCGATTTTGAGAAATTTTTTTTGGCATATTACTCTTTTATTTTAAGCACATTCTAAACCTTTAGCCTTTTGATTGTTTAACATTAAAAAGTTTTCAATATAGAAGACAATTTTCTGTTACACATTCAACGTGCTAAAAGTTTTTTGAACTCGGCTTAAACACGAAACAAATGCTTTAATGCAATTATTTTTTAATGTTGATGTAACGAAAATTATAGGAATTTAGTAATCTTTTAATAAACAATGCAGAATTATAGAAAAATGTGCTTAAAAAGTAATTTTTTAAAAACACCAAGTAGTTATAATTATAATACACAAGTGCGAGGGAGCCGTACGAATTTAAAAACTGTGGAAATAATAAGCCTATTGTTACACGATATCGTAAGCCAACGTTCTTTTGATAATTTATATTGAAAAAATAACTTTTATTATTATGTTATTGTTTTCAAATACATTTTTTAAAATCCTTTTTTTTTTGACATCTGGCAATAATCTGCAAAATGATATTTTCCTTATTGTATAAATTCAATGTTTAATCTATTTGAAAAATTAATTCTGTCTGTGCTTTAGCTAGCACAGGAATGTTGTTATTATGTCAAAGTTTTCCTTGGCCATATGCTGCATAAATGAGAAGCCGCATTCAATGATCTGACGCTGTCACTTAACAATAAGTTCAAATTGCAAAATTTTGTAACAATAAGCAATTGAGTAAACTACCACTAAGAATCTTTTGTTAAAAATAATCTAGGTCATGCTTGTTTTATCAAATTACCTTATAACATTTACAAAGTTTGTTAGAGTGTGTGTTACTAGTAGTTAGGTTAGGTTAGGTTACGTTAGCAGGCTGCTGATGAAGAATGAAAATTTAGGGGTCCAGCTCACTTGGGTCCAATGCGATGATGCCTTTGTGCTGCCTGTAAGTTGAAAGTAGTAAAATAAGGGGGAGACTGGGAGTATAGGGAGGATATGGATGGAAGGTTTCTGTACAATAAGATAGAGTAAAGGAGAGGAGAGGTGGGACAGGAGATTGTCTAGTACATACACATGCCATAGAGGAAGGCTAATGGCCATACCAGCCGCTGCTGGTAATGTATAGACTTAGGTTTCTAAGTCCCATTTCCGATAGCTCGCACAGGCTATTGAAGGATATTCTGCCAAGGAAGTGCAGACGGAGATCCTCCAAAGCAGTGCAGAAGCAGAGAAGATGTGAAATTCTTTCCTCCTCTTCCTCATTATTACAGCTGTAACAGTAATCATTATACGGGAGACCCATACGTTTAGCGTGGGTTCCGAAAGTGCAGTGGCCTGTAAGTGTGGCCAGGAGATTCCTCAGATGCTTTCTGGTGAAGACAATGAGGTTTTTGGTTCTGTTGATACTTACGCAAGGCCAAAGGTTATCTCGATATAATGGAAGTAGGATCATTGCGCCATCTTCTCTGAGCTGAAGCATAAGTGCCATTTTACGGAGAATACCTTCTATACGGGACTAGTTTCCCGCTGATTCTAGTGCTTTCCACCAGACCGAGATTCCATAAAATAGGATAGGTTTTATGACCATCTCTAGTATCCAACGGACTTCTTTGGGGCCAATTCCTCAAGTAGAGCCAATTGCTTTCCTACATATGTACATTACCATAGCGGCTTTCTCTATCCTCGCCTGAAGATTTTCCCTCCAGGAAAGCTTAGTATCTGGAACAACACCTAGGTATTTGACACTCTTCGACAGGGTTAGTGCAGTACAATTCAATGTTGGGTGAATGAATTGGGGACTTTGTACCTAATGGTAAAGAGTACTAGTTCATTTAGCGCCGTTTCTAGCCTTTGTGATATCGTATTCAGCTGAAATCCTAATATTGCTATCGCTACATCATCTGCGTATGCAACGGTTTTAATATTCAAGGATTCCAGTTTACTGAGCAGATTGTTGACCGTCACATCAATGTTATTAAAGGCACCTTCAATGTCCAAGGTATGGTTTTTATGCTCGAGTGACTTCTCTATGTAACCTACAAGCGAATGTAAAGCGGTCTCAACCGATTTGCCCTTGCTATAAGCGTGTTGAGAGACTGAGAGTTGAGGAGTTGAGAGCTGTTTATGGTAGTTCCAATGTGAACATCCATCGCTACATATCGCTACAATGTTGACATCCCGGAAAATGGGTGTCCATTATAATCTTTAGAGAATCGATACTGTTAGTGGTCCAGTTTCCATCATTATTTTGGATGTAGCTGGGTATCGATGGCTTTTTCGCAAGGATCTTACGCAGTTTGCTAGTCTCGGAGTAAGTTTCTACATTATTGCAGAATTCTCCAAGTTTTGCGTTTTGCGTTCCTGACTTCATTCTTGAATTTATTTAATGAAGTTTTGTAAAGTGACCAGTTTCGTGTCCTTTTTGCTGCATTGAAAAGTCTCCTGCAGTTTTTCCGAGTTTCTCCTATGTCTGCAAGGTAGTCTTATAGTTGGGCGTTGTACAGATGCCCTACAGGACGAGCCTGTGGCTGCTTTGAACGCATTTGTCAGCATTTGCACGGCTAAGTCAATATCTGCAGCCCCCTTTATATTGGGATTTGGTTTGGCATCACTTAGTTCGTTTTCCGTCTATTAACATATAATGTCTATTTGATATGCTAACTGTGAATATCAAATAGCGATGGTCAGAGAATGAGCAATCTGAAGAGACCCTACATTGACGTATCAAATGAGCGTGTCTCGCACTGACCAGAGTTATGTCTAACACCTCCTGTCTATTGGAGACTACGAAAGTCGGTTCTGAACCCTGATTCGATACTACTAGGTTGTTTTTCATAAGAAAGTCAAAAATGCACTCATCCCTTTCTACTAGTAATTTCTTTTATTCAATTATTAGATTGAATTGTTCTTAAACTTTTCACATAACATTGTACCTTATGAGCTTATAAGACTTGTAAATACAGAAAGATTTTAATTTACACAACTAAGAGTGCTATACTCGGCAATGCCGAATCTTACTGACGTACGTATATCTAGTATTCAGATACATATGTACATAAGCACACACATACATATTTGTTTTGTGAAAAAATTTATAAGTTTTTGATCTAAAGTAATTTTTAATAAGTGGCCCTTCTATATTTTTCGACTAAGGAATAATACACTCTGTATTTAAGAAATATCTGCATTCATTATTACAGTTGACAACATCGGCGTTACGTCGATCGCGAGCGAGTAAAAAGCCCCATTGGCTTGTTTACTCGCTCGCGAGATATTAAAAAGTAGTAGTAATAACCCTAAAATAGTGTTAGTATTCTACCTCCATACCAAGTAAACTAACTTATTTTTTTCCTGTATTAAATAATCTTTGATAATGCAAGACAGATTAGTGTCTCAATTTGAACATCCCATTGCAACTGGTATATATCGCGGTATTATGTAAACGGCTTATTACTAAGTAGTTTTTTCTATGTTTTCAGCAGAAATAAAATGGAAAATTTCCTTTAATTTATTTTATAGTTATTACTATTTTTTAGCGATAAATTTTATTTCTATCTGCATTTACTAAAAATTGGTAAGAATTCGTTACAAGCTGTCAACGAGAGACCATAGATATGAAACATAAGTGTGCTTTAAAAAATATATAATAATACGTTAAGTGAGCAAAGAAAATACTTGTTTTATTAGTTACTTTAATATCCAAAAAATTTTAAAATTTTTCAGCTCTGGAGCTGTGGTTTTTGTTTTCCTAATTTTCTATACCCAACTTTTGTTTTCACATCATATAATATATTTAATTTATAAAAAAAAGAAAAAATTAGACCTACTTTACTTTTATATGTCACAAAAGGTATAGCCTTCCCAACCCTGGAATGATACTTTTAAATTTTTCTTATTTCCAACATCAACCTTTTATTTTAAGAATGAAATATATGATTGATTTATAGAGAAAAAGAAAAAAAGTACTTTTAGTAGATGACTATTATATATCAAAAAAGTAAAATTTCTCCAACCCTGGAAACACCTTTTTTTGTAATGTGCATTATTACTAGTGCCGTATTAGTATTACGCGTAGGCGAAAGACGACACTAGTAGTTAAGCCCAATTAATTTTTTTTGAACTGAAATATAAAATAAGTTTATTTAACAAAAAAAAAGCAAAACTTAGTTTTAGCTAGTTACTTTTACATGGTAAAATAAAGTTTAAGTTTCCAAGATCTGAAGCCATCTGCTCGATTTAGCTGATTTTCAATGCCAATCTAGTTTGGACCATTTCTGACACACCAGTCAAAGAAAAGGGTCTATAGCTTTTCTGTAAGCTCCGGAAAACCGATTTCACATACACCAGACGGACGGACACCGCTTATTCGTTTTCCCTATTCATAAGGACCCAGAATATATACATATACTTTATGGGTATGACAAACCTATATGTACCCTTTACCATTTTTGGTGTAGGGTATAAAAAGCTAAGAATCAAATAGTAAACAAATCTACATTCAGACTGTAAATGTTTCATAAAGGATTTATTTTAAAGATTATGCAGGCGAATTGTCTAACTTCCCGGATCCACCCACGATATCGTTCACCACGTAAGGAGTCCTGGGCTTGCACATCAATTTATAACAGCTACGTCCAAGCCGTATGCACAATGTGCAAACTTTTATAAAGAGCCTTTTGTGCTTTCACACCAACGAGAGTACAACATACGCAACAACTACACTTCAGACACCAATGATTCTGTTAAAACTTAAAACCTTCAAGCGGTCATGACCTACTAAATTAGTTTCAAAATAAAAAGTTATAAGTTTTTGAAAGTTTCTTAAAGTTGGTTTTTGGATCCTGTCAAAATCTGCATCTGAATATTATGCGAGTATTATGGCAAAATTTAATACAAAAGCTTACTTTATAGACTTGCCTTCCAGCTCACCCTCGTATATATGATGTGTTTAAGACTCAAATATATTTCTGGCATTAGCACTTTCTTAAAGCCATCTATAATTGTTGCATTTGTATGTACAAGTCACCTGTCTGTTTGGCTTTTCAAATTCATTTTTAGTTTTTTTATTTTAATGGCTGGTAATTTATCTCGTTTTGTTGTGTCCACAGAAAATGATTAATTATGTGCTAAACATTAATTAATCATTGAGCAATTTGTCTATATATTTTCCGCGTTCTTCGAAATCTCAACTTGTTGACTTTTTAGTGAAAGAAATGCCAAACAAACACATTTTGATATAATTGAAAATTGAAATAACAAAAAGATTTTCTTAAAAGCCAAGCAAAACGTTTGAGTTAAGCTGTACCGAATCTGATGCACTCCTCAATCATTTAAGTAAAGAAAATGCGAGATAAAAATATTGTTTAAATAATTGCGACAGAAATGTAAATTCATTTTTTGATTTTTTTAGTTATTACTTATTTATATATTAATTATTCACAGGAAATAAGTTTTCAATATTTAATTTACTTACAAAATATAAAAATATTTTCTTTCCTCAAGAGGTATGTGTACAATCCTTTGATATTAAAATTTTACAGAATATTAAATATCATATAAAGCCGATATTTGAGATATCTCTGTCAGGGATGGCAAAGTTGGTGCAATTGTACTTTTTTTGGTACTATTAAAACTTGTTAAGTACAATAGTACACCAATGACTAATTTAGTACACTCAAGGAATCTCCCCAATTTCACTCCGCATTTATTTTCAAATGATTGCTTATGTCAATTTTCACTTTTGAACAATAAAACTCATATTCTTCTCACTTGAAAACAGTCTTTTGAAAGCAAAACGCAGCGAGAAATTCAAAAAATATGAACTCGTTCATTTCCAAATAATTTTTCTTCTAAGTTCGGATGGTAGATCACACGCTATTAATTTGTATATTTTAAATTTCAACTTAACAGGTGTAGCCAGATGCTTTAACATCACAATCAGCGATGCCAACTCTACCACTTTTGTGGTATATCTACCTCTTTTGGCTATCCGAATTTTTTTTACCTAGTCCAATCTAGAAGTTCAACTCAAATATATTTTTAACAGTGCATGTAAATAACGCTGGGTTTATTACACTATTTAAGATCTGTTACATTCCCAAATATTTCATTTACTGGGCCAGTTTGTGATAAAATTTCTGTTTATTCCTTTAAATATGAGAACATTTCTATCTCAGTGTTTCTTCTGCACACAAAAATTATTTCCAATTATTTAATTAACGATGGCATAATTGAATTCTCAAATTTTTCAAGTTGTTTTTTTATTGAAATTTGGAGTAATAGCGATCCGCATATAAGATTTGTCATAAGCTTTCTTATAAAATATGTTTTATCGTAATGAAAGGTTAGTTAATTGACGATAAAAAAATACCCTAAAAATAAAAGTGGTAGATATACCTCTTTTCAAAGTAAGATTTCTTGAAAATTACCTCTTTTCCACATCCAATCTACATCTAAGAATGATTTTGGTTTGGCATCCCAGATCCCAACTTAAAGGCAAGTTTGTGAAAACGATTCGGTAGCCAGAACTAACAAAATCTCTTAGTACAATTAAGGTAAAAAAAATAACATTTTGGAAAGTTGCTAGTACAATTTTAAAATTCTCGATGCCATCCCTGATCTATATGTTGCAGTAAAAGAGTGATGTAATGCTGTTGATTGTTTACTGGGTTATGTTTATTCCTACAAACTTGCTTGGGCAAATATTTAACGTTTTACTTACGTAAAGGCTCAATAAGGTAAATTTTAAGTCCTGAAGGAAAAAAGTTTTTCAACCAGTGAAAATTCAATTAAGTTTTAGCTTTTGTTTTATACTGCCTTATTCATAAAAACTATTTCTGTTTAATAAGAGGTTTATGAAACAAATTTTCTAGGGAAATTTGATTAACAAATAGTATTTATTTATTTCTCACGGTTTATAAAAATTTAATACCTTTTCACTTAACTTTTCAGATTTTTCCCCAAAATCAATTTGACGAAGAGACTTCTTTTAAAGAATTGAAAATAATCTGAAAATTTTTTACAAATTTCCTTTTGACAAAATAGCTTCATTCGAAAGAAGCCGTTTTGTTAAAGCAAAGTTTGAAAATCTTTCCACTTGTCTTGACTTAAGCGACTAAGATCATTTTCTAATTTAATCAAAACAATTTTGATATATCATATTTCTATAGAAGTAACATTTTTGTCTTAAAAATCTATTTAACAAAAAATCTTAATTTTTGTTGCTGCAATTTTAAAGAAAAACATTGCTCTTAAATGGAAAAAAGAAGATCGCAAAACACAATAACTTTTGTTAGTCACTTTAACACTTTTTTCGCTCTACTGAAAAGCTGTTGATTTAGAAAAAATAAGTTTCTTCGATATTTAATAATGGAGGAGTGAAGAATGAGTGGTTTACAAGGTGTAACAACTATTAACTATATAATTACGATCTGATAAAAGTAAATACCCTTTATACTACAATCAAGTTGTTACACTTAGGGCCTAATTCATAAAAAATATTTTGGTTTTATAAAAGTTTTATTAATTAAATTTCCACAGAAAATTTGTTTAATAAACCTTTTATAAAACAGAAATATTTTTTATGAATAAGGCAGTTATTACATAAATACATATGGATCAATTGCTCGTTAGATTTGAAAATAAAATCATATTATTTCAGTTCAAAGCTTAGTAATGTACATTTGCATTTTAAATTTTCCAAGGCTTCTGTACAACAATCTGAAAAATAAAATAAAATAAAATAAAATAAAATAAATAAATAAGAATATTGCAATAAAAAAGTGATGGACTATTTATGCCCCTTCTTTTCTTTTGGGCCACCCTGTATTAAAACATGTACAAATTTTTTTTTTATAAGCACGTGCCTGCAATTTAAAATCTCCTTAATACTCATATGGTACACTCAGGAACAAAAGGTTTATAGATGATCATAATCGATTCATTTACTATAATATCTGTGCGTAATAAATTTATAGTTTTTTATTACTTTCAATAAAGTTTCTTTGTTTCTTTTATTTGATAAGATTTACAACATTCTAAATGTGCGCAATTACAAATATTATAATATTTCTGTACGTTTTAATTTGAGTTTATAATTTATGCTTTCTTAAAGATCAAATGTTAAAGATACCAGAGACACACACAGGAAGAAAATTTGTAAAACGCTTCATAAGGCTGAAAATGATTTTTATAGATTTCGTTTTAGTTTTTTTTTTAATCATTTGAAGTACCTGCATAAAAATTTACGATATTCTCTACGTTAACAATAAAAGTTTATTACTTTAAACAACCATTAAACGTAAATGTTGAGAAAACAAGTAAATTTCTGTTTTGTGTATCTTCCATGGAAATAAAAATGCATGTATGGATGGATTATTTTCTCATGCTGAATAAGCTCGAAGTAAACCGGTTAGTTTTTGTAATATTCTTGTCAAAACGGTTCATTTTTCGTTCTAATAGAAACGAGCGGATTAATTTTTTCATATGCTTTACATGAATCGGTTAAATTTGTATGGTTTTTTAAAATAAACCGATTCATTTTTCGCTCATTTTGAACCAGTTCATTGGTCAGGTTATTCTAGAATAACTACCTATCTCGTTGTTTATGTTATTTTCAATGACACGTACAATGTTTCATGATCCTTTTTATAAAATTCTTATACTACAAGTTGTTAGAAGTAAACAGGGGCCAAATTACGGTATTCGATACGACTCGTAATTTAAAAATATTTCAACAGACTTTATATGGAAATATTTTTAAATTACGAATCGTATCGAATGCCGTGATATGCCCCCAGTTAATTTTTTCTCCTATTCTTGTTCAGTAACATTCTAATATTTCATGTTCAGTCTTAATAATATTTTAAATGAGCTGATTTTTTTCACAATATCCCAAATAAGCCAATGTTTTTCTGATGCTAGCGTATCTGAACCCAATAACCTTTCACAACGAACATGTTTATCGCTCAACCAGTTCTAAATGAACTTGTTCAATTTTCAAGATACTCAAAGTAAATTGGTCCACTGTTTGCACTATGATAAAAATAGGCTCATGTTTCATGGTTTCTGTATTTCTCGCATCGTAAAATTGCCCGCATGAAACAAGTGAATCGTAAAAAAACTGTGTAAATTGAAACACAAAATGGTTTTTCTCACATAAGTGTTTCTGTATATTTACTTTGCGGCAACTGTCTGTCATTGAAACAAATTTCCAGCAATTATTGGAAGGAAACGAGAAAAAGTGTTTCTGTAACAATATTTTGTGGAAAGTTTCTCGCAAGAACTGTCAAAAAACTCGCATTTTAAATCGGTGCGAGAACAACAAACAAAAATTATTGAATTTGTGTGTAAAAATATGAACAATAAACTAGTTGAAAAGATATGCAACGAATTGTTGGACTAAAATTATTATTAACAAGTCGATATACATAGTTACATTTATTTATAATTTTTATTTTGTTGTGCAATTGTCTTATGTAGAAACAGTTGATAGAAAAAACTTCTTTCAAGGATTTTACATTAATTTTATATTTTTGTTGATTATTTTATTTCCTATTTCTTGTTAATTCTTTCTTTTTTTATTGAAATAATATTTTTGTTACATTTTGTTGTTGATTACTGGAAATATTCCAGTAAAAACAGAATCAGTGTTGTCCAAACACATATTCCCTAATATTTGCATTTGAGTTGAAACAGTTTTGAAAGCTCTTAAATTTGTTCTTGTGTCTTTGCGAAATGAGAGAAAACAATGCTGTCGCCGAGATCTGATTGGCTGTTATGCTTTCGTCGGTGTGAAAGCACAAAAGCTCTTTTGTAAAAGTTTTCAAATTCTGCATATGGCCAGGGCTGCCAGATTTTTTAGGACATATATCGCCAAATTAGCTTTAAAAATCAACAAAATTCAATTTTATGCAGTTTTTTCCTAATATATACATATTTGATAATAAATTTTTTTGTATAACACTTTTTTTAAATTAAATTTGTATAAATTAATCGTATAAAATTTAGCAGAAAACCTTGGAAATTGGTCTCATCTAAGCTCAGAATGCATTAATATATACATTTAATTAATACAAGAAAAATCACCAAAAAAAAATGGTTTTAATTCTTGCGGACGACTTTTGATAGAACTTATTTTTTAAACTACTCCTTTGAAGGTTGAAGTTAAAAAAATCGTAATTTCGCCAAATCAAAAATGTAGACGCCAAACAAGTTGAAAGATCGTTTGGCGAGAAATCGTCATATCTGAGAACCCTGCATTGGATTGGACGTAGCTGTTTTAAGCAGGGTTGTCAGATTTTTTCTGACCAGTTTCGCCAAATTGGTTTTAAAAATCGCCAAAAGTCGCCAAAATCAATTTTATGTAGTTTTTCTTAATAAATATTTGGTAATAAATTTGATTTTATATAACACTTTTTTAACATAAATTTTTATAAAGTAATCGTATAGAAATTTAGCAGAAAATCGCCAAAAGTAGAAATAAAGTCGCCAAAAAAATGTTTAGTAAATTTTTCTCTTCCAAATTTAAAATTAATCAATACATATATGAAAAATCATCAAATTCAAGCTGATTTAATTTCTTGCAGACGACTTTTGGTAGGATTTATTTTTTTTAAACTACTCCTTCCACAAACTAATTTTGCTGAATTACAAAAATTTTGAGTTTCAATTTTGTTAAAAATAGCCACAAAAATCGCCAACAAATTTATTTATCGCCAGAAAAATCGCCGTGTCGCCAAACCAAAAATTTGGACGCCAAACAAGTTGAAAAATCACCACGTTTGGCGAGAAATCGCCATATCTGACAGCTCTGGTTTTAAGGTCAAAAGTTTATTTCTACTAGAGCCGAATAATTTTGCAAAATGAACATTTTTATTTTTCATGTTGTTTTAAATTAACTATTTAAATTTTCACGATTTAAACCAGTTCATATTTTATGTCTGTCTGAAAACACCACAGGATGTTTTCTCAAGAATTGTAAGAACTACGGATCTGAAATTTTCACAGAATATTTAAAACAATAAATATATGACAGTTAAAAGTCACCACAAATAAAATAGGTCACTTAAATGTAAAAAACGACATCAAAAGTAGTAAATTGCTTAAACAAAAAACAAGCGAAAAAATCACCCAAAACTTAAAAAATCATCAAAAACGCAAAATCAGCCAAAACTAAAAATTCACTGAAACTGAAAAATCACAAAACAAAAATGCAAAAATCACCAAAAATGCAAAAAAAAAAATTAAAATAACGAAGAAACAAAAATTTTTTTTAAAAATGTCTACATCAGGTAAAATATTATATTATATTATATAGGCTAAAGTTCGCTTAGAATTACATATGTATATAGTGTCCATAAGAAACCCTTCTTCTGCGAGTCAAAGTCGTACTTTACTGAATTTATGACGGTATTTTAAATGCCGTCTTACTTTTTATATATATATGAACCGGTTTTTCGATATGAACCGGTTCAAATATCATGACTAATTGTATGCAATTTTAACTGAACTCTTTAATTTTTAATCTTATTCTAAAGGTACTGACTGGCTCATTTTCTTTAATATTTTAAATGGAAAAATAAATTCTTCATTCTCTATTTCAAATTAATTAAATACATTTTATCTTTCATTCGATAGTAAATATGTTTAACATATTTAAATTAAGCATTAACTTAATTCAGAAGTACAATGGACCAATATAACTTAGAAACTAAAATTATAGTTTTCTTTTTAAAAATGCAAGACTTGAAATAAACCAGCTAGTACCTCATAAGGATTCACATAGTATTAACAATAATATTCTCTATATTTATCTTGCTAAATTTCAATAAACAAAATGAGGCAAGGGTCATTAGCAAGCATCCATATATTATTAACTGTTGAAAATTATTTCATTCGTTAATTTCCTATAAAATAATTTTTTTAAATAACCGTAGGAAGTATGAGCAAATTACAGGGGTTCTGTTATTTCAAAATATAATTTTCTACAGTTTTGCTGTAATGCCTTTAATTTCATTATTAATGAAATCAATATGAAGCGATTTAAAGGAAATTATGCGAACATGTATTTACTAAACATACAAGTACTTCTTACTTTCAATTTTTGCATGCAATTGAATTTATTTTTTTAAAATAATAAAAAACAAAAGCTTCTAGCAATTTAGCGCAAACTAAAATATAATTGCATGGAAGTTATGTGTAAAGCAAAACTTTGTTTTTTTTTTGTCATTGAACTGAAGAACTATTATACATAGGGTGTTCCAATAAAACGTTTCATTTCATCAGTTGTCATGACTCAACCTGTAATTACTTGACAGATGAAAATTAAAAACTAGGCCGTTGATAAAAATGGAACTATGCACGTTTCAACAAAGTCTTTTGATTCTTTAAAAAAGGGTTTGAAAAGACATTGTCATACAAAATTTTTCTTATAAAGGCTGTTAAAATTTTCTACAATAATTATGATTTGGAATAACTAGAAAACACGCTTTAATATCAAACTGAACTAAATATTAGAAAATAATTGTTAGATACGAAGAGTTTGCTTAAAAGCAATAGAAATACCAACAATCATTTATTACGATTTGATTTGAAAATAAAAATCAGGCTATTACCAAAATAGTTCAACAGTAATAAAAAATTAGGGGGTGATTCATATTAATATGTATGTTAAATGAGTTCTTTCTTTATAGTGCATATTTTGATTAAAATATTTATAAAAATCTATACCGTTTACACCAACTTTTTTTGGCATTTATTAAGAATTTTTTATCTAAAACAAAATCCATCAACTGATTTGTTTCCAAAACTACAACCAAACAACTGCATTGCAGCCAATTCACACACTTTTTTAAGCAGACCGTAGCTAATTCACTTACCTTTTGTTGTACAGGGTAGTAAAGAATAAATAAAAACATTAGATTTTTATTACATTTCCTACAATACTACTGAAAAATTAGATTTCGTTTTGTATGGGAAATCTTGAAAAAAGCAGCTTCTTTTGGCCAGAAATCTCGAAAGTGCTAGATTTCGAGACAGAGTAAATTCACTATTAGTAATACATTAAAAACAAAAGCAATTTTTAATTTTTTTTATACACTAATATTTATTTATTGTATCTTCAAAAATGAATTGACAATAGTATTCAAACCCAGCAAAAAATTACACATTACCATCATAACTACTTGCCATATACTGACCTACTTTTCTGATTACCAAATTTCATTACTCGCTTACAAAACACATTACCTAAAATTTAAAAAAATTATGTACAAGTTGCTAAATGAGGAGAAAAATTTTTTAGATTAAATAGATTACGTGAACAAGTTGCCAAATAAAAAAAGTAAGTACTTCTCAAGAATCGATTATTTTAGTCTCACGCCTTGTTAAAATCATTAAGTTGGTAATCCAGTAAGGAACAGCTTCCACCAAAAATGCTTAATTCCAAACCCGATTACCTTTTTTGAAATTTTTTGCTGGGAATCTTGAAGTTAAATACAATTATTAGGCCCAACCAGTACCGGACATAAACTTAGTGATAGTAATTAATATTGCATAAATGTCGAATTAAGCATAAGCATATTTTTAAAAACTTTCATCTAGAGTGTCGCGAATTAGAGTCCTAGTGTCCAGTAAAGTTCAAGATATTACAAAAAAGGCGATTAGGATGTGACTCGAGTTTTGTTAAATATTTGCCTGCGTATTTTGCAATTCTCTTTACATTGAAAGCTGAAGCCGTGCTCCATAGCTGAATTTCGCAGCGCCATATAGGTTTCAAAAGCGACTTGTTAATATGCAAGCTTACAATCTAGAATGATGGTTGAATTTCTACCAATCAGCCAAAGTACCTAGGTTAATTTAAGTTTTCATTTATGTTAGCTTTGAGTCATTATGGTGTTTCCATGTAAGCCGTCGATCAAATTGTATACACAGAAAAAAATATCGAATTGCAACCAACAAAAGAAATTGTTAATATTTAATTTAAAAAATAACAATCTCCATTGTTGATATAACAAATTTAAATTTTTGTAATCAATTAAATTACTCAACAAAATTATTTGTTAAATTATATCATAACGAAATGCCCACATGCAGAAGAAACATGAAATCATGTTTTGTGTGTATTCATTGTTTGCGTGTCTAATAAAGTGTTGCTCTTTAGCTGAGAGGTTAGTAAGTCAGCTTGTTACTCCTGATGTTGCCGGTTCAACTCCGCTCAAAGACATTTAGTGTTTTTCGCAGACAAGCAAAAATCGTTTCGAGGATTGTGGTTGTGTTTAAAAAACATTGTTAATATAACAATTATGATAATTAAAATTTGTACGGAAATTCAACAATTCGCATTGTTAATATAACAAAAGCTTTAATTGAAATAACTTTGAAATCTAACAAAAATAAGTGTTGAAAAAATAAATAAATTTCAACAAACTATTTGTTGATATATTTAATTGAAAATATTTCTCAGATTTTCCTTTAACTCACAATTTCGTTAATTGTAGGATCAAAATCAATTAATTCTTTAATTGATATAACAAAAAAATTAATTGTACTTACAAATAATTTTTTCCTGTGTACCAATTTATTTTACTTGTGAATGTTGGGGAGCAATTTGATTGTTGATTCGAATGGGGTAGCAAATGTCTCTTCGTAGGTTAAAAGTTACCTGAACACACTTTTGCTCGTTTACTTTTATTCTCGATAAGTTCAACCATAGTTCCATCTGGATAATATATGCCTGAAGATATATGAATGTCTTTTGAAAGTTTTCGTTAACACTAAGGCAGGTTGTATTATCGGCAAATGTAGAAGTGTGGATATTACTGCTCACAGGCATTATACAACTATAAATCCAATACAAAATTGGCCCCAGTATACTTCCTTATGGGACAGCGGAAGATATAGATTCAGGCACACTCCTGAAGTCTCCTACCACAACAGTAAACTTACGGGCTATAAAGTAACTTTCCAAAAGCCTTAGAATATTTATTGGAAGATATATCTGCAATTCCAAAAATAGGCCTTCATGCCACACTTTATCAAATGCCTGAGAAACGTCAATAAACAGGGCAGAACAATACATCTTTTCTTCAAATGTTTTTCTTATAAATTGAACCAATCTATGCGGTTAATGATGCTATGCTGACTTCTAGAACCAAACTGATGATCCGGGATGCATCCACAACTAATTAGAAGTGGGGAAAATTCTGTCATCAGCAGTTTTTCAAAAAGTTTTGAAATTGTTTATAGTAAACTAAAGGCCTATATGACTCAGCCTTGCAAAGATCTTTGTTAGGCCTTGGTATCATTTTAACCTTGGCAGGCTTTCAGTGGTATTGATAACATTCCAGTCGTAATATGGCATTAAAAATAAATAACAGGATTCTAATTGAAATACGAGGCAGCTTCAACAGCGTCTTGTTACCAATTTCATCAATACCTGCAGCTGTCTTTATCTTGAGTTCAGCAATTGGTTTTTGTACATCACGCATCTTAAACTTTAAAGGTCAAGAGGGTAGAGCAACTACACTCGGCAAATCAACAACACCAGTACATGTGTTTGTGGTAAATACAGATTTTAAATGCCCAGAAAAATAGATTACCTTGTTTTAGGATCGCTTCTTGCCAGCAGAAGCGCGTAGAGGTGGTTTAAATTCAACAGGTGTTTTAAGCTTTCTCGCAGCGCACCACAAAGACCAATTAGATGCTGGTGTAAGAGACTTTCCAGATAGTTTTTAAGAGATGCAGTTTTTTTGTTCACATATGGGACATTCAAAATCCATAGAATAAATTCTATTAATCCCAGTGTGCGGAGGGAAGGTGGCATCTTCAGCAGCCTGATAAACCCTTTTGTTAAAGTTGGCAATGTCAAATTCAATATCATCGGTTGGTCTCAGCTTAATGTTTTCCTTGCAATGATTATTGAGATATTTTTTGAACCCTAGCCAACTAACACAATTGATCATATGAAGACATGAGTGAGGTAAATCACTTATCAGTGGGCTACATGTTGTAATGATTGTGGGAGACTGATCTAGAGGAGCTTCTACATGAATTAAGTCTCTAGAGATATTTTTCATGATGCCAAGATCTATAACATCCGAATTTTTTTACATCAGTAGGCCAGTAAGTAAGTAGGCTCCAAACTCGAAATGACGAGCAAGCCCATTTTTAAAATTGTGTTAAACAACGACTAGAGTTTTTCTTTTCCCGGACTTTTTCATCCCGGGAATTCCCGCCCAGTACAAAACAACACAAAATATTTTTAAATTTAATTTATTTCAACAAAAACAAATTATAATTCATGAGATCGATTAAATAATAACGTTTTATACAAACATTAGTCAAAAACAAGTAAGAGTGCTATATTCGGCTGTGCCGAATCTTATATACCCTTTCCCAACGTACGTACATATATATAGTATACAGACACATACACACATATATGTTTTGTGAAAAAATGTATCATTTTTTTTTAAGTTTCCATCTTTGGAGCTGTTATTTTAATTTTTAAAATATATTCAATTTATAAAGAAAAAGAAAAAAATGTTTAGACCTATTTAATTTTACATAACACAAAAAGTTTAAGTTTTCCAACCCTGGAGTCATAATTTTGGATTTTTCTGATTATTGATACCAATTTAGTTCTTTAAAAAATACATAAAATATGTTAAGTGAACAAAGCAAAAATGAAATAAGGAAAAACTTAGTTTCATTTAATTCCTTTAATATTAAAAAATTCAGTAAAGTGCGACTTTGAATCGCGCACGAAAGGTAGCCTTTTTTGCTTTTTTGAAGTTTTTTTCAACTTAAACGATTTTTTCAGTTTTGTCGTTTTTTTCTCGTTTTGGCGATTTTTTTCTGTTTTTGGAGGTTTTTTTCATTTTAGCGATATTTTCTTGTTTTTGGGCTTTTCTTCAGTTTGGAGATTTTTCTCATTTTGACGATTTTTTTTTCATTTTGGCGATTTTTTCTGTTTTTTGGGTTTTTTTATTTAGGCGATTTTTTTTTTTGTTTTTTTTTTCGTTTTGGCGATTTTTTTCATTTTGGCGATTTTTTTTTCATTTTGGCGAATTTTTTTTTTTCATTTTGGCGATTTTTTCTGTTTTTTAGGTTTTTTTTCGTTTTGGCGATTTTCTTCATTTTGGCGATTTTTTTTTTATTTTGGCGATTTTCTTTCATTTTAGCAATTTTTTATGCGATTTATTTTAGTCTCAGTAACTTTTTTTAATTTGGTGCTTTTTTTTTTTTGTTTTGGCGATTTTTTTTTGTTTTCGGCGTTTTTTTCGGTTTGTCGATTTTATAATTTTTTGCTTTTTTGAAGTTTTTTCAGTTTAAACGATTTTTTCAATTTTGTCGTTTTTTTCTTGTACTGGCGATTTTTTCTGTTTTAGGAGGTTTTTTTTAATTTTTGCGATTTTCTGTTTTAGGGTTTTTTAAGCGATTTTTTTCTTTTTTTTGGTTTTTTTTCATTTTGGCGATTTTTTTTTAATTTTGGCGATTTTTTTTCTGTTTTCTAGGTTTATTTTTCGTTTTGGCGATTTTTTTCATTTTGACGATTTTTTTTTTCATTTTGGCGTTTTTTCTTCAGTTCTCGTTGTACCTTCATAGTGAACAGACGTAATAGCGGAATTTTTCTTACATACAAACTAAACAAAAAAATATCATACACAAAATATTCGTAGTACATATTAACTTTGATAAATAAGCATTTTTTTTTGCTTTGATAATATTTTTACATATTGAAATAACAAAAACAAAACAAAAAACCGTAAACAAAAAAACATACAAAGTACCCTTGAGGAATACTCTTTATGAGTATCCCAAAGGAAAAAAATAGTGAAGTGAGTTCTAACGGCAGAAATGCCTATTTTACTGTGACTTTTGATGCTCATAATGATAACAATAAAAATAAAAAATCTGATAATAGACTTGCTGTGAGTTCTGAAGCTCTTAATAAAAATCAAAAATCTGATAGACTTTTTCTAACGGCAAAACCACAGTTTCGTCAGCGATCAACTTCGCTTTGTCCAATGCCAACTAGTGAATCGTTGACATTATTGCCTAGTACTTCTACATTTAACTCAGCGATTTCATCCGCTTCGGGCTCGTGGTCATTACTTAAACAAGTTGTCACTGAAGATAACAGTAGTTCAAAACCAAAGGTACAAGTAGGAATGGACAGATATATAACTATTTTAAAGCGCGGGCGAAGCCCAAATTCTACTAAAATTGGATCCGCCCCAAAGATGTCTAGGGATAACAGCACATCTTCTATCAATCGTCAAAATCGTTTTTCATTATTGCAAGACAAAAACGACAAGCCAGCTGCATCATCGCAAAAGTCTTTTAAGCCACCACCTATTTATCTGAGAGAAAAAAATTCTAACGCGCTTCTAAAAAATCTACTATCGACCATTGGTGAAAATACTTTTCACATCATTCCAATTAAACGAGGTAATATTGATGAAACTAAAATCCAAATATATGATGAAAAAGATTTCCGAAAAATTGTTAGTGAATTTGAAAAAAAATAAAACAAATTTTTACACATATCAACTTAAGAGTGCTAAAGGCCTACAAATAGTATTAAAGGGCATAGATTCATATGTTGAGCCCGAAGAAGTAAAATGTGCACTTATCGAACAAGGATTTAAGGTAAAAAATGTTACCAATATAATCAATAGAGAGAAGATTCCCCAGCCTCTATTTCGTGTTGAACTGGAGCCGAATGATATACAGTTAAAAAAAAACGAGACGCACCCAATTTATAGTCTAAAATACCTTTTACACCGAAAAATCACAGTTGAAGAGCCACGTAAGCGTTCAGGTCCCGTACAGTGCCATAATTACCAAGAATATGGCCACACAAAAACTTACTGCAAATTACCTACAGTTTGTGTTATCTGCGGTGAATTGCATGGTACTGCTAACTGTACCAAACCAAATGTAAAAGAAGAAAAAAAATGCAGTAATTGTGGAGGTAATCACACCGCTAACTACAGAGGATGCCCTGTATATTCTTTAGTTAAACAGGCTATGGGTCAAAAACCTAAATTAGCTCCAGTTCAATCAGCAAATGCTTACTCCGCCACTCTTCCTCAAACTAGCCTACTAGTTACTTCACGTGTATCGTATGCCGATGCTGCTAAGACTAGTTCTATTCCCACACAAAATGTTCCACCGCCAAGTAATTCAACGAATGCAAACTCTAGCTTTAACTTTAGTCGCCTTGAAGCTACTATTGAGAATCTGGTGCTAACTATAAACAACTTTAAAACAAATATGACTAGCATGATGCAAGAAATGCTGAGAATGCAGAATACTCTGCTTCAAGCATTAGTCAACAAACCATGAACACGTTAAAACTATGTTTCTAGAACGCAAACGGCATTAGCCAATATAAAAATTAACTTGAACACTTCCTCATGGAAAAAAATATTGATATAATGTTGGTCTCTGAGACTCACTTGACTTCGAGAAGCTGCTTTAAAATAAATGGTTACACTCTATATGATTCAAAGGACCCGAGAGGGAGAGCATGCGGTGGATCAGCAATTCTAATTAAGTCAAGACTCAAGCACTATATCCTTGAGAACGTTAGTGAAGAATATATGCAAGCTACGAATATTTTCGTAGACAATTTTTGTGCGAATTTCGTGATATCTTCAATTTACTCACCTCCCAGATTTTCAGTTACCGAAGATCAGTATGAGAAGTTCTACAAATCGCTTGGATCTTGTTTCGTAGCAGCTGGTGACTACAATGCAAAACATACGTACTGGGGCTCGCGTCTTGTTACACCTAGAGGTAGAGCGTTGTTTAATACAATTTCAAAAATGGGCCTAGATGTCATTTCGAGTGGGGAGCCTACTTACTGGCCTACTGATGTAAGAAAAATTCCAGATGTTATAGATTTTGGCGTCACGAAAAATATCCATAGGGACTTAATTCACGTAGAGGGCTCTCTAGATCTGTCCTCCGATCACTCTCCCACAATAGTTACAATTTTCAACCCACTAAGGAGTGATTTAACTAACTCATATGCGAAAACGATTAATAGGGTCAACTGGCTTGGATTCAAAAAATATATTAGTAGTCAATGCGTAGAAAACATTCAGTTAAGATCACCTGATGATATTGAATTTAATATTGCCAACCTTAACGAATATATTAAACAGGCTGCTGAACATGCCACTACTTCCTATCCGCAGACTGGCTTTAATAGAATTTATTCTACGGAAATTGAACGTCTTGTATGTAAAAAAAGGACAGCGAGAAGAGAATGGCAACAACACCGATCACCCCTAAATAAAATCAGACTTAAAGAATGTACTAAACGACTCAAAGAGCTGCTATCGTCGGAAAAGACTGCATTACTGGAAAAGTATTTAGAAGGTCTTGATGTAACGTCAACATCTAATTACTCTTTATGGCGCGCTACTAGAAATCTTAAAAGACCCGTTGATCTCAAATCACCATTGCGTACTTCGACTGGAGGCTGGGCAAGAAGCGATAGTGAGAAAGGTAACTTATTTTCTGAGCATTTAAAATCTGTATTCACTCCCAATTCATGTACGGGTGCTGCCGATTTACCGAGTGTAGTCTCTCTACCCCCTCGTCCCTTAAGGTTTAAGATGCGTGAACTACAAAAAATAGTTGCTGAACTCGACCCTAAGAAAGCTCCAGGTATTGATGGCATTAGTAACAAGATGCTGATGAACTTGCCTCATATTGCAATAAGAATTTTGCTATTTATTTTTAATGCCATTTTACGAATGCAGTATTTTCCACATAACTGGAAACTTGCCAAGATTAAAATGATTCCAAAGCCAGGCAAAGATGTTACCAAGGCTGAGTCATATAGGCCTATAAGCTTACTTTCAACAATTTCAAAGCTTTTCGAAAAGCTGCTCATGACTAAATTGTCCACAATTTTAGCTGATAGTGGGTGCATCCCGGACCATCAATTTGGCTTTAGAAGTCAGCATAGCACTATTGAGCAAACGCATAGATTGGTTCAAATTATAAGGAGGACTTTTGAAGAAAAGAAGTATTGTTCTGCCCTTTTTATTGATTTTTCTCAGGCATTTGATAAAGTATGGCACGAAGGCCTAGTTTTAAAACTGAAGACATACCTACCAATAAACATACAAAAGCTTTTGGAAAGTTATATCCTTGATAGGAAGTTTACTGTTGTGGAAGGAGGCTTCATGAGTGTACCCGAGTCTATATCTTCTGGTGTGCCACAGGGCAGTATTCTGGGGCCAGTCTTGTATCTAATTTATACTTGTGATATGCCTGTGAGCAATAACATCCACACTTCTACATTTGCCGATGATACAGCCTGTTTGAGTATTAACAAAAACCCTGATGAGGCATCCCGCAATCTCCAAGCACACATTACCCAGCTTGAAATATGTTTGAACTTATGGAGAATTAAAGAAAATGAACAAAAGTGTGTTCATATAACGTTTACCCTAAGAAAAGATACCTGTTCCCCCATTCGAATCAACAATCAAAATATTCCTCAACATTCTCAAGTGAAACACCTTGGAATACACCTTGATCGAAGGCTTACATGGAAATATCATATTGACTCTAAGTTAATCCAAATGAAACTTAAATTAATTCAACACTCAGCCTAGACTGCAAACTTTTGATATACAAGTCGCTTTTGAAGCCCATATGGTGCTATGGAATTCAGCTATGGGGCACTGCTTCAGCTTCAAATATAGAGAAAATCCAACGAAGGCAAAACAAAATTTTACGTTTGATAACATCTGCTCCATGGTACATTAAAAATTCAAATATTCATCGTGATTTAAATATGCCACTAGTGAGTGAAGAAATTGAAAAATACGCAGGCAAATATTTAACAAAACTCGAAACTTAAAAAAGAGGGACACAAGGGCTCTTATACTCAACACTCCATATGGGACTGCTTAAAAATACTTCTTTTTTTTTTTCCTTTTTGATTATCACTACTTATGTACTATTTGTAACTATCACTAAGTTTATGTCCGATACTGGTCGGGCCTAATTATTATATTTAGATTTAAGATTTGATTACTTATTGTTAGTTCATTTTTTAAGATACAATAAATAAATATATATATGAAAAAAAAAAAAATTTGTTTGGCGTTTTTTTTTCATTTTGGCGATTTTTTTTTCATTTTAGCAATTTTTCCGTTTTATGCGATTTATTTTAGTCTAAGAAAATTTTTTTAATTTGGTGCTTTTTTTCGTTTTGGCGATTTTTTTTTGTTTTTGGCGATTTTTTTCGGTTTGGCGATTTTATAATTTTTGTGGCTATACTACTTATGGGGCGATACAGGGGTTAGAAAATAATTTTCGTAACATAAATAATCGACACTTTTACAGTTATAAATTTATTTTTGTTTTGATTCCTTTGTACTTAAACCAGAGCACGAAAATAAACGAAAGAAATTGTTTGATTTTCTTTTGTTTAATTCCTTGGAGTGAGAGAAACAAAAACAGTGAAAACGATTGCTCATTTTGTTCAAGGAAAAAAGAAAAAAATTTGTTGTTGTTGTTGTTTGTAAGACAAAGTTGTTTGTGTATTTCGTATTGCTGGTGCTGCAAAGAAAAAAATGTGTTGTTGTTGTTGTTTGTAAGACAAAGTTGTTTGTGTATTTCGTATTGCTGGTGCTGCATGTGTGCATTTGTAATTATTTCGTATTGCTAGAACTGAGTGTGTGCTGTGAGCAGTGATGGGAAAGTTGGTACGATCGTACTTTTTTTGATTTAACATGAAAAAGGACCGTAGTACTCCCCTAACACATTTGATACTCTCACGGACAACTTAGATATGCAGTCAGAAGACGCGCTCATGCATATATTTTTGAAAAGAATTAATTTTTTTTCGAAAAATGTAACGAAACTTTATTAGTAATGCTCTTTTAGAAAAGTGTAACCTTTCACAATTAAACATCAACGAAAAACATATTTCACTCAATGACATTTTATGTGGCACAGAAAGTTATCTATTGAAACAACTGTTTTAAATCAGTTTAAAGAAAATTAAAAAAAAAAATTATATTAAGCTCTAAGGGAAAAAGTGGACTTTGACAATGAAATGTTAGTTTGGTTTAGTAAGTTTCCCCCTAAAAATATTTAATCTGGTAAAATCAACATCATTATACCACTTTTAATTAAAATGCTCCCAGGGGAAGAAAAATTTTTAAAATATGGACAATCAATATAGAGCATTGACTGTATGGAAGAACTGAAACCATTACCAACAGAGAATATGTATATGCAGTTTCTGGGGGGTTATTATGTAATCCGAATCGAACGGAAATGTGTTCGAATTCCAATGTTATTAACATACAAATTCGAACAGTTTCAAATCGAATTACATAATAAGCCCCCTGGTCTACATTGGATGAAAATAAAAACGCATTACATAAATACATGTTTCCTGATAAATCAGAATTTTGTCCGTCGAAATGTCGAAAGGATTTTCTCTTACCAAAATCTCATGAAAACAAAATAAAGGAAGAGCCTTCGTAATTTGTAACTCGCTAAACCTAAATCTCTATAAAAAAAATTTATAAAATCAATTTATCGATTTTCGGCTACGAATGCAATTTCCAAACGTATATTGATAAATCAGGTAATGGCTTAAAAACTTAATTCGCCGAAATTGTATTGTTTTATGTCATCGCCAAAAATTTAAAATTTCCTATTTGTTCAGCATTTTAGGGATCGAATTTAGCTTTAGCGAGCTACGGAATGCGGGGGCAAGCTTTATGTTCCCACAGTATTAAGTCTAATCCAGGCTATACCTATTTGTATATTTGTACTTATATGTTCCTATTTTATATCTTTGTAAATGAATTTTGTATACTTTTTTGTTAATAAAATTTAAATAGAAAATATAATTTATGGTATTCTCGGGATCAAAAAAGTACTCAAAAAAAAACTTTTTTTGATGCCGAAATGCAAATCTCATTTCCCATCACTGGCTGTGAGTATTGAAACCAGCGTTACCATTTGTCAAGTTTTCTCTTTTCTTTGGAATTTTTTGATGATGTTTGAAAACCCGAAACAAAAATATGTATTTAGTTAAATATCTCAATTAGTAGGTGGCAAGTGGTCAAGTTTTATACCTTTGAATGCTGCTTCAAAAATTCTTTTCGATGATACCAAATTTTATTTTGTCGTCTTGGAGCAAAGTACAAAAATATTCGAAAAACTGAAAAAAATACCTTTTTTTAAAAATGGTCCAGCTCACGGATGATCAAAGCTAGAACCAACATATTTTGGGAATCATCATAAAACATATCAAACTTTATTTTCAGAGGGGTAACAAAAGCACTTTTGCTCTTCCATACAAGTTGAGTTGCTCTAATATTTATTAATGTATGTGATATTTTTTAAGATCTCTAAATCTAAATCTAAATATGAATTTTATTTTATTTTTTTTTATTATATGTTATGATTTTGATTTTAATCGGTTTTATATTTTTAAATAAAATGAATTCCAAATACAATTTTATGTTTTCTTTTAAAATGTTGGTACTTTTGTAGAAAAAAAGTTTTTGTATTTGAAAAAAAGTTTTTTTTCAGATTTAAGAAGTTTTTTAAAAAATATATATGGTAACGCTGATTGAAACATACAGCCACAGCTGCCAGATGTGACGATTTATCGTCATTTCGACGATTTTTGGTGCCGAAATAACAAAATGACGATTTGACAATTTTTTCCTTAAAATTTACGATTTTTCAACAGTGGAAATGGGTAGCTTTTTATGAAAAGTCTACTTTTAAAATTCATATGTATATGCATAACCAATAAAAGATTTTGGTGTAATTTTACTGACTCTTTCTTAATATTTAATTGTTTAATTTAAAAATATTTATTTGTTGATACTTTAGGGTTCAATTCAGAAGAAATTCTGAGCCATTAGTAAAATTTCTTTTGGATGAGTTTTATTTAAAAATAAACAATAATCCATTACATACATCGATGCAATTTTTTAAAGGCACCTTGAAAAAATCCAATCGCAAACATATGTATCATATTTTAGCTACAGCATACCAATTATTACTACAGTAGATTATAATGATTGAGTTTTTGAAACTTCTATAAATGTAAAAAAATTTTGTATAGCTATTCTAAACACAAAAAAGTAATAGGTATGAATAATTTTATAATATTAATTAAAATATTTGTAATGTCAATTAAAAAATTAATTGAATGTTTACCTATAAACAATCATTAAATAATATAATTTTATTGCATTATTTAACACTTCAGTTTGATTTATATAACCAAGCAGCATAGCTACAACCGGGTGTCCTAAGACACCTCTCTTCTTTTTTGATTTTTTAGTTTTACCGTTTTTGAAAATTTCAAGAGTTTTGCTCTTACGGTTTCCAAGATACAGCAAGTTGTCAAAATTGCATAGTCAAAATTGCATTAACTGATGGAACACCCTTTAATTAATATTCTTGGAAATTTTAGTGTTAATTTTTGTAGTCTGTATAAAAATACACTATCCTTACAAATTTCAAGTGTATAAACATACAATTGTATGTATATTACATGGGATTTTAACATTTTTCGCTGCTCGTTTTGGAACACCCTTTAATTTCCAATTCTCATATATTTCTTGTTGTAGCGGCCAAGGGTCAACATACTGTGTCCAAATTTCAGGTCTCTAGCTCTTACGGTTCTCGAGAAAATACCCTGCATAATTTTAGACATAGTTAATTTTACATAACACAAAAAGTTAAAGTTTTCCAACCCTGGAAACGTCTTTTTAATTTTTTTTTATTTTTTTAATTTAAAATACCAATTTTAGTCGTACTGAAGTGTAAAATAAGTTTACTTATTAAAAAAAATAAAAATTTGTTTTCGGTAGTTACTTTTGTATGGCAAAATAAAGTTTAGGTTTTCCAGCTCTGCAATCGTCTGCCCGATTTTGCTGAATTTCAATACCAATCTATTTTGGAAAATTTCTGACACACCAGTCCAAGAACGAAGTCTCTAGCTCTTCTGGGAGCTTCGGAAAACCGATTTCACGTACAGACAGACGGACAGACGGACAGACGGACATCGCTTATTCGTCTTCCCTATGCATAAGGATCCAGAATATATATATTTTATGGGTCGCTTATTGATATTATAGAAATTACAAACGGAATGACAAACCTATATATACCCTTTTACCATTTTTTTGGTAAAGGGTATAATTAATACCGTTTCCGTTCTTTATATAATAGTAATACATAGATACCAGTACTATAAAAAAGAAACTGTACCAGCATTATTAAAAAAAAATATTACAAAATATCCCCCTTATGAAAAAATCATTGTTAAACTTAAAGTTGGTTTAACAAACGAATTTTGTATGGCAATACCCTTAAAAAACCATCGCATTCATAAAGTGAATAACAACACTCATCAAGGAATGTGTAAATACAAATTAAGTTGCCATATCAAAATCAACAAATCCCGGGAATTCCCGCACAAATTTCCCGGAAAATCTGCGGGATCCCGGGAAATTTTTCCCGTGAAATCCCGTATGAAAAACACTGACAACGACCGATCTCTAAGTGTAATAAGACGCGAACCCCAGATCATATGTTTTGCATTGTTATCACCAGCTGCTACGAAACTTGTATAAATCCTGAAATTGATTCTTAGTGATTGAAAATTATGGAGGGAAGCAAATTGATGATCGGGTATATTTTGTATTCAACTTTAAATTAAAATGTGCGGAGTTGCCATAGAATTGTTCTTAGAACTATGTTTTTATAAAAACAATGTTGGTTAATAACCAATTGAAAAAATTATTTAACCTTCCTTCGGTCGACAAGGAATCTAGTGCGGGAATAAAAAATTTACAACGCGGTATTAATAATTGTCTAAATGCCCTTTCAATTCATAAAGTTTGTACTGAAAATTGGGACCCAATTTTAATTTTTATGTGCATACAACGTCTATTTACGCCCACTGTTAGTATATGGGAACAAAGGGTAAAAAATAAATAAGCCTTATCTTCTTGGAAAGATTTTGACTCCTTTCTGACAGAAAGGGTTCAAACTTTAGAATGTGTTCGTGAACTCAAAGATACACAACCTTCTATGAAACCTGTAGCTCCGAAAATTAGGGCTCATGTGGTAAATTCTACCTTTAGTTCTTGTATTTTATGTCGTTCTTCTGATAATTTTTTGCGGGCTTGTAAACGATTTAAAAATCTTTCAGTTTCGGAAAGATTTTTGACAGTGAAAAAATATCACTGTTGTATAAATTGTTTGTCCCGTGAACATGAAGTTAAAAATTGCAAAAATGCTTTTAATTGTGCAACGTGTAATAAAAGGCATCATACTTTGCTACATCGGGAAAGTTCTAGTACTGAAGTTGTGACTCAAGATAATTCTACAACAGTTGCAAGTACAGTTGCCCATAATACTAGCGTGACTCCTAGTACTAGCAACGTGGTGTAAAATGCTGACCTAAATGGATCTCTGCCTTCTACATCGATGGGAATTTATTCCAATAATAATTTTTCTCGGCAGGCTTTTCATGTCTTTCAGAACCGCCAAGTGCTTCTGGGAACAGCAATGGTGAATATAGTTCATCAGGGTATGATGTACCCAGCCAGGGCCCTTTTTGACCCAGCTTCAGAGTCATCGTTTATCTCTGAAAATTTGCAAACTCGCTTGAAATTGCAACCACTTTCGACAAAGGTGTCCGTTTCGGGCATAAATGAAACTCTTTCGGCTACGACTAGGAAAGTTTGCAATTTGAAGATCAGTTCTCCATTAGATCACTCTATTCTATTGGAAACTATGGCTTTGGTATTACCAAAGATATCAGGGGACTTGCCCTCGTTTATCATTCATTCAAATCTTCATGACAGTTTTCCTAATTTACAATTAGCTGATCCTAATTTTTGGCAACCTAAGTCAGTCGACTTACTGTTAGGGGCCGACTTGTATCCTCAAATCATTCTAGGGGGAATTCATCGTGCAACTGTGGGAGCATTGTTAGCTCAAAGAACTGTATTCGGGTAGATTATCACAGGATCCGTTCCAAAGCCACAAGTTCAAGTATATTCTGTCAGAATAGAAGAATCTCCGGAGGATAGTTTAAATAGAAATCTTCTTAAATTTTGGGAATTAGAAGAGACTCCAAAAAGAAAAATATTAAGTCCTTTTGATAAATTTTGTGAGGATAATTATAGGAAAACAACATGACGTGATTCCGATGGCCAATATGTAGTGACGCTATCCTTTAAGCCAGAATTTCCTCTAGATACCAATTTAGGTGTTTCTAGACAGAATGTGATGGCACAGTTCTTGAGAAACGAAACGTTGCTTCTACGCAAACCTGAAGTTAAATCCTTATATGATAGTGTTGTGCAGGAATATTTGTTGTTAGATCATATGAGGCCAGTGGTGCGAGGGCTGACAGCCCCAGGTCTATCTTGCTATTTGCCTCATCATCCAATAATAAAGCCTGACCGCAAAACTACTAAACTATGAGTCGTATTTAATGCTTCGAACAAAACCTCCAATGGAAATAGCTTAAACGATTGTCTTTATGTGGGCCCTACTTTACAATCTGATTTAGTGCTATTAATATTGCGATGGAGATTGTTCAAATACGTATTTAATTGCGACATAACTCAAATGCATCGACAAATTCGTCTTAATTCAAATCATACCCCCTTTCAACGTATACTTTTTCGATCATCTCCAACAGAGGAGGTGAAGGAGTATGAGTTACATACCGTTACTTTTGGTGTAAATTGTGCTCCTTATTTGGCAATAAGGACCCTTTTACAATTAGCTGAAGATTCAGAGACTGAGTACCCACTTGCAGCCCATATTTTACGCAAGCATATGTACGTTGACGACGTACATGATGTTTAATCGGCTTTAAAATCGCGAAATGAATTGATAACGGTAATGTCGTCAGCAAAATTTGAATTAAGAAAATGGACTTCGAATGAAATCCAAATTATAAAAGATCTTCCCACGGAATATTTAGTGGATACAAAATTATTGTCTTTTGTTGAATCAAGCAGCTCCAAAACATTGGGTATTAAATTGAATGCCCAATTGGATTCTTTTTATTTTTGTGTAGAGCCTATTACACATAAGGCACAATACACCAAAAGAGAAGTTTTGTCCACCATTGCTAAACTGTTTGACCCTGTATGTTGGCTCGGTCCAGTCATTGTGGTTGCAAAAATGATTATGCAAAATATATGGGAAGATAATATAGACTGGGATGATTTTTTACTCCCCTCTACGAAAAATGATTGGGAAAAATTCGTTTCGTTTTATACGGAAGTAAACAATATAAGGTACCCAGGTGGGTACATTATAGCCCTAATACGTCAGCTGAACTTCATGTTTTTTCTGATGCGTCAGAAAAAGCATACGCCGGGGTAGTTTATATACGCATTGAGTCACTAGGGACAATATATACTCACTTGCTTTCATGTCAAACTAAAGTAGCTCCAATTAAATCCATTTCCCTGCCTCGATTAGAGCTTTGTGGTGCAGTACTAGCCTCAGAACTATTGAAGACATTAAAAAATGAATTAGATATTACGCTCTTTGTTGGTTAAGAAAAAGTCCTAGTAGTTGGACGACCTTTGTGGCCAATCGAGTGTGTAGGATTCAGGAAAATGTAGGGAGTCATAATTGGTACCATGTTAGGTCTGAAGAAAATCCTGCAGATGTAGGCAGCAGGGGACTCACTCCTTCGGCATTAGCGGAGAGTGATATTTGGTGGAATGGACCTGCGTGGCTTAGAAGATGCAAAAGTGAATGGAAAATCAACGATCTACATTCACTAGAAACGGATGTTGAGGCAAAATCTGTCAAGACACATGCGACGTTTTTCTCTGATTACGAAGATATTCTTGAAAGATTTTCAAAGCTTGATCGTGTTCTTAGGGTGATAGCGTATATTTTTCGATTTTATCATAGAATACATGCTTCACATAAAGGAAAACATGAATATTCATCTAATGCAATATCGAGCAGTGAGATAATATAGGGTGTTTTTTTAGAGGTACAGAACTTCGAATTGAAATAAAACACAAGAAAATCGTTTTAATGTCCATCAATTTGGCTTTATTGGAAGGATAATTTTATGCCATTAATGTTTAAATATGATTTCGGGCATGTGGCCGCCGCGGCTGGCTCGAATAAAGCCAATTCTACAGGTCCAATTTTCAACCACTTTTTCGAGCATATGGGGCCGTATGTTGGCAATAACGCCACGAATGTTGGCGTCCAAGTCCCCTAACGTTTCTGGTTTGTTGGCGTAGACGAGCGACTTCACATAACCCCAAAGAAAATAATCCAATGGTGTAAAATCACACGATCTTGGTGGCCAATTGACAGGTCCATTCCGCGAAATTATGCGCTCATCGAATGTTTCCTTCAATAAATCGATTGTGACGTGCGCTGTGTGGCATGTAGCACCGTCTTGTTGGAACCACAACTCATCCACATTCAAAATCTTCAAAATCTTCCATAAAGTTGATGGACAAAGCTCCAATTGCTGTGCACGGTGGCGAATCGATTCATTCGGGTCCTCTTCAACACTTTGCTCTACAGCGGCAATTGTTTCTTCGGTGCGCACTGTTCGACGTCTCTGCGGATGCGTATTATCACATAGAGTAAACGTAGTGCGAAAACGATCCATGGTTAACCGAATTAATTGCTCTGATGGACGATTATGTCGACCATAAAATGGACGGAGCTTGCGGTAAACTTCGCGAACTGAACCATTATTTTCGAAATAAATTTGCACGATTTGCAAGCGTTGTTCTTTTGTCAACCTGTTCATGATGAAATGGCAAACCAAACTAAATATTAATCACTTGACAGCTGACAAAATGGCCGCCAGTTAAAAAAGTGATGCCAACTTAAAGTTCTATACCTCAATAAAAAACACCCATTACAAGTGAAAATACATTTGGAAATATTGGCTCAAAAGGTTCATTTCACAGATGAATATCAAGCTTTATTATCAAAGAAACCGATTTCATCGAAGAGTTCGTTACTTCCACTGAATCCCTTTTTGGACAACAATGGTGTAATGAGATTAAATGGTCGTTTAGAAAAATCTCCTTTTTTATCGTATACTGAAAAACACCCGATTATCTTACCATATTCTTGTCGTTTTACGATTTTGTTGATTGACTTTATTCACTTGGTTTCAATTCATGGTGGAAATCAATTGATGCTGAGAATTATTCGAATTGAGCATTGGGTTTCTCGTCTAAAAAACTTAGTGCGTGCTACAATTAATCGTTGCAAGCATTGTATTTTAGATAGAAAACGTTCTTGTAACCAAATCATGGCAGCATTATCTACAGAAAGGACTACATTGGAACGACCATTTACCACTACAGGTGTTGATTTTGCAGGACCGTTTGATATGCGATTTGTATGTATTTTCTGATAATGGTAGTAATTTTGTAGGAGCTTCACGTGAAATTGAAAAGGAATTTCGTACTTTTCTTTCAGAAAGTAAAACCAGAATGTGTTCGACATTTGGTATTAAGGGTCTATCTTGGCGACTTATACCAGCGGGTGCTCCCCATATGGGTGGTTTATGGGAAGCGGCTGTCAAGAGTTTTAAACTACACTTTCGTAAGGAGGCTCAGTATGTTAAATATACTTTTGAAGAGCTTTCCACTATATTAGCAAGAATAGAAGCATGTTTAAATTCCCATCCGCTGTGTCCTATGTCAGACAATCCCAATTAGCCCAAAGCTCTAACTCCCGGTCACTTTTTGATCGGTAGACCCCTTTTGGCCCCGCCGGAGCCATCTGTTTTTGAATCTGCCATAAGTTTAGTTAATCGGTATAGAAAAATCAAGGCATTCTCTTATGACTTCTGTCGACGATGGAAAGAAGAATACCTTCACAATTTGCATAAAAGATATAAATGGAAATTCCCTGGAAGGGATATACAGGCTGAACAGCTTTCTCCGACTTCCTGAAGACTAGGGCGCGTCATTAAGACTTACCCAGGAAGTGATGACCACGTTCGGGTTGCAGATATACGCACTGCAAACGGAGTTGTGAAACGACCAATTACTAAATTGGTCATTTTAACCAATTAAAATATCACTTATTAACTTTTATTGTTGCCTAGTACAATATGACTCTTTATCTACTTTATTCGATGACGCCATGTTCGGTAAATACAAGGAAGCAAAGAGATAGCCGGGCCGTTTCCTGTGGCATCACCTACTCCCAAATCAGAACCTCCAGCACAACTACAGTTGATGGATCTGTTGTAAAAACCATTGGCAATTCAGTTGATGGGTCTGTCGTAAAAACCATTCGCAAATCACTTTATGGGTCTGTTGTAAAAACCATTTTTACTCCTAAATATTATATATACCTCTTTATATTGGAATCTTTGACTTTTTTCTTCTAATATATGTATGTATATATAAATGTTAAGATATTATTAATTGCTCTAAATGATATTCTCGCAAGGTGGCCGGCAATGTTTAAGTCGAATTTCTATTTAATTTTCTTTATATAATTTTATATCCAAGTTGGCTGGTTTTGGTTATTTTACTCCTTTTTTTGAAAATGTAGATTTTGCTCCTTAAGCTTACAACTTTGTGCTTTCGGAGTAACTATTTATTTTCCAACGAGTAAACCGCTAACGGTTCACTTAAATATTGCTTTTGCCATCTAAATGAAAAAATTACCTATCGTTTGCTTTTTGAGTGCGACGCACTGTTATATCCCTATATTTTATATTCATATTTAAAGTGAATTCTAATTTTACAATTTAAAGATTTACCTCTTCATCGATCATTTCTAATTTAAAGGTAAATAAAGAAAAACTCAAATATTTGTGTAAGAAAATATTTCCTGAGTTTTATTTCCCGAAATTTCTCCCTTCTCGCCCAAACAGATATATCAATCCCGTTCGAATTAATTTTGCGTTTCGCGTGGAACATACCAGGATATCACGAAATTCTACACAAATGTTTAACGCAAATACTAGTTCCTTATAGATGTTCTTCACAAATATTGTCAAGAATATAATGCTTGAGTCTTGACTTTATTAGAATTGCAGATCCACCGCATGCTCTTCCTCTCCGGTCCTTTGAATCATATAGAGTGTAACCATTTATTTTGAAAAGACTTCTGCAAGTCAAATGACTCTCAGAAACCAATATTATATCAATAATTTTTTCCGTAAGGAAGTGTTCGTGTTTATTTTTGTATTGGCGAATGCCGTTTGAGTTCTAGAAACATATTTTTTACGTGTTCATGGCTTGTTAATTAACGCTTGAAGCAGTGTGTTCTGCATTCGCAGCATTTCTTGCATCATGGTAGTCATATTTGTTGTTAAATTATTTATAGTTTGTACCAGATTATTAATAGTAGCTTCAAGGCGATTAAAATTAAAGCTTGTGTTAGCATTTGTTGAATTACTTGGTGGGCACACTTTCTGCGTGGGAATAGAATTGATCCTTACAAAGTCGGCATATGATACATGTGTAGTAATTGCTTGGTCATTTGATGATAATTAGCAGAGAATGTATTGACTATTTGAGATGGTGTTAGTTTAGATTTTTGACTCATAGTATGCTTAACGTCCTTTGTAGTTAAGAGTGTGATTACCTCCACAATTAATGCACTTTTTTTCCTTTTGATCTTTTGGCTTATTACAACAAGCACTACCAGGTAATTCAGCACACACAATACAAACAGTAGGTAATTTACAGTAATTTTTTGTATTGCCATATTGACACTTATGTCGCTGCACAGGTTCTGAACGCTTGTGTGGCTCTTCAGCTGTGATTGTTCGGTATAAGAGATATTTTAAATTATAAACTGGATGGGTCTAATTTTTCCTCAATTCTATATCATTTGGCTCCAGTTAAACGTTAAATAAGGGTTGGGGGATCTTCTCCCTACTTATTATGTTACAGACATTTTTTACCTTAAATCCTTGGAGGATGAGTACATCCCTTATTTCATCAGGAACAACATAATAATCTATGTCCTTCAATACGACCTACTGGCCTTTAGCACTATCAAGCTGGTATGTATAGAAACTTGTTTTATTTTTAGGGTTACTTACAAAGGTGAAAAGGAACCCTATTGTTTTCGCTACGCTGTCCGTGACAGGCTCTTTTCTTGAGAACCGTAAGTGCTACGGGCCTCAAATTTTGAAAAAGTTTGAAAGCCTTTAGCCGCTACAAAAACAAATATATGACAGTTAAAAGGTAAACAGATTTCCAAAACGAGCAACGAAAAATGTTAAAATCCCATGTAATATAGTACATACATACAATTTTATATAGACACTTGAAATTTTGCAAAGTTAGTGTATTTTTATAAAGACTGGCACAATTCACACTAAGATGTAAAAAAAAAATTAAATTAAATGGTATTCTATCAGTTACTGCAATATTGAATATGTAATTTTGACAACTAGCTGGATCTTGGAAACCGTAAGAGGCAAACTCGAGAAATTAAAAAAAAAATTACCAATACGAAAAAAACGCCAAACTAAAATAAATCTCTAAAATTAAAATAAATCGCTAAAAACAGATTAATAGACAAAATTAAAAAAAAAAACGTCAGAACTAAGAAAAACCAAAAAAAAATCCCAAAAGCAAAAAAAGTGCCAAAAATAAAAAAAAACTGCCAAAACTGGAAAAATCGCCATAAATCGAAAAAAAAATTCCGTCTGGTGTCCATACGGAACCTTCGTGTGCGAGTTACAGTCGCAATTTACTGATTTTATTTCAAATTCAGTAGCAATTTTGGGGAATTCTTTTCTTTCTTTCTTTCTTTTAATGTTAAAATTCTTTCATAGGCAATTATTTTTAAAACTGGAGTGAGTTTGAAAATATGTTGTATTTTAAAATGCAAACTTTTTTATTATAATTGAATTATCAAATTTTAAGGCTTTTATCATTGTAGATTTCCAGATATCACCTAATTGCTATTCACTTTGTATGGGGAGTACCACTTTTCTGAGAGTCACCTCGCCAATGATGGTGCCTTGTTTTCAAATAAACACATACAAGATCTGAAGACTTGCTATTATAGCTCCCAAGATATAAGATTATTATTAATTACTTTGTATGGAAGGTACCCCTTCGCCAGGTCTTATTCTACGAATATTTAGAATTACTTCGCATATACATACATTTATTTAAAATATATATAAAAAGATTTAAAGTAAAATATTAAATGCATTTTAGAAATCCCTTTCGGTGCGTTAATTTTTTTTTTCAAAAAATTATTATTATTATGAAAATAATAATAATTTTTTTCACCAAATTATTATCAACAAAAAATAGGCCCTTGGAAGAAAATTAGTTAAACCCTAATACATACATACATTCAGGTGAAGCTAATCAAAGCGTATTAAAAACATATAAATTCCGCAGTCACAGTTCGGAAAACAGAAAATTTTTGCCCCTTCTTATCCAGCAATTGTGAAACTGGTGGCATAATGTGAACTGTTGGGACAAGTTAATGATGTCAAGAGTTGAGCTCGTGCACGTTGCTCATGAACAACTGAAATTATTGATCTATTGGGCATTTCACATATGACATTACACCATATTTTCCATTAAGATTTGGCCGTAAGTCGTTTAAAATTCAGTAAACACAATAACTTGCTCCATGTAATAGTGTCCTTGAAATGCATCACATTTTTAAATTTCATTAAAAAAAATAACTACTTGGGTATCGGAAAATCAAAGAATTATTGTTGAAACCCCCCCCCCCTCTCCTTGGGCAGTGTGTGGCTGGTTAGTGGAGGTTTTGGTTTGTCGTGGCTTTTGGCTTGAGGCTTGAGCTTATTACGCAAAAACAAATTTTAATGCATCATTCCAGAAAATGTTTGTGTCATTTGTAGCTAATATATTGTATATTTTAAATTTGAAGCTGTTACGAAACATAAAAACATACAATATATTAACTACAAATAACACAAAAATTTTCTGGACTGGTTTATAATTTTTTTTTTTTAATAATTGCATTAATGACAAATGTAATATAAAAAATATTTTTTTTTGAATGGCGTTAGAAAAGTAAAATTTATAAGTATTTTTTTGTGTAAAGCAAAATATCTCTGAAACTCTAGGGGCTAGAAGAGTAAAAAAAGCTATCTTCGTAATCAGCGAAAAAAAATCATTAGGATTAGTTACACTACGTTAAAAAAAATATAAAAAAAAAATGTTAAGGACTAAACTGAAAACACACGATTTTTAACATCCTTATAACAACAGTAAGATATCCTGATATATTCATCAATAAGACTCTATCTAATGAAATAGATTTTTGTATAAAATAATAATCCAGAAGGTATTTTTAAGTTTCGAGGACCATTCGTGTAATATTACCGGAAAAATACGAAAACTGGTGTAAATTATGCAAATGCTAAATTGCACTGCATCTTTTAAACTAGAGCTTATATGAAAAAACTAATGATGCCGTCTTAATCAGGAAATAAAAATACATAAGCAGCGGCCAATTTTATTTAAACATCATAAAAAAACCTCTATTTTGTTGTACAATGTTATCCGATTATAATCGATTAAAGATGTAAAGGTTTGAGTTTCATGAAGTTATCCAGGATAAACAACTGCGAATGTGCAAATTTTTTACATGTACAAACCTCTTATTACTTAATATAACTCACTGCAGTTTAGTGTTACTCCAAAAAAAAAATATTGTTCCTCTCTAAACGAAAGACTTAAGCTAAAAACTTGTTGTTTGTTTAAAGCCACCCAAGAATTTTATGCCATTTGTGATTTTGTTTTCTTTAACTAATCCATTTTAGAGCAGCTATAATCAGCATTATTAGAATCTTAACATAACTTTGATGATATTTGATGCAATTAAATCGTAAAAATAAAAAGTTTTAATTGGTTTTTATTAATTTATTGTGTGATTTCAAACAATATTTTGTAGTTGTAGGACAGACAGCTAGGCTGCTGTCAGTAATATATTTGAAATATTATAAGAAAATGAAAGCGAGAAAATAAATATGCAATAAAACATTTTATAGCGCTAATTTTATCTCCCTCTGGCTAGAGTGGGACTATTTATACGTGGGCGATTATAATATTCACATAAAAGTTGTCATTTTGTAACTAATTTGAAAGAACAAAATTATTTAAGTCAGCTTGATGTTCACAAATTAATTTATAGCTCATAAATATTTCCATACTCAAAAATAAATTAAAAGTTTTAATATATCTTTATGAATACGCGTCCAGAAGATTCCAATCATTGTTTTAGACAAATATTTACCCCACAAAACGAATATGCTTTATTAAAAGTTTAATAAAAAAAAAACAACACTTACAACCAGGTAAAAGTGACATGAAGATTTATTGAAATGACATTTTCTCTAACAATTTGACTATACTTCGGAGATTAACCAAGTTAAATTGGTTAATTTTTCTCTTCGATGTAATGAAATAGCTCTAGTGATTGAATGTTTAAATTCTAATCGTATTTAAGACTATGTTTTGAAATATATATAGCTTGTTCTAAGTAATTATTTTAAAATCTTGGTGTCATTTCTAGATTTGGAGTATTTTGCCACTTTTGTTAAATATGTGTAATATTTCCTTTTTTAAAAATACTGCATATGACTGAAGTAATTATTTATAATACCCATTTCACACTTTCAAAAAGAGAAGTTTCAAATTACTTACCGTAAATAAAATTTATCTTATGTTTAATTAGATTAATTAAAATAACTTGAAAGCATCATTTTCGTTCTTTATATTTTCACGTAGTGCTTTAAATAAATTACTACCAGTTAAGATTGCTCAAGCAATTTCAATTATTTTTGGAGTAAAGAAAACTAAACTCATCTTAAAGTCTTAAGTTTTTTCCAATTAGTTTTATAAACTTCAATAAAAATAAAATAAATACATAAACAAGAAATTAACCATCTATGATCTTGTGTACAATAAAAAATAAAACGCTAAAGCAATTGTGTTTCTTTAATTTCCATTTGCTTGTAAGTTTTAAATTGATTTTATTGCTCTGGATACAGGAACAGAAACGAAGTTCCCGGCTGCACTAAAAGCTTTAATATACAAGACAATTATTTGCAAAATTTTTATTAATATATTTGCAAAAACAAAAATCAAATAATTTAAACTTTTATGTAATTTATTTTAGCCGCAAATAAGTTTTTTTTTCAGTTCAAAGTCATTTTCAATTTTCTTTGGAAAATTATAACTGGCATGTTTGGTATGCGGCAGCTCAGAGAGGAGTGCCACGAATTTACAACAAGAAGACAATGAAACATGACTACTTGCGGAATACTTAAGATGTTATAATTGGCATTTTCAAGTTTTTAAACAAATATTAAGTGATTTTTTTGAAGATTAACGTATTAAAATAGGAAAATATTTAAAATGCGGTGTTCCCCAAGACCATGAGTGTTAGGCACAAAAGATTTAAAGTCCTAAAGAAAAGTAGACATTACAACGTCAGAAGAAGATGTTATTCATAAATTTATATTTGTTTGCATACAACAAGTGTCAGATGTTACTAACCGAGACCATATATTTCAATTGCTCTATTCTCAAGTCTTCAACTTCTTGGGGGCCTCTAGTGATATTACTCGAAATTTCTCTGCAAACACAATGAAAATTGTATAAAAGTTTGTTCGATATCGAATGCCGTAATTTATCCCTGGTTTTTTTAACACCTGCCTAATTAATGCTTTTATATAAAGTAATTTAAATTTCGGAAGACAAGCAAACGGTTTTTTTTTTGTGGACATATTTTCGGAGAATCGCTAAAGTGATATATTTTAAATTTTGATAATTTTTAAATTAAAATCACTGAACTAAAAATTAAGAAAACCATGGAGCCATAATGTACGTAAATTTTGCGTGCATTTTTTTAAATCTATATAAAAGACAATTGGCATTCTAAAGGTAAAATTCTCTCTCATCAAGTGTGTTGCTATGCATACAAGAGTTAAAGTACAACATATTTCTATAAATTACTATTACTTTTATAAGAAATTAATTTAAATAAATAAATAATATTAATTAAAACATAGAACATAAACAAAATCTTTCCACGGTTGTGTCATTTATTGAAATTTATCATATACGTAAAATTTGTGTATCATTGGTGTTAAAGTATTATAACATATCGTTATGGTTCTAGGGTTAAATAAATATTTTTTTAATTGGTCAAAAAAAAAATGCTCATTAACGATGAAAGATATGAATAGATTAGGAATTTAGTAAAACAATTTCACGAAAAGTTAGGTGACATTACGACATGATTTTGTATGAATTTGATGTTTTGTGTAGATTTTAAATTTAGTAGATATGTTATTACGACCTCCAAAATTGTTTGCTAATTTTTGTCAGCTTCTGATTTTTTAAGTTTTGATGAAACTTTCGAGATTCCTTTCAAGACAAGTAAAGTAATCATTTCCAGTTTTAATTGTTTTGATTTTTTTACTCTGTGAATTTTGATAAACTTTTACATAAATTCTTTGGTTTTCAAGTTTAAATATATTTTTGCGAGCTTTTGCCTTTGAGTGACTATTAAAAAACTTTAATTGTTTTGATATTTTTCAGCTAAAGTCTTAAATGGTTAAAAAAACTTTTAAATTTCAGTATTTTTACTCTGGATATTCTTCTCAGTCACCCAAAAACCAAATCAACTACACATGTTCTAGTTAATTTAATTATTACTGTTTAAACTTTATGAATTTCCTTATATGTATATGATAAAAAAAAATTATGAAAATTCAGCTTGATATATTTCTTAAACAAATTTTCGCTTCCACGGAATGTTTGAATTTGGTTGGTCACAGAATTCTTGACTTTTTTATTTATTTTGTTGTAAATTATAAAATATATGATTTTGTGAGTAGACAAACATAATGTTTTATTATAAAAAAAACTATGGCATAAGTTAAACTTCTCATTTGTTTAAATATAAGTTTAAAATAATGGTTAGGGTGAATAAAAAAATTCACATACATATTTGAGGTTTTATAAAAAAATTTTAAGTAAAAAGCAAAAAATTTTTACACTCTTCACCAATAAAATAAAGGGTTTATATAGGTTTGTCATTCCGTGTGTAATTTCCACAATATTCATATGCGAAACATAATATATATATATTCTGGGTCCTGAATAGAATTTTTCTTTCCCGCACTTTCTTAGTTCCCGGTAAATCGGGATTGGTTTAAAAATTTCCCGGGATCACGGAAATACCCGTTCGAAGTGTATATTTACAGGAAGCCATTCAACGTGTTTTTACCCTCCTCATAACTTTGTTCCCAGCAATCGTAAAATTCTAAAATTTAAACCATAATTAGAATTATTATACCCTTTACCAAAAAATGGTAAAAGGGTATATCGTCATCACAAAGACCTAATAACATATCTGCAAAAATTTCAAAATCGGGTTTTTTGTGAATTACTAAGTCCTATATAACGCATAATTGTGCAAAATTTTGAACATCTGGTATTACAAATGACCAAGTTGTTACCAGTTTTTGTACCTAGTTTTCGTTTAAATATTGCAAATAGTTCCAATTTTATAACATTTTTTCCCTCTCCTGTAAACTTTTGAAATCTGCACATAGATTATTAGGTCTTTTTGATGGCGATTAAAAAGGTTTGTCATTCCGTTTGTAATATTCATAATATTAATAAGCGACCCATAAAGTATATATATTCTGGATCCTTATGCATAGGGAAGACGAATAAGCGATGTTCGTCTGCCGGTCTGTCTGTAAGTAAAATCGGATTTTCAAAGCTCACAAAAAAGTTAGAGACTCGTTCTTGGACTGGTGTATGAGAAATGTTCCAAAATAGATTGGTATTGAAAATCAGCAATATCGAGTTGACAGTTGCAAAGCTGGAAAACTTGAACTTTATTTTGCCATATAAAAGTAACTACCGAAAACTAATTTTTATTTTTTTTTAATAAACAAAATTATTTTATACTTCAGTACGAATGAAATTGTTATTTTAAATTTAAAAACAATAGAAAAATTAAAACGACGTTTCCAGGGTTAAAAAACTTTAACTTTTCTTGTTATATAAAAGTAACTTACTAAAACTAATTTCTGTTTTTTTATAAACATATGATATAATCTTAAAAGAAAGAGATTGGTGTAAGAAACCAGAAAACTCAATAAGGATGATTCCTGGGTATGGAAACTTACACTTTTTGTGATATATAAAAGTAACTAGGTCTAATTAATTTTTTTCCTTTTCTTTATAAATTATATATTTTTATCGTTTTGGAAAGGAAAACTTGGTGTAGAAAATTATAAAAATAAAAACCACAGCTCCAGAGCTGGATATAAGGTAAATAAATAAAACAATTTTTTTCAATTTTCTTTTGCTTTGTTCACATAACATACTTTATTTATATTTTTTAAGAACTACTAGATTGGTACTGGATTGGTTGGAAATTTTTTTTTTATATAAAAGTAACTCCAGACCTGGAAAGCTTAATTTTTTTCTGGTATATAAAACTAAGTAAATAAAAAAAATAAATAAAATAATAAAGAAAGAAATTAGTATTAAAAATTAGAAAAATAAAAATTTTGGTTTCAGGGTTCGAAACTAAAAAAGAATTTTGGTAGTAAAAATATAACCAAAAACTATTTTTTTCCACTAAAACATATTTCTATAATTTAGATTTTTTATATATGTTAAATTTTTATTTAAATATAAATGAAAGTTTGTGCCATGTTGCTTGTTGTGCTCTCAGCACAGTTGTGTTTTAAATTAAGGAGTTGTAAGGAGTTCTTATTAATTTTTAGTGCAAAAGAGATAAAAATAAAATTTATCGCTAGAGAACAGTCCTAACTTTAAAATAAATTAAAGGAAATGTTCCGTTTCATTTCCCTGAAACCATTTTTTTTGCTGAACAAATTTCAAAATTTTTTTTAGGAATACACGTTTACATAATACCGCGATGTATACTTTTTGAAATGGATTGTTTAAATTGAGACACTTAAAAATTTTGTAACATCAAATATTATTAAATAAAACAAGCTAGTTTACTTGGTATGGAGGTATAATACTAACCCCCAGTTTTTGACTGGCTAATCAAACTGTAATTATTTTTAAGTTCTAATTAAATACGAAAATGTGTTTTCGAGTGCATAATTAAATAATAATTAAATACCCAAACTTGTGTAATTAAATACTACTTAAGTTTTATGAATGTACCATATGTTTTTATGCGTGTATGTGTTTATTGAAAACATACACATGACATCATGTGGTCGGGTTGAAAACATCATGTGGTCGGGTTAAAAAGAATTTCGTTTAAATTTCATAAATATATAACATATACAATACAAAGTTTCATATTATGGAATAAAGTAATAGAAAAATGTATTATGATGTTCGTTTGATTTCATAAAATGAATTTTTATGCAATTTTAATTTTCTACATGTTTATAACCTAACTTTTTTGTTTATGCTAAACAGCTGTTCTTTGGAAATTTTGCAGGGTTGCCGTGCTTTCAACGTAATTTAATAAGAACTTTAATTAACCACTGAAAAAATGAAATCGTATTTAATTACAACTTAATTTTAAATAAAAATTAGCTAATTACGTACTTAATTATTAAGTTAAAACTGCGGGTAAGACTATTTTATAGGGTTATTAAATATAAATAAGGTTTTAGAACATCTCGCCAGTGTACAAGCACCCTTTTTTGATATTGTATGAATTGACGTCGTTTTTGACAACTAGAATGAGAGTGAATGTAAGATATTTCTTAAATACAGAGCGTAGAATACAATATTCAACTCATTGCTGATATAAAAAAAAATATTTAATCGAAAAATACCGAAAGGTCACGTACTAAAAATTGCACTAGAGCAAAATATTATAGATTTTTTCTCAAAACAAATTATTAAATACACGCACTTTGATAAAGGGTATATAAGATTCGGCACAGCCGAGTATAGCACTTTTACTTGTTTTTATTTCAGTTGACTGAAAAAAGTATCCACTTGTAAATAGTTATAACAGAAATAATAGAAAATAAATTTAAGAACTTCCGTGTACTTTTTTTTTGAAGTCAGTATTAGCAAATTTTAGTAAGTTATTTTTATGGCAATCTGAATTTTCGTACCATCCTTTAGAATGAAAAAAATATAAATATATTTAAAATAAATTAATATTTTAAAGTTTGTTATCCATGTTCATGCAGATGTTTCCTTACGTTCGAGTTTAATAAAATACGCTTAAGTAGTGAGGATATTATAAGTAGTTTGCCTTAGAAATTTCTTTTATTTCTTATTTTAATTTTTATGGCATTTTTAACTAAAAAATATATTGTAAGGACACGAATTTTTACACGGATATTCCACAAAATTTACATTTATACATGCAGGGTGTTTTTTTTAGCTACATGAGAACTATTAATATCGATAACTATGGTTTGAGAGCTGAGAATGTCAAACTGTGTTGACATTTTTGTTCAGTAACGCCAGGCAAAAATAAATCTGTTCGAAAAGTTCATAGAAAACTTCATCCATTTTACAGACCACACAATCGGACTAGACCAATAACTGGACGAATTGATATTCGTCCAGTTATTGGTCTTTTTCGCACTTATTTAAATTTTCTCGATATAATACCATGAATAATATTTCTGTTGTAGCGCAATTACCAACGAGCTGACGTTACGATGAATGACAAGCGCTATCGGGACATGCTGACTGAACTTCGTTTGCCATACAGCAATGAAACTCATTTCTCACTCGGTGGTTGTTAGCTCAAAAGAAATTATTGTTTGGTGCACATTATTGTCTGGAGGTATTATTGGGCCAATTGAAATTAGACATAGGCACCGGTCACTGAACTACATTGGCTTTAGCGGATACTAATGCTAATGTAACACCAGAGCGCCCTCCTTCATCGGTAGTTGTGTAGCAGGATCATAGGCGAAGGAGAAAATAATAGCTACTTAACACAGCCTCCAAAATTTAATACGCCCCACTAACACTAGAGGCGCTGCACCAAAGCAGTATTAAAAACGTGCTAAGAGCAGAGTAAAATAATGTATCACTGTACCTTTGCTAAGAAAGGTAACACCTAGTAATAGTAGTAGGCATTCATTCATTCATTGCCTGAGTGTAACTTATCTTTCAAAAAAATTAAAAAAACATAAAAAAGTGAGATGATATGTGATTTCTACAAGACGGTGCAACATACTCGTAACACGACCGAAGTGAATTTTTCAGAGAGTGTAATTTCACATTCTGGTGATGTTAGTTGTCCACGCTGGAGCATTATATAATTAGCATTCGTCGAGATACCGCCAAGATATTGTCTGAAATGTACGAAGATGTGGCGAAAGTCACCTCAAAGGGATCGAATGCTGTAAACAGTCTAGAGGCCCTAATGTAAATAATATTGTATTTTATGTGTAACAGCAAGGTTAAAGTATTGGAATAAAATTTCAGTTAACGAAAAAAGTCCATTAACATTACATCTTATCATTTACAGGCAACAATTTTGTTACCAAAATGTCTCATTAAACTTTTTACGCCATGTATGACAAGTTTTTCATATTTCAGTAATGCCGAGTGCTTATAATTGATAATTTTTTTAAATCTGAGCCGATCCAAGTAGCACCAGAGTTCCGAACATCAATCGGCTTCTTATACAAATGAATATACATACGCGAATACATTTCTGTCGTGTTTCTCTCGGTGGTCAGCTCTGTTTTAAATGCACCTGACATAGCTGATGAGGTTAACTTAATACTCTAACCAAAGTTATATGTTACCTTAAATGCTCATTAGGAGTGATACTGAAAAAGGGAACTTGTTTGCAAAGCACTTAAAATCCGTATTTACCCCAAACACATGTACTGGTGTTGTTGATTTGCCGAGTGTAGTTGCGCTACCACCTCGACCCATAAAATTCAAGACGTGTGATGTACAAAAACTAATTGCTGAACTCAACCCGAAGAAAGCTCCAGGTATTGATGGAATTAGTAACCAGATGCTAATTAAGTTGCCTCGTATTGCAATTGGAATCCTGTTATTCATTTTTAATGCCATTTTACGACTGGAAGCTTGCCAAACTTAAAATGATTCCAAAATCGCTCAAAGATCTTACCAAGGCTGCTTCATACAGGCCAACAAGTCCGCTCTCAACAATGTCAAAACTTTTCGAAAAAGTGTTCATGTCAAAATTGAACCCAATTCTAATTGGTAGTGGGTGCATCCCAGACCATCAATTTGATTTTAGAAGTCAGCATAGCACCATTGAACAAACGCATAGATTGGTTCAATTTATAAGAAGAACATTTCAAGAAAAAAAGTACTGTTCTGCTCTCTTTATTAACGTTTCGAAGGCATTTGATAAAGTGTGGCATGATTACTACCCGGAAGTTCACGGTTATGGAAGGAGAATTCATGAGTGTGTCCGAATCTATATCATCCGGTGTGCCACAGGGGAGCATACTGGGGCCAGTTTTTTATTTAATTTATACTTGTGGTATGCCTTTGAGCAGTAATATCCATACATCTACGTTTGCCGATGATACAGCCTGCCTTAGTATGCACGAAACCCCTAACGAGGCTTTCCGATATCTACAAGAACGTATAACACAACTGAAACTATGGTTAAACTTATGGAGAATTAAAGTAAACGAGCAAAAGTGTGTTCAGGTAGCTTTTACCCTGCGAAGAGATACTTGTTCCGAAATTCGAATCAACAATCAAGTTGTTGCTCAACAATCACACGTAAAATACCTTGGTTTACACCTTGATCGACGACTTACATGGAAATTCCATATTGACTCAAAGCTAACACAAATGAAATTTAAATTAACTCAGATACATTGGCTGATTGGTAAAAATTCAACACTCAGCCTAGATTGCAAACTTTTACTATACAAATCGCCTTTGAAGCCAATATGGTGCTACGGAATTCAGTTATGGGGCACTGCTGCAGCTTCTAATGTCGAGAGAATCCAACGAAGGCAAAACAAAATTTTACGTTTGATAACATCGGCTCCATGGTACATTAAAAATTCAAATTTACATCGTGATTTAAATATGCCACTAGTGACTGAAGAAATTGCAAAATACGCAGGCAAATATTTAACTAAACTCGGGTCACATCCTAATCCGCTTGCCTGTAATATTTTGAACTTTACTGGACATATCCGCCTAAAAAAGAGGGACACAAGGGCTCTTATTCACAGCACTCCAGATGGGACTTCTTGAAAATACTTTTTTTCTTCCTTTTTGATTGGCACTACTTATTTATTATTTATTTATTACTACAACTAAGTTTCTGTCTGACACTGGTCGGGCCTAATAATTATATTTTAGATTTAAGATTTGAATACTAATGGTTAGTTCATATTTGAAGATACAATAAATAATTACAAGCATTAAAAAAAATGCTCATTGAAACGTTAAAACATAATATTTACTATCGTGCTACTCCACTTCACATTGTCTTCAAAATGTAGTAGGTTAGGTTAGGTTAGCAGGCTGCTAGTGAATAATGAAAATATAGGAGTCTAGCTCACTTGGGTCTAATACGATGATCCCTTTGTGCTGCCTGTAAGTTGAAAGTAGTAAAATAAGGGGGAGACTGGGAGTATAGGGAGGATATGGATGGAAGGTTTCTGTAGAATAAGATAGAGTAAAGGAGAGGAGAGGTGGGACAGGAGATTATCTAGTACATACACATGCCATAGAGGAAGGCTGATGGCCATACCAGCCACTGCTGCTAATGTATAGACTTAGGTTTCTAAGTCCTATTTCCGATAGCTCGGACAAGCTATTGAAGGATATTCTGCCAAGGAAGTGCAGACGGAGATCCTCCAAAGCAGGGCAGAAGCAGAGAAGATGCGAAATGCTTTCCTCCTCTTCCTCATCATTGCAGCTGTAACAGTAATCATTATAAGAGAGACCCATACGTTTAGCGTGGGTTCCGAAAGTGCAGTGGCCTGTAAGTGCGGCAAGGAGATTCCTCAGATGCTGTATTGTAAAGCTAATGAGATTTCTGGTTCTTTTAGTATCTAGACGAGGCCAAAGGGTTCTCGATATAACGCAGGTAGGCTCATTGCGCCATCTTTCCTGAGCTAAATTAAGAAAGGCAGTATCGAAGCGTCTCCAGCAAGGCGACAGAGGGAGCCCACAGAGATTGTCAATCGACTTCCTTGAGTAGGGTTCCTCTCTTTGCTAGTTTATCCGCAACTATATTGCCTGAATTGGTTCCGTGTCCACGCACCCAGTATAGTGTGATGGTTGAGTGCTGCACCAGTTCATCCAGGACTGTGTGGCATTCTTGGACAAGTAATGATGTAGAATATACACCTGCAAGGGTTTGATCGCGGGTTGGCTGTCCGTTATTATCTGGATATTACTATTGTGTATCCGATAATAACTCAACCAGTGTGTTGCTCTTTTTAGTGCGGATATTTCTGCCTGTAATATACTACAGTCGTCCGGGAGTCTGAAGGATATTTCAATTCCAAAATCTGGAATATATATCCCCCTCCAACTCTTTCCCTCCGTATAGAGCCGTCCGTGAAAACCTGCACGGCTCTGTCCACTGGGGAGAACCTTTCTGTCAAAGAAATATTGAAATTCCTATTGAAGTAGGGTTTGGGAGTGCAGTAGTCAATGAGTTTAGGTATATTGTTTGCTGTATTTAGTATGCTAGCGTGATCCCATGGTCTATAGTTCCATACGCCTATTGCGTTCAGCCTAACGGCCGTATGTAGGGCCAGTTCAAAAAAAAAATGTAGTAAGTGTATTAACAAAAAGTACAGTTTTTTTTAAGTTTAAGTGTTCTTGCGAAAACTATACCACAAATTTTGATTATCCTTCGAAAGTTCAATTCCCCGCCATCGGAAATAGTTTAATTATAATATAACCTTTAACGTGTTCCTACAAAATGCATGAAGGAAAAGGTTCTCCATACCCATTTATAAATAGCTTTGTGCGGTTTCCTGATTACGCCAGTATTGTGTTTTCCAACATTATCTCTTATGTAATTTATGCAAAATTCTACTGCTTATTTATTAAATATTTATAAATTTACATTTTAATACATAATTGGTCACACTCTATTTAATAAGAATTCACTTGTTTGAGGAATTTCTCAAAAACAAAATTCATCTAATATCACCCTGAACATTCCAATAAATTTCCAACAACGACTGTCAATTATTGTTATTGCTGTGAAATTTTTTTTAGCAAATTTGAACATGTGTTAAGCACCACTTGTTTGTATGTTTTGTTATTTTTTTTTTTTTTGTAAAATAAACTAAAGTCGTCACATAATTACTTCCTCCTGGGCATCTCACTACACACTTCTGCGATCTTGGCAACGAATTAAACAAGTGCAGCAGGCAACAACATCAATGGCCATATCAGCTTGTTATAAAATTAATAATGAACATAATTCTTATTCATTTCTATGATTTCAATACACGAACCCATAGCAGATCGTTGTAAGCTCTGATCACTGGCTTCGTAATCATCCGCATAAAAATCAAATATCCTCTTCTATATCTTCCAAGCCAAAACGAACTACCTGCATGTGACCGCCTTGGCTAGAGGATGTGTATAACACAAGATTGTTTAAAGTTGCAATTGTTACTTCCATGCCTAATATTTTTAAAGGTGCACCAGTGACCACAACTACTTTTTATATATTTAAGATATTTTTCATATTTTTTAAATAAGTTTTTTCGTTCTAGCAAAACTTTTATCTCGACACAAAGATGTTGGCAACAAACGACATAGAGCCCCAGTAAACTAACTGGGCTCAATAGAAACAACTGCATTTTCCATTGTAATAGAAAGCTCAAAAAATAAAAGTAGATGTTTGTAATCAGATGACCATGTTGCGGCTGTTGCTGTTGCTGTTGCTCTGTTGATGACTACGACAATGATGTTGTTGTTTGATAATGTGACCCAAACAAATCGTACGCTTATTGTACGTTAGTATGCGTACAAAATTGTTATTCCTTTTTTTATTGTTTTAATTGTTTTCTTTTTCTGAAATTTGTTGCAAAATATTTTCAGATGGTCAGTCACACTTTGAGTTCTTGTTGCTTTTTTATTCAACAAGAAAATTTCAAGAGTATCGTCTTGAAAACAGTGACTCTGCATAAGAAATTAAGCATTGGGAGGGAACAGGGTAGCAATTTCTATTTAGGGTTTTAGAATACTCACTGTCACAAGTTATTTTTGCAGGTTTTGCGGTCAAGTAGCTCTTGTATTTTTCATTCGCTTTGTGGATTTCAATTTGGGTTTCTGAATATTTACCCACAGCATCCTTTATATTCATTTTGCCTTGGTGATGATTAAAGTTTCTTCTTGGGTGATTAATTTATGACAACTGATTTTAATATGAAAATTCAACGAAAGTACATCTGTTCCGTAAGATTTTCAATACTTCTCGTCCAAATTATATATTTATTAAGTCTAGTAGTCCGGAGCTCATGTTATCGTTTTTCATTTTTGCAACAAAGTTTTTGGATCATCACTCATTATGTAAGATGAAGAATTCACTTAACTTGCTTTGTTAAACATCATTTACCACTCCTCATGGGGCTTTTGCAGTTTGCCAGCTATATAAGTAATTTTAAAGGCTGTTTTATACCGAATCAAGAACTCTATCTATCTACAGTTAAGCTGGGCTTTTCTGAACAATTGTAGTTCTAAGCTCTGCACTGACTCTTCAGTTAAATAAACTAAGCTTCTATCGAACTCTTTCCGTATATCTTTTTTTAGATACAAAAGCTTTAATCTCCCCATGTGGGGAGCAAACGGTGTCAATTAATTGCTTTCAACGGATACTGTTCTGTGTTCCATAAAAATCCTGCAGTAAGTGACATAACGAACGATTGTTTTTGGATGTTCATGGCCCCGAGAGGCTTGTGGTTATACTACAGCCCAACTTTGTCTACCTCGTTATTCAACCAAACCATCTAAATTTCTTTTTCAGGATATAGTAATGGATTGGTTGTTGGTTGGTGCTTTGGAGCAGCTCAGCGTTATTTACTGTGTTGTACCAAAAACATCGAATAATCCTTCGGAAGCTTAGCAAAAATCCTGTAGTCGTTGTACATCATTCTTGGATAGACTCCAATTTTCACATCCCTGTAGGGGTATTGGTTTCCCACATGTAGATATTCAAAACCTTGGCTTTCAATTGAGTTGATATCTTGGATGATACCCATTATTTTTTTACCAATGCATGGCATGACGGTTTGCACCACTTTTCGTTGTGATTTTGCAGCCAAGGTAACAGAAAGATTGTACATCTTATATGCTGTTATTTATTCATTCTCATTAGTTTGATTTCTCGTAAGTTTATTCCCAAAACAAAACTTTGAGAGCATTGTTATGGAGAACTTTTAGTTTGTTCTCTATATGTTTGAACCTGCATGCTAAAAAAGATAAAAATCACCATCATAGTCAAGATCGGCCTGTTAAAATCTTTTTGAAAAGAATAGGACCATGTGTTGTGACTAACACTTTTTTTTTATTACATATTTTTTATTTATTGTATCTTCAAGTATAAACTAACAATAAGTATTCAAATCTTAAATCTAAAATATAATTATTAGGCCCGACCACTGTCGGATATAAATTTAGAGATAGTTATAAATAATACATAAGTAGTGATAATCAAAAGGAAGAAAAAAAAACTAAAAAGTATTTTCAAGCAGTCCCATCTGGAAAGTTAAGTATAAGAGCACTTGTATCCCTCTTTTTTAGGCGGATGTGTCCAGTAAAGTTTAAAATATTACGAGCAAGCGGATTAGCATGTGACTCGAGTTTTGTTAAATATTTGCCTGCGTATTTTGCAATTTCTTCAGTCACTAGTGACATATTTAAATCACGATGTATATTTGAATTTTTTATATACCATGGAGCCGATGTTATTAATCGCAAAATTTTATTTTGCCTTCGTTGGATTCTCTCGACATTGGAAGCTGAAGCAGTGCCCTATAGTTGAATTCCGTAGCACCATATAGGTTTCAAAAGTGACGTGTATATCAAAAGTTTGCAATCTAGACTGAGGGTTGAATTTCTACCAATCAGCCAATGTACCTGAGTTAATTTTAGTTTCATTTGGGTTAACTTAGAGTCAATGTGGTGTTTCCAAGTAAGCCGTCGATCAAGGTGTATACCAAAATATTTCACATAAGTATATTGAGGGACAACTTGATTGTTAATCCGAATGGGGAACAAGTATCTATTCGTAATGTATATGTTACTTGAACACACTTTTGTACGTTTACCTTAGTTCTCCATAAGTTTAACCATAGTTCCAGCTGGGTAATGTGTTCTTGGAGATATCGGGATGCCTCGTAAGGATTTTCATGCATACTAAGGCAGGCTGTATCATCAGCAAATGTGGAACTGTGGATATTGCTGCTCAGAGGCGACTAACACTGAGACGAAAAAATTTTTATGCCTTAGATCTACAGAGGGAAGTGAAAATTACTTTGTATGGTAATTAAATAACAATAATTTATCATGTCTCAATCTGGATGCTTCCTGCAAAAAAGGTTCAAAAACGTCATCCTTATTTTTTGTACACTAACGTCATCCTTCGTCAAAACGACAACGACCTATATCAAGAGATAATAAACAACATCGTCAAATGTAACGAAATTAAAATTTTTTAATGTAAAACTTATGTTGTACATCTTTCATTCAATTTGCATGGCTTCTTAAATAAAGCATTATACAGACCCTTATTTTCGATTGGTATTTGGACAGTTCTAAACTATGAATAAGCTGGGTAATAAAATTTTAATTTCAATAAAAAAAAGTTTATTTTCAATAACATGTCGCTTACGATAAAACAAAAAAGGGCTTGATATAACACGAATAGTATAAAATATTGCACGTTTTTACCCATTAAGACTTGTAGTTTCTTATTAAACATTTATTAAACGAACAAATTAATATTAGTTTCGACTAATTTATAATAGCGAGTAACGTCATAAGAAAAACGAAACCAAAACGAACAGAAAAATATTTTAAATCGAAAATAATAATGAAAACTTTAAAGGCTCACTTTACTTTATGATAAACTACATACAGAAAAATTTCAACTTAAAATCAACCTAAACAAGGTTAATCTATTCTTTTTCGGTAATGATTTTGCTTCATATGTGTTTCCTGTTAATCTAACATGATTTGTAGTATTTGTAAACGAAAATTTTTCCTTTTGAAATAACTCTATTTCACGTTGATTAAACATTTACATACTATTAAAATCAAATCAATCAAAATGAAGAAATGTGTTGGATCAAAGCTATTTGAAGTTGGAACAACATGAATTTAATTTAATGTACTAATTTATTAATTATTTAACTTACGTGTGGTTGACATAGACATCAGAGCAATGTTTGTATATAAATTGGCTTCCCAGGTCAAGATTTGAAATGGGAACTCATCGCGTGGTAGTCAACATGCTTACCCCTGCAGCCACAAGAACTTTAGATATTCTTAAGATACACACAAATATGTACCATCATGAATTATATTTTGACTTAACACTATTTTATTGATCATTTAACATACAATTTATTTTAAAAATTTTAGTTTTAGTTAAAACAAAAAGCAAAATGCTTTCACTTGAAAAGTTTTAGTTAAAAACAAGTAAGAGTTCTATATTCGGCTGTGCCGAATCTTATATACCCTTTACCAACGTACGTATACAGTATACAGACACATACATACATATTTGTTTTGTGAAAAAATTTATCATTTTTTTTTCTCTAAAACAATTAATAGTAAGTGACCTTCCAGTATTTTTCGATTACAGAATTTGATTCAATTATTTTATTTGCGATATTAACAATAGTTGAATATTTTATTCTACACTCTGTGGTTAAGAAATATTTTACATTCACTTTTATTTCAGTCAACATCAACGTCACGTCAATACAATACCAAAAAATTGGGGCTTGTTTACTCGCTGCCGAGAGCGAATATTAGTATTGCACCTCCATACCAAGTAAACCAATTTATTTTATATTTTCCCGTATTTAATAATCATTGATGTTGCAAAACTGCTTAGTATCTTAATTTAAAGTTCCCATTGCAAATGGTATACATCGTGGTATTATGTAAACGTTTTATTCCTATAGAATTTTGTTGAAAGGAATGGTATCAGGAAAATGAAACGGAACATGTCCTTTAAATTATCTTTAGCGATAAATTTAATTTTAATCTCCATTTACTAAAAATTTATAGTTAGTATGCTGACACCATAATAAGCACAAATCTTCGTTTATACTCCATTTAGATATCCCTAACAAATTAAACATGTATAAAAAAATCTTGAGTAATGATTTTCCTTAAATGAAATAAAAAAATATTTTTGGTTATATTTTTACCGCAACTTTTTTCAATCTCCAACCCTAGAACCATATTTCTGAGTTTTCTGTTTCTTAATACTAATTTATTGCTTTCTAAAAAATAAAATATATTTAATTACCAAAGAAATAATTAGTTTTATATACCAGAAAATTTATAAGTCTTCCAGCTCTGGAGCTATGTGTTTTATTTTTCTTATTTATATGCCAAACTATTTCATTCTAAGTCATAAAGTATATAAAACTTGTAAACAAAAAGAAAAAAACTAACTTTACCCAGTTAGTTTTGTAAAAAAACAATAAATTTTTCAACCCTGGAATTAACCTTTTCGATTTTTCTGATTTAAAAAATTAATAAAGTGTGTTTAGTGAACAAAGAAATAAAAAAAATTAATTTTATACTTTAATATAAAAAAAATTCAAAGTTTCCATCTTTGGAGCTGTAATTTTCATTTTTCAAATTTTATACGCCAAACTTTTCTTTCAGAAGCATAAAATATATTCAATTTATAAAGGAAAAGAACAAAATTTTTAGACCTATTTAATTTTACAAAAAGTGTAAGTTTTCCAACCTTGGAATCATAATTTAGGATTTTTCTAATTCCTTATACCAATCTAGTTCTTTAAAAAATACATAAAATATGTTAAGTGAACAAAGCAAAAAGGAAAGAAGAAAAAACTTAGTTTTATTAAGTTACTCTATTATAAAAAAAAAGTTCAAAGTTTCCATCTCTGGAGCCCTGGTTTCAATTTTTATAATCTTATACGCCAATATTTTCTTTTAGAAGCATAAGATATATTCAATGTATAAAGGAAAAAAGAATTACTTAGACCTATATAATTTTACATAACACAAAAAAAGTGTAAGTTTTCCAAGCCTGGAATCATAATTTCGGACTTTTCTGATTTTTGATACCAATCTAGTTCTTTAAAAAATACATAAAATATGTTAAGTGAACTGCTTTGAAATAAGAAAAAAATTAGTTGCATTTAATTTCTTTAATATTAAAAAAAGGTTCAAAATGTCCATCTCTGGAGCTGTGGTTTTAATTTTTCTAATTTTATATGCCTAATTTTTCTTTCAGAACCATAAAATATATCTAATTTATAAAGAAAAAGACAAAAATTATTTAGACATAGTTAATTTTACATAACACAAAAAGTGTAAGTTTCCCAACCCTGGAATCATCCTTTTTTGTTGTTCTGATCTCTTACACTAATTTCTTTTTTTAAGAATATAAGATATGTTTAATTTATGGAAAAAAAGGAAAAATTAGTTTTAGTCAGTTAATTTTATATAACAAAAAAAGTTATAGTTTTCCAACCCTGGAAACGTCTTTTTAATTTTTTTATATTTTTTAAATTTGAAATACCAACTTTATTCGTACTGAAGTATAAAATAAGTTTATTTATAAAAAATTAAATAAAATATTTTTTCGGTAGTTACTTTTATATGGCAAAATAAAGTTTAAGTTTTCCAGCTCTGCAATCGTCTAGTTAATTTAGCTGAATTTTGGAAAATTTCTAACAAACCAATCCAAGAACGAAGTCTCTAGATTTTCTGGGAGCTTCTGAAAACCGATTTCACGTACAGACAGACAGACAGACAGACATTGCTTATTCGTCTTCCCTATGCATAAGGATCCAGAATATATATTTTATGGGTCGCTTATTGATATTATAGAAATTACAAACGGAATGACAAACCCATATATACCCTTTTACAATTATTTTGATAAAGGGTATAAAAAAATACAAAATACTTTGACTTAACTCCAGGATTCGAACTTGCGATCCTCCGACTGCAACACTAGTACACTGCCTACCAGCCAGCAGCAGTTTATCGGCTGTTTACAAACATCAAAAAAAAAACAACAACAATACAAAAACAACCTACAAAACTAAGCACTAAATGATTAAACAGAATAAATCCGTAACTTCAGGAAAAATCGCTGTCAAATTAACAAAGCCCATAATAAAAACTACGGCAGTAACTTCAAATGCTCTCTAAGTTTTGTTTCATTTTCTTTTGTGCTTATATTTCTTTGTAGTTTTGTTCACAAAATGTATGCAATTTATTGAAAGTATGGTAGCATTATTGAGAGAATATTAATTTATACATATGTGAGAACATAAGAAAAAACGCTGTCAAAATAAAATAGATTCTATCTCTCGACTGCTTTCTGGATGTACTTTTTTGTGTCAATTTGTATGGAAAATATGTTTATGCCGCAATTCTGTTTGATCATTAAAGTGTATTGCAGCTATGAACAAAGCAAATAAACACCAACGCACTCAAACAACATATTATTTCTTGTAAATTTAATGTGAGTTAAATGAAGTTGAATCAAACTTTTCTCATGTTGATTTTACATTGAAATTTTTTTCTGTGTGTTTTTTAACTACTTACTAACCCCCATTTTATACTGCATCCCTGGTAATTGCACTTCACTGCCTTTAAACACTGCTGTATCTAATCTTTATTGTCATTTGTTTAGTGCCAGTGTTCTTGTTTTAACATGTACAACAATTTCTTGCTGTCTTATCAATTTTACATTTTAAAATTTGCATTAAATTCATTGATGCCGATATTTGTGTTCTAATATATAGTTTTAGCAAAATATTTTTTCCATTCTTCAATTTTCACAAACTTGTTCAACTAGTTAAGAATTTCTGTATGTAATCCTTTAACATCTAATCCAAGTTTCTAAAAACTAAACTCTTTTGTAGGCTAAGCAAACTTCGTTGCCAGCAAGTTTTCATCTCCAAAATGTTTCACCATTGATAGCTGATGATAAATTTAGCACGTGTTATTATTTTGTAGCTTGCATACTAGTATTTCCTTTTTTTTGTAGCTCTTGTTAGTTGGATTGCTACAGAACAAAAGCTGTATGTAGATATAAAAAAGCGTTAATAGCTTGTTAAATTGTTGTATTTAATAGATGTTTAAAAAGTTGATATAAACTACCATCATATATACTAAGATATTTCTTCCAGAAAAACACAAACAAATGAAAAAATATTTCTATTCGTTTAAGCAAAAACTTTCATAGTTTAGGCCTTTAATGTAGCTATTGAATTATTGGAAAGATATAATAGCAATAGTTTGACTCCTTAAAACCAAATCACCGCAAGAGCTTTTAAAAAAATCTTCAAAAAACGTTTTTGGTTGAAATTTGTACCAAAAGCTGAAAATATTTTAAACAAATTTTAATAACAATTCTTTAAAAGAATAATTTCTCAATAATGGTATAAATGAAGTTTTTTAATTTTGTTAGATCGAATTGATTTTTATGAATGCTGTTTTTACACTAATTGCTACTTTTATTATAAAGTTAAATTTTTACTTAAAATAAACTCATGCAAGATGCTTTAAAAATTCAATAAATGTCACTTGCGACATTTTGGCGCCGAGGGATCGATTTTGTTAGTTGAAATGTACGCTAAATAGACTTTTACCAAAATTGAAAAAAAAAATTAAATATCTTTTTTATACTTAAAGTGGTAATAATTTATAGCTTCTATAGAAACTTTCATAAAATTGTGCAACTTTATGGTTTTAAATGGAAATAAATAAAATAATAATATTATTTAAGTCGTTTTAAATGAGAGCATGCTGAGTATTAATTCATTTTCTATTTTATTGTATTCGAACATTATCTGATTGGAACGCATATGAATTTAACACTAAATAATGTAGAGGAAGTTAGAAATTTCTGCACAAATTTCAACAACTATCATCATAATTAGTTTAAGGAATTATTTTGCTTATTCTGTCATTCATAACATGGTATAATAGTATATAAATATCATGAAAATATATATTTCCTTAAAAATATTTTTTTTTCCTTTTTTTGTACTAAACTCTCATAATAGTTCAAACAAATACAATTAAAATATTTTGTGTTTTATTAACGCGTAACGCAAGAACCTTCTAACTCCACACATTGCGGTTATTTTTTCCACTTTCGAAAAATGGGATCAAAGAAGCACCCGTAGCTCGAGATATAAGTCTTAAAGCAAATAATCACATAAATCACATTATAAGTATGTGTAATGTGAAATATCACTTTCTAATACATATCATATTTAATGTTTTTATCAAGATCCGCGTTTTACATAAGGTTTATAATTTGTTTAGAAAGATAAGGACCTTACCCTAATCGAATCATAAACAGAGTAACAAATAAGTTCTAACAAGATTATTAAAACTAACTATAAGCAATAGCTATGGACTTCTAGCAAAATTAAACAAATAGTCTTAAAAGTAACAATCCAAAAAGTGTTTCTGAAGTACAGCAAAAATTAACAAATTAATAGACATGACTAGATGGGTAATGATGGCAACCATGTTACAAATGGAGGAATTTTGGGGATTTTCATGCTGAGATTTTCTTGGCTATGTGTGCGTGTGTGTGAGAGTTTGAAATTAATAAAAGCAAAAAAAAACAAACAAAAATTTGGCATTATGCGAAAAATATACTGCAGAAATGTTAATGGTGGATTCGGTTGATTAAAAAATAAGGAAAATTACAATTTCATATAAAATCAAAAAATTTCAGGTGATTCTGAATAAGACAATCACTCTTATTCCAGCTTGATTCTGATTTTGCAACTTCTCGCGAACTTTTGCACACTTCGAGATAAAAGCGACTTTTTGCATGCTTTTTTTTTTGCATGTTTCCTAACACTTCTGTCGATTTTTAAAAAATATTAGTCTTTGTTATCATCGCGAATTTTCGCGGTTTTTATTGAATTTTTTGCATTCCTTACATTTTGACGATTTTTAATCAATATTATGGCTTGTTTAAAATTTTGCAACTTCTCGCGATTTTTTTTTTAAATTGTTTATTTATGATTTATTTATGTTACAGATTTTGTCAGCTGATCCATTACCTCACGAATCGAATCAACTACTTCTACCACAATTCTGCTGAGAGCATATTAAGTAATTATATAGCAATGCTTCGTAAAACTAGTGAATGTCCATGTTTTACTGCTATGGAAATAAAGCTTATGTTTGCAAGTTTAATTTACATTTTTATACAAAAACTGGACTCATATAAAAAACTCTTTGGTAAAGATCTTTTTTATATCTAATATATGTTTAGTTAATAAAGAAGAAGAATATTTACTCCGATATACCAAAAACAATTTAATTGTTCAGAGTTCAAACCATCTTTTAAATTTTTCTGAATTTCAAAGACCAATTCTGATAGATCAGTTGAAGGTTAGCTTTTTTGAGAGCTTCGGAAAACTGATTTCTCCAACAGAGAGACGGAAACACGAACATAATATATATTGTATAACTTTATATAGAAAGGCCCTAACTCATTATATTTTTTAAATCGACTTTTTTGTATATTTCGATAGAAGAACATCTTATGTATCGAAAAATGTAAAAGTCAAGATTTCGAAAAAGATATGAGTTAGAGCCTTTCTATATTAAGGTAACGATATATATATTATGGGGTCACATATTAATATTGTACAAATTACGTAGGAAATATTACAAATACTTAAACTATATAAACTTACCATTGTTGGTGAAGGGTACAAAAGGGCTTTATGACAGAATTATTTTGTTAATTAATATAAAGCAAGATTTTTGTTATGAGGAATTTAAGAACTACTGAGTACATTTTAAGTAGACTTGTTTAACTTGTTGTTTTTTTCAATAAAACTTTTACCAAATTCAATTGAAATGCTCATAAAAATTTTAAGTGGCGCCATTAGACTGCATACCAAAGTATTTAATTTCAAATACGACATGACTTCTGTAATAAAATTTGTACACTTAAAGTCTGTTTTCTATTTCTTTGCAAAATGTTATTTTTTCTTTGTTCGCACAAGAGATCATATAAATCGATTTGTTTCCAAAAATACACGCTTTTAAACCATATTTGCTTGCTCTGGTCTTTTTGTATCTAACAAGTTAAATTCATAAGGATTATCTTCAATTTTATATAGTCTAATGTAATTGGAATATGGTCGATTAACTGATATCAAAGATAGTCAAATGTACTTCTTAGACGTGAGCCAAAGAAATGTTTGCTGTACATTGAAACGCACTTGAATGCTAAACAATTTTTCTTTTCTGGTTTGCTGTTGCTGCATATTGATTTTTGCAATTTTTAACACCTGACAAGAGACACATTATTTTTTATAGTTGAACTTGATTATAGAAATTTATAAATAAAACCAACTAATAAATAATTGAAAAAGAAATATATAAAAATATTTACAGTAGCTGTGACAGTCTATAGAAGTAAAGATTTATATTATTCTAGATGTGCCAGACAATTGTACAAGAAGAAGCCACTATCCTCCTGCTTTGCATGCAGATGTTCCAAGTTCATGGATTTGTTGCTACTGGCAGGTGAACAGCGCCTTAAGTTTCATGGTTTCAAATATCGTCTATACTAAATCACAGTCAAGTAGCATCAAAAGCAAAATAAGTTTTTCAAATTAAACTTTTTTTCCAACTGAAAGCAAATAAATTGCTAAACATTCATTTTATATACTTGTTTTTTTAAGCTAAAATTTAATTACTTTTTTAAGCCATAAAATTAAAACGAAATTAAAGTTAATTTTATTAACTTCAGCAACATCAGCTGTAAAAAGTAATCTAGGTTAAGTATTAAAATTGATGAGAGCCTCATTAATGCATATAATTTCTATTTTTACATTCACAAGACCAAAACTTAATTAAAAAGGGAAAGAAATTAATTATACGATATAAGGTATTTGGAAACAGTTTATTTTATTGCGGAAATTATATATTTATAATTTAATTCATTTAACGACATCTGCTCGATAATAACTGGTTTTTTAGGTTAAAAATTTTATTGGTTTAACAGACATAGAAATCGTAATACTAATATTAAAATATACATATATAATTTGAAAATACTTGCTAAACTCGCAAGTACACACTAAAAGAAAAGAAACCTCAGAAAGTAAGGCAAATTGCATAAGGCCTTACTTACTTACTCTACTCTACTCTATCTATCTGGAACTTGAACAAAAAAACTAATAGCCTGTTTGTAGAACACGACTCGTCAATAAAAAGCGCTAACATTTAAGCATTATTTATTTTTTGGGGTTTTAGAACACGATCACTCTCAATGCTGTCACCAGCTTCCAGAAAGTATTTAATATCAGACTCATTAAGCGTGTTATCACACATGAACAATTCGCGACCAGCAAGATTTTTCGAATTTGACGCCTTTTCTTGTTTAGCCGCTCTTAAAAATTCAATTCCAATTTCATAAACGATTCGATAGTAACACTTGTGCCCTAAAAGTTCTCACGTTATGCTTCTTCAGTTTCCGAAAGCTTGCGCTCTGCTTCGTCTTCTTTAGCTTTCTGAAAGTCATCCCATCTTTCGTTTAACTACTCTTGGCCCGTGCTTACTAAGCTGAATATCTTTATCGTATTCTTCTATGGCTATGGGTATTCTGAATTTATGTAATTGTTCGGATTCCAAAACTGTAAAGACTAACATATGTACATATTTACTTATATATATCATATTATGAGTACATAATATGTTTTGCGAAAAAACTTTATAACTTTTTGCTCTAGTAAAATTTTTAGTAAATGACTTCTCGGTATTTTTCGATTAAATATTTTTTTTCGATATTAGCAACGAGTTGAATATTTTATTATACGCTCTGTACTTAAGAAATATTGTACATTCCAGTTGTCAAAACGACGTCAAGTCATACAATATTAAAAATAATTATTCCTAAGGAGTTTTTTCAAATTTGCTTAGCACAAAGGCACGGTTTCAACGAAATGAAACGGAACATGTCCTTTTATTAATTTTAAATATAGACTGTTCTTTAGCGATACATTTTATTTTTACTTTTGGCGTTTTTTCTGTTTAAATGATTGTTTTAGTTTTGTCGCTCGTTTCTCGTTCCTGCTATTTTTTCGGTTTTTAGGGTTTGTTTTAATTTTGGCGATTTTTCCGGTTTTTCGCGGTTTATTTAGTTTTAGAATTTTTTTTTAATTTGGCACTTTTTTCCTTTTTGGCGATTTTTTGGTGCTTGGCGATTTTTTTCGGTTTGGCGATTTTTAGGATTTTTTAGTTTTACCGTTTTAGAAAATTTCAAGAGTTTGGCTCTTACGGTTTCCAAGATACAGCAACTTGTCAAAATTACATTAACTTATAGAGCACCCTTTAATAAATTTTTTTTAATTTTAGTGTTAGTTGTTGTAGTCTGTATAAAAGTACACTAACTTTAAAAATTTAAAGTGTAAATACATACAATTGTTTGTATATTACATAGGATTTTAACATTTTTCGTTGCTCGTTTTAAAACACCCCTTAATTTTTAACTTTCATGTATTAATTGTTGTAGCGGACAAAGTTCTACATACTCTGTCCAAATTTCAGATCCGTAGCTTTTACGCTTTAGCAAAACGAAACAAATAATTTGACGTACTTACTTTTATATACAAAAAAAATTAATTTTCCAACCCTGGAATCATCATTTTTTTCTGATTCCTTATACCAATCTAATAGTTCTTAAAAAAATATATATAAAGTATATTAAGTGAACAACGAAAAAAGGAAATTAAAAAAACTTGTTTATATTTATTTTTTTTAATTTGTAAATATTAAAAACCACGAAAAACCCCAAAATAAGACTGTCCCCTTTGAATAAGAAAGGCATATATCGAACAAATCTCAACAGATTCTTAAAACCAATTTAAAAGGAAAGGAAAACAAGTTGAAAGTGTCCAGCTCTGGAGCTGTGGTTTTTATTGTCATTATTTCTACACAAAATTTTTCTTTCCAAAACGTAAAATATATATAATCTATAGAGAAAAATAAAAAAATTAATTAGACCTACTTACTTTTATATATCATAAAAAGAGTAAGTTTCCCAACCCTGGAATCATCCTTTGTTATATTTCTGATCTCTAAAACCATTTTCTTCCTTTTAAGAATATAACATATGTTTAATTTATAGAAAAAAAGGAAAAATTAGTTTTAGTAAGTTACTTTTATATAACAAAAAAAAGTAAAGTTTTCCAACCCTGCAAACGTCTTTTTTCAAATTTTGTAGTTTTTTTTTAATTTGGAATATTAATTGTATTTGTACTGAAGTATAAAATAAGTTAATTTATTAAAAAAAATAAAAATTAATTTTAGTAAGTTACTTTTATGTAACAAAAAATTTTAAGTTTTCCAACTCTGGAAAGGTCATTCTATTATTTAATTTGAATTACCAATCTTTTGCATGCTAAAGTATAAAATAAATTTATTTATTAAAAGAAAATAAAAATTAGACTTAGTAAGTTACATTTATATAACACAAAAAGTAAAGGTATTCCAACCCTGGAAACGTCTTTTTAATTTTTTTTAAGTTTGAAATACCAATTTTGTTCGTACTGAAGCTTAAAATAAGCTTATTTATTAAAAAAACAAAGTAAAAATTAGTTTTCGGTAGTTACTTTTATATGGCAAAATCAAGAACGAAGTCTCTAGCTTTTCTGGGAGCTTCGAAAACCGATTTCACGTACGCAAGACGGACGGACAGACAGTCATGGCTTGTTCGTGTTCCCTATTCATAAGGACACACAATATATATATTTTATGGGTCGCATATGAATATTATGGAAATTACACACAGAATGACAAACCTATATACTATACCCTTTTCCATTTTTGGTAAAGGGTATAAAAAGACGTTTCCAGGGTTGGAAAACTTTAACTTTTTGTGTTATGTAAAATTAACTATGTCTAAAACTATGCCTGTCACAGGGTATTTTTTCGAGAACCGTAAGAGCTACAGATCTGAAATTTGGACACAGTGTGTAGACCTTTGGTCGCTACAACAGCAAATACATGAGAGTTGGAAATTAAAGGGTGTGCCAAAACGAGCAACGAAAAATATTAAAATCCCATGTAATATAAATACAATTGTATGTATATACACTTGAAATTCGTAAGGTTAGTGTATTTTTATACAGACTACAAAAATTAACACTAAAATTTCTAAAAATGTAAATTAAAGGGTGTTCCATCAGTTAATGCAATTTTGACAACTTGCTGTATCTTGGAAATCGTAAGAGGAAAACTCTTGAAATTACAAAAACGGTAAAGCTAAAATATCAAAAAGTTATAAAATCGCCAAAGCGAAAAAAATCACCAAAAACAAAAAAAATTTGCCAAAATGAAAAAAAGCACCAAATTAAAAAAAATGTCTAATAGCTAATAAATCAGTGAATGTTTAAGTATAGTTTGAGTTAATTTTCATAAAATTTTAAAATGTGTTTAAATACACTTTCATTTTTTCAGTGGTTAATTAAAGTTATTATCAAATTAAGTTGAAAGTACGGTAGCACTACAATATTTCCAAATATTATGGAAAGCTTTCCAAAAAACAGCTGTTCAATATAAATAAGAAAGTTGATTTTTCAATTTGCAGAAAAGTGAAATATCAAAAAACACATTTTATGACACAAAAATAGCATCAGAATGCATTTTTTCTATTTATATACTTCATGATATGAAAATATGTGTTACATTTGTTGTATATTAGCGAAAATTACACGAAATTCTTTTTAATACGACCACATGATGTACATGTACATGCCTTCAAAAAACACACACATGCACAAAACATATGGTGTGTTTGTAAGATTTAAACAACACTTAAATCTACAGTGTTGGCTGTTTAAGTTTGATTTAATTGTGCAGTGAGAAACAAATTTTTGTGTTTAAATAAGATTTAAAAATAAAATACAAATAATCATTGACTGATTTATTAGCCCTAAGACTAAAACAAATCCCGAAAAACAGGAAAAATTGCTCATATCAAAAACAAAAATTGCCAAAATGAAAGAAAATCGTCAAAATTAAAAAAAACCCAAAAACAGAAAAAAATCGCTAAAATGAAAAAAAATCACTAAAATAAAAAAATCTCCAAAATGAAAAAAAAATTCGAAAGACAAAAAAATCGCGAATATGAAAAAAATCGCCAAAACGAGAATAAAGCGACAAAACTGAAAAAATCGATTAAACTGAAAAAAACTTCAAAAAAGCAAAAAAAGCCAACCCTTCGTGCGCGATTCAAAGCCGCACTTAACTGAATTTTTTTAATATTAAAGGAATTAAATGAAAATGAGTTTTTTCTTTTTTTCTTTTTCCTTTGTTCACTTAACATATTTTATGTATGTTTTAAAGAACTAGATTGGTATTAGGAATAAGAAAAATTCTAAATTATGATTGCAGGGTTGGAACACTTACACTTTTGTGTTATGTAAAATTAAATAGGTCTAAATAATTATCTTTTCCTTTATAAATTGAATATATTTTATGCTTCTGAAAGAAAAGTTTGGTATATAAAATCAGAAAAATAAAACCCACAGCTTCAGAAATGGAAACTTTGAACTTTTTTTAATATTAAAGTAACTAAACTATTTTTTTTCTTATATTTTTTTTTCTTTGTTCACTTAACACACTTTATGTATTTTTTCCATCAGAAAAATCTAAAAGGATGAATCCAGGGTTGGAAAATTTATTTTTTTTATAAAAGTAACTAGGTCGTTAGTTTTTTTTTGTGTTCAAATTTTTATATACTTTATTACTTGGAATGAAATAGTTTGGCATAGAAATTAGAAAAATAAAAGACATAGCTCCAGAGCTGGAAAACTTAAATATTTTCTGGTATAAAAAAATAATTATTTCTTTTTTAATTACATATATTCCATACTTTATAAAGAAATAAATTAGTATTAAGAAACTCAGAAATATGGTTCCAGGAGCTTAAAACAAGTTTCGGTAAAAAAATAACCAGATTTCATGTTTAGGAAAACCATTACTCAAGATTTTTTATACATGGTTAATTTTTTATGGATATCTAAACTAATTGAAGTGTAAACGAAGGTCTGTGCTTATTGTGCTCTCAGCACAATAACTATTAATTTTTAGTAAATGGAGATAAAACTAAAATTTATCGCTAAAGATACATTAAAGGACATGTTCCGTTTCATTTTCCTGATACCTTTCCTTTCTGCTGAACAAATTTCAAACAAATCCTGTAGGAATAAAACGTTTACATAATACCACGATGTATACCATTTGAAATGGGAACTTTAAATCAAGACACTAAGCAGTTTTGCAACATCAATGATTATTAAATACGGAAAAATATAAAACAAGTTAGTTTATTTGGTATGGAGGTGCAATACTAAGAATATTTTAGAGTTATTAAATAGCAGCACGATTTTTGAACATCTCGAGAGCGAGTAAACAAGCCCCAATTTTTTGGTATTGTATTGACGTGACGTCGATGTTGACTGAAATAAGCGTGAATGTAAAATATATCTTAACCACAGAGTGTAGAGTAAAATATTCAACTATTGCTAATATCGAAAATAAAATAATTGAATCAAATTCCTTAATCGAAAAATACTGGAAGGTCACTTACTATTAATTGCTTTAGAGAAAAAAATTATAGATTTTTTCACAAAACAAATATGTATGTATGTGTCTGTATACTATATATATGTACGCGCGTTGGTAAAGGGTATATAAGATTCGGCACAGCCGAATATAGCACTCTTACTTGTTTGATATTGTATAGTCGTGACGTCGATGTTGACTGGAATAAAAGTGAGTGTAAAATATTTTTTAATCACAGAGTGTAGAGTAAAATATTCAACTATTGCTAATATCGAAAATAAAATAATTGAATTAAATTCTTTAATCGAAAAATACTGGAAGGTCACTTACTAAAAGTTGCAATAGAGCAAAATATTATAAATTTTTTCATGAAACACATACATATGTATGTATGTGTCTGTATACTACATATACATATACTGGTGAAGGGTATATTCGGCACAGCCGAATATACTACTTTTACTTGTAAATATAGCGGATTTCTTTATCACAGGAAATGCGAAGAAAAAAATTATTGAATATCGGGAGTTTTGTTATCAAACATGAAACTAATTTTTTCTGTCTACATATATGTATCTCTAACCCATCTACATATGTACGTGCAAGCAATATGCACAACGTGCAAGCTTTTAAAAAAGAGTTTGTGTGCTTTACAAAAACGAAAACACAACAGCGAATCAGATCTCGGCGACAACAGCAATCGCTCTTACTTTGCAATGGAACAAGAACAAAATTTATGATATTCCAAAGCAGCTCTAGTCCAACGTAATCGAAAGCCGCGCAACGCCTTGTCCAAGAAGGTAGTTATATAAATGTTTCAATCAGTTATAATTGACAAACGTAAAAATGTGATAAGAATTATTAATATGAAAAATCGCGATTTTTTGCAAAGTTCGCAATAGAAGCGGCTATCGCATGGTTTTTAGCGTTCTAACAATTTTGAAGCTTTTAAAACATTATTAGAGTTTCTTATCATCCTGCTGTTAGTAGCTTTTTGTCAATTTTCGTCATTTCGCGAATTTGTTTATTTATTTGCATATATAATTGCACTAATTAATTTAATAAAGAAATAATATTAATTTAATAAAGAAAAATTAAGGTAAATGTTATTAAAAAACATTAGCACTTTTATAAGGTTATGCATTCCTGATGTCATTCTACGACATTCAGCAAACATAGGGAAAATTGTTGTAGGTGTCGTAACAAACTTCTCTATGGAAATTACCTACAACATTTTCCAACTATTGTACAGCTTGACGACCTACTACACTTACAATAGGTTATGAATTGAACAATTGTATTTTTTTCACCTATATCAATGTTATTAACGTTTTGTATTTTATAATTTTATATTTGTGTAAATTGTACTTTGTTGGATATTTTCAATAATTGAATTTTTCTTTTACGTTGTTCTCATTAATTAAATATTTAAATTCTAATTTCCCATCAAACAAAATGCTCCGAATTCGTAAAGAATTTGTAACGACTGGTCGACAAAATCTTCCGATTTCGGAACCGAAATATTACCGAAATCGTATCAATTTTTGTATGAAATGGTTGACACGACTTCGTAACGATATGTCGGTACGAATTCGTTACGATAAGTCGGTACGAATTCGTAACGACATGTAGGTACGATTTCTTTTTGCTTTTATAGCAAAGTACCGCTTCACCGTTATGTTGCTGCTATTGTCGAAATAATTTGCACATACTCACGTTTTTTAATATTTGTTCAATCCTTATTTTTCATCAACATATACATATGTACATATGTATCTATTAAAACAAATTTTCACAGACTTTTACTTATGTACTCAAAAATTAAAAAAAATTTTTAAAAAAATTGTTCAGAAAAACTACCGAAATTTCTTAACGAGTTCGGTACGAAACGTCTGAGTTCAGACAAACTACCGAAATTTCTTAACGAATTCGGTACGACAGGTCTGACTTCAGAAAAACTCGAAACATTTTGTTTGGGGGTTGTCACATCTACATATACACATGTATGTATGTATACAACCCCACATGCATTTTAATCAATGTCGGGCGTTTCTTTGCACAATTGTGAAGAGAACATTCACACGTATTCTTACCCTCTTTAATTTAGTCGTCGATGAGACAGCGACGAATGCACATCAGGCGGATGCTTACATATTTTTTTATATTTTTTTCAAGAACATTTGTCCAGCAAACATACGTGTTTCATTTCAAATTGATGGTGATATGCGAAAAATATTTTGTTATAAATAATGCATTTTGTAACATACGATGCCTTTTATGTTACCAAAGCTTTAAGGAAAAAAAGGAATATGTCATTAAAAGACATTATGATGATTTTCATAGTAGTATGAATAAGTTTAATGGTAAGGAAAGGGAAAACCTTTTAAATAAAAATAAAAACATTTATTTTGAAAAAAATAAAAGAATGAATGCATTCAGTGTACGATACCAAACTAAAGTTTGAAAAATGCATAATTTTATTTGGTGAATTTTCACCTTTGTGCTCCACCAAGCAACCATTCTTTTATTAATTTTTTTTTCTTAAATGGAAAACATGATAAATTATTGTCCTATATTTTTCAATTTTTTTTTATTTCACTGTTTACTTAGAAAAAGTTTTATTTTCAATTAATAATTTTACATAATCAACGTTTTTTTTTCAAGATAGAAAATAGTATGTCTATTTATGTATAAATATATAATGCACCATTATCTTTCAATCGCTTGGCTTTGTGTTTGGTGGGTAGCTCGCAACCTTAACACATAAAAAATTTACCAATACATTGACAGTGCCCACCATTGATTTTAATAAACAAACGATTTGAGGCACACAACCTCATGAACACAATTCTGCCAAAAAACAAAAAAAAATTATTTGCAATGATCTAAATGTAAAATCTATTTTTATATATTTTAAATTCAAGAAATTCCTAATTAACCGTTTGCATTACGTTAGTGCATGAGAAGACAAGAACATTTTGAAATTTATTTGTTGTAAGTTTTGCAGATTTTTTTTATTTTCTTCATACGAGTATCAAACCTGAGGCGTCATATATCTGTTGCGTCCAATGTGTGAAAAATTTGTTTTGAGTATTGATTTGTAACATTTCAGTTCGTTTCGCTTAGCTTCTATTAAATAACAAGTTTCATTGAATATTATATACCTTAATATGGATTTTGTTTTCAAGAAAGGAGAACACGTAGGTTTTTTATGAATAGTTTTTTTCATACGTGTTTGGACTTTGAATTAAAATAAAAAAAAGTTATAATGCATCATTTAAAAGCCACAATATTCTATTTGATGAATGAATTTTATTTTTATAAATAAATATTTGAATTATTTATTATATTATCTAATATATTGGATCTATTTAAAATCAATTTATTCATTAAGTTTATCTAACAGGATTCTATTTAGATTTACTCTTTTAATATTTGCTACAGTTTAAAATAACATCAATATCAATTACTATATTATAACATCAATATCAATTATATTATTGCACTGTATTAAATTAAAATATATTCGTACAAGAAAAAATATTATAACAGTTTCGAAAAACGTTTAATGCCCTAATTCAGTAAGCAGATTTAGGAAGTTTTTGTTTGAAAATGCTTCTGAGTTCTTGTCTTTGAAGTCTCTAAATTATTTTCTTTAGAAATGGTTGTTGTCTTTGACAATGAAAAATATAAACATTATTGTCATGTTTTTAAAACATAAAAAATCAATTAAATTATTATACAATAGTTTGAAAAATATATGAAAAAATATGTGTTGGCTATAGTGTTTAGAACAAAATCATAAAGCAAATACACGAACCTTCTAGCATAGACAATAAATAATAATCGTTTTAAAGACTCAAAACTGCTTCTTTTTTTCGTCCATAGACAAGACGATACATTCGTCGAACAGAATTAGGGCATAAGTCCACACTTTATTTCACTCAATACTGTAATTATATATTGTATATATATTATATAAACATCAACCCAATTACAGACAATAATAAAACTTAAAATCCGTTTCAAAATAATTTTTGTTAATATTATATATAAACGCGAATTTATAACGCGAATATATAAACGCGAATATAAACGCGAATTTCATTTCATGGTTCCTCTGTAGAGCATACGAATTGTTCATATCTGCTATGAGGCTTGTTATATCATTGCTGTACAGTAACTCAAAGCATTCAGTTCAATATCTTCCTGAAATGCGCCTAGAATATTTTGATCGCTGTCCCCTTTACCGCATGCAGAAAAAACTGAAGTCGTATTCGACCACTTTTTTACCGTAAGTTCTTTCTTTTTCTTTTTCCTAGCAGGTGCCTGGTCTTCAATGGGTTCTGATACTTCTGACGCGTCTTGATTCATTTCTTTATTTTCTGTGTTGGGCCTGGCTTGCACTTCAACTTCTGAGCGCAACGTTCGACCAGTAGGGTGACTGAAATTGGCATCATTTTCATCTCCACTGTATTCATCAGTAAACTCACCATCCTCAGGAGGGAACAAAATGATATCACCAGGGTCATCTCCAGCCTCTAATATTTGTACAATTTCAACCAAGTTTAGTCTTCCATAAAAAGTAATAGTCCAAATTTTGCACAATATAAAATTTGTGATACTCAGGTACATACATATGTATGTACATATAATACCCAGTGTCACCTGTAGGTGACACTTGAAAAAGAGCCCATAATTTTGGCTAGAATAATATTAATTTTTTGAAAATACGTACTCACATTGTTAACCGGAATAGCTAGTTACACTAAGGAAACAAAACAATTGTGATACTTAATCTTTTGGCATTTTTATAGGAATTAATTTATCACAAGGCACACCAGTATGTAAAAATCAAAAACACTTCTTGAAATTTTTTAAAAATCCCTTAATTAATAAACTGCTGGCGTTGCCAAAATTAAATCAGATATACATCAGGGTGTTGTCTGTATATAAATAATATTTATATTTATCAGTGATGCCTGTATTCACGTTTAAAAATTCCGTTAATCTTTGACACCTGTCTTTATCAACATTTTTATCTCACTACTTTTGATGGATGAAATTTTGAAAAGGAACTTGACCTTTTTTCATATTTACGTTTTTGTGAGGATCTGGCTACTTTTTGAAAATAGTTATTTAATAAAATGTTTTAAACTTAAGATTTCTAGTCTGTTATATTTCTAATAATAGTGACTGCGCCAGTAGAAAAGAGCAGAGTTACACGAAATAATTGGTTAGAGTGTGATGGGATGGGAGTGACCCACATACTTTTCCAAAATCTTCTTATACGAAGTACTTTTGAAAACGGTGAATTGTAGCCTTGCGTTTCGTTAGAAAATGAGGGTTAAAGTTTATAGGTCTGTTAACGCTCACTTTTTCCATCAAAAATGTATAGCCTTGCATTATCAGAACATGTAAATCTCAATAAAATTGCTTGGGTTAAACGTTTTATATTCGGTTTTGAATTCTGAGCTTTATAGGCGCAGCCCCGCTGCCAAGGTCTAATATTCAGGTTTTCAGATTTTTTTTAGTTAAGTGCTCACCTAGACCTACTTGTGTACCAAATTTCAGCTCACTAGCGCAATATTTAATTTTTAACTTTTATGGGCGTGATTCCGCCCATTTTTTTACACTCAAGATTTTTTTGGCTAGTACTTATCATTCGTATCAAGTTTCGTTGAAAATGGGTTATTATAAATTCATAAATAGTATATTTAAATATGGTCAGCTGAATTACATAAAATAGGAGGATTAAATTTTATAGGCGTGTTAGGGCCCACTTTTTTTAAGGAAAATTTATAGCTTTGCATTATCGCAACATGTATGCCGAATTTCAATAAAATCGATTTCATTAAACGCTTTTGATTCGCTTTTTTAATTCTAAGCTTTATGGGCGTAGCCCCCCCCCCTTGTTTGAAATTTTAGAGTTTTCAGATTTTTCTAGGAGGTTACTCAGCTAGATCTACTTGTGTGCCAAATCTCAGCTCTGTCGGTATAGCGGAAGTGCTTCATAATATTGATGAGTGAGTCAGTGAATCAGTGAGTCAGTGAGTATGTCTTAAAATATGCACTTTTTGCACCTTCATATCTCAGGAAGCTTTCATTGTAAAACTTTATAACTTCGCGTATGAGGTAACATGAATTTATTCTAATTATGGTTTAAATTTTATAAAGTGCCGGAAAACAAAGTTATCAGGGGGGTAAAAACACGACGTAAATATACACACTGCGTGCATTGGCCGGAACTTGGCCTGGCGCACTACCGTCATGCGTACTTTGCCTGACGCACTACTATGCGCCTAGATTTTCAATTTAGTGCAATATTGGCGTGGCCCCGCCACCACTCCTAGTTAAAATTTATGGGTTTTTAGATTTTTCTAGTTGGTTTCTCGCCTTGACCTACTTGCGTATCAACTTTCAGCTCTCTAGCGCAGGTTTAATTTTTTTTATGGGCGTATATTCGCTCACTTAAAAAATTTTTTTTTTGCCGGTGCTTATCATTCGTGTCAAGTTTATGTATATAATAATAAATACATTAATCGTTTGAGTTAAACGCCTTAGATTTGTTTTTTCAATTCTAAGCTTTATGGGCGTAGACCCAGGATCCTGTAAATGTACACAGCGTGCATTGGCCGGAACTTGGCCTGGCCATATGAAATAACTCCCAAATGATATATCTTCCAACAAAAAATCTGTTGGGACTTATTTCATTTTCTTCTACCATTGGAAATTATTTCATTTTTCGATTGGGAGTTATTTAATTTTTGATTGGGAGTTATTTAATTTTTTGTTTGGGAGTTATTTAATTTTTTTGGGTGTGATTTCATTTATCTTATCGTTTATTTTTTCTACTAGTATTGTTATAAGTTTGGCTGAAGGCTGGCTATGTAAGTAAGCCGTACAGTGTCGGAAAATATAATGGTGGAGAAAATCGTAAACTCCGGCCGAAGGCCTCCTATGATAGAAACCTATTGTAGGCAACGCTGTCAACAGAATATATTTTAGGCTTTCCGTCAGGCTCAAAGATTTTCTCCACTTGTTATGTTCCTACTATAGGCTTCTGAAATAGCCGACCTTCGGCCGCACTTAGAGATTTTCTCCACCATGGTATTTGCCGATACGGTGCGGCTTACTAAAGTTGTCTTGCATAGCCGGCCTTCGGCCGGAATTACATGTTTTCTCCACCATTGCAATTCCCGACACGGCCCCACCTATAAATGTTTCTTGCGCTGATATCTTCGGGTAGTCTGAAGGAAATATTCAGGGCTATCATGAATGAAATTCCACATGAAATTTTTCAGAGAAAACAAAAAATTCTAATTGGAAAAGGGAGAAATTTCACGCGGAATTTTATTCATGATAGCGCTGATTAAGTAAGCAGAGCTGTTATGTGAAAAAACAAAGAGAAGAAAGCCCATGAGGCAGGTCGAAGGCTTAGTATCCAGAAACCTGTATAAGGCCGTGCCTTCTGGGGAAATACCATGGTGGAGAAAGTGTCTAAGTCCGGCCTAAGGCCGGCTATACCACAAACCTTTAGTATGCGGCGCCGTGTCAGGGAATACCATGGTGGAGAAAATTCCTAAGTCCGGCCGAAGGCCAGCTACATGAGAAACCTGTATTAGGGGACGCTGTGTCGGGGAATACTATGGTGGAGGAGAGAACCTTAGATAGAGATGTAAGTTATGGAGAAAATTCAAAGGCTAGTTATCCCGCTAATAACTTGTTGTTTTCTTTTTGTTTGTAACTATTTGTTTTGGGAGTTACTTCCTTTTTCTTAGGACTTACTTCATTAAAGGCTACTTTATTTTTATTGTGCCTAATTCCACTGGGACTTATATTATTTTTTTGGGATATATTTAATTTCTTTTTGGGACTTATTTTAGTGGAAGTTATTTCGTTTTTAATGAAATAAGTTCAAATTATTGGGAGAATTTTTATATGAACAATTGAAAGTTATTTCATTTTTTCTCAATAGGACTTATTTCATTTTGGTTGGGAATTATTTCATTGGAAGTTATTTCATTGGGAGTTATTTCATTTGGGATTTATTTCATGGTACCCATCTTAAGTACCTCGAAATGGGTAAAATGTATTGCAATAATTTTTAGGCATATACGAGTAACAAAATAATGTCTCTAAAATTCAAAATGTAAATTTCAAAAGATAATAAAAGCTTTTAAGTAGTTTCTTTTTCATATATGTATGTAGTATATTTTTCCTATAAACTATGTTTAAAACAATAAATAAAACAAAACTTATTTAAATTGTCCCGGAGGACAAAGTATATTTATTTGACATACAGACTTCATTTAATTTGAACATTTGTTTTTTGATGTCTAAACATCTATACGCTAGGGGGTAAAAATCTTTTTCACAATACAATCACAAATTTTGAGTAAGATGTTATCAAATCGGTGTGAGCGAATTTTAAAGCATACCTTCAGGAGCAATTATTAACTAATTTTAATAGAAATTGCTTGTGAAGTGTAATAGTGTTGCCAGTGGGGATAGTTTGGTTAAAAAGTTGAAAAATATAAAATAAATAAAATAAATATAAACTTTTAAATAAAAGAACGTTTTAAATGTCAAATATTTTTTTAAAAGATATATAGCAGTCTTTATAAAGAATTTATAATATTATATTATAACATAATATAATAATAGATTACTTGATTTGATTTTATTGTCTGATTTGGATAGCCTACTGTTATATGATCAAATCTCTTTTATCTCAGATCATGACCTTCTTTTCTGCACATTAAATATTAATTTTAATAGACATAATACTACCCAGTTTATAACTTATCGTGATTATAATTCAATAGATTATCCATCCTTATACGGCGATCTTGCATCAGTTGATTGGACTGACAGTTGGTATCAGCCATCGGTTGATGGTAAGTTTGATGTTCTTTTATCTAAACTAAATTATGTTTTTGAAAGGCATATTCCGCTTCGTAGTGTTCGTGCTACTCTTCAAGTTAGACAGGCAAAGAAAATATACTTTAGACAGAATCTTAATGATAACTTATCCACACAACAGCTATGGAAAAACATCAAGAAAATGGGTATTCATTCCCGTAATACTAATGCCCTTATTTTAGATCCCGATCAACTAAACTCCTTCTTTTGTGAGAATGCTTGTACTAATAATTGTGAATATAACCAACTACCCTCCACCAATATAAATTGTATTTTTGGGTTTTCTGTGGTTTCTGAAATTAATATTGTTAATGCGGTTATGAAAATCCAATCGAACGCCATTGGAGAAGACGGCTTGTCCCATAAATTTTTGAAGATTGTGCTACCCTTTATTGTTGGAACACTTACTCACATATTTAATCATATCATAACTACATCAACTTTCCCAACATTATGGAAAATAGCGCGTATCATTCCGGTTGCAAAGACATCTGCTGCATCTTGTTGTAATGATTATAGGCCAATTAGCATATTACCTGTTCTAGCTAAGGTTTTTGAGTCTGTAATCTCTAAGCAGATTACTGATTATTTGGAAACAAACTCTCTTATGTCTCCGCTGCAATCTGGATTCCGTGCAGCTCACAGCTGTACTTCTGCTGTTTTAAAAGTTATGGATAATATTAGACCTGAATATGATGTTGGTAACCTTTCCTTAATGTGTTTTTTAGATTTTTCTAAGGCTTTTGATAAAGTAAACCATTTTATACTCTTTTTTAAGCTTAAGCATTATTTTGGATTCAACAATAATGCAATAGCACTTTTGAATAATTACCTTTCCGGACGTTCGCAGAAAGTGTTGGTAGGAGAAAAAGTATCTGGTCTAAGAGAAATCAAGTCGGGTGTTCCTCAGGGATCTGTTCTTGGCCCCCTTATGTTTAGCATGTTTATTAATGACATCTTTAGCGTTGTAAATTATGCTAAAATTCATGCTTATGCTGATGACATCCAGTTGTATATATCTAATCGTGTTGGATTGATAGAGGATATGTGCTTTAAGTTGAATGATGACTTAGTTTCAATTGTAAAGTGGGCCAAATTAAATAATCTAATGCTTAACCCGAACAAATCACTGGTTCTACCTGTCAGTAGGGATAAAGTTGACTCCGTTAACTTTCCAGGAATATACGTTAAGGAAAATGTGCTCAAGTATGTTGATAAGGTTAAATACTTAGGCTTTCATCTTAACTCATCATTTACATGTAAAGATCATATTAATATTGTTGTTCGGAATGTCTTTCTTACTCTTCGTAAATTGCGAGTGTCTTCTGAATATGTGCCAATATCAGTCAAAAGAAAACTTGTTGTCCAACTTATACTTCCATTGATAACGTATTCCGCAGAAGTGTATAGTAAAATTGATTCGCAGTCGCTACATAAGCTACAAGTTGTTTTTAATAATGCAACCCGCTATGTTTATGACATAAGACGTTACAGCAGTATTTCTTCATGGCAGAAGATGATTCTGGGCTGTGATTTGGTGGATTATTTACGCATAAGAAATTTGTTATTTTTGCATGGTATTTTGTACAGAAAGACTCCATCCTACTTATACGAAAAACTTAATTTTGGAACTTCAAACCGTTGTATGACACTTTTGACACCGAGATATTTGCACCTTAACACGTCAAGATTTTTTTTCGTTAACGCTATTAAATTATGGAATGCTCTACCAGTAAGTTTAAAAATCATACATAGAAAGTGCAGTTTTGCTAAAGCTCTTTTCAACTTTTTTTTAAATATTACTTAGCAGCCCCTCTCAAAGACTATGTATTAAAATTGATGTACCTCTTCATTTATTTTATTTTATCTTTTATACATACTCACAAATTATATTTTATATTTTTATACATATTTATTATATTTTTATACATATATATATATATTTTTTTTTCTTTTTCTAATTAAATTAATGATATTCGGAATTACAAAAATCCCTTCATATAATCAAAAACGTATTATAAAATTGTCTTAAGTATTGTTATTGAACTCCAAAAGAATTATATTCTTAATGTTCTTATGGCGAAATAAATAAATAAATAAATAAATAAATATCTTCATTACGTGTGTTGCCTTACACACGTAAGGCAACCCAATTGCACGACAATTGGGTAACAATCTCCGTCTCATGCCAATTATTATTGATGGAGATTTTGATACAAATTTTGCAAACCCACAAGTCGCAAGCTTTATCAAAATTTTTATTTGACGTTTTCCACTTGCATATAAGCAATTCTCCACAAACCCCCACAACTAATAATTCCACTACTATACATGCAGTTTTCCATACAGTAGAGTAAAAAATTTATATATCTTATTTTAGTTACCATAAGCCAATATTAAAAAAAAATTCATTACTAGATGTTTACACATCTCTCCTGTACTCGGACTCACATTGCTTCTTTTTTTTATGGTTAAGCAATGTCTATATGCATTTCCTTCTCGGGTTTGAAACTCGTCAGTAGACTTCAACCCAAAAATTGTTTAAATTTAGCTAACAAACTGTGTATGTTTATAGTAGGACTCTTAATACGTTATTGAGAATGGCAATATAAAAATTACCCTATAGATTTCATTTTGTCAATTTTAATTAATAAAACCTTCATGACAATTCAAATGGTGCTCTTACCAAACAAAATCGTCCATAAGTAATCAATAAATCTACTTCAAAACTTAAAAGTAATGAGAACATTTTTGCACATTACATCATTAAGTTCATAATTAATTTTATTCATCCAACTTTCTTGTTCCCTGATGTAAAAGCCATTGAAAATGATAAATCAACAAATCATTTCCTGACCACCACCATTTGCTGTCAGTTTGCTGAGTATCTCAATAACGAACACCACCGAAAAGATATTGACAAGCTTACGAGTACGACTGTCGTAGTGAAAAACAATTTACACATAAATAAAAATCACAAGTCACTCCTCTATACAAGTTATTATTTAGTTCTTTAAAGAATTCTTAAATTTCAATTTTCAACCACGAAGATGAAAATACAGATAGAAAGATATATGTACAGAGAATAAGAAAGAAAAAACATTTGACAATTTTAAAATAAATGTACGTGTGTACAATATTTCCACCATCAATCAGACGTACCAAAAATGATGATGACCATAAAATTATGCACTCATAGTGATAATGATCAGAGAGTGTAGTGAAATATAGGAGAAATAAATCCTTATATTTATGTGCATGTATGCGCATATAGGATAAAAGTATGCAGCAGATTCATCTTTGACTATTTTGCAGCTTCTTCTTTGTTAGCTTGAGTTAAAAATTATTAAATGCTGAAACATGTACAAAAATCAACAACGAAAATGGTCAAATGCAACTGCCATTCAAAATTAAAAGAGTCATTATTAAAAAATACACACAAACATTTTCACATATACAGTCTTATAAATTCACCTTCTACTCACACAGATATATGCAAAGAAAAAGTTTAAATCAAGCATGACTTGCATATTTTTATGTGAGAAGCTTATATCGCTTGAAGCTAGAGAATGTATAGAAATTTTTAGAAATAATTAAGTTTCTTAAAGTATTTGCTACGTAAATATCTAAAAGCAAAGAGTGATAAGCAGGGAAACCACAAATACACAATTACATGTTTTTCTTCTGTGGCGTATTATGCGGAGATATTTATTCGTTTCAGAACTTTTTATGAATTTTGGCATCGATTTGTTGGTGCATATTTTACCCTTTAGTGCATGTTTTTGCATATTTTCTCTTACACGCATATGTTTAGCATATTTTTAAATTTTTAAAGCATATTTGACGCTTTTAGGGCATATTTTGATAATTTGTAGAAGGTTTTTTTTAATATGATTAGAAGCCATTTATCTATTGGTCAAAATTTTGTATGTCTACTTTTCACTATCTAAATATCAGTTCCATAGTTCTATGCATGTAGTGTATAAATTTTTCTTATTTATTACGTCGTTATGACGGATGTCAGTTTCAATAAAAATTTTGTTTTGCCATTTGTGACGTACTATGTATGCGCCGATTACATCAGTAGACGTTGATGGAACATTTTCAATATATAACCTTTTATTTACAGGTAATGATTTTGATTTGAAAATCTAGGTCAATATATTTATTTTTATAAATAAAAAGCCGTTCCAAAGTCATAATTCTGATCTCTTAATATTTAACTTAAACAGAACTTGAATTGTATTATTTATATTACAATGTTATTGTAACGTACACTTCTTATTAACCCCCGACCAAAAAAAGGGGTGTTATAAGTTTGTAGTATGTCTGTGTATCTTTGTATCTGTGAATCTGTGTATATATGTATCTTTCAATGTCCACGTACAGCCAAAATGGCTGTACGAATTTTGATTTAGTTTTCTCTGTTTTAAAGGTGTTTTGATCGAGATGGTTCTTAACCATGCTTGAAGAAAATCGGCCCAGCCGTTTAGAAGATGTCACATCTTTTCTAGATATATCGGGGGTTTTTTAAATTTTTAATTTTTGTTATTTTATATGCAAATGTTATTGAATTGTTGATTTAGTTATATATTTTCATTTATTTTTAAGAGAATATTTTTTAAATTTTTTTGTGCATATTTTCATGTTTTCATATTGAATGCTCATAAAACACTTTTTGCGAGCATATTTCTGGTTTTATCCATCGTAACCACTGTAATCATTGAAAAATAATTTTCAAGGCTGAGAGCTAATGGACAACATTAGCTGACATTTAAATTTCCTTGGATCCACTGCCTTTACTCATAGAATAATTTTTTATTATATAAGGGTGCAAGCTCATCAAAAACAAACCTCGTGCTTCCCTCATATGTTTTTTTCCTAATAGGTTTCTTTCTTTATACAAAATAAATTGAAAAGTGTGTATATTACCTATTTTTGTTAAAATTTTTACAAACTATTATTAATAAATTTTACTGAGTTATATATTATTAGTTTCATATAGTATAAGTAATTTTTTTCAGAATTCTTGTCTTCGCTTTTAATAGAATTAATTTTGAATACATGTGCAGCTGTTCTTGCAGCTGAATACAAATGGAAATACATCCGATGTCTGCCGGGTTATCACTGTGCAATTTAACCTAATTTGAGTACGCTAAGTCCAGGTAAGCACCCCTTCTTAGATTAGCTCTCGTTTAAAAAATAAATAATTAACTTAACTTTGAAGAAATTTATTATATGACATATTGTCAGAAGTTTACATACAATAATTGAAATTTATTTGCTGTTGGTTTAGCATGTCTATATGTGACGCGCAAAATAGAAAGGGACATAAGGGTAAAAACCGGTTTTGTTCAGGAGAGATCTTTAATGTACCATCACTGAGCGTGTTGGTATTGGTCTCATTTGAAAGCGACACATCTCATGACATCAGGAACGTATTGGTCAACCTTGAAAACGCGCGTATGTCGTCCCTACCTCTTGTTTTGTGTAGTTGGTTCTTACTGTTTTCTACCTAGCGCGCTGTTTCCATGAGTTTGATATTAATTTTGCTCGCGTTTTTTTCGAATCCAGGTTTATTTTCTGAAATTATTAATTGTGAATTGTAATAAATACTCATTTATAATTCTTTTAAATCGTGAATATCACTCTGTTAGTACGAAAACTTTTTCACATAACCTTAGAATCGTCGACTTCAATTTCATAAAACGCGCATATCTCTGGAAGGGAACACGTTTTGGGCATGGGATCGGTCTCATTCAATGCTCAGATGTTGTCCCTTTCTCTATGCACTGTCATATATACGGATATCATTGTCCTTATTAGTTTTAATTTAACATTTATTAATTTTTATATCGGAATATGATTATCTCAGATACTCCGTCAGACTCTGCCCAATACGGCGGATCATGAATACACTTCTGGTTACAAGTAAAGCATGTATGAATTAGTTTAAAAGACAACATTTTGTTTCCAATGAAGCCGGAAAAAGTAATATCCATTATAGCCAGTAATAAGTATTTTGCATTTTTATATAAAATACAAGATCTGAGTCTCATTAACTTCTTTGCAATCTTTTTTCACTAGCTTTAAGTGTAGCGTGCATCAACTTCAACTTTTATTGTGTCATTATTTTTTATTTCCTTTTTTACTTTTTACCTCTTCCATTTGTTTTCCAATTCAGTGGTCACATGTAATTGAACATACATATAAACAAAAATGGATAGAAAAATTAATAAAAAAAATTTAATTTTTTCCCAAACGTATAGAATTTTTGAAATGCCAGAAAACATTTCACCAGAACCATAAATAGAGGGAGCAAAAAAACTATACGTACACTAGTCGTACGCCAGCATTGCTAAGGAAAGACATTCGCTGGAAATATTGTCACTTAAATAAATGTTTAAAGCTCTGGGCTAATTACAAAAGTCAAAACAAGAAATAAACAGACATTTATATTGACTACAGTTTTTATAAAAACTTGTTTGCTGCAACATTTTGTAAATAAATTCAAATCGAAATGTTCAAAAAACAAATTTCAACAAATTTTAAATAGAAAAGAAAATAACAACAACAGCAATAAGTCATTTGTTGTACCAAGCACATTCATATAGTCAATCTTATAATTGTGTTTATGTGCGAGTACATTATCATGATTTTCAATTTATATTAACAAACAAAATATCTTTAAACATACAGTAGTCAATTTGTTCGAATGAAAAGTAATAACTGTAACTGTTTGTTAAAAGCTCTGGAGCACTTGCTCCTTTCAACGCTTTGCCAAAACGTACAATTGCTATAAACTCTCACATTAATTTTAAATTTTTATGAAGTTTTGTTTTAATTTATAGTTTTATTTTTGGAATTCCTTGATTGGTTACTTAAATCAAAGAAGAGTATTTGTGGATAATACCAACTAACTGGTTTTCCAGCAACAAAGTTGTGATGACTTATATTGCTAAGTTTGTCATACTCTTAAATGTTTTAAGTTTCTATATGTTGTGTAAATGCGTATGGAAAAATAATAAATCAAGATGCATTTTTGCATGTGTTGCAATTTTAACAGAGATCCACATATGTATATTCTAGAGCAAAAAGTATCCTAAAACTCCATTAAGACATATATTACAAACACATGCTTTTAGTATAGTTTTGTCGAGTTACATGGCTTTACCGGCACATACGGTTCATGTGTGTCTTAACATAGAATTACACGATTACACGTCCAAATACAAAACTACAGCTTAAACTGCTTAAAATTGACAGCTCCAACTCAGATTTACTGGACTAAGATGATCAATACGTACATATGTCATTCATTTCGTTATTCTATGACTATCTGAATTTTTTGAAGAAATTAGTCTTTATTCGGACTATCTAAAACGGTTTGGTAAATTTAAGCTTTTCAACCACAGAAGTTTAATATCTGAACCCTATAATCTGTTCGATAGTTAAATAAATGATTGAAAAAATTAATAATAAAATAGTTAAGAGCCAACACTATAAAAGTTAGTTCTTTTTATTCTATGTCTTTCTTTTCGTTTGTCACTAAAGTTGCAATTATTAAAAAAAAATTACCACTTCTACCACGTCCACTGGTGTGCGCATTATATACATCGTCCCTACCACGTTAAACTATCCAATATTTTAGATTCGTTACGTTGGCACCCAAATTTCAAAATGCTGAAATTTTCATAGATGATAGATAACTCAACAAGAAATATTTTAATTCTGACATTGTTAGGAATACGCAGACTTAAAACTCACAATTAAGGACTCTTTGAGCTCTTCTGAAAAGTACAAATTTACATATTGGATAGTTTGACGTGGTAGGAACGATATGTATGTTAAGCAGATAATATTTACTCCATAATCATTTAATGAAAACGCTGACTTAGAACAATTTTTTTTGCTTTATATGCTACTGTGCATTAAGACTTTTATCTACTTATTTGTTTTTAACAGTTAGCTTTGGGAGAAAATGGGTTATCTATTTTAAAATATGTTTGAACATTTATACGTTTTCAGTTAATTTCGGTACTGTATTTATCATGTCACCATTTTAAAGACATTACAATAAAATCTTAAATATTTCAAATTTGTTATTTATCTTTTATACCCTATTATTTTACAAAAGTCTCAATAAATTAAATATTAACTATTTGTTTTTATATGAAATGTAGCCTTGTAGTAATATATGTATGTTCATATTTCAGCGTTGGCTGCAGTAGTTACCACGTTGACTACAAAAACCTGTAGCCTGGGTTCGAGCCCGGTCTCCGACAGTCACTAAAAATAACAACACCACGCACTTTTCTGATGTGTATTAGTGTCCTTTATATCAGTTGTTGTGGGAAAAGTTCTAGTGATGCAGATATAATGCACTAGTCACTAAAAACTATACCGACTTCATCAGACAATAATCCTAATGTACATCAGAGCGCCCTACTTCGTTGTACAGCAGAATAATTGGCGAAGTAAAATAATCAATAAAAAAATGGCTACTAAGCACAGCTTCAAAAATTTAACAGGCCTCATTTGACACCAGATGGCGCTGCAACACTGCATTATCAAAAAACGTGCAAAGAGCAGAGTTGTAAAAGAATAAAGCCTTCCTCTATCCTGTATCTCTTCCTTCACCACCTGTCTTCTCTATCACTATCATGTCCCTATCACCCTCTCTCACTATCTTCTCTTCAATTAACAGGTAACACAAAGGGATCATTGTATTGGACCCAAGTGAACTGGACTCTAAATTTCACCTATCCTTACCAGCAGCCTGCTAACCTTACCTTACCTAACCTAACCTTTTATCAATGGCCTGTCCCACGATGTCACCAGAAATCATTCGATCGACAACTTGTATGGCAAACAACAAAAGATTTTCTAATGTTATTGTTGTTTGCAATAAAAGTTGTTGATCGAACGATTTCTGGTGACATCGTGGGACAGCCCGGAAATCCTGTTTCATATATAAGAATATTGCAACCGATTTTGGGTTATCGCATTTATTTTCTTGCTCTTTTAAATTAATACTATAAATTAATAATTAACTTTTAGTGTATAATACATATTTTGTTTAATATTGTGAAGAATTTCATAAGCCTTATATTGAAATATATGTATCTTCAATTATCAAAATTTCAGAGTGCCTTAATTTTATCTATTTTATAACAGAAACTGAAAGCTCTTTCACCATATCTCACATTATACGCTGTTAAGCCTATGAGACTTGTTAGTGCTCTTATATACAAAATTTATAGCTTCAAATTGGCAAATGTTAGTGGAAAATCGATCGATATAGCGTATTTGCAGTCAAAATGAAATGTTAGTACCAATCTCACTTTGTTAATTACTTGCAACTTTAGCAGACGTGTAATGGATTTTTGCTATAAAGCATGAGTGTCGTCCTTAAATGTTAAACAAATGTATACTTACAGCTAACTATTGAAATATAACTGAATATAAGAAATCAAAAAGGTCAGAACTAGTTACACCATAGCCAATATTTTGAAGCCAACGACGACAACGCCAAAATATGATTTCAACTTTTTACAATTTTTTTTTAAAAATTATGCAAAATTTATTCTTAATTTGAACTTTTTATAATTTATATTGCTTTATTTTAATACTATCATATGTACTCGTAGTTTTTCAGTCTTTAAGAATAGGCAAAAAAAAATTAAATAATTTATGTGTTACTGTAGTGGTATTTGAAGTCGGTGCCAAGCAGGCTAACACATTATACAGTTAAAAATTTATGTGTTTAGTTACCAATATTACTGGCAATGACTTCAAATAACGCTCACAGAAAAGTTTGTAAATTTTTTATTTGTCTTCCCAAAAATATACTAACGAACTTCGTAGTGTAAAATTACAAAATATATTCTAAACTATTGCACATTTTCCTTCAGTATACCATTCTAATTTGTATATAAGTAATTCTTTAGATAATAAAAATTGAAATATGGGCTTATGATTACTGTTTCTTTCTGAATTAGGCTTAAAATATTAAAACTTTTCACCCAAATTCTTAATCCACTAGTTTCGAAACTGTTTTCTTGTATATAGCAGAAATGTATTTGCAACTATTTTTTGGTGGTACAGAACAAATTTTAAAATATTAAAATCACAAAGCGGCTGCATTAACATAATTTAAGATATCCTTTCTAATATACCGTAAAATAAATATTTATACTCGCTTAAGAAATGTAAAGATATACTATGATATTTCGGTTTAGCCAACCAACTACACTTAATGCCCCAAAATATTCATAACTCTTGAACGTTATGTCAAAAATTACAAAATCTATGCCACCATGCAAAGAAATAATTATCAAAAAGAAGAAAAAAGGAAGCAAAAGGAAAGATGCCACCAAACTTTGCAGCGAATGCAATCAGGTTTCTTGCTTAAGTCTTTTGTTTTTTACTACCAAAAACATTTAAATGACATAAAATTGAAGTCTGGCATGATACTTTTTCGCTATCAGCGAGTCAGTCATACACTCCAATTTTTAGTAACACGTGAGTTATAAATATATGCATCTTATTTAATTTTAATAACCACATAATTTTGCAGAAATTGCGATATTCAAGCATCCAATTCTTTAAACAAAATAATTAATGCCACTGCTTGTTAATGTTTTATATATTTTCTTTTTTTTTTTCATTATGCAAAAAGTATAATTAAAAAAACTACTTAAAGAGCCAATAATTTCTTAGAAGTTAAATTCAAATTAAACAAAAACGACAAAGATTTATTAACTGTTACTACATCTACGTAATACAAATATTACGCTTTTTTGCTTTGGCAAGCAAGAACTCACACACACCCAGAAACTGGCTACTAAATGTTCATTCATTAACTAACACAAGACCATTTCAGCCATTAAAGTGTAGTAGTAAAACTCAACTACGACTTTCCTGTTGACCCTCACCTAAATAATAGACGTTAATGGCGGTATGATGGCGGTACGTACAAGCAGAGTTTGGGTTTTAGCACTTCAGTAGCAGCAGTTATAAAGAATAAGATCTGGATGGATGGCGAAACGGTTAAGTAAAATTTAAAAACTAAGCAGAATTATAGAGCTCTTAACACGCACTTGTGTGAATTCAAGTCACTTAAGGAAACTCGTTGGTATTTCTATATTAAAATTAAACCAGAATAAAATATAATTCATTAAAGAAGATATCTAAAGCAAAACTCAAACACATACAGAAAACCTCACTGTATCGTGCAAGGCAAGTTAAGTATTTTTATGAATGAGCATGTGGAAGAAATTAAATAAATAAAACTAAACTTTATTTATAGAAGATAATGTACATACATACATCACAACTATCAAGTAATTCAAATAATTATTTTTTTCCTTACAATGTTGTGATACAAGTGAATACAAAGTTGCGAAAGAATGCAAGGTTTGAATTGAAAGTTATACGCTTTTTGGTAAATACTTTCGTATAGTTAACCGCTTTAAATATGTTATTTATAAATTACTAATACGTTTGCTACACTAAATTATTATTTCAATATAGGAAAATCTAACCAACTCGTTATATTTCGCAAACTAGAACGTCTAATGATTCAAGATTTTGCATTAATGGTAATTATGCCTAAGGCATCATTCCTACAAAAGTTCATCAAAATCGGAAGCGAAAATTTTTAAAATGTTATTTTTGTTATTTGGCTATAAATGTTTTTTCCCAATGAATAGCTTAAGTTTTGATGTCTCTCGGCGGGAGCTAGGTTTTGATGTTACACCCCTAGTTTCTTACGGTAATATTCTTGGAATTTTGTGTAGATTTCATCTTTGTCGAACAAATCGACAATCGACATATATAAATGAAAAATTTAACTATATCCAAAAATTTTTGATGAAATGGAAGCATTGATCAATTCCTGTTCTCTTTCTGAAACAAATTTTGAAGTTTTGGAAAATAGTGACAAGAACAAAAATCAAATAACAAGATATTTAAAATCAAAGCATCTAGAAAGTTCTACGTAAGATATATCAATAATGTCTCGTTAATGTTATCAACTACTTTGTGATATTCTTCGTAATTGCATTTCTGTAATCCGTATATCGCTCCTTGTCGGAAGTAAAGCTTGTTTCTTTTAGAGTGTCACAACTTTGAGTTGGCATCACTGCTTTATTTGAGCACCCATTTAACAGCTGACAGTTGATTTTTGTTTAGTTTGCTTTAAAATTTCATTATGAATCGACTCACACCATAGCAACGCGTGCAAATTGCTGAAATTTTGAAAAAAATTTAAACATTTTATTTTCCGATGAAGCCCATTTCTGGTTGAATGGGTACGTAAATAAGCAGAATTTTCGCATTTAGAGTTTTTGTCGAAACACCATTACATCCACAGAAAATTACTATTTAGTGCACTTTATGGGCTGGCGGAGGCATTGGCCCATATGTCTTCAAAAACGATGATGGTCAGAATGTTACTGTCAATTGTGAACCGTATAGGAACATGATTCGAAATTTTTTCGTACCTCAGTTACGTGGCATTAATCTTGCTAATATGTGGTTCCAACGAGATGGAGCGACATTCCACACAGCAGGCGCTCCTATTGATTTACTCAATGAAACTTTTGATAAAAAAAATAATTTCACGTAATGGCCCAATTCATCAGCTACCAAGATCGTGTGATTTAACGTCATTAGATTATTTACTTTGGGATTATGCTAAGTCACTTGTCTACGTCAATTAATCAGAAGCAAATTAAACACCCGAAAAAGAACATTCGAAGAGTTATCGGCAAAATACGGCCGCAAATGCTGTGAAACGTTGGTGAAAATTGGTGTTTCAGGTTGCGCCTTCTACGTGCCAGTCGTGGCACCCACATGACAGAAATCATATTTAAACATTAATTTCGTAAAATTTTCTTTCCACTAAAGCCCGTTTTATTGATATTAAAAATATATATGTTTTATTTTAATTTAAGCTTGTGGCACTCTATAAAAACACCCTTTACTTGGTTCGCTGACTATAACGCAAATAATAGTCTTCAGGAGCCCTAGTCCGATCCCTGGCGAGACTCTGTCATATAGATAATGGATTTTTTTTATTGAGCATTAATTCATATCGCAGGGCCCTCCATCGTCGATGTTGTTAGCATTAAATCTTCTTATTAGCAACAATAACGACAGATCACCTACGGGAAATAGTTTTTCACTTCGTTATCAAAACAAATATAAATATATGTAAGTTTTAGTTTAGCATTTGCTAAATCACTAACGGCCCTATGTATAAGCAAAAATTGGCATGAAGTTAGCATAAGTGGCAAAATTTAACATGATCTTAAGGAGTTTTGCCATGAAAGTTCACATTAAAAATCATGCTAGGGATTAGAGGTGGGTTCAAATTAGATAATGCGACCATTTCTAATGTCAAATTGTAGGAAGGAACTTGTTAACACCTAATTCAATTTCGTCACTTATGCTAACTTCATGCCAATTTTTTCTTATACATAGGGCCGTAATAGTCCCCAATTATAACTTAGTCAGTAAAATATTTTTTTATTAAAAATACATTGAAATTGATTATTGAGGGGTTTAACTGGATCTTATGCGCATTTCATTTTTGCATTGAGGAGGCAAACGGGGTGGTGTCTATATCTTGGGAACGAACATTTGGAGTGCGTTCAGAGTGTCAAATGATTGCAGCGTTTCCAAGCTGAGATCTTGGCAATCCTAGGGTCATGGAACTGGTGGCCAGGAATGTACCTGGAGGTAAGAAGGTGAATTCTATGTCAGCGTTAAAAGCTTTGCAGGAACACAAATGTCAAATCAAAACTTGTTAGTAACTATTTTCAACTTGCTTACGGAAATATATAGTGTCAGACTATGTTCGGTTTTTGTCCACAGGAGCGATGAGGGAAATAAAATTCCCAATTAATGACGGATAAAAGGGGCACTTCTCATTACAAATACGGGGCAAATATTGCTTTTGCTGGGCAATAGAAGGGAATAACAATGGCTGGGTCTTCTAGTAGAGGAGAGTTATAGCACCACCCTACCTAACGTAACTTAACCTTCTTGCCACAAAAAAACAACAGACAAAAATAAAAAATATTTGTGACATATACATACACATCGATGGCTTAATATAAGAAAGGCGGAACTCGAATTTCCATTTTTTTATAGGAGAAGCAAGAAACTGAAGAAAAACTTAAGCATTTACATGCAGCAATAATTTTTTAAATTGTCATAAGTCCTTGATTTTGAACTGTAACGTACCAAGATCTTCAAGGATGGTGCAATAATACGTTGTCTCCCAGAAAACGTTAAAAACGCAACTTCGAAAAAAATTAAGATACGCCCTTTTTATATTAAGCCATTGATATGTATATCTAAAATCAATAAAAAATCATCTTTAAACATTAAAATAATAAAGAAAATAATTTTCAAAAATTTCTAACTCTTTAACGTAATTGAACGAATTTTTTAAGAGAATACAATTTATATCCATACATGCGTAACTTTATCTCAAAAGTAAAGTTGAATATCTAAAATATAATGAATAAAAATGTAACTCCATCAATCATACTTTTTACTTTTCGAGCTAAATGCAACAAAATTTCGTTGAGTCATTCATTTAAACTTTCGATGTATCTTAAAAAAAAATTTTTATCTTTAAGTATATAAAACGAATACATTTTGTTCATACATACATACAAATACAATTAAGCAAAAATATTTCAAGGTTTTCGGTTTGACAGTTTATATTGGCAAATGCTTAAAACCGTTCAGCAGTTCGTTGAACTATTAATATTATTTACAAAAAAAAGTACTTTAAGCCAAACACTTTTATGTTTAATTTAAAAATCTTACTGTAACAGTTATTAACTTAAACTAATTGATTGAACAATGATTCATGTGCCTTGAAAGAATTTTTGTTTTTTTGGTTTTAGTTGAGCTGCACTGTGATGTTTTCTCTTCAATTAATCATTGCACAGACTTCTTAAAAAATTCACATCAGTGCACCAGGCCGAGTTCGGACGAAGTCATTCGTCGTGTTTTTGTTCCCCTAAATCGTAAGAAATTTTAAACATAAAGAGACCGTGTCGATGTAATTTTATGTGCGAAGTTTGAAAGTGAAATATTCCCGAGATATAGAGGTATAAAAAGTGCATATTTTAAGATATAGTCACTGACTCACTGACTTTCTAACCAGTGACACACTCATCAAATTGATGAAGCACTTGCACTATAGCTAGAGAGCTAAAATGTGGTCCACAAGTAGGTGTAGGTGAGCAACTAAGTACAAAGTTCAGAAAATCCATAAATTTTAAGAGAGGTGCGGTAAGTATGCAGGTTGCAATGAAATGATATGACACCCTAACGTTGGCAAATCTATATAACGCGAAGCAGATTGTAGTGGTTAAGTATTGTGCCAAACAAGAACTTGGTCAAAATACTTTTGTTGGTCAAAATTTTGGATAGAAACTTGGCCTTTTTCACATTTATGTTTTTGTGGGGATTGTATTTACATGAGATTATAAATTATTTAGAAATAATTGTATATATAAATGCTTATGAATATGTAAACTCACGTGCTTTTTGCGTTGGTACTATGAAGTAAAAAACAAACCATGCTTAAGAGTTATTGTAGGTTTTAAAATACATAATTAATTCTGGATCGGTATACAATGATAAAAAAAAATGATTTTTTGGTAAAACCGATTTTTTTTAACTATAGAACTACATAAACATTGTTGTGGAATTTTTTAGCCTTGGGTACATTTATTGGCTTCTTGTGGTATATTTATGGCTTGAATCCGCTTTTAGAAATCTTTTAAGAATTTTCTCAATTTTCCCGTTTAGAGTCCTCATCCCAGTCGCGGCATATTTGTTTTTATAATAACTTTTTTATAATAATATTTTCACATTTGCTGGATTGCGAATTCTTATCATTTTCGAAATGTAAAGAATCTATCGTGGTTTTAACGTTTCATAAAATTCTTTGCTGCATTCTACAAATAATTGAGTTTTTTATTGTACTCAAAAAGCATATCGAGAGCCTATATTCAATATACGTCAATTGGAAAAAGCTAACTTTTCAGTAGAGCGAAAAAACTAGTCTATTCGCTCATTATTATTATAAAAATAAAAAATGTGCTTTCTATAATATAGTTTAAATGTTTTAAAGATTTTAGTATTATTTGCGTATTTTTTTGTGTTAGCATATTTTAGTCGATCAAAAAACAAATATTTTCTTAGAGTTGGCATATTTTGTCGAAAAAAGTATGTTCTAATCAATTTGTGAAATCTCGTAATCAATACTAGATATAAGAATTGAAAAGCTACAAGAAAAAATTTAAAATACCATAAAAAACAAGTAAGAGTGCTATATTCGGCTGTGCCGAATCTTATATACCCTTTACCAACGTACGTACATATATATAGTATACAGACACATACATACATATTTGTTTTGTGAAAAAATTTATAATTTTTTTAAAGTTTCCATCTATGGAGCTGTAATTCTAAAACTTCAAATTTCATACGGCAAACTTTACTTTCAGAAGCATAGAATATATTCAATTTATAAAGAAAAAGAAAAAAATTTTAAACCTATTTAATTTTATATAACACAAAATGCGTGAGTTTCCAACCCTAGAGTCATAATTTTGAATTTTTCTGATTATTGATACCAATCCAGTTCTTTAAAAAATACATAAAATATGTTAAGTGCAGAAAGCAAAATCGAAATAAGGAAAAACTTAGTTTCATTTAATTCCTTTAATATTAAAAAATTCAGTAAAGTGCGACTTTGAATCGCGCACGAAAGGTAGGCTTTCTTGAATTTTTTTTTCTGTTTTTGGGCATTTCTTCATTTTGGAGATTTTTCTCATATTGGCGATTATTTCCTGCTTTCTGTTCTGGGTTTTTTTATAAAGGTGATTTTTTTTTGGTTTTTTTTCATTTTGGCGATTTTTGTCTGTTTTTTTGGGTTTTTTTCGTTTTAGCGATTTTTTTCATTTTGGCGATTTTCTTCTCTTTTTTAGGTTTTTTTTTCTTTTTGGCGATTTTTTTCATTTTGGCGATTTTTTTTCATTTTGGCGATTTACTTTAATTTGTGCGTTTTTTTTCATTTTAGCAATTTTTCCGTTTTATGCGATTTATTTTAGTCTTAGAATTTTTTTTAATTTGGTGCTTTTTTTCGTTTTGGCGATTTTTTTTTGTTTTTCGCGATTTGTTTCGGTTTGGCGATTTTATAATATTTTGGTTTTTTAGTTTTACCGTTTATGAAAATTTCAATAGTTTTGCTTCTACGGTTTCCAAGATACAGCTAATTTTTGTAGTCTGTATAAAAATACACTTACCTTACAAATTTCAAGTGTATATACATATAATTAATTGTATGTATATTACATGGGATTTTAATATTTTTCGTTGCTCGTTTTGGAACACCCTTTATCTTCCAATTCTCATGTATTTGTTGTTGTAGCGGCCAAAGGTCTACACACTGTGTCCAAATTTCAGGTCTCTAGCTCTTATGGTTCTCGAGAAAATACTAATATAGTTTTAGACATAGTTAATTTTACATAACACAAAAAGTTTAAGTTTTCCAACCCTGGAAACGTGTTTTTAATTTTGTTGTATTTTTTTAGTTTAAAATATCAATTTTAGTCGTACTAAAGTGTAAAATAAGTTTATTTATTAAAAAAGAAATAAAAATTTGTTTTCGGTAGTTACTTTTATATGGCAAATGTAGTTTAAGTTTTCCAGCTCTAAATTTCAATACCAATATTTTTTGGAAAATTTCTGACACACCAGTCCAAGAACGAAGTCTCTAGCTTTTCTGGGAGCTTCGGAAAACCGATTTCACGTACAGACAGACGGACAGACGGACAGATGGACAGACGGACAGACGGACAGACGGACAGACGGACATCGCTTATTCGCCTTCCCTATGCATAAGGATCCAGAATATATATATCTTATGGGTCGCTTATTGATATTATAGAAATTACAAACGGAATGACTAACCTATATATACCCTTCTACATTTTTTTTGGTAAAGGGTATAATAACTTTAGCCTGACTAAAAGCCTCTTCCATCTCGAGGTGGTCAGCTTTAGCACTATCTAACTTAATCTCTATTGTATCAGGGTCACTACAAATTTTTAATTTAGAAAGCTTATATCATTAACTATAATCGATCTATACATAATGTTTCCATTCGATTAACACAACTCTAAATTATAAAAGTACTTTTATTTTTTATAAACCAATTAATTGAAGAAACCTATAACGACCTCAACAATTTTTTTTGCAATACAGTCTTCTTGAAGAATGTAATATGCAGCTCATTTTCGCTTTCTGGAACACAACAATACTTTTACAATGCATTTCATTGCTTTTCAAAATAATAAATCATTTATCTTTACAATTTTTGTTTTAAATTGTTTGAATTTATAAAAAAAAACTTCTGAAATAATTTTTCAATACAATTTTCAAACAAACAGGAAACAGAGGGAAAATTACTGGAAACTTCACAATACCTATCCTTGTCAGAAGGTGAATGTAAAGAAAAAATTAGAGAATTTAAGTACCTTCTATATTTATATCATGGTGTGTAGTACCATATTTGCATAACAAATAAAGGTTAACAGAGAGTTTCCCAACTTGGAAGCTTAGAAGTGCTCTCCCGCAAAACAGTAAAATACGACTTTTTCCTTATTGCCACAGATATGATGGAATATATAACACTCACATCTACATATTTCTTATATCTTATAATATATATAAAAATCAAAAATACGTTTATTTGTTAGGGGTGAACTCTTCAATGCCCCAACAGATTTTTGCCTTCCACCCCACAAAATATTTGTAAAAGACAGGCACGTGTTTTTATATATATATATATTACCCCGGTAAATGCTACGCCCCTTTCAGAAATAGTGATTCGTCCGACAGATGGCGCAATTTTTAGTTTTTTTGTGTTTTTGCACCGTAACTCAAGAACTACTGAACCGATTTTGACCAAACTTCATATACATGCTCTATGGGGCGTGAAGAGTGTTTCTATGTAGTTTGAAGTTCGTCCGACAGATGCGCCATATTTAGTTTTTTTTTTGTGATTTTGCACCGTAACTCAAGAACTACTGCGCCGATTTAGACCAAATTTTATACTCGTATACATGCTCTATGGGGCGTGAGGAGTGTTTCTGTGTAGTTTGAAGTTCGTCCGGCAGATGGCGCAATATTTAGTTTATTCGTGGACAAAATCCAATTTTCAAATTGTACCTTCAATGCCATATACAACACTAATGTTTGCTTAGGGCCAGCAACGCGGACCGGGGTCAGCTAGTATATATATAAAACCGGATGTGTGTATGTATATAACGAATGGACTCCAAAACGGCTGGGCCGATTTTCATGAAATTTTCAGGGAATCTTCAGAATATTCAGGCGGGTAACACTGTGAAGTCTGATATTTGATTTTCGGTCTGTGGGTGGAGGGTTCTGGGAGGGGAGGGGTAGCGAAGCACACCGGGTTAAGCTAGTATAAAATAAAAAACAAAGAAGCATGCATGCATTTGTATGTATGTATATTCCTTTTTAAGAAAATTTCGTTACCATCCATTAAGATAACATTAAATTTGAAACATTTTCTGGATTTTCTTTGTTGTCTGAATTTTTCTAATGTCAAGTGCATTAAAAATATGTAATTGTCATCTACTAAATTATTACATCATGATAAGCTACTAAGGGGCATTTGAAAACAATTACCATTAATTTGAACTTTGTTCGTAACAATTAGAACAATTAAATAGACAATTTTAGTCCACAAACAAATAAATACATACTTATCATTCTATATTCGCTTTATTTTTTATCACGACTTCCAAGTCGTCGGTCCGGTAGATAAAATCTGTTTGTTTTGTATAACGACATAAATAAATATAAAATTTTTCCAAATAATTTACTGCTTAATTTGTCAGGTTGTTCTTTTGTTTTTGTAGGTTTAATTGCACTTTTTGGTTTTCAACCGTTATTTTGTCTTTATTTATTTTTTTTTCTTTGTGCGTTTAACGTGTGAACTGTGTTCCAGTGGAGGTTTTCTGCTGTCATATAATTTTTATGTAAGAAAATTTAAAAAAAAATTTATATTTACCATTAAGCGGAACTAGTAGCTGTCTTTCTTTCCTTGCTTTAAAATATTTACGAGTTTTTTCACTTTATAGGTATAAGCATTAAGTAACAAATGCTATAACTTTTCTTTATTATTGCATTGAAGTGACATTGGCAGTGAGAATTTCAGTTCAATAATGACTTATTTTCTTTCAACAAGATGGGAATTTTTTTTACTTTTTAAACTAATTTACTAAGACTCAACTATGAATTATTAGATATTGAAACTGTTTTTTGGGATAATAACTCAAGAAAGTAATAAAATAATAATAAAAAGGTATTTTCATTAATAAATAAATTCATTAAAGTGCGACTTTGACTCGCGCACGAAGGGCTTTGAGCATTTTTTTTTTGCGTTTTTGACGTTTTTTCAGCTGAAATGATTTTTGTTGTTGTTTTTTTCGCTTTTTTCTCGTTTTGGCGAATTTTTTCAGTTTTTGGCGTTTGTTTCCATTTTGTCGATTTTTTTTCATTTTGGCGATTTTTCCGGTTTTTTTGCGACTTATTTTCGATTTGGAATTTATTTTAATATATCGGTTTTTTTCCTTTTATGCGACTTTTTTTTTGTTTTTGGCGATTTTTTTCGGTTTGACGATTTCATAATTTTGGGATTTTTTGTTTTACCGATTTTGAAAATTTCAAGAGTTTGGCTGTTACGGATTAATAGATACAACAAGTTTTCAAAATTACATAGTCAAAATTGCATCACCTGATGGAAGACCCTTTAATATAAATTTTTTTTTTAATTTTAGTGTTAATTGTTGTAGTCTGTATAAAAATACACTAACCTTACAAATTTCAAGTGTAAATACATGCAATTGTATGTATATCACATGGGATTTTAAAATTTTTCGTTGCTCGTTTTGGAACACTCTTTAATTTTTATCTCTCATAAATTTGTTGTTAATGCGCCCAAAGGTCTACACACTCTGTCCAAATTTCCGTAGCTCTTACGGTTCTCGAGAAAATAGCATGTGTCAGACAGACGGACAGCGTAGAGAAAACAATAGGGTTCCTTTTCACATTTGGTGTACGGATCCCTAAAAAAGACGAAACTTTTAATAATAAAAATTTGAGAAAATTTCTATGCAACCTAGAAGTCTTTTAATATGAATAAAATTGCTTTCGGATGCTTTCTGACTTACGTTACGCACTCTTACGAATAGAAACACTGAAAGTTGTGGCCTTGGAAATTTTTTATGCGCTCTGTTTCTTAAAATTAATTATATATATTAGCATAACTCAAGGGCCGTTTCTTCTATTTATTTATGTACATATATAGCAAAAATTAAAAAATTCAGTATTTATTAATGTGTCCAAGAAAAAGTTTTATTATTGTAGAGAAACCTAATTTCTTAATTTTTATTTTTCAAAAAAAAAAAAAAAAAGACTATAAAATAGAAAGCAAAAAATTTCTCATTATGTATATCGTTGAATAAGCTCCATACCAAGCGAATTATATTTGATTAAAATCGACGACTTGATTGGCATCTTTTAAGAATTAAATCTTCACTTGTATTATTAGTTGCGAATTTCGGAGATCTTTAAGTCAATCAATCCAAGGAATGATTTTAATACAAAATTAATGTCATAATTTCAATGAGCAACCATTTGTTAAGATACAAGATATAAAGTTAATTAGTTAGTTAGTTCTAAACAAGCCGTGGAGCAATAGACAATTAAGAACGTGGAATTATTATTACTGCTTATTTGACAAATTGTCAGTGTAGTGTTTTAAAATATATTTAAAAGTGTAAATTTAATGACATGAATTGTAAAAAAAATGGTACCGCTCAAATGGCTCCCTCTCAAGTTGATGCACAATTGCGATCGTTTTCCGGCATTTTGAATATTCGCTGGCTTCAAATTGGAATTTTTTTCTTTAATGTGTTTTCAGAACTTGCAATGTTAGTGGTTTGTTGTAATAAGCGATAGAGTTTAAAAAGAGCTAAAGGAAGAAGTCTGGTGCTGTCTCAAAATCCCCACCGTTGCGAAAGCTGTGTGAGCAGTTGTTTCATCCTGTTGAAAATCACAATGATCCGGACCCACTAAATGCAGCAACTTATGGTGGTCGGTTACATTTTATCGTAATTTTCCTCGTCTTCATGTTCCAGGTGCTTAAACAATCAAGCATTTGTCTGACCGCCTGGTGCAAACTACGACAAATACGGATTTCGCAAGAAGTGACGAGCTTCGTAGTGCTCAGTCGAGCGAGAATATCGCTGCTGTTGCCAACTAATCAGGGGGCAAAATACTGCACTCGTTATCGAACGAAATTACGAAATATTTCAATAGAGTTTATATGGAAATATTTTAAAATTTCGAATCGTATCGAATCCCATAATTTGCCCCCAGAAAGAAAGCACAAACATCAACTAGACGACGATGGGCACCATTATGCATCAACATACGTTCGTTGCAATGAACTTAGGTGAAAGATCTTAAAATATTATGACACTGCAAAGTGCAAACTGTTCACGAATAGGTGGCTGCTGACCGGCAGGCAAGGTTTAATGAGTGACGAACCCCATATTCTTTTAAGTGATTGCATTAACAAATAAAATTTTCCTTAATGTGGTCCAGACAATCTGCATGCTATGCATCAAGAGCCACTTGCAGTGAAAAACTGACTGGCCACTATTATTTCGAAGATGCCGTAGTGCCACCGTATCCAGCCACCATAAGTCGCTGCATTTAGTGGGTTTCGATCATTGTTATCTTCAAAGCTCACACAGCTTTGGCAGTGATGGAGATTTTAAAACACCAATTTCCAAGTCAAGTACTCTCCATCTAGAAGACTTGAACTGACCGTTAAAATCTTAATATATAACAGCGCTTAAAACAACAAACCACTGATTTTGCAAGTCTTGAAGGCTAACCTTGAAGAAAAAATTCCAATTTAGAACCAGCAAAAATTCAAAATGCCATAAAATTACCGTAATTATATAATTTTATGGGATGGGGGTGCATTTGAGTGGCATAATTCTTTCGAATTAATGTCAACAAATTTTAATCAAACAAATTTGGACAATGCTACTCAAAATATAAGATTACTTTTATTGGAGTATAAAATTTTTTAAATTAGGCTGCTTGGTCACTCATGCATGCCTTTGAACACATTTGCTCGTGTGTGATTTACGCATGAAGATTGTATTTCTAGTTAGTGGAAAAATTCATTTTTTGTTTTCTGCTTTTTCGATATACGTGAACCCACTATCGGCGCAATGTGCCGATCTTAGCAATTAAGTCATAAGTAATAATACAAAATGGCTTTATTTCTCAACTAACTGAAATATAAGGACATGATTGCACTACACAGCATTCGTAGTAAAGCTATATGGATTTATTTCATAATGGATTGAAAATCAATGCCATTTAACTTCCTTACGACTTTATTGCAGTTAGCTATCGAAATTGGTATATTGGCCCGATACTGGGATCCCGGCTTTTTAAAATTTTATTAAACGAAATTCTGTATTATACGGCCATGTCACAGAGTTTACTTTCGTTCGGAAACAGTATTCAATCCACCCCATTTTTGTAGGAGATGGTGTCTAAAAAAGAAAACTAAAATACTGAAATTTGTTAGGTGTGTTCAGACTGTTGGGGGGCGCTGGTATGCTGGGGTATGCTCCGGCTAGGGCTTGACATCTTGAGATGGATCGATTATGTAAAGTTGTTTATGATCCTTAAGTGTTTAAGTTTTCCTTGCATAATGCTTAATTATTTTTGCATCAATTTTATCTTTATTTCATTCTACCATCTGCCAAAAATTGCCCAAGCTTGTAATTTTTGATTTAAAAGTTATTGCTAAAGAACACGGAAATCCCTCTAATAAGAGGTATAGCTGCAAGTTTCCTAAAAGAAACAATCTGCAGCTGAGTAATTACACCATAAATTTCAAATGCTATCCTTCTGCTTAAGACAATAAATCCTGGCAAAACACTAATTAAAGTGGAAGCATTAACATGAATTCTTTCAAATTGGCAAACAAGTATTAATTTGTCCAGATATGAAATATATGATTTTACTACTGCGGCAATTGCTCTCTTTTACTCTTGTACTGCAATCAATTGCAAACATTAAAGAATTTTAACTCTAAGTGTTCTTTTTTTTTTTTGTTATAGTTCGAGTGTGTGTAAGTTTCAAATAAGGATTATTGTTAGCAAATGAATGCCGAGTTCGTACCTTAAAAACAAAAATATCTTAAATTTTGGTAAAATGTTCTGCATCAGCTGCCAACATATGAAAAGTTTGTAATATAACTTGCAAACCAAATGCATTGTAATCAAAGGTTTTGCACCAAAAACAAAAAGAAATAACAAGCAACCAACTAAGTGTTTTATATTAAAAAAAAATGCAATTTTGCACATCTTTAACTGTAAGCACCTTGCTAATACGCCTCACTTAATGATTGTACAACATCAGCAATACGACTTTGGCCACACCATCACCACCAAAGCTGTCGTGAAAGGACAATGTGCATTACTGGTTTAATAACAGATAACAATAAAAAAAACTCTCTAAATGGCCATAATAAAAACATCTTCTATACAATCCCAACAAAAGGATCTCTAGCACTCCTTTTAAATTCTCATTTCTTTTCAACTGGGGAATTAAGGTTTTTTCAATACGATATTTAAGCAAGTGCATCTAAAGAGGCTCAAAAATTTGAGATTATAGCAAGTGCTTGTAATGATTAGTTAGTAAGTGTTAGTAAGCAGAAAAGAATTATATACATATGTAAATATACATATGTACTACGGAAGTATGAGTGTGGACTCACAGTTCAGGTTAAAAGTCTTCGGAATAAATGAAACATACACATATCGACTCCAACTGTAAATAAAGCGTGAACGAAAAAGGTCTTAGATATTGATTAAAATGTTTGCCTAAATCAATTAAATATTAGTTTGCTAACCAATAGGCCCAAAGATTGGATTAAAAAATTATGTCCAATCTACATTGGACACTAAACCTTTGAATTGTCTTTATTATATTTTTTTTATAAATTATTGAATTATCTATTAAACCGTATATCATTATAACAAAGTCAAATATAAATTATAATTAAATTGAGAAACTCAAAATGTATTAGAGGGCAACCTTAAAATGTATTGCACTACAAGCTACAAAACAAAAAATATATACTTTTGAGCCGGCTTATGCTAAATTGGGTGCCCCTGTGGCTGAGTGGTAGCGAGCTAGCTTCTCAGTCCAGAAGTCGTGAGTTCGATTCCCACCATATACCCTGGATGTTTTCCGCAAACAAGCTAATCGCTTCGCGGGTTGTGTTGTGTGTTAAAAAAAAAATGTAACTACATTTCCTTTTCAAAATGCATATCTTTTTCAACCGATGAACCATCCGCCACTTGTAAGATCATATTATTAAAATTAATTTGTCTATAACTTATCTATATAAATACCCAAATTACTTACCTTGTTTTGAATAAACCTAAACTTGTTTTGAATGAACCAACTTGAAGAAAAAAATTGAAGTGTGTTCAAGTTTGGTTACTCCGAAAGAAAGGTTAGCAAGTGCATTCCTATTATATCAACTATAGTTGGAGGTAGGTGTGCCTATAGGAATATTCAAAAACTATCCATTTAGAACATCTTATGTATTTTTATTTCCCCAATAATTTTAATGCCAATTTACGTAAAACTGGAAATTCTTCTCCCCGCAAACCCCTCTATGGAAGAGAATTAATAATGATAATACATATTCACCCTTATTCTAATTGTCGACATCGACGTCACTTTAACACAACATCAAAATATTAAGGCTTGTGTATCCGTTGGCGAAAACAACTGACTCCTGTTGGCAGGTTTATTCTATTTTCTAGACCTTAGGGAACGGAAATAGATTGCCATTAGCCCAAAATTGTTCTCGAGAGCGAGTAAACAATCCCCAATTTTTTGGTATTGTGTTAAAGTGACGTCGATGTCGACAATTAGAATAAGGGTGATTATTACAAACTCAATAATTGAAATATTGACAAAAATCAACTAAACTCTGTTTCGCATAATATAATCAGGTTGATTGGCTTATCAATTTTATATATGACGTTTCGATAGTTCTAATGTCAAGTCGATACAAGTGTAACGGGTCATAACAAAACTCTTAACAAATTTCTTGAGGTCACAAATGTAACAACAGGCATGGTTGCAAAATACCACAACCCTCGCTCACATTTCATTGCTTTTTCCTTGATTATTCAATATGTTCTTGCACCAAGTCTAACACTTATCACCTATTATAGTTGTCCAGGCATAGGGTAATTGATACTTCTTATGTTCCAGATACCCTTCTCAATAGTCCTTGTCCACAAGGTTTATTCTTGTCATCGCACAATATTTTCCAAATGATATACACTAAATTTGAGGACTTTCATTATTTTAGCTCTCCACTTATGGTATAACATAAGAATGTTAATGCTTTTGTACGAGGGATAACTTTATCGTCTTCTTATCCACCATGTTTATGCTTTACTATGTAAATTACTTTTAATATAACCTTTACAAAATTTTATTACTTTCATTGTTGTAAGCGTATGCTTTTCCCTACATCGTTTACAAATCATTTTAGTTTAATACCAGCCATTTCGGAGATTATCTGCAACAAACAGACAAAAAAAATTAAATTGTTTTTTGTTATAAATATACAGAAAAAAATTATTGCTGATTTTTTTTTTCGATTAAGTGATTGCTTAAAAAAATAATATTTTTATGGAAAATATATTTATTTTAAATGAAGAATGCTACTTCAACAAAAAAAATTTATCAATAAAAATTTATAAATAACACAGTGTGACAAAAAAAAATTCCTGCGAAATGTTACTATTTTTCTGGTAGGTATTGTCGAGTATAACAAAACTTGTAACTCCAAAATCTTGAGTTGCGGTTAAAAACCGGTTTTTCGTACCCGTAGGAACTTATCAACCTCTAACTAAGTTAAATATCAACTGATTTTAAATTTATGAACGGATATAAAAAGAAGAAACCAAAGCCTTTTGAATCATTTATATATTGTCTCAGTATATTTCAGATATATGTCTGTATTTTTTTTACCAAATATATTTTTTTCTGTTTTTTTCGACACTTTTCTACTTTGGACACTTTTTGTTCTTAGGCAGTATTTTTGTACTGCAACCGTGCTATAAATATAACTTTAATTTTGAAATCTATTTAATTAAGAGTAACTTGCTGGTTTGTTTTAAAAAATTGCCTCGAAATTAACTGAGTTTATAAACATTTAATTAAAAGACTTTTTGTTAAAAAACTATCTGTATGAAGTATTTCGCGTTCTATTTGTACGTTTTCGGTGTATTTGAGGTTCTAGGACGATGAAAGCACAATTTAATAGACGTATACAAAAATTGATACAACAGTGGTCGCCAAACTTTTTTTCTTGAGAACCACAATTTTCACACGTTTTTTATTATAATTGAATTATTTTGGTAATAACTTAATTTTTATTTTGATCTTATTCCAAATTAAATAGTTATATATGATTGTTGGTATTTCTTTTGCTATTACACAAACTCTTCATACTTAAAAATTATTTTCTAATTTTTAGTTCAGTTTGATATTAAAGCGTACTTTTTAGTGTTTATTTATACCCTTTACCAAAAATGGTAAAAGGGTATATAAAGGTTTGTCATTCCGCGTGTAATTTTCATAATATTAATCCTCACAAAAACATAAATGTGAAAAAAGGCCAAGATCCTTTTCAAAATTTCATCCATCAAAAGTAGTGAGATAAAAATGTTTACCAAGTTCTTGTTTAAGACAATACTTATCGCTACAATATGATATGAATTATATAAACTTGTACTTTTCAGGGTGTCTTGTTATGAATTGTACGACGGCAGGTAATAAAGTTATAAGGGTGGTAAAACACGACGAATGGCTTCCTGTAAATATACACAATGCGTGCATTGGCCGAAATTTGGCCTAGCGCACTACTGAGCGCCTAGATATGCGACACATAAAATATATGAATTCTGAATACTTATGCATAGGGAAGACGAATAAGCGATGTCCGTCTATCTGTCCGTCCGTCTGGTGTACGTGAAATCGGTTTTCCGAAGCTCTCAGAAAAGCCCGAAAGACCGAAGGGTCTTTGAGTGGTTTATCAGAAATGGTCCAAAATAGATTGGTATAGAAAATCAGCAAAATCGAGCAGACAGTTTCAGAGCTGGAAAACTTAAACTTGATTTTGTCACATAAAAGTATCTAACGAAAATTATTTTTTATGTTTTTTGTTAAATAGACTTATTATATATTTCAGTACTAATAAAATTGGTATTAAAAATATGAAAAATAAATAAAACAAGTAAGAGAGCTATATTCGGCTGAGCGCTTTATATACCCTGTACTATCATATGCACATATATCGTCATGTGAGAGCAAGAAGACTGTATTGCAAAAGAAATTGTTGAGGTTTATAAAAAAGCTAAAGCACTTTTATAATTTTGAGTTGTGACTCTTTACGATTTAGTGAGCGATATGCATACATAAGTGCATACATACATATTTGTTTATAATTTTTTGTTATAGTGCAATTTTTTTAAGTGACCTCTCGGTTTTTTTCGACTAAAGAATTTGCTTGAGTAAAGATCTTCCTAGAACATAGAATATGTTTAAATGCAAAAATAATTATTTTTGTAATTTTTTTATCCAAAATTTTCTTTTTCAATTACCATCCCTGGAACTATAATTAAAATTTTTCTGGTTTTATTACTAGTTTATTTCTTTCTAAAATATAGAATATATTTAATTACCAAAGAAATAACAAACTTTATTTAATTAGTTTTGTGTATCACAAAAGGTTTAAGTTTCCAACCATGGAATCATCTTTTTAGATCTTACTGGGCCCTTATACCATTCTCGTTCTTTAAAAAATACATAAAATACGTTAATTGAACAAAGAAAAAAAGAAATAAGGAAAATAGTAATAACCCTCTCAATTCATAATTTTAAATTTGTCTGATTTATTAAACCAATCTTTTTCTTTTAAGAATATAAGATATTTTAAATTTATAAATAAAAAGGAAAAATTAGTTTAAGTAGGTTATTTTTATATTTATAACAAAAAAAGATAAAGGTCCCAAACATGGATATGTCTTTTTGATTTTTTTTTTCAATTTCATATATTTTTTATACAAATTTTATTCCTACTGAAATATAAAATAAGTTAATTTAACAAAAAAAGCAAAAAATTTCTGTTATTTGTCTTCTTTTATATGGCAAAATAAAGTTTATATTTTCCAGCTCTGAAACCGTCTGCTCGATTTTGCTGATTTTCAATACCAATAGCCTTTGGACCATTCCTGATACACCAGTCCTTGACTGAAGCCTCTACCATTTTTGGTAAAGGGTATAAAAATCTAGAGTAAGGATCTTCCTAAAACATGAAATATGTTTCAGTGGAAAAAAATTGTTTTTGCTTATATTTTTAATAACAATGTTCTTTTTTTTAATTTCCAACCCTGGAACCATAATTTTTATTTTTCTAATTTTTAGTATTAATTTATTTCTTTCTAAAATATGCAATATATTTATTTACCAAAGAAATAATTAGTTTTATTTAATTAGTTTTATATATCAGAAAAAGTTTAAGTTTTCCAGGACTGGAGATATCTTTTTTTATCATTTTTATTCCAAACTATTTCTTTCTAAAACATAATGTATAAATAATATGTAACCAAAAAGAATAAAAGTAATTTGACCTAGTTACTTTAATATACAAAAAAAAAATTAATTTTTCAACCCTGGAATCATCCTTTTAGATTTTTTCTGATTCCTTATAACAATCTAGCAGTTCTTAAAAAAACATATAAAGTGTGTTAAGTGAACAAAGAAAAAAGGAAACTAAGAAAATTGTTTTATTCAGTTACTTTAATAGCCAGAAAAAAGAAGTTAAAAGTTTCCAGCTCTGAAGCTGTGGTTTTTATATTTATAATTTTCTACACTAAAGTTTTCTTTCCAAAACGAAAAATATGTATAATTTATAAAGAAAAGAAAAAAAAATGAATTAGACTTAGTTACTTTTATATATCACAAAAAGAGTAAGTTTCCCCGGAATCATAATTTTTTATTTTTCTGATCTCTTACACAAATCTCTTAATTTTAACAATATAAGGTATGTTTAATTTATAGAAAAAAAGAAAAAAGTAGTTTTAGTAAATTACTTTTATATGACAACAAAAAAGGTAAAGTTTTCTAACCCTGAAAATATTTTTTTAATTTTTTTATTTTTTTAAATTTGAAATACCAATTTTCTTCATACCTAAATATAAAATAAGTTTATTTATTAAAAAAAATAAAAATTTGTTGTCGTTAGTTACTTTTATATGGCAAAATAAAGTTTAAGTTTTCCAGCTCTGCAACAGTCTGGTCGATTTCGCTGATTTTCAATACAAATCTATTTTGGGCCATTACTGACTGATACACCAGTCCAAAACGAAGTCTCTAGCTTTTCTGGGAGCTTCGGAAAACTGATTTCACGTACACCAGACGGACGGACGGACAGACGGACATGGCTTGTTCGTCTTCCCTATGCATAAGGATCCTGCATATGCACTCTTTATTGGTTGCTTATTAATATTGTGGAAATTACACATGGAATCACAAACCTATATATACCCTTTTACCATTCTTCGGTAAAGGGTATAAAAATCAAAAAGACGATTCCATGATTGGAAAACGTACACTTTTTGTGATATATAAAACCAATTAAATAAAACTAGTTATTTCTTTGGTTATTTAATATATTCTATATTTTAGTAGGAAATAATAAGTATTCAAACGAGAAAAATCAAAATTATGACTCCAGGGTTGGAAATTGAAAATAAAAATTTTTGGGTAAATAATAACCACAAATAATATATTTTTTTTCAGTTAAACGAGTATTTCATGTCTTAAGAAGATCCTTACTCAAGACTTACGCCCTTATGCAAAAACAATTGTTAAGCTTAAAGTTGGTTTAACAAACGAATTTTGTATGGCAAACCCGGTTTAAAAGCATGCTTTAACTTTAACAATCGTTTTTGCCTAAGGGTATTATTTTATATATGCTCCATTTTTATATGGATATCTAATTTAAGTATAAACGAAGGTTTTTGCCATGTTGTTAATTATGCTCTCAGTACAGTTATGTTTTAAATCGATGGTTTTTAGTTGACACCTTGTAAAGAGTTCTTATTAATGTGTGGTAAGTGGAGATAAAAATTAAATTAATCGCTAAAGAACAGTCATAGTCAGTGTGACCAGATTTTAAAATAATATTAAGCTAAATCACGTTTGAAAAAAAGCTAAAATAAGCTAAAAAAGTTACATTTTAGGCTAGAAAATAAAGCTAAACTTTTTTCCACTTCTTTGATCACTTTTCAATAGTTTCTTATTGCTAAACTAACGTTAAATATTACACAAACATATTTTTTTTATTATACATATAGAATATTTGCTTAATGAAATTATTTATTAATTATTATATTTTAGATTTAATGAAGAACAAAAGAAAAACTTCCCCAAAATAATCTTAAAAAGTTTTTCAAAATGTAAAAACATTTATACTAAAATACGAAAACTTTTTAAGTGAATTAATGCTATTTAAGGTAAAGCATGGATCACACTATCTGCACAATGTACCGAGTTTCGTCAGATCAGTGAAATAAAGTCATAAGTAAAGATTTTGCTCTAATTTATCGACTACTTGAAATACAAGGACATAATTGCGCCACACTGCATTGGTAATAAGCCCATATAGACTTATTCCAGAATTAATTGAGTAATAATGCCATTTTGGCTTATTACTTATGACTTTATTGAGGTGGCCCGACGAAAATCGGTACATAGTGTTATCCAGGCTTAAGGCTATTTCAGGTTTTTGTTTTAAGTTAATTGATGCCGCTGAATGAACGTCCAACTCAAGTCAAATAATTTTATACCCAAAAAACTCAAAAAGTGTTTTGGCCACTAATATGAATTTAATTTTTTCCATTGGAACTCTAACCATTCTGCCATTATCTACTATTTTTCTTCTTTCCATTTCTGTTATAAAATTGTCGTATAATTTACATTTTGTATTTTTTGTAAACTATTTTAAAATTCTAAAAAATTATAATTTTTATAAGTTGTTTATGTTTTTAATATATTTTTAGAGAACATGCAATTTAGACTAAAAAAAGGCTAAAAAAGCTAAATGAGTTTTCAAAAAAAAGCTAAAAAATAAGCTAAGAGCTAAATGAAAATTTTAAGGCTAAATCTGAAACAAATAAGCTAAATTTAGCTCAAAATAAGCTAATATGGTCACGCTGGTCATAGTTATAAAATAAATTAAGGGCATGTTCCATTTCATTTCCCTAAACCAATTCCTTTCTGCTGAGCAAAATCCAAAAAATTCTTTAGGAAAAAAATTTTTACATAATACCGCGATATATCATTTGCAATGGGCAAATGTTTAAATTGGGACACGAAGGAGTATTGTTATGGAGGTACAATGCTAAGACTATTTTAGGGTTATTAAATAGTAGCAAGGTTTTTGAATATCTTGAAAGCGAGCAAACAAGTTCTAATTTTTTGGTAGTGATTGACGTGACGTCGATGTTGACAACTGAAAAAAGGGTGAATGTAAAATAGTTCTTAAATATTGAGTGTACATCCAGAGAAAAAACAGCTAGAAATCTATAAAACCCATATTCAATTAATAAGAAATATTAACGATAGTCTAGTCATGTTAAAATTTCTTATTTCAATATGAAAAAATATTAATTTACAGTATTAATTTATTAATTTTATTTATTTTTAAGTATCTCAGTATACATTTTCTATTATTTGAAAATTATTGAATTAATGTTACGCGTTCTTATTTTTAAGTTGCTGTTTCTCCCTGAGTGTAGAATAAAATATTTAACTACCTATATCGAAAATAAAATATATATAAACCAAATTATTTAGTCGAAAAAACCGAAAGGTAACATTATAAATTTTATCACAAATCAAATATGTATGTATATATGTGTCTATATACTACACATACATACGTTGGTGAAGGGTATATAAGATTCGGCATAGCCGAATATAGCACTCATACTTATTTCAAACTATAATTTATTTTTTCAATTTTTGGTATCTCGTGTCTTGTCTTCAAATTTATCCCTACTAAATGTTAAGGCTTTTACTATCTTAGCTTTCCAGATATCACGTAATTGTTATTTACACTTCTTTTCAACATAATTCACACCAAACTTGAGGACTCTTGCTGTTATAGCTTTCAAGATATAAGATATTTTGTACGAATGGGCGTGGCTCAGGCCACTTTTATATTCATAATATTGCATTGTTATGGGAACCTAATGCGTGTGCAAGGTTTCAAGATTATTGGACGTCTTGAAGTTGGTGACAATTTTTGAAATTTCCCACTACATTCATACATAAATAGATACACGCGGGTGAAGCTAATAAAATCGTATTAAAATTATTCATTTAATGGAAATTATTTAAAAAAAAAATTAAGACAAAAGCTTAAGGAATATCAAGCTTATCTAGTCGTAATGATTTCTTTATACCTCTTCGATTATCTTTTTATCTGAATATATATGTATGTCTTCGTCCGTTTTGAAATTAATTAGAAACCTTGTCGATGGCAACTACTTATTTGGCACATCAAATATTTTTAAACTTCTTTTGTTATACTTCTGTTCAAAAGTTTTTACGTATTTGCTTCCTTTCTTATACTATCTTGTTTTATAAAACTCCAGTAAAACGAAAACTTTCATTCATCACTGTATGTCTGTAATTCAATGACATATGCGTGTTAGGTTCGGGTACATGCTGTGACTTCTTTATATTTGGTACACGCCTCATGCTGTTCAAATAATACCAGCCGCGAGAGCAAAAAAAAAACGTTGTTAGTGCACTTTTTTTTATCAAATCTTGTGGCGTTTCTCCACGTTTGTGCATTTTTTTTAATAGCAACAAGTGCAGCTGTCAAATATTTAAGCTGAACTTGCAAATGTTTCATTTTTATACAAAATAACACCAGAGCGCTACACTTGAAGTTGATATCTATTTAATAAAATAAAGCATATTTCAAAAGATTCTTTTTTTCAGCACAATGTGTTTTCACAAAGCCCCAAACTTCTCCTGGTAGTGTATTGTTCCAGTCAACTAAATCGTTAAGCATTGCATTACAAGTGGCAAATAATTTTTCTTGCACCACAACGACCTCAACATTTGGATCGTTTTTACGCTTGTTTTCCATTGTGCGAGTAAAAAAATAAGTTGCAGATTGTTGTTAACAGCCTCTTTGTTTACTTTGGTTACGAGTATTGAGAATAAAAGTGCTCGAGATAAGAGATCACAAGGCACGCTTTCGAAATAAATAAAGATATTTTTATTCTTTGGCTTTCAAAAACGAAATAGCATTTATTTATGTTAACAAAATAAACAAATATTATTTACACCAAAATAAGAGAGGAAAATTTTGGAGATAAGGAAAACAGGCGTTGATTTCTTTTGGTTTTTTATTTTTTGGTTTAACATTTTGCTCATTGCAATTGAAAAACAAACAAACAAGTGAACAAAATCTCTTTTCGTCTTTAAGAAAACTAAAATGCAGCTGTTGTTTAATACAGCAGCAATTAAATATATAAAATCCTGATAAAAGTAATGTTAACGTCATATTTTATAAAATTTATTATAATATTAAATTTAATTTTGCCTTAATTTATTAAATAGCTTACATAAGAATTTGTTTCATAGATACAAAGTTAAGAAAGAGATGATTTATAAAAATTAAATTTTTATAAAAAATATGAGAGTTCTGTCTGTAATCAAGCGCTTCATAGGATGCACAAAGGCAAACATATTCTACTTAAATACATGTATGTACTGCATGCATATGGAGCTTTTTTAAATTATAGCTATTTGAAAAAAGTATGTAAAAGTCCACAAATTAAATTGCGATGAACTGTGGTGTCCTTGTTTATAAATTTTATATTACCATTGGCTTGATTTGCTGGAGAGACGTTCTTTGGTTAAGCTGACACTTTTTTTGTTTTTGCAACTGATTCTGATTTTATTATTTTCTTTATTTGTTTTATTTTGACCCCCAAAGTAGCTTTTAGAAAAATATTTAAATATCTTGGTATATACGAGGGTGGATCATTAACTCAGTGTCTCTTTGAATTTCCCGCCTCTTGATTGAAGTGGCAACACTGTTCCTCTCAAGAAACAACTGTCAGTTGACTCCTGTCTAAATTTGAATTAGCTGTGTCATATAGTTTGTGTGTGGCAGGCGTTGATAACAGACTACCTCGCCTTTTGAGAAGAAAATGGAAAAAAGTGAATTTCGTGTGCTCATTAAACATTATTTTTTGCCGAAAAAACCGTCAATCAAACCAAAAAAAATCTCGATAAATACTATGGGAACTCTGTACCATCAATTTCTTCAATGGTAAAAAAGTAGTTTCAAGTACAAATAACGCTGCACGTTTTCGATGGTCAATTGAGGTCATCAGTACACTCGAAAATATTGAAATAATCCACGATATGCTGTTGGCTGCTCCAAGAGCAAAAGTGCGTGAGATTATTGATGCCATAGGCATTTCATATGGCAGTGATCAGCTGGGTTTAAGAAAATTGTCTGCAAGATGGGTGCCGCGTTTGCTCTCAATTGACCATAAACGTAAACGTGTGACAACTTCAAAGGATTCTTTTGTAACTGTGGATGAAACATGGATCCATTACTGTACTCCGGAGACCAAGCAGCAATCTTAACCTGCTCCGAAGAAGGCCAAGTTGAGTTTGTCGGTAAATAAGGTGATTGCAACAGTTTTTCGGGATGCACGCGGGATAAAGCACATCGATTACCTTCAAAAGGGAAAAAACAATAAACGGCGAATTTATTAAACCAATTTAATGAGGATTTAAAAAGAAAACGATCCCATATGGCCAAAAAAAAAGTTTGTTTTTCATCAAGATAATTCACGAGTCCACACGTGTGTAGTCTCAATGGTAAATCTCTATGAATTGGGCTATTCTCCGAATTTAGCCCCTAGTGACTACTTCCTATTTCCAAACCCAAAGAAATGGCTCGGCAGAAAGAGATTTAGCTCCAACGACCAAAGAAATGCCTTTTTAAAAGGAACTCGAAAATCATAGTCTTTGAAAGGGATACAAAAATTGGAGAAACGTTAGACTAAGTGTATTGAGTTAAAAGGAGATTATGTTGAAAAATAAATTGTTGTTTTGCAAAAAAAAAACTGTTTTGATCTGCCCTCGCATTTTAAATTATTATTTAAATTTAATGAGAATGTAAAATTTTTACTTAAAATTAAAGGATGTCTTCGTAGGATATTATCCCATTGATCATTACAGATTAGAACGAAATTATTAGTTTATAAGACTTGCTTAAGACCAGTATTATTATAAGGGTTTCCCGTATATTTTTTCCATTTCACCCTCTCTAATGCATACGTTTGACATTTTTGAAAGAAAAGTACTACGGTCATGTATTGGACTTAAACAATTTTCAAATAATTTAATTTATAATGATTCAAAATTAGTTCATTTGATTCTTTTTGTTATTAAAGTACACAGAAAAAGTATTCACCAATTAATTTTTTCAATTAAAATATTAATTGATTCAATTAAATTTTTAATTGTATTTATTAATTTGACTGGAAAAATTTAATTAATATTATCAAATTCTTTATAGGTGAAAATTTAATTAATTTTTTAATTGATATTACAAATATTTTAATTAATATTACAAAATCATTCATCTTACTTTTTTCTGTGTAAATAACAATTTTATTATTAGATTACAATTTCATTATAACTCTATTCTTAGAGAAATATTTGATTCTCAAAGAGGCTACAATTGGACTAACACGCCATATTTAACTCCTGTTTGTCCATGCGGATTTTTTACGATTGCACAGTGTTATAAATATGTATTTTAATTAATTTTTTCTTCACCAAGATCAAGCCTGTTTCTTAGTTACAAAGTAAAATCAACTGTAGAAAGCAAAAATAATGTAACATAAGGACACTACAATAATACTTACATGTATGTACCGACGTTACATCGAATAGGTAAAAATAATTAATGTGATGATCGTAAAAGATAAGCAAGAATAGTTAAACATACTTAGGTCGAGTGATATAACTTCGTGCTAACCAACATAGAACATGAAAAAATGGAAAAACAGAAAATTAATAGTGATACTTACAAATCTATTCATCAATAGTAACTCAATAATTGTATACACACTAATAATTTCTCATATTCCATTTCATTGAAAATTTGCGTTAAAAAGCTGATGTCAATAACAATCTCTACCCCAGTAGGTGGGCATGGGTGCTGATGAAGTGCGTGGCTGCACAGAAAAATATCGGTATTTCCCCCAGCTAATAAAGCTTTGTTTAATTTTTCTCCTCTTCTTTAGAAACTCACATTAATTAATAAAAATATTTCATTCTATAAGAATTGAAATTACTGAACTTAAGCCTGATTAAGAAATTATTTCTGATTAACAAAAAACTTAATAAAAAAGCAATAAAATTTAAAGAAAATCTGCTTAGTCCACATTGCAAATATAAAATCATAAAGAGCAAATATGGTAGATCCAAAAAGAGTTTATAAGTCTGGTAAAGCTATTTTTTTTTCAAACAAGATGAAATAAAGAAGCTACTTGCATCTACAGATTTAAAAACAATACACAAAAAAATTTTGACAGTTTTTTATATCTCCTGAAAAATTAGAAAAAATGGACTTAGCATATTTACCAATATTCATTTCATAAGCTGGTTGACTCGAAATGTCTCACACGTGACGGAGTTTTTCTTTACATTTTTTCTTTATTAATTTATATAGCATTTTGAAACTTAGTGTGTGATATTGAGGACTAGTAAACGGTCTATTAAATAATAAAAAATAAAATAATAAATAATAATATAATTTTTATTTATATATCATTACAGAACTATATGTAATTTAAGCGCTAAAAGTAGTTGAACTTATCTGTACGTGATAGTGGAACACTCCATATGTACTTGTACCACAAAAAGTATAACTTATTTCTTTATTTGATTGTTAGTGCCAATTGCTTAACAATTTTATTACTTTAATTTTTATAAGTGAAATATGTTTTCTGGTGGTTACGCATTGTCGATATGCATTCCATTGTCGCTTCATAGAATTCAACCACACATTTGAACACTCTCAAATCTCTTTCTTGAATGTTTTTTATATCTTAAAAAATAAAACATTTTTTTTTTTTTTTTTTTATGCATGAATTTTTATTTATTGTATCTTCATATATGAACTAACAATAAGTATTCAAATCTTAAATCTAAAAAATATAATTAGGCCCGACCAATGTCGGACATAAGCTTAGTAGTAGTTATATATAATACATATGTAAGTAGTGATAATCAAAAAGAAAAAAAATAAAAGTATTTTCAAGAAGTCCCATCTGGAGTGCTGTGAATAAGAGCCATTGTGTCCCTCTTTTTTAGGCGGATGTGTCCAGTAAAGTTCAAAATATTACGGGCAAGCGGATTAGGATGTGACTCGAGTTTTGTTAAATATTTGCCAGCGTATTTTGCAATTTCTTCAGTCACTAGTGGCATATTCAAATCACGATGTATATTTGAATTTTTGATGTACCATGGAGCCGATGTTATCATTCGTAAAATTTTATTTTGCCTGCGTTGAATTTTCTCTACATTTGAAGCTGAAGCAGTGCCCCATAGTTGAATTCCGTAGCACCATATTGGCTTTAAAAGCGACTTGTATATTAAAAGTTTACAGTCTAGGCTAAGTGTTGAATTTCGACCAATCAGCCAATGTACCTGAGTTAGTTTAAGTTTCATTTGAGTTAACTTAGAATCAATGTGGTGTTTCCATGTAAGTCGTCGATCAAGGTGTATACCAAGATATTTCACATGTGAATGTTGAGAAACAACTTGATTGTTAATCCGAATGGGGGAACAAGTATCTCTTCGTAAAGTAAATGTTACTTGAACACACTTTTGTTCATTTACCTTGATTCTCCATAAGTTTAACCAAAGCTCCATCTGGCTAATGTGTTCCTGGAGTTTGCGGGATGCCTCATCAGGGTTTTCATGCATACTAAGGCAGGCTGTATCGTCGGCAAATGTGGAAGTATGGATACTACTGCTCATAGGCATATCACAAGTATAAATTAAATATAAAACTGGTCCCAGTATACTCCCCTGTGGCACACCAGATGAAATTGTTTCAGGCCTACTTGTAAAGTCTCCTTCCGCAACAGTGAACTTACGGGAAATAATGTAACTTTCCAAAAGATTTAAAATGTTTATTGGTAAGTAAGTCTTCAATTTTAAAATAAGGCCTTCATGCCACACTTTATCAAATGCCTGGGAAACGTCAATAAATAGCGCAGAACAATACTTTTTTCCCTCAAAAGTTCTTCTTATAAATTGAACCAATCTGTGCGTTTGTTCAATGGTGCTATGCTGACTTCTAAAACCAAATTGATGGTCTGGTATGCACCCACTACTAATTAGAATTGGGGACAATTTTGTTTTGAGCAGTTTTTCGAAAAGCTTTGACATTGTAGATAAAAATAAAACATTTGAATGAAAACGTTAAATTAAACAAGTTTTATTTATTATAAATTCATTGAGTTCTTATATTCAAGCTCATATTTGTTGCAGTCAGGTCATTCATTTTAATTTTCCAATATAACGTCAAATTCACTGCTGTCGACCTTATAGAGAAGACATGCATATCGAGCCTTATTTTCGATTTTATCGTAAGCGACATAATAAATTTTTCAGGAGAAGGTTTTTTTTTTAAATATTTAAATACGTTTTTGTACTTAAATTGTTGCTTACGATTATCTCAAAAGCTATCAACAATTTTGGCATTTTGATTATTTTAAACTGAGGGTAGGCCCATAAAATTTTAATTTCAATAAAAAAAGTATATTTTCGATAGCATATCGCTTACGATAAAATCGAAAATAAGGCTCGATATGTTGTGAGGAGATATACAAACGGTTGTAATTTTTGAACCGGTTTTTGGCGAATAATGAAGTTGTCTTTTGCTCTCGTAGTAACGTTACTTGCTATTGAGTGGATTTCATTAAAACGACACTCAGTGCTGCCTTCTTCAGCCGTCCTAAAAAGGATACTCAGATATGGTCCTGGGGGATATCCCGTATCTTCTGAAAAAACATAAGTATGTAGGTATAGTCATAATTATATTAGCTAATTTTAACATCATAATACCAATTCTTATCTCACCTAAGACCCATGTACATATTTCGCTTTCTATTTGAGTAGATCTCTCTTAGATACAACTTTAGGTCACTATCATGCAATACCAATTTTGCAATATCGTGAAATAAATCATGTGTGCTCGGATAAGAATACCGCTCAATCTTCGTTTATAGGGCTGTTTTGGAAGAAGCTGAGATATTTACATCAATTTTTTTTTTTTATTTACAGCAAGCTAAGTTTCTTTAAGTACCAGCGGTAAGCGGTATAAATAATTTTCCCGTACATTTTCTCTTATGCCAGACCGACAAGTCTAAATTAAAAATACTGTCTTCTTTTTTTTCCAGTGGAATTTTCTTGCTGTTTTATGTACAAATTGGAAAACGTATACGTGCTTATACATAAATGCGTTTTGCTATTCGGTGGCACTTAACGCTTTTTAATCTTGATTGGAAAATCAGTAATTATTCCAGAAAAATATTTGATAAATTTTTAACAACTTGCTTTTTCATTTGCAGTTAAATTGTTTCAACAAATCTTATTTTTGCATCTACATCGTCATTGACTTTCTTTAATTAGAAAATTTGGTTATTTAAGCGAGTATTATAAATAAAAATGTTTTTACGCCAGCAATTAGGATTGTATGAAAAGATAATTTCGTTGGTGAAATATTTAAAATTTATTTGAAAGCAAAACTTTTTTAATACAAATACCGTTTTTTGTTTAGTTTAATAAAATTACTAATTTTTAATAAATATTATATTAAATCTCATTGTGATTGACCTACATCTGTACACATACGCACACACTAACACGCATCTGTATGTACATACATATAAGTATGTATATGTATTTTTATATATATGTATGAGCATGATTTTTATAATTCTAAAACAAAAGACTTAAGACATAAGCTTGCTAAAGCTTAAACGCTGCATTTAGCAAAAGTTCTTAGCTTTTCGCTAATCACACTTAATAATGCAATGATGTATAAAATATATTTAAACAGCAACTCTCACACTGTATTGGCGCTGACAGCAGAGTTAAAAATTGAACTCATTTAATGGAAAAATTATACAGATTAAAAAAAGGAGAAAATATTATTTGCAGTGGAAGTCATGTCAGCACAATATATTTCATAGATATGGAAGGAAATCTTAATAAAATATAAACGAAATGTTTATGAAATAATTATAATCTAAAGTAAAGTGGCAGAGTGAGCTTTTGGATAAGAATAGATGGTTGGGTTTAAAAAATGAATGCTATGAAATGTGTGAATAGTTGCTGGTATTATGTGAATAAAAATACTTCCGCTTAAAAAAGAAAATAAGAAATTAGAATTTCTAAATGTTCAACTTAGTCAATAGACTATTTGCCATTGCACAAAATATTCTTCTATGTAGTCTTGTTTGTTTTGTTTTAATTTTTATTTCATTTTATATTCTGCAAAATTTCTCAAGCATAATGCATTTTTTATATGTTATGAATAAGATTCTTCTAATTCAGATGTGTTGTGCTCTGAGCAAAAACTCGTAATTTACATTTTCATGTTTGGCTACTTGACATTTGGCGCTTCATCTTGGCACTTTAACCATTAACAAGCTGGTGCTGTATTTGCAATGTTACTTATGCAATCCGTGTGTAAGAGAAAACAATAAGAGATAGTGTAAAACTCGGGCAGAAAAAGCATTTGGCATTACAATTCTAAGTGATGCGCATATAAAATAAGGCAAACAGACTGTTTTCGTACTGCATACATAATCAAGGAATGAAAAAAGGGCTGGCTGACTCTGAACAATACTTCAATGTTTTTTTTTCCATTAATGCACATGTCTGAACTTTAATAAAAGAATGCCTGATTAGAAATTAAAATCATGTTTCCTATGCTCTTTATGAAAATAAGAAAACATTGTATAAAACTCACATGATGATGATGAAAGGCATACAATTATTTTGTTTGCTAATATTTTGTGGTTTGGGTATTCTTTCATGTCGCAGGTAAGTGCAACAGAAACCTGCTGCATTATTTGCTTTTTAAATAAAATAAATTTAAATACGACCGGGAAAAGTTCTATAACGACATCACGAAAACTTTTATCAAGGCGGCCTTTGGAACTGAGTACATATTTTTGCAAAATCAAATTTAATGAAAAGCAAATAAACAGCTGTCTTGCATAAATGATTCAGCATGCTGTTAAGAAATTATTTATACAATTGATTGACGAGTACTACCAAAAAAAAACTTTGAAGAATAGCTCAAAAATAAATAAATAAATTTTATTGTGGTTAAGAATTATTTAACTTGTAGGCATCGTGAACTATTGCCATGAACGGCTTTACTATCCAATACACATTTAAAATAAAGTTATCGATTACACAGGTCAGCAAAATGAAATTAATTATGTAAGGTCAAAGGTTTCGTAGTCAATTTGCTTACACTAGATACTGTGTATCAATCCCTTTAAACTTTTTTTTTTTAATTGAATCTCTATCTCGAGATTTTCCGATATCAAGAAAAAAGAGGATGCTGCATCACATAATTTCCAATTACTTGAGAACCAATTCTTTGATTAAATAAAAAATGCAAAGAAAGCTACGAAACAAATCGACCTTTAAATTACTTCCTTATTAATTTTTTAACATCCTTATAGTTTCGGAGATATTCAGAAAGTTTTATACAAAAACAAATATTTTTTCAAAAAAATTTAGAAAATCGTTTGTTAAAAGACTCATTAAAATTTTACACTGAAGAAAATTTTATATATTATTATTAATTGTTAGTTAATTATTATTATTATTCGAACTCCATTTGCTTCTATATTTATAATTTGAACAGGATAAGGTTTTTTTGTGTTACCTACATATCAAGCCTTGAGCGCAACATTATCGTAAGCGATAATTACCAAACTTTACAGTAGAAGTTTTTTTTCGATTATTTCCAAATACATGGATACAATTTAAAATGCTTTAATGCAGTTTGTTATAATTTTGGCCTTGTCGGTGATTGGGAGCAAAACCAACTTTGTATTTTCATATTTGGCACTAGTTATGGCGCTTACAATAACTTTTTTTTCATATTAATGGAAGAATTTAAACAATTTTGTCACTTACGATATTTTTCTTTTTTGTAATTTTTTATTTAATAGAAAAACAGGTAAGAGTGGTATATTCGGCTGTGCCGAGTCTTATATACCCTTCACCAAAGTGCGTACACATATATACTATACAGACACATACTACATATGTGTTTTATGAAAAACTTTATAATTTTTTGCTTTAGTGCAATTTTTAGTAAGTGACCTCTCAGTATTTTTCGATTAAAGAATTTGATTCAATTATTTTATTTTCGATAGTAGCAATATTTGAATATTTTTTTCTACATTCTGTGGTTAAGAAATATTTTACATTCACTCTTATTCCAGTTAACATCGACGTCACGTCAGTACAATACCCAAAAAATGGGGGTTTGTTTACTCGCTCTCGAGATGCTCAAAATCCGTGCTGCTATTTAATAACTATAAGATAGTCTTATTATTGCACCTCCATACCAAGTAAACTAACTTGTTTTATACTTTCCCGTATTTAATAACCATTGATGTTGCAAAGCTGTTTAGTGTCTTAATTTAAACTTCTCATTGCAAATAGTATACATCGTGGTATTATGTAAACGGTTTATTCCTACAGAATCAGCAGTATTGCGTATGTCGTGTCTAATATTCGTTCACGAGAGTTTTGTTCTGGATTAAAGAAAACTTATACATGTTTCCTTTAAGAACAAAACTCTCGCAGGCGAATATTTGACTCGACATACGCAATACGGGTGAATGTTTTTGAATTTTGTTCAGCAGAAAGTAAAGGTATCAGGAAAATCAAACGGAACGTGTCTTTTAATTTATTTTATTTTTATGACTGTTATTTAGCGATAAATTTTATTTTTATCGCTAAATATTATATATATGAATATTATTATAATAAGAACTCGTTACAAGCTGTAAAGGAAAAACCATCGATTTGAAAAATTAACATGTATAAGCAATCTTGGGTAATGATCTTCCTAAAACATGAAATATGTTTCACTGAAAAAAAATAATTTTTGGTTATATTTTACCAAAACTATTTTTTTTTTAATTTCCAACCCTGGAACTATATTTTTGATTTTTCTGTTTCTTAATACTAACTTGTTTCTTTCTAATATTATGGAAATATTATGGAAATTACACACGGAATTACAAACATGTATATATATACCCTTTTCCATTTTTGGTAAGGGGTATAAAAAGAAAAAAATTATTTAGACATAGTTAATTTTACATAACACAGAAAGTGTAAGTTTCCCAATCCTGGAATCATAATTTTTTTATTTTTCTGATCTCTTACAACAATTTCTGTCTTTTAAGAATATAAGTTATGTTTAATTTATAAAAAAAGGAAAAATTAGTTTTAGTCAGTTAATTTTATATAACAAAAAAAGTTAAAGTTTTCCAACCCTGGAAACGTCTTTTTAATTTTTTTATATTTTCTTAATTTAAAATACCAATTTTAGCCGTACTGAAGTGTAAAATAAGTTTATTTATTAAAAAAATAAAAATTTGTTTTCGGTAGTTACTTTTATATGGCAAAATAAAGTTTAAGTTTTCCAGCTCTGCAATTGTCTGCTCGATGTTGCTGAGTTTCAATATCACTCTATTTTGTAAAATTTTTGATACACTAGTCCAATAACGAAGTCTCTAGCTTTTCTGGGAGCTTCGGAAAACCGATTTCACGTACAGACAGACGGACAGACGGACAGACAGACGGAATAACAAACCTATATACATATACCCTTTTACCATTTTTTTGGTAAAGGCTATAAGAACCTCCGAATATATCTAGAGAAAATGTGATATTTTTTAAACGGCTGGACCGATTTAAATCATAGCTAAGAACCCTCTCGATCAAGCCACCTTTCAAACATGAAAAAACTTAATTAAAATCGGTCCAGCCGCTTTGTCTCGGAGAGACACATAGACACACACTACAAACTTATAACACCATTTTTTTGGTTGGGGTTAAAAATTTATCAAACTGATATTAAAATTCCGAGTTGAACGTTACCTTGCTTTCCACTTGACCTGAGATTCGATAAAAACGAATGCTCACTAAATCGAAGAAATTTCGAAACAAAATTGTTGGATATTTGTTCGCAAGTCTAAAGCTTCGAACTTCGAGCTTCGAGCTTCTCTCGATAGTTTTTCGAATGTGCGACGGTAGCCGAGTGGATATGTGCCAACCTGTAGTGTAGAGGTACTACGTTCGAGGCATGACAGCACTGTACGTTAAAAAATAACATAGAAACATACATATGTGTATTAATAGAACAAAGAAAAATTTTCCACGATAGCCTAGTGGATGTGTGCTAGTCTCCTAGAATGGGGATACCATGTTCAAATCCTGCTTCGTAAGTCAAGTTGTTAAAAAAATTTAATAAAATAAGTAAGTTAAATTAAAAACTAAAAATATTTTTTACTTTTTCTGCTGCCTTTTTGCGATATCGAAATTAGTTCAATATTCTCTCACTTTTGATATTTCTAGCGAAACTTCGATTTCGAATGTTTTTTAGGACAAAACTGAGCGACAGGTGAACTTTTTTTGATTAATTTTTAGTGTCACTCTCGATAGTTTTGCACGATAAATCGAGCCTTTTTTTCGATTGTATTGTAAGCGACATGTTATCGAAAATTAACTTTTTTATTGAAATTAAAATTTTATGGGCCTACTCATGGTTTAGAATTGTTAAAATGGCAAAATTGTTGATAACTTTTAAGATACAGGCTGTACAATTTTATCGTAAGCGACAATTTACGTACAAAAACAAATTTGAATATTTAAAAAAACCTTGTCCTGAAAAATTTAATTTTTGTCGCTTACGCTAAAATCTAAAATAAGGCTCGAAATGTTCGAGATATATTCGAAACCGATATCAATAACGAAAGTCTTGGTCAACTGGGTTACTCGTACGAAGACACATGTAAAGATGTATGTCAGAACATATCGTTCATTTACTTCAATAGTGTCATAACTCAAAAAATTCATTTTTTGAGCTAATGGTGCAAAATAATTCGGCAATTCGTATGTATTTTATCTTCTGTAAAAATTTCATATAAAGAGCTTGTACTATCACCTCGTGAGAGAAGAATATTCTCAATGTCTTCATTGCGATGTATGTATGTATGTAAATTAAAAACTTTAAACTCGTTTTCTGCAAAACTAGTTTTGTTGACTTGTGGCACTATTGAATTAAATGAGCGATATGTGTATATACTGACAAAAATAATTCTTTTTGTTTTGTAGAAGAAAACCAAAATCAAACTTACACTTATAAACAGTTTGAATATTTATCTGGCTGATCAAAATTGTCAGAATATCACACCAGAAACCAGCTCTCATTCACTATCCACAAAAAAATTCCTTTCGCTGAAAACGGTAAAAAAGTAAATTTTATTTTTATTTATTTAACAACAAGCACACACTCATAAAGATCACATCACAATTTATTCATGCCATGAATTGATGATCACATATTTTTTGCCTTGCTTATTTATTCCGTTTAAACTTTAAAGTAACTGGAAATTTGTTTACTTTATTTATTGACACTCAAATCAAGGGTGTTGTGGTTGTTTTTTTTTTGTGTCTTAGACAGTATTCTGGCTTTTTATGATTCAGATGAAATTCCAGCTGAATTCTTTCATGCTCTTTCCTTTCCCATTTTGGCTCAAAGCAAAGCAAATTTTTTAGGTTTATACTTATAAATCGTAGGGGTGAGGGGTTGTTGACGATGTTATTTACTCATTCCCACTGTTTGCTTGCTCTATTTGAAAAAGCTTATTAAGTTTGATCTTGTCACATTTATTTTATACAGTTGAACCTCGATTATCCGGCTAACACGATACTGGCCAAGCACGGTTAGTCAAAAAACAGGGTTAACCCCAGATTACTAACCATATTGTACACATCTGGAGCCTATATTCAAAATAAGTCAACTCAAAAAGCTAACTTTTCAGCAGAGCGAAAAAGTTAGTTAATTCGCTCATATTGTAAAAATAAATAATGTGTCTTCCATAATATGGTTTAAGTATGCTTACTAATTTATAGGTCTGCAAAAAAAAATTATTTTGCACTGGTTCGCGTACTTTTTGAGATAGCATATTTTAGTCGATCAAAAAGCAAATAAATTTTTAGAGTTAGCATATTTTGACAGAAAAAATTAAATTTTTATAATATTTTTTTTATTAAACACTTTGTAAAATCGTTACTCAATACTTTCCAATTTTCAATTTGGAATGCTTATATCATTGACTATAATCAATCCATACGTAATGCTTCTATTCGAAAAACTTTAAAAGTTATAACAGATTACAAATTTTTTTTTCTATGTTAAAAGTGATCATATCTCAAAAACTACCTTACCTGATTCGTGTTCTGCATGCCACATGCAATAAGATGTGAGGTCGACTTATAACAAATTATTTATTATTTAAAAATTTTGGAAATTTACATGGGAGTTAGCATTTATTTTCACCAAAAAAGTTATAGAATAAAAAAAATTGCTATAAAACGTGAAAAAATAAATTTTTTTTATTCCAAACTTATATTACAGGATGAATATTACATAGGGGAGCTATTTGCCACCGGAAACTCATTTTGACCAAATTTGACTTGACGTATTTTGAATATACTCGTAAGCCCTCAATATGTACATTGTAACTAATAATGTTTACTATGTAAAAAAAGATAAGATCAAGGTCCGCAATAAAAAATGTTTTATATTTCAAATTTCCGTAAATTAAATTCGTGTTATTGATTTTTCCGAGATCACAAAAATTTACCTAAAAATTGCGATTGCTACATTGTGAGATCAAAAATGACTAAAATTTAAAAACAACTTAAAAACTTAAAACATTCACAGCAAAGTAAAAAACAAAATAAAAAGATTTAAAAAATCGGCTTTAGCAAGAGGTACAGCTTGAATTTGCCCATCACACTATGGCAGTATTTGCCCAGAAAATTTTTGATGTAATAATCTTCGACTTTTGAGCTAATGGCAACATGTTTAACCCATATAATCATCATCAGTTAAAACTACGTCAACAAGGCACAGTGTAATATATCCGATCACTCTCCCACTATTGTTGCAATCTGTAACCCACTAAGAAGTGTTTTACCTCTCTCACATGTGAAGATGATCAATCATGTTAATTGGCTGGGACTCAAAAAATATCTCAGTAGTCATTTTAGGGAAAGCGTTAAGCTAAGAACATCCGATGATATTGGATCTGACATTGCAACCCTTAAAGAAAATATTAAAAAGGCTGGAGACTGGGTTTAATATAATTTCATCTACGGATATTGAAAGTCTCGTAACATACACAACTCGAAGAGTTGTTGACATCTGGAAAAACTTTATCCATGTTAAACTATCTGGAAGATATAGATGTCACACCTGCATTTAATTACTCTATGTGGCGCGCTGCTAGAAAGCTTGAAAGTTCCATTAAGTTTAAACCACCTCTACACACTTAAACTGGAGGTTGGACAAGAAGCGTATTTGCTGCGTATTTAAAACACATGTACTGACGTTATTGATTTACCGAACGTAGTTGCTCTACCCCCTCGACCCTTATAGTTAAAGATGCGGGATGTACAGAAAATAATTGCGGAACTCAACCCGAAGAAAGCGCTGGGTATTGATGGAATTAGTAACAAGATGATGATGAGTTTACCTCGTATTGCAATTTTAGAATCCTGCTATTTATTTTTAACGCCATATTACGACTGGAGTATTATTCACACCACTGGAAGCTAGCCAATGTCAAAAGGATTCTAAAACTCAAAGCTTTTCGGAAAGCTGCTCATGACTAACATTGGTGCAAGTTATAAGAAGAAGACCCGGGGAAAAGAAGTATTGATCTGTTCTCCTTATTGATTTTTCTCAGGGATTTTGTTTTTGGAAAGTTACATTATTGTCCGAAAGTTCATTGTTACGGAAGGAGATACATGAATCTATCTCTGCCAGTGTACCACAGCGGAGTATACTGGGACCACTTTTTATTTGATACATACTTGTGATATACCTGTGAGCAGTAATATCCACACATCAACATTTGCAACACAGAGAAAAAACTGTCTCATAGGCAGTTTTAGGCTAAGGGTTATCCCAGCAGAAAGAAGCAAAGATTTTTTCATAGAGATTCCTTATTGTTTTTATAAGGTAAATCTTATTAATTTTATAAAGAAGAAAACCAAATAAAATCAAGAACAAATCTTATTATTCACAACTTTTTTTACTCAATTCCTGTTATTTTTGCCACCAAAAAGACAATCCATAGAGAAAAACTTCTTGATTCTATTAGGTTTTCTTATAAATTGTAAACTATAAGGATTTCTTATTGATATTATTAGGTTGCCTTATTGATTTTTTCAATAAGGGTTTCTTCTTGGTTTTAGTAGGTTCCTATATGAATATGTGTAAAGCATCTTATTAAATTTTTAATAAGGAAATCTTCTTGATGTCTTGCTATTTCGTTTCTATAAATAGACATAGAGACAATTTTTTCATGATATTTTTAATTTTTGTATAAGAATGTTTCCACAATGATTTCAATGGTTATTCAGGCTGCTTGTTAGCATATTGGGTAGAGTGCTTGTCTATCAGGTAGAACTTTGTTGGTTCAATACTTGGTGAGTAAGTTAGTTAAGAATATAACATAATGTGATAATTGAAAAAATTAATAAGATAACCTCATAAAAACTACAAGATTTCTTCTTGACTCTTTCAAAAAGGTTTCTTTATGAAATTAATAAGATTTCCTTATTGAAAAAAACCATAGAGATTTCTTATTAATTTTGTTCTATTTTATGAAGTATTTAGTAGGCACTGTTTTCTCTGTGAGCCTGCCTTAGTATGTACGAAAACCCCCATGAGGCATCACAATATCTTCGAGAACATATTACATAGCTGAAAATATGGTTAAACTTGTGGAGAATTAAAGTAAACGAACAGAAGTGTATTGAGATAACATTCACCCTACAAAGAGATACTTGTTCCCCCACTAGAGTCGACGATGAAATTGTTCCTCAACATTCACACGTAAAATACCTTGGTATACACCTTGATCGACCTTGGTATACACCTTAGAAACACACATATTCAAGAATTGCTGCAACAAAAATTGCAAGTCTAGACCGGCACTTACTTAGAACCAGAGTCCGGAAATAAACAAAACATATAGTTTGATTTTTTTTTTGTTTCGTTCTTTGAAGTGAGTGAAAAAAACAAATTAAAAACAAGGACAACGATTGCTAAATATGTTTTTGTATTGTTTTTGCACATGAGCACAAACAATACTTTAACTTAATCACACGCAGATAGAAATGAAAACAACTAAATGGAACTAAATGGAAACATTTCGAAATATTTGCGATGAATTTGACATCAGCATATAATACTCGCACAATTTTATTGCATTGTTATTTAACACATGAAATTTATTGCATATACATAGCTATGCAGCATAGCTCTAACCGGGTGACACCTCTCTTGCTCTTGTTTCTCATTAAAAATATTTGACAAAGCAACAACAAATGTTATTTATTAACTACTTTAAGGCTTAGTAAATATTAAAATTTGCAACAATAAAAAAGAGAGTAAAAAATTAAATTAATTTTAGGTAAAAAGTGGCCTGTTTAAGGTGTTAGGCTACTCGAATCTAAGACGTTCAGACTATATTGATGTCTTAACAAAAGTTGTTCGGCTTTATCATAACTACAATTTTACCAAATATTTAGTGTTTTCTTTTTGGGAATTGCTACAATTTAAAAATTAGCCTAGAGAAACCTCCACCAATACTGTTACAATTTAAGTTTAATATTTGTTAACGCACTAATAATCCAAAATTATTATTTCACTAAGTAAAATATTTTTTATTAAAAATTCATTAAAATTGACTACTGAAAGGTTAATCTGGATCCTATGCGTATTTTAGTGTTGCCAATACAGATAATCAGGGAACCTTTACCCAAAAATGCATAAGAACAACTAGAATTATTATGTTAAACTTTCATTTAAATAGCAAATATTGTTGGCAAAAGTTTAGTAGTACCTGTAAGCTGTTCTGACAAAAGTGAAAAAAAGCTTTCCTTTATTTTTGCAAAAAAAAATTTTAATTTAGGCGAAAAATTTAAACAAGACCTATCACCCAAGTATAAATTAGCTGTTGGCCGAAAGCTGGCGATCCCTTTTTTTTTAAATGGCACACTGATTTTCAAAAACGTTTAAGGCCCATAAAACAAATTGAGCACCAAAATCGCCAAACTGAATATAGGCCTTTGCTACCCTTTGTTAGTACTATCGTACCTTTACTGTCCAGTCCGTACGTTTTTTTCAAATGTGTTCATTTGATGCATAGTGTTATAAGGCCTCGTATATTTAAATATGTAAGCACCAAATATTATATGCCGTATTCTTGAATTTTGGTTTGAAGTGTATGTTAAAATAAAATGTCCATACAAATCTTTACTAAAACACACTTCAAATACATATATACAAAATTAATTTTTTATGTTTTTTCTTGCGTTTGTATATTTGACCCTCTTGCTATCTGTGAAAAAAAAATTATTTTGAGGCCTTACCATTACCCAGTTAAAATAAGAGTGAATTGGAGTAGGCACGTATATATAAGTCCCAGGCTTTGATTCAGTAAACTGTGCACTTTCCAAGAAAGAAAATATGAACATATCCCAGTAAAAAAAGACACTCCAAAAAAGTCATGAAAATGTAGAGTTTGCGATCTGGAAGTAGTGCAAATTTCGATCCGATCTAATGATTTTTACATGGGGTTGTCATTGCAAGAAGTTCTCTTTTTCGCCGCCTGGTCACCGAATTGGAAGCGATTTTAAGAAAAATGTACTTTTTTGTGTTCTATGATAATATTTTCATCTAGGAAAAATGGCTAATAGTTACCTATTTTAACAATTAGTTTCTTTTTATAGGAATTTAAACGCGAAACAGTAATTTAATGTAAATTTAAGCAAATAACTTTAAAATTTTAGACCAAAATTAGTTCATAAGTTTCTTCAAAAAAATCGATTTTTTAAAAATTCTGGTGAGTAATTTCTAAAACTAGAGAGAAATTACAAGGTTTTGTATGACTAAAATAAACTTCTACTTGGTTTTCTGCTAAATATTGGCAAATTAAAAATATCGATTTTTTGGAAGCAATGAAAATGTACTTCCTTTAGAATGACTTCCAATTTTTTTTACTGGGATACAAAACGTTTTATGTATTCACCTTACCATTTTTCGAAAAAGTTTATTGATAAAAATACATGGAATTGTGTTGAAATTTAGGAAACTCTAATTTTTTTCTACCGTCTGTCATTGAGCTGTCAATATCAAATTGCACTAATTTCTAACTGGGCATTCAATCTAATTTTAAACCTAATTTTCTTCATGCATTCGTACATACATACATGCATATATTCTATACAGAAGTGACAGCAACAGAAAGCAAAAATTAATTACAACTTTTTATTCTAAAATTTAAACTCATAAAAATATGTGTGCAAGTATGACCATCTAGTGTTGATTAAAACAGAAAAAAAGCACACATATAAATAAATAAAATACTATTAAAAAACAAATTGGGGACAAATACCCCCTAAATGGTTGAGTGACCATATTCTTTACAGCACCGCGAAACACAATGTAAATGACAAACAATACAAAACGTATTTATATGACAAATCATAAATGACAACAGCAATGGCCGCAATTTTAAATAGTTAAGAATACTTTTTTTTATAAAATTTACTTGTTTATAACTCAACTTCCTTTGATTAAAATAAAAATAGTTTGTTCTAAATTAGAATTTAAACACAAAAGCGAAACAGCTGAAATGGGTGGAATTAATATAAAAACTTTGTTTTTGGGGCATGAGAATTACGGTGCATGTGTGTAAAGTCTTTTGTTTTTGTGGAACACATCAATTGCAAAAGTGTGGTGGAGAAATATTTTAGTGGAAGATAATTTGTGGTGAAAAAGATTTCTATAATTAAAAGGCTAATAAAATAATAATTATATGAAATCGCTAATATTTTGTTTTTCACATGCGAAAATGTGATATGAAATAAAGTCGTATATTATATATAGATATTAGTATTCAAAACTGAACTACATATCGTTACCTCAATATAGAAAGGCCCTTGCTCAATATTATATAGAAGAACCTCTAATGTATCGAAAAATGCAAAATTTTCTATTTCAAGAAAATAATGAGCTGGGGCCTTTCTATATGAAGGTAACGATGTGTATGTTTTTATATATTTGCTTCATTAATATCAAATATATTAAAAATTACAGATAACTGCACTGCTTCCTGCTAAATGAAGATAAGTCGGCAGTATTTTTTTTTAAGCGGAATTAATTTTATTCCATTCAAAATATTTACCACGGTCTTTATTAATTAAAGATACTTTTTAACCGACTTCAAAAAAAGGAGGAGGTTAAATGTTCGTCTTGTATGAATGTTTTAATATGTGAACTGATTTCTCCGCCATTTGGTAGCGCTTTTGAAAATTATTTTCTTATATATTTTCGGCTCCATGGTACATCAAAAATTCAAATATACATCGTGATTTAAATATGCCACTAGTGACTGAAGAAATTGCAAAATACGCAGGCAAATATTTAACTTAACTCCAGTCACATCCTAATCCGCTTGCTCGTAATATTTTGAACTTTACTGGACATATCCGCTTAAAAAAGAAGGACACTAAGGCTCTAATTCGCAATACCGCACATGAAACTTTTTGATAATATTTTTGTATATCTTTCTTGTATTACTATTTACTATCACTAAATTTATGTCCGGCATTGGTCGAGCCCATTAATTATATATAGACCTAAGATTTGATTACTTATTGTTAGTTCATTTATTTTTGAAGATACAATAAATAAATATTTTGTAGTATAAATAAATAAATAAATATATATTTTCTAACGTTCCCAGTAAAAACAGACACTCCATAGAAAACGCAGAGGTAGGGTTTTCATTGAGAAGTTATCTGTTTAGAAGCCTAATCACTCAATTAGAAGCGATTTTAAGAATAAATTCGTTTTTGGCGTTCTATAAGAATGTTCTTCAAAAAATTTAAAAAAACTCACGACCCAGAACTTTATTACGTGTTTTTAATAGACTTCAGTGTGTTCACAGATTGATTCCATCACATCGAGTTTTTCAGATTTTCTTATTTAAATGAAATACTGATATTAGAATATAAAATACGTATTAATTTTGGTTGAAGTGAAAAATCTTACACATAAATGGCTTCTATGATAAAACCTAAGATCTTAAATTAAATTTAATACTAATATAATATAATACAAAAATCGACTACTGCTTAGTAGATGGCTTTCTTTTATAAGTTTTATCTGCTGTTTCACGACTGATTTTTCAGCAAAAATCAACTAATATTTCTGCGGACCACTTGCCGGTACATCTTTTTTCCATGTGCGCAATATCTGGGGTGAACCTTTTAAGGTGCGAATGTGGGAAACGTACTTTGTAATTACACTTTGGACGTGAGGTATTCATTGTACCAGTTCTTTGTAATTTGCAGCCCTTCTATTTCCAAGAAAATTGTGACATATATTTTTTAACATTTGTTTTTATAAACGGTAAAATTGAGCTTTCATTACAAATAAAGCTTGCAGCAAATTGTAATACGATGAATTAAAACAATTTACATATTCCATTTGCAATAAAGGCTGAGAGTATAAAACAGAAATCTCATCGTTTATTCTTCCGGACACGTGCTTAAATTCCTCTCCATCTCTGTTCATAGCTTACACCAAATTGCATGTTTAGCCTTACTTGAAGCCCGGGTCTGCCAAAAATATTTTTTCCAGTCAACTAAAGGGTCATTTGCAGTGATTTTGATCTTCGGAATCACATGTGATCTTAAGGACCAATTCATACTCGTATATCCCACTAGCATAACCATTTCTCTTAAATCGGCAGATATATTCCACAAATAGCGGCAGTTCTGAATTATATTGAGCAATAATCTCAAGTTTTAGTAGGTCTCTCTCTTACTTACTGCTTGAGTTAATGGTAAGGAGGGTTTTTGTTTTCATTATATAGCAACACTTCTTTCCAAACCTACCTATTAAATACCTCATAAAACTGAACACAATTAGTAATAAATCCCTCTGTTTTTGTTTTTCAATAAAGAAATCTTATTATTTTCACAGGGAAAACCTTTTTGAAAAAAACCAAGAAGAAATCTTCTAGTTTTTATTAGGTTATCTTATTGATTTTTTCAATAAGGTTTTCTTCTTGTTTTTACTAGGCAACCCAATAAAAAATAAAAAAAATTTGTGTCTTTATTCTCTGTACTTATGTATTTTCATTTAAATTCAATACCATATACATATGTATGTATGTATGTAGTATATTGTAGATGTTATTTATTTATACATACATACATACACATTATGTTATATTCTTAACTAACTTACTCACCAAGTATTGAACCAGCAAACTTCTGACTGATAGACAATCACTCCAACCAATATGCTAACAAGCAGCCTGAATAACCATTGAAATAATTGTGCAAACATTTTTATACAAAAACGAAAAAGATCATAAAAAATTGTCTCTATGTCTATTTATAGATATGCAATAACAAGACACCTTATAAAATCAAGAAGATTTCCGTATTAAAAAATATCAATAAGATGCTTTACAGATAATCATATAGGAACCTAATAAAATCAAGAAGAAAACCTTTTTAAAAAAATTAATAAGGCAACCTAATAAAAGCAAAAACAAATCCCTATAGTTTATACTTTATAAGAAACCCTAATAGAATCAAGAAGTTTTTCTCTATGGATTGTTTTTGGTGCCAAAAATAACGGAAATTCAGTAAAAGAAAGTTGTGAATAATAAGATTTTTTCTTGATAAAATTAATAAGATTTACCACATAAAAACAATAAGGAATCTCTATGAAAAAATTTTCGCTTTTTTCTGCTGTGATACCCCTTAGCCTAAAAACGTTTCATAGAGAAAATCTTCTTGATTCTATGAGGCAGTTTTTTCTCTGTGTATATTCCTATTGTTACTAAATTTTTTTTTAAATACGAGGAACCATAAAAAAATATCTCATTCAGTTGATATGGCTTTGCAATTGAACTACAAAGTGCAGGGGTGTTATTGTTAAAGTGGACTACCTGCATTCAATGTGAATAAAATTAAAATGTTTGCACATATTTTCATTACTATATATGTGGCATACTTGGCTTTCCGATAAACAACTAAAATGTATGATCATTGCCGGCTTGAGTGTTTTATGAATTTTCGAAAAAAAAACAAAAATTAAATTTTGCATTAAAAATATATTTTTTTGCCAATAATTTCTGAATAACTCCAAAACCATTGAAAATCGCAAGAAATAATATTCATTTTGAGTTAAAGGAAATTTTATTTTACATCTTTTGGTGTTTAATGTATTAATGTATTTAAGTGGTCATATTACCCACGCCCATTAAAAAAATATGTAAGTAATAAAAAAAAACTGGAAACGGATTGGCATTTAGGGCATTAATGTCCCTATGTATCATATATTTTTAATTAAAACTATTTTTTTACATACATTGCTATATTTCCCTCGTGCAAAAATGGTAGAAAGTTACTCATTTGCACAATTTGTTCCTACACAGAGTTTTCCTGTACATTTAGAACAAAATTAATTCATAAAGTTTTTTAAAAATCATGGTCAGTACATATTTTCTAAAGAGGAGTTACAAGGTTTTGTATGACTAACATAAATTTAAACTTGCTTTTTGCTAATTATCGCCAACTTAATATATTGATTTTTTCTTTCCTGCCCAGGATAAAGAGTAAATGGTTTGTTTTTTATTTAAGGCAAATTGCTAAAATTTTGGTAGATTTTTCATATGGAAGATTTGTCTTCTAATTTGAATGAATGGTGGACAGAGGCAGAAATAGTTCTCAAGATTTTTATCAACTTCCTGGTAAGTTCTACATTTAGCATCGCCAAAAACATCCATAAAAACCAGATTATCTTTTAATTCTCTATGTTTTGTTATTATGTTAATCAAATTCTTTTTTAAACTTCAAATCTCCTTTGTCTTTTTACTACTTGAGTTTTCCCTGACAATTTGAATCTTTCTTCCAATAGTAGACTTCTGCCAATCTCTTAAATGTTGTTTATCTCCTTGGTTTAGCTCGTTTCTTAATTCCTGAAAAGGTTTGGCTTGTTCTAGTGTGCATCTAGCAAAACACTTTGTCCTACAGTAGCAGTATGAGTTAATCTCATTTTTGTATTGAAGTACCCTTCGAAATTGAACTTTATGATTTTTTAAGGCCTTAATAATTTTTTTACTATCCTTAAAGATGAAGATTGGTAGTTGTTTTTGTCAATTTTCTAAAGTTACTTTGTATTCTCGTCGGTGTGAAGCACAAAAAGCTCTTTATAAAAGTTTGACATTGTGCATATGGGTTGAACGTACCTAGTATAAAGGATAGTTCCAGGAATATTCCTTGTTTGTGTTGCTCTCTACCATGTACTTTGTACATGTTTTATTGAGACATTATTGTTCTTGTTTCTTTACAAAGTAAGAGGAAGTATTGCTGTCACCGAGATCTGATTGGCTGTTGTTCTGTCATTGGTGTGAAAGCACAAAATAAATAAACAAGAAAACTTAAAAGAGCTTTCAAAGATTTTTACGTCAAATGCAAATATCAGAGTAAGATGTGCGTTTGGACGTAACTGATTTATGGTCAGAACAGTAAAACGCGTTTCATATTATTGCAAATATCAGTATTTTTTTTTTTTGCGCATTTGTTCTAATTTTTTTAAAAGCTTCTGTATGTTTAATTTTCAAACTCAATTAAACTTAAAATATCAGCAAGTAATTGTAACTGAGTCTACAAAATTTATAACATATTTTTTTATAAGTAACTTCCATGAGGAAGTAATTAAAATACATATATTCTTTTAAGTCTGGCGGTTTTTTTATTTATAACCTTTTTTACAATTTATTGTTTACGCTTTGTTACAAAAAATAAAAACTACAATAGTTAAAATTTTACGGGTGTTTTTTTTTCTTTAAATATATTTTTTCTATTTTACAAACATACAAAAATAAATTTTAGTTTCAAGTTGCGTGTTTAAAGAAAAAAACCAAAACGAACACAACCTGAAAAATACGCTAAAGCATTAATCAACTGTTGTAGGTGACATTGAATTATATTATACATTTTCAATTATGTGTTCATTATTACAGCAATTTTATTATACGCGTCTTATTTTATATATGTATATACGAGTACGTTTCTTATTCTAAAAAGGTGTAATAGAACTTTTGTTCGTTTGAAGTTTCAAAGCTAATTTATGGTTTAAGCAGATTTGCTTGGCTGCCTGAGAATTGTGATTTTTTAATTTTTGTTTAATTTATTTTTAGAAGGGATTTAATTAATAAGAATGTTACATTTGTTTTTTTTTATTTCTGCTGAAAAGTGAATTCACTTTTGGTTTCAATATGAAGGGTGCAATTCGTCTTGGCAAGTTTTCGTTAAACAATTAGTACGTATGTATATAAACAGTGTAGCCTATTATCTTACCTTGAACATACAAACAGCTGGCAATAAAATGATTAAAAATTATATTTTTACACAAATTACAAATTTTATTCCAATTATAAAGAAAAAGCTAACCGAAATCGAAAATCAACCTAATTTGATCCCTCACCACAAACTCTCGTTCCAAAGCGATAGTGAGATGACTGAAACACAGAAAATTGAGGCTTAAAGTTATTTAAAGAAACAACATCGTCCAGAACTACAGTCACTTCAAAAAGCTTTTAACCAGATAAAAACAAAACAGTTAAGTGCAGAAAGAGCTTTAAAGGTTTTGATCGAAGCAAACCTATGTATTTAGGTATAAATAAAATAAGCAGGTAAGAGTGATATATTCAGCTATGCCAAACCCTTCACAAACGTATGTGTGTATGTGTAGTGTACAGATACATACATAATTACATACATACATATTTGTTTTGTGATAAAATTTATAACTTTTTGTTATAGTGCAATTTTTAGTAAGTGACCTCTAGGTTTTTTTCGACTAAAGAATTTGCTTAAGTAAAGAGCTTCCTAAAATATGAAATATGTTTAACTGAAAATATAATTATTTTTGGTTATTTTTTTACCGAATTTTTTTTCAATTTCTAACCCTGGAACCATAATTAAAATTTTTCTGGTTTTAATACGAGTACTAATTTACTTCTTTCTAAAATATAGAATATATTTAATTATCAAAGAAATAACTAGCTTTATTTAATCAGTTTTATATACATATATAAAAAAAAGTGTAGTTTTCCCAACCCTGGAATCATCGTTTTAGATTTTTTTGGTTCCTTATATCAATCTTGTTATTTAAAAAATATATAAAATATGTTAACTGCACAAAGAAAAAAAGAAATAAAGAAAATACTAGTTTTATTTAGTAACCTTAATATCAAAATAAATTCAGTAAAGTGCGACTTTTTTGACGTTTTTTTTCAGTTAAAACGGTTTTTTAGTTTTGTCGGTTTTTTATCGTTTTGGCAATTTTTTCTGATTTTGGGGACTTTTTTTCATTTTGGCGAGTTTTTTTCATTTCGACGATTTTTTCTATATTTGGAATTTTTATCATTTTGGCGATTTTTTCTGTTTTTGGGTTTTTTTTATTTTGGCGATTTTCATTTAGCGATTTTTTTCAGTTTTTGAGGTTTTTATCATTTTGGCGATTTTTTTCATTATGGCGATTTTCCGGTTTTTCGCGATTTATTTTAGTCTTAGAAATTTTTTTAATTTGGTGCTTTTTTTCGGTTTGGCGATTCTATAATTTTTTAATTTTTTAGTTTTACCGATTTTGAAAATTTCAAAAGTTTTGCTCTTACGGCTTCCAAGATACAGCAAGTTGTCAAAATTACATAGTTAAAATTGCATAAACTGATGGAACAATCTTTTTTTTCAATTTTTTAAATCTTAGTGTTAATTGTTGTAGTCTGTATAAAAATACACTAACTTTACAAATTTCAAGTGTATATACATACATACATACAATTGTATGCATATTACATGGGATTTTAATATTTTTCGTTGCTCGTTTTGGAACATCCTTTAATTTTTAATTCTCGTGTATATGCTTTTGTAGCGACCAAAGGTTTACACACTCTGTCCAAATTTCAGATCCGTAGCTCTAACGGTTCTCGAGAAAATAGCCTGTGACAGACGGACGGACAGCGTAGCGAAAATAATAGGGTTCCTTTTCACCTTTGTTGTACGGAGCCCGAAAAAGGTTAAACTTTCCACCTCTGGAGCAGTGGTGTTTATTTTTCAAATTTTCTATACACAACTTTTCTTTCCAAAACATAAAATATATTTATAAATAAGAGTAAAAAAAAACAATAATAATAAGTAATAGTGCTATATTCGGCTGTGCCGAATCTTATATACCCTTTACCAAAGTACGTACATATATATAGTACCAACCCTCGAATCAGCCTTTTAAATTTTTCTGATTTAAAAAATTAATAAAGTGTGTTAAATGAACAAAGAAATAAAAAAAATAATTTTATACTTTAATATCAAAAAAATTCGAAGTTTCCATCTTTGGAGCTGTAATTTTCATTTTTCAAATTTTATACGCCAAACTTTTCTTTCAGAAGCGTCAAATATATTCAATTTATAAAGGAAAAGAAAAAAGTTTTTAGACCTATTTAATTTTACATAACACAAAAGGTGTAAGTTTTCCGACCCTGGAATCATAAATTAGGATTTTTCTAATTCCTTATACCAATCTAATTCTTTAAAAAATACATAAAATATGTTAAGTGAACAAAGCAAAACGGAAAGAAAAAAAACTTATTTTTATTTAGTTTCTCTATTATCAAAAGACGTTCAAGGTTTCCATCTCTGGAGCCTTGGTTTTAATTTTTATAATTTTATACGCCAATTTTTTCTTTCAGAATCATAAAATATGAGTAGTAGGGAACTCCCACTCCCACCGCAATTAAAATTTTGAAATTTTAAAATTTTAATTACCCAAATTTTAAAATTCTTGGAAATTTGTGAAATTTGATACCCTACGAGGGTGGATCAATAAGTCCGTCCAACTTTTTGTTTACATAAGGAATTTTTTGTTTACATAAGGGGTTTTGTTTGTTTACATTAACTTTGTGTGAACGGGTGATTTTTTTTGAGGTGGCATTAATTGTGTGAACGGGTGATTTTGTTTTTTGTGGGAATACGTTAAGTGGGTTCATAGGTTGGAGGTTTTTCTTTTTGCAATGTATGTATATATATGCCGACGAGGAAAATCATGCAATGATTTTTCCTAATACTAATGGGTGTGAAATAGTGAAAATTAATTTTTCCTAATGCCTACGGCAATATATGAATATTTTTCCTAATGCCTACGGCAATATATGAATATTTTTCCTAATGCCTACGGCAATATATGAATATTTTTCCTAATGCCTACGGCAATATATGAATATTTTTCCTAATGCCTACGGCAATATATGAATATTTTTCCTAATGCCTACGGCAATATATGAATATTTTTCCTAATGCCTACGGCAATATATGATTTTTTTTTTTTTCAAATGCCGACGGCAAAACATGATTATTATTTTTTCCAAATGCCGACGGCAAAACATGATTATTATTTTCTAATACCAAAGGGAAAATTGCCAGTGTTGCCAGACTGCAGAAATTTGTTATCGTAATAATATATCAGTAATATCAGAGAAAATATTTATTTATGTGTTCACATGTATGTGAACACCCCTAATACTTGTGTGTGGGGAGTCCAGCTTGATAGTCGCGGGTAATTTAATATTTTGTTTATTTGTTTAAGAGATATGTAGGTATGTATGTATGTATGTATGTATGTATGTGTATGTATGTATGTATGTATGTATGTATGTATGTGTATGTATGTATGTGTATGTATGTATGTATGTATATGTATGTGTGCATGTATGAATGTGCGATCGTGGGTACTTGTGCGTGGAATATTTTGTAGAATACATATATATTTTGCAACGCAATCATTTTCTTTGTCTACGATTATTTTAAAGCAGCAAACTAAGTACAGTCAGCAGCAGAGAAACAAAAAGTAAAATTTTTGAATGCTGCAAGGATACTGCTTCTAATTTTAGTATAAATACGCCAACATTTCTAACCAACACATCAGTACGTTATTGTATTTACAAGAAGTGTCATCAGCAATTGTGTTAAAGTGAAATAATAATAAAATAATTAAAAATGAGTTCATCAGGTTATCAGTGTAATACATGTAATAAGGTATACAAATACCAAAAGTCCTTTTTGGACCATGTTAAAAACCATAGTGTGCAGGATCAAGTGGTCGTAAGCCGGGGCATAAATCCAGAGCTACCGCAGACATCTCTTCAAAATCACCAAAATCCATCATTATCATTTATTCATCAACAATATCCTTCTCTTCAGTATCCTCAATATCAGTTACCATTAAATTTTCAACAATACGGTATGCCATGGAATAATCAGTTTTTGGGATACAATTATAATCCCAATGTGATGCAATGGCAGCCTCTTAATTATCATCAACAAGAGTACCAGCATCAACAACAAGATCATCAACAACAAGCTCAACAACAACAACAAGATCATCAACAGGGTGTGGGTATCCTTGGAGGTAATTTATTCGACGATGCTATGGACATAAGCTTACCGGAAAGTGATGGAGAAGTAGAAGAAAGAAGAGAAAAAACTCTGCCAACTCCAATGAATACTTCGCATGCTAGAACAGATGAAGTAGAAGCGAATGTGCGATATTATAAAATATCTAAAGCATTCAAAAACCATATTGCCACTTATGCAATTTTAAACAAAAAAAACCAACTTCTGTTGGAAGAATTTGTTGAAGAAAATAAAAATGTTTTTATGGAGCGACTTCAAGTGAATTTAAGTAAGCATTCAATAATTAAATTTCATGTGAGTATTGTGGCGGAGTATATCAAAATTGTTGGAGAAGAATTGGAGTTGTGCATAATATCACATGTAGCCAAAATGAGTTTGCTCACGAAGGCAGATAGCATAGAAGAGTTATTCCGTAAGCAGGTTGCGGAGATTTCAACCAAAATGTCCAAATTTGAAGAGCGAGATTCTGGTTGGACTTTGTCACGCATAGTCCGAGCAGAAATCAACATCAACAAATCTTCGCTCGTCAAAGGATCTAATTGGATATCCACACCTGGAAAATTAGAAAGAAAAAAAGCTTGTATCAACATTGAAAATGATGATGACTACTGTTTCAAGTGGTGCCTAATCGCTGCCATGGATACTACCAAATATCATGATGCAAGACGTTGCAGTTCTTATAATATTCAAGACATTGCTGCAGAGACGATTGTTACGCGAAATGGTGTAGCGTTAAATTTCAAAAATTTAAGCTTCCCATTAGGATTAAACAAAATAAAAGAGTTTGAGGTGAACAATCCAACAATAAGTGTTAATGTATTCGGCTATGATGAGGGGGCCAATCAGATTATTGGTCCTTATTATGTCACCAAGGACGAGAAAATTAGCCATGTGAACTTGTTGTTTTTGGAAAATGGTGAAGTTCATCACTACATTTTGATAAAAGATATATCAAGGTAAGTTAAAAAATTATACTACACTTTAATTTAATGATACATATACTTGTTTTATATATTTTATAATAGATACATTTTACTTATAAACTTTTATTTTATTTTTTTATCATTCACAGACTTTTGACGAATCAGATAACCACCGATAGGCACAAACTACACTTCTGCAATAGCTGTCTCCAATATACCCATAGGGAGAACGTGATGAGTACACATAAGGAGGAATGTGGGAAGATAGTCACAACTATGCCATCAGGTGAGGATGCCATTCTTAGTTTTAAGGGAAATCAACGAAAAATGGATGTCCCGTTTGTTGTTTACGCGGACTTCGAATGCGTATTAGAGGATATAAGTAATAGTGTAAGTAGTAAAACAAATTTAATAAAAAAGCACACACCTTGTGCCTTTAGTTATTTTATTAAGTGTCTCCATAGTAATAATTTAGATAAGCTTAGAATATATACGGGGGAAGATGCCTCCAAAAAATTTGTAGAATATTTAATTAAGGATTGTGAAGATATATATAATAACTATTTAGTTAACAATAGACAAATGGATACTTTATCCCCTTCAGATACTTATAATTTTTATAGTGCGGTGAATTGCCATATTTGCCAAAAATTTTTAGGCAAAGATCGTGTTAGAGATCACTGCCACATTAGTGGCAAATTTAGAGGCGCAGCCCACAATAAATGCAATTTAAATTACCAAATTCCCAAATTTATACCAGTTTACTTCCACAATTATTCAAATTATGATTCACATCTTTTCATTAAAGAATTAGGTGAAATTTCATTGCAACTGAAAGTACTCCCTCTCAATAAGGAACTTTATATATCCCTCTCCCAATTCACAGAAATGAGTGATGGCCATAAGCTTGAAATAAGATTTCTTGATACTATACGCTTTATGGCTGAGAGTTTGGAATCATTAGCCTGCAATTTGTCGGATAATGATTTCAGCACTATAAGGTCCTTATTTCAGTCAGAAAAAGAATTTCAGCTTATTAAGAAAAAAGGTATTTTCCCATATGAGTACCTAAATTCATTCGAAAAATTAGATGAATGCCAGCTGCCTTCACGCAGTGATTTTTTTAATAAGTTGAATAATAAAGAGTGTTCTTTAGAGGAATACTCACATGCTGTAGAGGTATGGAATACTTTTGGTTGTGAAACAATGAAAGATTACATGGAACTTTACTTAAAAACAGACGTCCTCTTACTGACAGATATTTTCGAGAACTTTAGAAAAGTTTGTAAGGGTATTTATGAGCTCGATCCTTGCCAGTATTATACAGCACCTGGCCTTTCCTGGGATGCAATGCTCAAATATACAAAAATTGATTTAGAATTATTGACAGGCATAGACATGTACAATTTTATGAAAAAAGGTATACGTGGGGGAATAGTACAGTGTAGTCAAAGATATTCGAAAGCAAATAATAAATATTTGCAAGATTTCGACAAAGAAAAGCCCTCAGAATTTCTCGTCTATTTAGACGCTAACAATTTGTATGGATGGGCTATGTCGGAATATCTTCCTCATGGTGGGTTCAGATGGTTATCACAAGACGAGTTGAATCTGGATCCAAACAGCATAGCTGATAATGGAACAGACGGTTATATTTATGAGGTTACGTTGGATTATCCCTCTCATTTACACGACTTGCATAATGATCTTCCTTTTTGCGCTGAAAATAAGAAACCTATGCAAGCGAAGTATAGCAAGTTGATAACCGATTTCTCTACAAAGCAATCATATGTGATACACTTTAGAGTTCTAAAACAGTGCTTAGAATATGGCTTAGTTTTAAAGAAAACTCATCGTATTCTAGCATTTAAACAATCTCCATGGTTAAAAGGCTATATTGACCTAAATACCAGACATAGAGCCACTGCTAAAAATGCTTTTGAAAAAAATTTTTTCAAACTACTTAATAATGCAGTGTATGGTAAAACCATGGAAAATGTGGATAAGAGGAGAGATGTTAAAATTGTTAATAATTGGGAGAGGACGAATTGCAATCATTTAGGTGCCCAAGATTGGATATCAAAACCAAATTTTCATAGTTTATCTATATTTTCTGAAGATCTTGTAGCAATCGAAATGACTAGAGTCAAAACCTGCTACAATAAACCAATTTACTTAGGATTTTGTGTACTCGAGCTGTCAAAATGGAAAATGTATAATTTCCATTACGGGTACATGCAACCTAAGTTTAAGACAAACCTCTCATTAAACTATATGGATACGGACTCTTTTATATATTCAATAAAGACTGATGACTTTTACGCTGACATAAAAAATGACCTACATGAACAATTTGACACATCGGACTATCCTACAGACAATATTTATAATTTCCCAATAGTAAATAAAAAAGTAATTGGTATGATGAAGGATGAAAATTGCGGTAAGATAATGACAGAGTTTGTTGGGCTGCGCTCAAAAATGTATTCATTCAGTGTAGAAAACCAAGATGATATTAAAAAATCGAAGGGGGTAAAGAGAGCCATATTAGATAAATATAGTTTAGCTACATATAAGAATTGCCTATTTAATAAGATTAATGTATATGATAGTATGTTAACATTTAAATCTAAGCTACATCAATTATATACTAGCGAATTAAATAAGGTAGTATTAAGCTATGGAGATGATAAGAGAAAAATTAGATCAAATAATATAAACATTTATGCATGGTATAATTTTCGTATTAAGGAAACTAACCCTGAATACGAACTTGACATGTTGCTAGATGAGATTGCTAAAATGCAAGAAAATCTTAGTTAATTAGTTAATTTTTAAATTGTATATAAAATCCTATTTATTAAGAAAAAATATTGTATTTGTATCCTATTTATTAAGAAAAAATATTGTATTTATATCCTATTTAATCAGAAAAATTGTTGTATATAAAATCCTATTTATTAAGAAAAATTCTTTTATTGTTGTTAAAATGAATGTAAAAAAAGTCTAAGAAATATTTTTGTATTTAAATCCTATTTATTAAGAAAAGTTATTGTAAATAAACTATTGAAAAAAGAATGGAAAATGTGAGTGGTTTTTTTATTTCTTTATTGGCTTTACTTCGTTGGATCAAAAAAAATTTTGTTTTTGCTTATTTGCAAATTCTTGTTTTCATGTCGCTTAAACATGCACAGTCTTGTTTTCATGTCGCTTAAACATGCACAGTCTTGTTTTCAGGTCACTTAAACATGCACAGTCTTGTTTTCTTTGAGAGATTCTGCACAAGAGAAATTGAATTTCACAATATTATGAAATTCAATTAGATATTTTCATAAAGATAAATAATTTAGATAATCGGATAAAATCCTCATATTTTTTTTTTACTACATACAAGTTTCTGTTATTTTATATTCGAACAGATGATTCCTAGTTTTCCTTTAGAAAAAAATAATACAAATCAAGGAATATTTTTATAATTCAATTTTATTTTATTATTTATACAATTTTATTTCATTTTTATTTAATTTAATTATAATGATGGAAACATTTCGTAATAGCCAATTATTAGATGTTCTAGTATATTTTTTCTTAAAAAATATATGGTACATCTGCAAGTATCAGGTCCCTCCTCACACTCAGGATGATACCAAGGACAGCTGGGGAAGTGTCCTTCAGTGTTGTCTTCATCTTCCATGACACCATATTCTTCGTTCTCATCCAGCATATTTTGGAAACATTTTATCATCTCCCAATGATCAAAAAGCCTGAAGGTTTCAAAATCTCTTAAGAGTACGTCTAATTTGACTCATTTTATTTGCTGATGAATGAATGATGATGAATGTTGGAAGGTTCCTTTAAGACTAATTTGTTCTGTAAATTTTTAAAATATCTATATGGTCTTTAAAATATCTATACTACCATCTCTATGTCATATTTCTTTTTAGCACTCTATCTCTCTCTAACCCTTTTCTCTTTATTCCATATTTCTTTGTAGCACTCTATCTCTCTCTAACCCTTTTCTCTCTATAACTATCTCTTTCTGTCTATCACTGTCCCCCACTTATTCACTATTTCACCACAATTATTTTCGATTAGCCTTTTTGAAGTCATCATCGCTACTTTTAAGATCATTTCCAGTTAAACATTCAGAGTGACAAGAAGTATCTAAATAAAAAATAAAAAAATGGACTCCACAACAAATCTAATTGCAAAATTTAATGCTCTAAATAACAAAACTTTAATACACGTAAAGGAGCTTGATTCTTCAACGAAATATACTATTAGAAATGTGGTACGTGTAACAACTAAATATGGACCAACCCTAAAAGTTGAAATGAATAAACACATAATGTTCCTGCCCAAACGATATAATATTTTAACTGATGACGATATCAAAGATCTCTCAAGCGGATCATATTGCCTAAGTAGAGAAGGTGAAGAAAACCTAATTGTCGAGAGTGAGCTGAGTGAATTTCTAATTCAAAATTCCCAATTTCCTGTTTGGCAATAATATATTAATTATGTATTTTAAATTATGAATAAAAAGACATTAAAGAGTTTTGTAAAATATAAATTTTTGTGTTTTATTTAATATTTTCAGTTATTTCATAAAGAAATTTAAGACATAAATGTCCACAGGTAAATGTATTGAAATTCTGATGCTGATTATAGTTGTATTTTATATTTGCACCAAGATATTTGACTACTTCCCAAGGAGGTTGTAAGTTTCCAAAGCTGTCGAAATATTCTTTTTCATTGTTGTTTTTATAGTATGCTACCCAATGTGTACCAGGTCCTGTTGATACATCTAAGTTGATTATTCCACATTCAATTTTCTTTGTTCGTTTTGGTAGAGTATTCAACATGAAAACTCCTCTAAAATATGGAATTTTTATAGAGAAACGGTTTAGGTCCATATCAGATAGTGGTCTGTTGGGCAGCATCTTTAAGAGTTTTTTGATTCCTCTTTGTGAACTAAACCATAACCTTTTTTATATGGTTTTAAGTAAAGTCCTTTTCCAACTGCTATAGATTCCATCGCTTTATTATGTCTAGTTGCTTCATCAAGTTGATTTTTTGCATTCTTTGTTGCATTTACAGCTTTAGCTATGGCAGCACCTCCAGTTGTTAGACTACCAATTGCACCCAGAGCAGTTAAAATCGGTATTAGAGGTAAAAAACCACCGATTTTTGGAACACGTATTATACGTGGTACTACAATTTGAGACTTTCTTCCTTTTAATGATTTGTTGATAGTTTTTCGTGCAATTTTAATAGCTGAGTTAATATCTAAAGGTTTTTCCTTCTTTAGTATTTTAGTTGCAGCTCTAATTGATGTTCTAAACAGATTTTTATCATTTGGCGTGTTCTTTTTATCATTTTTCTTTTTCTCCACACCCATACCAAATTTAGTTTTGGTTTTCATTGCGTTAGTAACCATATATGCAAATAATTTTTCTGCAAGACTACTGTCTTTTGCTAAAACTCGATTCCAAGCTGAATTTTCAAGTATTTTATCAGCTTTATGTCTAGTACTTAAATCCTTATTTTTTGAATACGCAATATCGTGATTTTTACAAGCAGAGTCCAATAAATTAATACCTTTGTCACCTCGATTTAAACGTTTTTGTAGTTTTGTTCCAGGTCCACAGTACTGATACCCCGGAAGATGAAGCTCAACAGGTAGAGAGTTTATTATTTTATCTACTATACCTCCTCCAACGTTTTGTGTTTTTATGACTAAACGTTTTCTGATATCGTATAACCATATTATCTAATTTTTTCTATAATAAGAGGTAACATTTATAAAATGTATTTAGTTACAAAAATGCAGTTAGTGAAACAACATAAAAATATTTTAGTTCGTTATATTGACGATTCAGTCAACATCAGTTCAAAAATAAAGCATAGCCCCCTCTTACCAAATTCTATTCGTGCTCTAATAGTTGGACCATCCAATTGTGGAAAGACTAATGTTATGATTGGCTTACTAGAAAGTGCTATTGGACTCAAGTTTGAAAACATCTATTTATACTCAAAATCTCTATATCAACCCAAATATGAATACCTGAAGAAACTAATTTCACCAATTAAAGGAATGGGATATTATACATTTACAGATAATGAATCAGTTATTCCACCTGACGAAGCTAAAACTAATTCAATTATGATATTTGATGATGTTGCATGTGAAAAGCAGAATAATATATGTACATATTTTTGTATGGGGCGACATAGGGATGTCGATTCATTCTACTTGTGTCAAACTTATACTAGAATTCCCAAGCATTTAATAAGAGACAATGCCAATGTTATTATAATGTTTAAACAAGATGAGACAAATATGAAGCATGTTTATAGAGATCATGTTGGTGGCGATATGAGTTATGAAAAGTTTCATGAAATTTGTCGAGAGTGTTGGAAGAATAAATATGGATTTTTGGTGATTAGTAAAGATAATGAATTAAATGATGGACGCTACCGGAAACCATTTGACTATTTCATAACTATATAAACTACTCTTCATAAACATTTACTTTAGTTATTAATCTAACTTTAAGCTTGATACATCTATTTGCTATAACCTCATCTGATACCTGATAAGCTGATCTGAAAACCAGACCAGCTACCTAATAACCTGATTTGATACCTGATAACCTGATCTGAAAACCAGACCAGGTCCTGAAAAGCTGATCTGAAAACCAGACCAGGTCCTGAAAAGCTGATCTGAAAACCAGACCAGGTCCTGAAAAGCTGATCTGAAAACCAGACCAGGTCCTGAAAAGCTGATCTGAAAACCAGACCAGGTCCTGAAAAGCTGATCTGAAAACCAGACCAGGTCCTGAAAAGCTGATCTGAAAACCAGACCAGGTCCTGAAAAGCTGATCTGAAAACCAGACCAGGTCCTGAAAAGCTGATCTGAAAACCAGACCAGGTCCTGAAAAGCTGATCTGAAAACCAGACCAGGTCCTGAAAAGCTGATCTGAAAACCAGACCAGGTCCTGAAAAGCTGATCTGAAAACCAGACCAGGTCCTGAAAAGCTGATCTGAAAACCAGACCAGGTTCTGAAAAGCTGATCTGAAAACCAGACCAGGTCCTGAAAAGCTGATCTGAAAACCAGACCAGGTCCTGAAAAGCTGATCTGAAAACCAGACCAGGTCCTGAAAAGCTGATCTGAAAACCAGACCAGGTCCTAAAAAGCTGATCTGAAAACCAGACCAGGTGCTAATAAGCTGATCTAATAGCTGATACCTCATCTAATAGCTGATACCTTTTATTTATTAAACATGGATGAGAAAATTTTAAAACAGTTGGTGTTGACAAGAAATGTCTTGAAGAAAAAGCTTCGTAGTATAAAAACTGGTGAAATAGATACACGTGAACAACTAAGAGATACATTTAAACCTATAACAGAACCACTGAAAGAATTCATAAATAGTTCTAAAAAAATTAAAAGAATTCCCATTAAAGAAGAAAATAAAATGAAGACAGAATTTGAAAATAATACAAGTTTAAAGTCTGAAAAACCATCACTCAAGATAGAGACAAGTACACCAAAGAAACTAGCAGAAGGAACAATATCTGATAATACCATATTATTTAACGAAACTAATACTAAAAATGATGATGATGATGATGATGAAGATGATTTTTACTCACAAACTTCCAATACAGAAGACACTTATACTGATTTATCAGTCTTGGAAGAAAGAAATGAATTAGATACAAACTATGGTCCACATAAAGATTTCAATAATGAATGGAAATTTGGTGATAGTAAACTTACACTTAGTGAACATAAAATACAAGTTGGTGGCCAAATATGGGCTCTAACACCTGGACTATTTTCTATAATGTTTTATAAAATACCAAAAAATTATGATAAATTTGAACTCGAAATATATAAAAAGATTTTAATTACTACTAATGCATATAGAAGAGACTATAAACCTGATGGTCAAATTAAGGGTACTAGAGGATATAAATATAAACATATTATTAAGAAATTTATTGACGAGAAAAACCAGGATAATTTACCCGAATCAACAGGATCTAAGCCAAAAGGTAGCTACTTAGGTGATGGAATGATGGAATTTAACATCCATAAGCCCAACTATATATACTGGGATGATCCAAATGAGCTAGTAGATCGACTTCGACTCTTGCTCGCATCACAAGCTGCAGGTCATAATAATCACAATAACGAGATTATATCAATTATTGAAGAACTACGTGAAGCTAATATAATACATTAACTTTAATAAAGTATATAAAGCATGTCTGTTGATAAATTTGGACATTATTTAAACGATACTAGCAACATAGTTTCTTTGAAAAATGCACCTAAACTGCTGGGGTTCTTTGTGGATACGAACAACAACATTGATGTCCAAAACAAAAGGATCAAAAATGTTGCAAAAGCTGTGGAGGAAAACGATGTTATCAATAAATTGTTTCTGCAAACTCAAATCGAAAAACTAGAAGAGAAATTATTAGCATACTTTAAGAGAGACAGTACTATAATTCAAGAAAATATTCAAATACAAATTGAGGATCTACATCGCGAAACAAAATTAGATATAGAAGAAAATTATAAAATTGAAAAAGATATTCTAAAAATTAAAACATCCTTTGAAGAACAAATTGAACAGCTTAATGAGAAAATTTATAGATTAGAAAATTACATGTTTGTATCAATAGCTGAAAGTGCTTCAACTAGATCACAACACTCTTCAAAAAATCTCTAAAAACAACTTAATGTCTTCAAAAAGAAATTTAGTAAACGAACTCCATAAGCAAGCACGAAAACATTTTGTGCGTCGCAGAGTTATAATGAAAGGAATAGATGACCTTTGGCAAGCTGATTTAGTTGAAATGGGGAACTATTCTAAAGAAAATAGAAATTATCGATTTTTGCTGACTGTAATTGACACATTCTCAAAATTTGCATGGGCAGTACCACTAAAAACAAAAACTGCACTTGAAACAACTAACGCAATGGAAAATATTTTTGAATTGGGGCGAATACCAAAAAACATACAAACAGATGATGGTAAAGAATTTTTCAACAAACACTTTGAAAAATTAATGCATAAATACAACATTAATCACTACTCAACATATAGCATTATGAAAGCATCAATAGTAGAACGATTTAATAGAACACTAAAAGGAATGATGTGGAAAGAATTTAGCTATAATGGTTCTTATAAGTGGATTGATATATACAAAGATTTACTTAATACCTACAATAGAAAAGTTCATCGTACCATTAAAATGCCTCCAATTAAAGTCAACTCAACAAATGAGGAAAAGCTGCTAAATACAGTATACAGTCATATGAAAATGTATAAAATATCAAAATTTAATGTAGGAGATCATGTACGCATAAGCAAATATAAGCATACATTTGAAAAAGGTTATACTCCAAATTGGACTACAGAAATTTTCACAATTACAAGAGTTCAAAATACAAATCCTGCAACATACATATTAGAAGACTATCTTGGTAATCCTATTAAAGGTGGATTCTATACTGACGAACTTTCAAAAACCAGATTTCCAAATACATATCTAGTTGAAAAGGTGCTTAAAATTAAAGGGAAGGAGGTATATGTTAAATGGCTGGGATTTTCTAATCAACACAATTCTTGGATAAGTAAAGATGAAATATTATAGATGAAAGAAAAACTAAATCAACAACAACATCATAGCAAAACAATAATAGCATTAATATTAAGAAACAAATGTTAATTTTAAAATAAGAAAATGAAATAAATATGTAAATTATGCTTATAAACCATACTGTCTACTAAACTTTATTTAATTGTAATCAGTCTGTTATAATGTCAATAACACTTACTCTGAGCTCTAACTCATCAGAATTATCTGCTAGTTACTTTCCTCCTATTGAATTACATGATGCATATGAGTGTGCTCTAACTGATTTTCATTCATACAACAGTATTCCAAATGTAGACACCTACAACAATATGTTTCATATAGGAGAATATACAATAGAAATACCAATTGGATCTTACGAACTAAATGATATAGTTGATTTTATAGAAGAGCAATACAAACTACTCTGTCCAGCAAATAAGATTTTTATTGAAGCTAATAACAATACAATGCAAGTTAAAGTTAATAGTTCCAAGGATACTGTATATTTTAATAAAGACAATACAATTGGAAAACTTTTAGGATTCAATAGCAAAATCCTAACACCAAACCAATATTATTATTCAGATCTTCCAGTTAATATTTTTAAAGTAAATCTCTTGCGAGTTGAAAGTAGTATCGCTATTAACACATATATGAATAGCTCCAAATCGCATACACTTCATGAATTTCCGATTAATGTGCCTCCAGGCTATAAAATAGATGAGGTTCCAAGAAATCTTATCTATTTACCTGTGAACACCAGAGAGATAAGTTCACTAGCGCTGCGCGTAGTTGATCAACACGGTGATTTAATTAATTTCCGAGGAGAGGAAATTACAATACGAATACATTTAAGGCCAACTAAATAATGCTAATATACAACACAAATACCTTAAAAAATATAGCAACAAGAACAACATCAACATTAAAGCGATCAGTACAACAGAAAGCATTAACAACATCAAATAAAAATTTTCTAAAGTCCTTGAATTTTAAATTGAAGACAAAATGAGTTCAATAATAGATGTCTTAGATAAGCCCTTGTCTGATGAGAATATAATCAAAAAGGACTATCATACATATGTACCATACTTACAATCTTACAACAATAATGATGAAATTAGAATTTCAATACAAAATCAAGATTTGTACGTGCTACCCAGTGAAAGCTACATTTATGTAGAAGGTTTTGTTGCTGATGATAATAACTCTAAATCTTCTTCATCATCGGACAACTTTATATTAAAAAACAACTTTGTGGCATATCTATTTGATGAAATTCGCTATGAGCTCAATGGAATTGAAATTGATCATACAAGATATTTAGGAGCCACAAGCACCATAAAAAATTTGGTTTCTATGTCACCAACAGAAAGCAACGTGATGCAAAATGCTGGATGGAACAAAATTGACGATGTCACCCTTGTAAATGGATTTTTCAATTTCTATGTACCTCTAAAAATGCTCCTAGGATTCGCTGAAGACTACAACAAAGTTATACTAAATGGAAAACATGAATTGATACTCTTGCGCAATAAGAACGACGAAGATCTTGTACGCTCGAGTGTTTCTACTAAAAAAGCTAAACTTACAATTTCACTAATCTCATGGAGAATCCCACATGTACAATTATCCGACTTTAGCAAATTGAATATGATTAAAATTATTAACAATGGTGCTTCTATACCTATGGCATTTCGCAGTTGGGATTGTCATGTCAATCCACAATTAAATATGGGAACTAGCCATATTTGGAATGTTAAACTAGCTGCAAATAGAGAACGCCCTCGTTTTGTATTGATTGCTTTTCAACAAGAAAATAAGTTTGTTCATTGTGATTTGACTAATTTAAAAGTACATTTAAATTCAGTCTCATATCCATATGATGACCTTAACATAAAGTTCAAAAATGAACGATATGCAATTAATTCTATATGATATGTATCTAAGATTCCAACAAAGCTACTATATGAAAGAATCTCAACCGCTTCTAACTGCACCAGAGTTTAAGACAAAAGCTCCTATTATTGTAGTAGATGTCAGTCATCAGAATGAATCACTCAATAATGGACCGATTGATATAAAAATAGAATTTGAAACAGCAACTAATATTGGAGCAAAAACATCAGCTTACTGCATTCTTATTCATGATCGTATAATAGAATATGTACCCATCAAAGGACAAGTGCGAAAAGTCTTATGAATTGACTAATATGGAAAACAACATAATTTTCATAGACGTACAAGGTTTCAAAAATAATTCAAATGATTTCATCGCAAAAGAAGTAGCAATTGTTTTCAACAATTATGAATATAACAATTTCATTATAAAACCCCCATTTGATATCAAATGCTTATCAATAGAAAAGCAAAGAGAAGCAAAGTGGCTAACAAAAAACTATCATCACCTAAGCTGGACTGCTGGATCAGTTTCATTTCAAAGCGTTTGCAATTTTATAAAAGCCAACGCAAGATGTTCTAAAATTTATGTAAAAGGTGAAGAAAAAAGATGCTGGTTGGAAAAAATTTTATGTCGAAAAATTTTTAACGTTGAGGATATAGGCTGCATAAACTTTAAACAAATGGAAATCAAGTATCCCGAATATTTTTATTGTAATTATCATAAATTTGGTGCTTGCGCACTAAAAAATGCTATTTTACTAACAAAAGAAATGTCTTGCTTTAATTAAACTTTTTCACTTTTTAAAATATGAATGTATGTATCATTATAAAATTTAAAAAAAAAATTTTAAACAATAAATGTATCAAAAATAAAATAATATACAAGTGTTTTCTTATTTCAAATACAAACTACATAAAGGAAAGAGAAGGAAGTGGGGAGGAGGAGAAGTTAACTTTTTTGCTTACTTGCAAATGCTTGGTTTTTGTTTCTCTGCTGCTGAGTGTACTTAGTTTGCTGCTTTAAAATAATCGTAGATAAAGAAAATGATTACGTTGCAAAATATATATGTATTCTACAAAATATTCCACGCACAAGTACCCACGATCGCACATTCATACATGCACACATACATACACATACATACATACATACATACATACATACACATACATACATACATACATACATACATACATACATATTTCTTAAACAAATACACAAAATATTAAATTACCCGCGACTATCAAGCTGGACCCCCCACACACAAGTATGGGTGTTCACATACATGTGAACACAAGTATGGGTGTTCACATACATGTGAACACATAAATAAATATTTTCTCTGATATTACTCATATATTATTACGATAACAAATTTCTGCAGTCTGGCAACACTGGCAATTTTCCCTTTGGTATTAGAAAATAATAATCATGTTTTGCCGTCGGCATTTGGAAAAAATAATAATCATGTTTTGCCGTCGGCATTTGAAAAAAAAAAAAAATCATATATTGCCGTAGGCATTAGGAAAAATATTCATATATTGCCGTAGGCATTAGGAAAAATATTCATATATTGCCGTAGGCATTAGGAAAAATATTCATATATTGCCGTAGGCATTAGGAAAAATTAATTTTCACTATTTCACACCCATTAGTATTAGGAAATATCATTGCATGATTTTCCTCGTCGGCATATATATACATACATTGCAAAAAGAAAAACCTCCAACCTATGAACCCACTTAACGTATTCCCACAAAAAACAAAATCACCCGTTCACACAATTAATGCCACCTCAAAAAAAATCACCCGTTCACACAAAGTTAATGTAAACAAACAAAACCCCTTATGTAAACAAAAAATTCCTTATGTAAACAAAAAGTTGGACGGACTTATTGATCCACCCTCGTAGGGTATCAAATTTCACAAATTTCCAAGAATTTTAAAATTTGGGTAATTAAAATTTTAAAATTTCAAAATTTTAATTGCGGTGGGAGTGGGAGTTCCCTACTACTAATATGTTAAATTTATAAAGGAAAAAATAATTATTTAGACCTATTTAATTTTACATAACACAAAAAGTGTAAGTTTTCCAACCCTGGAGTCATAATTTTGGATTTTTGTGATTATTGATACCAATCTAGTTCTTTAAAAAATACATAAAATATGTTAAGTGAACAAAGCAAAATCGATATAAGAAAGAACTTAGTTTCATTTAATTCCTTTAATCTTAAAAAATTCAGTAAAGTGCGACTTTGACTCGCGCACGAAGGGTTCCGTACAATCGGTTTTGAGGATTTTTTAATGTGGCTTTTTTGGTTTTTTGAAGTTTTTTTCAGTTTAAACGATTTTTTCAGTTTTGTCGCTTTTTTCTCGTTTTGGCGACTTTTTTATGTTTTTGATTTTTTTTTTTTCCTTTTGGCAATTTTTTTTCTGTTTTTGGGGCTTTTTTTCATTTTGGCGATATTTATCTGTTTTTGGGTTTTTTTTCTTGGCGATTTTTTCCTGTTTTGGAGTTTTTTTAATTTTGGCGATTTTTTCTGTTTATATGGGGTTTTTTTCGTTTTCGCGATTTTCTTTCATTTTGGCGATTTTTTTTTTTCATTTAAGAAATTTTTCCAGTTTTTCGCGATTTATTTTAGTTCTGGACATTTTTTTTTATTTGGTGCTTTTTTTCATTTTATCGATTTTTTTTTGTTTTTCGTGATTTTTTTCGGTTTGGCGATTATATAATGTTTTGATTTTTTAGTTTTACCGTTTTTGAAAATTTCAAGAGTTTTGCTCTTACGGTTTCCAAGATACAGCAAGATGTCAAAATTGCATAGTCAAAACTGCATTAACTGATGGAACACCCTTTAATTTAAATTTTTTGAAAGCTTAGTATTAATTTTTGTAGTCTGTATAAAAATACACTTACCTTACAAATTTCAAGTGTATATACATACAATTGTATGTATATTACATGGGATTTTAAAATTTTTCGTTGCTTGTTTTGGAACACACTTTAACTTCCAATTCTCATGTATTTGTTGCTGTAGCGGCCAAAGGTCTACACACTGTGTCTAAATTTCAGGTCTGTAGCTCTTACGATTCTCGAGAAAATACCTTGTGATAGACATAGTTTTAGACATAGTTAATTTTACACAAAAAGTTAAAGTTTTCCAACCCTGGAAACGTCTTTTTAATTTTTTTATATTTTTTATTAGAATAGGACTAATCATTTCATATCTATAAATAGATATACAGACAATTTTTTTATGATATTTTTAATTTTTGTATAAGAATGTTTGTACAATAATTTCAATGGTTACTCAGGCTGCTTGTTAGCATATTGGTTAGAGTGCTTGTCTATCAGGTAGAAGTTTGCTGGTTCAATACTTGGTGAGTAAGTTAGTTAAGAATATAACCTAATGTGTATATATGTATGTATGTATGTATAAATACCCTGCAGGAGATCGAACTAGTGTCCAACTGGTACAGAAGCCACCACCACTACTTCCCAACGGTAAACTTTCGTATAAGATGTTAATGCTCAAATTAGCATTGAGATTGTTTAGAAAATTACTAGTGCCATTGGTACTAGTTTAGGACTAGTTAATTACCAGTTCTCTTGCAAAGAAAAATTATATAAAATTTGTGGTTTTATTCCTTTGTTACCCAGTGACAACTGCTAGTTAAAATTCGCAATTATTTATCAAAATTCAAAAATACAAAAGGTTAATTGTAATTATTTGATTATAATTATTTATAGGTGAACCTAAAACTTTAATAATTGTATAATACACATTTTCGTACAGTGCAAATGCTCTATTAGACAGTCAAAATTTATTTTGCAATATGGTGTCTTGGAACTACTTCATATACTAGTACTCATCAGAACTAGTAATTTTGTACAACAACTTTAACCCTTTTCGCACTAGTTCTTGCTGTTCTTGTAATTATACTAGTAGCTTTTAGACAATTGATACCTATTCTCCTGCAGGGTAAATAACATCTACAATATACTACATACATACATACATACATACATACATACATACATACATACATACATACATACATACATATGTATATGGTATAGAATTTAAATGAAAATACATAAGTACAGAGAATAAAGACGCAATTTTTTTTATTTTTTATTGAAAAAATCAATTAGATAACCTCATATAAACTACAAGATTTCTTCTTGATTTTTTCAAAAAGGTTTTCTCTATGAAATTAATAAGATTTCCTTATTGAAAAAAAACCATAGAGATTTCTCAGTAATTTTGTTCTATTTTATGAGGTGTTTAGTAGGCACTGTTTTCTTTGTGCACATCTTAGTAAACTTTTATACATTGACAATGTTCCTTCCACGTCTACTCGGGGTAGAATCCGTCACAAATAGCAAATTTTTATTGAAACTAACGTCCGAAATAGCTGCATAATATATAAAAACTATGACCAACAGATAAGATTGTAAGCATATTAAAATCAAAAAATTTTGTAAAGTATCAAAATATGCCCTAAAAGCGTAAATTATGCTCTTAAAATAAGAAACTATGCAGCAAATGTGCATGTAAGACTAATACATGCAAAAACATGTTTTAAAGGGTAAAATATGCAAAAATGTGCACTAACAAATCAATGCCAAAATTCATAAAAAGTTCTGAAAAGGATAAATATCTTGTCTCCGCATTAATATGTCACACAAAAAAAAAACATGCAATTGCATATTTGCGGTTTCTCTGCTCATTACTTTTATTATTCATTGAATTATTCGCCACTTTAGACTTAATCCAACTTAGCCTTTTGATATAATGATATACTCATTCATAAGTATATTTAATCATATTATAAACGCCTTAAATTTACTATTAGCCTCCTTTTAAGCCAACTATAGATTTTCTTTCCTAAACTTCTTTGAAAATCATTAGTGTAAACCAAACCACTGGCTTCAGTTTATTGTTGTAATTGTCTTCCGTCAAAAGATGGTAACTATAATATTTTATTTCGATTTGATTGCTTTTTTAACCATATAATATTTATTATGTTCACGCCTCACACTGTATAATTAAGTGCATGGGCAGTGAAGATGTGAATTGTTTGTGTAGCGGTGTTGAAAATTTTTCCACCTTGACGGTGTCTAAATAACTTTTTCATCACTGCTGTAAAATTAAAAGATTAATTTAAAGCTTTCAGTCAGAACAGACATTTGAAAGACACACTTTAACCTGACTTAATATAATTTAATATACATAAATAAGTTTGATCTTTATAAAATATACTAATTATTATTATTCAGTTGAAAATACAAATAAAAATGCCAAAACTCTTAAAGAAAATGATGATCAATACAGTTTTTTTTTTTTGGGGCCTTTAGAATATTGTAGATTTTCGGTTAAAGAAATGAACTGATGATACTTCTGAGGGTTGGAAACATGAATTATTTCTCAAATATGTAAAACCAATCAGTCGGAATACGACTTCATTAGCCATCTGCTTCTATAAAGTAACGCCACTGAACTTACAAAACCATCCAAAATTTCGGCTTTACTACGCTGAACAAAAACAACAAGGGTAAGCAATGACAATGGCCATGTCTAGTTTACACTTTTTAATATAATCTTGAAATTTTTTCACTATCGTTCATGTGTACTTGTTAGAGAGGGGCGCATGTTGTGTTTTATTTTTCGTGACACACGTACGACCCAAAAGTCCGATTTCGATTTTTCGAACGATTTTAGATGTAAAATATGTACGGATGAATTTCCAGTAGAGAAAAAATTTAATATTTTGTATCGGCAAACATACAACACCAGCATATTTGTTGATATTGCATGGGCCTCTGAAGCTTAAAGCTCTGTACGTAAGCCGATAGTATCAGCTATGGTGACAGATAGTATCAGCTGGCAGTTCCAACTTGGTGCCATATTTTGAAAAGTGAGTCTTGATAAGAATCAATTAAATTTTTTGATTTTCAAATACTATACCTATAATATTTCGTGCGTGTTGTGCAGTATCGTGTTGAAAAAATTTTTCGCGTGCGTGTTTCGTACGTGTTGAGCGTCTTGGTATTCGTGTTCGTGTAGTGTAGTGTTGACGAAATTCAACACGCGCCCATCTCTAGTACTCACTCGTATCATGTGTGTATGGGTTAAAGCAAAATATTATTAATATTCCACAATATATTATGTTTCTATAGAATTTTTATCTACTTCCACCTGCGGATATACACAACAACAGCAACAACTATACAGACATTAACTAACTGCTATTCATGGCTCATCATTGTCGTCATGGTTTTTTTTTTTTTTGTCAAAACAACACACCAAATCAAAATGATCACCAGCAGCGGATATTCACACGTGATGTTGTTTCTTAATTAATTTACACCAAAACCAAATTTATATTGTATATAAACGCACACTGACATGTACAAATTAAGTAACTAAATACTTGAAAAAAAAGATAATAACGGATATTAATATATTCTTTCCTATCAGTGCTTTAGACGAAATATAAATTTTATATACTTGATCACTGGGCAATAAAAATAAAATTTAAAGTGTGACAAAAAAAATTTATATAAACAAAGTTAACAAAAAACTAATTAACATTTAAATACTACCACACAATAATGTGTTTGAAAAAAAAAAATTATATATAAAAATACTCCACTTAAACACTTAAATTTAGGAAAAAAAATTGAGGAAGTTGGTATAGACATGTGTACACCTAACTTTCAATAAGAACCCACCTCGTTTACATACAATAACAAAAATTAAAAATTTTAAAAATACGCGATATATCTAGAAAATATGTGATATCTTCTAAGCGGCTGGACCGATTTTATTCAAACATAGTTAAGAACCTTCTCGATCAAGTCACTTTTCAAACAGAAAAAAACTAAATCAAAATCGGTCCAGCCATTTGGGCTGTACGTGGATACGGCAGACACACAGATACACAGACACACACTACAAACGCATAACACCCCTTTTTTTGGTCGGAGGTTAAAAAAAAAGTATACAGTTTTTTTTCGTTTATTTTCATTAATTTCATTTAGTAGCCCCACTCAACAATATTCTATCAATGAAGGAATATAATTTTTTTTAATTATCAAAAAGTGGTCGAGTCCTTAAATTAAAGTATTAATTTCCTGAGTTTACACTAGCAATTTTATTTTAGTGTTTAAAAATGTGTTTTTTAATATTTTGATAATAGTTAGAAGTTATCTTTAATACCAACACTTCTTCCAACTTCCAAAGCACAAAAAAAAACTAAAACCTAATGGTTTATACCATTTTTTTAATTTGAAATACCAATTTTATCAGTACTGAAATATAAAATAAGTTTATTTAACAAAAAAATCCAAAAATTTGTGTTATTTAGTTAATTTTATATGGCAAAATCAAGTTTAAGTTTTCCAGCTCTGAAACCATCTGCTCGATTTTGCTGATTTTGAATACCAATCTAGGTTGGACCATTTCTGACACACCAGTTCAAGAACGAACTCTCTAGCTTTTCTGGGAGCTTCGGAAAACCTATTTCACGTACACCAGACGGACGGACGGACAGACAGACCTCGCTTATTCATCTTCCCTATTCATAAGGACCCAGAATATATATATTTTATGGGTCGCATATGAATATTATGGAAATTACACACGGAATGACAAACCTATATATGGGTAATTCCATTATGGCGTTACATGCCATTTGCACGACAAAAGGTTGAAAAAAAAAGTTTTAAAATTGTGTTTGAAAAAATTTTTTCTTACATTTGAGAAGTGATTAAATAGGTCTATATTCAGTGAAAAAATTATAACAATCACACCTAAGGATTTCAAGATATTCGCAAAATATGACCTGGCGTTACGTTACAAAAAACAGAAGTGGGGTTTGACTTGACTAACAAAATTGCTTAACTCTGCGAATTGGCCAAGTATTTTTATACAAAACTTTTTTGTTAGGACTTGGACTGATATACACTTATTTTCCAAGCTTCTAGATTAAAAAATCTTTTTCCCCAAGAAAACAAATCTGTTGGTGAACTTTAAATTTGTCCGTCATGGTGGACTTTTTTTTGGAAGTGCCCATATACCCTTTTCCATTTTTGGTAAAGGGTATAAAAATTAAAAAGACGTTTCCAGGGTTGGAAAACTTTAAATTTTTTTGCTATATAAAAGTAACTTACTTAACTAATTATTCTTTTTTTCGATAAATTAAAAATATCTTATATTCTTAAAAGAAGGAGATTGGTGTAAGAGATCAGAAAAATAATAAATAGCGATTCCAGGGTTGGGAAACTTACACTTTGTGTGATATACAAAAGCAACTAGGTCTAATTAATTTGTTTTCTTTTTTTTTATAAATTATATATGTATATTGAACGTTTTGGAAAGAAAAATTTTGTGTAGACAATTATAAAAACAACAGCTCCAAAGCTGGAAATTTTTAACTTTTTTTCTGGATATTAAAGTAACTAAATAAAACGATTTTTTTTAATTTCCTTTTTTCTTTGTTCACTTAACATACTTTATATATATATTTTTTAATAACTGCTAGATTGGTATAAGGAGTCAGAAAACATCTAAAAGGATGATTCCAGTGTTGGAAAATTAATTTTATCGTTTATAAAAGAAACTAGGACAAACTATTTTTTGTCTTTTTGCTAAGCCGTAAGAGCTACGGACCTGAAATTTAGACAGACTGTGTAGACCTTTGGTCGCTACAACAAAAATATACGAGAATTAAAAATTAAAGGGTGTTTCAGAACGAGCAACGAAAAATGTTAAAATGCCATGTAATATACATACAATTGTAGTATATACACTTGAAATTGGTTCAAGTTGTAAGGAGGACATTTGAAGAAAAAAAGTATTGTTCTGCCCTTTTTATTGATGTTTCTCAGGCATTTGATAAAGTATGGCACGAAGGCCTAGCTTTAAAATTGAAGACATACCTACCAATAAACATACAAAAGCTTTTGGAAAGTTATATTGTTGATAGGAAGTTTACTGTTGTGGAAGGAGAGTTCACGAGTGTGCCCGAATCTATATCTTCCGGTGTGCCACAGTGTAGTATTCTCGGGCCAGTTTTGTATTTAATATATACTTGTGATATGCCTGTGAGCAATAACATCCACACTTCTACATCTGCCGATGATACAGCCTGTTTGAGTATTCACAAAAACCCTGATGAGGCATCCCGCAATCTCCAAGCACACATTACCCAGCTTGAAATATGGTTGAACTTATGGAGAATTAAAGTAAATGAAGAAAAGTGTGTTCATATAACGTTTACCGTGAGAAAAGATACCTGTTCCCCCATTCGAATCAACAATCAAAATATTCCTCAACATTCTCAAGTCAAATACCTTGGCATACACCTTGATCGAAGGCTTACATGGAAATATCATATTGACTCTAAGTTAACCCAAATGAAACTTAAATTACATGGCAACATCATATTGACGCTAAACTAATTCAAATGAAACTTAAATTAACTCAAATATATTGGTTAATTGGCAGAAATTCAACACTCAGCCTAGACTGCAAACTTTTGATATACAAGTCGCTTTTGAAGCCAATATGGTGCTATGGAATTCAGCTATGGGGCACTGCTTCAGCTTCAAATATTGAGAAAATCCAACGAAGGCAAAACAAAATTTTACGGTTAATAGCATCGGCTCCATGGTACATTAAAAATTCAAATATTCATCGTGATTTAAATATGCCACTAGTGAGTGAAGAAATTGCAAAATACGAAGGCAAATATTTAACAAAACTCGAGTCACATCCTAATCCGCTTGCCCGTAAATCTTGAGCTTTACTGGACACATCCGCCTAAAAAAGAGGGGCACAAGGGCTCTTATACTCAACACTCCAGATGGGACTGCTTAATACTTCTTTTTTTTCCCTCTTTGATTATCACTACTTATGTATTATTTATAATTATCACTAAGTTTATGTCCGATACTGGTCGGGCCTAATAATTATATTTAGATTTAAGATTTGATTACTTCTTGTTAGTTCATTTTTGAAGATACAATAAATAAATATATTAAAAAAAAAAAAAAAAAACTTGAAATTTGTAAAGCTAGTGTATTTTTATAGAGACTGCAACAATTAACACTTAAATTTAAAAAATCGAAATTAAAGGGTGTTCTATCAGTTAATATAATTTTGACTATGTAATTTGGACAACTTGTTGTATCTTGGAAACCGTAAGAAATTGAAATTTTCAAAAACGGTAAAGCTAAAAAATTCCAAAATTATAAAGCCGCCAAGCCGAAAAAAAGTCGCCAAAAACCAAAAAAAAAAAAAAATTGGCCAAATTAAAAAAAATTTCAGAAACTAAAATAAATCGCGAAAAACCGGAAAATCGCTAAAATAAGAAAAATTCGTCAAAATGGAAAAAATCGTTAAAACGAGAAAAAAGCGATAAATGTAAAAAAATTCGTTTAAACTGAAAAAGCCAAGAACGCCAAATTAAAAAAATGCTGAAAAATGAACGTACGGAACCCTTCGTGCGCGAGTCAAAGTCGCACTTTACTGAAATTATTTGATATTAAAGTAACTAAATAAAACTAGTATTTTCCTTATTTAATTTTTTCTTTGTTCACTTAACATATTTTATATATTTTTTAAAGAGTAAGATTGGTATAACGACCCAAAAAAAATTAAAAGGATGATTCCAGGGTTGGTAAAAGTACAGTTTTTTTGTTATATAAAACTAATTAAATAAAGCTAGTTATTTCTTTGGTAATTAAATGTATTCTATATCTTAGAAACAAATAAATTTGAACTCGTATTAAAACCAGAAAAATTTAAATTATTCCAGTGTTGGAAGTTGAAAAAAAGTTTGGGTAAACAAATAACCAAAAATATTTTTTTTCAGTTAAACATATTTCACGTTTTAGGAAGATCTTTACTCAAACAAATTCTTTAGTCCAAAAAAACCGAGAGTCACTTACTAAAAATTGCACTATAACAAAAAATTATAAATTTTATCACAAAACAAATATGTATGTATGTACTTATGTATGTATCTGTATACTATATATACATACGTTGGTAAAGGGTATATAAGATTTGACACAGCCGAATATAGCACTCTTACTTGTTTATAAATATGTTGTACAGGGTAGTAAAAAATAAATAAATGTATTAGATTTTGATTAGATTGTCCACAAATCTACTGACAACATTAATTTTGTTTTATATCGGAAATCTAGTAAAAAACAGCGAGATTTAGCTCAAAAGTCGTAAGCACTAGATTTCGAGACAATGTAAATGCCCGATTAGAGAATTCAAAAACAAAAACTCAAAAGTATTTTCAAACAAAAATGTCCTAAGTCTTCTTACTGAATTAGTGCATAAATATCAATTGACATTTAGCTGTCGATTTTCATTAATTTTTGTATAGAAAAATTACTTTTAAATATGAATTGACATTTAAATAATTTGGTGAAATAGGCTCTTAATGTTTAATGACTATAACAGAAAATAGTGAAATACTTTGTATAAATTCAATGATTGCAGTAATCTAATCCCTTCCTAAAAGAAATAATTCGCCGATTCAGTGAACAAATTATGGAAAGTGTAGGGGAAATTTTTAGATGATAGAAGCTGTAAAAACTTCGAGTTGGCTATACTTAAATTAATTATAAGTCGATAAGGATATTTTTTAAGAGAAATAAAATGAAAAAGAAAGCACATTTAGACAGACTGTGGCTCAGGGTATGTAAAATAGGCGCAGCTGGGTATAGTACTGTAACTTGCTTGGTGCACAAAAAAAATGATGTTATCAGTTTTTGGCCAACAGCTAATTCAGACTTAGTGAAAGCGTTTAGCTATACATGGCAATAATGTAGCTAAGAGTCTACCGAGAAAATTTTGATAACATCTGAAGCCAAAAAATATATTTCTTCATGCACTTTTTTTGCAAAAATTAAGGGAAATTTTTTTTGTACTTTTTTTAGAATAACTTACAGGGACTGCTAATTTTTTGCTACCAATATTTGGCAAAGTTGTACCTTTGGTAAAGTTGGACAACTTTTGTGAAAAAATCAATACAATCTGAACGTGTCTACGCACTCTAACAGCTCATATAGACCACTTTTTAACTCAAAAATTGGCTTTACAAACTTTTTCGACGCCAAATTTTTTTTTTAAGTCATTTACATGCAAACTTTTCTATTGAGTCTTAGTAACACTGTGTGCAAAAAAAATTTTCCCGCACTCTTCTTTTAAAAAATAGAAGAAAAAAATTTTTTGCTTTCACTTTTTTCAGCTTAACTTACAAGTACGAGTAATTTTCCACTAAAAATATTTGGTAAAATAACAAAGAAAGTGAGAAAAATGTAATAAAAATATAGTCTAACTAATAAAAAAGAAAACTTTTGAGGCAAAAAGTGGTCTACACGAGATAGTAGGGTGCCTAGACACGTACAGACTGTAATCTTATTAATATGTTCAAAAGAGTTGTCCACTTTTACCGTAGCTGCAACTTTACAAAATATTGTAAGCCAAAAACTGCATGTCCCTGTAAGTTATTCTGAAAAAAAGTGAAAAAAAAAATTTCTTTATTATTATTTTTTTACACAAGATGTAAATAGGATTTTTCCGGTAGACTCTGAGCTATATTATTGTCATATGTGACCTGCTCCACGAAAAGGAACCTCTGCGCCGAAAAAATTTTTTTTTACTTTTTGAGTGATTCTTATAGGAAAAAAACGCTCTTTGAAATGCCGCAAACCGCAAGTTTCTATGTCTTTTAGTTTTTTTACAAATCACCTGTAAAGATGAACATAATTAATGAAAAAATTTAAAAATGTGATATAAACAGATAATATATATAATATTTGAAATTTAAAAAAAGTTCAATATCAAAGGTACAAAATTACAAAAATAATTTTCATAGAGGCAACACTGCATAGTGAACATCGTACAAAGTACCAGAGAGTCGAAATGCATCGCCAGGTGATCAGGTTGAAGGAAGAGTTGCATAACCATACGTAAAACACGGAAAAACGATGCGCTTTTTTTAAACGCGTTTTTCTCAATAACTTCTTTTCGGCGCAGAGGTCCCTTTTCGTGGAGCAGGTCACATAGATATATATATGTATATGTATATATAATAAGTCAGAATTAGCTGTTGGCCAAAAACTGATGACACCATTTTTTGAGTGCGCATTGATTTTCGAAATCTTTCGTGGCCCATAAAAGAATGGTTGCCAAACTGAGTATAGGATTTTACTATGCTGTGGTAGTTCTATTCGAACTATACTGTCAAAGACAGTTTGGATTTCGATAGTGTAACAGAAAATCGTTTGAAATTTCAGGTGCTTTCTTAGTTTTAATGAAAGTGTGCTTTGTTTTAATTTTTAGGGCTATATAACTTAGTAACTAATCACTTACTACACTTAAAATGAACTGGAACTATAACTAACAAAATTCCGTTCAAAAGTCGTTCATTCTACTCGTAACCGAACTGAATAGTAACTCAGAAGTGTAGGCTAGTAGGATAAGTATTAAAATAAACAAAAATGTCAACAAATGTTGATAAAAGATGTAAATCCCTTTAGGCTCTTAATCAACATCTGACCGACATACTAATGGAATTGTAAAGACAATGGGAAGGTTGCACAAATAACGAAAGCAGACTCACATACATTCTTGAAATTACTTTACTAAAAATAAACGTTTATTGTATATGGCCAGTTTTTCATAAACGAAAATCATAAAAAAAATATTTAATTGCTTAAAGACTCTTTTGGTTTGGCATTAGGTTTTAACAAATATTTGGCTTATCTTTCTTCTCCCTTGCAGCATTCTAATCCAATGATTATGTTACGAGTTCATTATTATAGCCATCAATAGACATATTGTGCAATTTTATATATATTTCTTTTAACGTATGAATTTTTCCCATGCCTGGTCAATGACAAGTACAGCTACTTGGTACTGGTGGCAAGAATAAGCAGAATATAAAAAAGTCAAAAGTTTTTTTTTGTTATTGACAGATTTAATGCACTTTTTCTGCTTAATAAAACCAACAAACCATCAAAATAGCCAACCGCATCACCAGCTTAATATTAACATTAGAATGTAGTATACATAACGTGACCAGAAGCTTTTTACAAAAAGCGGGACACGATCGTTCAAAAAGCGGGATTTTGACGAAAATACGGCCAAAAAGCGGGATTTTTAAATAAACAACTATTTGAAAGCGGGATGTGTAATACGCACATAAAAAGTTTCGTATGTACTTAGGAAACACAGTTTTTAACTCAAAAGAATCGATTTTAAATAAACAAAAGTTTTTAGTAACAAAAATTTTTATTTAGTAACGTAAAATAAATAAAATTAAAGATTTTTTGACTTCATTTACAAAACAAAATACGATTTTTATACAAAACAATGTACAAAAACTTAAGGCGAATGATAGCAAGTGGCCTTGTTAGTCCATATTATCATCAACTGACTACACCAATGTGTCAAACTCTTTATAAAAAAATAAGCCAGAACTTTTTATTTTATTATTGACAGTTTGGTGAATGTCAGTTGTTATTCTCCTAATAAGCCCTCTTGGTAATAAATTCCTAAAGCAGCAGAATGTCTGCACATATAAAGCACTGTAACAAAAGGATATTTGAGTGTGTACGTTTGTGTTTTTATTTTTTTCATTTGAGGAGCTGCCAGATCCAAAAAAAATAAACAATAACTACACTAAAAAATATTTGGAATAAATTTTTATCAGTTACATATTAATAAAAATATATTAAGAGATAAGAAATTTCAAAACTCTAAAAAGCGGGATAAAAATTCAAGGCGGGATCAACCTCAGAAAAGCGGGATAATCCCGCCTAAAGCGGGATGTCTGGTCAGATTAAGTATACAGATAGTCAAAGATGAATTTTACAAAAGGAAAAAATTATATACACAAATACATACATATGTATGTTACATACATATGTATATTAGGAAAACAACAAAGAAAAAAACTTTTAAGTCATGCCGACAATTTTCTTAACAATGTTTATGGGAATTTATTTGTAAATCCACATAACAGAATGTAAAGAAATTACGCCATTTACTGTGTTCTTAAGATGATTAAGCTGGGAAAGTTGATTTTGCGTAATACAAGTTATCGTATCGTGTAGACGATTTGCAAGGAAGAATACACAATTTGTGGCATTTTGGGTTAAATGAAGCCACCTACCTCGGGGGATTAATGATTTCTATTGGCTTTAAGTGAAAATTATTACAAACTATTATTACATGTCATGCTGTGCTGAAAGAAAATTTGGTGGCTGTAAGATTATTTAATTAATTTTGATGCACCTCAGCACAGGTGCACATTGTGTAAGAAACTACCATTCGGTTTGTTATTTCGACAGTATTTGTTCTTAAGCTGCATACAGTGCAAAGCATCATATCAACAGCTTTCTCATAGTAGTTAAAGTGCTTATAGTGGCTCTCCAAACCTACGATCAGCCAAATCATTATTATTATTATTATAAAATTGTTTGTTTGTACAATAAAATTTTTGCATAGGTACACTCAAAAAAAAAATATTAATTAAATCTTGGGAAAATATTCTAAATTTGTCGTATAACGCCAAAATAATTTTTTACTTCAGCCGTGTGAAACATTTACTAAAAGATAGTTCATTAATAAACTAGTTTATAACACAATAATTGAAATTTATTTGCCGGTAGTTTAGCATGTCTATATACGTATTTCATTGGCGCTTGAACCAAATCATCAGTAGACTTCAACCACAATTCTTAACAGTCACAAACCTCTTACTTTATGCACAGACTTTCAAAAACTATATGAGAATTCATAAAATAATAATATTTTTGAAAATCACAAAAGAAAAATAAGCTTAGTAGGCTTTGAAACTGATACAAAACCCAACAAATAATTTATATTCAGGTGAACTCATTTTATTTTTTCTAGTTTATAATAATTGTATCTTTTTGTTGAAGTAAAATTTTACTAAAATGGGTTTTTAGAGATTTATTGTTGGTTTCTCACCTTGACGTACTTGCTTATTAAATTGCAGCTCTCTAGCGGACGTATTTTCGCTCACTTTTTTAAAAGAACAAAATTTTTTGCTAATCATTCGTGTCAAGTTTCGTTGGAAACGAAATATATATACATATATGTATAAATATATATATAAAGGGTGTTTTTTATTGAGGTATAGAACTTTAAGTTGGCATCACTTTTTTAACTGGCGGCCATTTTGTCAGCTGTCAAGTGATTAATATTTAGTTTGGTTTGCCATTTCATCATGAACAGGTTGACAAAAGAACAACGCTTGCAAATCGTGCAAATTTATTTCGAAAATAATGGTTCAGTTCGCGAAGTTTACCGCAAGCTCCGTCCATTTTATGGTCGACATAATCGTCCATCAGAGCAATTAATTCGGTTAACCATGGATCGTTTTCGCACTACATTTACTCTATGTGATAATACGCATCCGCAGAGACGTCGAACAGTGCGCACCAAAGAAACAATTGCCGCTGTAGAGCAAAGTGTTGAAGAGAACCCAATGAATCGATTCGCCACCGTGCACAGCAATTGGAGCTTTGTCCATCAACTTTATGGAAGATTTTGAATGTGGATGAGTTGTGGTTCCAACAAGACGGCGCTACATGCCACACAGCGCACGTCACAATCGATTTATTGAAGGAAACATTCGATGAGCGCATAATTTCGCGGAATGGACCTGTCAATTGGCCACCAAGATCGTGTGATTTGACACCATTGGATTATTTTCATTGGGGATATGTGAAGTCGCTCATCTACGCCAACAAACCAGAAACGTTAGGGGACTTGGAAGCCAACATTCGTGGCGTTATTGCCAACATACGGCCCCATATGCTCGAAAAAGTGGTTGAAAATTGGACCTGTAGAATTGGCTTTATTCGAGCCAGCCGTGGCAGCCACATGCCCGAAATCATATTTAAACATTAATGGCATAAAATTATCCTTCCAATAAAGCCAAATTGATGGACATTAAAACGATTTTCTTGTGTTTTATTTCAATTCGAAGTTCTATACCTCTAAAAAAACACCCTTTATATATATATATATATATATATATATATTTATATATATATATATATATATAATAAACATATTAATAGCATATTTAAATGTGCTGAGCAGAAGTATATGAAAGAGCAAGGTTAAACTTTATGGGCGTGTTAACATCCACTTCTTTCAAAAAATATTTATAGCCTTGCATTATTGCAACATGTATCCTAAATTTCAATAAAATCGCTTAAGTTTAATAACTGGGTCTACTTGTGTATAAAATTTCAGCTCTCTATCTATAGGAGAAGTGATTCATCAATTTGATGAGTGTGACAGTGAGTCAGTGTGTATGTCTTAAAATCTGCACTTTTTGCAACTTCATATCTCAGAAGCCTTTCGTTGTACAACTCACAAACTTCGTATATAACGTTACATGAATTTAATTCGAATTATGGTTTAAATTTCATAATTTGTGTTTTGTTCCTCATATTACGATGACTGTGAATAAAGCTAGATGGGCTAAAGAGTTTTCTGACCCCTACATTACGAAGCAGCTGTACGCCTCTCTAGTTAGACCTATTTTAGAATACGGATCAATCATATGGGACCCATAATACAATCTGTCCAAAAAAAATTCTTGTTATTCTGTTTACGTGGCCTTCAGTGGAGTTTCACAATCTATTTTCCTTCTTATACCAGCAGTCTGGTTCTATTAAAACTACATACTCTGAAAAGTGGTCGCAAAATGTTAAATGTATCTTTTATGGTTAACTCTATTAATAGCAATATATGATCCGAATTTCTTTTAAATTCTGTTGAATATAATATTCCTTGTAGTAGTACTAGTCATTATAATCCTCTTGATATCAAGCTTTGTAGATGTGCAATTGCTGATCCTTTTACGAGATTATGCCGTTAATAAGTTATGTAACTCACGTTATAAAAGCTAATTTTAAGTATGTCATTATTACTCTGTAAGGAGTATCAATGGATATACTGAATAAATAACTAAATAAATAAATAAAAATAAATAAATATTAGTTTCTTGAGAGGAGACAAATACTAAACCAACAATATTCTGACTGATAGACAAGCACTTTAACCAATTGCCTAACAGGCCAGCCTAAATAAAATTTAAAATTGTATTTTAATAACAAAAAAATATATTTAAAGTTCAAATGTTCCCCGATAATATGAAAAATTTCCTTAGATTTATTGCTAAATGCAAATAAATAATATATTCTACAACTAAAAGAAAAAATACTTAAAACTGGCAAATATTTTTCTAGAAGTTAGAATACCTTTTTACATTTTATATATAAGTAATATTTTGTGATCTAATCAGGAGTAAGTTATTTTCTTTGATTTAAAACGAAATTGTATATACCCATCAAACAAAATGCTCCGAATTCGTAAAGAATTCGTAACGACTGGTCGACAAAATCTTCCGATTTCGGAACCGAAATATTACGGAAATCGTAACGATTTTTGTATGAAATGGTTGACACGACTTCGTAACGATATGTCGGTACGAATTCGTTACGATAAGTCGGTACGAATTCGTAACGACATGTAGGTACGATTTCTTTTTGCTTTTATAGCAAAGTACCACCGCTTCACCGTTATGTTGCTGCTATTGTCGAAATAATTTACACATACTCACGTTTTTTAATATTTGTTCAATCCTTATTTTTTATCAACATATATGTACATATATATGTATTTAAAAAATTTTTACAGACTTTTACTCAAAAATCAAAGTTTTAAAAAAATTGTTCAGAAAAACTACCGGCATTTCTTAACGAGTTCGGTACGAAAAGTCTGAGTTCAGACAAACTACCGAAATGTCTTAACGAATTCGGTACGACAAGTCTGACTTCAGAAAAAGTCGAAACATTTTGTTTAGGGGGTAATGTCTCTAAGCTTAAAAATCATTTTCCCATTTTGAATAAATATTTTCTTTAAGTCAGTAATGATATCCTTAAATGTGACATATTTTTTGTATATTTTTATGAACTATTTTTATAGATATGAAATACTTATTTTTTACTTACAGACGAGTATATTAACTGCCTCTTACACTATGTCAAAAGAAAAATCCTGCGAAAGAAAACTACTCGCTCGAATTTTAATAAATTTTCATTTCACTACATCGTAAAATTTGTTTCTCTGATGATAACGTATGTCACTTTTTTGTTTTATTTGTTAGTATTGTTCTAGGGATTTTTTTGTACTTACCAAAATCTACATACAAATAAATAATACCATATTGAACAATGAAAAAGAATTCAATACAGTAGTCGCACAGCAACAGCATGTTATTATTGTTTTGATTTACAGCTACCTCCGTTCTATCAGAAATGTGCGAGTACTTTAATAATTTAAACAAAAGTGTTCAATCGAGATTTATTTGTAAAGGTTATGCATTTCCCTTCTATTATTGTTCTATTCTACATGCTCCATTCTTGCATATATGTTAGATTGGCACATCTTATGTACGTATATCAAAATATTTAAAACATCGGTCTGTGAAAACAAAATTTATAAATAGATAAGGAAAATAATGAATTAAAGAAATTTTTAAAGCTTAATTTAATATAGATATATAATTATTTTAAACATTTTAGGGGAAATGTGTGGAGAGGGCTAGATATCTCTAATATTATATTGTGTTTTTGCTTATTTATTTGTATGTTTTTAGTTAAGTTACTTTTTATAATAAAAAACAATTCAATTCACACTACAATCGGAATATTTCAAGATCAGTTAAATATATTAACGGCCTGACCCACGATGTCGATCGAACGATTTCTCGTGACATCGTGGGCCATGCCGTAAGACAATTTTTTGAGGCGCTGTAAAAAAAACTCATGTGAAAGTCAAAAATGGCAATTTATAATTTTTTATGGTACAAAACAATATTTTGACAAAATTTTAACTTTGTTCAGAAAATCTGCGCATATGTCCGCATTTATAAAAAAAGCTCTCTTAAATTTTTGTTAGGAATTAATGTTTTACAGTGAAACTTCGATATAACGAATTCCAAGGGGATTCGAAAAAACTCTTTTATAGCTAGAAAAGCCTTGATACAACAAAATTTGAAGGAATACAAAAAAAGTTGTTATAACTACAATTTTCTTAATACAAATTCTACTAAAGATGAGAATGCTTTTCTTCTTACTTCTTTGTATATAGGCTCCTAGCCTCTATAGAGGTTAACGAGACTTTTGAAGGAATATTTCGCTATATAGAGGCATTTTTGCTGAGAATTTGTTCGTTAAAGCTATAGTGTATTTTTGTATGAAAAATGATGCAATAAAGAGGTTTTCTCAAAGGACTGAATACAACACACGTTATATTAAGTTTCACTGTAGTTGAAATTTTCAAAAAAATATTTTTAAATTTGAAGATTTTCGGACACTGCTGAATTCAGGGTACATGTCCAAAATACCGAATTATTAGCTCTAAGCACATTCTTGGTAGATTGCCTTTAGCGTTATGTGGTTAAAAGGCAAATGTGTTAAATAAATTTTTTCAGAAAATTTTAAATAATAAAGTTTTTTTTAACAAACATGATATTTTATTTATTGTATCTTCATATGTATATGAACTAACAATAAGTATTCAAATCTTAAATATAAAAATATAATTAGGCCCGACCAGTGTCGGACATAAGCTAGTAGTAGTTATATATAATACATAAGTATTGATAATCAAAAGGAAAAAATATAAAAAATAAAACAATAAAAGAATTTTCAGGAAGTCCCATCTGGAGTGCTGTGAATAAGAGCCCTTGTATCCCTCTTTTTTAGGCGTATGTGTCCAGTAAAGTTCAAAATATTACGAGCAAGCGGATTAGGATGTGATTCGAGTTTTGTTAGATATTTGCCTGCGTATTTTGCAATTTCTTCAGTCACTAGAGGCATATTCAAATCACGATGTATATTTGAATTTTTAACAAAAGCATGCTTTTTTCAGGGAAATTTTAAAATTTTGATTTCTTAGCCTTTTCTCGATTTCGCGAATGCAGATATTAATAATTTTTTCTTCATTTTTATTTAGAATTATAAAAAAAATTATTAATGTCTTTTAATTGAAAATTTAACAATAAACTAAAAAGTTATAGGTTGAATACTAAAAAAAATTCAAGGGAAAAATTTTTTTTTAGTATTAGTATTTAGTATTTAGTCTTTAGTCGTAAGTCAAATATCTTAAATTAAATATCTATGAGAGATATGGAAACACATCTAAGGAAATTATTTCTTAAAAATTATTATCTTAGCTCAAAGTGCCTTATCCGATAAAAATCGGATAATTTTTAAAAAAGTTACAAGCCTCAGTCCCAGGTAGTCAACTTTGTAACCACTGTAACTCCTGTCCAGCTGAAGCCAAAACGTTTCCAAAACATTTGTTGCCAATCGAATTTTGGCGGTTGCACCAACTATCACAGAATTCTGGTGTAACAACTGCAATTTTCTTGTGGTACCTCAATATTTTAATTATATCCCTTCACCAAATAGTTGCAGCAACAGAAAAAATTGGTTAACAGATGAAATTTGAAATAAAAGTTATTCTTGCTACCGAAAATATGGTTAATATAACTAAAACAATATCATGATTGGCCTTCCTTGCTGAAATAAAAATAAACAATAAACCCAAATAAAAATACACAATTCAAGAAGTTTATTATTTGACATATTGTCATAAGTGTATTTTAATTGAAATTTATTTCCTGGTGGTGAAGCATGTCCATATGCATTTCTTCAACCACAATCCTGTTATCTTATGCACAGACTTTCAAAAACCATTTGAGAATTCATAAATCATAATATCTTTGTAAGTCACAAAAGCTAATTTTTAATTTTCTGCAACGAGTATAAACTATGATAGTAAACTCAACCTCTAGTTAGTTGCAGCAAATGATAGCAAGTGTTTATGTTAACCTTAATATAGATCGAAAAGTTTTTAGCTGCCAATACCAAAAGTTGTTAGTAAAATCCAATTCATAATATTTTATTCGGTTGTGTTAACCAATCAGTTAATTAGTCATGACAAAAGCATAAGCTCAGTTGATGCAATCAACTTAAGAATTGTCAGAATCATATCTTTATTACAATTACGCCCTTATGACAATGAACTTGGATTGTTTTTGGAACTAAACTACAGTTTATGCAAATGATATTTTATTGGCGTAACCATTTTCCAACCAATCTCTTTTCTGAGTGTATCTTTTAAAGCCTAAGTACTCTTCTAAAAATGTTCTAAGATTCATATAAATCCAATCAAAAGTTTAGAAGTTCCAGATTTATTACGATTTATTTTGCAAAAGTCGCCACTATGTAGTGTGTTTTTTAAATTTTTTTCTGGAAGAGTCGTTTTTTACATCGTGCATTCACAAGTTTTTGTAGGCTTAAAGGTACAGTTAGACGTGCCATAGCCATAACCAAACCAAAATTCAATTGGTTTCTATGGTAATCGCTATAGCGCTATGGCGAGTCACCTATAATCAAATACCGTGTTGCACATTAGTTTGGTTCGAACGGCTGTTTTCTAAGGCAATGGTTATGACACATCTGATTGCACCTTTAGCCGTACTTTCTCTGCAATTAAAGCAATGATGTCAGTTTCATAGTTTCATGGCACAATTGTGCAAGCTAAAATCACACACATTCTTATTCTCTTCCATTTAGTCGTCGATGAGACAGCGACGAGAACACATGTAGCGGGTGTATTAATTTGTTTATAGATACAGTGAAAGAAAAGAAGTGGTATGCGAAATATATATAATCTATGATCACCAATGCTTTTCGCGATATTTAATGTGTTTGATGTTGTAATACGTTTAAGGAAAGAAATTAATATGTAATTAAAAGACATTTTGACTTTTTTTGGAGCATTTTCACTAAACTGCACTTTTTATTTAAACTTTAAAGACCAATAACTCGGGAAATATGGCCTGCAGCAAATTTTTTTGATTAAGTTTTTTTCTTATTTTTCACATTACTATCTGATAAGCTATTTAAAAATTCTGTTTTTGAGATTTTTCAGAGTTTCCTATGAAAAGTTCAGAGCCCGATAACTTGAAAAATATGAATCGCCGCCAACTTTTTTATTCAATTTATTCATCTTATTTTTTAATTTTCTATCACATAGGCTCCTTTTTATTTATTTTTAGCTGCTTTACTAAACTGCATTTGTTCCAAATATTTATTTTTTCCTATGTACTTCAGAGGCTAATGAGACAACTTTTCTCACACATGCAACTATAGTTTTATTTTTGACACCACTGAATTTAAGCAACAAATAATATAGTATTTCTTTAAGATTATTTAGTTAACACGATATTTTATGCGAAGCTCAATATGGTAAAAATTTTATAAATTCTTTATGATTGTTTTAATATTTATCTATCTTTTGTTTAATGCAAGTATGCTTTTATAGGTATATATTTTGTTTAAAGTAAAATCTTCCAAATATTTAGAACATCTGGCATGATCTCAAACCTACTGAATCATGTTGCCTTGTAAAACATTCACAAGAGTTATAAAAAAAACAACTATTTAATATTGATTGATTACATTGAATATATTCATGGCTACTTGTGTTTGCTTTTAGGGCTTGAACTTAGTTTTGATAATTGTAATATGTATGTATAACCTTTAAACGGTTAAACAGGTTTGTCTAACGTAAAGTGCATTACAGACCAGTACTTATTACAACTACGAGAATCATTACATTTCCGCCTTGGCCTCATCTTAAATGAATGCTATAAGATATTAAGAGTATTATTTAAAAACGCTAATGAAGAAATATGCATACATACGTTAAATTGTTGCCTTTTGTTCGCGTTAAACGATTGATTTTGTTTTGGGCTTGGCAGCTTCGCTCTTTCGTGCCGTTACCTCTTTTACATCTAACTAACGTTTATTTTATTGCTGTATTTAGTAGTGTGTTCGTTTCTTGGTGTTTGTTGTAGTGTTCAGTTCAAAGTATTTATATGGTGTGTTTATGGCCTTGGCCTTGACAGCGGTTGTTGGCCGTAATAAATGTGGCGTACACCAAACCACATATAGAAAAACTGGCATTATAAATGCGCTGTTGTGTTCAAAGTTTAGGTTTTGGTTTAAACACGCACGACATTTTTGCTGCTGTTATTTTGACGTTGCTGCTGTGTTTGGGGAGGCAAACAAAACATGATAACAAATCATCAAACAAGCAACAGAAAATATATTTATATTTGTTTGTGTTTTAATTGAAATTAAACTTAATTACAAATAATGCGATAAATGTTAAATATGTAGTTGCAACTACATATTTAATCTATTTATTAAATTAAAAATCTATGGGGAACTATTTAAAAAATTAAAAAGAATTAGGAGGAGAAGTGAAAATAATGAAATAAATTGCATTTCCATTCCAAACACAGGCTGGGAATTCGTCTTGGGATTCTCAATAGTCTTAAAGTAGAATTTTAAACATAAACATAATTGAAACAAGTAAGAGTGCTATATTCGGCTGTGCCGAATCTTATATACCCTTTACCAACGTACGTACATATATATAGTATACAGACACGTACATACATATTTGTTTTGTGAAAAAATTTATCATTTTTTTAAAGTTTCCATCTTTGGAGCTATAATTTTCATTTTTCAAATTTCATACACCAAACTTTTCTTTCAGAAGCATAAAATATATTCAATTTATAAAGAAAAAGAAAAAAATTTTTAGACCTATTTAATTTTACATAACACAAAAAGTGTAAGTTTTCCAACCCTGGAGTCATAATTTTGGATTTTTCTGATTATTGATACCAATCTAGTTCTTTAAAAAATACATAAAATATGTTAAGTGAAAAAAGCAAGAACGAAATAAGCAAAAACTTAGTTTCATTTAATTCCTTTAATATTAAAAAAATCAGTTAAGTGCGACTTTGAATCGCGCACGAAAGGAAGGTTTTTTGCTTTTTTGAAGTTTTTTTCAGTTAAAACGATTTTTTCAGTTTTGTCGCTTTTTTCTCGTTTTGGCGATTTTGTCTGTTTTTGGAGGTTTTTTTCATTTTGGCGATTTTTTTCTGTTGTTGGGCTTTTCTTCATTTTGGAGATTTTTCTCATTTTGACGATTTTTTCTGTTTTTTGGGTTTTTTTCGCGATTTTTTTGTTTTTTTTTCGTTTTGGTGATTTTTTTCATTTTGGCGATTTTTTTCATTTTGGCAATTTTTTTCTTTTTTTAGTTTTTTTTCGTATTGGCGATTTGTTGTTGGGCTTTTCTTCATTTTAGAGATTTTTCTCATTTTGACGATTTTTTCTGTTTTTTGGGTTTTTTTCGCGATTTTTTTGTTTTTTTTCATTTTGGCGATTTTTTTTCATTTTGGCGATTTTTTTCTGTTTTTTAGTTTTTTTTCGTATTGGCGATTTTTTTTCTTTTTTTGGCGATATTTTTTAATTTTGGCGATTTTTTTCTGTTTTTTAGGTTTTTTTTTTTCGTTTTAGCGATATTTTTCATTTTGGCGATTTTTATTTCGTTTTACAATTTTTTCGTTTTTTTGCGATTTATTTTAGTCTTACAAATTTTCTTTTAATTTAGTGCTTTTTTTTCATTTTGGCGATTTTTTCTGTTTTTGGGGTTATTTTCGTTTTGGTGATTTTTTTTCATTTTGGCGATTTTTTTATCATTTTGGCGATTTTTTTCTGTTTTTAGGTTCTTTTTCGTTTTGGTGATTTTTTCATTTTGGCGATTTTTTTTTCATTTTGGCGATTTTCTTACATTTTGCCGATTTTTGTTTTCATTTTAGCACTTTTTCCGTTTTTTTGCGATTTATTTTAGTCTTAGAAATTTTTTTTTTAATTTGGTGCTTTTTTTCGTTTTGGCGATTTTTTTCTGTTATTTAGGTTTTCCTTTTTTTTGGCGATTTTTTTCATTTTGGCGATTTTTTTCTGTTTTTAGGGGTTTTTTCGTTTTGGTGATTTTTTTCATTTTGGCGATTTTTTTTTCATTTTGGCGATTTTTTTCTGTTATTTGAGTTTCTTCTTATTTTGGCGATTTTTTTTCATTTTGGCGATTTTTTTCTGTTTTTTTAGGTTTTTTTTCGTTTTGGCGATTTTTTTTTCATTTTAGCAATTTTTCGGTTTTTTGCGATTTATTTTAGTTTTAGAAATTTTTTTTTATTTGGTGCTTTTTTTCGTTTTGGCGATTTTTTTCTGTTTTTGGCTTTTTTTCATTTTGGCGATTTTTTTCTGTTTTTGGGGTTTTTTTCATTTTGGCGATTTTTTTTTTGCGATTTTTTTCTGTTTTTTAGGGTTTTTTTTTCGTTTTGGTGATTTTTTTTCATTATGGCGATTTTCATTTTGGCGATTTTCTTTCATTTTGGCGATTTTTGTTTTCATTTTAGCAATTTTTCCGTTTTTTTTGCGATTTATTTTAGTCTTAGAATTTTTTTTAATTTGGTGCTTTTTTTCGTTTTGGCGATTTTTTCTTGTTTTTGGCGATTTTTTTCGGTTTGGCGATTTTATAATTTTTTATCTTTTCAGTTTTACCGTTTTTGAAAATTTCAAGAGTTTTGCTGTTACGGTTTTCAAGATACAGCAAATTGTCAAAATTACATAGTCAAAATTGCATTAACTGATGGAACACCCTTTAATTTAATTTTTTTTAAATTTTGTAGTCTGTATAAAAATACACTAACCTTACAAATTTCAAGTGTATAATTGTATATATACTACATGGGATTTTAAAATTTTTCGTTGCTCGTTTTGGAACACCCTTTAATTTCCAATTATCATGTATTTGTTGTTGTAGCGGCCAAAGGTCTACATACTGTGTCCAAATTTCAGGTCTCTAGCTCTTACGGTTCTCGAGAAAATACTAATATAGTTTTAGACATAGTTAATTTTACATAATACAAAAAGTTAAAGTTTTCCAACCCTGGAAACGTCTTTTTAATTTTTTTGTATTTTTTTTATTTAAAATTCCAATTTTAGTCGTACTGAAGTGTAAAATATGTACATTTATTAAAAAAAAATAAAAATTTGTTTTCGGGAGTTACTTTTATATGGCAAAATGAAGTTTAAGTTTTCCAGCTCTGCAATCGTCTGCCCGATTTTGCTGAATTTCAATACCAATCTATTTTGGAAAATTTCTGACACACCAGTCCAAGAACGAAGTCTCTAGCTCTTCTGGGAGCTTCGGAAAACCGATTTCACGTACAGACAGACGGACAGACGGACAGACGGACAGACGGACAGACGGACAGACGGACAGACGGACAGACGGACAGACGGACAGACGGACAGACGGACATCGCTTATTCGTCTTCCCTATGCATAAGGATCCAGAATATATATATTTTATGGGTCGCTTATTGATATTATAGAAATTACAAACGGAATGACAAACCTATATATACCCTTTTACCATTTTTGTTGGTAAAGGGTATAAATACATAAATATTTCAACGCTTTGTGTGGCCATCAAACTTCATTCGCTTACGAAATTTCGTTTACAAAGGCTTCACAACAGGAGGCTGAGCAAAACAAAAATCAATTGAAATCAAAATAACTCTAATGAAAATTATTTATGGGAAAAAAGAAAGCTCTTCACGAAATTGCTTGTATTTATTTTTCACATTTTTACTTTGGGAAAAAATTATGAGTTAGTACCTATATTCTCCTCAATAAAACAACCTTAAAACGAAATGAGGTCTTTAGATTCAATTTGTTGAATGCAGGACATCAAGGGCCATTATTACCCCAATAAGCATCAAAAATTATAATTCAAGCACTTGAAATTTAACTGGAAACAAAGTTGAATTCAATAATTTTTTCAAGTAATATTCAAGTTTGCAAATATTTTGAAATAAAAAATCAAACAACATACATATGTACATATATGTATGTTCAAATCTTGTCAAATAAATAATTTATTTATTAATAAAATTAATATTGTGGTGAAAAACATCAAAGATAAATAAAAAAGTGAATTTTTAAAAACAAAAGGTTATTAAAAACGTGAAAACAATAGTGAAGGTAGATTTGCAGAAAATTATTGTAAGAAAACTTGTCGATTGTATTTTCCTTTATATTTTAAAAGCATTGTTTTGAAGCTTGAAATACACTTGAATTCAATTGTAATACAAGGTTGAATTACAGTATAATTCAAGGCTTGAATTCAACTGTAGTACAATTGAATTGTTCGAATTGAAGTCAACTTCCCTTTTCACTGGAGAATGCTATGGAAATAAAGTGTAAATCAAGCATAATTAAACCCTTGACAATGGAATATGTGACTTGAATAACAATTGTTTTACACTTGATTTCAAGCAAAATTGCTTATTGGGACAACTTAAAATTAGTTAAAAGTAGGATTTTATCGGACGTATGTAAGGGTTTTCATCAGTACAATTTTAGCTTAACAAATGTATCCTTCCTGGTAAGTTAAATTAAATTTATAATAATGAACATCGTTTTATACGTCCGACAAAATCCTACTTTTAACTAATTTTAAGTTGCAATAATGGCCCTTAATAATTTAGCTACACAAAAAAAAAATTATAACAGATTTTTTTACAAGAATATTATTGAGACTGAGTTTAAGCTTTATTATTGTCTTTGTTTAGTTTGATGAATATACTGTAAGCTTTTACAAGTTTAGTAATTGAATACAAAATAAATTTTTTACTGTGTAGACATCAGAGCTGTAAATGAATGATTCATATTTGGTTTTTAATTCATAATGAATTTAAAAAAATTAACTTAATTCACTTTGCTTCAAATTTTAATTGAATTAAAATTGGAATGCATTCCTAATAGAATTAAAAATTCTTGAATGCATTCGTAGAGTTAAAAATATTACTTGAATTAAAGTTTGAATGAATGCATTGATAATCTAAAGGAAAGGAATTGTAAGTAACTTTTGCATTCACTGTTTTAATTAGAATAAAAATCATAAATCAAAAAAGTGTTGCAAAATTCAACAGTGTTTTAAATGAATCGGACTCAACTATAGACACCGGGTGCATATTTTTTTTATGAATGTCAGCACAAGATGGTCAAAGTGGGATTATTTTGTTGGAGTTATTCGTTTCTTGCTTCAGCTCGTCGTTTTCGTTGTATTCTTCTTAATGTTGCTTTTTCAAATGACGAAGAAAATTCGATGCTACATGTGCTGTTCCAGTCAACACTTTGTCACAATAAAGGCATTTCGCTGATATTTGTCCACTCTACTCTTTAGTTTTCTTTTCTGGATACTCCTGCTGTAGGAATACAGACAGCTGCATTTATATAAAAATGCCTTACCTACTTTGATAGTAAAATATTTCTTAAACAACAGCGACCGCACCGAGTTGGACATTTGCGACTTCAGGTGATGATGTGACATCCGCCAATTCAGGCTCATCCCTTTGTGCTAATTCTAATTTACACTCTTTTGAACTGGATGACCCATCGTCATTTACAAGTTCATCCAATGCTTACAGACATTTTGGTTATTTTTGTGGAATAAATTTTACGACATAGACATTATGCAAATTACTCACTTTGTAAATATCGGCAACAACACAAATTTCAAAACTAAAGATCAAATTAATCAACCGATTCCTTTGTGGAAGCTTCTATTTATTTTATTTTATTTTTGACTGGTATTTTTTTTTATTTATATAACACAAGACCTATTTAGATCAATTTTTGTATTATTGCTTAATCAATAAATTGATTAGCTTCATTGCAAGAATCTTAGAATAGCATTTGAATAACAATTTATTCGTAATGTCAAAATAAAAATGGATTAAAATTGGATGGAAATTAAAATTCAATTCACTTATATTATCGATGAATGCATTCAAATTTAAAATCAATTATTTATGTTGGATGAAATGAATAAATGCATTAAAAAAATTTATAAATTCAACAAATGCAGAAATTCAATTCAAGATGAATTAAATAAAGTTTAACTCAATTAATTTTTTTGGTGAAATGAATTCATATAGAAGTTTTTAATTCATGATGAATGCATTTATGTATTGATTCAATTCATATTTTGGGCAAAATGAATGCATTAAAAAAATAATAGTTCAGTGTCTGAATGATTTGCAGATTCATCCAAAAAAGAATCATTCTTTTACAGCTCTGGTAGACAGTAACACAAAAACAACCAAAGTACTAAAATAAAATTTTGTAGCTGACAAATAGTGGAGTATTAATGCAAATATGTAAATGCTTTTTTTAAGGTTTCAAATGTTAAAGTCAATGTTGTTAAAAAGATATAATAAAAGAATGCCACACGAGTAAAAGTACGTGTACATCCTATCGCTTATGTTATTTGTCTTAAATAAAGTTACAAGCATCGTCGCTTTTGTAGCTATGACAGTTTCAATAATTTCGATGATAAGCCTTTAAGTTAGTTAGTCATCTACCTGGTCATCAATGACATTTCTATGAGTTCTATTAATCAATGGAATTAAAAACCGACTCCAGAGAAGTTACCAATTCAATGATAATTTGTCATCAGTGGAACTACCAGCCATGATGAGTTAATGGTTAATCAAAACCAATATAAATTAGAAAATTATAATTTCCAAAATTGTGAACTCTTAATTTATATTATGTTTAAATTTATAATTTACATTTAAGTTAAATTGATGGCTTATATTATTATAAATTTTTATAGATGTTTTATACTTTAAGCTGGCAACATTTTCTAACTCTCGGACATTTTATCAGTTGTCAAGTGATTTAAGTTTAGTTTGGTCTAGGATAAATCAGAGGGGCCACAACCATAACCATAGATCCAAACTTATGGGCAACACTGTATTCGATTATAGGTGACTCGCCATAACGCCATAGCCATTACCATAGAAATCGATTGAATTTTGGCTTGGCTGTGGCTATCGCAGGTCTAATTTAAGCTTTAGGCATTTCAACATGAATAGACTGACACCCGAACAACGCTTCCAAATTGTGCAAATTTATTTTGAAAATCATGGTTCAATTCGAAATGCTTATCGCGCACCACATCCATTTTATGGTGAACATAATCGCCAGTCCTTACAGAAGAAGTCATTGCTGCTGTAAAGCGTAGTGTAGAGCGATACAGTCTATCCGCCATCGTGCACAGGAGTTGGTTATGTTGGTTTGTGGAAAGATCTTGGTTTGCGTGCTAGTAAGGCGCGTTTAGTCGGTGATTGGGCCTAAAACAAGATTGCCATTAATCTTGATTTTCATAAGTGAATTTTGTTAAGCAACGAAGCTCACTTTTATTTGTATAGAAACGTCAATAAACAAAACTGACGTATTTGGAGTGATGATAATCCTCAACTGTATGTGGAGACATCGTTACATCGAGAAAAACTGACTATTTGGTGTGCCTTATGAGCTGGTGGACTTATTAGTCCGTACTTCTTTAAAAACGATGGTTACAGTCAATGGTGACCGCTATAGAGACATGAGTACTAGCTTCTTCGTTCATCAATTGAACAACCATGGTGTTTAAGTAACCTCCAGATTAGACTAAGTTCGAGCCAGCCGTGGTGGTGGTCATATGCCAGAAGTCATATTATATTATAATGCCAGCAGATTATTTTTCGAATAAAGTAAATTTCATGTCGATTTAAAAGGTTTATCTTTGTTTTCTTCCATTTCCCTTTAGTTTCGAAATTGAATATCTTATGATCAATATTCTGTAGAATGTCTGCATTTTCGATTTTCTGACACTCGACTATGACGGATAGGATTCCAATAAGACAAGTTCCTGCAAGTCGGGTCAGTGATTTAATACTTCCGGTTAACAACCATTGTTTTTTTTTTTGTATCTTGTGTATGAAAATATGTATATACTATGTAAGTACGAGTATATGTTTATTGATATTTGATTATTTTATTAGGTCTTTCGTTTTAAAAGTTTTTTATGTTTCTTTTGGAAGAAACATTTTATAGTCTTAAGTTGAGTTACATAAAAAGATTGTAAAATCATAAAGTGATAATCTATTTACAAGTTGTCACACAATATTAAATCAATATTTAAAAAAGCTAATAAACCATCAAACTTCATCGGACCTTTTCTTGGTTGATTTTTCTGACATTTTTATCGTGTTTTAGACAACTACTCTCTAATAGCCCATTTAAATTTATTTATTGGTTTTCAATTTTCCTACAAAATATTTTATTTCCTTAAATTCAAGTTTTGAATATAAAATTTGCGTGGGGCTTTTAACAAAAATATCAATTAAAAAATAAACAAAATCTAATATTATGTATGTATGTGTAATAAAATATTCTATTAAAAGTAATAAAACTTTTATGATTTTTATTTTTGATATGTGAAAGTGGTATATGTGGTATTAAATTATTTTAATTTACTTAGATAAAAATATATATGTATGTATGTATATGCGTTTGAAACTAATGATTTAAGAAGTGTTTTAGAAACAAATTATAACATGCATCTAACAAGAGACATAAAACAAAAACCTTTCGTAGAACAGTCATAAAACACCACTTATATATGTATGTATGTATTAGTGATGTAACGAATGTCAATTTTTAATATTCGCGAATACGAATACGAATATTTGAAAGGATATTCGCGAATACGAATACTAATATTGCATGTGCAATTTTCAGACATTAAATTGGGGTTCTATTTACGCCTGCAATATGAAATACTAATAAAATGTTATGAAAGAAGACTTCATACTCCTGTTGGCGTACTTTAAAATTACAAAAAACTACCCAAAATTTTAATGATCGTAATTATATAATATTTCAAAATGATACAAAGCACAAATTTCTATAAAAAATTTAATGGATTTGTACAAACTAATATTTTTAGCCATTTATAAAAATTTCGTTTAGGATTTATGCATTTATTTATTTAATTTGTTTGGAAAAAAATTCGTACTCGTATTCACCTGAATTTGGCGAATACGAATACGAATATCTAAAAATGGCCGAATATTCGACAATTCGAATACGAATACGAACATTCGTGCATCACTAGTATGTATGTATGTATATTAAAAATAAAACATAAAAATTATAAAAGACATCATGGAAAATATGTAGGACCAACCAGAAATTAGTCATTTTTATACGGGGCAATAAAAAATTAATGGTGGGAGAGACCCACAAAGAAACTAACAAATAAATCTCTATAAAAATAGAAAATTTTAATATATAAAATCAACAAATCATGAGAGAGCAAAATATTAAACTCCAATAAAAATGACATTTAATGAATAAATTTTTTCTGCGGGAAACTAATGGACCACACTGGAATGGAACAAATTTTATGTGCTTGTCTCTGGGACAGCAAATAGTAATTCTTTTTTTTTTATTTATACCACAGAAGTAATAATGAAAAAGAAATGTCACAATATTAAAAAGTGTATATTAATACAAAATAATTCCTTGCGTTTCTTATCCCCAAACGTAAAATTATGAAACTTAAAACATGCATTTTAAATATAAAATGCCATCGTATTATAATGTTCCAGAAGACTGTGTTGCAAACGAAATCTTTGACTTCGTTTAATTAATTTTAATTATTCCGGTCACCAAAGGTGAAAAGGAACCCTATTTATTTCGCTACGCAGTCCGTCTGTCCGTTTGTCCGTTTGTCCATCTGTCCGTCACAGGCTGTTTCTTCCACAACCGTGAGAGCTACAGACCTGAAACTTGGACAGACTATGTGGAAATTTGGCACTACAACAACACTTAAAAGTTAAACGTTGTTATAAAACGAGCAATGAAGAATGTTAAAATCCTATTTAATATACATACAATTCTATATAGGCACTTCAAATTTTTAAAGTTAAGTTATTATTATACAGACTACAACAATTAACACTAAAATTTTAAAAAAAAATAAAGGGTGTTCTATCAGTTAATGTAGTTTTGACTATGTAATTCTGACAACTTGCTGTATCTTGTAAACCGTAAAAGGCAAACTCTTGAAATTTTCAAAAACGGTAAAACTGAAAATTTTCAAAATTATTAAATTGCCAAACCGATAAAAAATTGCAAAAAAACCTAAAAAAATCATCGAAACAAAAAAAAGTGCCAAACTAAAAATAAATCTCTATAACTCTGTAAAAATCGCCGAAATAAGAAAATCGCCAAAGTAAAAAAAAAATTACTAAAACTAAAATAGATTGTCAAAAACTAAAAAAAATGCCATAAATGAAAAAAACACCAAAACTAAAATAACGCCAAAACTAAAAAAAGGCAAAACTAAAAAAAAACGAAAACAAAAATCACAAAAACGTAAAAAATGCCAAAACTATATATTATATAGGCCAAAGTTCGTACAGTATCTAGTTAGTGTCCGTATGGAACCCTTCGTGTGCGGGTCAAAGTTTCACTTTATTGAATTTTTATTATCATTTCACATAGCTAGACACAAGACTAGTCACGTGACCAGTCCTCAAGTGATAGAGACCAGTCCGAGTTCTAACACTTCCTATGAAGCGGACCAGTCACTTTTACATGAGGATGGCCTGGAATGGGGTTAATTGATACTTTGTATACACCTTGTGACTTGTTACTGAACTAACCCATAGGGACCTATTCGGTGTATAATAATATAACTTATATATGAATGTTATTCCGACATTTAACTGTAACACTGAACACTTATAAACTTTTTTATTGGCACAAATACAATGAAATTTAGTTTTTAATCTGAACATTTTTTGAAATTCGAACTGACTACCTCGATCACGACAGGCTTGTATACTACCCACTCAACCACAAATTCAAATTCATGAAATTTCATGAAAAAATGCTTAATGTAAATTAGGTATAATAAATGTGAAGGGACAAAGTCCCGCCCATTTTTGTAAACATCGGATTGCACCATTATTAGAGCCAAGCCGTGTAAGAATCCGCTGAGTTGAAGGAAATATATAATTATATTTAAACGGAAGTGATTCCTCCCACTTTTCTAAATGCATGATTCTGTCTTTTTCAGAGCTACGGGTTATACCGATTTCCCAAAAAAAATAGTTATGAGTAGGAGTGAAATTTTCTATTGAAAATTTTAATGGACGTTGCCCCGGCTATTTAGTTAGGCACAGGATTATATCATTCCAAGGGCCAAGTTTAAGGCAAATCACTTGGGTAGAACTACATAAGATATAACTAAGAGCAAAATTTAACAGGAGCGTCTATGTCCACTTTTCATGTTAGTTTTAGAGCGAAGGTTTTGTGCCAAATTTCTTAAGAGTCGGTTGAGTATAAGCCCGTTAAATATAATATTAAATTTTAGTGCACAATACTGCATCACTTAAAGACTTAGCCATATGCCAGGTAATCAGCTTAGTAAGTAAGTGGGTGTGGTTCCGCCCACTTTCGTCTCAACGAGACCGAATGGAAACTAGATATAAAATAATTTTTAAAATCGGTCTACAAGTGACACATTTAGTTACTTAGTAACACACACAAAATTTAGAACATCCTCTTCTTTGAAAATCGGATAAAGAGAAGTCATATTTAACTGAACAAGTCAAACATTAACTAATTTAGAGAAAAAATTTGATAAAAATATTAAACTTAAACACTTTCCAAAAAAGAGTGAAAAATTAGTGTTTACTCTATAATTTTTTTTATTTTACTCACATACGAGTATTTATTACTGGGTCAAATGGACCCAAGAGACTATGAGAGGGTTATAATGCTGAGGAATAAATAACTAAGAGTTTTGATTATTTGAAATTGTAATTAATTACTAAGAAAAAAATATAGGTTATATGAAAATTTAAAAAGTTTTCTTTATGATTTTAAAAATCCAATCATTTTTTGTTTATTTGCTATACCTGCAAACTTGTAATCAAGGCTCATTTCCGCTACTTTCGTTCGAAATAGTTTATCTAACATATAAATTCAGCTTGAAAGCCATACTTACAGTTTGTAGCAAAAAAATTGTTTTTGTTTGCTTTAACTAACATTTGAATCTTCAGAACTTAACTAATTATTGATTAATCAGAAACTTTTTATTAAATAGCAGACTCCATTCAAGGCATTTGCTAGCAAACTAATGACAAATTGCTGCTGCCAAATCCAAATTAATTAAAATGAGAAGAAAATATTTAAACGTTTCACATGTTTGTTATTTTCTGCACTGTTCAGCATTTGTCGTTGGAAGCGACACGAAGACAAAAATTTTGTGAATGGAAAAGAGTGAAAAAGTCTAATTGATCTACATACACATCGATGACATCAAACATTCCTTGCGGCAATGGACAAACATATAGATATAAGATTTTCAAAACAAGGAAGAAATTTCTAAATATAAGAAAATAAAAATAAATGACTTTAAAGCAGTCAGTTGGATTGGTTGAAGGAAAACGCGGCTCTAATCTTTATTTCTCTAATCTTTTTTTCCTTTCATTTATTTGTTTTTATATTTTTTTCTACAAAAATAAACAGTAGATCCTCTTAAAGCTGATGGCTTCAAAATTGTCACTCTAAAATTTTTTATATTGATAAACCAAAGTACATTTTTCAACTTTTCTTCTTGAAACCTTGTTTTATGATAACTAACTGTTACTACGTTTATACGCGCACTATTTGCAAATAAATTAACTCACTGTTTATACGGCATAGCAAAAGTACACCAACTTGGTAACACTTTTATAGAAAATTTACTTATGTTGACAAAAAAAATACTGTAAATGTACGAAATATCAAATAATTGTTTGTTTTAATCGTCATTATTTTCTTCTATCAATGTTTTTTGTTGCAATATTTATCAATTTATTGTTTTTTGTTATCAAACATTTGTAAGCGTGGCAACCTCAAGCACTTTATTTGCAAAAAGTGCGTTAATCGTGAATAGTTTTCTGAATTAGTAAGTCGCAATTAAAACCATAATATGGCAACAATTTCCTGTTTTATTTGCAAATAAGCCCTGCGTATAAACGTAGTATGTATAAAGTTTTGCGCCTCAAAGCCAGCGTTACCGTTGTGCGGCTAAAGTCGCATTTTGCCCCTTTTTCGAATGCCTTGCCACTTTTTTAAATTCCCTTTTAGTATCATTTGCATTATTTTGTTCCCCTTTTTGCCCCTTTTTGTTCAAAGTCAACTTTAATTTTTATTTTTACAATAAATGTACGCAAATTTGTACAGATTCTACCACATTCGACAACAAGATTTTATTTCCTATGTGTATATATAAGTATATGTATATGAAAAAATCAATTTTTTTTTGGGAAATTGACAGTGTGGCGCAATATTATTTTCTGTGGGAGTATATGGTGTTAAAAAGCCTTGGTATGAATATGAAATTACTTACAGTCATTCATAGATAATTCTAACTGTATGTTCCGCAGCCAAATTTGATTTGATTTTAAAAGGTGAAAAACCTTATGCTAAGGGAAATAATATTGTATGAAAATACCACACTGAACTGCTATCATCAAGTAATGCTTTTGATTTAAGTTCATCATGTGAGCCTATTATCTTCGAAAAACCAGTAAAAAAGAAAAAAGTAACACGAAAGTATTCCAATTATTAGGAGAGACGGCATAAGTGGGTTCAGATGGATGCAGATACCAAAAAACCCATTTGTGTTTTCTGCAATCAGTTGCTCATCTGCCGAACGAATCATTGAATGTCGTGTTAAAACAGCCACACACGTGGCCAATTCAAAGAGAGAAAAAAATGATGTAGAAATATCCGAGCTTTTACCACAAAAATCTACCGATTTTCGGAGGAAAGTTGATATTGCTGAAATGAAGCTTGTTTTAAGGATGATAAGATGAACCCTTTTAAGCAAATGGACAAATTGGCCAAATTAAATGTAAAAATATATCCAGATTCGCCAGTTGCAAAGTCTGCGAATTACACAGTATTTCTTTATCTATATAAAGTAAAATTAAAAAAAAAACACAAAGCATAAACATAAATTAGTACTCGTATTACGAAAAAATTATCAAATAGACTAATAGTAGACACTTGTCAGTCCATGCTGTCTGCTTTAAATTTATTAACCCCCGACCAAAAAAAGAGGTGTTATAAGTTTGTAGTGTGTGTCCGTGTATCCGTGTGTCTGTCCGTGTCCTCGTACAGACCAAACGGCTAAACCAATTTCGATTTAGTTTTTTTATGTTTGAAAGGTGACTTAATCGAGATGGTTCTTAGCTATGTTTGAAAAGAATCGGTCCAGCCGTTTAGAAGATATCAGAACTTTTTTTTTTTGGATAAATCGGGGGTTTTTAAAATTTTTAATTTTTGTTATTTCAAAACGATTTGGAAGAATGGATTGCAAGTAAAAAACTTATGAATATATACAAATGTACAATTTCAAAAGAAAAGGTATTTAAGGTATTTAATAACTATGCATAATCCCGAAAAAGAACAATATTATCCTCTTCAGAATCGAGTTTTAAAATTTTATAGGGTTAAATAAATTTTTGGAATTATGCTGGTTTTTAAGTAAATAAGTGATATGAACCATGTCCCAAAAATGATAAAAAAAATTTATATATGTATTCTTTAATTTTTTGTATATCTTAAGAACTGGTGCCGATTACTGCATTCGATATCGAACTAAATTTCCATTTATTTTCTGTTGGAATTTCGATTCATATCAAATGCAGCAATTTGACTACTGTTTTATTATTAACATAGATTTTGTGATTTTTTTATATAATAGCTTTCTATACTAGGTTTTTGCTTGCAAATAACACGTACGTATAAGCGTAGTATATGAGTTTTCATAAAATTAATGTTTTTGTACTTCTTATACATGAGAAATTGTTGTTGTTTGTTTTAAATGAAAATAAATAAATATGCTTGTTTCTTTCCTCGATTTTGAAGTTGCCTCTTTTTTTCTTTGAAATCCCCTTTTTGTGCCACTTTATTTTTGAAAATCCCCTTTTTATGCCCCTTTTTGAAATTTTTCAACGGTAACGCTGCTCAAAGCCACTTATGGTCAGAGCAAGTGCACTAATAATTTGCCAATTGCTGTAAACTTTTCTTAACAACTATTCGTGCAGTACAAAAGTATGAATGTGTCTTTCTTTCTGAACAAAAAGAACATTAAAAAAAGCTTGTGTTCAGTAATTAATATTTGTCATTTGGCTGTTGTAATTGTGTTTATAAAAAATAATCAACAGCACAAGTCAGCATCTTTGGTATTTGCCATGTTGTGGGAAGTTAAACAATTAGTTACTTTTTTCTAAATCACTCTCTGAAGATTGCAATTCGTCTTAAATAGAAATGATTTAAAACCAGATCATAATAATAACGAGCTGTGAAATGAACGAATAAGGTGTTGGCTAGAAGTATTTAATCTCTAGAGTGCATTTGTAATAATTTTTCATATTTTTTTTTACATTAATGACACATTAGAGCAATAAACGATTATTTAGCAATTAATCGCCCGCCAAGTGCATGAGCAAAATATGTAAAGAATGAATGTGAATTATAGCAATAAGCAAGTAGAATTGTAAGTCAATTGCAAGGGCTTAATGCTAGTTTTTGAATGTCTTGATCTTTGCATGTTTTTATTTTATTTATTAAAAATAATTGTTGGAAAAAAAAATTCAAAAATGTATAATCATATTACACTGTATAATATACTAAATATTGTACGCTAAGCCCAAGGAAAAGATGTATTCATTCTAAAGCATTAAGCTAGGTTTTAAAGCCTTTCCTTCCATAGTCCTAGTTTACACTATGCAAGTCTTATTGATGAGCTGATTAATTAGAGGGAGAGAGACGAAGCGAACAGAGCCGTTTCTTTTCCTCTCGTCTCTCTCTCTCTATCTCTCTCTGCTAACAAATCAGCGTAGCAATAAGACTTGCATAGTGTAAACTAGGACATAGCAAAATTGTGCTTTGCAAATCTCTAAATTGCTACTGAGTTCTTAATAATATTTAATTCGTAACTTTACGGAGGCCAATAGAAGATATTACTATTCAATATGCTCTCGCTTAGATGGCATTTCCAACTCATATTTCATGCACTGTAGTATTATCCATATTGTTGAGTTGATCTCTTGTCTTCAAGCTAAAGGTTCATACCATCCAATCCATGAGTTGTTGCATTTTATGCATGTGTCAAAAAATTAGAATCAGGTTAATTGTGTGTGACAAGTTACAGAGCAAAACGCTTAGAACGTATAGACGCAAAGGAAACATAAAGTAGGTTTACTTTTGTAAGCGTCGCATGTTTTTAATAGCCAAAGACGAAAAATTATATTACATTTCCCATGATTTCAATAAAAATATTCTTGTGGTAGATTTAAATTTTCTATTTTTTTTTTTTTTGCATTAAGGTTAAGTTTAAGTTTTTAATAAAAGAAACGGCTTTCGTAATAAAGCTTACGACTATATTCAGGACTTAAATACATTTATATGAATTTTTAAAATAGTTCTTTCATGAACAAAACTTGCATTAACTTATCGCTTAATTTTATGTACTGAGTGTCACCTCAGTTGTATTTATTATTTTTTAAGAAAGTGCAATGGAAAAGAATATTATTTAAGATGTGAAAAATATTATCTTCTATTTTTTTTTTTGAAAATATTATGTACATTAATCCAATTAATTCCTCATATTATTTTAAGGTCAAAATTTTACTTTAAATACTTTCCAAAAATTGTGTATATTTACTACTACTATATTGTAGATATTTACACTACAGCTGATCACAACGAAAGCACTTGGCGCATAAAACGTATTGCATGTAAGTTGAATTTAGAATCGCATAGGACGTACAGAAATACATGCAATGGATATGCATAAAACGGAAGGTATAGACTTTCAGTGTCACAGCCAATATATTATTTTCTATGCCATGATCAGTGATGTCCGAACTTAAGCGGTATAACCTTAGAATCTCCTAGGAGGCAATTTCGTTGCATTGTGTCGGTGTGGAGGCCTGCTGGCAGCCCCAGCACCAGTTTTGGATGCTCTAGCCTAATCAGCTATTCATCGTAAACTAATTTGATTACCGAAACCATAACAGAAAATGTGGCTCTATGTTTCCTCTAGGAATTACAGTGTATAATATATATCAGTGATGCCAGAATTTTTTCACCCATATTAACTCAAGGTAGACGAAAAAATTTCTAAAAAATGGTTCAACGAGATGGAATACAAAAATCATAAGTATTAAACAAAAAATATAATAAGATAATTACTATAATATTTTTTGCAGCAAACCGGGAAAAAGCTTAAAAGTTAAGAAAAAAAGTAAAAATAATAAATTCAAGTAATAAATCAATGATATTTTTTTGCATTCCAATAAATTTCACCCAAATATACGTCGTCACCAAAATATATCGCAATAGTGTAAAAAATAGTGTTTGATTTTCATTTATACACTTCACCAAAATTGGTAAATGGCTTGTTATTGCACGCGTAATTTCCACAATATTCATATACGACCCATAAAGTATATATCGTACACTAAATCATAAACAGTCACAACTCAAAAGTATCAAAGTGATTTTGTTTTTTTTTATATACATATGAGTTAATTTAACAAATCTCTAACGACCGCAACAATTTCTTTTGCAATACAGCCTTCTTGAAGATAATAGCTCAATTAGCCAGAAAATGGCTAAATTGGCATCACTGGCCATGATATAGTTTTTAAACTTAAATTTTATGTTAATCTTCAAAGCATTGTCAAGTTGTCAATAAGCTTATAACAAATAAGAGCATTCATGCAACTCTTTCAAACTCAAATTTAATTTTAACCATTGTAATATTTAAAATTTACTACCTCAGTACTAGGCTTCAATTCTTCTAAATATAACCCACCATAGAATATAAATTAGAAGTTTAAAATCTATGATTACCAAATGCACCAACAGCATAAACTTTAAAAACAAGTTAATAGAAAGAAAAAATTTCGTATTAAACAAAGCATTTTTCTCGGCCCAATTCAAATATCCAATTAATACTTAACAAAGATCATCAATAATCAAATATTAAAGAAAATGTAGAAAATGAACTTTAGAGAACTGCAGACAAATTTCAAACTAAATTATTTGTGACACAACGATAAAACTTAAAACCTTTTCAATGAAGAATAATAATAAGAATAAATGTTTATGTGAGGCAAAATGCTGTAAGAATTATTAAAGCCAGATATTACACAACAAGCTTTTATATTGTATAATACATTTAAGTATGAAATATTAACGTGCTTTTTATACATATGTTATATAAAATTTCATTTGACTTAAATAATCTATAACAACATAACAATTTAAAAATATCTAGGGCCATTGTTACAACTTAAAGTTAGTTAAACGTAGCATTTTATCGGATGTATAAAAAGTTTTTCATCAGTACAATTTTACCTCAGTCTAAAGTGAACGCTAAGTTAAAGACAAATGTATCCTTCCTGGTAAGTTAAATTAAATTTATAATAATGAATAGCGTCCCTGCAGGAAATGGAACTGACACAAGACTAGTCACGTAACCGGTCCCCAAGTGATAGGGACCAGTCCGAGTTCTAACACTTCCTATGAAGCGGACCAGTCACTTTTACATGGGGATGGCCTCGGATGGGGTTAATTGATACTTTGTATGCACCTTGTGACTTGTCACTGAACTATCCCATAGGGACCTATTCGATGTATAATAATATAAATATAAATTATTTATAAATGTAATTTCGACATTTAACTGTAACAATTAACGCTTATATATTTTTTTATTGTTACAAATGCAATGACATTTTTTTATAATTTTATTTTTAATCTGAAAATTGTTTGAGATTCGAACCGACAACCTCGTGCATGACAGGCTGGCACACTACCCACTCAACCACAGGGCCACTCATATTTCAAAAGTATAAATACCATTTAAGCTTGGGTTAATATCTAAGTATAGTTACGGGACTGATCCCAGAGTCACATTGAAGGGAGCAATTAACATTATATTTACACTATTTGATAGGTCCTGTGTTCGACCACATCGAACATGTTCAGTGCAGTTTACTACAATACTAGACCGAGTCCGAATTAAATTGGCTCAAGATCAAGACGATACACCACGAAAATGGTCAATATGCCACCGTTTAAACGATGTGACTTTTTTCACCATACACTACTACGTACTTTTGATAACACCCACATTATCTCCAGTTATAGGACGAGTACATTTGGATCAATTGTCACCAAATTTTCTGCAGGGGTTTTATACGTTCGACTAAATCCTAGATCATTACGAAAAGTGGGAATGAGATACTTTATGCAAAATTATAATTCATCAAAGCTTAACTTATTTGAAACATTTAAAGACCTTTTTCCCTCACTGAATGAACTTCTTCGTTCGTGAAATACCAAAAAAAAAATAGATACTAAAGATACTTGTATTATTTTCAAATGTAAGTGACTATAAAAGTCGATTTTTTTAAATCATAATTTCTACCAATCAGCCGATGTATCTGAGTTAATTTAAGTTTCATTTGTGTTAGCTTAAAGTCAATGTGGTATTTCCATGTAAGCCTTCGATCAAGGTGTATACCAAGGTATTTTACGTGTGAATGTTGAAGAACAACTTGATTGTTGATTCGAATTGGGGAACAAGTATCTTTTCGCAGGGTAAATGTTACCCGAACACACTTTTCCTAGTTTACTTTAATTCTCCATAAGTTTACCCATAGTTCCAGTTGTGTAATACATATATTGCTGAAGATATCGAAAATCCTCGTGAGGGTTTTTGTGCATATTAAAGCAGGCTGTATCATCATCAGATGTAGATGTGTGGATATTACTGCTCATAGCCATATCACAAGTATAAATCAAATACAAAACTGGCCCCAGTATACTCCCCTGTGGCACACAGGATGAAATAGTTTCAGGAATACTCATAAAGTCTCCTTCTACAACAGTGAACTTCCGGGCAATAATGCAACTTTCCAAAAGATTTAGAATGTTTATTGGTAGGTAAGTCCTCAATTTTAAAATTAGGCCTTCATGCCACACTTTATCAATTGCCTGAGAGACGTCAATAAACAGCGCAGAGCAATACTTCTCTTCTTCAAAAGTTTTTCTTATAAATTGAACCAACCTATGAGTTTGGTCAATGGTGCTATGCTGACTTCTAAATCCAAATTGATGATCCGGTAGGCACTCATTATCAGTTAGAATTCGGGACCGGCTTCGGAATCATTTTAACCTTGGCAAACTCCCAGCTGTGTGGATAATATTCCAGTCGTAAAATGGCATTAAAAATATATAAGAGTATTCTAATTGAAATACGAGGCAACTTTATCTGGTTACAAATTCCATCAATACCCGGAGTTTTCTTTGGGTTGAGTTCAGCAATTAGTTTTTGTATATCACGCGTCTTAAATTTTATGGGTGGAGTGGGTAGCGTTACTACATTCGTCAAATCAGCAACACCAGAACATATATTTTGGGTAAATGCGGATTTTAAATGCTCACCAAATATTGTACCTTTTTCAGTATCGCTTCTTGCCCAACCTCCTGTAGATGTGCGCAGAGGTGGTTTATACTCAACGGGTGTTTTAATACTTTTCGCAGCGCGCCACAAATAGTAATTAGATGCTCGTGTGACATCAAGACCTTCTAGATAGTTTTTAAGGGAGGAAGTTTTTTCAAATGCAAGCAGTTCTTGTAGTGGTTTAGTGCACTCTTTAAATCTGATTTTATGTTGAGGTGATCTGTGCCGTTGCCATTCACTTCTAGTTCTTCTTTTTTCACATACGAGTTGTTCAATATCCATAGAATATATTCTATTAAACATAGTCCGCGAATGGGAGGTAGTGGCGTGCTTAGCAGCCTGCTTAATATTTTCGTTAAGATTGGCAATGTCAGATTCAACATCATCATGTGACTACTTAGATATTTTTTGAATCCCAGCCAATTAACAAGATTGATCATCTTCACATATGGTTGAGGTAAAATACTTCTTAGTGGGTTACAGACCATAACGATAGTAGGAGATCTAAAGAAGCTTCAACATGAATTAAATCCCTAGAAATATTTTTCATGACGCCAAAATCTATAACATTCGGAAGCTTATGTATGTCAGTAGGCCAGTAAGTGGGCTCTCAACGCGAAATGACGTCCAATCAAATTTTTGAAATTGTGTTCAACACAATTTAATATTATCATGGCGCTCTTTGTGATAGAATATTTGTCGATTAGATGTAATTTAAGAAATCTTAGATGCATTTACACTTTTGTCAGTGGTTTGGCGGGTAAATTTTTTCCACACGCCATACAGTTCTCTTTTACAGGAAATTCATATCTATTTTTAAATAAAATCACAGATTTTTTTTTACCAAATTATAAAAAGAAAGAATTACTGTTGCAATAAAATAACAATCTTGCAAGATATTTGTAAATAAAAAATAAAAAAACAACAAACGTTAAAAACGAGTATAACTCAGAAACCGAAAGAGCAAATTGAAAAATTGTTGTTTTTAACTTATTAATTATTATTTTGTCCCCTTAATAAAACAATATTGTATATTTTCTTTGCCGTTTCGAGATAATGGAGTTTAAAGTTTTTCTGTTATTAGACATCTGGGAAAACAGTAATATTTCAGAAAATATTCAATGTTTTTAAGCTGTGGTCATTTAAATATGTGGTGGAATCAGTTATGTAGACTCTTATTATGCAATAAACAAATTTATGGCAAAAAGGAAAAAGTGCTTAAGTCGAGATAAGCTGATTTGGAGTTATTGGTAACCCTCTAATCTGCATATTCGAGAGTACCCGTGGCTTAATTAATTTGTTTGATTTTTCAGGAAGTTATAGCAAAATTACTTGCGACTTATCTTTTTTAGACTTCTAATCTCATTTGGAATAATAGCTTAATTAAGGTGTATAACCTTTGGTATATTTCAACTTAAATATATTATTTATAGTGTGTATAACGATTTTTGCTTAAAAAATAAAGGTTAAAAGGGAATTTCCCAATTTAACTGTAAAAGAAATAAATTTCTGAAAATCGACTTGAATGCTTAAAAGTGCTCTCCTCCAAAACAGTAAAATATGACTTAAGCACTTTTTCCTTATTGCCACAGAAATTATGTTGTACATGCGTATACACTATTGTTTTATTGAGGGGACGATCTGACCTTTCAAACAACATCATTAGTTTTTTCATTTTTATACAAATTTTAAAAGTTGTAAAGCGTTATTTACCAAGTGTATGAAAAACTTACGTAAAATGGTATTTAGGCACCTTATAGTTTTTGCACACAAAATTGGGTGCCCCTGTGGCTGAGTGGCAGCGATGCTAGCCTCTCAGTCCAGAGGTCGTGGGTTCGATTCCCGCCATAGACCCTGGGTGTTTTCCGCAGACAAGCTAATCGCTTCGCGGGTTGTGTTATTAAAAAAAAAAAAATATAGTAGTGTCAGGCCCATTCGTTTAAATTAAAGCCTGGGCATTTTTTTTAAATTGTTTCTTCAGAAGTGAACAAAATCGTGGTAATGGTTAAAGTTAAGAAGAAGAAACAAATAACGGCCGACAAAATCGACTTTTTTGCAAAAATTCGACTTCCCAGGAATATTTCAAAAATACTTAACTCTATAAGCTTCAAAATTTTTCTTGAGCTTCCATGAAAATACAAAACAAAATATTGTTGGGACACACTAATGTACATATTGGGATTTCCACAGGAATGTCAACTTTTTGTAGCATGAGACACCAAACAAATATGTTTATTTTTTCCCAAAGAAAACGACACTTTTTTTTACATACAGCAGCCTATTTTTCGTTTGAAATATTTTACTGTAACTCGTCAACTTCTTACATACTTCCCAAATTTCCCCACAAATTTTATAAAATACCAAATGTAAGCCATGTAATAGGTTAATAAAAGGCTTATTTTATTGAAAAAAATACACTTGCATACATATATATATATACATATATATATAACATACTCAATATAAATTTGTATATGAGGAGCCGCAGAACAAAAGGTGCTTTTTTGCTCATTGCAAATTTTTGGGAAATCGAGACTTATATTTTTTTTTAAAAAACCTGCAAGAACCTGGAAATGCTAACAAGTTTTTTACTTATCTACAGATGCATCTAACTGTCATAAGTCACCCCATTAAATGTGAAGGTTGTTTGATATAATTCAAATTTTATTTCGGAAAATCTTTTGTAAAAAACGAGAGCAAAAAAGCACCTTTTGTTAAGGAAATAAAAGTAAAAAAAACACATTTTGTTAATAGAAGGAAAAAGTACATTGTGTAATGCGAATACACATATATGACGATAAAATTTTGACTGAATATGGTTCAACCTGATCTAATATATTAAAAAAGCACCTTTTGTTAAGCATAAATTTTTTAGAAGACATTTACTTTGTAAAAAAAATAATAATAATAATGCTAACTTGATTGTTTCTGCAAGATTTCAACCTAAATATTACAAAAATACCAAAAAATCAATTTTTCGATAAATGCGAAAAAGCACCTTTTGTTCTGCGGCTCCTCATATCGTCCCTACCACGTAAAACTATCAAATATGCAAAATCCTTTTTTTAGATTCGTTACCTTGGTACCCTAATTTCTAGAATTTGACTTATTTCAAACTGCTGAAATTTTCATAGACGATAGATAATTCAATAAGAAATATTTTAATCCTGACAGTTTTAGGAACACGTTTACTTTAAATTCACAATTGACGACACTTTGAGCTCTTCTGAAAAGTTCAACATATGCAATACTAGACAGAGTCCGAATTAAATTGGCTCTAGATCAAGACTATACATCACGAAAATTGTGAAAATTTAACCATTTAAACGATATGTCCTTTTTTCACCATACACTACTTCGTCATAGGACGAGTACGTTTGGATCAATTGTCACCAAATTTTCTGCAGGGAAATTACAACATTAGAGCAGTATTTTTTAGATGTTGGCTTGCAATTTCGTATAAATAAATCCTCACAAAAACACAAATGTGAAAAAAGGCCAACTCGTTTTCAAAATTTCGGCCATCAAAAGTAGTGAGTTAAAAATCTTGACCAAGTTTTTGTTTGGCACAATACCTTTCGGTACAATATGCTATGAATTATATAAACTTGTACTCGTCAGGGTGTCATATTATTTATAGGCAATCTGCTTACTTGACAAACATTTATTCCCATGAACAAATATCCATATTCTCTCCTTTTTTAGAAAAGTAAAAATATTGCCAAGTTAGCAGATTGCCTATAAATGATATGACACCCTGACGAGTACTAATTTATATAATGCGATTTGTGCGAAACAAAAACTTCGTCAACATTCTCACTCGTTTTGATCGCCGAAATTTTGGAAAGGAACTGGGCGTTTTTCCACATTTATGTTTTTGTGAGGATCTGACTACTTTTTGAAAAGATTTATTTAATAAAATGTTTTAAGCTTGAGATTTCTAGACTGCTATATTTGTAGTAATAGTGACTCCGCCAGTAGAAAAGAGCAGAGTTACATAAAATATTTTGTTAGGCTGTGATGAGATGGGAGTGACGCCGCATACTTTTCTAAAATCCGAAAACTTTTGAAAACGGTAAATTATAGCCTTACTTTTGGTAATTTATCTAAGCTTATTTGTCTACAAAATTTCAGTTCTATACCGTATAATATTACGTTAAGTTCTTATGCGCGTGGTCCCATCTCCCTAATGTAACAATCGGTGCTTTAGAATTTTCCCACTTCGTATCTCACGCCTCGACTTAAATTCTTAATATCGAGTTTAAAGTGCATGCCCATGCCCCCTGACTGAAACATCAGTGTTTTTAGATTTTTTCTTGATGATTTCTGATTTAGATTTAGTTGTGTTTCGAATTTCAAATCTCCAGTGTGAATTTGAATTTTAAGGGCATTTCTCCAAACCCTGGACAAAAACTACGGGTTTGAATTCAGACCAATATTATTGTGGCCCCACCACTTTTGCTTAAAATGTTTGGGTTTTTATATTTTTCTAGTTGTTTTCTCTTTTAACCTTCTTGCGTATTAATTTTCAGTTGTCAAGCGCAAACTAAGTTTTGAATTTTTATGGGCGTAACCCCACCTTCTTTTTAAACGATTTTTTTTGCCATCGCCTATCATTCGAGCCTTCAATACAAACACATCAGCAAATTGAAATACGATGAATCAAACCAATTCACATATTCCATTTGCAACAAAGTTTCGTATATAGAGCACAAATCTACATCAACTGACACCACACACAGTGGACCAAAACACAGAAGAACGCTGATGAGGAAGGTTTAGTTGCCTTCGAAAACGGCTGGCTGTTCCGTTCAACTATGTGTTGTTGTCAGAATATTTACAACTAACTTTGATGTTATTTGTTCATTAATAATTATCACATGTAATTTGGCTTAAAAAGCGTTACGAACATTAGCCTATTCAATTCATAAGAATATAGAAACAAATACAGTTCGAAAAATAATTAAATTAACTAAAATTAATAGTCATTGTCTTGTGGCAAAAATTAAATTAAAAATATACTTAATAGTAACAAACCAAAAAAGTTTGTCTTAAGTAGAACAAAAATAAGCAAATTAACAAAACAGGTGCATAGTTAGTAAGAAACAAAACGACAATGGTAAGACTGTTGTAATATATATGGAAGATGGTAAATTTTGAGCCTTCATGACCTAACATATATATGAGCAAATTGAAAAATGCAATGAATCAAACCAATTCACATATTCCATTTGCAATAAAGTTTCGTATATAAGGCAGACATCTACATCAACTGACACCACACACAGTGGACCAAAACACAGAAGAACGCTGATGAGGAAGGTTTAGTGGCCTTCGAAAACGGCTGGCTGATCCGTTCAACTATGTGTTGTTGTCAGAATATTTACAACTAACTTTGATGTTATTTGTTCATTAATAATTATCACATGTAATTTGGATTAAAAAACGTTACGAACATTAGCCTGTTCAATTCATAAGAATATAGAAAATATATATTATTATGGACCATAAAGAAGCAATTGCAATGATTTTGTTTGCATATATTTTATTATATATTTTTTCTTTAAAATCAAGCACGTGCAGTGTTGCCCATAGAAAGAAGTCTCTTACAATGACGCCATTGTCAGATGCAAAAAAATTCGCACATCTGACAATATTAAAATGTCTGACAAATATCTGTCAATAAATTTTTAATGTGTTAACACGATTGTAATGGTAGCTCCTCTTATGTTATGTTAGCCTCGGGAGCAAGGGCATATCGTCCTATATCTAATTTTATTAACATTTTATTATACTTATTTCATTGTTAAAGCTTGGTGCTGTTAAAACTATATAGTTTTTAAGATAATACCTTATAGTCTTAAGTTATCTTTCTATCATTAATTTAAAAAAAACTTTCATTGTTAAAAAAAGGCTCAATAAATTTTAACTTTAACTTTAACTTGTAATGGTAGGTACAGACTTTGCAACTTGCTTACGCAACACGTTTTCGAATATTTCGACACAGACACTGCAACAGTCAATGCAACCCATACACATCAAAACTTTTTGATATTTTCGAAACTTCGAACGCAACCATAAACAAGACTACAGACTATGCGACCGACAATGCAACCTGCCTAGTTGCATAAACACGTTGCTAAGTCTGTACCTACCGTAAGATGTCTGACAAATTGTTGCCAGCTGCTAGTCTTGCAATGTACTAACAATGCTTTTTCTGGCAACTACGTCTGACAAAAATTGCCAGTTCACACAATTGTAAGAAATTTTGAGCACATTTTACTGGCAATATTGTCAGATCTGACAACCGTTTGTACATACCCAGCAAAAAAGTTTCAAGATTTTGTAATGGGTAGTACTCTTTTAATGGCTTACAAAGTAATGTGTGGTACTCATTTATCTAATTATTTAATGTGTGTAATAATGACTGTCCTTTAATGAATAAAATAACAACTTATTTATATCATTACGTGAAAGTACTTATTGTAGTACTTTCCAGTTAATAATGAAATATATCTGGAGAAAAATCGCATATTCGAATATACATATTCATATACTTTCTTTGTAAAATTAAAGAAAAGGTACAAGTTTTATATTTATGTTACAAAAATCTGTGTATTTTTATTAAAAAAAATTAGGCTAAAAGTAATCTACCATATTTTGCATATATGTAAGCAAAAAACAAGTAAGAGTGCTATATTCGGCTGTGCCGAATCTTATATACCCTTTACTAACGTACGTACATATATATAGTATACAGACACATACATACATACATATTTGTTTTGTGAAAAAATTTATCATTTTTTTAAAGTTTCCATCTTTGGAACTGAAATTTTTTTTAGAAGCATAAAATATATTCAATTTATAAAGAAAAAGAAAAAAAATTTTAGACCTATTTAATTTTACATAACACAAAAAGTGTGAGTTTTCCAACCCTGGAATCATAATTTTGGATTTTTTTTGATTATTGATACCAATCTAGTTCTTTAAAAAATACATAAAATATGTTAAGTGAAAAAAGCAAAAACGAAATAAGGAAAAACTTGAGGTCAGATTTTGTAAATTCAAACGATTTTTTCGTTTTGAAATTTGTATGGAAAAAATATTTTTTGAAAAGAATTTTCGTTATTTTTCATACAAATCTTAAAAGTTTAGAAACAAAATTTTTTACAAAATCTGCTTATTAGTTTCATTTAATTCCCTTAATATTAAAAACTTCAGTAAAGTGCGACTTTGAATCGCGCACGAAAGGTAGTTTTTTTTTCAGTTTAAACGATTTTTTCAGTTTTGTCGCTTTTTTCTAGTTTTGCGATTTTTTTTCTGTTTTTGGAGGTTTTTTTTTATTTTGGTGATTTTTTCTGTTATTGGGATTTTCTTCATTTTATAGATTTTTCTCATTTTGGCGATTTTTTTTTCATTTTTGCGATTTTTTCCTGTTTTTGGGTTTTTTTATTTAGTTTTTTTTATTTTTTTCATTTTGGCGACTTTTTCCTGTTTTTTTGGTTTTTTTTTCGTTTTGGTGTTTTTTTCCATTTTGGCGATTTTTTTTTCATTTTGGCGATTTTCTTTCATTTTGGCGATTTTTTTTTTATTAAAGCAATTTTTCCGGTTTTTCGCGATTTATTTTATTCCTAGAAATTTTTTTTAATATGGCTATTTTTTTCTGTTTTTTGGGTTTTTTTTCATTATAGCGTTTTTCCTGCTTTGGGGTTTTTTTATTTAGGCGATTTTTTTTCTCTTTTTTAGGGTTTTTTTCATTTTTGCGATTTTTTTCATTTTGTCGTTTTTTTCCTGTTTAGGGTTTTTTTTCATTTTGGCGATTTTTTCATGTTTTTTGGGTTATTTTTGTTTTGGCGATTTTTTTTTTTTTGTTTTTCGCGATTTTTTTCGGTTTGGTGATTTTATAATTCTTTGATTTTTAGTTTTACCGTTGTTGAAAATTTCAAGAGTCTTGCTTTTAAGGTTTCCAAGATACAGCAAGTTGTCAAAATTGCATAGTCAAAATTGCATTAACTGATGGAACACCCTTTAATTTAAATTTTTTGAAATTTTAGTGTTAATTTTTGTAGTCTGTATAAAAATACACTAACCTTACAAATTTCAAGTGTATATACATATAATTGTATGTATATAACATAATATTTTAGAATTTTTCGTTGCTCGCTTTGGAACACCCTTTAATTTCCAATTCTCATGTATTTGTTGTTGTAGCGGCCAAAGGTCTACACACTGTGTCCAAATTTCAGGTCTGTAGCTCTTACAGGTCTCGAGAAAATACTAATATAGTTTTAGACATAGTTAATTTTACATAACACAAAAAGTTAAAGTTTTCCAACCCTGGAAACGTCTTTTTAATTTTTTTTATATTTTTTTTTAATTTAAAATACCAATTTTAGTCGTACTGAAGTGTAAAATAAATTTATTTATTAAAAATATATAAAAATTTGTTTTCGGTAGTTACTTTTATATGGCAAAATATAGTTTACGTTTTCCAGCTCTGCAATCCTCTGCCCGATTTTGCTGAATTTCAATACCAATCTAAGTTGGACCATTTCTGATACATCAGTGCTAGAACGAAGTTTCTAGCTTTTCTGGGAGCTTCGGAAAACCGATTTCACGTACACCGGACGGACGGACGGACAGACGGACATCGCTTATTCGTCATCGCTATTCATAAGGACCCAAAATATATATATTTTTTTGGTCGCAAATTAAAATTATGGAAATTACACACGGAATGACAAACCTATATATACCCTTTTCCATTTTTGGTAAAGGGTATAGTAACCCATTAAATTTTGAATACTTTTAGGCAATCAGTAATCTATTAATTTTTTGGTTATTTGTAGGCAAAAAGTATAGGGTAGCGCATACTTTTTGAACTTCTAAAACAAAAATAATGGGTTATTCAGTCAAATTGTAAGTACTTACGACCGGAGAGTACATACACTTTTTTGCATTCTAGTGTGCAAACTTTTTTGGTGGGTAGCTTTAGACCTTTATAAAATGCATTTAAAATATAGCAATTTGACGTCATAAACGCGAATTGAGAAAAATCTAACATACGTTGTTATTAACGGAAACCATAGAAGTAATCTTATGTTGCTTATATCACGCCTATAGGTATATACTAGTACAAAAATGTTAAATTTTAGCAATTTTTATTCTGATCAAGAGCCCATATCTTCTTGCAAGTCGCACTGGCATTATTTTTCTTCAGTTACAATCACTTACATTGATATTTCTTGTTTTGCCAGAATACAATTTCAATGCTTAAGGCAATCAGTTTTTTTATTTCTTTAAAAGGAACTCTTTTTTGCTCTCCTGAGTAATTTGATTTTTGGACATGTTCTGTTCTTCATTAAAACCGCAGAATTATGATCTTTTATTTTTTCTAGTTATTTCGCTAGCCTTTGGTTGGCTTAATTAGGGAATTAATTTACAGGCCGTAATTCAGCTCATTTAAATATGTATCCTAAATTATTTCGGAATATATTTACAAATATATAATTGGGGTATTCACAACAGTCTCTTAAGTGTCCTAAGTGTCATAATTTCTTAACATTTTAACATAGTTTAAAAAAATTGTTGTTGTGGCTCAAACAAAAAGGTCATAAAGTAATAAGACTTTCTCAGCTATGTTTATTGTTTGTCATAACTACATGTAGAAATGCGCGAGAGTTTACCAAAGGAATTGAGAGAGAGAGAGAGAGAGAGTAAGCAATGCACAAAGGTGCTAAAACCGAAATACAAATAAGTACAATATTTTTAATTGTAAATTATGAGGGGTTGCTCACAGCATTATATTTTTTCGTGTTATTACTTTAAAACGTGTTAATTTATGAGTACCATCTGAATACCCCAAATATTTGCAAAGAATGCAAAAGGTTATAATACTAATATTTATGTATGTATGTGCTATCTTGTAAATGAAATGTTTCCTCAGTTCTTTTAGTTAAACAAATAACGATAAGCAAATAATTATAAACATAAATAAATTTCAATTTATTGTTATTAGTTTTCTTAAAAGCTTCTATTTTATTAAATACTAGCTCCCTGCAAAAAATAAATTATATATGTATGTATAGGGCATTGGTGGTGCAATATGCAAATTGGATTTTGGCACGCACCCCCGCCCGCAGACCGAAAATCAAAAATCAAACTTCACACTGTCACCCTCCTGAATATTCTGAAGATTGCCTGAAAATTTCATCAAAATCGGCTTAGCCGTTTTGAAGTCCATACGTTACATACATACACACATCCAGTTTTATATACATATATAGATTAAATATTTTTAGGAAGTTTTATATGGTAACCGGAGTTATAGTCCTAAGTCGTCTTTAGTTTTTGGAATTAGCAGATTTTTTTTTAATAAAATTTTTTTATTTTTTACCGTTTTACAAGAAGTGTAATGAGCTGAAGTAGATGTAATATATTAAGTATGTTAAATTAAGCTACAAAAGCGTCACCACAAAAAGCCCATTAAGCTTAAAATTTACAAAAGATGGAAAATTTATCATGTCTTACATCTCAGTATTAGAAGAAGCTATAAATAAGCTTGAAATTAACATATCAATGCTGAAGAAATATAATTTATGCAAACATTTTTGTATGTACATGATAATAATAATCTATTGAATAATATTCTTCTCTATTTGTTTTTTTTTAATTTTATTTTTATATTATTTTTATAACTTTTTTCTGTAATAAGAGGAAAAAGTTGATTATTTATGGGCAACACTTGCTGTCTGTTCTACCACATCAATGAAAAAAAATAAAACTCTTTTAATCTTTAGCAGCCATTCTTTCTTTTATTTCATTTATAGCCTGACAAGACAAATATGTATGTTGATTTATATTTACTATAAGCCACTCCATGCATTTTCTTGAATATGAACCAGAAAGGCAGAACACAGAAAAGTTCCCATTGGCTTACAACGATATTGAGTGGTCAAAACAAAAGCTTGACTTAAACAAAACAGATCTAAGCTTTTGATTCTATCTATTCAAATACAAACTCGACGTCTCCTTTCCTACACAATTTTCCACTGTTTTGTACTGAAAAGAAAAACGAAATGAATAAACAAATAATTAAAGATTTTAGTTAATATTTCCAGGTTACGATATTCACTAATTGTATTTATTATAAAATTTTTCATGGTGTGATTGTGGGACATTTAAATAAAAATTCTTACACAGTTTGATTTGAATAACAAAAAGACTATAATTTATAAATGTTTAGTTCTGAGGCGAAACAACAGGTGAGTGTGCTTCTATCAGTATTTTTTAGTCTCATATTTTATACTCTTAATTTTGGAATATTTTTGTTTATTGAAAAAAAAAACTAAAAAGAAAAAGATAACCTAATTTTTATAAGCCACAGCAATTGATTTGTCAACGATTATGTGTCTGCCAATCGTGGTCTTTTGATCATGTTTATTATATCCGGGAAATTGAAGTTTCAAAATTAAATCTTTTTTTTTGTTAAGTACTAAGACTTTGGCGGTAAAACTTATTTCATTTGCTATGCCAAGTCTGTAAGTAAACTTTTAATTAACTTTCATAATTGGCCATACTCAAAATAATTTTATTATGAATAATAATTATAAACAAAAACCAAAATCCAACATTTACATATAAACATATATGCACTATTATCTTTCGTGCATATTAGTTCACACGCGCCAGCGGATTTCAATAAAATTTTCGGTATGAGATAATTTTCCCAAAAAACTATAAAAATTAATTTTTAATGTCTCTACCAAGTTCGTGTCCTTAGAAAAATTGTTTGCTTTGGGATTTCATCTAGTTAAATTACAAAAATTTTATTTTAATAGTAAAAACATAAACTTTTTATTTCATATAAAAAAATATAAAATAGTTTTAAATTAAAAATATAATAACAAGGAATAAAAAAAACATAAACAGGAAAGAGTGCTATATTGGGCTGTGCCGAATCTTATATGCCCTTTACCAACGTACGTACATATATATAGTATACAGACACATACATACATACATACATATTTGTTTTGTGAAAAAATTTATAATTTTTTTTTCTAAAGCAATTAATAGTAATTGACTTTTCAGTATTTTTCGATTAAAGAATTTGATTCAATTATTTTATTTTCGATATTAGCAATAGTTGAATATTTTACTCTACTCTCAGTGGTTAAGATATATTTTACATTTACTCATGTTTCAGTCAACATCGACGTCACGTCAATGCAATACCAAAAAATTGAAGCTTGTTTACTCGCACTCGAGATGTTCAAAAACATTCCCATTGCAAATGGTATACAACGTGGTATTATGTAAACGTTTTATTCCTATAGGATTTTTTTGAAATTTTTTCAGATGAAAGAAAAGGTATCAGGAAAATGAAACGGAACATGTCCTTTAATTTATCTTTAGCGATTAATTTTATTTATATCTCCATATAATGAAAATAAATAAATAATAATTATTGTGCGGAGAGAACAATAAGCACAAACCTTCGCTTATACTTCAATTATATATACATAAAAAATTAAATATGTATAAAAAATCTTGAGTAATAATTTTCCTAAAACATGAAATATGTTTAAATTGAAAAAAAAAATATTTTTGGTAGTTTTTTTTACCGCAACTTTTTTCAATCTCCAACCCTGGAACCATATTTCTAGGTTTTCTGTTTCTTAATATTAATTTCTTTCCTTCTAAAATATAAAATATATTTAATTACCAAGAAAATAATTGGTATTATATACCAGAAAAAGTTTAAGTTTTCCAGCTCTGGGGCTATGTGTTTTATTTTTCAAATTTTTATGCCGAACTATTTCATTCTAAGTCATAAAGTATATAAAACTTGTAAACAAAAAGAAAAAACTAACTTGACCTAGTTACTTTTGCAAAACAAACACTAAATTTTCCAATTTCTTGTTTGTTTTCGATGTTTGGTTGACCAGCTGGCAACGATTTCTTACTAATTTTTAATAAATGGAGATAGAAATAAAATTTATCGCTAAGGAACAGTCACAACTATAAAATAAGTTGAAGGACATGTTCCGTTTCATCTCCCTGAAAAATTTGCTTGCTGCTGAACAAATTTCAAAAAAAAAAAATCCTATAGGAATAAAACGTTTACATAATACCACGATGTATACCATTTTCAATGGGAAATTTAAATCAAGACACTAAGCAGTTTTGCAACAACAATGATTATTAAATACGGGAAAATATAAAACAAGTTAGTTTACTTGGTATGGAGGTGCATCTCGAGAGCGAGTAAACAACATCCAATTTTTTGGTATTGTATTGACGTGACGTCGATGTTGACTGGAACAAGAGTGAATGTAAAATATTTCCTAACCACAGAGTGTAGAATAAAATATTCAACAATGCTAATATCGAAAATAAAATAATTGAATCAAATTATTTAATCAAAAATACTGAGATGTCACTTACTAAAAATTGCACTAGAGCAAAACATTATAAAGTTTTTCATAAAACAAATATGTGTGTATGTGTCTGTATACTACGTATATATGTATATGTACGTACGTTGGCACAGCCGAATATACCACTCTTACTTGTTTTTATTTTGACTAGCTTATCTAGCTACAGCCAACGATCATCCAATACCATTCTTTGGACGTTTTTATCAATTTCTAGGCACAACTTAACTGGACACCTTAACTCGTCGATCACTACTGTGATTGTGTTGGCAGCTCGTTCGGCCTCGCTTAAACACTGCCACCCAATGTTTAAAAATGTTTAATGAAGCAAAAGCCACCTCCATAGTATAATATACCTTGTTTTTAATATTCCTGCGATCTTTTTCAAATTAGAGTACTGAATTACATAGCGGGGACCATTTTGTTCATGTTTACAAATCGTTTGAGATCGTTTGTATTTCATGGTTCTAAATAAAATCACTAAACAACGCCGTGCATTAAAAATTGATTTAATAGGTTTCCCACTTTTCACCCAAATTGTTTTCTAATTTGTAAACTTATTTAAGAAAGCCCCCGCAAAACTAATCTTATCTTGTTTAACTTTGTAAAAACAATGTAATATACAGTTTTTTATATGTACTAGCTTACAATATGCCAGTCTGATGTCATGTAATTCGTTTAAGCAGGTCAACACTGTTATAATTATTATCCAAAGTGCAATAACCCTGCTATTGAACTTATCTTTTTCGCAAGACATCAGTTGTTTGCTGAAAAGAAAATGAGCATTTAGATTTATTTATTTGTTTTGTTTTATTTCTATTTTAATTTTTTGTGAAAACAATTAACATCTTTGGGCTCAACTGTTTGACAACAAAAGACTTAGGCAACGAACCTTACCCTTTCTTACTGTCCGTCCTACACAACTCACTGTTATGCACGAATGTTACGTTAATCCCTTAAGAATACAATAACATCCTGCTTGAAAAAAAAAACAATACCCATGATAAGCATTTGAATTTATTCAAAAATAAATAGCAAAGAATTTCTTTACGATTGTTTTTCTTTGATGATATACTATCAGGTATTTTTTTTTTATATTTGTTTATTTTCTATAATACAAACCCTTCGAAGAAATTCTTTATTGTTTGCTTTACTTTAAATAGGCGTTAACCCTAGTGAAGTAATACTTTCGCAATAGCTGCGTGCTGCTTATAAATTCTAAAACATAATCTTTGTACGGGCTTTTCTTACCACAGGTAAAAGAAGATAAAAACAATCTTCGAAAGTACCTGTTCTTTTATAAAACAAATAATGGAAAAATAACACGGGGTTTGTATGTAAAACGCCTTACAACGAAAAAAAAATATTTAAATATTAAATCAGCAGGGATATACTCAAACAAGGAATTTGCCAGACCAGACCAGACCAAACAAAGCATTAGTAAGAAACAAACAATTTTGGCAATTGTTAACACTCTTTTATAAATTCAAAATTTTAATATGTCTTAGTTTTATATCTATATACATACATATCGTTAGCTAAAATGCAAAAAGGCGTAACTAACAAAACATAATTTTGCAGGAAAAGCAAAAAACTTAAACAAAACTGAGCAAACTTGGATTTAAGCTCCCTTATTTTTTTGCTGTTAATAAAATCGTAATTTTTGATCGCAGAAGTGTAATATTTTGCCCAGATATGTAGTTTAATGGCATTCATAGTAATCAATCAGAAACACGATTTAGAAGTTTTTGTTAGTTACGCCTTTTTGCATTTTCGCTAACGGTATATAAAAATACAAAGCCTGACTCACTCGTTCACTGACTCAACAATGCCCAGCCGAAACGGCTGAAATAGAAAGTTGAAATTTGTTGTGTACCTTCCTCTTCAGATGTATATTTATTATTTTTTTTTTTTTTTTGAAAAAAAAATCCTTGTCTTCATTACTATTTGTACCATAATTTTATTCTGCAGTACAATAAATAATAAGAGTATTTTATCTTAGTTTGAAAAAAATCTCGACTAAGTTTTGACACTCTTTGGAAAAATAATACAACTTTTTAGTAATTTTGCTTTACAAATCCCATTTCATAAATTAAGTAATGAATTAAAAACTTCAAATGAAATTCACATTAAAAAGATTGAAAAGATTCAAAATGAAAATTTGCCAAATCGAAAAAAATCGTTAAAAGAAAGAAAACTAGAGAAATTGCCATCATGAAAATAAATATTTTTCGACAAACAACATTCCTATCAAAACGAATCTGAAAGAAAAGGACATCATAAAAAATCGTATTAATCAATTTCGATACGACCTCAAAATCAAAAAAATATAAGGCAAAAGTATTATATATGAATTGATATATGGACTAATATATGAAATGTATTATAACATATTAGCTCATATATGGAAATTTATTTATGAAGCTCTTCATATGTGGATCCCAATATATAAATTAGATGAAATATATGCAGCCATATAAAAACTTATGCATACATGATATCTCACATAAGATCGTTTTTGCAATCAAAAAATCTCGCATTTTATTAACACAATCTTTCTCTCTCTTTTTTAATCACTGGTGAATTGCAACTCTGTTGAAAAATACATATGCATATTGAATAAATAAAATAATCAAAAGGATATTTCTGTCATTAATTTTATAGAAAATAACGGAATACTCTGGATATTTGTAAGAAACAAAGTTCATCTTACTGCAAAAAATTTTATTGAAAACTAGTGTTGGTATAAAAATGGATAATTTTTTTAATGATTAATTGCATTAGTTTTTCTAAATTCTTATTAAATTAAATTTTGTGTGCAAATATGAGTTTTTTGTTTTTTAAAAAATAATCGACGCACCTTTTCTCTTAAAATGATCAATGAAATGTCTTTTAATTTATTTTTTATTTATTTATCCAAACAAATCTTAAAAAAAAGTAATTTTAATAACTATGAATATGAATTTACACATACATATGTATGTACATGTATGAAAATGTATGAATATATATTATCATATATGGCCATATGCCCCAATTTTTCGGATGCGAACTAGGAATGGGCAAAAAATATCGATATATCAAAATTTCGATATTTGCGAAAACAAATATCGATATATATCGCCGATATTTCAAAACCGATACATCGATTCTTATTTACGACTATCGGGTTCGATATTTTTAAGATCTCTACAAATTTTATCCGATTTTTAACCGTACAATATTGGCATCACTGCTGGTGATGCGAAAAAAATAGGAATTTCATAATAACTAGGGATGTAACGAATGTTCGAACTCGTTGTCGCATTCGCAAATTATTCACTTACTTTTGCTATTTGCATTCGGTAAAATGTATGCGAATATTTCAAGAAAGTATAGGAGACAAACAAATTTCTTACCTCTTTTACGAAAAAAGTTTACGATAAATGCCAAACGATACAATACGACAAACATGAAAATGATTTGAAGCCAGCATGAAAAAGATACATACGTAATATGTATATTATAAGTATACTAGCTGACCCTGGTCCGCGTTGCTGGCCCTAAGCAAACATTAGTGTTGTATATGGCATTGGTGGTACAATATGAAAATTGGATTTTGCCCACGAATAAACTAAATATTGCGCCATCTGTCGGACGAATTTCAAACTACACAGAAACACTCCTCACGCCCCATAGAGCGTGTATATAAAGTTTGGTCTAAATCGGTGCAGTAGTTCTTGAGTTACAGTGCAAAATCACAAAACAACTAAAAATTGCGCCATCTGTCGGACGAATCACTATTTCTGAAAGGGGCGTAGCATTTACCGGGGTAGAATATATATTTAAACACTCACAGGTCTTTTACGAATATTTTGCGGGGTTGGAGGCCGAAAATCTGTTGGGGCATTGAAGAGTTTACCCATAACAAATAAACGTACTTTTGTATTATATATAATAAGATATTATACTTACAAACAAAGCATTCTAAATAAACAAAGCTTTAAAGTGTTAGCAAAAAACTTCTATAAATAAGTTGGCTATTGATTTGCGGCACAGTATATTCAAAATACATTATGTTTGCAGCAAACCAATAACCAACTGACGATAAGTATTACAATGAAACCAAAATCCAACTGTGGATTTGGAAATATTTTTCAGTTTTTGAAAAAGAAAAGGCAGTGTTTGATTTGCGCGAAAATATTTACTACTTAAGACGAGTCTGTTCAAACTTTTAAAAAATGTTGAGCACCATTTATTACTCCGTACAGACAATTTTAAACAATATTAACCGGTCCTTGTTTGTTGCAAATTCTATGCGAAACAAGTGCCGCGCATATTATTTCGCATGAAAACTTAAAATATCATATCTTTTTCCCAAGATGAACCGAGTACTACTTCTGCAACATTTTTTCATTACAAATGCATGCCAATTTTTCTTAATATGTATTTTGACAGCATTTCACATGAAATGTTGAACAAATTACCAGGCTTAGGGCCAATGTACGAATGGGTTGATTTCCTAACATTTTGTAAATTTATTTTTAATCATTATCTATAATTGTTTTAATATAATTTCATATATCTTTCTACTTTAAGAATTTGTATTTTTAATAAATTAATAAATATTTGCTTAATTCACGACTCAATTTATATAAAATGCTATATGTAGTACATCTGTGTACACAATACAACTTCATGTTCTTAAACAAATTTATTTTCATGTGATTTTTTATCATGCATTCGTTTTCGCATTCGCTAAACTGGTATTCGTTACGTCCCTAATAATAACAAGGCGCATCTATAAGGTGACCCCACTAAGTCAGGTGACTTTTATTTGTTAACTTAGCCAAATGCCAAATTTGGTTTGTGTGGGTATAAGCCTGAAGACAGAATTAGTTTTTACTTTCTGTTCTGTTACGAATCAGCTGGGGTCCGTTCTGGGGCCCGTTTCTCAAATTACAAGTTACAAATCTGAAAAAAAATACACACAACACAACAATAAAATTTATAAAAGTGTTGTTGTTTTGTGACTATTTTACTTGTAAATTTTTAGCTTGTAGGTTTGCGAAACGGGCCCCTGTAATGTTTCGGTTCAACCTCTGAAAATCAAAAAACTGTTCAGTAATTGTATGTGGCAACATAAATAAAATAAAAACATTTCGATATAAACTGTGATTGCGCTTTAAGAATTTTAAAAATGTACAGCCTTATTAATAAAAATTATTAAGGCTTTATTAAGTCTTTTTAAGAATAATTTTGTACGAAAATTTGTGTTAAAACCCCTTTATAAGGCCTTAATAAATTTTATAAATAAGGCTGTTAATTTTTACCAGAAAAACATAAACACTACATTAAAATATAACAATGGACGATGCAAAACTCATCAATTTAGTGGAAAACTGTGACCGTCCTGATCAGAAACAGCTAAGTTATTACAGAAAAAGTAACTATTAAAATTTAGAAATAGAACGGCACAGCACAGAACAGCAACATAAAGTAAAGACTAATGAAGCTTTAAGCAGCTACAGTAGCTATAAATGCAGTTTTTCAGAAATTATCGTATAATACAAATTAAATAAATACATAATGGATAATTGTATTTCCTTCTTCGATACCAATATCAATTTGGGTCTTCTCCACTCATGGATTTCATTAAGTTGTAAGTTAGTTGTCCGCGATTTCTTGAAATATTATTCTTTGGATGCAAAGTGGATATTTCTCGTATTTCATAATGATGAGCTTTGAAGTGTTAAACACGGGCATTCAGTAATCAATGATTAACATCATTATTTACAAAAATTATTAAGGGCCTAATTTTATAAAACGCAACGCCAACCGTTGATAAATTTTATACAGAAAACATTTCAATTACAAAAACAAAATACGTACAAAATTTTTCAACGCTTTTTTGCGTTTTACAAAATTAGGCCCTAAGGCTTTCTTAAGGCTTAATCAGCAAAATTTTTTATGGAAATCTTTTTTAAAAACCCATAAGGTTTCAATAGTTGTTCAAAATTTATGTCGATTAAAATTTTTTGGCGGTTATTGCACGATATGTTAGTATGTGTATTTATTTTGGATTTGGAATATTTTGGCAACATTTGTAAGCAAAAATATCGATATATCGAAATATCGATGATTTAAAAAAATATATATCGATACTGTTCAAAAACATCGATACGATATATATCTACACATATTTTTCATTTGCCCATCCCTAGTATAGACATCGGTCAATACTCATACTTAACACTTAAACCCCAGCTGTCAAAGTACAATAATACTACTTCCTAAGTCTTTGGACAGGTTACGCTGAACGTATACAAAACACATCAGCTTGCAGTGACGGATAATTCCAAGATAGTATGTAACCATGCTGGGGAGGAGGAACAGTCGTCCGATAAAACAGTCCCTACGGGGATGACATGGCAGAACCTGCCACAGAGAAATCTCCATCACTCCATCACAACAGCATCAGCTCTACAGCTTTGCATAACAATATGCCAAGTTGACATAGTCCTCATCCAAGAATCCTGGACTTGTAGTGGCAGGCTTTGCGGTTTGAAGACGAAACATTTTAAGATGCCAACCATCAAGAAACAACAATAATTTTCTATTATTTCACTTCAGCGGCAGCGATGGTTAGCCTGGAAGAAGAAGGTACATGCCACAAATTAACGCCAAGATACTTCACTCACGATGACAAAGGCCTAAACATTTTGACATTAAAATCTGATGTGGTGGTAAACGCTAGACATCACATAATCTTCATCTGTGATGTAGAAAGAGGTTAGGAACTTTTGGATTTGTTAGATTAGTTCTAACCAACCTTAATTTTTGTAATAAAGGTCAATGACCCTTCTTTATAACAAGGAACCGGCAGAAAGTCCTGTATAAAAAAGAAACCACCTTGACGAACTAAAGAGTTATAGTAGTATAGATGTACACGCACAAAACTTTTAAATGAGGCTAAATGATCCAGAAATTAGCTGAAATGAATATCTTTATTTATTTATTTATTTATTGTAACATACTATTGAAAGTAAACTTGCATAGTATGGTGTTGCACGAAAATGGAAGGAGTAACTAGACCATATGCCCAAGATGTTATTAACAGTATTTTCAAAATAAGTTCCATGACTGACTGTATGACCTATGCCTTCACATAGAAAGTAGCAACGTGGTTGTTAAGGAAATTTCACAAAAAACCGCAAGCTTATACGGTTATCCGTGGCAGATCAGTCAACCAGTGCGAGCGAGACGAAAAACTCTCGAAGGCCTAACAACAGACACAAGCCTGACCGCACTTAAGAAATAATTACGATGACGCGAAATGATGTTCTTCGACCCAGAACTGTTTAACGACTGGAATGAACATCTTATAAATTAAAACTAAAAGAAAATAAAAAGCGGATATGATTTTCTAAGAACACATCATGAAAGAAGTTTTGCGAAAATATTGAACATTTTCAGAAGCCTCTTGGATAAAAAAATTTTGTTCGCTACTTCATGCACATTGGGGTATTCGCTGAATCTGTATCCAAGATAAAAGTCCTGAAAAGCTCTGATCTACACTCACTACCAGGGTGAACTTGCTGTGGGAGATTCAAACACCTGATCATTACCCAAAACCTATGCAAAACATATCTTATATCGTCAGATATCAAATATGTTTTTATAATCTGTGCTCTAAAAACTGCAAGCCTTATGAAGCAGCAGAACCCAATGATATTATATTGCCCAAAGTGCAGAAGGTATCGAATCTCATAGCATCTAGGCTACTGAGAGTTTCCATCAGCTATCTTAAGCTGATTCATATTCCTAATAAAAGCAGGGAAGCTAGTAAAAGCTCTCATACCACACCGAAAGACTTCAGACCAATAAGTATATGACAAGTTCTTCTGAAAACACTAGAAAGGATGCTTGATCATTATATCTGGAAAACCATTAATCGGAAGCTACTTTTACCGTACCAGCATCCATACCAGACTTAAAAACCTCGTAAATACAATAGAGAAATCACTCTATGTACTGAATATATCCTCGTTGCCTTCGTAGATATTGAGGGGGATTTTAATAACATTTTTCCAGATGCGGTAATTATTGCCTGGTAGAATTTGAGGGTAATTGTAGGATTATGGCTCATCCGCTTTATAAATACGAATATACACACACACAGGGAGGAATTCCCTCACCGTTGTAGTGTAACCTATATCTTGTATTGTTATCTCTAGAATTGTGGAGGTACATTATCGTTGCTTATGCTGATGATATTGCAATAGCTGTCAGAGAAAGAGTCCTCTCTTCTCTAAGGGACATCCCACAAGATGGCCTTTCAATCAATCTAGCTGAAGGAACCTGTAAGATGATCTTTCTTACTTAACAATATATCTGGAGAAACAAGTGCTAGCCATTAGTCCAAAAAAAAAATGTAAATATTTTTTTACTTCATAAAAAAGTTTTAGTTTTATAATTTTCAAACAAACTTTGTTATAAAAATGTTACAAAGCATTCAATTAACGAATTATTCCGCGCATCGACTATAAGTGCAAAATTTCAACATGAAAGTAAAAGATAAATGAAAAACAAACAACCTAAGCTAACAAGAATGCTAATTGTAATTGCAAAAAGGAAAAATACAAAAACAATTTCTTTAAACATGAGTAATAACATCTACCCAAAAAAAGCCAAGTCATTTACAACTCCCAAAAAAAACCAGTCAGCAACGTGGTAGAAAAAACCAAGATGAAAACAAATCCAGGCACACTGGTGAAAATGTAAAGCTTTTGTGTTAATGAAAATTTGCTTTGGCAAATCAAACACATTAATTATTAAAATATACTTTTAAGCAAAGCAATCAGGAAGATAAAATACAATTTTTGGGTTTTTCACTCGTTTTACTCATATCCTTATAGTTTGTTTTTTGGTGCTATATGTTTTTCCTTATTCATCACAAAAAAGCCAAAATTTCTAGTTGCACACATATGTGACGCGCAAAATAGAAAAGGACCTAAGGGTAAAAACCGGTTTTGTTCAGGAGAGCCATTTTAAAGATTTAAATACGTGTATCTTTGGTGTACCATCAATTTCATAAAACGCGCATATCTCTGGGAGGGAACACTTTTGGGGCATGGGATCGGTCTCATTCGATGCTCAGATGTTGTCTACATCAAAAAACACAAACAGTGAAAATTGATTTTTTTTACCCTTAGGTCCCTTTCTCTATGCTCTGTCGCATATGCTGTAATCTAGCGCTTTAAGATTGTTATAAAAATATTTAAAAAAATCTTTCCTACTTTCATTCTGTGCCCGTTATTTGTATCCTTAGATATATATAAGTATACAGATATCTATCGTTTAAGTTAAATTTTGTAAGTCAAACTCGTACCTAAAAAACTTAGGTAATTTATCTGTGTACATAAATTATTGGGTGGGGGTAACTTTGTTCGTCACACGATATTGAATATTTCAATGGAGTTCATATGGAAACTTTTAAAAACTTCGATCGGGATCGAATGCCATAAAATGTCCTGAGAATTTTTTCGTTCAAGGAATAACTTATTACGACCTGGTTTTATAATATGTAAAAGATTTTTCATTATACAATTTTTTCAAACAAATGCTTGTATTTTTGGTTTGCAATATAAATTAAAGAAAAAACCCTTACGTTTTATAAAAAAAAGAATTATGAGACTTGAGTAAATTAGAAATAAATATATGTTTTTATAGTTAATGTTACTTATTGAAGAAGAGTGGAAAAGTTTATGTGAAACTTTAATGACACGAAGTAGTCGGATTATCGCAACTTACAAAAAAAAAAAAACAATAATTAATATAAACAAAATAATTAGTACAGTTTCCCAAAACAAATCGAGACTAGTGAAGTGATATAACTTCGCGCTAACTTGAACATGCAAATAATGAACGAGGCAGATATGATTAAAATAAAGGCGCTAAATGAAAAAGTATGTACCGGTAACACTTTACAGTCTTATTTATAACAATTAATAAGTCTTTATAAAGGATTTTTAAATAAAATTTTCATAAAAAAATTCGTATTGAGCCTTCTCAATAGTTTTTATAAATAAGGGTGTTAATATTGTATACAAAATAAGACCACTTCCCTCCTTTTCCTGTTAAACATATGTTTTCATTTGTAGAGTCTCGAAGGCTATGTGGCCCAAATCTTGACTCAGGAAGATCTAAACTGCTAGTGGATATGAATAGGAAGGCGATGCGAATAGTGAGTGGTCACTGCTCGGTCAGAGCAAGAACCAGTATTTAGGAACCTGCTCTCCAGACTTCTGTAGGATGTGCGAGAATGAAGAGGAACCAGAAACCATTCAACATATAATCTGCTGCTGCCCGAAGATGCAACGTTATAGTATTGATGGCTGAGCAGACGTTTTCATGAGAATATTAGTGATATCGAGGAGTGAAAATTGGAGAGTATCAGGGACTTCATAATGAGAATTCAGTGACTTAATGAATAAAAAGAGCGGTACTTCCGGTTGCAAATGGGGGTAATTATTATTTTTAACGGGCAACGGAAGAGAATCACTATGAGCCCAACTGGGTCTCCAACTGGAGCTACTCTAGAGTACTACTCTTCCTAACATAACCTGACCTAAATGTGCATTTGTATTATAAGATTTGTAATTACCAGCTAATAATATTTTATATGTATGTATATCGCTCATTTAGTTCACTAAGCATCCTAACCAAAGAAAATTTCATTTAAGAACTAATAACGTATAATTATTCCTTATATTGCTATTCACATTGTGTTAAAGTGTCACAAAAATTAATTGTTTACTCAACTCTTCAAAGAAGGGGAAAAAATAATTTTTTATTAAATTGTAATGCAAATTCATATACTTAAGTTTTGTGATTCTTTAGCAATGACAATATCTTGTACATCTGTATAAGTTGCTACTACTTGCAACTATATATCAATAACAAAAATATGACCATATATATAATATCCATTGAGTGAGTTTAATGCAGGATGTAGACGTTAATTTTTTTTTATATATATTATATTTTTTTTAACAAACACAACAAAACTCGCGAAGCGATTAGCTTGTCTGCGAAAAAACACCCAGGGTCTATGGCGGGAGTTGAACCCACGATGGCTAGCATCGCTACCACTCAGCCACAGGGGCACAATTCGTAGGAAAAATCACACAATTATAAAACTAGTAGCGTGTATCATGCTGTAGTACTAATGAAAGAACGATATTAAGTATGAAATTTAGCAATTCATACAATATTGTACATAAAACGATTGATGTGAAAGTTCTGCTGCGATCTTATCTTGAAATCGAAACAGGAATCTATAGAATCTATAGTATACTAGTATTTCTTTAATAATTGAATTCTACACCTTCTAACCTTTTTATAAGTAATCCTTACTAGGAAAATTAAGATAGGAGTAAGGCAATAAACTAAGTTCAAATTCTTACAAACATATATATTTTGCTCAAATTAGATATTTGATTACAGACAATAGGTGACATTTTACTTCAGGTATTATTTAGTTCTTATTTTTTTTTTTGGTCGTTTAATTAATTGAATGTATTTGTTTTGTCTGGTATGATTGTGACCTTATGTTTTCAAATTGGCGCACTTATCCCCGAATTAAGAGTGTCCTTTGAAAACTGTGGATATGAAACCTTTATTTATGTTTCTTACTCTTAGCATCATTCTGAGACTTATGTCCTGATCGAGGACTTTTCTCATGAAAATAATTTTTTTTTCTTATTTTAGGCAACTTTTACCATCTCAATTATTATTTTCTGGTATTTAAATTGTAATTTTGTGTTTCAGTGAGAAATGATTCTATATAATAAGTTTGTTCACCAAGGAGCTATAATTTAAGGAAATAGTAACGTTTAGTTATTAATTTGTAATACACTACAACTTAGCTATTTAACACTTTAGCCATATTTTTAAAACGAATCTATGGCGCACCAAATAACTTTGCCTTTGAGCTTTCTTGCTTAAGAAGATTAAGTAAAAACTATTCAGTCATCAACACCACTGTGCAATATCTAAAACCTTAAAAAACTGAACCAAGGAAAAAACAAAAGTTTTTACTATAAAGTGCCACTACCATCATCGTTGTTGCCATCATCATCATTATCAACATCACTATAATTTAAAACGTGAAACAAAAATTCGACAAACAAACAAAATAAATCAACGTAAAAAAAAATCCACCAGAATAAAAACATTGGCAATTTTGGCTTAAGACACAAAAAGAAGGATTTTTTGGAAACATGCATGGTAAGTACCTCCATATACCGGCACAATGTGTACGAAGTGCATTTGGTAAAACTTTATTTCACCAGCAACAGCAAGAGCACCACCATCACCACCACGAACCACTACTTTGCTGCCACCTTATGTTGCCAACAACAATTGTCGAGAAAGAAATATGCAATTGCAGCCGCCGATGAATAGAAGGTTTTGTTGTTGTTTCTTTCAACATTATTTGTAGTTGGTATTTTTCGCTCTTTGGCGTTCGATCAACGATGACGACAATGACTTTTTAGCCAACTTTTTTTTAGTGTTATGTCTTTATATTTTTTATATATTTTTTTTTAGGTTTGGTATTGTTTTTATTGATATTTTTTGTTATGTCTGCACTGTAGAACGTGAAATATTTATCATGAACTTGAATTGAAATTTTTGTTTTTATTTCTTTGGCTTAGTTGTTATTTCAGTTTTGTCTGCGGGTTTTTTTTTTTGACAATGTTTAATGGATTTCACAGGTTCTTTGATATCTTGAAGCTTTTAGTTTTCATCAAATCTTTAATAAGTTCAAAAATAATACTTTTATTTTCTATTTCACTGTCTTCACATACATACATATATGCATCTTTTGGAAAAGTATTTTGCAAACACCATATTTTCTTAAAAAAATTACATTCAATTACAAACTACATATGTATAACTACTATAGTCAGCACTGAGTGCACTAAGCCTTGGGAAAAATATTTGAGTTTATGTTAACAAAAGACTTAGGAAACAAGTGCACATTACATGACACTAATTCAAAAGATTCAAGCAACAAGCGTTATGTTGTTCATACTGTTTGTTGTTTTACCTTATGAAATCAATTATTACAAAATTTAGCACTTCATTGCTAAAATTTTTAACACAAATTTGAGGAGTTGCTTAAATTATTTTCTGACTTTTTGTTAAATTAATATGAAATTTTTAAACTTATGTAAGGGTGATTTGTGATACATGTTCATTATTAAAAGCGAAAATTTATTGTATTGTATATAGGGATGCCAATCGGGACTGATTTTTACGATCCCGGGATTCCGGGATTTTTTTGGATCACAAATTTTTTTTGAAATTCAGGGATTTTTCGGGACTCTGGGTTTTTAAAACATTAAAACATATATGCTTTTTATAGGAACTTATTAAAAAAAAACGTATTTGAAAGAGCTTCACAAACAAAAGCTTTTCTAATTAATTTCATATAACATAGTTAAATATAATTATCTTATATACATATTTAAATATAACAAAAATATTTATTATTACTATTGCGCTATTGTGGAAAAGCAAAATTGCAAAATTCAAAAAAATGTGTAACAACAACCACATAAAAAAATAGTTTGCAAGAATGATGCAAAACTATCAGGGTCTGAGCAAGTGCAAGATTATCAGCGTAAATTATGCAAAGTTGAGCTAATTTTTTATGGCGATGCCAAGCCAAAAAAAATGGTTAAAAAATACTCATAAAAACAGCTGTACACAAAATTATAAAGCAGAAATATCTGTTTAAGGTATAAGTTTCTCCTTTAAATAAAAAAACAAATGGTTGAAGATGCATTCTATACAAGTAAATTAATTAAAAAGTTATACAATTCATGAAATTTCAAAAATTTATAACTAGTGACAAATACATACGTACATATATAAAGTAGTTTTAAACTTGATTTTAGGATAAAAAATACGTAATTTTATTATTTTCAAAAAACCTATTGGAAAGTGCAATTATGCATTTTACATAGTTGTAATAGTTGACGTGAAAACCTTTATTGTTTAATATATTATTTGATAAAGATGTTAAAAAATTGCTTATTATCATCAAATAGACTGCAATTGGTAAAGGAAAGGATAAAAAACATGAATTGGAAACACATTTTCATTGGCAATATTAACAGGATTAAACAAGCAGATATAAAAGATCAATATTATGTTGCTACGGTTACTATCTTCTCATGGAGAAAAGCCATGATGAATTTATTTTTATAAAATAAACAAAAATTACTTCACAATTTCGGGATTGACTGAATCCCGAAAATCTCGGGATTTAAAATTTAAATCCTGGGACTCAGGATTTCCCGGAATTTCCCAGGATTTGCGGGATTGACACCCCTATTGTAAATTAATATTCAGTGCAAAGCGTGTAGAAAACACTTGGACTCGAATCGTAATCGTGTCGACACATCCGTGATTGTACATCAATCGTATGAGCATAGTGGCATCTGAAACTATTTCAGGCGTGGTCGCGGTCAATATTTACATGAAATCATCTTTAAACATTGAATTTTACAGATTGTGTTACAGACTTAAATAGAGATTTCATACATTGCTCTAAATTATATGTGACTTTGTTAATCAAATTCGAAAACTCTTAAAAAATCACCCATTATATAAAGCTCAACTTTACAACAACTCACACCACACATAGTGGACCAAACACAAGAACGCTGATGATGTGTCGGATTTCGAAAAAAAACATGTTGTTATCACATATACTTTGGCTTCCTAAAAAATATGAATTTTAGCCTAATCAAAACCAAAAATTGTAAGCAAAACCTTTTTTTTTTTTTTAACAAAAATTTAAATATCGTTCCTTTTTAATTAAAATTGAAAGCTTAAAGAGATTTGTAGTATTAGATTACCTATTTTTTTTAAGTGCTTTCAATTGCTAAGCTTATGTCATGATAAACATCAAATTTGATACGACTATAAAAATGGTTCTATTATTTTTATAGTCTTCTTTTTATCTTTTTTTTATAATGAACTTAACATTTATTATGACATAAGCTTATCAAGTCTGTATGATGTTATGAAACTAACTTAGAGCACATCTTTTAAAATGTAACTCATTACTCTCTGATGAAAATAAATAAACAAAATAAATAATTATTAGTTAATATCACTCTTATGATCTTTCAACAATAAAGTATGCCTCTAATTAATGTTGCGAGTATTAAACAGAAAAGTTAAAAAAACCAGCTAGAGAAATTCTAAGAAATGTCTTAACACACATAAAAAAATCACACACTAACTCAGTCAGTCACTCAGTCAGTCAGTCAGTCAATCAGTCAACTAGTCTGATGGTTATTCTTTAATTTTGTTCAGACTTTATTTTCAAATCACGTTCTTCTTTAAAACCACAAAATATTTAAATAAAAGTACACCGTCTGTAGTATTTGAAGTTCTTTTAACCTGTCAGGTATGATTATGCTCCACTAGCAAACCGCCCTGTTAATTCACATTGCGCAATAGAGGTTATTCGAGCGATCTCTTGCTGTTGGATATGTATAATAATTTTATTTTATTGTTTTTAGCTTTACACCACGTTTCTTTCTATGGATTTTAAGTTTCAGTATTTTTATTTATTTAAATAAACTTCCTTAATTTGAAATCATTATGTTATCGAAAATTAGTTTTTTTTATTTTACATGTAGCATCATTGAATATTATATTTTATTGATCAAGTTGAAAATAGAAAGTATCCCAGCTTACAAAGATAAGGCACATTTGAAGAAAATCTCTTGAAATTTAAAAATTAATAAAATAAAATATTTTTTTTTAATTTATATTTGGAAAGAAATCTTTTTACAAATCAGCCGCCACTGCATGTTTTACATAAACAATTTCTTTGCATTGAATTTTCTTAATATCGAATAACATGTTTTTCGTTGTTTTATTTAAATTTTAAGAAACTTCTCTTTCACTTTTCGAGATAACATAATTAGTAGGGCATTTCCTTAATTCATTTAAATAAATTGTATTTCTTTACCTTCGTTAAAGAGAAAAATTTTAAATAAAGTTTTAATACAATATATGTTTTGTTTTATAAAAGAATTAAATTGAAGATAAAACTAACCGTCTTAAAATTACCACATGCTTACGAGAAACGTTTTAGAATCGCATAACATAATAGTATGCAACTCTGAAAAGTTGAATTGTTAAATACATGTGTTTTAACAGAAAAAGGCGAAGATATCGCATTCAATCTAGATTCTAGAACAACGGTTCTCAAATGGGGGTCCGTATGAAAATTCCAAGAGGTCCGCGAAGAGCTAAACAAATATTGTTATGATTCCTCAAAAGTTAATATTAATAAGATTTAGTAATATGGCTTTTGTATAATAAATGTAAAACGTATATTTCACTAAATTACGCTAAATTGTTAACACTGTTTAGTTTTTCGCATTCAAGCTGCCAGGTGTTTTCTTTTTTTGACATTTTTTCAAACAAAATTGTAGCCGCTGATTTTGTTTTAATTGTGAAATAAAACATTAACATTTCAAAAATGAGTTCTAAAAGACGGCTTTATAATGAAGATTATATTAAGTATGGCTTTACATGTTTAAAGAATAATAACGAGGTATTACCTCAATGTGTAATTTGTCATAAAACTCTTTCCAACGAAAGCATGAAACCATCCAAGCTGGAACGGCACCTAACAGCAAATCATCCGGAACTAAAAGACAAGAAAAGGGATTTTTTTATTGCCAAACTGAGTTCTCTAAAGAAAATTAGGTTGGACTCAACTGGAAATTTTTGTTTGGAAAAAGAACGGGCCGTAGAAGCTTCCTACGAAATTGCGATGCACATTGCAAGAAACAAAAAGCCGCATACAGTTGGTGAAACGTTGATTAAGCAGTGTATAACAGCAGTTTGAAGAATTATGCTTTATAAAACAAGTAAGACTGCTATATTCGGCTGTGCCGAATCTTATATACCCTTTACCAACGTACGTACATATATATAGTATACAGACACGTACATACATATTTGTTTTGTGAAAAAATTTATAATTTTTTTAAAGTTTCCATCTTTGGAGCTATAATTTTCATTTTTCAAATTTCATACACCAAACTTTTCTTTCAGAAGCATAAAATATATTCAATTTATAAAAAAAAAGAAAAAAAAACAAAAAGTGTAAGTTTTCCAACCCTGGAGTCATAATTTTGGATTTTTCTGATTATTGTTACCAATCTAGTTCTTTAAAAAATACATAAAATATGTTAAGTGAAAAAAGCAAGAACGAAATAAGCAAAAACTTAGTTTCATTTAATTCCTTTAATATTAAAAAAATCAGTTAAGTGCGACTTTGAATCGCGCACGAAAGGAAGGTTTTTTGCTTTTTTGAAGTTTTTTTCAGTTAAAACGATTTTTTCAGTTTTGTCGCTTTTTTCTCGTTTTGGCGATTTTGTCTGTTTTTGGAGGTTTTTTTAATTTTGGCGATTTTTTTCTGTTGTTATGCTTTTCTTCATTTTGGAGATTTTTATCATTTTGACGATTTTTTCTGTTTTTTTGGGTTTTTTTCGCGATTTTTTTTGGCGATTTTTTTGTTTTTTTTTTCGTTTTGGTAATTTTTTTCATTTTGGCGATTTTTTTTTTCATTTTGGCAATTTTTTTCTTTTTTTTTCGTTTTGGTGATTTTTTTCATTTTGGCGATTTTTTTTTTCATTTTGGCGATTTTTTTTCATTTTGGCGATTTTTTTCTGTTTTTTAGTTTTTTTTCGTTTTGGCGATCTTTTTTCTTTTTTTGGCGATTTTTTTTCATTTTGGCGATTTTTTTCTGTTTTTTAGGTTTTTTTTTCGTTTTAGCGATATTTTTCATTTTAGCGATTTTTTTTTCATTTTAGCAATTTTTTCGTTTTTTTGCGATTTATTTTAGTCTTAGAAATTTTCTTTTAATTTAGTGCTTTTTTTCATTTTGGCGATTTTTTTCTGTTATTTTAAGTTTTTTTCGTTTTGGTGATTTTTTTCATTTTGGCGATTTTTTTTATTAATTTGGCGATTTTTTTCTGTTTTTAGGTTTTTTTTTCGTTTTGGTGTTTTTTTTCATTTTGGCGATTTTTTTTTTTCATTTTGGCGATTTTCTTTCATTTTGGCGATTTCTGTTTTCATTTTAGCAATTTTTCCGTTTTTTTGCGATTTATTTTAGTCTTAGAAATTTTTTTAATTTGGTGCTTTTTTTCGTTTTGGCGATTTTTTTTCTGTTATTTAGGTTTTTCTTTTTTGGCGATTTTTTTCATTTTGGCGATTTTTTTCTGTTTTTAAGGGTTTTTTTCGTTTTGGCGATTTTTTTTCATTTTGACGATTTTTTTCTGTTTTTTAGCGTTTTTTTCGTTTTGGTGATTTTTTTCATTTTGGCGACTTTTTTCTGTTTTTTTTCGTTTTGGCGATTTTTTTTTTTTCATTTTAGCATTTTTCCATTTTTTTGCGATTTATTTTAGTTTTATAATTTTTTTTTAATTTGGTGCTTTTTTCGTTTTGGCGATTTTTTTTCTTTTTTTATGTTTTTTTTCGTTTTGGTGATTTTTTTCATTTTGGCGATTTTTTTTCATTTTGGCGATTTTTTTTTCATTTTGGCGATTTTTTTCTGTTTTTTAGTTTTTTTTCGTTTTGGCGATTTTTTTTCTTTTTTTTGCGATTTTTTTTCATTTTGGCGATTTATTTCTGTTTTTTAGTTTTTTTTTTCGTTTTAGCGATATTTTTCATTTTGGCGATTTTTTTTTTCATTTTAGCAATTTTTTCGTTTTTTTGCGATTTATTTTAGTCTTAGAAATTTTCTTTTAATATAGTGCTTTTTTTCATTTTGGCGTTTTTTTCTGTTTTTTGGGATTTTTTTCGTTTTGGGGATTTTTTTCATTTTGGCGATTTTTTTATCATTTTGGCGTTTTTTTCTGTTTTTAGGTTTTTTTTTCGTTTTGGTGATTTTTTTCATTTTGGCGATTTTTTTTTTCATTTTGGCGATTTTCTTTCATTTTGGCGATTTTTGTTTTCATTTTAACAATTTTTCCGTTTTTTTGCGATTTATTTTAGTCTTAGAAATTTTTTTTTAATTTGGTGCTTTATTCGTTTTGGCGATTTTTTCAGTTATTTAGGTTTTTTGTTTTTGTGGCGATTTTTTCATTTTGGCGATTTTTTTCTGTTTTTTAGGGTTTTTTTCGTTTTGACGATTTTTTTTTCTTTTTGACGATTTTTTTCTGTTTTTTTGGGTTTTTTTTTTTTGTTTTGGTGATTTTTTTCATTTTGGCGATTTTTTTTTCATTTTGGCGATTTTTTTTCATTTTGGCGATTTTCTTTCATTTTGGCGATTTTTTTTCATTTTGGCGAGTTTTTTTCTGTGTTTAGGTTTTTTCTTTTTTTGGCGATTTTTTTTCATTTTGGCGATTTTTTTTCATTTTGGCGATTTTTTTTCTGTTTTGGCTTTTTTTCATTTTGGCGATTTTTTTCTGTTTTTTGAGGTTTTTTTCGTTTTGGCGATTTTTTTTATTTTGGCGATTTTTTTTCATTTTGGCGATTTTTTTCTGTTTTTTTGGGTTTTTTTTCGTTTTGGTGATTTTTTTCATTATGGCGATTTTCATTTTGGCGATTTTCTTTCATTTTGGCGATTTTTGTTTTCATTTTAGCAATTTTTCCGTTTTTTTTGAGATTTATTTTAGTCTTAGAATTTTTTTTTTATTTGGTGCTTTTTTTCGTTTTGGCGATTTTTTCTTGTTTTTGGCGATTTTTTTCGGTTTGGCGATTTTATAATTTTTTATTTTTTCAGTTTTACCGTTTTTGAAAATTTCAAGAGTTTTGCTCTTACGGTTTCCAAGATACAGCAAATTGTCAAAATTACATAGTCAAAATTGCATTAACTGATGGAACACCCTTTAATTTAAATTTTTTTAAATTTTTGTGTTAATTTTTGTAGTCTGTATAAAAATACACTAACCTTACAAATTTCAAGTGTATATACATACAATTGTATATATACTACATGGGATTTTAAAATTTTTCGTTGCTCGTTTTGGAACACCCTTTAATTTCCAATTATCATGTATTTGTTGTTGTAGCGGCCAAAGGTCTACATACTGTGTCCAAATTTGAGGTCTGTAGCTCTTACGGTTCTCGAGAAAATACTAATATAGTTTTAGACATAGTTAATTTTACATAACACAAAAAGTTAAAGTTTTCCAACCCTGGAAACGTCTTTTTAATTTTTTTGTATTTTTTTAATTTAAAATTCCAATTTTAGTCGTACTGAAGTGTAAAATATGTACATTTATTAAAAAAAAATAAAAATTTGTTTTCGGGAGTTACTTTTATATGGCAAAATGAAGTTTAAGCTTTCCAGCTCTGCAATCGTCTGCCCGATTTTGCTGAATTTCAATACCAATCTATTTTGGAAAATTTCTGACACACCAGTCCAAGAACGAAGTCTCTAGCTCTTCTGGGAGGTTCGGAAAACCGATTTCACGTACAGACAGACGGACAGACGGACAGACGGACAGACGGACAGACGGACAGACGGACAGACGGACAGACGGACAGACGGACATCGCTTATTCGTCTTCCCTATGCATAAGGATCCAGAATATATATATTATATGGGTCGCTTATTGATATTATAGAAATTACAAACGGAATGACAAACCTATATATACCCTTTTACCATTTTTGTTGGTAAAGGGTATAAAAAGCAATGACCAAACAAGTAAGAGTGCTATATTCGGCTGTGCCGAATCTTATATACCCTTTACCAACGTACGTACATATATATAGTATACAGACACGTACATACATATTTGTTTTGTGAAAAAATTTATCATTTTTTTAAAGTTTCCATCTTTGGAGCTATAATTTTCATTTTTCAAATTTCATACACCAAACTTTTCTTTCAGAAGCATAAAATATATTCAATTTATAATGAAAAAGAAAAAAAAAACAAAAAGTGTAAGTTTTCCAACCCTGGAGTCATAATTTTGGATTTTTCTGATTATTGTTACCAATCTAGTTCTTTAAAAAATGCATAAAATATGTTAAGTGAAAAAAGCAGAACGAAATAAGCAAAAACTTAGTTTCATTTAATTCCTTTAATACTAAAAAAATCAGTTAAGTGCGACTTTGAATCGCGCACGAAAGGAAGGTTTTTTGCTTTTTTTAAAGTTTTTTTCAGTTAAACGATTTTTTCAGTTTTGTCGCTTTTTTCTCGTTTTGGCGATTTAGTCTGTTTTTGGAGATTTTTCTCATTTTGACGATTTTTTCTGTTTTTTTTTTGGGGTTTTTTTCGCAATTTTTTTGGCGATTTTTTTGTTTTTTTTTCGTTTTGGTGATTTTTTTCATTTTGGCGATTTTTTTTCATTTTGGCAATTTTTTTCTTTTTTTTCTGTTTTTTTTCGTTTTGGTGATTTTTTTAATTTTGGCGATTTTTTTTTTCATTTTGGCGATTTTTCGATTTTTTTTCATTTTGGCGATTTTTTTCTGTTTTTTAGTTTTTTTAGTTTTGGCGATTTTTTTTCTTTTTTTGGCGATTTTTTTTCATTTTGGCGATTTTTTTCTGTTTTTTAGGTTTTTTTTCGTTTTAGCGATATTTTTAATTTTGGCGATTTTTTTTTTCATTTTAGCAATTTTTTCGTTTTTTTGCGATTTATTTTAGTCTTAGAAATTTTCTTTTAATATAGTGCTTTTTTCATTTTGGCGATTTTTTTCTGTTTTTTTTGGGTTTTTTTCGTTTTGGTGATTTTTTTCATTTGGCGATTTTTTTTATAATTTTGGCGATTTTTTCTGTTTTTAGGTTTTTTTTTCGTTTTGGTGATTTTTTTTCATTTTGGCGATTTTTTTTCATTTTGGCGATTTTCTTTCATTTTGGCGATTTTTTATATCATTTTAGCAATTTTTCAATTTTTTTGCGATTTATTTTAGTCTTAGAAATTTTTTTTTAATTTGGTGCTTTTTTTCGTTTTGGCGATTTTTTTTCTGTTATTTAGGTTGTTTTCTTTTTTTGGCGATTTTTTTCATTTTGGCGATTTTTTTCTGTTTTTAGGGTTTTTTTCGTTTTGGCGATTTTTTTTTCATTTTGACGATTTTTTTCTGTTTTTAGGGTTTTTTTTCTGTTTTTTAGGGTTTTTTCGTTTTGGCGATTTTTTTTCATTTTGACGATTGTTTTCTGTTTTTTAGGGTTTTTTTTCGTTTTGGTGATTTTTTTCATTTTGGCGATTTTTTTTTCATTTTGGCGATTTTTTTCTGTTTTTTTTCGTTTTGGCGATTTTTTTTTCATTTTAGCATTTTTCCGTTTTTTTGCGATTTATTTTAGTTTTATAATTTTTTTTTTTTAATTTGGTGCTTTTTTTCGTTTTGGCGATTTTTTCTTGTTTTTGGCGATTTTTTTCGGTTTGGCGATTTTATAATTTTTTATTTTTTCAGTTTTACCGTTTTGAAAATTTCAAGAGTTTTGCTCTTACGGTTTCCAAGATACAGCAAATTGTCAAAATTACATAGTCAAAATTGCATTAACTGATGGAACACCCTTTAATTTAAATTTTTTAAATTTTTGTGTTAATTTTTGTAGTCTGTATAAAAATACACTAACCTTACAAATTTCAAGTGTATATACATACAATTGTATATATACTACATGGGATTTTAAAATTTTTCGTTGCTCGTTTTGGAACACCCTTTAATTTCCAATTATCATGTATTTGTTGTTGTAGCGGCCACAGGTCTACATACTGTGTCCAAATTTCAGGTCTGTAGCTCTTACGGTTCTCGAGAAAATACTAATATAGTTTTAGACATAGTTAATTTTACATAACACAAAAAGTTAAAGTTTCCAACCCTGGAAACGTCTTTTTAATTTTTTTGTATTTCTTTATTTTAAAATTCCAATTTTAGTCGTACTGAAGTGTAAAATATGTACATTTATTAAAAAAAAATAAAAATTTGTTTTCGGGAGTTACTTTTATATGGCAAAATGAAGTTTAAGTTTTCCAGCTCTGCAATCGTCTGCCCGATTTTGCTGAATTTCAATACCAATCTATTTTGGAAAATTTCTGACACACCAGTCCAAGAACGAAGTCTCTAGCTCTTCTGGGAGCTTCGGAAAACCGATTTCACGTACAGACAGACGGACAGACGGACAGACGGACAGACGGACAGACGGACAGACGGACAGACGGACAGACGGACAGACGGACAGACGGACAGACGGACAGACGGACAGACGGACATCGCTTATTCGTCTTCCCTATGCATAAGGATCCAGAATATATATATTATATGGGTCGCTTATTGATATTATAGAAATTACAAACGGAATGACAAACCTATATATACCCTTTTACCATTTTTGTTGGTAAAGGGTATAATAAAGCAAGTAATGCTGATATGGCTGCGGACATCAAAAGACAATTGATTGAGAAAATAAAAGACTCTCCATATATAGCGCGCCAGTGCGATGAAACTATCGACATTTCTCATGCAAGCCAGCTTTTATTTTATAGTAAATATATTTTAGAAGGAATAATGTGCCAGGAATTCCTTTTTATGAAGTCTCTTCCCACAACGTCAAAAGGCAAGGATGTTTTCAACGTGCTTTCTGAATTTTTATCACAAAATGGCATTGCCTGGAAAAAAATTGCTGGAATTTGCACCGGTGGTGCACCATTTATGATAGGTTGTCGTTCTGGATTTTTGAAATTGGCCAAATTACAGAATCCAGACATAATTGCGTCCCATTGTATAATTCATCGACAAGCTCTAGCAGCGAGAACATTGCCAGAAGAATTTAAAATTTCCCTCCAAACCGCAATTGATGTTGTAAATTTTGTAAAAACAAGTGCCTTAAGAACACGACTATTTGAATCTTTGTACCTGAATCTCAGTTCTGACTACACAAAACTATTGTTTCATACAGAAGTTCGCTGGTTGTGGAAAGGAAACATGCTTAAACGATTGTATAATTTAAAATCTGAGGTAGACATTTTTCTTTTGAGTGCAAAGAATGATATTCTCCATAAAAGGTTTACCGATACAAATTTTTTATTTTATTTTGCATATCTAACAGATTTTTTTGAAGCACTAAACAATCTTAACTTAAAATTACAAGGAAAAAACATTAATATTTTGACATCATATGATTCAATTAAGGCCTTTATGGAAAAAATTTCCTTATGAAAAAGTAATTTAGCAATTCCAAATTATTGCTCTTTTCCATTATTAAATGAAGCCAAAAATACATACGACTTACAACACATTAATTTGAAATCTTTGATAACAACACATTTGGATATGCCTTATGATGAGTTTCATAGGTACTTCTCTGAAATAAAAACAGAGTCGTGGCAAAATAATTTACTTAGAAATCCTTTCAATATTAGTGTTGATAAAATACCTGAAATATTGCAGGAAGAATTCATTGAGCTAAAATCTGATTCATGTGCAGAATTTGATTTTAAATCAATTGAAATAGAATCATTTTGGTTAAAATACTCCAAAGCTTATCCAAATGTAGCATCTGAAGCGTTAAAGCTGTTAATACAATTTTCCTCAACGTATTTGTGTGAAACAAGCTTCTCTGCTCTTTTATCAATTAAAACTAAAAACCGATCGCGATTGCATGGAGAAAATGATTTCAGATGTGCATTATCAGAAATATCTCCTAATATCAAAGAGCTAATAAAGCAAAAAAATTTCAAAATTATTGATGTTTATTTTTTGAGTTTTCTTTTTCCTAGATATATATTTTCAATTTCCACAACAAATGTATGAACATATGTATGTATTTTTTTAATAAATTATTTCAAATATAACATGCGCGTGTTTTTATTCACATACTACATACCTATGTGTCACATACATTGCGGTAGGCCGTGCTACTATTAAAATTTCTGAAGGGGTCCCGAAGGAAGAGCTTGTGAGAACCCCTGTTCTAGAATATTGTCTCACATATAAATAGTTATTGCAAACGAAGTCTGTACCCAAAATTAAATGTTTTCATGTTCAAATACCAAAACAATGAACAAAATGGTGGAGGGCGTGTGGCAGGTGAATTTAACACTCTTTTTGTAACATACTTAGATCTAAGCTTTCGAAATGTCGTAAAACATTGAGTATAACCTTGACGTCCAAATTAAAAATATTATTTAATGAGCAATGAAAAAATTTTCCATCTTACACCTATTACCAAAAACATTATTTTTTTCATGCAATCTTTACTTTTATTTACCCTCAAAAAGATTATTTGAAATATACTTATGTATACAATTTCAATGAAAGTATTTAATGAAATGAATTAAATAATTTAATCTAAATAAACTAAAAATCAAACAATCTAATATTTGAATTAAGCAACGCAAGAAATTAAAATGTTGTTTTTGATTTTTTATGAACTTTTTAAAAAAAATTAAATTTTTAGGCAAAAAAAAATTTTTTCCCTTCATACATTCATTTTTTAACTTCGAAAGTGTTGCACACATAGGAAAACTGCATAAGAACAGATTAGAGGAATTGTAATTCTTAATTTTTCTCAATTTGTTTTAGCTAAATCGGACTAGCGGCTCTCGAGTTATGTCAAACAAAAGAGCCTATACGATAATTACTAACTTCAAATCGATATTAAAAATATTTTGGCAGGTAAGAAGACAAAACGAATGATGCACAAGTTCTTCATTTTGGGCCTACTTTCACGTGAAATTGTCAGAATTGAGTCCCAAAATCATATGTTGTACTGTGTAATTAAAGAAAAATAATTAAAATTTAAGTATGTTATGTGCTTGTATATTTAAAATTAAATAAAATGTATTATATATTAAAGTATACTAAAAGTTAAATGTAATCATCATCATCGTCACTCTCTAGCATTAGCTAGTACATCTTCAATTTTATCATCACTTTTCTTATTAATGTATTCTTGATGATATCTTTCTTTTGTCACACATTGTCCACAAGTCTTTAAATTTTTGTACTGATATTTCTAGTTTTTGTGAATAAAGACATTCCGGCTTTACTAAATTAAGGTTTAACTCTTCTATATTATTGTCATTGTATCCATACTTTAATTGTAGTCAAAACTTATTTTTGTCAAAGTTAACTGATCGTAAATTATTAAGTTTTATTTTAATGTTATGTGGACTATGTCTTCCAATTTTGAAAATCAGTATAATGTAGCACTCTTACCCGCAGTTTTTAACTTAATAATTAAGTACGTAATTAGCTAATTTTTATTTAAAATTAAGTTGTAATTAAATACGATTTCATTTTTTCAGTGGTTAATTAAAGTTCTTATTAAATTACGTTGAAAGCACGGCAACCCTGCAAAATTCCCAAAGAACAGCTGTTTAGCATAAACAAAAAAGTTAGGTTATATACATGTAGAAAATTAAAATTCCATAAAATCTCATTTTATGAAATCAAACGAACATCAAAATACATTTTTCTATTACTTTATTCCATAATATGTAACTTTGTATTGTGTATGTTATATATTTATGAAATTTTAACGAAATTCTTTTTAACCCGACCACATGACGTTTTCAACCCGACCACATGATGTCATGTGTATGTTTTCAATAAACACATACACGTATAAAAACATATGGTACATTCATAAAACTTAAGTAGTATTTAATTACACAAGGTTGGGTATTTAATTATTATTTAATTATGCACTCAAAAACACAATTTCGTATTTAATTAGAACTTAAAAATAATTACAGTTTGATTAGCCAGTCAAAAACTGGGGGTTAGCCATTAGGATTTGTACGCGCACTATATATTAGTAATGCCCATTCAGAAGATGCCCAAATAGTAATATTTTAACCGACTTCAAAAAAAGGAGGAGGTTAACAATTCGTCTCAATTTTTTGTAGTGTTACTTCATAACCGGTACATTTTAGACCGATTATAAAAATTCTTTTTTTTAAGAGGCTATAGCTTCCCATTGGTCCCATTGTAACAAAATGGGCGGGGACACGCCCACATTTGTTATTATTTAATTTTATGATATTCTACTTATTTGATTGTTACACAATTTGAAAGTGGCAAAATGGGCGGAGGTACGCCCATTAAAATTTAATTTTATATTTCACGTACTTCTTTTTATCTTCTTCTATCAGATCTTTGCATTGAAGTCGGTGTTTTTTTTTTGGCAAAAAGAATTATTTTTCTACCGAAAATCAGGAGAAATGTAAAAAATCACAAAACATTTTTTGTGCGGCTACACTACACAGTACAACTTCATTTTTATTTAAATTCTTATTCACTAATAAAAATTGTTAACACTTCTGCTTTAGGTGAATAAATTTTCGTTAAATTTCCTCTAATGGTTTACATGTTTCATAATTAAAAATAAAATATTTCAATAAATATGTGTCTACTTACGATAAAATCTTAACCGCACTATTTTTGAAACTATAAGCAATTTTGATATATTGACAATTTCGAATTTAGAGCTATGTCATGAAATCTTAATTTCTCAAATAAAAAAAAATTTCACCCGATGTCGCTTACGATAATGTTGCGCTCAAGGCTCGATATATTGTGCAAGACACAGCATATGTATAATAATAATTTTAACTGCTTTCTGCGGACAGAGAAGTTCCCTTCTCTCAATAATAATATGACACTTTCAGTGTATCTCATTGAACCTCATTTCTTGCGAACATTCCTCTTGAATAAGATAACGCATCAATAATCACGGCTACAAAGGATAACAAAACTTCACCTCATACATAATGAAAAAATTTAATATGTCTCGTGATATGTTTTACCTAAAGCCCAGAACTTAACGTTTACCTTCTAGACAATTCTTTTCTAAGTGATCCATAACGTCACTGGTAGCTAGGAATAATAAAGGAATATTGACAAGCGCCATGGTGAGCAGCGGTAAGATTTAAAAAAGTATTCTTCTATAGATCCGTATTTTAGATCATATTTACCAGCATAGCATTCAAACTAACTTGTATGTGTGTGTTCACACAACACACACTGTAACTCCTGGTATTTTATATTTTTTTTTATCAGACACTATGGTAATTTTATCTCTTTCATCTGTTGTAGGCTGTAGCACTTTAATTAAAATTGGTTGGGCCAACGAAACTACAAAATATAGGCTACGTTCGTAAAAGCATTTCTAGTGCACGCCTGCAGCATCACGAACATCTTACGTTCAAAAATGCATAACTTGGCAGCACTATTCAGAGTCAAACGTTTTTTAATGCATTTAATCGGCATACCTGCCGCAAATCTGTGCAAATGGCGCAGTAAATTATTTTAAGATGCAAGAAGTTGCAGTGGAACAATAAGTTGAATATATCTATGTATTTTGATGTTTAAATTACATATTTCGAATCTTACCAAAAAATGAGATTGATAAACTCGAAAATAACTTTGAAACACATAATCTTGGTAGTTTTTTATTATTTCAAAGGAGTTTTTTTATTTTAGTTGTATTCTTTTTAAGGCCAATGCTGTTCTCATAAGAAATTGTCGCTTTGATTTTCTTTTAAATTTTTTGCTTACTATAATTTAAAAGAAAATTGTCAATATTTTCTTAAATAAAATTACTTGCCAATTTTAAAATTTTTTGCAGTTTGTTCAAAAATGTCAACTGAGCACAGATGTTGAGCAGTTGCAAAGCATGTGCAGCAGATAATCACGCATACGCAGTAAAACCTGGCAGAACTGCCGCATTGATGCATAAATTTGCAGCATTTACGAACGTACCCATAGTTTCTTTTTTTTTCGTTTGATATCCAAAACAACCACTTAATTGCACAATAGGGCTAACAGCAGTTTACTTCTTAAGTAAGATGTAAACACTCTTAATAAATAACTAAAAACACTTTTGTTGACTCTATAATGGGCCTTATCACGAGTGTCGTATTTCTACTACGACTACGACGATTTTGTACTAGATTAAAGAAAAATTTTTGCAATGTTTTTTAGTCTAATACAAAATGGTCGTAGTCGAAGTCGTGTTACGAAGTCGTGAAACGAATTTGATACATCGCACATCAGCCTCCATGGAAGTATCCTTTTTTCTAGCTTATTCCTCAGAACGTATTTAGTACGCAAGTACTTGGAGAGCTAAGCTGTAATTTTAACATAAAATATTAAAAACAAATACAATTTTAAGAAAAAGCAAATTAGGAACTTATAAAAATCACATGTAAAACTTAAATGACAGTCAAACATTTAATCACAATTACATACTCAAATGTCAAAAATAAAACAGCTGCTTCTGATTTCCTCTTCTTTTAATTTACTTAATCCCCGGGTGATTAGAAAAGGAGAAAATTTTATCAAGGACAACCAAGTACGCAAGGAAAATATCCGTGCAGATATTCATATCTGAGATGATTATATCAGCGGTAGATGCGAATTTTTCGCATAGAAAAGCTTGCGGCTAAGACTTTAATGTTATAAATAGCTTATCATACGCAAAAAATTATTACCAACAATTTTAAATAAACAGTTTGTTTAAAGTAAATTTTATTTTCAGTCAAATTATTTTAATGTTTCTATTAACTATTACTTAAGGTTTTGATTCACAAGTTTTAGAAATGTGTTTGGGTAAAAAGTACGTTTTCGTACAATTAAAATATTTAAAGTATAAAAAAAATAAATGCAAAACTTGCTGATTGAATATAGTCAATATAGGCATACTGTAAACATTTTCAGTTTCAGTTAATTATTGTCTTAAATATTATAATCAGTTTAGATTTAAAAATTTTATTTAAATTTTTACAAAATTCCCAGTATACCAAATAGCTTGAGGCAAATATTATAATAAGCTGAATAACATAAGCTTCGAGTTTGAAAAAGTATTGCAAATACATTGAAAAGGGGTTTCGTAACAATTGTAGAAAAATCAATATGGAACCCTTGAGATAATTAATATTACATGTGTATTATTACTATAACGTTATCCTTGCAATTGAAAAATAAACTTTTTTTTTTAATTTTTTTTAGTTCTGAGAAATAAACTATTTATTTCAATTTCACTCAATTTTAATTACAACAATTTATGTTTTTCATGCTATGATTTATGTTTAGATTTTTTTTCGAATTTTGATACACAAATACAAAAAATTGCACGCACACTCACTTTGAAATTTAAAATCAATTGTTCACACGAAATACTTGATAAATTTGTGAAGTCTTTTTCAATCCTCATAGTTATTATGTTCTTCAATATACATATGTACATATGTATGTCGTCTAGAAGCTTACTTTAGAAATAGTTGTGTACTCGTATGTTAAGAATTTCTCAAGCATTGTTAAAATTTTGCTTGAGAATTCACATTTTATAAACATTATTATAAACGAAATTACGAAAAGCTTAAAATTCACCATTTTTATATGCTTATTCTCAAGTTGTATTGAAGTTTGTTTATTGTATGGTGTACTGGCTTCTTATCAGAATTTACAAAATTATTTGCAGGCCCGCATTCATACAAATTATTTCAATGAATTCAATGAATATGTTTACAGAAAATGAAATGTTGTTTTTTTCCGTGCGATTGGTTCCATTTAATTGCTCGTAACTGTACGTACATTTAAATAGCTCGTAAATACTCTCATATTCACAGTCTAACTACGTTAGCGGTATCAATTCTTATTTGATTAGTTCGATGTGAAAAATTACTACTAGACATGTGCATGCCAACGATGTTTTCATTCTGAATAAACAGAAGAAGAGGAGTCATACATATTTAATCGAATTTATTCGAATACAAAACAGCAAAATTTTTCTTTCTTAGAGACAAAAGTAGTTAAGGTTAGTCTTATGTACATACATATGTATGTATGTATATTTCGTCTTATTTTTTTAATTTTTAGACAAATTTTACTACTCATACATACTTCATACTAGCAGCGCAAAGCTAACACAATTTAAAAATGTTTATTTCAATTTCAGTTACCAGCAATTGTTTAAACATTTTAAACACACACAAAACGCTCAATTAAAGTTTCGGATATACGAATATGAAACGTATTTGAACTTGACTAGCAATGAACTTCAATATTTCCATAGAATTTAAATTAAACCAAAACAGACAATTTCAGCTTTAGGTTTAAGTTAAATTTTTTTTAAATTGTTTTTGATAATGAAAATTGTACGAGTTTTGCCGTTTCCTGAATTAATTGTACTAAGTTGAACAACAAAGAATTCAGTAGTCTGTAAATTTTAAGTGAGTTTTTCATTAAGACATATAATTTTTTGCGTTGTAGGTCAAAGATGTTCTTCTTTGTAGCAAGAAGTAGAAAGAATACTTGTTTGAGTTTTATATTTTAGTTTAGTAATTTCTTATTCTTTTTCTCATTGCAGGTTTATATGTTTTACACATGTTGTTTATAACAACCAAACAAAAATTTCGTAAAAACTCTCTCAGTTAAACAAAATTAATTTATAAAAAATGTAAACTAAAACCCCGACTTAACTGAAAATCATTTAAGAAGTAATAGTGTTAAAAAACACTTTTGCCTTTCCATTTAAATAATTTTTTGTGTACATATTTTATGGAATTTTGTTGCCTTTTCATGAAATATTTAAAAAAAATCTTGCAGATGGTGTATTTTTTTAACTATTTGATTTGATAAGAGAGTGGCGTTGACTGTAGTAGTTAGCACCTTTTCTACATAGCCGAAGGTCCTGGCCCGGTCTCCGCACTCATTAAATAACAACACCACGCATTTTTTGATGTTCATTAGTGTCCCTTTGTATCTGTTTTTGCAGGAAAGTTCAAGTGATGAAGGCATAGACGCTGGTCACCCTCCTTCGTCGATATTGTTGTGTAGCAGAATCATCGGCGAACTAAAATAAATACTAGCACAGCTTCGAAAATTGAATACGCCTAACTGACACCAGAGGCGCTGCAGCACTGCATTATTAAAAATGCGTAGTTTTAAAAGAGTGCAGCTTTCTTTTATCTTTTCCTTCACAACCTATCTTCTGTATCACTATCTCTTTCCTAAAGAATTTAACACCTAGTAATAAAAGTAGGCATTCATTGTCTGTTGAAAGTTATGGGGCCGCAGCTGTTTATAGTTTTTTTAATGAAAACTGCAATGCGCATGGACGGTTTGCACGCTATCAGTGCAATTTTTACGCACATGTCATTTTCCAGAAACTACTGGCGGAGCCAATAAAATAAATACTTTCCTAATCCCATGCATTTTTTTGGGTACTCTAATGTACATATATTCATATATATACAGGAAAAAGTTAAAACAAGATTCAATTAAAAAACAAGTAAGAGTGCTATATTCGGCTGTGCCGAATCTTATATACCCTTTACCAACGTACGTTCATATATATAGACACATACAAACATATTTGTTTTGTAAAAAATTTATAAATTTTTTCTCTAAAACAATTAATAGTAAGTGATCTTTCAGTATTTTTCGATTAAAGAATTTGATTCAATTATTTTATTTTCGATATTAGCAATAGTTGAATATTTTACTCTACACTCTGTGGTTAAGATATATTTTACATTCACTCTTATTTCAGCCAACATCGACGTCACGTCAATACATTACCAAAATATTGGGGCTTGTTTACTCGCTCTCGAGATGTTCAAAAACCGTGCCGCTATTTAATAACTCTAAAATATTCTTAGTATTGATTGCACCTCCATACCAAGTAACCTAACTTGTTTTATATTTTCCCGTATTTAATAATCATTGATGTTGCAAAACTGCTTAGTGCCTTGATTTAAAGTTCCCATTGCAAATGGTATACATCGTGGTATTATGTAAACGTTTTATTCCTACAGGATTTGTTTGAAATTTGTTCAGCAGAAAGGAAAGGTATCAGGAAAATGAAACGGAACATGTCCTTTAATTTATCTTTACTGATAAATTTTAGTTTTATCTCCAGTTACTAAAAATTAATAGTTAATATGCTGCGAGCACAATAAGCACAAACCTTCGTTTATACTTCAATTAGTTTAGATATCCATAAAAAAGTTAACCATATATAAAAAATCTTGAGTAATGATTTTCCTAAAACATTAAATCTGTTTAACTGAAAAAAAAATAATTTTGGTTATTTTTTTACCGAAACTTTTTTTAAGCTCCAACCCTGGAACCATTTTTCTGAGTTTCTTTATAAAATATAGTATATATGTAATTACCAAAGTAATAATTAGTTTTATATACCAGAAAAAATTTAAGTTTTCCAGCTCTGGAGCTATGTCTTTTATTTTTCTAATTTCTATGCCAAACTATTTCATTCTAAGTCATAAAGTATATAAAACTTGTAAACAAAAAGAAAAAACTAAATTGACCTAGTTACTTTTGTAAAAAACAATAAATTTAGCAACCCTGGAATCAACCTTTTAGATTTTTCTGATTTAAAAAATTAATAAAGTGTGTTAAGTGAACAAAGAAATAAAAAAAATTAATTTTATACTTTAATATTAAAATAAAAATCAAAGTTTCCATCTTTGGAGCTGTAATTTTCATTTTTCAAATTTTATACGCCAAACTTTTCTTTCAGAAGCATAAAATATATTCAATTTATAAAGGAAAAGAAAAACATTTTTAGAACTATTTAATTTTACATAACACAAAAAGTGTAAGTTTTCCAACCCTGGAATCATAATTTAGGATTTTTCTAATTCCTTATACCAATCCAGTTCTTTAAAAAATACATAAAATATGTTAAGTGAACGAAGCAAAAACTAAATAAGAAAAAACTTAGTTTCATTTAATTCCTTTAATATTAAAAAATTCAGTAAAGTGCGACTTTGACACGCGCACGAAGGGTTCCGTACATTCGGTTCTGAGCACTTTTTAATGTGGCTTTTTTGAAGTTTTTTTTCAGTTTCGGTTTTTTTCCTTTTTGGCGATTTTTTTCTGTTTTTGGTGCTTATTTTCATTTTGAAGATTTTTTTCATTTCGGCGATTCTTTTTCCATTTTGGCGATTTTTTCCTATTTTGGGGGTTTTTTTCATTTTGGCGATTTTTTCCTGTTTTTGGGTTTTTTTTCATTTTGGCAATTTTTTTTCTGTTTTTTGGGTTTTTTTCGTTTTGGCGATTTTTTTTCATTTTGGCGATTTTTTTTTTCATTTTGGCGATTTTTTTCTGTTTTGGGGCTTTTTTTTCATTTTGGACATTTTTTTCTGTTTTTTTGGGGTTTTTTTCGTTTAGGCGATTTTTTTTTCATTTTGGCGATTTTTTCCTGTTTTTACGTTTTTTTTCATTTTCGCGATTTTTTTCTGTTATTTGAGGTTTTTTCGTTTTGGCGATTTTTTTCATTTTGGCGATTTTTTTTCATTTTGGCGATTTTTTTCTGTTTTTCGGGTTTTTTTTTCATCTTGGAGATTTTTTTTCATATTGGCGATTTTTTTTTTTCATTTTGGCGATTTTTGCCTGTTTTGGGGTTTTTTAATTTTGGCGATTTTTTTTTTAATTTTGACGATTTTTTTTCATTTTGGCGATTTTTTTCCATGTTAGCAATTTTTCCGGTTATTCGCGATTTATTTTAGTCTAAGACATTTTTTTTTTGTAATTTGGTGCTTTTTTTCGTTTTGGCGATTTTTTTTGCTTTTGGCGATTTTTTTTCCGTTTGACGATTTTATAATTTTTTGATTTTTTAGTTTTACCGATTTTGAAAATTTCAAGAGTTTAGCTCTTACGATTTCCAAGATACAGCAAGTTGTCAAAATTGCATTAACTGATGGTAAACCCTTTAAGTTAAATTTTAGTGTTAATTTTTGTAGTCTGTATAAAATACACTAACCTTACAAATTTCAAGTGTATATGTACATACATACATACAATTGTATGTATATTACATGGGATTTTAAGATTTTTCGTTGCTAGTTTTGAACACCCTTTAATTTCCAATTCTTATGTATTTGTTGTTGTAGCGGCCAAAGGTCTACACACTGTGTCCAAATTTCAGGTCTCTAGCTCTTACGGTTCTCGAGAAAATACCCTGCATAATTTTAGACATAGTTAATTTTACATAACACAAAAAGTTAAAGTTTTCCAACCCTGGAAACGTTTTTTTAATTTTTTTATATTTTTTTAATTTAAAATTCTAATTTTAGTCATACTGAAGTGTAAAATAAGTTCATTTAGTAAAAAAAAATAAAAATTTGTTTTCTGTAGTTACTTTTGTACCTTCATAGTGAACAGAAGTATTAGCGGAATTTCTTTTTACATACTAAACCAAAAAAAACCATACAAAAAAAAAATATTTGTAGTTGTAGTGCTTAGTAATATTTAAATTAAAAATCCAAACGATTGTAATAGCACTTGCGTCTTTATTTGTCTAGGGAAAAAGTTAATCTCCGATCTTACATTTTCTTCTTATATTACAATGTTGGCTGCCCTTTTTCATATTCTTACATTCTTATGCTTATATTCTAGTGTTGTCTGCGCTTACGTAGTTGCTCAGAAGAGTAAGGTACTTATTTTATACACTGCTGCTTAAAGACATGACATGACATACAGAGGGCGTCAAGTAAACAAACACCAGGGTTAGCATAACATGCAACTGCACTCACTACAACTCGGCCAACCTGACTTTTGATTGCCCTCAATCAAATTAATTAATTTATCCATTTTCTCATTCGAGAAGCTTCTATTACCCCATCGTATGGCAGCTGGGTAATTTGGCAGTTTTCAATGTCTCTAATAATGTATCGATCGTTAGGCAAGATTTTATGGACAACATAAGGACCTCGGTAAAGCTCAGTTAATTTTTTATTCTTTCCAATAGTAGTGTCAATATATCGAATGACGACAAAATCTCCTTTGCTGAATAATTTCGCTGGTTTGCTCCTTTCTAAGAAATATTTCAAATTTTTCTCTTGCGACCTTATGATAGCGTTCGACGCATTGGTTCGAATTTGCTCTAAGTCACGAGAATAGTCGCTACTCTTCCCTTGCAAATACTCAGTTAAAAAATCTATATTCGGTCCACGCTGTTCAACGCCAAATAATAATCTACTGGGAGATTGCTTTGATGAGCAATGAGGTGTGTTATTTAGGGCAAACTCAATCCATGTGAGCATCTGTGACCAATTAGTATGATTTAGGGGAGTTGTAACTTTACTTAACATTGCCTCAATCACCCTGTTTACCCTTTCGACTTGTCCATTTGCCTGCGCGGATGCCACTGCAATTCGAATGTGATCTACATTATTTTCTAAGAGATAAGAACTAAATTCGGAAGATGTGAAACATGTTCCCCTATCACTTATAATCCGTCTGGGTCTTGAGTAATTAACAAAATATTTGTTCAAACATGCAATGACTTCCTTGGTACTAGTTGATTTTACCGCAAATAGTTTAACGAACTTTGTAAATGCGTCAATTACTACTAAAATATGCTTTCGCTGAGAGCTTACGGAGGGGAGTGGACCAAAGTGATCGATGTGTATCGTATCAAATGGTATAGGTTCTTTAGGTATGTTGTATAAATTCTGTTCATGTATTCTAACCGGAGGGGAGCACATAATGCATCGAATACAGTTTTTTATAAATTTATCAATTTTTTCTTTCATATTTCTGAACCAATAGTTTTTCTTTGTTTGCTCGTAGGTCTTACCAATGCCCATGTGGCAAGTTCGCTCGTGTACTGATCTAATGACATTTTCTTCCAATTCGCGAGGGACCCACAATAATAACCTGTTCATATAGTCCTCTCGGAATACTATGCCATCAACTAACTTAAAATTCTGTATTTCCTCCTTTTCTAAACGTAACCTCATCTCCATTATCTCATCGTCCCTGTTCTGCGTTACCTGAATCATGAAATCTATCTCTCTTTCATCAGACACACTCACGACCTTACACGGAATAATATTCGGTATGTCAAAGTCATCATATTCTTCGGATCGGTCAGCGGATGGTTCTTTATTCATAGTAACAGTAGTTGGTAGAAGAGTATTTGTGTACGGAGGTAAATTATCTTGAGGGGAAGATTCAGTTTCAGCCTCGGAGGGGCATTCAGAGTCAACGTAATTGATTATTTGTTCCGATTTCATGCAGAATCTTTTCGATATATTGTCGTAAAAATCGTTCGATATCGGATGTGGTTCATGACACCTACTCAGAGCATCGGCATGACCCATCGTCGTTCCTCCCCTATGTACAATCCTATAGTCGTAGTGCTCCATCTGTAGGCTCCACCTGGCAATTTTGGGGCTAACTTCCTTTTTGTTTAGGGTCAATGCAAGAGCATTACAGTCGGTAACAATCTTAAAGGGGATGCCCCTCAAATAAATATCGAAGCGATTAAGAGCATGAATGATTGCCAGTGTTTCGAGTTCAAAACTATGCATTCGGGATTCGGACGCTGTGGTAGCCTTAGAAAAGAAAAACACAGGGTGGAATTTTCCATTTGTTTGCCTTTGCAGCAATACAGCCCCGAATCCAACTTTACTTGCATCTGTATGTAATTCAGTTTCATTCTGAGCGTTGTACAGAGCTAAAACCGGTGGAGAAGCCAGTTTTTTCCTCAACTCATAAAATGACAGCTTACAAGAATCATCAAACTTAAAATATTTACCATCTTTCAGCAAGCGTTGTAGAGGATACACAATTTTCGCATAGTCCTTTACAAACTTTCGAAAGTAAGAAAAGAGCCCGAGGCATGATTGCAGCTGTTTGAAATTTTCCCAAAGCCCTCAGATGTAAATCACTCGGACGAATACCTTTTTCGTCCACAGTGTAACCCAAATATTCTATAGCATCGTAAGCAAAGTTACACTTTTTCAAATTTAGCTCCAGGCCCAAGGATGCTAATCGACGTAAAACTTCGGATAAAATAATGCAATGTGCTTCGAAATTCGTTGTGGCAATGGATATGTCGTCGAGATAAACAATTATCTTACCCGATTCTATTAGATCACGCAAAGCGCAATGAATGTACCTTTGAAAAACTGCTGGTGCATTTTTTAGACCGAATGGCATACGATTGTACTCAAACTGTCCGTCAGGTGTGACAAAAGAAGTATATTTTTTTGATGCCTCGTCTAATTCGACATGAAAAAACCAATTTTTTAAGTCTAGTGTAGAAAAATATTTATTACCACCTAAGTATTCCATACATGTTTCAATCAATGGTAATGGAAAATTATCCCTCACAGTGATTCTGTTCAATGCCCTATAATCAACGCATTTACGATATTCCCCGTTTTTTTTTTAAAACCATAACAACAGGAGAAGCATATGGTGACTCACTCTGTCTTATCACTCCCTTTTCTAATAACCCGGTAATAATTTGTCTAAGTGCTGTACGTTCTGCAATAGCTAATCTGCGTGGCCGGAAAAAAAATTTATTGTCGCTATTCAACCTAATCGTCATTTTATATTCAAAGGGGCAAATATCATTACTACGTTTCAAATATTGTCCCTCGATTATTTCAGTAATAATGCATTTTTCACGTTGAGCTAATCTAGGGTTTATGTTAAACTTATCGGACTCACAGTCTAGGTCAATGGCCATAATCTGACTCCGAGCAAACTCAAACGCAGATTGTCGTTCAATCGAATCAAGTTGGTTATCAGTTTGCTTTGTACATATCTCCTTAGGATAATTAATACAATTGTTTATAAAAGCGGAGGGTACACAATCAAAAAAATTCAAGTCTTTTCTTTCCGGAATATCTGAATCCAGCGAACACAAAAGTAAATTCTCATAATTTTTAAAATTCAATTTATTCAGAGATTTAGTCGATTTATCCATTTGACACAAACGAATATTAAAAATTTTCAGAAAGTTTCGCCCTAATAATAAAGGGATTGGTAGAGTTTCATCAGGAACCACAAGTAATGTAATGAAATGAGATTGATTTTCAAATGAGATTTGACACGTAAGCTTTCCAAAAGTACTTAGTTTCGTCCTACCAAGACCTTGATATTTAGTTTTTATTAGATTTCTATTAATTTCAAAAGGGACCTCAGATTCGCGTACCAAATTTACCGGGCTGCCAGTATCGAAAATAGATAAAGTAATTTTACAATCACTAAGTTGTTCATTATTTGAATTAATAAACCTTAAACATACCATATTAGCAAAGTTGACAGAGTCCGTATCTTCATCTTCGTCATTATTTGTAACAGCAGCAACAGTTGTCTTCAGTCTTTGTATGCGCTTTGTGTTGTTGCACGATTTGTGATCGTGACCCATTTGCCAACAATTGAAACAGCCACCAACTGGTCGCTCTTCATAAGGGCATTGTGGCTTCATGTGTCCCATCTTTGAACAATTGTAGCAACGTATTCCTTCGTTGGTTTTTGGTCCACTGGTTTTAGATTCAGTCACATTTGTTCTTATATTTGATGTACCATCTGCGCCTCCTCTCACACTCTGCCTTTGTTCGTACATATGTACAGCATTTTTTATATCATCCATAGTTTTTGCAGCAGCAAAAAGAATGAAATCAGATATACGGCCGTTTAGACCCTCTTGTTCAAATGCTACGAGCTCAAAGTCACTCACATCACTACGTATAGCAATGGACTCCATTTCCATAACGTATCGTCTTACGCTTTCGTTGGGTTTTTTTATTCGGCGTCGTAGCGTATTGTAGATTTCTTGACGGCTGACCGTACACCCAAATTCTTTTATCAGTTTCGCTTTTAGATCGTCGTATGTCATCGCTCCTCTGCCAAGCATCAAACGTGCTGGTCCAATTAAGCAGTTTCTTAGTGTTAGAAATTTAAATAGCTCGTCAGCTTTCACGTGCTCTAATACTTCCTCAAGATTCCTAAAAAATTCCATAATCCCGAACGTGCGGTCTTCACCACTGTATTTTATTAAAGCGTGTTCAATATCGTGGAAATTAACAACACGCTTAGGTGAAGTAGAGTTATCTGAATCAACATATACATTTCTTTCCATTTGTTCGATTTCCTTACGCAGACGTAAAACTTCATGACGTCGGCGTAAAATCGCTATTTCGTCGTCCAGTCTCTGCGCCTGTATTTGATCGGAGTTATCGATTAATGATGTCATCGATACATGAGGTGTAGCGGCGTTACGAATATCAGCATTGTCGGCGACGGGGTTTACATTCATTGGGGCGGCTAAAAAATTTTGGCTTTCTAAAGTAGTCTGGGTGAGAAGTTTTGAAGCCGTAAGATTTTCGTTTGTTGCAGCGTAGTTATCATCGGCGGTCGTCGAGCACTTTATGAAAGTAGATGCAGCTGAGGTTGTGGCACGTATTGCGGAGCTAGCCAACACTTCACTCCGTGGAACGGTAGGGGGAGCTGAATATGTGGCCTTAGAAACTATCATCGGCGGTTCTGTATAGGAAGCGGCAGCAGCGGTTTGGGAATTAGAACACAAAATGAGCTGAGTATTTGCAGATGACGTCGGAATGACTGTCGGTGTAGAATCCTCTAAATCGTCGGATGCTTTAATTTCGTCATTGATGTTGTTTTCATCCTTTTTATCTACTTCGTTAATTACAGTAGGATTCTCTTTTAAGGCGGCTTCTACCTTATTACGATGCTCAGAAAAAATTCTGCGAAGACCATCAATGGAGCACCTAGTAGGAACTGATATTCCTACGAATTTCAGTGCATCTTGCAGCTGTCTTCTATTTAGATTCAACTCCATATTGACAATTTCTTTCTTTTCGTATCCCACTTCTGACGATGTAGTGCTTAGTAATATTTAAATTAAAAATCCAAACGATTGTAATAGCACTTGCGTCTTTATTTGTCTAGGGAAAAAGTTAATCTCCGATCTTACATTTTCTTCTTATATTACAATGTTGGCTGCCCTTTTTCATATTCTTACATTCTTATGCTTATATTCTAGTGTTGTCTGCGCTTACGTAGTTGCTCAGAAGAGTAAGGTACTTATTTTATACACTGCTGCTTATAGACATGACATGACATACAGAGGGCGTCAAGTAAACAAACACCAGGGTTAGCATAACATGCAACTGCACTCACTACATAGTACATAATATTTGTTGTACATTAACTTTGATAAACAAGCTATTTTTGCTTTGCTAATATTTTTTTTTTTACATAGACAGTAATAACTAAAACAAAAAAAAAACAAAAACAACCGTAAACAAAATAACTTAAAGTGCCCTTGAGGAATACACTTACAAAGTGCCCTTGAGGAATACTTTATATGAGTACCTCGATAACAAATAATTGCGAAGTGAGTGATAACGGCAGAAATGCCTATCTTACTGTGAGCTCTGATGATCTTAATGATAACAATAAAAATAACAAATTTGATGATAGACTTACTGTGAGTTCTGATGATCTTAATTTAAAAAAAATAAATAAAAAACTTGATGACAGACTTTTTTTAACGGCTAAGCCAATTTTTCGTCAGCGATCAACTTCGCTTTGTCCAATGTCAACTGATTCGTTAACATTACAGTTGCCTACTACTTCGTCATTTAAATCAGCGATATCATCCGATTCATCACTTACCCAATTAGTCACTGAAAATAAAAAAAGCCCAAAACCCAAGGTCCAAATTGGAATGGACCGATATATTATTGTGGGAAAGCGCGGGCGAAGCCCTAATTCTACTAAAATTGCATGTGCTTCAAAGGTATCTAGGGATAACAGCGCATCATCTACTAATCGTTTTCAAATATTGCAAGATGACAACGACACACCTGATATATCCGCGAAAAAAACCTCCAAGCCGCCACCAATATATTTGAGAGAAAAAAATTCAAACGCTCTTATTAAGAAATTAATTTCGGTAATTGGTGAGAATAAATTTCACGTTGTTCCAATAAAACATGGCAATATCGATGAAACGAAAATTCAAATCTATGACGAAACTGATTTCCGCAAAATGGTTGCTGAATTTGAAAAAAGTAAAACAAGCTTCTACACATACCAGCTTAAGAGCGCTAAAGGCATGCAGATCGTATTGAAGGGCATAGATTCTTATGTTGCCCCCGAAGAAATAAAAGATGCACTCGTCCTCCAGGGGTTCAAGGTAAAAAATGTGTCCAATATAATAAATAGAGAAAAGATTCCCCAACCCCTATTTCGTGTTGAACTTGAGCCTAATGATATAAAATTTAAAAAAAATGAGACGCATCCAATTTATAATTTAAAATACCTCTTGTACCGAAAAATCACAGTTGAAGAGCCACATAAGCGTTCAGGTCCTGTACAGTGCCATAATTGCCAAGTATATGGCCATACAAAAACATACTGCAATTTACCCTCTGTTTGTGTTGTGTGCGGCGAATTACACGGCACCGCTAGCTGCAACAAACCAAAAGATCAAAGGGATAAAAAATGCAGTAATTGTGGAGGTAATCACACCGCTAACTACAGAGGTTGTCGTGTGTACTCTTTGGTAAAGAAGACTATGGTGCAAAAACCTAAATTAGCTCCAGCTCAATCAGCAAACGTTTACTCTGCCACTTTTCAGCAAATGAGCCAACCAGTTACTTCCCGTGTATCGTATGCAGATGCTGCTAAGGCTAGTTCTATTCCGACACAAAATGTTTCACCGCAAAATAATTCTACAAATACACACTCAAACTTTAATTATAATCGCCTTGAAGCCACTATTGAAAATCTTGTGCAAACTATAAACAATTTTACAACAAATATGACTAGCATGATGCAAGAAATGTTGCGAATGCAGAATACTCTGCTTCAAGCATTAGTCAACAAACCATGAACACGTTAAAACTATGTTTCTGGAACGCAAACGGCATTCGCCAACATAAAAATGAACTTGAGCACTTCCTCACGGAAAAAAATATTGATATAATGTTGGTCTCTGAGACTCATTTGACTTCGAGAAGCCTTTTTAAAATTTATGGCTACACCTTATATGATTCAAAGGACCCGAGAGGAAGAGCATGCGGTGGATCAGCAATTTTAATAAAGTCAAGACTCAAGCATTATATTATTGATAACATTTGTGAAGAACATTTACAAGCAACGAATATTTGTATTGAAAATTTTTCCAATAATTTTGTCATATCAGCAATTTACTCTCCTCCTAGATTCGCAATTACTGAGCATCAATACGAGGATTTTTACAAATCTCTGGGTCCTTGTTTCGTAGCAGCTGGCAACTATAATGCTAAACACACGTTCTGGGGTTCGCGTCTTATTACACCCAGAGGTCGAGCGTTGTTCAATACAATTTCCAAAATGGGCTTGGATGTCATTTCAAGTGGGGAGCCCACTTATTGGCCTACTGACATACATAAAATTCCGGATGTAATAGACTTTGGCGTTATGAAAAATATCTCTAGGGATTTAATTCAAATTGAAGCTTCTCTAGATCTCTCGTCCGATCACTCTCCCACGATCGTTACAATTTGTAGCCCATTAAGAAGTGATTTACCCATATGCCAATTTGATAAGTCGTGTAAATTGGCTGCGATTTAAAAAATATCTTAGTAGTCATTGCACGGAAAACATTACACTAAGAACACCTGATGATGTTGAATCTAACATTGCCAATCTTAACGAAAATATTAAGCAGGCTGCTAAACATGCCACTACCTCCTATCCGCAGACTGGGTTTAATAGACTATATTCTACAGATATTGAACGTCTCGTATGTAAAAAAAGAAGAGCTAGAAGGGAATGGCAACAGCACAGATCACCCCAGAATAAAATTAGATTTAAAGAGTGCACTAAACGACTCCAAGAGCTGCTTGCTTATGAAAAAACGGCATCTCTTAAAAACTATCTGGAAAATCTTGATGTCACACCAGCATCTGATTACTCTTTATGGCGTGCTGCTAGGAAGCTTAAAACACCCGTTGAGTTTAAACCACCTCTGCGCACATCTACTGGAGGTTGGGCAAGAAGCGATACTGAAAAAGGTAACATATTTGCTGCCCATTTAAAATACGTATTTACCCCAAACACATGTACTGGTGTAATTGATTTGCCAAATGTAGTCGCTCTACCCCCTCAACAAATAAAGTTTAAGACGCGTGATGTGCAAAAACTAATTGCTGAACTCAACTCAAAGAAAGCTCCGGGTTTTGTTGGAATTAGTAACCAGATGCTAATAAAGTTGCCTCGTATTGCAATTTGAAAACTGTTATTTATTTTTAACGCCATTTTACGACTGCAGTATTATCCAAATAGCTTGAAGCTTGCCAAAGTTAAAATGATTCCAAAGCCGGGCAAAGACCTTACCAAGGCTGAGTCATACAGGCCAATAAGTCTCCTATCAACAATGTCAAAGCTTTTCGAAAAACTGCTCATGACAAAATTGTCCCCAATTCTAGTTAGTAGTGGGTGCATACCGGACCATCAATTTAGTTTTAGAAGTCAGCATAGCACCATTGAACAAACTCATAGATTGGTCCAATTTATAAGAAGAACATTTGAAGAAAAGAAGTATTGTTCTGCGCTGTTTATCGACGTTTCTCAGGCATTTGATAAAGTGTGGCATGAAGGCCTAATTTTAAAATTAAAAACATACCTGCCAATAAACGTTGTAAGTCTTTTGGAAAGTTACATCACTGCCCGGAAGTTCAATGTTGTGGAAGGAGACTTTATGAGCATGCCTGAAACTATCTCATCCGGTGTGCCACAGGGGAGTATACTGGGGCCAGTTTTGTATTTGATTTATACTTGTGATATGCCTCTGAGCAGCAATATCCACACTTCCACATTTGCTGATGATACAGCCTGCCTTAGTATGCATGAAAATCCTTACGAGGCATCCCGATATCTTCAAGAACACATTACCCAGCTGGAACTATGGTTAAACTTATGGAGAATTAAGGTAAACGAACAAAAGCGTGTTCAAGTAACATATACATTACGAAGAGATACGTGTTTACCCATTCGGATTAACAATCAAGTTGTCCCTCAACATACTCATGTGAAATATCTTGGTATACACCTTGATCGACGGCTTACTCGGAAACACCACATTGACTCTAAGTTAACCCAAATGAAATTAAAATTAACTCAGGTACATTGGCTGATTGGTAGAAATTCAACCCTCAGTCTAGATTGCAAACTTTTGATATACAAGTCACTTTTGAAACCGATATGGTGCTACGGAATTCAACTATGGGGCACTGCTTCAGCTTCCAATGTCAAGAGAATCCAACGAAGGCAAAATAAAATTTTGCGATTAATAACATCGGCTCCATGATATATAAAAAACTCAAATATACATCGTGACTTAAATATGCCACTAGTGACTGAAGAAATTGCAAAAAACGCTGGCAAATATTTAAAAAAACTCGAGTCACATCCTAATCCGCTTGCTCGTAATATTTTGAACTTTACTGGACACATCCGCCTAAAAAAGAAGGATACAAGGGCTCTTATACTCAACACTCCAGATGGGACTAACTGAAAAATAATTTTTATTTTTTACTTACGCAAGACCATTTGCACGGAACCCCAAATACCGCCAATGTACTAACTTTAGCATCCATATTGCATGGTTGTAAGGTTGTATTTCTGTTTTTTTTTAATTTAATATACTAATTTTATTCATCGCATATCAAAATTACTACAAATCAAAAAAAATTAAGCCGGGTAGTTTTTTTCCCATATAACATCAAAACCAATTAAAAGATTAATTGAATATTTTAATTGAAAATATTTTTTTCAAAACAATGTGTCACACTATAAAACAACAGCTCGATATTCACACATAAAAACAAAAGTAACATTATTTACATACAATTAATATGTAATAATTCTTAAACATCTTATAGTATTCCGAGTTAAGCTCTGTTGTTAACTTTTTTTTATAGAGCATTAAATTCAATTAACATAAACATATATTCAGTTAAAATATTAATCAAAAATATTATTTTTACTAAGCAGTCACTTAATTTAAAAAAAAAAATCAACAATAATTTTTACTGTGTACAGACAGATATAAATAAATAAGTGAAATATTGAACTAACATTTTCTTTTCCTTCGTTATTTCGAATGTAATTTTGCTTGCAAGCAAAACACGAATGGTTGAATTCGAATGACTGCTCGTTATCGAATGCTGCCATTAGAAATTTTGATGTGTGTTATTCGAAATCGAATGAGAAAATCCCAAAAGTTAAACAACTCGCACCTTCGAGTAATAACTCGCTCGCAAACAAATGCGGGAATTAGTCCCCCAGTTTCAAAGTTAAAACCATAAGCAGCTGATTTTCCGTTCCCACTGCAAGTTTGATAAATTCAGCTTTTGAACAACAACCTTTTGCCCACATTTTTTATCCCTTTTTAAATTGAAAATATTCCAATCGGTATCTTTTCTTATTCACTGGCATAAACATTATCAGCTGCTTTCGGTCATTTTAGCTTGGCGGGACTAAATTTAGCACACAGAATACAAGGTTGCATTTCATAAAACCTACTTGAAAACAATTCAAAAATGGTTTAAACAAAACCATTTTGTATTGTAAAACCAGGTTTAAGCATCAATGGTTTTAACGTTAAAACCAACTTTTATTAAAATCATGTCAGTGTGATAACACTATTACATACATATAGGTTGTGAGGTAAGGCCACACATCGAAAAATATAGGAAATCACTAGTAGTCACTATAATTTTTGCCTACGATGTCACAAAATGCGTTCTCGGTATTAGTGGGAAAGAGGCAACGTTAACTAAAATAATGGGCTAGAGCTTGATGTTTTTAGGCTATCACGCCTTGAAAAATATACTATTGTGCCGTTAGAAAAGTCCCAAGTATATAAATACGTAAAAATTACGTACATTCTGTTTTTCTTGAATGTTAAATCTAGATTTTATTTTTCATTTTGCCCTATAATTACTTTTATTGTTATCCAAAGGAATTCTAATTGTATAAAGGTGTAGAAAAATAGAATAGATTCATATCGAATATAAATTATTAGCTGGGTTTTGTATAAGTTTCTAAGCCTACTGCGCTTATTTTTCTTTTGTGATTTTCAAAAATATTACTATTTCTGAATTCTCAAATAGTTTTTGAAAGTCTGTACATGGTGTAGGGGGTTTGTGACTGTTCGGAATGTGTGGTTGAAGTGTACTGACGATTTGTTACAGCAACAATAAAAATCATATAGACATTGCAGAGCCACCAGCAAATTTTAACGTTAAATTTTATTGGCATGGCACCACCTACCTTGTTTAATATACCTATGCCTGCTTGTGTATCAAAATTCATGTCTCTAGGGCAAGTTATAATTTTTAGTTTTTGTGAATGTGACTCCGACCTTTTTTTAAACTCAGGATTGTGCTATGTCCAGTTCTTATGACTGATATAAGGTTTCGTAGTAAGCGCGTAATAAGATAAACATAAGATTAAAATCTGTTAAGTCTAAATATGTATATGAAACATAAGCTTAAAATATTATAATCAAAAACACTCATACATTTAACGATATAAGCTTGTAGCCTTGAAATAGAGGCATGCCCATGTAAGGTTTCAATAAAATCCCTCGAGCTTAAGCGGCTTAATTTTAAATTTAGATTTTGTCTTTCAAGTTACTCATCATCATTTTGTGGGCGTAACTGCTCCCACTTTGAGAAACTCTAGATATTTCTGTGGCCGGTGCTTATCCGTCGTATAAGGTTTCACAGCAAACGGCTATTAATTGTTAATAATAATAGATTTTTGACCTTGCATTAGAGAAACGAGTATGCTGTAATCGCTCGAGTTAAAATCTTAAATTTTATTTTTCAATTCTAGTGAAAGTTGGATCTCACCAAGTCCCACTTGTGAATCAAATTTCAACTCTCTATCTATGCGGAAATGATTCATAATATTGTTGAGTGAGTGTGTGAATCAGTGAATCTGTGATTATATCATAAAATACATATGTACATTTTGCACCTACATCTCTTAGGATGCTTCCATTGCAAAATTTTCAAAATTCATATTTGAGGTTACTTCGATATTTTAAGTTTCACAAATGAACGATTGTGGGCAACAAAGTCAAAAAAAATGTCGAATGGCTTCTTGTATGTACACTGTGTGCAGTGCACTGCCGTGCTCCTAGATCTGTCGCATTGTCACTGGCTAGCTTTCGATTAAAGCCACATTAATGCCAACTAACACGATCTACCGCCAAATAAATCACCCGATATGTATATATGTGTTTATATTAGCCCTATCGATAATATTTTGTTTGTAACTAAGGTTAGCGAGGAATAGTGTAAAAATATAAAATTCTTATTTTATGATTCTTTCATACCCGTCACCAGAAATGGTAAACAGTATATGTATATAGGTTTGTCATTACCTGTGTAATTGCTTTTGGGTCCTTATGAATAGAGAAGACAAACAACCGCTGTCCGTCTGTCAGTAAGTGAAATCGGTTTTCCGAATATCCCAGAATAGCTAGAGGCTTCGGTCTGATTGGTTAGAAATGGTCCGAAATAGATTGGTGTTGAAAATTAGCAATATTGAGCAGACGGTTTCAGAGCTGAAAAGCTTAATTAAGCTTTATTTTGCCATATCGTCGCTTAGTTTCTGGTTTGCGGCACAGTATATTCAAAATATATTATGTCTGCAGCAAACAAGAAACCAACCGACGATATGCTAAAACAATTTTTTTTGTTGAATAAATTTATTTTATATTTCAATACAAAAAGAATTGGCATTAAAAATAAAAAAAATAAAAAAGACGTTTCCAGGGTTGGAAAACTCTAAAAAAAATTTGTTATATAAAAGTAACCTACTAAAATTTATTTTTCCTTTTTCTCTATAAATTAAACATATCTTATATTCATAAAAGAAATAAATTGGTGTAGTAAATCAGTAAAAAAAATCTAAATGATAGATACCAGGGTTGGGAACACTTTTTTTATAAATTAAATATATTTTATGTTTTGAAAAAAAAAAGCTTGCTAAAGAAAATTAGAAAAATAAAAACCACAGCTGAAGAGCTGGAAAAATTTAACAATTTTTACCAAAGTAACGAACTAAGCTATTATTTTCCTCATTTCGTTTTCCTCTTTGTTCACTTGACTTATTTTAAATATTTCAAAAAATTTAGATTGGTATAAAAAAATCAGACAAATCTGAAAGTATGATTCCAAGATTTGAAAATTTAATTTTTTATTATATGATATAAATTTTTTCTTTTTTATTACAAATTAAATATACTTTATGTTTTAGAAAGAAATAGATTGGTATAAATAATTAGAAAAATTAAAAACTGAGCGCCAGACCTGGAAAACTTAACTTTTTCTGGTATATAAAACTAATTAAATAAAACTAAATATTTCTGTGGTTATTAAATATATTCCATTTTTTAGAAAGAAATAAATTAGTATTGAAAACCAAAAAATCTAAATTATGGTTTCAGGTGTTGGAAATTTAAAAATATTTTTTTTGCTAATTAAAAAACCAAAAATAATTGATTTTTCAGTTAAATATTTTTTAATATATTGGGCTTAAATACGAGCGTCGATTTCGTGCTAGATTAAAGAAAAAATGTTGCAATGCTCTTTAGTCTATTACAAAATCGTCGTAGTCGAAGTCGTAATAGGACACTCGTAATAAGACCCATTAAAAATTTTTATATCCAATTAAAATATAAACGAATGTTTCTGTCATGTTGTTCATTATGCTCTCAGCATAGTAATGTTTCAAATCGACGGTTTTTCGTTACTAGCTTGTAACGAGTTCTTGTTAATTCATATAAAACAAAGTTAGTTTACAATGGGGGCAATCATGAATAAAATTCCGCGAGAAATTTTTCCCGGGGAACAATTTCAAACAATAGCAAGTAATAGGGAAAACAAAAAAATTCTAATTGGAAAAGGGAGAAATTTCTCGCGGAATTTTATTCATGATTGCCCTCAATGGAGGTACAATACTTATACTATTTTATGGTTATTAAATAGTAGCACAGCTTTTAAACATCTCGAGAGCGAGTAAACAAGCCCCACTTTTTTTCGTATTGAATTGACGTGACGTCGCTGTTGACAACTGGAATAAGAGTGAATGTAAAAGATTTCAGAGTGTAGAATTAAATATTGATATGATAAATTTTTTCACAAAACATATACATATGTATGTACATATGTATGTACTTGTGTATGTATATGTATACTATGTACCCTGTTGGAGTATGTTAAATAGTTAACTCATAGTAGTTAACTTTTCTTAGACTGACTAAAAGATAACTGCAATGTTATCCACAACAAACCCAAATTTAATTCTTAAGTTGAGTACGTAATCAAATTTGATGAGAGCCAACAAATTTATTCTCAGCTACTTTGAAACTTATTTTTGTTTTATATTAACATTTTGCTGTTGTTATTTTAGATGGTAGCGCGTTCAGTACACAACGTGTGATGATACATGTTCGAACACGGGAAAAAATTTTTAATTTACTGACTACAAGGTTATTTTAAAAAGTCAGTTAGCTGAAAGTAGTGCAGAGTGAGACAACTGACTACCGCCTAAGACATCGCAATGTTAAAATAGTCAGTTTATTACATTGCAAAGTAATCCAAGTGTCAGTCAGTAGTAGTTGCGAAATAGTTAGCTTAAAGTTAGTTTAAAGTTAGCCAAATTTCCGACAGGGTACTTATACGTACGTCAGTGAAGGGTACATAAGACTCGGCACAGCCGAATATAGCACTCTTACTTGCTTTAATTTAACTTCATATTTTACTCTCTGCACTCTTCATAACTTTAATATTTAAATGTGAAAAATAAAAGTGTTTAATTATTGCATTGGTATTGTGTTGCAATCGCATTTATTTATGTGTAAAAGGTATACTCTAATGTATTCCTAGCTCATATTAGGCATTGGCAACAATTGCCCGTATACCCATTGAGCTTATTACCGACAAAGGGCTTTCAACTGACATTCAATTTAAGGAAGAAAAAAATAATAATTTTCATCCCAAAACAAGATGAAAAGCTTCAAAGAAAGAAACAAAACAAAAAACTTGTTTACTAACAACTTGAAAAAATTCCAATAAGTTCTTGGTCAGTCACTAAAACAAAAACAACAACAACATAAAACATTTCAAAGCAACAACCAAAACAATCATGAAATTGAAAGCAAAAAAAATCCCTTTTTTGCAAACATTCATTTAGGACCATAAAAATGAGATACACCAACAAGAACAACAACGAAAGCATAGAATCTAAACACCAAATATGCAGACGAAAATGTACCAGGCAGCATTATCAATTGATATGAAACAAAGGCACATATTCACTGTCAGTACACACTCCAGAATAATGAAGAGGAGCCACAAAAGAACGATTCTTAACAAACAACAATAAGACCAGCAACGAAAATCACGATGATGATAATGACGAAAATGATGGCAATGACGACAAAGACGCGACCAACGTTTTAACCAAATGGATCCGCTATAACAGTGTTAGTACGTTAGTAGGTACGAAAACAGGTAAAACAGGTCTGTTATTTATTTATTGTTCTTTTTTTATACTGTTTTCTTTGTACTGGCAAAAGGCTACAACAACAGCAATAACAAATACAAAAAAAAAAACACAACAATTCTCTTCATAAAGTACATTTTAATACCAAAACAACAAACAACCATTGCGTACTACCACAAGAACAGTAATAAAAAATTAAGGCAACAACCCAGCTAGCAGCGGGCGATTTAATTAATCGTCTGCGATGTGGTACGCCGATCGCGCAAGTTCACTACAGCGGGAGAAAATGTATCAAGACGGCGACTCTTCTACGATGCACCTAGAGGAATCGTGTAAGACTCTCTTATTCCTACTTCAAACGAACCTTGAAACAATTAACTTTGTGAGTCTTCCACGATACACCAAAAAATATAGTGGAAGAGTCCTGAAAGGATCGCCATCAACACCTTAACTCCATCCTTAAATGCCTTAAAGTAAACTACAAAATCAAAAGAATTGTTTTTTACATTATTTAATGATTAATTCAGACCAAAAAAGAAATAAAATGTGTATGCATGTATATATGAAAAAATAATATAATATTTATTGTGTATTCTAGGTTGTGTCAGCATTTTTTGTGAGGTCACCTTTTCTGAGTCGGTCACCAGCATGAACAAAATCTTGTTGCAGGACACTTTATTTATTCGTGCATCGTCAGCTTTAAAGAATTTTGAATGAAGGACATCTTAAAAGAAAAAAAATTGTATTCTATTGTATCATATCATAAGAATATTTATGTACCTTTTATAATTTGATTCATAGGTCCCTTTTCTCGGAGAAGGTTACATACATATATAAATAAATATTCGCTTATAAGGTCGTCTTTATGAATGATCACTATTTTCGATTTATTTGCACCTTGATGTTGTGTTTGCTTCGTATTTGATTGATATATAGTATATGGATCTGAAAAAAGACTGTTTAAAATATCCATCCAGCTTAACTATTGATGGTACTCAATGGAGCATACTGTCCTAATCGAGTGATATCCTTAGAATCTAGAAAAAACACTTGAGCTTACCTTCTTACCTAACCACAAATCATGTAGCTAACGTTCTCCATGGAGTATTTCGGGAAGTATCTAGTGCTATTTATTTACATATGTTATCATACCATTTGTTTGTTTATTTAATACGCACTTTATTTTACACAAACACTTTGATTCAAAAGCATTTTAATTTAAAAATAAACTTTATTTTTCTTACTCCGCACGTCTGCTTTTAACAAAAACTGAGTTGGAAAAAAATGCAATTTTCTTGCAAAAATTTTATAAACACGACAATTAAAATCGCCTAAGAATCGCCATAAAGGGTAAATGAGGCATTGCTTTGATTCACCTGTCTAACAATCCCTATAAGGAATGGCAAAATCATAATTTGAATGAGTAAAATACGATCAGGGTGAAATAACAGTCCTACAATGATCGTCAGAATGCTTAAGCAATAGTTGTTGATTAACATAAAAAACGCTCAACTCAAAATCTTCAAGATAATTCGCAAGAGCAAATAATCTTCAAAATGTTAGCTGGGAAGCCCAAAGTAAGAAGACAAACTATCCCTCATACCTAAATAAGAGCGGCAAGCGTCGCGTTAGCAGCAGGGTACGTATTTTCAGTACAATGAAATAATATTTTCACATTTAAATGTACTGAAAATGCGAACCCTGCTGCTAACGCAACGCTTGCCGCTCTTATTTAGGTATGAGGGTATCGTACGTAAACATACATACATACGTATTTACATACAAAAGAGCAGCGATGCCAATTTAGCGCGATTTAACTGCGCCAAACGCGCTTTTTTTCATCTTAGCGCGTTTAATAAAAAAAGCGCTAACTTAGCGCGTTTTGGATAAAATCAATTACATCATTTCAATTAATTTTTTTTTTCTTTTTTTGTATAAATTTACCAATTTTCTAGTATCCAAAACTCTGATAATTTTTTTTTTCATTTCGTTAATGATTCAGCTGTTGGAAATAAAATTTCCTTGCCTGTGATTAGAATTAAAAACGCATTTTAATACTGTAAATGGCAAATATCTTTAAATTTCACAACTACAAATATTTAGTCGTACTCGTGACCAAAAGAATGTATATAACTTATCAAGCATCTATTATAGCTGAAGTAAAATCATTTGAACCGCAAAACTATTCGACATTTTATACGAGTATGTTGTTACTCGTACAAAGTTTGTTAAAGAAACTTAAAATAAAAACTAAGGATTTCGATTATTTGGTGATTCTGATTCTGTATTAAAATATTTGAGTTATTTAGGATATAATTTCGAAGAAGCAATATTGCAAAATCTTAAAAGAGTTGCTAAAAAAAAGTATATTTACTAATACATACTGCGACTTTTATTAAAATTTAATTTAGCGCGCAGAAAAATAGCGCGTTTTGGCTATAAATAGTTGACAATGCTGTAACTCAGCGCGTTCTAGCGCGTTTTGAGAAGGGGAATAGCGCGTTTGGGTTGTAAATAGTTGGCATCACTGCAAAAGAGAATAACGATGAAGAAGACTTTGTGTCAATAGAATTATGTAGAGAAAAAGAAGAAGACTGATTTGGTTGGGTGAGTCCTCACAGGGGGCTTGTAGCCCGAAAAACTAAAAGTTTGAAATTGATAACTTATCAGAAAAGACACATTCTTAAATAAAAAAACGCAATATAGCCTAAAACAAAAACTTTGGAAACGCTACGACATTAAATCCCAAAATGAACAACTGTCATTTTTTATAATAAGCCTTCGTTATAATCTTAGCATTAGTTGCTTAACACAAAAAAATATTGTATCATATATTATTTTATTTCGTGTTAAAATATTAACTACCGTATTTATAAAAAATATTTCAGGTTTATTAACAATGCTATTTTACGACTGGAAACTTGCCAAGGTTAAAATGATTCCAAAGCCGGGCAAAGATATAACAAAGGCTGAGTCATATAGGCCAATAAGTCTACTATCTACAATGTCAAAGCTTTTCGAAAAACTGCTCAAAACAAAATTGTCCCCAATTCTAATTAGTAGTGGGTGCATACCAGACCATCAATTTGGTTTTAGAAGTCAGCATAGCACCATTGAACAAACTCACAGATTGGTTCAATTTATAAGAAGAACTTTTGAGGAAAAAAAGTATTGTTCTACGCTGTTTATAGACATTTCCCAGGCATTTGATAAAGTGTGGCATGAAGGCCTAATATTAAAATTGAAGACTTACTTACCAATAAACATTTTAAATCTTTTGGAAAGTTACATTATTTCCCGTAAGTTCACTGTTGCGGAAGGAGACTTTACAAAAAGGCCTGAAACAATTTCATCTGGTGTGCTACAGGGGAGTATACTGGGACCAGTTTTATATTTAATTTATACTTGTGATCAGGGCTGTCAGATATGGCGATTTCTCGCCAAACGTGGCGATTTTTCTACTTGTTTGGCGTCTAAATTTTTGGTTTGGCGACGTGGCGATTTTTCTGGCGATAAATAAATTTGTTGGCGATTTTTGTGACTATTTTTTGAACAAAATTTAAACTCAAAATTTTTGTAATTCAGCAAAATTACTTTGTTGAAGGAGTAGTTTAAAAAAATAAATCCCACAAAAACTCGTTTGCAAGAAATAAAATCGGCTGGATTTTTATGATTTTTCTTATATTAATTAATTCAATTTGAATTTTGATGAGAAAAACTTGTAACAAATAATTTTTGGCGACTTTAGTTCTACTTTTGGCGATTTTCTGCTAATATTTTATACAATTATTTTGGAAAAATTTATATTAAAAAAATTTTATATAAAATCAAATTTATTATCAAATATTTATTAAGAAAAACTACACAAAATTGATTTTGGCGACTTTTGGCGATTTTTAAAATCAATTTGGCGAAATAGGCCAGAAAAAATCTGATAACCCTGCTTGTGATATGCCTGTGAGCAGAAGTATCCATACTTCCACATTTGCCGATGATACAGCCTGCCTTAGTATGCATGAAAACCCTGATGAGGCATCCCGCAAGCTCCAGGAACACATTAGCCAGATGGAGCTTTGGTTAAACTTATGGAGAATCAAGGTAAATGAACAAAAGTGTGTTCAAGTAACATTTACTTTACGAAGAGATACTTGTTCCCCCATTCGGATTAACAATCAAGTTGTTTCTCAACATTCACATGTGAAATATCTTGGTATACACCTTGATCGACGACTTACATGGAAACACCACATTGACTCTAAGTTAACTCAAATGAAACTTAAATTAACTCAGGTACATTGGCTGATTGGTCGAAATTCAACACTTAGCCTAGACTGTAAACTTTTAATATACAAGTCGCTTTTAAAGCCAATATGGTGCTACGGAATTGAACTATGGGGCACTGCTTCAGCTTCAAATGTAGAGAAAATTCAACGCAGGCAAAACAATATTTTACGCATGATAACATCGGCTCCATGGTACATAAAAAATTCAAATATACATCGTGATCTGAATATGCCACTAGTGACTGAAGAAATTGCAAAATACGCTGGCAAATATTTAACAAAACTCGAATCACATCCTAATCCGCTTGCTCGTAATATTTTGAACTTTACTGGACACATACGCCTAAAAAAGAGGGATACAAGGGCTCTTATTCACAGCACTCCAGATGGGACTTCCTGAAAATTCTTTTATTTTTTATATTTTTTCCTTTTGATTATCAATACTTATGTATTATTTATAACTATCTCTAAATTTATATCCGACACTGGTCGGGCCTAATTATATTTTTATATTTAAGATTTGAATAGTTATTGTTAGTTCATATATGAAGATACAATAAATAAAATATCATGTAATAAAAAAAAAAAAAAAAAAAAAGAGTTTATTAACCTGTTATTTGACGTATTTCTATGGAAATTTTGTCAAATAAGACCTATAATAAACCTAAAACATTTTTTATGAATACGGCAGTAAAATTTTATTGTTTAAATAATAATTTACAATAAAATTATATAAATAATAACAAAAATTTTAAATTTTTTAAAACCCCCAAATATGTATATCTAGAGCATATATGATATCTTCTAAACGGCTGGACCGATTTTCTTAAATAATAGCTAAGAACCATCTCGATCTTGTCATCTTTCAAACAGAGAAAATGAAATCGGTCCAGCCGCTTGGCCTGTACGTGGTCACGAACAGACACACAGATACACAGACACACACTACAAACTTATAACACCCATTTTTTAAGTCGGGGCTTAAAAATTTTTGAAATCACCTTGAATTCTTCAATTGGTCTGCGAATTTTGATACAACACTACAGTTACGCAAACTCTGAGACCAAATTTGTAATTTCATACTTAGGTTGATATTGTGAAACATGTTGTACATTTGCGTAATTACTGATTTTCTCAGACCACTAAGGTTTCTCTTAAGATCGCTTATACTCATTTTTAAATATGTTGTAAATTGATTGCATTTTCCTAAACATTTGTATGTAAAGTTGGACAAAGAACAAAAATATCGATAAAAATAGCCGATATTTCAAACACCGACATATCGATTCTTATTTACCAGTATCGAATTTCGATATATTTGAGAGCTCTGTCATCGCTGCCAGTGATGCGAAGAAAAAGAAAAATTTCATAATACGCCAAGGCGAATCTATAAGGTAACCCCACTAAACGAAATAGCTTTTGTTTGATTACTAAGATAAATGTCAAATTTGGGTTATATGTATCTTATAGTTCCAGAGATCAAAAAATTACAATACTAATCATTAGTTACAGCATTAATGACGCAGCTCCAAGTAGTTCTATTTCTGGTGAATCTTCAGTGAATTTAACACATTGTTGTCATAGGAAGGAATAACTAAATGGTATGGACTTAAAAGGTTGTCTAGAACAATTTTTGGTATAAACAACAGTTTTGAAATATTAAATTCAGTATTTGTAGTGATTAGTGGTAAATTTTTGGAACTAGTTCCGATATTTTTTGCTGGGTATATTCATAAATACTGAATTGTTGTATTGTTTGTATTGAATTTTTGTTTATATTTTTTATTGAACTGTTTCATAAATAAATATCGAATTTTGAATTAAGAAAATATGTAGTTCATGTTAGCCTCTCCATTCTAACGGCTAACCTCAAGTCCACGCGGTGTACACTGTTTGCACTAACGAGGCTCTGGCGTCCGAGCAAATAGCGGAATAACTGTATACAACAACAACTACATTAAAAGGAAGTGTATACTGCACTGAACAGGAAACATGGCAAGTTTGGAGGCCCTATACCAAAGCTGGCCACCGAGAGAAATGTATAAGCGTATGTGTACTCATTTGTATAAAAAGCCGATTGATGTTCGGCCCTCTGGCGCTTCTCTGGGCACCATAGCCCTATATGTAATAAAATTCATATATATAACAGAAGCAGCAGCCCTGCTACCAAACTATGGGTCCAAAGGCTGATAACCTGTGGTCTCAGATCAAAAATACTATCAACAATATATCTACAAGAAATAACAACCAAACTGATTTTTTGATGACGAACACTGGCAGATCAATAGCAAGAGACAGCAATAGCTGGAAAATCTACGTAGCCTCCTTAAGCTCCTAAGTGGAGTATAGATAATAATAATGTTTGGACATATGTTAGTATAAGTATTTATTTTAAATTTGGAATATTTTTAAATTTTTTGGTAAATACGTTTCGATATATAGAAATATCGATGTTTTTCCTATATTTATTTATTGTATTTTCAAAAATGAACAACAATAACTAATCAAATCTTAAATCTAAATATAATTATTAGGCCCGACCAATATCGGACATAAACTTAGTGATAGTGATTAATAATACATAAATATTGTATTAAACATAAAATTATTTTCAAGAAGTATCATTTGGAGTGCTGAGTATAAGAGCCCTTTAAGCGGATGTGTCCAGTAAAGTTCAAGATATTATGGGCAAGCGGATTAGGATGTGACTCGAGTTTTGCTAAAAATTTGCCTGCGTATTTTGCAATTTCTTCAGAAAATACAAATTAATAGTATGTGTTCTAACATCCGAATTTAGTCACAGTCTTGTGAAAAGAATACGAGTTTTTTGCTCAGAAGTGAAAACGAAAAATTCTAAAAGTTTGAAATCGTCCATTTCCAAATTGTTTTCTTCTAAATTCGGATGTTAGAACACATACTATTAATTTGTATTTTCTAAATTTCAACTTAAACAGGAGTATCATGTGGTTTAACATCCGAACTCACAAGAAAACATGTGAAAACGACGTGAAAGTTAGAACACACACGATAGATCCTATTTTCCCTAATGTGGAATATACATACGTCCTTATTATAAGTTGCATTCGATCTTCGCTGGCTATCGAACATCGAAAATTGAATGTTCAATTCATAACATGAGCATCGAAAATTTCGTGGAGCAACGAATTTTCTATCGAACAGAATTTAGCTTTCGATAAAGTGTTTTAGTATAAATATTATTATATACTATTATTTTTTATTATACCCTTTACCAAAAAAAATGGTAAAAGGGTATATATAGGTTTGTCATTCCGTTTTTAATTTCTATAATAATAATAAATAATAAATAAGCGACCCATAAAATATATATATTCTGGATCCTTATGCATAGGGAAGACGAATAAGCGATGTCCGTCTGTCCGTCTGTCTGTACGTGAAATCGGTTTTCCAAAGCTCCCATAAGAGCTAGAGACTTCGTTCTTGGACTGGTGTGTCAGAAATTTTCCAAAATAGGATGGTATTGAAATTCAGCAAAATCTGGCAGACGATTGCAGAGCTGGAAAGCTTAAACTTCATTTTGCAATATAAAAGTAACTACCGAAAACAAATTTTAATTTTTTTTGAATAAATAAACTTATTTTACACTTCAGTACGACTAAATATGGAATTTTAAATTAAAAAAATATAAAAAAATTGAAAATACGTTTCCAGGGTTGGAAAACTTTAACTTTTTGTGTTATGTAAAATTAACTATGTCTAAAATTATGCAGGTATTTTCTCGAGAACCGTAAGAGCTAGAGACCTGAAATTTGGACACAGTGTGTAGACCTTTGGCTGCTACAACAACAAATACATGAGAATTGGAAATTAAAGGGTGTTCCAAAACTAGCAACGAAAAATGTTAAAATCCCATGTAATATACATACAATTGTATGTATGTATGTATATACACTTGAAATTTGTAAGGTTAGTATATTTTTATACAGACTACAAAAATTAACACTAAAATTTAAAAAAATTTAACTTAAAGGGTGTACCATCAGTTAATGCAATTTTGACAACTTGCTGTATCTTGGAAACCGTAAGGGCAAAACTCTAGAAATTTTCAAAATCAGTAAAACTAAAAAATCAAAAAATTATAAAATCGCCAAACCGAAAAAAATCGCCAAAAGCAAAAAAAATCGCCAAAACGAGAAAAAGCACCAAATTACAAAAAAAAATGTCTAAGACTAAAATAAATCGCGAATAACCAGAAAAATTGCTAAAATGAAAAAAAAATCGCCAAAATGAAAGAAAATTATAAATGAAAAAAAACCCAAAATGAAAAAAAATCGCCAAAAAGAAAAAAATCGCCCAAATGAAAAAAAAAATCGCCAAAATGAAAAAAATCTTCAATATAAAAAAAGCCCTAAAAACAGAAAAAGAATCTACAAAATGAAAAAAAATCGCCAAAATGAAAAAATCGCCAAAATGAAAAAAGTCTCCAAAATGAAAAAAAGCCCCAAAAACAGAAAAAAATCGCCAAAATGAAAAAACCCCAAAATAGGAAAAATCGCCAAAATGAAAAAAATCGCCAAATTGAAAGAAAATCGCCAAAATGAAAAAAAAATCGCCAAAATGAAAAAAATCGCCAAAACAAAAAAAAGCCCAAAAACAGGAAAAAAATAGCCAAAATGAAAAAAAATCGCCAAAATGAAAAAAAACCCAAAATAGGAAAAAATCGCCAAAATGGAAAAAGAATCGCCAAAATGAAAAAAATTTTCAAAATGAAAATAAGCCCAAAAAACAGAAAAAAATCGCCAAAATGAAAAAAACGAGAAAAACTGAAAAAATCGCCAAAATGAGAAAAAAGCGACAAAACTGAAAAAATCGTTTAAACTGATAAAAAACTTCAAAAAAGCAAAAAAAGCCACATTAAAAAGTGCTCAGAACCGAATGTACGGAACCCTTCGTTCGCGAGTCAAAGTCGCACTTTACTGAATTTTTTAATATTAAAGGAATTAAATGAAACTAAGTTTTTTCTTTGTTCACTTAACATATTTTATGTATTTTTTGAAGAACTAGATTGGTATAAGGAATTAGAAAAATCCTAAATTATGATTCCAGGGTTGGAAAACTTACACTTTTTGTGTTATGTAAAATTAAATAGTTTTAAAAATGTTTTTCTTTTCCTTTATAAATTGAATATATTTTATGCTTCTGAAAGAAAAGTTTGGCGTATAAAATTTGAAAAATTAAAATTACAGCTCCAAAGATGGAAACTTTGATTTTTTTTTAAATATTATAGTATAAAATTAATTTGTTTTATTTCTTTGTTCATTTAACGCACTTTATTAATTTTTTAAATTAGAAAAATCTAAAAGGTTGATTCCAGGGTTGGTAAATTTATTGTTTTTTTTACAAAAGTAACTAGGTCAATTTAGTTTTTTCTTTTTGTTTACAAGTTTTATATACTTTATGACTTAGAATGAAATAGTTTGGCGTAGAAATTAGAAAAATAAAAGACATAGCTCTAGAGCTGGAAAACTTAAATTTTTTCTGGTATATAAAACTAATTATTACTTTGGTAATAACATATATTCTACATTTTATAAAGAAACTCAGAAAAATGGTTCCAGTGTTGGAGCTTAAAAAAAGTTTCGGTAAAAAAATAACCAAAAATATTTTTTTTTTTTCAGTTAAACAGATTTCATGTTTTAGGAAAATCATTACTCAAAATTTTTAATACATGGTTAATTTTTTTATGGATATCTAAACTAATTGAAGTATAAACGAAGGTTTGTGCTTATTGTGCTCTCAGCATAATAACTATTAATTTTTAGTAAATGGAGATAAAACTAAAATTTATCGCTAAAGATTTTCCTGATACCTTTCCTTTCTGCTGAACAAATTTCAAACAAATCCTGTAGGAATAAAACGTTTAAATAATACCACGATGTATACCATTTGCAATGGGAAATTGAAATCTAGACAATAAGCAGTTTTGCAACATCAATGACTATTAAATACGGGAAAATATAAAACAAGTTAGTTTACTTGGTATGGAGGTGCAATACTAAGACTATTTTAGAGTTATTAAATAGCAGCAAGGTTTTTGAACATTTCGAGAGCGAGTAAACAAGCCCCAATATTTTGGTAATGTATTGACGTGACGTCGATGTTGACTGAAATAAGAGTGAATGTAAAATATATCTTAACTACAGAGTGTAGAGTAAAATATTCAACTATTGCAAATATCGAAAATAAAATAATTGAATCAAATTCTTTAATCGAAAAATACTGAAAGGTCACTTACTATTAATTGTTTTAGAGAAAAAAATTATAAATTTTTTCACAAAACATATATGTTTGTATGTGTCTGTATAGTATATATATGTACGCACGTTGGTAAAGGGTATATAAGATTCGGCACAGCCGAATATAGCACTCTTACTTGTTTATTTTGTAATATGCAACATCTTAATTTAATTTAAGTTGAGTCACATGAGCTCAAAACGAGGTCGCTTATTCAGTCATTAGTGCTTAAGATCTACTCATCAAAATGTTCGCCACGTCTGACCTTATCATAACTAAAGAATAATTAAACAAATAAAGTAAGGCTGAGCTTACATCTGGCATTTCATGTGTGCCATGTGCCCAAAAAAGCATAACCACTAATTACTAATGAAAAACTGTTAATTTTTAGTTATTATTCGAACTAAATTAGTTTCTATATTTATTATTTGAACGGGCTAAGGTTCGTATTGCTTTGTAAGCCAAATTCCATGTGATAATTATTAATGAAAAAATAAATAAATATTCTGACTAACAACACATAGTTGAACGGAACAACTAGCCGTTTCCGAAGGCCACTAAACTGTTTGATTCAGACACGTATTTATTAAGTCAAACAGTTTTATACATAATCCAGTAAAAAAAGACACTCCAAAAAAGTCATGAAAATGTAGAGTTTGCGATCTGGAAGTAGTGCAAATTTCGATCCGATCTAATGATTTTTACATAGTGTTGTCATTGCAAGAAGTTCTCTTTTTCGCCGCCTGGTCACCGAATTGGAAGCGATTTTAAGAAAAATGTACTTTTTTGTGTTCTATGATAATATTTTCATCTAGGAAAAATGGCTAGTAGTTACCTATTTTAACAATTAGTTTCTTTTTATAGGAATTAAAACGCGAAACAGTAATTTAATGTAAATTTAAGCAAATAACTTTAAAATTTTAGACCAAAATTAGTTCATAAGTTTCTTCAAAAAATCGATTTTTTTAAAATTCTGGTGAGTAATTTCTAAAACTAGAGAGGAATTACAAGGTTTTGTATGACTAAAATAAACTTCTACTTGGTTTTCTGCTAACTATCGGCAAATTAAAAATATCGATTTTTTGGAAGCAATGAAAATGTACTTCCTTTAGAATGGCTTCCATGCCTGAATCAAACAGTTTTTCATTAGTTATTAGTGGCACGTGACACACAAATGTAAGCCCTGCCTAAAGGTTCAATCAGACGTGACATAACCATAGCCATAGAAAACAGCCGTTCGAACCAAACTAATGGGCAACACTGTATTTGATTATAGGTGACTCGCCATAACGCCATAACTCTCACCATAGAAACCAACTGAATTTTTATTTGGTTATGGCTATGGCATTATGCCTATGTCGCGTCTAATTTAATCTTAAGACACAAACAGTCAATGCTTCTAAGAATGCTAGAGTAAAATAAAGACAACAACTAATGATTCAGAGGCAATAAGAGGAGAGAAAACCTACAACATAAAGAGCAAGAAAGGAGAGGAAGAAAAGTAATAAGTTGGATAGAGAAGAAAATACGACAACGTCATTGCTGAACCTTTAAGATAAAATCAATCTTGGAAGAAGACTTACGCTCAAACCCATAACAAATGCAAAACTTATTGAGTTAAGAGTAAAATTAAACCGACTTGGCTTAAACACAATCACACATACCAGCGTACTTAACGTGTAATTTACTTTGCAGATCTCTAAAGGAAATAAGTTTCAACAATAATTCCATATACATAGGTAAGCTTATTAAAAGTTACAGCCATGCAACCCTGGAACCATAATTCTGATTTTTCTGGTTTTTAATACTAATTTATTTCTTTCTCATATATATAATATATTTAATTACCAAGGAAATAACTAGTTTTATTTAATTAGTTTTATATATGACAAAAAATGTACTTTTCCCAACCCTGGAATTTTCCTATTTTCCTTTTAGATTTGTCTGGTTCCTTATACCAATTTAGTTCTTTAAAAAATATATAAATTATGTAAAGTGAACAAAGGAAAGAAGAATTTAAGGAAAATACTAGTTTACTTAGTTACTTTAATATCAAAAAAAGTTAAACTTTTCCAGCTGTGGAGCTGTAGTTTTTATTTTTCTAATTTTCTATACCCAACTTTTCTTTCCAAAACATAAAATATATTTAATTTGTAAAGAACAAGAAAAAAATTAATTAGACCTAGTTACTTTTATATATCACAAAAAGTGTAAGTTTCCCAACCCTGGAATCATCCTTTTAGATTTTTCTTATTTCTAACAGCAATATTTTTTTTAAGAATGTAAGATATGTTGAATATATAGAGAAAAAGGAAAAATCAGTTTTAGTAGGTTATTTTATATGACAAAAAAAACTTAAGTATTCCAACCCTGAGATCGGCTCTTTTATCTTTCTTATTTTTTAATTTTTAAGTTTCCCAGCTCTGAAACCGTCTGCTCAATTTCGCTGGTTTTCAATACCCATCTATTTTGGAGCATTTCTGATACACCAGTCTAAGACCGAAGTTTCTAGCTTTTCTGGGAGTTACGCCATAGCAAAAGTACACAAAGTTATGTAAAAATATCAAATAATTATATATTTTAATTGAAGGTTAGCCGCGAATAACGTTTTAAGTGACAAAATAATAATTTTGCAGGAGAGCCACAAAAAGTAATTTAAGGCAAGATTGTTATTTTCGTTTAAATTTTTTTAGCGTATCGAAAATAATGATAACTAGCGCTATCTTTTCTTTTTGTATCTCTGCTACATTTATCAATTATTTTCGACAATTTTGTTTGCATGATGTAACTAATACTTACAAAATTTTCAACTGACTGACTGATTGTAATTGTATTTTGACGGCGATCAGATGCATAATTTTGGATGGTTTGATGTTTGAACAACGCAAGAGAGTTATGTTAATGGTAATCTGTGAAAACACTGGTTTTTTTAAATTGTCTTTTACAACGTTATTCGCGGCTGTGCTTCAGTTGTCATTATTTGCTTCTATGAATGTTTTTGTGCAATATTTATCTATTTATTGTTTGTTATTATCAAGCATTTGTAAGCGTAGTTATTTGCGAATAGTGAGTTAATCAGCAATTTTTTTTGTCAGTTAGCTTTTTGCAAATAAAAAATTAATTCGAAGTTTATGCGGCGAAATTCTATATTTGCAATATTTTTATTTGCGAGTAAGTCGCCCATATAAACGTAGTAATATAAGCATGTTTCTACGTGTGAATGTTTGAATTGAGATATTAAACAGTTGTTAAATATTAAATTTTATTAAATAAATTAATTTTATTTTAGAAGTATCAAATAGTAAAACTGTTTTAAGCATCATATGTTATACTCTAAGTACAATTTTAACTTTCGAAAAACAGAAAAAAGCCGAGACACTCCAACTTAATTTTGGGCCGTATATCACAGTTTTATACTCCGCTTTGAAAGACTAGGTCAAAATCAAGAGATATTGCATTTTTAATTTTTTATGTTTTAATTCCCCTTGTTAAAAATTTTGAGTTTTCAGATTTTTCTATTCGATTTTTCACCTTTACCTACTGGTGTATCAAATTTCAGCTCATTAAGGCATTTGTTAATATATATGGACGTGAACCTTCTACTTCTTTAAATTCAAGATTCTTTTTTTTTGTCATTCCTGTCAAGTTTCGTTGGAAACGGATAATAATAGATACGTAAATAGTGTATTTGAATGTGGTGGGTGGGTGTTTTTTTTAGAGGTATAGAACTTCGAATTGAAATAAAACACAAGAAAATCGTTTTAATGTCCATCAATTTGGCTTTATTGGAAGGATAATTTTATGCCATTAATGTTTAAATATGATTTCGGGCATGTGGCCGCCGCGGCTGGCTCGAATAAAGCCAATTCTACAGGTCCAATTTTCAACCACTTTTTCGAGCATATGGGGCCGTATGTTGGCAATAACGCCACGAATGTTGGCTTCCAAGTCCCCTAACCCTACGTCTCGACTAGCAATAAATATGTCGACATATATTGCAGCAGTTGTCAAAATTATATTATTGCTAGTGGAGACAGCTCATTGAAGGAACTTGCAATATATGTTGCAATAATTGTCAACGCATTTTCGTTAACAATTATTGCAAGCGTGAAACGTCAAACTCGGTGTTAATTTATGTTCGACTTTTCTGTATTACATTTGACATTTATATAATATTAGTGAAATTGGGAAAATATACATATGAATGCATAATAAAATAGGAAAATAGTCTCTTAAAAACGTGTGTAGTAAAATAATTTGTATTGTTATAAATTTATAAACATAAAAATTCGTTCGATTAAGCAGATGTTTACAAGTGAATTATTTTTGTTCTGCACCTTTCCTGTTGAGTTTTACCATATTGTGAGCTACAATTTCCCATAGCCTTAACATAAGTAAAGCAATCAGCAATATTGCTCTGTTATTCTGCCGGCGTTATTGCTATATTGCCAACATATTTATTGCTAGTCGAGAAGGGGGGTAACGTTTCTGGTTTGTTGGCGTAGACGAGCGACTTCACATATCCCCAAAGAAAATAATCCAATGGTGTCAAATCACACGATCTTGGTGGCCAATTGACAGGTCCATTCCGCGAAATTATGCGCTCATCGAATGTTTCCTTCAATAAATCGATTGTGACGTGCGCTGTGTGGCATGTAGCGCCGTCTTGTTGGAACCACAACTCATCCACATTCAAAATCTTCAAAATCTTCCATAAAGTTGATGGACAAAGCTCCAATTGCTGTGCACGGTGGCGAATCGATTCATTCGGGTCCTCTTCAACACTTTGCTCTACAGCGGCAATTGTTTCTTCGGTGCGCACTGTTCGACGTCTCTGCGGATGCGTATTATCACATAGAGTAAACGTAGTGCGAAAACGATCCATGGTTAACCGAATTAATTGCTCTGATGGACGATTATGTCGACCATAAAATGGACGGAGCTTGCGGTAAACTTCGCGAACTGAACCATTATTTTCGAAATAAATTTGCACGATTTGCAAGCGTTGTTCTTTTGTCAACCTGTTCATGATGAAATGGCAAACCAAACTAAATATTAATCACTTGACAGCTGACAAAATGGCCGCCAGTTAAAAAAGTGATGCCAACTTAAAGTTCTATACCTCAATAAAAAACACCCTTTACATGATACAGGAGGTTTAAATTTTATGGACGTGTTAACGACCACTTTTTTTATAGCCTTGCATTATCGCAACAGGCATACAAAATTTCAATAAAATCATTTGAATTAAACGTTTTAGATTTGCGTTTTTAATTTTGAGGTTTATGGGCGTATCCCTACCTCGCTGTTTGGTCAATGGTCAGTGAGTCAGGGAGTATATCTTAAAATATGCACATTTTGCAGCTTCATATCTCAAGAAGATTTCATTGAAACCCCTTAATAATAATCTTACGATTGTGGGGAGCAAAGTTATGAGGGAGTAAGAATACGACGAATATCTTCGTGTAAATCTACACACAGCGTGCATATGCCGGAACTTGACCTGTATATGTATGTAACTTTCTCTATTAAATTATTAAACGGGTCACAGCACGTGAGGACTGCATAAGAAAAAGTACGAGTAGACTGCTCTAAGATGTTTGCTTTATATACTTACACGAAAATATCGAGAATTGGTTCCTTTAAAGTTCTTTCTTAATAATGTTCATGAAACCACCAAGTACTTTTTTTCATACACATGTTGGTTTTTCAGATATTCTTCATTACCACCGCAAGCACGATTGTAATGATGATGATGTTTTTGTTGAAGATCATCATCATATAATTGTTGCTGCTGCTTTTCTTAGGTTAGGTTAGGCGATTATCATTATTATACAATAGCAAAAACAATAAACACAAGTAATTGAAATGAAGAAAAAAAGCAAACTAAAGACAAAACATGGAAAATAAAAACAACAACATAGTCTTAAAGCAGAAAAAGCGAGGCACATTTATATAAGAACTTTAGTTAGAATAGACACAAGATACGTACACAGAGAAAACAGTGCCTAATAAATATTTAATAAAATAGAACAACATTAATAAGATATCTCTATGGTTTTTTTTCAAGAAGGAAGTGTTATTATTTTAATAAGGAAACCCTTTTTAGAAAATCAAGAAGGAATTTTATAGTTTTTATTAGGTTATCTTATTGATTTTTTCAAAAATGTTTTCTTCTTGATTTTAATGGGCGAAACTCAATAAAAAAAAGAAGAGAGTTGTCTCAGGACATCCGGTTATAGCTTTGCTACTTAGTTATTTAAAACAACTTTCATGTGTGAAATAACAATGCAATAAAATTATATTATGTATATGATGATGTCAAATTCTCTGCAAATATTTCAAAACGTTTCCATTTATTTTCCATTATTTTCTTTTCTAGCGGCGTGCGATTAAATTAATGTATTGTTTGTGGCTGGTGTTAGCCGGCTTACAACCGATCGGCGCTGTTCTCTGGTTTGTGCTCATATGCAAAAACAAAGCAAAAACAAATTGAACAATCGTGCTCATTGTTCTTGTTTTGTTTTTGTTTCACTCACTTCAAAGAACGAAACAAAACAAAATCAAACAATTTGTTTGGTTTATTTTCGTACTATACTTTTAAGTACAAAGAAATCAAAACAAAAATAAATTTATAACTGTAATAGTGTCGATTATTTTTGTTACGAAAATTATTTCCTAACCCCTGTATCGCGAGATAAATAGCAAAGCTATAATAAAAATAAAGTTTGTTTTATGTCCTTAATTCTTTGTATTTATTTTTATTTAAATTCTATACCATATATCCCTACAGACATTTTTGAAAATTTTTGGCGATTGCTTGTTTGGCGATGATTACGCGATCCTTTTTAGGGAAAATGAATTGCTAACCATCGCCTACGCCTAAAAACTAAGCGATGAATACGCGAACTTACACAAGTAAGTCAAATTTTTTTCTGAAAACTTAATTCTGACTACAAATTTGGTAACGTTTATGATGTGAATCGCGCACTATCGCCTACGCCTTACAACTAAGCGATGAATAAGCGAGCTCACACAAGTAACGGCAAATATTCCTCCCAATAGTCAATATATTTTTGCATTCTTTATCTTTTCGCGATGATCACGCCAATAACTCGCGGTACTAGTCGCTATCCGCGAAGCGCGGTACGCGATTCGCGTGGTTGACACATGCGAACGTTTTCGCGATTCGCCTGAGGATTGCATTTAGATTCCACGCAATGCATCGCAGCGATTTTAGACAACTTGCCGGCGATTCGCGGGCGATAATTCGGCGATGGAAATTGTTTACAGGGATGTAGATGTTATCTTTTTATATATGCATATACACAAATTATATGCATATATTATTTACTTGAGAGGAGACAAGTATTAAACCAGCAACCTTCTGACTGATAGACAAGCATTCTAACCAATAGGCTAAGAGGCACTCTCAATAAGTGTTAAAGCTATTGTACAAACATGCATATCGTCACCTCAAATGCAAACGGACGTAACTGCACAAAAACCCGAAATCATTTTATCAATCTACGACTTTATTAGAGAAATTCACAAGTAGGTTAGGTTAGGTTAGGAAGGGTGGTTCTATACCGCATCTCCACTTGAAGACCCAATTGGGTATATTGTGATTCCCTTCTGTTGTTGTTGCGCAGCCACAAGGTAAGGTGGTTTATAACGGAGGTTTTATCACTGTGATAAACTACTAGTTGGAATTAGTAAAGATTTACTACGATGATTTTTCCGCGGTAGTAAATCAATTGTAGAAAAGTTCTAGTGAAGGAAATAGGAGATATATACTACGGTGGTTTTACTGAGGTAGTAAATAAATTATAGAAAAATTCCAGTACAGGAATTAGAGGGTATTTACAACGGTGGTTTCACCGCGGTAGTAAATAAATTATAGAAGAATTCCAGTATAGGAATTAAAGGGCATTTACTACGGTAGTAGAAAAATTGGGGAAAAGTTCCAGCGGGGAACTGGTCGATGTTTATCATGGAAGTCTTACCACTGTGATAAACTATTAGTAAATCTATTGTAGGGAAACTCCAGTGAGGAATTAGGAGGTGTTTACTACGGTAGTCTTACCGCGGTAGTGGATAGACGGTATCAGGCCATCAAAGATCTACTTTCCAATAGGGGACTATAAATTATTCGCGTCAGGATATAATTTACTTAAATGTAAGTAGGCATAAGAGTTATTATTTGAATAATAAAAATAACTTAAAGAAAAAGTGTGTATGTTATCCTTTCTAAAGGTCCTAGACAAATAAATAATCTGTGACACGATCCTGGACACCGGTGAGTTTACCCCAGCGAAAGCAGCTTCTTTCTGCTGGGATATCCCTTAGCCTAAAAAGGTTTCATTGAGAAAATCTTCTTGATTCTATTAGACAGTTTTTTCTCTGTGTAGTAATATGTATATATAAGTACATACATATGTATATGTATATGTACAGACATTCATAGGTAAATAAATATATATGTACATTCTCAGTTTACATATTATTTACATATGTACATGTACACATACATACATACATATATATATATATACTCAAGTTAGTATGTAAATATGTAAAAATGTACGTTTATACATATGTGCATATTACATACGCCGTCATGAACGTCTAAACTGAATGCTTGAGATGGGATGACTGTTAAGAGATACTTAAACAATGGCCAAAAAGACCAATACGTACTTGCGCATTGAGCGCACCAAATGAAATGCTTCTTACCGCACTGTTTAGAAGAGTTATTATAGCAAACAACAACAACAACAAAAAACACTTGCAACATTTTTGCATCTTAGTTCTTGTTTATCCAGTTGAAACCTACAACATGTACAAAGCAGAAAATAACCAAACTTACAAATATTAAATGAAACAAAAATCCTCTAGTACACGATGATGATCATGATCGTGATGATGATGATGATGGTGTCTATGGATGTTGATGAGGATGGGTACAACAAGATGTACATGCCTGGATATTTTAACTGAATGTTAAACAATTTCTCAGTTATTTTTAGACAACAGACAACAACAATAGCTGCAACTTAAAAATGAAAAGAAAAAAATTTTACTAAAACACAAGATGCTAAATTAATAGTCTTCATTCTTTTAATTGATTAATGAATGAAGGCTTTTTTCAATTTTCCACTAGCCTGTTACAGACTTGGCAAAATGCAGTTCATTTCTTGATATTTACTAACAATTTGATGGCTGTGGCTAATGACAGTGTGACATGTTGTAAAAGAGTTGACTTTGTGACACGTTGAGGAATTTTTCTTTAAGAAACTTGACGATAAGATCATATTGAAGCTATTTGGCCGATTAAAACTAGTGCAAAATGTAGGAAAAATATTTTTCGTAGACAGTGGTGCAGTGAGTAAAAAAATTGCAGCGTAAATGCACAATGCTTTGGCAATGAAAATGAAATGAAAACATTGAAAGAATAATGATTATATAAATTCCCATAGTTCCTACAAGGGCCAAAGAATAATGATTACGACCTCAAAATTTAAATTACCCTGCGGTAAATGGAACTGACACGAGACTAATCAAATGACAAGTAAAAGGGGCCCAGTCCGAGTTCTAACACTTCCTATGGAGCGAACCAGTCACTTTTTTTACATCGGTGTGGCTTATGATGGGGTTAATTGCTACTTTGAATGCACCTTGTGACTTGTCACTTTATTATCTTGTAGGGAACATAATTGATGTAGAATAATATGATTGAACTAGAATGGCATTTATAAGATCTAATTAAATTACCGCAAACTATTTTTGTGGTGATCATCAATTGGATTTTGACTACCGTTATCAAGACTTAGGTATTTTACTAGACCATAAGCTGAATTTCATCTCACATATAAACTTTTGCAATAAAGAAGGCTAGATGTCACTTGGCTTTATATATTATAGGGGGAAAGCATTGTACATGCCACTGTTACGTCGGATTCTGGAATATGGATCAATAATATGGGACCCTATATACCAAATTCACTCTGGTGCTATTGAGTCGGTGAAAATGCAATTCCAGTTGTTTTGTCTTTGAGGATTACTTTTGAATCCAGTTAATTTGCCTTCAGTAGAACTATGCCAAACGTGTCATTTGTCCTCAATACAATTTTTTTTTTTATTAATGCATATATTTATTTATTGTATCTTCAAAAATAAACTAACAATAAGTATTCAAATCTTTAATCTAAATATAATTATTAAGCCCGACCAGTGTCGGATATAAACTTAGTTATACTGTAATTAATGATATATAAGAGTCGTGCTTAGCAAAAAAAAAAAGTGTTTTTAAGCAGTTTCATCAGGAGTGTTGAGTAATACAGCCCTTCTGTCCCTCTTTTTTAAGCGGATGTGTCTAGTAAAGTTCAAGATATTACCCGCAAGCGGATTAGGATGGGACTAGAGTTTTGTTAAATATTTGCCCACGTATTTTGCAATTTCTTCAGACACTTGTGATATATTTAAACCATGATGTAACTTTGAATTTTTTATGCACAATCAGTGTTGCCAAAACGGCGGTTTTCCCTCTATATACGACTGTATATTCTTGTCATTAGCGACAAGTCTGCCAAAAAAAAAACACCAGTGGGTTTTTTAGCGGAATAATTTCTTAATTGATGGTTTTTCAGCATTTTTCTGAAACTTATGCCGGCCATACACTACACAAGCTCAGTGATCAAGTCTTGGCACTGCGTAAACTAAGCTTAAGACACACACTATACAAGTAAACTGTGCATTTTTTATTTTAATTCGCCAAAATGCTGGTGATTATTTGTATAATTCTAGGAACTCTGTCCAGAATATTTGTTCTGCGCTCATTTCTTGTGAACTCTTAAAAAATCACGAAACAACTGAGCGTTTGCAGCATACACTACACAAGTACACTGTACAGTTTTCAAACTTGAGCAAATATCCAAATCATTTTGATATTTACTCAGTTTACTGCGTAAATAGCACAACCACCACCATTCACTACAGAAACGCACGGCACAGTGCCAGACTTGCGCAGTGAACTTGTGTAGTGTATGGCCGGCATTATAAAGATATTGAATCAAAATAAGCTATTTTTTAACTCAGCTATGCAACACGGACCTTGGTATTTGTGTTGAGTTTTTTCGATATAAACACGTACTTGAGGTACGTCACTAACGTCACTTTTTTTTGCTAATAAAAAATTTACATTTTGTGGGGGTATAGTATAAAGTGAAACTTTATACTATAGAGTAGGCTGAGTTTGGCTTAAATATTGGCGAACTATGAGATTCCGACATATGCAAATGTATATTTTATAAAATGTATCTCATTCTATTTTTTTTACCAATAAACAATGAAAAAAGAAATAAGTTGCTTATAAAAAATTCAGCGGTTTTACTAGCGATTAATTTTACTCAGATAGCCGTTTTTAGCGGGTTTTCAGGGTCTATATGACGGGAAATGCCTGCGAAATTTTTTTGGCAACAATGAGTACAATGGACCCGATGTTATTAACCGTAAAATTCTGTTTTGCCTTCGGTGAATTTTTTCTACATTTGAAGGTGTAGCAGTGCCCCACAGCTGGATTCCGTAGCACCATATAGGTTTCAAAAGCGACTTGTATACAGCGTTACCATTTGTCAAGTTTTTCCGTTTTTGGAAGTTTTTTGAGATGCCAAACAGTTTTTTGAAAATATAAAGTTTTTTCAATTTTTTTTTATAAATATGTCCATAATTGAACTTTTGCAGTATATTGAATGAAAATATTAAGTAATGTTTGTATGCAATAAAACGATCTTATATTTTCTCACTCCCTTATTACTGCAACAGTGTCTAAAGGCTCAGTTAGCCTAACCATTTTCATTACTTTTCAGGTAACAATATCGATCAGCTTTTTTCTTTTAAAGTTTTGGTACTTTTGTAGAAAAAAAGTTTTTGTTTTGGAAAAAAGTTTTTTTTTCAGATTTAGGAAGTTTTTTAAAAAATATATTTGGTAACGCTGCTTGCATATTAAAAGTTTACAATCTAGACTGAGGGTTGAATTTGTACCAATCAGCCAATGTATCTGAGTTAATTTTAGTTTCATTTATGTAAGCTTAGAGTCAATGTGGTGTTGCCATGTAAGCTGTCGGTCAAGCTGTATACCCAGATATTTTACTTGCGAATGTTGAGGAACAACTAGATTATTGATTTTATTGGGGGAACAAGTATCTTTTCGTAGGGTAAATGTTACCTGAACACACTTCTGTTCATTTTCTTTTATTCTCTATAAGTTTACCATAGTTCCAGGTGGGTAATCTATTCCTGAAGATATCGGGAGGCGTCGAGAGGGTTTTTGTACATATTAAGGCAGGCAGAAGTGTCGATGTTACTGCCTACAGGCATATAATAGGTATAAATCAAATACAAAACTGGCCCCAGTATACTCCCTTGTGCACACCGGATGAGATGGTTTAGCACAACAGCGAACATCCGTGCAACAATATAATTTTCCAAAATCTTTAGAATGTTTATTAGCAGATATGTCTTCAATTTTAAAAAAAGGTCTTCATACCACATTTTATCAAATGCCTGAGAAACATCAATATAGAGGGCAGAACAATACTTCTTTTTTTTTCAAATATTCTTCTTATAAATTGAGCGAATCTATGCGCTTGTTCAATAGTGATATGCTGACTTCTAAAACCAAATTGTTGGAATTCGGGACAATTTTGTCATGAGCAGATTGTCAACAGTAAACTTATTGACCTATATAACTCAGCTTTGGTAGGGTCTTTTCCCGGCTTTGGAATCATTTTGACCTTGAAAACTTTCCAGTGTATTGGATACTCGTAATACTCCAGTCGCAATATGGCATTAAAAATATATATAAGGATTCAAATTGCAATACGAGGCAACTTCAGCAGCATCTGGTTACTAATTTCATCAATACCTGGAGCTTTCGTCGGATTAAGTTCAGCAATTAGTTTTTATACATCACGCGTCTTAACTTTTATGGGTCGAGGGAGTAGAGCGACTACACTTCGCAAATCAACAACCCCAGTGCATGTGTTTGGGGTAAATACGGTTTTAAATGCTCAGCAAATATGTTACCTTTTTCAGTATCGCTTCTTGCCCAACCTCCGAAGAGCGTAGAGGTGGGTTGAACTCAACGGGTGTTTTAAGATTTCTACCAGCGCGCCAAAAAGAGTAATTAGATGTTCGTGTGACATCAAAACCTTTCCGATAGCTTTTGAGAGATGTAGTTTTTTCAGATTCTAGCAACTCTTGTAGTCGCTTAGTGCACTCTTTATGTCTTATTTTATGTTCAGGTGATCTGTGTTGTTGCCATTCCCTTCTAGCTCTTCTTTTTTCACATACGAGACGTTTAATATCCGTGTTTTCCATACAATGACTACAGAGATAGTTTTCAATCTTAGCCAATTAACACGATTGATAATCTTTACATATGAGCAGGGTAAAGCACTTCTCAGTGGGCTACAGATTGTAACGATAGTGGTAGAGTGATCGGACGACAGATCTAGAGAAGCTTCAGTACAAATTTAATCCCTAGAGGTAATTTTCATAACGCCAAACTCTATAATATCCGGAATTTTTTATCAATATGCCAGTAAGTGGCCACTCCCCCCACTCGAAATGACGTCCAAGCCCATTTCGTCCATTGTGTTGGACAACGCTCGACCTCTGGGTGTAATAAGACGCGAACCCCAGAACGTATGTTTTGCATTGTAGTCGCCAGCTGTTACAAACCAAGTTCCAAGAGATTTATACAAATCCTCGTATTGATCCTCAGTAATTGAGAATCTGGAAGGGGAGTAACTTGAAGATATCACGAAATTGGTACAAAAATGTTTAATGCAAATATTTGTTGCTTGCAAATGTTGTCAATAATATAGTGCTTGAGTCTTGACTCTCGAGTCTTTTGAATCATATAGGGTGTAGCCATTAATTTTGAAAATACTTCTCGAAGTCAAGTTAGTCTCAGAGAGCAACATTATATGAATAATTTTTTTTTCGTGAGGAAGTGCTCGAGTTAATTTGTGTGATGGCAAATGCCGTTTGCGTTCCAAAAACATACTTTTACTCTTAGCATATTCATGGCTTATTAACTATTGCTTCAATACAATTCATGCTGATATCTGTTCTGGATTTTTTATCAACAACATTTTGTTTAATGTTCCCCAATCTATATCCCGTAATTTCCTTCCTCTATTAGTAAAAGTGTTTTAGGACTAATTATGCTGTTGCTGATCCTCTTAGAAGAATGTTTAACACATCTAATCAGTTGTATGCTCTGGTAGACTTTTTCATTAAATGCTAATGTAGTAAAAATGGGTTTATAAGGTTTCTAAACTTATATCAAATTGCTGTTGTATTTTTTTATATATATTATTTTTTAATTTATTTAATGTTATAAATTTTAGTTAATATCAGTAATTGTAATAATACACAAACAATAATAATAAATAAATTAATAAATAGTTTCTTAAGCGTTCTCAAGTAAAGTATTTTCTATTTTTATGGAAGGAAATATTTTATTAATTAATGTGATGTTCTAAAGAAGAATAGAAAACTAGAGTTTTTAGCTGGGGGGGGGGGGGAAATGCCGGCATTTTTCTGTGCAGCCATGCACTTCATCAGCACCCATGACTATCTACATACTTGGTTAGAGATTGTTATTAACTTCAGCTATTTAACATGAGTTTTTAATGAAATGGAATATGAAAAAAGCTAAACAAATAATTGGAAAAGTGCCAAATGTAATGCTAAATGATAAATCAAAATATGAAACGATAAATTTAGATAAAACAATGATGCCACTGCCAGTCATGCTCAAAACTCCGCACACGGAAGTTAATCTTAAAAGCATAATCGTGGGCTAATAAGAGAGTGCGAGATGTTTTGGAAATATTTGTTTTAAAATTTTATGAATGTCGATAGTTTTTCAGATAATATTTACCCCAGTTTCCACAAAGAGCACAGTCGACTTGAGTAGAAAATGTATAAGAAAAAATTAAAATTTTCTTGACGAGTCGCCTAAATGGGCTATAGAAACAGGGTGAAACAGTTACGAAAAAAGTTATATATAAGTGTAGTTTCAATGAAGTACACGACAAAATTTTATTCTCAACAACTGACATTATCTAATTTAAATTAAAATTTAAAACAAAAAAAAAATAACACTGGGCTATTTCAGTTACTTAAACGAAAATTAAATATTGCTTGAATACAAAACTTCATTGGCGGGAAGGCTTCTTACAACTACAAGCAGAAAACCATGACCTAGTAGAACATAATAATATTTTGAAACCACTCTACTGCAAAATATATTTTTGGACAGCATAGAATTTGTAATTTAAATCATTTCATGAAAGATAATGAATAATTACACCTAGAATGAAATTCTCTCAGGCACATAGAATTAATGATTCGTGCAGAAATTGCATATACAAAACGAAATTCATGAAAACTATATAATTTAAGAATATTATTTAGCAAATAGCACGATCATTATTTCTAATAAAAATAATGCAATAAATGCTTACACAGACATCTTGTGTAAGAGTAGAAGAAAAATTATAATTCAACTCACACGAAGGTAATTGAATTTATTATAAACGATCAAAGAAAGATCATAAATTTTAATTAAAATGGCAAGAACAGGTAAAAGCAAAAGAAAATCAAGTTAATATTTTATATGTCTTGTAAATATATGTATAGTTGCCATATACGAGTACATACTTACATGCATGGTTTCGAAATTTTCGCTGTTGGGGACCGGCAGAAATTTATTTAATTTTTTTTTATAATAATTTGGCCAAATAAGTACTACTTATTTGTACAAACTTAATTTTATACTCCTTTTTATGGGAGTTGTTGCTATTGCATCAAAGCTGAAATACTTTCATAAAAACAAAATAATTATTAGGAATATTAAAACGTAGTTTAAAACTTTATGGTTAGTTAAGCAAAATCATTATTAGCGGGAAAATTTTTTTTTTTTAAATTACACAATTCGTAAAAATTAAAAATAAGAGAAACAAGTAAGAGTGCTATATTCGGCTGTGCCGAATCTTATATACCCTTTACCAATGTACCCAGCTAGCATTTGGGTGATAATTTTTGGCAGAAATATCTTATATGATTCTCTAAAGATCGCTTTTGATGATTAAAAAGTGATTTATCACTTGGGCGATTGAAAGAGGATTCACTTATGATTCATCTATATGATCAAATAATGATTTCTTGAAAATAAAGGAACATCATGCAAACCGCAAAAAGGTGATTTAAATGATTTAATATGAAAATTGCTCAAAAATAATCAGCAAATCGTATCATAACTGATTCTTTGGTGCGATTCATCTGTAGGGTACCATTTTATCACCTATTTTTAGACCTATTTAATTTTACATAACACAAAAGGTGTAAGTTTTCCCACCCTGGAGTCATAATTTTGGATTTTTTGATTATTGTTACCAATCTAGTTCTTTAAAAAATACATAAAATATGTCAAGTGAACAAAGCAAAGAGGAAAAAAGAAAAAATTTAGTATTATTTAGTTACTCTTTTATCAAAAAAGGTTCAAAGTTTCCATATCTGGAGCCCTGGTTCTAATTTTTATAGTTTTATACGCCAAACTTTTCTTTCAGAAGCATAAAATATATTTAATTTATAAAGGAAAAGAAAAAAATTTTTAGACCTATTTAATTTTACATAACACAAAAAGTGTAAGTTTTCCAACCCTGGAATTATAACTTAGGCTTTTTCTAATTCTTTATACCAATCTAGTTCTTTAAAAAATACATAAAATGTGTTAAGTGAACAAAGCAAAAACGAAATACGAAAAAACTTAGTTTCATATAATTCCTTTAATATTAAAAAATTCAGTAAATAGCGACTTTGAATCGCGCAGGAAGGGTTCCGTACATTCGGTTTTGAGCATTTTTTAATGGGGCTTTTTTGCTTTATTGAAGTTTTTTTTTAGTTTAAACGATTTTGTCAGTTTTGTCGCTTTTTAGGGTTCCGTACACCAAAGGTGAAAAAGGAACCCTATTGTTTTCGCTACGCTGTCCGTCTGTCCGTCTGGCCGTCTGTCCGTCTGTCCGTCTGTCCGTCTGTCCGTCTGTCCGTCTGGCCGTCTGTCCGTCTGTCCGTCTGTCCGTCTGTCCGTCTGTCCGTCTGTCCGTCACAGGGTATTTTCTCGAGAACTGTAAGAGCTACGGACCTGAAATTTGGACAGAGTGTGTAGACCCTTGGCCGCTACAACAACAAATACATGAGAGTTGGAAATTAAAGGGTGTGCCAAAACGAGCAACGAAAAATTTTAAAATCCCATGTAATATACATACAATTGTATGTATATGCACTTGAAATTTGTAAAGTTCGTGTATTTTTATACAGACTACAACAACTAACACTAAAATTTAAAAAAATTTAATTAAAGGGTGTACCATCAGTTAATGTAATTTCGACTATGTAATTTTGAAAACTTGCTGTATCTTGGAAACCATAAGAGCAAACTTCCTGAAATTTTCAAAAACGGTAAAACAAAAAAATCTCAAAATTATAAAATCGCCAAACCGAAAAAAAATCGTTAAAATCAAAAAAAAAATCGCCAAAACGAAAAAAAGCACCAAATGAAAAAAAATTTCTAAATCGAAAATAAATCGCGAAAACCGAAAAAATCGCCAAAATGAAAAAATCGCCAAAATGAAAAAAAATCGCCTAAATGAAAAAATCGCCAAAATGAAAAAAAAATCGCCAAAATGAAAAAAATTGTCAAAATTAAAAAAAAAATCGCCAAAATTAAAAAAAATCGCCAAAATTTAAAAAATCGTTAAAACGAGAAAAAAGAGAAAAATAATAAAAAAAACACTATTTCAGCTGAAAAAACGTAAAAACACTGTATTAAAAAATGCTCAAAGCCCAACGTACGGAACCCTTCGTGCGCGAGTCAAAGTCGCACTTTACTGAATTTTTTCTCGTTTTGGCGACTTTTTCTGTTTTTGGACGTTTTTTTTAATTTTGGCGTTTTTTTCTGTTTTTGGGGCCTTTTTTCTTTTTGGAAATTTTTTAAATTTTTTCGATATTTTTTTTCATTTAGGCGATTTTTTTCTGTTTTTGGGTTTTTTTCATTTTGGCAATTTTTTCCTGTTCTTTTTTTTCATTTTGGAGATTTTTTTTCTATTTTTTGGGGTTTTTTTTCGTTTTGGCGTTTTTTGTTTCATTTTGGCGATTTTCTTTCATTTTGGCGATATTTTCCTGTTAGGGGTTTTTTTCATTTTGGCGATTTTTATCTGTTTTTTGGGGTTTTTTTCGTTTTGGCGATTTTTTTCATTTTGGCGATTTTTTTTCATTTTGGCGATTTTTTTTCATTTTGGCAATTTTTCCGGTTTTTGCGATTTATTTTAGTCTTAGACATTTTTTTTTGTGCTTTTTTCGATTTGGCGATTTTAATCGGTTTGGCGATCTTATAACTTTTTGATTTTTTAGTTTTACCGTTTTTGAAAATTTCAAGAGTTTTGCCCCTACGGTTTCCAAGATACAGCAAGTTGTCAAAATTGCATAGTCAAAATTGCATTAACTGATGAAACACCCTATAATTTAAATTTTTAAATTTTAGTGTTAATTTTTGTAGTCTGTATAAAAATACACTAACCTTACAAATTTCAAGTGTATATACATACAATTAATTGTATGTATATTACATGGGATTTTAACATACACTAAGTATTTATATACAGACTACAAAAATTAACACTAAAATTTCAAAAAATTTAAAGTAAAGGGTGTTCCATCAGTTAATGCAATTTTGATTATGCAATTTTGACAACTTGTTGTATCTTGGAAACCCTAAGAGCAAAACTCTTGAAATTTTCAAAAACGGTAAAACTAAAAAATCAAAAAATTATAAAATCGCCAAACCACAAAAAAAGTCGCCAAAAACAAAAAAACATCGCCAAAATGAAAAAAGCACCAAATTAAAAAAAATGTCTAAGACTAAAATAAATCACGAAAAACCCGAAAAATTGCTAAAAATTAAAAAAAATCGCCAAAATGAAAGAAAATTACCAAAATGAAAAAAATCCCAAAAAAAAAACAGAAAAAAAATCGCCAAAATGAAAAAAACCCCAAAAAAGAAGAAAAAATCGTCAAAATGAAAAAAAAACCAAAAACAGAAAAAATCGCATACATTAAAAAAACCAAAAACCGGAAAAATTGCTAAAATGAAAACAAAATCGCCAAAATAAAAGAAAATCGCCAAAATGAAAATAATCGCTAAAATAAAAAAATCTCCAAAGTGAAAAAAATCGTCAAAATAACAAAAAATTGCCAAAACGAAAAAAGCCCCAAAAAAGAAGAAAAAATCGCCAAAATGAAAAAACCAATAACAGAAAAAAATCGTTAAAATTAAAAAAAACCAAAAACCGGAAAAATTGCTATAATGAAAAAAAAATCGCCAAAATGCAAGAAAATCGCCATTTTTCCTTTTTGTCACAGATATTAAACGAATACTTTATTTTATTTTAATATGGAGGAATAATTTTCAGAAAAGGTACTTTCACTTGTTTAATGTACAAAAGTAGAATAGATTCATATCGAATATAAATTATTTGCTGGGTTTTGTATAAGTTTCTAAGCCTACTACGCTTATTTTTCTTTTGTAATTTTCAAAAATATTATTGTTTGTGAATTCTCAAATAGCTTTTGAAAGTCTGTGCATGAGATAAGAGGTTTGTGACTAGAGATGCTAATCGGGACAGGTTTTTTGAAATTCCGGGCTTTGGTATTTAGTGATGGAGTCTTGAAATCCCGAACCGGAACCCCGGGATTTTCGGGACTTACAAAATCCCGAAAACATTGTGAACAAATGTGCCTCTTTATATTAAAAATAATATTTTTTTTACAATTTAATTTTATTGCATATTTAAAAGGCCCATACAGATGAAAATATGTATCTACTTATATAATTCAGACATTTAATTGCAAATTTGCATTGAAAAGTGATACATTGCACTTAACATTTTTTCCTAGAAAAGAAAATGTATTGTATTATGTATATACAATATAATATATTCTACTAAAATATTTATTAAAAGCAAATTTTACATTTTAACTTTTTGTAACAGAGAGTTTCTAATAATTTTTAATATAGAAGACGACAGTCAAAAACATTAATTATGCAAAAACGGGATTCAGATAATCCCGAAAATCCCGGGCTCTAAAATGAAAAAATCCCGTGCTCCGATATTTGCATAGTCCCGAAAATCCCGGGATTTCTGGGCTCAGGATTTCCCGTTTAGCATCTCTATTTGTGACTATTCAAAATGTGTGGTTGAAGTCTACTAATTATTTGTTACAGCAACAATGAAATGCATATAAAAACCCTGAACCACCAGCAAATAAATTTCGGATTAAAATAAACTTCTCACAATATGTCGAATAATGGATTTCTTGAATGTTTAATTTTAATTGTACAAGAAGTTTCTTTTATTTATTTTTAAGTTAGGTACATATGTACATACAATAATTCTTATTGAAATATTTTTTTAGTTTATCCCAAGCTAATATTTTTATCCATTTATTTAAATTTCGTTTAAGTTTTTTGCATGTATTTATTTATTTTCTTTGGAAAACTATTCGTATTCGTATCAGCCTGAATATGGCGAATACGAGTATCTAAAAATGATCGAATATTCGGGAATTCGAATACGAATACGAATACGAATATTCACGTATCACTAATATGTATGTATGACGTAATGACGAACCTAACTATTTTTGGTGAAGGGTGTAAGTAAATATTAAATTCTAAAAAATAGTTTATTCTTTTAATTTTAAAGCAAAATAATTATTATGTATTACGAAATTGCTCTGGTTATTTGTTTTCTTTCTCAATTAAGTACTTTCCTTAGATCCTACTTACACTCTCTTTCTCTTTTACAACACAAGCAATAGTTAAAAATTTCCAGAAAATGCCAAAAACAAACAATGAAAAATAAATTACGTAAAAAATAATCTGCTAAAAATAACACGAAATAATAATACATAAACTTCTCTCTTGCCATCTCAGGGAAAACACCCAATACGTATATTCTGAACACGAAGAATTGCAAAAAGAAAAATAGATGGAATGAAAAACTCAATAACCACAAACAAAATTTTCTTTGTATCTATTAAATTACTTGTTAGCAGAGGTTTCACCCAAACGCACATACTCAAAACTACATAATCTGTTAAAAAAGAACCTAACACAAATAAAACATACGTACGCGTTTTGAACACACGCGCTCATACATACATACTTACATACACATACCTTTATACATAGTTACCATAATACAGGTGAGTGAGAGTGAATGAAGTTCAATTTCATTTCAATTGAATATCTCTACACATAATTATTTATACATATACATATTCTAACTAACTATCACCTTTTCTTTTTCACATGTTCTTGCTCTCTATGCACCTGAATTACTCACGTCAGCAAATGTAAGAACGTTATCACATACATATGTACATATGTACATGGATGATAACCAGTGTGACCCGACCTGAGAAAAAATTCAGTTAAACCAGCTTTAACAAAATGTTAATCGAAATCATGGTAGCGTTTAAAATACATTTTTAATTAACAAAATATATATATATATATATATATATATATATATATATATATATACTATATTTCATGACATTGTCAGATTGTATGTCCCTTGTGAGATATGTCAACAACCATACAAAATGAAAATGTGTAGGGTGTTTGCTGATAACGAAAATAAGAGTATACTTTTAGGCATATACCCACGCAAACCAAAATTGACATTAGGCTAGGTTAACCAATAAAACTGACCTACTGGGCTTAGTGAGGTCACTTTATTGGCGAGCCATGAATAAGACAAAGTTTAATGGGTATAACAAAAAATATATAACATAAACATAAAACTACACGGGAAAAATATATAACTTAAAAAACTTTATACAAAAGTTTATTTAAAAATTAAAATTGCTTTCAATTACACTATGCAACACAAAAACGAAACTCTAAAATGAGACGTTTTCTTAGCTAATTTAGGGTCGCTGAACACGAATATGGCATTTATTTATTTTTCTTAAGAAGCCTTTTCGAGATATTCGCGAAAAACGTGTTTTTTTTGCAGTTTACAAAGATATTTGCAAAAATCTTGAGGACTGTTTATTTAAATTGAGCAAATTTTACACCGTCGAAAAGATATGTTTTTTTATCACTGTATATTTATAGTGTGTTGATTGGATAAAAATTCATTGAATTACGGCCCTTTAGATTTAAAAAAATTTTAAGTTTTTAGGTTTTTTTTAATTCAGTATTTTAAGTTGCGCCCCTAAGCCAAAAGAAAAATTCTAAAATTTATTTAAACCCTGTATCTAAAATAAAATTTTGTAGCTATTTGATTAATTTTAAAATTATTATCATCGGGCAAAAGATTAAAAAGTTACGACATATTTACTGAATATATCCGAATTAGAATTTTCAGATGTTTTCACTAAAAATTTAATTTTTTTTTAAATCTAAAGGACTGTAACTCAGTAAATTTTTATCCGATCAACACATTTTAAATATACAGTGATAAAAGAAAAACATATATTTTCGACGGTGTAAAATTTGCTCAATTTAAATAAACAGTCCTCAAGATTTTTGGAAATATCTTTGTAAACTGCAAAAAAAAAACACGATTTTCGTGAATATCTCGCAAACGCTTCTTAAAAAAAATAAAGAAATACCATATTTGTGTTCAGCGACCCTATATTAGCTAAAAAAAGCATCTAATTTTTGAGCTTACGCCAAAAAGATAAAAGTTTGTTGCATAGTGCTATTTTTATATTGTAATCAATACAAAATTGTCGAGAAGTTTCTAAAAAAAAACAAGAAAATTTTATTGAAGATATGTACAACAATTAGATAATATACAATTCTCAAACCTTCAAAAATAAGAAGTCAGATACATGTTTTTAGGCATATGTATGTACATGGTGTAATAATAGAGGTGACTGCGTAAGGATTTATTATACAAAAATACGGCAATCATAGCTGTGTAAAGAACCGAAGAATGTCAAAAACACAAAAATAATTGTACCAAAACCAAATCGAAGTTTTTGACATTCTTCAACTATAAATCACATGGAGCAAAAAATTATCAGCTGAAGTAGCGCTGCCACCTAGTTAGATACACCTTCTGTATGTACAATATACATTGTACATATCTAAAAAAATATCGATAAATAAATTGCTTACCATGAAGATTAAATCAGATTTAGGTATAAAGGGCATTTTTATATATGTATATAATACAAAATGAAGGATTTGTTAATATTTTATACACTTAGGGAAAAGATCATGTAAAATCAACCAGAATTCAACCAATTATGATGTTGTTATTTTTCAACACGACTTGCCGTGTTAAAGTTTAACATTATACACGGTTTTTACATGATTTTAAATTTTCCCAACATTAACATTAGACAGTGTTAAGCTGACATGTACATTCTGTTAATTCAAAAGGATACTTTGTCAACTTTAACAAGATCATCATGTTAAATTTACATGTAAGTCTAGACAAATCTAAATGATGACTGGTTATCTTTAAGCTATATGACCTATTAATTCAACATGTTTTATTGTTAATCTAACATTATTTATAGTGTCAATCCAAAGCGATAATCCGGTAAATATTACATGATCTTTGGTTAAATTAAAACTATTGGCCATGTCAGGTCTACACGGGAACCTCGATAAATTAACATGATTCACTTTTAAAATAGCAGTGTTCACATGTTGAATCTACACGGCCCTTTGTCAAATTAATCTTAGTGACTATGTTGAAATTACATGGAAACTCCGATTAATCAACATGATTCACCTTTAAATTAAAAACACTCACCTTTGAAATCTAAATGACCCTTTGTCAAATTAATTTTCTTTGCCATAATAAAAATGCATGAAAATCTCCATGATTTTATATGGTACACTGCAAACTTAATACTTACCAAGATTTAGTTATCCTTAATTCAATTGAAAATGAAAGGCTTGGAGCTTCTTATAAACATCCTCTTCAAATCCCATTTTTCCGCAAATTATTTCCTTCATTTCATTGTTGGGGTTAGCACTAACTACTTGCACTTGCTGTTAGCGTTTCGTTTTCATTTGTCACTAAATATTCAAAAAAAATCTCTTCGGAAAGATCTGTGGACTCCATTTTTACTTTTAGATAGTTAAGTTTTTAATTTTTATTGATTTCCTCGATACCACCAGCACGATTGACAATCATAAACTGCGATTTTATACGCTTCTATGATTCTACATAAGTAAATACAGGATGATCTGTTTACTTATGAAGAATTAAACATACAAAACATAGATTTAACACTTCCATCTGGTAGAGAGTGGATATGTATAACGGCATTTTTTAAATCAACCATTGATATCTGTTTAACTTTGTAAAATGTAACACTACCATCAGGTAAAATTTCACACTGGCAACAGGTAATTAACACTGTGAAACGTAAAATTAACATTGCCATCGGGTTAGTATTTACATTACACTATTTACATTACCTCATGTAAAGGGTTAATGAAAATAACGGAATATTTTATTTAGTTTTAATTAACACTGTGAAACGTAAAATTAACACTGCCATCAGCTTAGTATTCGATTTACATTACACTAATGTTGATATAACATGATATATTTCTTAAATCAACCAACAATTTCTTGTAGATTTAACACTGCTATTAGGTAAAAGTTGATGAAAATAACGGAATATTTTATTTAGTTTTAATTAACCCTGTGAAACGTAAAATTAACACTGTCATCGGCTTAGTATTCGATTTACATTACGCTAATGTTGATATAACAAGATAATTTTTTTAAATCAACATGATATTTTTTAAATCAATCAAAAACCTTGTTAATTACGCAACCAGTTTATCCATGTTAAAGTAACACAGTGCATAGTGTAAATTAAATCATGTAAAAATTTGAAAATTTTGCAATTTTGTATGGGATTATGAATATTGTAAATTTAACATGAGCCTTGGCAATTTTTTACAGGACGTTTTTCTCTGTGTGTATGAAATAATGCTAATAAATAACAGAAAAATGCTACAATTAATTACATATGCATTTAAACATATACATATGTAAATAACATCTGATGTCTAAGCAAAATATTTAAATCATAAATTATGATAAATTTAACATCAGCAATGCTGAAATGGTCACATTGTTGAAAACGACTCTCTTCCTCTATTCTCACTTTTATTTTAAATAACAAATGTACAAATTAAATCTCGGCTTACTCATACTCATATATAAATAGCTGTAAATTTATTACGACAGAAAATGTTGAAACTCATACAATCGAACACACTCACACGCACTCACACAGATACACACATATACGCATGCACATTGACACTAACACTTCCAAACACAGGTGTTCTTTTCTTATGAAGTCACGTACGTAATTAAAATATTTTTTTATATAAGCATACATACATACATATGCATTTGTATCTGTGTGTATGAGCATAACTATGAATTCGCCGTTGCCTCATTAAAAATTGTACAAAGTTAAATAACAGTTTTTATAAGTGTTGGTATTAGAGGAGAGTACATCATTGTACACTTGATTACGAACGTACGTGAAATGTACGTGAGTAACGTTAGTTGCAAAACGAAGCTAAAAGTGTTAATGATACATATTTTTAGAAAAAATTGTATGTGAGAGAGGGACAGATAGAAATACCTATAAGGGAATATGAAAAAGACGTTTTGAAAATTTGCAGATTGTATAGAATAAAAGAATTCTTATACATATGTATGTATGTATGTATGTAATTTAAATTTTTTTAATTAACAATACGTAATTTCTACAAAAACTAAGCAAATAATAAATTATAATCTTGATTCTTATGGTATATGCGCATACATACATATGTATGTATATATGTACATATTAATGTGACTACCCTGCAGGAGATCGAACTAGTGTCCAACTGGTATTTTACTAGTACACAAGCCACCACCACTAGTTGCCAACCGTAAACTTTCCTATAAAATATTAATGCTCAAATTAGCATTGAGTGTGCTTAGAAAATTACTAGTGCCATTGGTACTAGTTTAGGACTAGTTAATTACCAGTTCTTTTGCAAAGAAAAATTCTATAAAATTGGTGGTTTTATTCCTTTGTTACCCAGTGACAACTGCTGGTTAAAATTCGCAATTATTTATCAAAATTCAAAAATACAAAAGGTTAATTGTAATTATTTGATTGTAATTATTTATTATTGTATAATACCAATTTTCGTACATTGGAAGTGCTGTGTCAGACAGTAAAAGTTTATTTTGCAATGTGGTGCCTTGGAACTACTTCATATACTAGTACTCATCAGCACTAGTAATTTTACACAACAACTTTAACCCTTTTCGCACTAGTTCTTGCTATTCTAGTAATTATACTAGTAGCTTTTAGACAATTATCACCTAATCTCCTGCAGGGTACTTATAGGTACATACATATATAGTTTTATAAAACATTAAAACATGTACATTCATATGTATTTACTTCAATAGAAAAAACTCAGAAGACCTTCTTAGTTTAGATTAAATTACTATTCTTATCTAAACACTAAAGGTTCAATCAGACGTGCCATAACCATAACCATAGAAAACAACTGTTCGAACTAAAGTTATGGGCAACACTGTTTTTGATTATAGGTGACTCGCCATAACGCCATATCTATTTCCATAGAAACAAATTGAATTTTGGTTTGGTTATGGCTATGGCACGTCTAATTTAAGCTTAAATAATGTCTTATAGAAGGCCCCCACTCTTTAAAATACACATTCCATATTTCCATCTATGAGATGGGAGAAGAGAAGGTGTAAAATTTTTTGTTTTGTTTTTTCACCAAATGAAAAGCAAACTCTATTAATTTAAAGTCCTTTCAGAATCGCTGGCAAAAGATGCGAGATCATAAGGCCTACCCTCGAGCATGCCTTGAACATTCAAAATAAGGAGTACACAGGCCTTCTAGAGGCATCCTTACTCCTTTGTATTTGTACAACTATCAAATCGGAAATAAATTAAACACAACAAACTACCTTTATCTTTATCTTTAGTATATTTTTATACGATAATCCCTGAAACAAAAAGAACCTTAAAGTAAACTTACGTCTTACACATCGCCCAGAATCATATACAATTTCTTTAGCAAAGAAACTTAGGTCGGACTTAATATAGAAATATTTTCGCTTATTTAAATAGTCATATTTCATAGTTTTGAATTTTATAATATTACTCGATAACATATCATACGGAGGCTTAGGTCCAATAATTGAATTCTCAATTAAGTGTAATTTATCTTTAAGTGCCATTTAAATACTGAATTAATTTTTTCAGCACAAACTTGAGAGATATTCAAATGCCCGTCCTTGTGTATTTAAATCGTACTTAAGTTTAACGAGCATAACATATGTTATTGTGCTTGTGTGTGTATTGAAAACATTTACATGAATATCATGTGGTCGTATTAAAAAGAATTTCGTTTAATTTTCATAAATATACATATAACATATACAATATAATGGGAATATTATGGGAAAAAATAGAAAAATGAATTTTGATGGCCTGTTTGTTTCATAAAATGTGTATTAATGCAATTTTACTTTTCTTCATTTTGATAACCTAACTTTTTTATTTGTAATAAGCAGCTGTTGTTTGGAAAGCTTTCCATAATATTTGGAATTTTTTTAGTGCTGCCGTATTTTCAACGTAATTTAATAAGAACTTTAATCAACCACTGAAAAAGTAATCTATATTTAATTGCAACTTAAATTTAAGTCGTAATTAGCTAAATGACATATAATTGAGAAGTCAATTATTGAGCCTTAAAATGCAGTTCTTAATCAAGATTTCTTGATATTTGAAATCAGATTTCATTGTACAAAAAAAAATAAGAAAAACAAGATTTAATTAAAAAATACAAAGATTCAATTAAAAATATACTAAACTTTCAACCAATCAGGAAAATTGTAGTATTAACTAGGGATGTAACGAATGTTTGCATTCGCTTTCGCATTCGCAAATAATTCGCTTACTTTTGCTATTTGCATTCGCTTTTGCATTCGCAAGCGAATATTAAAGACAAAAAACAAATGTTGTATTTCTTTTACGAAAATAGTTTACGATTTTAAATTTAAAGACGAAAATTATTTTAAGCCAGCATGAAAAAGATACATGTAAGCAATAATATTTTAGCGTTAATATCAAAATGAAACCCAAATCCAGCGGTGTTTGGAATATTTTTCAGTTTTGAAAAAGAAATAGACAGTGAAAAAGACTTTTGAACGCCATTCATTACTTCGTACAAATTTCAAATCCAAACAATAGTCCTTGTTTGTTGTAAATTCCACGCGAAACAAGTGCCACTCATATTATTTCTCATGAAAACTTAAAATGTTGAAGATATATTTCATATGTTTTTCCCAAGATGAACATAGTACTACTTCTGCAAGATTTTTTCAGCAAAAATTAATAACAGAGTACCAGGATTTAGGGCTAAAGTACGAATGGGTGGATTGCCTAACATTGTGTAAACTTATTTTCAACTATTATATATACTCACTCTTATATAAATTTATTTGCATTTGATATTTTAATGAATTGTAATATTTGCATTCGCTTTCGCATTCGCTTTCGCAAAAATTTAAATGTATTATTCGCTTTCGCATTCGCATTCGCTAAACTGGTATTCGTTACATCCCTAGTATTAACTACACTTTTTTAATAAAAAAAAATTTTTTTTGATCTTTTTGATTTAAAAAAATATTACATTAGTTAAAAATTTAATTGATGTTTTGTTAAAAGATTCATTTAAAATTTAATTGAACATTTTTTAATGATTCAATAAGAAAATTAATTGAAATATTCTTTGAAAGACTAAATTAAAAAGCTAATTAAAAGTTGTGAAAGATTGAAATATAAAAAAATCCTATAATATAAAATCATAGAATCATATACAATTTCCAAAAATTAAAACATCTTTCTAAGATTGGTATTGTTTTTGAAGTTCGATTAATGCATACATAAGAGCACAATGTAAATTTTTCATATACACTTACGGAAGACCGTCTGCATCCAACACCGAATACATCCAATGTATTAACTGTTGGGTCTACAAGGGTGTCCTTGTCGAGAAATAAGATAACAAAATTAATTGAATTTCTGTTTTTCTTTTATATATTTTATTTGCATTCGACGCATATCAAAATTAATACTAATTTAAAAAAAATTAGTTGAGTAGTACAATTAATGGTACAAATATAGAAGTTACCTCTTTTTATACCCTTTACCAACAAAAATGGTAAAAGGGTATATATAGGTTTGTCATTCCGTTTGTAATTTCTATAATATCAATAAGCGACCCATAAAATATATATATTCTGGATCCTTATGCATAGGGAAGACGAATAAGCGATGTCCGTCTGTCCGTCTGTCCGTCTGTCCGTCTGTCCGTCTGTCTGTACGTGAAATCGGTTTTCCGAAGCTCCCAGAAAAGCTAGAGACTTCGTTCTTGGACTGGTGTGTCAGAAATTTTCCAAATTGGATTGGTATTGAAATTCAGCAAAATCGAGCAGACGATTGCAGAGCTGGAAAACGTAAACTTCATTTTGCCATATAAAAGTAACTACCGAAAACAAATTTTTATTTTTTTTAATAAATGAACTTATTTTACACTTCAGTACGACTAAAATTGGAATTTTAAAGTAAAAAAATATAAAAAAATTAAAAAGACGTTTCCAGGGTTGGAAAACTTTAACTTTTTGTGTTATGTAAAATTAACTATGTCTAAAACTATATTAGTATTTTCTCGAGAACCGTAAGAGCTACAGACCTGAAATTTGGACACAGTGTGTAGACCTTTGGCCGCTACAACAACAAATACATGAGAATTGGAAATTAAAGGGTGTTCCAAAACGAGCAACAAAAAATTTTAAAATCCTATGTTATATACATATAATTGTATGTATGTATGTATGTATATACACTTGAAATGTGTAAGGTTAGTGTATTTTTATACAGACTACAAAAATTAACACTAAAATTTCCAAAAACTTTAATTAAAGGGTGTTCCATCAGTTAATGCACTTTTGACTATGCAATTTTGACAACTTGCTGTATCTTGGAAACCGTAAGAGCAAAACTCTTGAAATTTTCAAAAACGGTAAAACTAAAAAATCAAAAAAATATAAAATCGCCAAACCGAAAAAAATCGCCAAAAACAAAAAAAAAATCGCCAAAACGAAAAAAAGCACCAAATTACAAAAAAAATGTCTAAGACTAAAATAAATCGCGAATAACCGGAAAAATTGTTAAAATGAAAAAAACGCCAAAATGAAAGAAAATCACCAAAATGAAAAATAACCCCAAAATGAAAAAAAATCGCCAAAATGAAAAAAAAAATCGCCAAAACGAAAAAACCCCCAAAAACAGAAAAAAGTCGCCAAAATGAAAAAACCCAAAAACAGAAAAAATTGCCAAAATGAAAAAAAAAACGCCAAAATGAAAAAATCTCCAAAATGAAAAAAAACCAAAAAAACAGAAAAAAAATCGCCAAAATGAAAAAAAATCGCCAAAATGAAAAAATCTCCAATATAAAAATAAGCCCCCAAAAACAGAAAAAAATCACCAAAATGATAAAAAAATCGCCAAAACGAAAAAAACCCCAAAAAACAGAAAAAAATCGCCAAAATGAAAAAAAACCCCAAAAACAGGAAAAAAATCACCAAAATGAAAAAAAGTCGCTAAAATGAAAAAATCTCCAAAATAAAAAAAAGCCCTAAAAACAGAAAAAATTGCCAAAATGAAAAAAAAATCGCCAAAATGAAAAAAATTGCCAAAATTAAAAAAAAATCGCCGAAATGAAAAAAAAATCGCCAAAAATGAAAAAAAACCCAAAACCAGGGAAAATCGCCAAAATGAAAAAAAACCCAAAACATGAAAAAATCGCCAAAATGAAAAAAATCGCCAACATGAAAAAAATCTCTAAAATGAAAAAAAGCCCGAAAAACAGAAAAAAATCGCCAAAATGAAAAAAAACGCCAAAATGAAAAAAAAATCGCCAAAAAGGAAAAAACCCCCAAAATAGGAAAAAATCGCAAAAATGAATAAAAAAATCGCCAAAATGAAAAAAAATCTCCAAAATGAAAATAAACAGAAAAAAATCGCCAAAATGAAAAAAATCGCCAAAATGAAAAAAAAATCGCCAAAATGGAAAAAGAATCGCTAAAATGAGAAAAAAGCGACAAAACTGAAAAAAACGTTTAAACTGAAAAAAAACTTCAAAAAAGCCACATTAAAAAATGCTGAGAACCGAATGTACGGAACCCTTCGTGAGCGACTCAAAGTCGCACTTTACTGAATTTTTTAATATTAAAGGAATTAAATGAAACTAAGGTTTTTCTTATTATACCCTTTACCAAAAAAATAGGTTTGTCATTCTGTTTGTAATTATTATAGAAATCGATGTTGACAGGAGTGAATGTAAAATATATCTTAACCACAGAGTGTAGAGTAAAATATTCAACTATTGCTAATATCGAAAATAAAATAATTGAATCAAATTCTTTAATCCAAAAATACTGAAAGGTCACTTACTATTAATTGCTTTAGAGAAAAAAAATATCAGAAAACAAATATGTATGTATGTATCTGTATACTATATATATATGTATATGTACGTACGTTGGTAAAGGGTATATAAGATTCGGCACAGCCGAATATATCACTCTTACTTGTTTTAAGTATTTTTGACGTTTGTATTTTGAGGAGGATGGCGTTGACTGAAGTAGTTAGCACGTTTACTACTAAGCCGAAGGTCCCGGGTTCGCACTAGCTCATTAAAAAAACAGCACCATGCATTTTTCTGATGTGCATTTGTATCAGTTGTTGTGGGAAAGTCCAAGTGATAAAGACACTGGTCACTGAACTACAGCGATTAAATTGATTTTATCGATTAATGGTTAAAACCGTTAAATTCAGTCGATTAACCCAATAAACGACGTAAAAACATTTTTTTTTTATATTTTGTAGTAACTATTGTAACGTATTTTTGTGTGTTTAATTATTTGTTTCGGCTCGTATACAAAAGGTATGTGTTAAGTAATAATTTTTCATACAAACAAAGACGTATGATCAGTGATCCTAACTTAACTAAAACTTCAGAATCATTGGACGTGGCTATAAAAGAGTTTAGTGATACTCTGCTATTCTAGTTCAGCTTGAGCGATTTATTAAGTTTTTTTTTTAATAATTTAATAAAAACCAATAGTACTGTTGCCAACGATTTAATTAAGGATTAGATTTAATGAGAGACGAATTCTATTCACACCTAAACTCTGAAATATTTGCTTGTAGCAACAGTATTTTAAAATACAGTATAAAAACGCAAACTAAGAAATTCAGAAATAAGCTTTTTTGCAAAATATGCATCACTCAGCTCTGCCAGTATAAGACAAATGATAACCCGCAAATAGAAGAAACTATCGATAGTAATACAAGAAATATTTAAGCAAAATTAACTCAAACGATTAGAAGTATTAAGTTTAAAAAAAAATAAAATTGTATAATGAATATTATATATAGAGAAATACAGGAGGAGTACTTACTATATTCTGTATTATGGATTGTTTTCGATTCTTTCAACATCTAAAATAAGTGAAAGGACTTTTCCAATAAGAGTTTGATCAAAATTAAAGAAGAGAATCGCTTAAACTATTGAAGTACATAACTAAAATGACCTCACAAATATGTTGATTTTTATTTAATGAATACATATTAATGAATTTTTCTTTGCTCTTGATTTAGTTTAAGAATTATTATGTGTTGTTTTTTTTTTTGTTTTACTAATAAATAATTTATGTCTTCTTCTTTATTTGTTAATTCGTTCTTGGAATTTTAGCGACCGATACAATTATAATTTGTTAACATATTTTATATTTCAAAAAAAGATATCATTTTATATATTATTAAGCAGCTCCGCAAAAGCCTCTCTATTTCTTGCTTCGCTCAGAAGTCTGCCAGTGTCTTTGATACCAGTCCATGCTTGAATGTTATCAATCCATGCTGTTTCTTTTCTTCCTGTAGCAGCTTTTCCTTCAATATTTGCACGTGTTATCGATTGCCTCCAATTTTTTTATGTCTGATAATTTTATGGTCCATGTCTCCACCGCATATAATAAAACTGACCACACATATGTTTTAATCAAGGTTGGCAAACGGTATCGTAAAAATACCGATACCGATTCAAATACCGTTAAAATTGGATACCGGTATCGTTACCGATACCGAAATCCATTTCGGTTAGAAAATACCGGTATCCAGACTACCGTTTACGTCTATACCGGTACGTACCGGTATACCGATTCCGGCCAAAAAATAAATGATAGTTGAGTTGTAATTGCCAAATTTTTATTATGTATTACAACTTTTTTCACCATGAGACAACTGCTTTTTATCAGTTGTATTTTGGTTTTTATTTCGACCATTGTGTTCGTTTTGCTTTACTATTCCAGACGCCAACCAATCCCATTTGTCAACCAATATTATGCCCATGTTCATAAAACATAGAATCTCAAGAAAAAATAGCAAGGCCAAAACTAAATATGTTTAAACTGTTTTGTAATGGATACTATGGTTTCAGAACATATAGCATAAATAAGAACCTTTGTTTTTCGTGCATTTTTGCGAAGTCAACTAAAATTAGTTGTTATTCAGAATACCAAAAAAACAGTTGCTTAAAAGTTAAGTTGTTTCAGTTTCAATCCAACTTAGTTGAGCTGTAAACCGTAATATGTGCAATTATATTTGAAGTTAAATATTCCTCTCTTGAGTTGAAGAAAAGTACTTTTAAAATGAAGGAAAAAATTTTGGCGACCACTGTTGTACCAATTTTGTACTCTGTGTTTATATACATCTATTAAATTGTACTTTCATCATCCTGGAAGCTTAAATACACCGAAAGCGTATAAATAGAACGCGAAATACATCATACAGGAAGTTTTTTAACAAAAAGTCTTCTAACAAAATATTTAAAACATTCCTGTGAATTACTCTTATTCAATTATGTTTTATAAACAAAGTTATAAACAATATAGGTCCAGTAAAAAAATATTGCCTAAGAACGTGTCCAAAGTAGAAAAGTGTCAAAAAAACAGAAAAAATCATATTTGGTGAAAAAATAAAGACATATTTGAAATTTACTGAAACAAGATATATCTATATGGTTGAAAAGGTCTTAGTCTCTTCTTTCTGTATCCATTCATAAATTTAAAATCGGTTGATATCTAACTTAGTTGGAGGTTGATAAGTGTCTACGGGTACTAAAAACCGGTTTTTACCCCTAACTCAAGATTTTGGAGGTGTCTGGAAAATTTCAAATACAATTTGCATTGTTATACTCGACAACACCTAGCAGAAATATAGTAACACGTCCCAGGTATTTCGATTTCATAAAAATTTGTCACACAGTGTAATATATCAGTATAGACAAAACTTTTATTTTTACTATTTTGTTTAATTAACCAAAATGTATACTTTATATATGTAAAGTTTGAACTGCAGTCTCCTTGTTTCACTTTTTTAATAAATTATTTTTTAATAATAGTATTAAACCATATATAGAAACAAATAAGTTTATATGCTTTTATACGAGTACATATGTCAATGTAAAAATACTCCCTTTTTGAAGTAATTTAATAAAAAAAAGATTTTTTGTTATGTCCACTGCCTGAAATAATAAATTTATCAATAATATCGGTATACCGGTATTATAAACTCGATAACGGTATGTACCGGTAATACCGATACCGAAATAAAAAAAATACCGATACCGCTACCGATACCGAAATTTAAAAAATAATTGTACCGGTATCGATACCGATACCGTTATTTTTTTCGGTTTCCAACCTTGGTTTTAATGAATCTTGATTTTGTTTCGAGATAAATATCGTAACTTGTAAGTATTTTTTTGTATTTAAAAAAGGAGTATCGAGCCATTTTTATACGGCATCTTATTTCTTTTGAACAATCCCATTTTTCATTGATTGTAACGGCAAGATATTTAAAATTCTTTACTCTTTCGATATTTAAAATTCTTTACTCTTTCGATGCAGATGTTTTGTATTTTTAATGAAAGATTATTATGGTTATTTTTCTTACTTACAATCGTATATTTTGTTTTCCTAATATTAATATTAAGACCATATGCTTTACTGTTTGTTGCGAGTTTGTTCACCAGGTCTTGTAGTGCAGGCATACTATCAGTTATTAAGGTTGTATCATCAGCATAGCTTATGTTGTTGAGAAAAATACCATTTATATATATACCATCCCGAGCCTTGCTTCAAATATTCTTTCAGAATAAATATTAAATAACAAAGGAGACAGAATGCATCCTTGTCTGACACCCTTGTATATAGCTATACTTTCAGTAAGTTGTCCATCAATCTCAATTTGGGCTGTTTGGTGCCAATATAGACTTTTAATGCATAGTATTTCCTTTTGGTCTATCCCAATGGATATTATAATTTCCATCAATTTATCATGTTTGACGTTGTCAAAAGCTTTCTCATAGTCTATGAAGCATAAGAAAACATCCTTTTGTACATTACGGCATTTTTGAACCAATGTATGTATTGAGAAAAGTGCCTCTTGAGTACCCATGCCTTCTTTAAACCCAAACTGGGTTGTACCCATTACTTTTTCACATTTCTCATAAATTCTGGAGTGGATTATTTGAAGGAAAATTTTGAGAGCATGACTCATCAGGCTTATTAGTCTATATTCGCTACAATACCGCGGATAGCTTTTTTTAGGAATGGTTATGATCGTTGATTTCAGCCAATCTTGTGGATATTGGGCCGTATTATAAATGTAGTTGAATAATTCAGTTAGTAGTTGGATGTTGTTGTCATCTGTCAACTTCAGAATTTCTGCGGGTATTTCATCCAGGCCACAAGCTTTCTTGTCTTTTAATGATTTAACCGCAGAAACTACCTCTCGATTAGTAATTGGATTTCCTGTAAGTGGTAGCGATGGGTATTCATAAATTGATCGATTGTTATCAGTGAATACTTGTCTTATGTATTCCATCCATATACATTTTTTACTTCATTGTCAAGTACAACTTCGTTGTTGATGTTATATAAAACCTTCGGAGTGGATTTGCGATATATTCCCGCTGCTTCTTTTAGTTTTTTATGGAGATTGAAGTCGTGATGTAAATGTTGCAATCTTTCGATCTCCAAGCATTGTTCTTTTAAGTGCTTATTCTTTATTTAATTCCCAGTATCGTTCGTAGTTTACGTTTTTATGTTCACGGCGTTCTTCTATTAATTTCAGTATTTCATTCGTTATCCATTCGTTTCTTCTTGACCGTTCACTTGCTATCAGGTTTCTTTCCGTTATTGATTTTAAAGTATTTTTGACTGTATTCCATATATTTTCTGAATCCCCTCTGTTTACACTGTTTAGTTGTACATTTATTTCTTCTCTCACGTTTGTATTTATAATCGAATCTTCAAGCTTTTCAGTATTTATTTTCATGCGTGATTGGCTTTTCTTCGTTACTGTAAGTTTCGTACGTAGGCTTGTGACTAGCAGATTGTGATCTGAAGCTACGTCAGCCCCTTGGTAGGTTGAAATTTTTGTTATAGAGGAACTATACCTTTTGTTTATGAATATGTAGTCGATTTGATTTCATACAATGTTTTCTTTTCTATCTTGGGGAGATATCCAAGTATATCGTGTCCTGGCAGGAAGCCAGAACAATGTGTTTGTGATTTTCATTTTGTGTTCTTGACAAAACTGAATAAGTCTATCTGTTCTTTCATTTCCTTCTCCCAGTCCGTAGTAACCTGTTACACCAAGCACTTTAGTATCCACAACTTTTGCATTAAAATCGCCCTGAATTATTGTTATCTCATGAGGTTTCGTAATTTTGATTAGCTCACCAATTTCAGCATAGAAATCTTCTATTTCTTCTTTAATTTTATCCGCTGTGGGTGCATATACCTGAATGACATTTAATTTGATTGGCTTGGTTTCTAGTTTTAGTAGCATTGTTCTGTCTGATTTTGGAAAAAGTCCTATCACACATTTCGATAAGTCTTTGTTTAGAATGATTCCCACGCCGTTTCTGTGATTTTGGTCCTGATTGCCTGAGTAATATATTTTTGTGTTTTGGGATATGAATTCACCATTAACTGGCAACCACGTTTCACTGATACCAAGTATATCGACGTTAAGTCTGTTCATTTCATTTATTGTCTTGGATAGTTTCCCAGCTTCATATAGGCAGCGCACATTCCATATGCCGATGTTCAGTTTTCGTTTTATTTTACCACTGAGGATTGTAATTGTTTCAATTTTGTTTTTTGTTTTCAAGGGATGATACTTCAGTGGTTTCCCGTTGCCTTCTGAAGGATTTAAAGTTTTCCTTCTGTATATTCAGCCACTCCTCTGGAGTACAGACGCTGTTTGCTGCCACTCAATATGAAACAGACGCAGCAGAGTTGTGATCTGTCGGTTCGACGTCACACGTTGTGGATTATTCTTAGCTTCAGCGTTCTCCACTGACCTTACCGGCAAGGGTGGCCCTGCCAGTAGCTACGCTACCACTGGCATTGCTCTCAGGATCTTCACACTTACTGGACCTCTTCACCGCGTTGAGATGACAATCCATCGAAGAGGTAATTTATTTACGAGTACTTTTATTTGTTAAAATTACTTGATTTTTAAAAAAACTGTATTAATCAGTTAAGCAGTTATTAACCGATTAAGCTAAGATATCGAGTAATTAATCGGTTAATCAATTATTAACTGATTAACCTAAGACCTCGATTAGTTAATCGAGCGATTAACTGATCACAGACAAAATCCCATTAAATGAATACCATAGCTGATACTAATACTAATGTAACATCAGAGCGTCATCCTTCGTAGTTATTGTGTAGTAGAATCGTCGGCGAAGTAAACTAACAAATAAAATGACTACTAAAAATGGCTATTAAAAATTAAGTACGCCTCATTGACACCAGAGGCGCTGCAACATTGCATTATAAAAAAAACGTGCAAAAATGATGAGTTGTAATAAGAATGAATCTTTCTTCTATCTCTTCCTTCACCAGCTGTCTTCTCTATCAATATACCTTCCCTATCACCCTTTCTCACTATCATCTCTTCAACTCACAGGTAGCACAAAGGGATCATTGTATTGGACCTAAGTGAGCTGGACTCCAAATTTCACCCTTACTAACCTAGCCTAATATAACCTTGCATTTTGAGAGAAATAGAAAAACGTTCCCACACCATTAACAATTTAAATTTATTCCTAGAAATTTTTTACCAATAGTTGTGTTCAGTTACTTTCCCGGCAGAAACTTTCAACGAGAGAGCAAGGCAGAAATTTACAATATTACTCTGCCATATATGAAAAAGTAAATGAACGCTTTACTTGTAAAAACTTGCAGGGAAAATTCATTTATGTAGAGCCATGGATGGAAAACGTGATACTATTGTACATTTTCTAATGTATTTTGGATAATCTTGTTTGATAATATTTTAAATTAAAAATATTTTAAAAATCGACATTTAATATAAAAAATACATACTTTACAATACTTTTTTCATTATATTTCAATTCTATTCTGTTAAAAAAAAAAAATTTCATTTTCCAACCCTGATCAGATATGATAAACAACCAAACTTCTTTAACCATAAATTTGTATTTATGTGGCTTAATCAAGGAAAAACAATAAATTAAGAAAATATGCTTTCTTTTTACATACGTATACATATTTTTAACACCCGACCAAAAAAGGAGTGTTATAAGCTCGTAGTGTGTGTCTGCGTATCTGTGTATCTGTGTATCTGTGTATATGTAAGTAGTAGGGAACTGTTCCTCCGGGCGCCGATTAAAATTGTGAAATTTGGGTAATTAAAATTTGAAATTTGAGAATTTCAGTACAAAATTTTAAAATTTGGGTAATTAAAATTTTAAAATTTTAAAATTCTTGGAAATTTGTGAAATTTGATACCCTACGAGGGTGGATCAATAAGTCCGTCCAACTTTTTGTTTACATATGCAATTTTTTGTTTACATAAGGGGTTTTGTTTGTTTAATACATACGAGGGTGGCTCAATAAGTCCGGGTTTTTTATGAGCGTGGGAATTTGTATGTGTGTATGTTTGTGGGGTGGATTAAGGGGTTTCATATGAAAATGATTTTTCCTAGTACCAAAGGGAAAATCATGAAATGATTTTTCCTAATACTAATGGGGGTGAAATAGTGAAAATTAATTTTTCCTAATGCCGACGGCAATACATGATTATTTTTCCTAATGCCTACGGTAAAACATGAATATTATTTTTTTCAAATGCCGACGGCAAAACATGATTATTATTTTTTCAAATGCCGACGGGAAAATGATTTTTCATAATTCCGACGGGAAAAACATAAAAGTTATTTCTAATGCTAATATAGGAGTTTAAGGCTGACCGTGATTTGGGTGGGTGGAGTTGTTGTCGTAATATATAACCGAGGGAGTTTATGGATGTGTCTGTCTGTCTGTCTGTTGTGCGAGGCTGTGATTGGCCGGGGGAGCGTGGTGTAGTTGAGGTAGATGGGTTCAGTGTATGTGTGTATACCTACCTGTCTGTTGGAATTTGTGTGAGGGTGTGATTGACAGGGGGCGGGGTGTAGTTGAGGTAGATCGACTGCGTGTATGCAGGTGTTGCAAGTCTGTAGGAATTTAAGGCTTATAGTGATTTGGGGTAGGTGAGGGTGTTGTTGTACGAGTAACATATATCCATGGGAATTTGTGGATGTGTCTGTCCGGGGGAATTTAAGCGAGGCTGTTATTGGGAGGGGGTATGGTGTAGTTGAGGTTGATCGACTGCGTGTATGTATGTCCATATATTTGTAGGAGCTTAAGGCTGATCGTGATTTAAGAGAGGTGAGGATGTTGTTGTAATATGTATACGTAGGAATCTGTATGTATGTATGTCTGTGAAAATTTAAGGCTGATCATGATTTAGGGTAGGTGAGGTTGGTGTAGTAATATGTCTGTGTGTATAAACATATGTTTGTAGGAGTTTAATGCTATTAGTGATTTGAGGATAGGCGAGGGTGTTGTCGTACGAGTGATATGTACCCGTGTGAATCTGTATGCATGTTCGTAGGAGTTTAAGGCTGATCGTGATTTGTGTTGTTGTCAGTGTTGTTTGTAGGAATGACCGTGAGAATTTTTGTATGCATATCTGTAGGAATTTAAGGTTGGCCGTGTTTTGTGAGGGGTGGTGTGTTGTTGAAATAATTTGAATTTTTCTTAGATGAAATCTGGTATATATGTGTGTGTGTGTGTGTGTGCGTGTGTGTGCGTATGATTTTCTCACGCTAGTAGTTTTATGTACGTAGAAATAAATTGTATTCAATATCGAGATTTGGTTCTATAAAATATTTTCATATATCTGATACATATACATAAGTATATTTTCATACTCAAGGTTGCTGGGTATTTTGTCATGCTTAAAATTGTGTATATTTTCATACTCAAGGTTGCTGGGTATTTTGTCATGCTTAAAATTGTCCAGCTTTAAAGTCTGCCTACGAGAAATTTGTTTATATTACAGATTTTGTTTATTTAACTACGTCCGGCTTCTTTCCCTGAACTTCTTTTCATACGATCATGGGAATTTATAGTTTCTCTGTCCATAATAAGGTCGTTTAGCTTGGGCATGTGCTCTGACTGAATGGTTTGCGTTATTCATATATTTTTATGATGTAGATATGTAAGTGTGATTGTCAAGATCTAATAAATATTTGAGTATTGATAAGAAATTTGATATTATGTGTACATACATATCTACAAATTGATTTTATGTATGTATGTACATATGTATGTACATACAAATAAGTGTTTGCCTCCGTGTTTGAATACATTTTTTTTGTTTTTGTTGTTGTTCTAAATATTCGCCTGGTCTTTTATATATAGATGTCAAATATCTTCATAGTTTTTTTTTTTTATTTGAAATTAAAAAACGTTGATTTAATTTTTATCTGTATTTACTTCAAAGTTTGTGAGGATTTGCTGTTTTAAGTAAAACTAAATTCCTTAAGATACATACTTTAGAATAATAGTAACTATAATAGAAATATTTCCTATATTTAATTTACATTTGTTTAAAGTTGATGCAGCTTATCTTCATTCTTAGAAATATTTTGATACAAAATTTTTTCCAGCCGTAGGCTTTTTTCATCACCTTTTACATTTATTTTAGAATATCTTGCATTGCCTTTTATACATTTATAAACATTTTTAAATGAAACTGATCCAGCAGTCCAGCTTATGTAATGATAGTTTTTTGTTAGCCAGCTTGCTTCTTTTTTTTATTTTTTATTGATTATTGAGTTTTATAATGAAATTATTATATTCGTAATTGTTGAAAACAATCGCTACTTCTTTTGCGATGAAATCATTTGAATTACTTTTGAAACCTTGTACGTATATAAAAATTATGTTGTTTTCCATATTACTCAATTTATAAGACTTTTCGAATTTGACCTTTGATAGGTATATATATTCTAGTATATGATCATGAATAAGAATACAGTAAGCTGATTTCTTTGCTTACTATTTCAAATTAAAATTTTATTCAATTAGCCCGATATTGAATAAAAGGAGCTTTTTTATCTTAAACTCTGGTACAGGTAGAAACGCATAAGATTCTTTCATATACTACCTTTGCTGGAATCTTAGATACATGTAATAACTATATAGAATTGCATTACGTTTATTTTTAAATTTTATGTTAGGATTATCATCATATGGATATGAGACTGAACTTAAACGTACTTTTAAATTAGTTAATTCATAATGAATAATCTTATTTTCTTCTTGAATAGCGAACAACAGAAAACGAAGTCGTTTTCTTACAATTTAGGTCTAACCTCTCAACTGGTCCTCTAGTATACAATATGACTTTATATGTCAACATTTCTGACTCCTCTTTGTCAGCGTTAGGGATAATTAATTTTAAACTTTTTATTCTTCAAATTGTGTTACTTCATACTGATAATATGTTTAAGTACATTAATAATGTACGAGTATATGTTTATTTTATGACGGGTCCCTATAGCTTTTATTTGATGTTCTAGATGAAGTGTTTTTTTTTTCTAATTTTATTAAAGTTTAGCGTATTGCGTATATATTTCTAATATATTTAAGTGAGCTTTTTGTACCTGTCAGACAGAGTGTACGTATCAGTTGATCAGTCAGTCTCTCTTTTTATTTTATTAATTTTTTCTTCTAATGTGTCACTACTATTTTTTCAGATTTTACTACTTGAAATAGAAAATATTTATATAATTTTAAAAGTATTAATATATACATACATATAGGTAAATATATGTATGTACGTAAAAATTAGTTCATATACAAAGAAATACATCTTTAATAATCAACTATTCTAGAAAATCGATCTAAAATAACACATTTACCTCCATCATCATTTCACCGTCAGTGTTTTCATAAAGTGTTAGAAACATTGGAATATCTATGTTTAGGAGAATTTTTACTTCAAGTGTTTCTATATAAGATTTGGTGTTTGACCCCTTGACGTTATTGTGGTTAACGTAGGCTGCGTTGTATCGCATTCAGATGTAATAATTTCTCACTTAGAAAAGGTCCTCATTACCATCAATCATACCTGTATATAATACATTCATGAGTTGAGTTGATTTAGATACAATTGCTGTCTACAAATTAATGATTAGAAAAAAGCTTTCTCATCACATTCTAACAGGTTTTAATATTTTGCTAGCATGCATGCTTTAGCATGCTATTCTATCAATAGTGAGGCGAGAGTCCGACATATAGTGGTGTTTCAATTAAAAATCTATACAATTAGAATTACGAATTCACTCTTTTGAATTTTTGACAAAGTAGATACATATGTATGTATATATTTCACTTACCACAAACTCTTAAAATTTCTGTACTTATAAAAATATGATGTCAGGAATTTTTTTAAATCATACATGCTTCGGCATGCTTCCAATATTTTTCTCGGTAAATTTATTTCATACTCATACAGATACAGATATAAAGTAAGATCTGTTTACATTCCATTTTACAATTTATGCATGCTTCAGCATGATTCTAGTTGAAGTCTGTATTTATTTAGTAAGTTTGTTTGATACCCATTCATACACATGTACATTGTTAAAGATTGGATATCAAAATCCAATTTTCTTAGTTTATCTAGAAATGAACAAAGTGAATATCTTTTATAATAACCATATTCACACTTTAAAATTTTGTGTGCTAGAGCTTTCGAAATGGAAAATGTACACCTTTTACTACAAAAATTGATAATATGATGTGTTGCTGAATATTTTGAACTCTTAAGTTTTCACAATATTTCATACAGACCATCAAGTTTAGAGAATTGTAGTATATTAAGCTATTTATCTTCCCTGAGACCTAACATTCCTAATCAATCCTTCAAAAAACCAATACAAACTAGATTTTTCCTTTTTAATTTTATTTATATTTTCATTGAATTTCAACATTTTGTACCTCTTCAAATTACTGTATACTGTATTTTGCACCTTTTTCTCATTCGTTGAGTTAACTTTAATCGCAAATATTTCAATGATGAGATGAACTTTTCTATTGTAGGCATTAAGTAAATCTTTGTGTATATCAATCCACTTATATGAACCATTATACCTAAATTCTTAACACATAATTCCTTTTAATGATCTATTAATTTATTCTACTATTGATGCTTTCATATTATGAAATTTTTAATCCTCTGTTTATGCATGAATTTTGCAGTGTTTATTAAAAATTCTTTACCAACATCTATATGTATTTTTTTGTTTTGATACTCATATCATTTCAAAAATATTTTCCATTGCCTTGGTTTTTTTTTCGAGTGCAGCTTTTATTTTCAACGATACTCACAATATAAATTTTGAGAATGTGTCAGTTACAGTCAGCAAAAAATCAATAATTTCTATTTTCTCTAGAATAGCTACCCAGTTCACCTAAATCAGCTCCATAAAAGATCATCTATTCCATTCATTACATCACTACAATACACAAACAATTTTATAAATTTATTATGGATTACGTTTACTAAATTTCTTTTTAAGGACATTGAGTTGTTTTACAGTTTTTTGGCGAGTGTTGTGATCTACTTGATACATTTTCAGCTATTTATACTAAAATGTAGTTAATTTTCCAATCTATAAATTTTATCGCTCAGCTGTTCAATTTGTTTGTCAAAAGATGATTTAATTTTTAGAATGTCTTTTTCAATTTTATACCTATCTTCTATCGTTAATTTTATTTCGCACTCCACTCCATTAATTTGCATTTGAATATATCCTTGAATTATATTAATGCCTTAAGCTTTATTATTAATTCATCCTTTAGTTTCTAGATTTGAGTTTCCAGAAACAATTTACTGATAACATTATTCTCCGTCAGTGAATGATGATGATTCTCTATGTATGCATTGGTAGAAATTATATATTTTATTTAGTTTTCAAAATCAAACTTGTCATAGTATTTTCACGTTTTATCAATCACTAAAGAAAATAAACCCACTTTTAAACTCCATATTTGACCATCAACTTGTATTTTATCTTTATTCAGTTTTAGATTTCTATCACCAAATTCCCATTCATTATTGAAATCTTTAGGTGAGTCATAGTTTGTATCTAATTCATTTCTTCCTTTCAAGACTAATAAGTTAATATAAGTATCTTCGGTGTTGGAAAGCTGTGGGTAAAAATCATCTTCTTCATCATCATAATCATTCACAGTATTAGCATCATTAAATAAGATGGTATTATCAAATATTGTTCCTTTTGAAAGTTTCTTTAACTTCTTTCTATCTTGACTGATGGTTTCTGAGGCTTTAATACTTATACTATTTTCAGATTCTATATTGTTTTTACTTTGTTCTTTCTTGTGTATTCTTTCAATATTTTTAGAACTATTCATGAATTCTTTGAGAGGTTCTGTTTTAGGATCAAATATACATATCTCTTAGTTGTTCACGTGTATCTATTTCACCAGTTTTTATACTACGAAGCTTTTTCTTCAAGACGCTTCTTATCAACACCAACTGTTTAAAATTTTCTCATACATGTTTAATAATAGCAAATAAGAGGTATCAGCTATTAGATCAGGTACCACCTATTAGATCAGCTATCAGCTATCAGATCAGCTTATCAGGAGCTGGTCTGGTTTTCAGATCAGCTTATCAGGAGCTGGTCTGGTTTTCAGATCAGCTTATCAGGAGCTGGTCTGGTTTTCAGATCAGCTTATCAGGACCTGATCTGGTTTTCAGATCAGCTTATCAGGACCTGATCTGGTTTTCAGATCAGCTTATCAGGAGCTTGTCTGGTTTTCAGATCAGCTTATCAGGACCTGATCTGGTTTTCAGATCAGCTTATCAGGAGCTGGTCTGGTTTTCAGATCAGCTTATCAGGACCTGATCTGGTTTTCAGATCAGCTTATCAGGACCTGATCTGGGTTTCAGATCAGCTTATCAGGAGCTGGTCTGGTTTTACGATCAGCTTATCAGGAGCTGGTCTAGTTTTCAGATCAGGTTATCAGGTATCAAATCAGATTATCTGTTTCAGATTGGGTTATCAGTTTACAAGTAGCTGAACACTTATAACATCTAGATGAAGGAAGTTTAAGGTCAGATAAAATGTGAAAAACTATACTGTTATGTAGTCAAGTTATTTTCTAAGACGATCGTCACTTAATTCAGTATCTTTGCTTATAATCAAAATTCCATATTTTTAATACCAACAAGATTTATATTTTTCTCACATTACTTAAACATTCTAACTACATTATGATTATTTCCTATCAAATGTATGGTGATTCTGGTATAAATTTGACATTAGTAGAATGCATCAACATTCTTATCTTACCCCATACAAAAATATGCTTCTCACAACATGGTTAAATATCATATTGGTATTACTTCTAGCTTTCTTAAAAGAAATAACAGATTCATTATCTCTAAATGTGTAATACCTATGACTTTCATTAATGAAATTAATTTCTACAGCAATTCATATTTAGATTGTCTTTGAGTATAAATATGAAGATGATTTCAAGTTTTACTCCATCAAAACTTTCTAGCCAGCCAATCATAACATTATTATTATTTTTTTATTTATTTTTTTTTCGCAATTTGACAGACCAACTATTCTTGCACGAATAGAAATTGATAGAAGGGAACTATGATTTATTTTTGAGCTATCGTTTGATGACTCATCAATATTTCGTATCATCCTATATTTAGGTTGTTTTACTAACCGCTTTTGTGTAACTAAATACATTTTATAAATATTATCTCTTATTATACAAAAAGTAAAATAATACAGCTTTTCGATTTCAGAAAATATTTTCTAAAATCGTGTAGCTGCATTATTTTATTTTTTTATAATAACAGATAATGCTGCATACTCACAATCAAAACAACATAAAAATATTATTTGTTTTGAGTATGAGTATGCGTCAATATTTATGAAATGCATTTAGTTACAAAAAATGTGGTTAGTAAAACAAAGTATATTTTAACAGTTTAAAATCAGTATTTTGTACGACAATACTGGTTTTAAACTCTTAAAATATACTTTGTTTTGACTATGAGTAGGAACCATTATCTCTTATTATAGGAAAAATAAAATAATATAGCCATATGATATCAGAAAATATTTTCCGATATCGTATAGCTACATTATTTTATTTTTTCTATAATAAGAGATAATATTTATGAAATACATTTCATAAATATTGGTACATACTCATAGTCAAAACAACCTAAAAATAGGATGGTACGAAATATTGATGAGTCATCAAACGATAGCTCAAAAATAAATCATAGTTCCCTTCTATCAATTTCTATTCGTGCAAGAATAGTTGGTCTGTCAAATTGCGAAAAAAAAATAAATAAAAAAATAATAATAATGTTATGATTGGCTGGCTAGAAAGTTTTGATGGAGTAAAACTTGAAATCATCTTCATATTTATACTCAAAGACAATCTAAATATGAATTGCTGTAGAAATTAATTTCATTAATGAAAGTCATAGGTATTACACATTTAGAGATAATGAATCTGTTATTTCTTTTAAGAAAGCTAGAAGTAATACCAATATGATATTTAACCATGTTGTGAGAAGCATATTTTTGTATGGGGTAAGATAAGAATGTTGATGCATTCTACTAATGTCAAATTTATACCAGAATCACCATACATTTGATAGGAAATAATCATAATGTAGTTAGAATGTTTAAGTAATGTGAGAAAAATATAAATCTTGTTGGTATTAAAAATATGGAATTTTGATTATAAGCAAAGATACTGAATTAAGTGACGATCGTCTTAGAAAATATCTTGACTACATAACAGTATAGTTTTTCACATTTTATCTGACCTTAAACTTCCTTCATCTAGATGTTATAAGTGTTCAGCTACTTGTAAACTGATAACCCAATCTGAAACAGATAATCTGATTTGATACCTGATAGCCTGATCTGAAAACTAGACCAGCTCCTGATAAGCTGATCGTAAAACCAGACCAGCTCCTGATAAGCTGATCTGAAACCCAGATCAGGTCCTGATAAGCTGATCTGAAAACCAGATCAGGTCCTGAGAAGCTGATCTGAAAACCAGACCATCTCCTGATAAGCTGATCTGAAAACCAGATCAGGTCCTGATAAGCTGATCTGAAAACCAGACCAGCTCCTGATAAGCTGATCTGAAAACCAGATCAGGTCCTGATAAGCTGATCTGAAAACCAGATCAGGTCCTGATAAGCTGATCTGAAAACCAGACCAGCTCCTGATAAGCTGATCTGAAAACCAGACCAGCTCCTGATAAGCTGATCTGAAAACCAGACCAGCTCCTGATAAGCTGATCTGATAGCTGATAGCTGATCTAATAGGTGGTACCTGATCTAATAGCTGATACCTCTTATTTGCTATTATTAAACATGTATGAGAAAATTTTAAACAGTTGGTGTTGATAAGAAGCGTCTTGAAGAAAAAGCTTCGTAGTATAAAAACTGGTGAAATAGATACACGTGAACAACTAAGAGATATGTATATTTGATCCTAAAACAGAACCTCTCAAAGAATTCATGAATAGTTCTAAAAATATTGAAAGAATACACAAGAAAGAACAAAGTAAAAACAATATAGAATCTGAAAATAGTATAAGTATTAAAGCCTCAGAAACCATCAGTCAAGATAGAAAGAAGTTAAAGAAACTTTCAAAAGGAACAATATTTGATAATACCATCTTATTTAATGATGCTAATACTGTGAATGATTATGATGATGAAGAAGATGATTTTTACCCACAGCTTTCCAACACCGAAGATACTTATATTAACTTATTAGTCTTGAAAGGAAGAAATGAATTAGATACAAACTATGACTCACCTAAAGATTTCAATAATGAATGGGAATTTGGTGATAGAAATCTAAAACTGAATAAAGATAAAATACAAGTTGATGGTCAAATATGGAGTTTAAAAGTGGGTTTATTTTCTTTAGTGATTGATAAAACGTGAAAATACTATGACAAGTTTGATTTTGAAAACTAAATAAAATATATAATTTCTACCAATGCATACATAGAGAATCATCATCATTCACTGACGGAGAATAATGTTATCAGTAAATTGTTTCTGGAAACTCAAATCTAGAAACTAAAGGATGAATTAATAATAAAGCTTAAGGCATTAATATAATTCAAGGATATATTCAAATGCAAATTAATGGAGTGGAGTGCGAAATAAAATTAACGATAGAAGATAGGTATAAAATTGAAAAAGACATTCTAAAAATTAAATCATCTTTTGACAAACAAATTGAACAGCTGAGCGATAAAATTTATAGATTGGAAAATTAACTACATTTTAGTATAAATAGCTGAAAATGTATCAAGTAGATCACAACACTCGCCAAAAAACTGTAAAACAACTCAATGTCCTTAAAAAGAAATTTAGTAAACGTAATCCATAATAAATTTATAAAATTGTTTGTGTATTGTAGTGATGTAATGAATGGAATAGATGATCTTTTATGGAGCTGATTTAGGTGAACTGGGTAGCTATTCTAGAGAAAATAGAAATTATTGATTTTTTGCTGACTGTAACTGACACATTCTCAAAATTTATATTGTGAGTATCGTTGAAAATAAAAGCTGCACTCGAAAAAAAACCAAGGCAATGGAAAATATTTTTGAAATGATATGAGTATCAAAACAAAAAAATACATATAGATGTTGGTAAAGAATTTTTAATAAACACTGCAAAATTCATGCATAAACAGAGGATTAAAAATTTCATAATATGAAAGCATCAATAGTAGAATAAATTAATAGATCATTAAAAGGAATTATGTGTTAAGAATTTAGGTATAATGGTTCATATAAGTGGATTGATATACACAAAGATTTACTTAATGCCTACAATAGAAAAGTTCATCTCATCATTGAAATATTTGCGATTAAAGTTAACTCAACGAATGAGAAAAAGGTGCAAAATACAGTATACAGTAATTTGAAGAGGTACAAAATGTTGAAATTCAATGAAAATATAAATAAAATTAAAAAGGAAAAATCTAGTTTGTATTGGTTTTTTGAAGGATTGATTAGGAATGTTAGGTCTCAGGGAAGATAAATAGCTTAATATACTACAATTCTCTAAACTTGATGGTCTGTATGAAATATTGTGAAAACTTAAGAGTTCAAAATATTCAGCAACACATCATATTATCAATTTTTGTAGTAAAAGGTGTACATTTTCCATTTCGAAAGCTCTAGCACACAAAATTTTAAAGTGTGAATATGGTTATTATAAAAGATATTCACTTTGTTCATTTCTAGATAAACTAAGAAAATTGGATTTTGATATCCAATCTTTAACAATGTACATGTGTATGAATGGGTATCAAACAAACTTACTAAATAAATACAGACTTCAACTAGAATCATGCTGAAGCATGCATAAATTGTAAAATGGAATGTAAACAGATCTTACTTTATATCTGTATCTGTATGAGTATGAAATAAATTTACCGAGAAAAATATTGGAAGCATGCCGAAGCATGTATGATTTAAAAAAATTCCTGACATCATATTTTTATAAGTACAGAAATTTTAAGAGTTTGTGGTAAGTGAAATACATACATACATATGTATCTACTTTGTCAAAAATTCAAAAGAGTGAATTCGTAATTCTAATTGTATAGATTTTTAATTGAAACACCACTATATGTCGGACTCTCGCCTCACTATTGATAGAATAGCATGCTAAAGCATGCATGCTAGCAAAATATTAAAACCTGTTAGAATGTGATGAGAAAGCTTTTTTCTAATCATTAATTTGTAGACAGCAATTGTATCTAAATCAACTCAACTCATGAATGTATTATATACAGGTATGATTGATGGTAATGAGGACCTTTTCTAAGTGAGAAATTATTACATCTGAATGCGATACAACGCAGCCTACGTTAACCACAATAACGTCAAGGGGTCAAACACCAAATCTTATATAGAAACACTTGAAGTAAAAATTCTCCTAAACATAGATATTCCAATGTTTCTAACACTTTATGAAAACACTGACGGTGAAATGATGATGGAGGTAAATGTGTTATTTTAGATCGATTTTCTAGAATAGTTGATTATTAAAGATGTATTTCTTTGTATATGAACTAATTTTTACGTACATACATATATTTACCTATATGTATGTATATATTAATACTTTTAAAATTATATAAATATTTTCTATTTCAAGTAGTAAAATCTGAAAAAATAGTAGTGACACATTAGAAGAAAAAATTAATAAAATAAAAAGAGAGACTGACTGATCAACTGATACGTACACTCTGTCTGACAGGTACAAAAAGCTCACTTAAATATATTAGAAATATATACGCAATACGCTAAACTTTAATAAAATTAGAAAAAAAAACACTTCATCTAGAACATCAAATAAAAGCTATAGGGACCCGTCATAAAATAAACATATACTCGTACATTATTAATGTACTTAAACATATTATCAGTATGAAGTAACACAATTTGAAGAATAAAAAGTTTAAAATTAATTATCCCTAACGCTGACAAAGAGGAGTCAGAAATGTTGACATATAAAGTCATATTGTATACTAGAGGACCAGTTGAGAGGTTAGACCTAAATTGTAAGAAAACGACTTCGTTTTCTGTTGTTCGCTATTCAAGAAGAAAATAAGATTATTCATTATGAATTAACTAATTTAAAAGTACGTTTAAGTTCAGTCTCATATCCATATGATGATAATCCTAACATAAAATTTAAAAATAAACGTAATGCAATTCTATATAGTTATTACATGTATCTAAGATTCCAGCAAAGGTAGTATATGAAAGAATCTTATGCGTTTCTACCTGTACCAGAGTTTAAGATAAAAAAGCTCCTTTTATTCAATATCGGGCTAATTGAATAAAATTTTAATTTGAAATAGTAAGCAAAGAAATCAGCTTACTGTATTCTTATTCATGATCATATACTAGAATATATATACCTATCAAAGGTCAAATTCGAAAAGTCTTATAAATTGAGTAATATGGAAAACAACATAATTTTTATATACGTACAAGGTTTCAAAAGTAATTCAAATGATTTCATCGCAAAAGAAGTAGCGATTGTTTTCAACAATTACGAATATAATAATTTCATTATAAAACTCAATAATCAATAAAAAATAAAAAAAAGAAGCAAGCTGGCTAACAAAAAACTATCATTACATAAGCTGGACTGCTGGATCAGTTTCATTTAAAAATGTTTATAAATGTATAAAAGGCAATGCAAGATATTCTAAAATAAATGTAAAAGGTGATGAAAAAAGCCTACGGCTGGAAAAAATTTTGTATCAAAATATTTCTAAGAATGAAGATAAGCTGCATCAACTTTAAACAAATGTAAATTAAATATAGGAAATATTTCTATTATAGTTACTATTATTCTAAAGTATGTATCTTAAGGAATTTAGTTTTACTTAAAACAGCAAATCCTCACAAACTTTGAAGTAAATACAGATAAAAATTAAATCAACGTTTTTTAATTTCAAATAAAAAAAAAAAACTATGAAGATATTTGACATCTATATATAAAAGACCAGGCGAATATTTAGAACAACAACAAAAACAAAAAAAATGTATTCAAACACGGAGGCAAACACTTATTTGTATGTACATACATATGTACATACATACATAAAATCAATTTGTAGATATGTATGTACACATAATATCAAATTTCTTATCAATACTCAAATATTTATTAGATCTTGACAATCACACTTACATATCTACATCATAAAAATATATGAATAACGCAAACCATTCAGTCAGAGCACATGCCCAAGCTAAACGACCTTATTATGGACAGAGAAACTATAAATTCCCATGATCGTATGAAAAGAAGTTCAGGGAAAGAAGCCGGACGTAGTTAAATAAACAAAATCTGTAATATAAACAAATTTCTCGTAGGCAGACTTTAAAGCTGGACAATTTTAAGCATGACAAAATACCCAGCAACCTTGAGTATGAAAATATACACAATTTTAAGCATGACAAAATACCCAGCAACCTTGAGTATGAAAATATACTTATGTATATGTATCAGATATATGAAAATATTTTATAGAACCAAATCTCGATATTGAATACAATTTATTTCTACGTACATAAAACTACTAGCGTGAGAAAATCATACGCACACACACGCACACACACACACACACACATATATACCAGATTTCATCTAAGAAAAATTCAAATTATTTCAACAACACACCACCCCTCACAAAACACGGCCAACCTTAAATTCCTACAGATATGCATACAAAAATTCTCACGGTCATTCCTACAAACAACACTGACAACAACACAAATCACGATCAGCCTTAAACTCCTACGAACATGCATACAGATTCACACGGGTACATATCACTCGTACGACAACACCCTCGCCTATCCTCAAATCACTAATAGCATTAAACTCCTACAAACATATGTTTATACACACAGACATATTACTACACCAACCTCACCTACCCTAGATCATGATCAGCCTTAAATTTTCACAGACATACATACATACAGATTCCTACGTATACATATTACAACAACATCCTCACCTCTCTTAAATCACGATCAGCCTTAAGCTCCTACAAATATATGGACATACATACACGCAGTCGATCAACCTCAACTACACCATACCCCCTCCCAATAACAGCCTCGCTTAAATTCCCCCGGACAGACACATCCACAAATTCCCATGGATATATGTTACTCGTACAACAACACCCTCACCTACCCCAAATCACTATAAGCCTTAAATTCCTACAGACTTGCAACACCTGCATACACGCAGTCGATCTACCTCAACTACACCCCGCCCCCTGTCAATCACACCCTCACACAAATTCCAACAGACAGGTAGGTATACACACATACACTGAACCCATCTACCTCAACTACACCACGCTCCCCCGGCCAATCACAGCCTCGCACAACAGACAGACAGACAGACACATCCATAAACTCCCTCGGTTATATATTACGACAACAACTCCACCCACCCAAATCACGGTCAGCCTTAAACTCCTATATTAGCATTAGAAATAACTTTTATGTTTTTCCCGTCGGAATTATGAAAAATCATTTTCCCGTCGGCATTTGAAAAAATAATAATCATGTTTTGCCGTCGGCATTTGAAAAAAATAATATTCATGTTTTACCGTAGGCATTAGGAAAAATAATCATGTATTGCCGTCGGCATTAGGAAAAATTAATTTTCACTATTTCACCCCCATTAGTATTAGGAAAAATCATTTCATGATTTTCCCTTTGGTACTAGGAAAAATCATTTTCATATGAAACCCCTTAATCCACCCCACAAACATACACACATACAAATTCCCACGCTCATAAAAAACCCGGACTTATTGAGCCACCCTCGTATGTATTAAACAAACAAAACCCCTTATGTAAACAAAAAATTCCTTATGTAAACAAAAAGTTGGACGGACTTATTGATCCACCCTCGTAGGGTATCAAATTTCACAAATTTCCAAGAATTTTAAAATTTTAAAATTTTAATTACCCAAATTTTAAAATTTTGTACTGAAATTCTCAAATTTCAAATTTTAATTACCCAAATTTCACAATTTTAATCGGCGCCCGGAGGAACAGTTCCCTACTACTTATGTATATCTGTGTATCTGTGTGTTTGTCCGTGTCCACGTACAGACCAAACGGCTAGAACGGTATTGATTTAGTTTTTTTCTGTTTGAAAGGTGACTTCATCGATAGGGCTAGCTATGTTGGAAGAAAATCGCTCCAGGCGTTTAGAAGATATCACATCTTTTGTAGATATATTGGGGGTTTTTAAAATTTTTAATTTTTGTTATTTTAATAATGAAATGCACATTTTTGGAGTTTCTTTTTTCAGACATTTTTCAAATAATTAATTTGAAAACACAACTCAGAACTCAAGTGAAAATTTTACTAGTAATAATTTATAGGAATTTTTTTGTCTCTCAATTTTTCTCTCTTTTGGCGCTCTCTCCTTGCAAAGTTTTCTACTTCATGAACACTTTACAGTAACAATTCTTGCAAATTAGTAAAAAAAAATTTTATAAATGACAAAAATAACAAAATTTTGAGAATATATAAAGTAGATATACATTACATTACAAAATTATGAAACTTTTAAGATAAAACACAACATATTGGCAACATTATAGGTGAAGCTTTAAATTTATACAATGAGAACTTCTTGAGGTAACAAGTGGTTAACATAACTACACTTTGGGACTGGCTGACAAACTCAATCATATAGGACACTTTCCTAATAGTTTTTAACTTTATTCGATTTTACATCAAACTTTTTTACAACTAATTTTCCATTGGGTACGAGTAATAAATAATAAAAGTATTTGAAGGAGAAAACAAAAAAAAAATATTTTATTTAATCAGTACCAATGTAGATATCTTTATTTGACAAGAACTTTTGGGTTGAAGTCTACTCATAAGTTAAGCAGGAACGAAATGCATATAGTTAGAAGTTAATTAACCAAAAAACAAGCAAAAATTCCCAATACATTAACGAACAAATGTTAAATAAATATACTTCGGTACTCATTATATAATTTAAAAAACCTTTAACTATGAAGAATATTTACCGAATTTGTTTTGTCAGGATGCTACTTTATACTGGCACCAAAGTACGCAGATTCCCGGCATGGGATACATGCGAACACGCTAAAAAAAATTGACCATGGGAAGAAAGTGGCTTTTTCAAATGAATTGCTGCTACCTGCAATGTCTGCCCTTGTGCTAAATTGATAGGAACCAGAAAAATTTATTTAATGGAAAACTGGACTGTTTTGAACTTAAATTGATGAGCATTTACATTTCTCATAGGTATAATCATACTAGATAAATTTAGTACAGTTTATACTTCAAGCTTTCAATAGGATATTGGTCTATTTATTCTATATTCAGTTATTAAATCTAATGATAAATACTTACTTATTTCTACATGTAACTCTTTTCAAATGTAATAGTTAAAAGTTAGAATGTCAGTGCTAGAATTGTGCTTGCACATAATCTCTGATTAAAGTTTAAATTTTGTGCAAATTGTTTTCTTCGCAGTTGATATTGTTTTTTATCATTATGATCATATTTGGTACGAAATTTTTAAAAATAAAATTAAAAAAATCGTTCTATTTTGTACATACATACATACATATGTATGTATGTACTTAAACAAACTCGAGTTATAACTTATAAAAATAATAAGCGTCAATACTTCAAAATGTTTTGCTTTTTTCTTCTTTCAAATTCACAAATTAAGTATACAGCAAAAGTTGTAGAGAAAAAGCTTAAGAGCTGGTTGATGATATTTAATTAAGATGAACGCTTGATTGCTTTTTAATTCAGCATGCTTTTGTAATAATAACTTAATTTTCTTTGGAATCTTAGAAAAAAAATATTTCAATATTTGAATATCAAAAGAAATCCATTAATGTTTATTTTTAGTGAAACTAACACCAAATTATTAAACCATTCTTAACTAATATTTCTTTTGAAATACCTTTCAAAATCGATTGTAAAAAAACTTTTGTTTAAAAAATCATATAAGTTTTTTAAACTATTCATTAAATTCATTTAATAATTAAAGTAAAAATATTTTGCAAATCTTAATTTTATTTTATATACATGCAAAAATACATACAAAATGTATATATCGCACACTAAATCATAAAGAGTTACAACTCAAAATGATCGAATTGATTTTATATTTTTGTATAAAACAGTTAATTCAACAAATCTCTAGCGACTGCAACAATTTCTTTTGCAATATAGTCTTTTTAAAGAACATAAAATACCATTATGCATGTTTTTGTGTTACATACTTGCGTCATTTGTACAGTATTGTTTGCCACTCCTCAGCATTTGAAATTTTTCGAGTTGTGACTGTTTATGATTTAGTGTGCGATATGTTTATAAAAAACCCAATTCATATGAATCAAGCATACATTCATCATAATATTTTTTTATACAACATATTTTTTTTTGCTAAAAACTATCAAAAATTTCTCTAATGATCATTTGTCATGTTATTTGTGCAAAAGCGAGAAACAAATTATCCTACATCCTAATGGGCTTACTTTTGAAAATTTTACACAATCATGCATTAAACAAATACACTCGCCATAGCAGCTGACACAAACATTTGTCTTTAAATTCTTGAGATGGCAGCAGCATCATAAAAATATAAAAACGAATCAATTTATTTGTTTTGGAATGTTCTTTCTGTTAAATAATATGAAAAAATTGTAAGTTATCATGCATTCCACACTTTTTATCGCATTGGCAGCACTATATTTCGTCATTGTCGCCAACAAAAATAGAAATTAGTTTAATTAGACAACAACGTCAAAATAAGCATGGACAACAACCTGCCGCCATATTGCCTTGCTGTCGTCCAAATAATTATTCTCATATAAACATGTGTATTCTATCCTTGACATTTTGTCGGTAACTTGTTGTGGTGAATTTGCTAGAAGCATTATGCTGAGTACATATCTGGCATTTCTTGAGTTGTCATTTTGTGGTGTCATTTCATAAATGTGAGCCACGCCGTTCACATTATGTTTTTATACTGAAAGCAATGCAACATAACGAAAAATATCGGGAATGACAAACATCATTAGCACACAATATTCCGATGTAAAAAAATTTAAATATAGTGCGTACTAGGCATTAGTTTAATTAGACCACAACCACAAAATCAGCATGGACAACAACTTGCATCCTTATCGCCTTGCTGTTGCCAAAATAAGCATTCTTATATAAATATCTGCATTATATTTTTGACTATTTTGCTGGGTTTTTTTTTTTTTAAGAGAAGTAACACTCAGGCAATTAATGCCTACTACTATTACTAGGTGTTACCTTCTTTAGGAAAGGGATAGTGATAGAGAAGACAGGTGGTGAAGGGAGAGATAGAGGAAAGCTTCATTCTTTTACAACTCTGCTTTTTTTTTGCACGTTTTTGATAATGCAGTGTTGCTGCGCCATCTGGTGTCAAATGAGGCGTATTAAATTTTTGAAGCTGTGTTTTGTAGCCATTTTATTGATTATTTTACTTCGCCGATGATTCTGCTACACAACGAAGGAGGGCGCTCTGATGTTACATTAGGACTAATATCTGCTGAAGTCGGTATAGTTCAGTGACCAGTGACTATGCCTTCATCACTTGAACTTTCCTACAACAACTGATACAAAGGGACACTAATGCACGTCAGAAAAATGCGTGGTGTTGTTATTCAATGACTGTTGGATACAGGGATTGAACCCAGGACCTTCGATTTTGTAGTCAACGTGCTAACTACTTCAGCCAACGCCACCCTTGAATGTTGAATGTTTTTTAGGAATTCTATTTTTATTCATTTCAAGAAATAATTTGTGGCATGTTCATTATGAAATATTCCACATTAAGGGAATTGAATTCTGATACAAGTAACTACGGCCTTGTAAAGGCCTGGCTAGGATATTTTTTTTAATAAATATGGACTAACTAAAGGAACACCAATAAGTGACTTCTTGCGTATGAAACAAGGTTTCGAAAAAAGAGCGGCAGACATTGTGATACATAAACCTACATAAACCATACTTTTTCAATCAGAAAAAAACTTTACTTTTCATTCATAAGAAAAAAATTAGTAGCCTAAAAATTGTTTACAAAAAAAACACAAGTGCAGTTAAAGTATAATTAAGAATCTGTATTTCGAAAAAAGATTTGGGATAAGAGTTTTTACCAAAATGTTCAACTAATTCGGCTTGGCAATCCAAACGGCATCATTACAATAAATTCTATGCTTAAAATCATACTCCTATCCCAAAAGCTTTCATTAGAAAAAGACGTAGAATATTCTAAAAAAAATTAATTCCAAGTGTAAGCTTTTATCAACTAAATTAAAAACTATTCTTTTTTTTTTAATCCAACTTATTAAAAAAAATTAGTACTCTATCTAAAGATTTATTTACATCCATACATACGAGTATGTATGTATGTATGTATATTTCATTTCTGTATTTTGATAAAAAACAAAAGACTTTAAACACAAACTTGATTTGTTAAAACCACCCAACAATGAAACCAATATTTAAATCCGTTCATTGTTCTTTGATTTTAGAAAACCAAACAGCACAACGTTCTCAAATATAATATCAAAGGAAAGGAAAAGACAAAGAATTACAACAAAAAATCATAAACAAATTATTTCAATGTTCTTGGATTCTTAAGCGAAAAATTTAATAATTCTAAAAAAATACCAACAAAAAAATTTAAAATAAAATTATAAACAACCAATATTTTAAGTTCAATTTCAGAGTCAAGAGCAAAATCCATGAAAAAAGTATTGCAAAAAAAATATTGCAGTAAAATTATCCAACACTTACATACATATACACATGCGCACACCTTAAAGCCAAACTCTTAAAGAATTACATATGTAGATACCTCTGAGTACAGCGAAAATGGAGACAAGAAAACTAACTAAACTAAACAACAAGTAAACACAGCCAGTTTGAAAACATACAAACAAAACAGAAAACCGGCAAAAATATCAAGCAACAAGACTTTTGTTGTAGCTGCTATTGCAGTTGTTATTTTCAGTTACCTCTACCTTGACTCTGAAAGTCTTTTATTGTACTTCTTGGGCTTAAACTCAATGGATGGGTAATACTTATGGAGCGACAAAAGCAACAACAACAACTACAGCAGCAAGACCAATATTAACAACAAAAAAATAATAATGTTAAAACAGCAATAACCAACCACACACAACAACAAAAATATCTTTTACACGAAGTGCTATTACAAGAAGCAGAAGAAGAAGCATACTAAGCCGAAGTGGAAATAAAAACAAACAGCAAAACAAAAACTGCATGAACAACACTGTTGCCAATTAGTTTTTTTTTTTTTGCAAACTTTTATGATCAGATTTGTGTTCCTAGCAAAATGTTATTCTTTTGAAATTGTTAAATCACTTTGAGTGATATTACCTCCATAGACTGCTATTTCTTATAACTATGTATCTATTCCACTTAGAGATCGAAGCCGAACTTCGGCTAAAATCCTAAACTTCGGCCAAAACCGAAGCCGAAGCCGAATGTTTTAAATTTTAAAAATGATACTTGTTTTATATGAATTAAGAAAAAAGTTTGCTTTTTTGAGATCACTGAAATAGCTGTAATATCTATTGGATACATAACAAGAAAAATTAAACTATTTTGCAATTTCTAGATTGCTTTTTCATATGATCACTCACAAGAACGTCCAAGTAAAAGAAAATAGAAAGCAACAGGGTTGTATTTCAAAGCAACTCTTTCAAAACGTTAAACACAATAGAAACTGTCGGCGAGCAACGACCAAAAATAATGTTATTTTTCAAGCTTGGAATGAAAAATATTCGGCTTCGGCTAATCGGGCAATTTTTGCCATAGGCCGAATGTTGGCCGAACTCTAATTCCACTGTATTAAATTAATAGTGGCAGCAATTAATTTATTTGAGAATGTTTTCCATAATGATAAGAGTAGCAATATTTTTAAATTTTTAATTATATATTTTTGCCTTTTAATGTATACCTATCAAATTGCAATAAAATAATAACTGATCACTCGTCTTGGCTTAAAAACTATTTGACGTCAATTAATTATATTAATGAAAAATTAAAAATGTGTCACCCATATATTGGACGCATTGGATATAAAATGTAACATTAATTTTTTGAATTCTATGCAACAAACCCATTCATTTGATATGCAACATGGAGTTACTCTGAAAAGGAATTAGTCAGCTTAGAGCATCAAATCCAAATCCTTTCAATTGTCATACATACTATAGAGTAGAATGAAAAACTGCTCAGTTATTAGGCTTGCATTTGACATATTGAATTTAGTTAGTATGACAAAAACTCTGTATCGAAATCTTCTCAGCAAACTCATTCATTTAATATCCATGTGAAGAGTTATATAAAAATTACTTTTAGCTAGTGGGCGGATATCAGCCATATTTGATTAAAAATATTACGTTTATTATTTTTTTACGAATTTTACATAATAAAGGCTGGAATTTGACCATAACCACAAAATCTCACATGGACCCATTATGTACATAAAATTTTATTAAAATTGCTCTATCCCTTTTGGGGGTTTTCAATTACCTAAGCAGGGCATTTACACCGGCAGAAAACCTAGCAGATTTCAATTAATATTTGTAAGGAAATCTAAACCGTTTACACCAAGTCTTTTTGACATTTATCAAGACTTCGTACCCAATAACATTCGACTTGTCGTTCGCCTGTTTTTACGTTTCCAACGTAAGCCACATCAACAATTTCACATATTCATCGTCAAATGGGTATAAAAAATCGTTTAAATGTGTAAATTTTACTTTAAAAAATGAAACTCTGTTCTAATTTTAACCTGTAACAAGTGGCTCCCAAAAATAAATTCAAATAATGAAACTTAACAAATCAAATTTTGTTAAGTATAAAAATTACACATAATTAAAAAAAAAACACGTCATGCAAAATTTTGTGAAGAATCACCCAAATGGGAAAATTACCAACAGCCCATTTATTTAGGTCATTATTCATTGTCATTTGGGTGATTGTCATTATCTTTAGGTCTTTCAAAAATACCAACAGACCAAAAATAGTGTTCTACCTAGCCGGCCTTTGGACGGGTGCAATAATTTTCTCTTCTGTGCATACCTATGTATATATGTAAGTACACATGTATGCGCAACAGCGACTTCGTAGAGTAGAAGTATATTTTTTGTTAAACTGACCTTCATCCGATCTTAAGAACTCTCTCCTCTAGGTATGGAGATATGTAAGTACATATACATATATTCTTATTATATTTATGTATTCGGTATATTATTACCAAATTCCGGCTCCGCTCAGTAAGTTTTCTGTATAGCCGGATGGCTTAAGTCCTCGTCCATACAGTGAAACATTTGCTGCGAAACATTTTTGATTTCTCTTTTAAAACTGCATTCGTGTCCACACTGTGAAGTTTTTGTTTCGCAGCTGAATACAATTTCTCATATATTTCTCAGAATGAGACGAGAATGACGTACTCAACAAGAATTGCATGTACATGAAACAAAGTACACTTTTCCATTCCTCTTTCCCCGTTCATCGACAAACTCCAAAGTTTTGCAGCAAATGTTTAACTGTATGGACGAGGACTAAGGATTTTCACCTCTGTGTATGTAGAGTAACTGCTTAGATGAATAAATACGGCCTTATGTATAAGAAACAACTGGTATGAAATCAGCATAAGTGACGACATTGAACTAGGTGCTAACGAGTTCCTCCACACAATTTGGCATTAAAAATCGGTGCATAATGTAGTTTTCACCCACTATTAAATCATAATGTGAATTATGCTAACTGCTTGGCCGTTTTTTCTTATACATAAGACCGATAGCTTCTAACCAACTTTCATTATAACTAGCGGAAGTGGTGGTAGGAAAGAAAATCTTTAATCATCGAAGCTGTTGTCGAACACACATACATACCTAGAGAAGAGTATCGCAAAGACCAGTCAAAGGACGCAAAACGGCTTACTTACAAGCCCAGACGTAGGGAGACCGCCAACGACGCGTTACTCAACAAATCCATTGCCAGCGAAGCCAATATAATATTACTCATTGGCAAAGCAAAATATTTTATTTGTGTAAATAAAAATAATTTGTTTTATTTTGTCTCAGTCGACAATTAAAATACAACTGCCTGCTTTTGACATTAGAGTTCGTATAAATGACTGAAAAAAATTTTATTGGGGCGCAAATTTGTATTGAAATGCTTACGTTATCGTTCGAACTCATCGTCTTTCGACTTGTCGTCCTAAAGGCTTTTAGTGGAATGAAAAACAGCTGTTTGTCGTTTAAAATGCGTGCGAACGAACATGAGTGACATCCTCGAACAGGCAGTAAATATGTTTATATTTGATTATGTGAAATCATTTTTTATAATTTTAACTAATACTGCATTTGCATTGTCTCGAAATTGAGCATATTTGATATGAAATCTTTATCGAAATCTATATCGTTTATACTAAGCCTCGTATCAAAAACGAAATCCTTTGTCTACAATTTTGTCTTATAGGGCATTTGAATTGCCTCAAAATCTAGTACTTAGGTCTTAAAAAATTGTACGTTACAGAGAGAAATTCGCTATAGGAAAGTTCGTTATAGGGAGATCAAATTGTATGAAAATACTCACAAAAATATATTGTTCACGAATTTTATTTGTTATAGAGAAGTTCGCTATAAAGAATTTCTACAAGACTTTAAGTAGATTTTGACGTAATCTAGTGACGAAGTGTATTCTATTTTGTATGGGAAATCTACACGATTTCGCCCGAAATCTCGTAAGTACTAGATTTTTTTCAAATCTTATTAATGGGATTTTTTTTGGATAGAAAATCTTGATAAATAACAAAGACTTGCATGAGGATTTTAATTGAAATATTGCTAGTTTTTCTGCAGGTGTAAATGCATTTTAATATACAACATGACGTAATTTTAAATAAAATGTTGAGCTTATCACAAAAATAATGTATGTTATTTCGGACGTTTGGAAGCCTCATATACATAACTCACAATTTGGTTTTCCAGTTCTTTAAAGGAGCAGATAAAAAAAGTTAACATGTGGCTCAATTGGCGGCATTCTCAAATTGTCCTACCCATTGTATGCTGACCTATTTTCCATAGTACCAAAGGTCAACAAATAAATAAAATCTTGCATCAAGTTTCGTATCTTGCTACAAAAGTTATCAGACAACGAGAAAAATAACTTCTATACATCCAGCACAAGTCCAAATACAGTTCATAATTCCATAGAACTTTTTATTATATTTGCTAAACTTAAATTTTTTTCGCTAGCTTAAAGATCGATTTCTATCATCTAAAACACAAAACAGATGCTTGGTGTCTAAAATCTTATTAGTTAACAAAAAAGTTATATGTATATAATGAATTAAGTTGGCAACAGTGATTAGAAACGTTATAAATAAATAAATATTGGAAGAGCGTAAGAAATTTCAGGTACTCTCTAACAACAGAGAGCGCCGGAGATCATACTTTAACGTTTTTACACAAATACCTGTTATTTAATACTCTTTCAAAGATATCATGTGTAAAACATCCAACAACAAAAAAACAATGACGTTAGACTACTGCCGAAGTACGCGGGCTGTTTAAGGAGTTTGTTTAAAAAACATTGGAAGGCAGAGGTATTTGAAAAAAAAACGTGTTTTCACTTTCTCGTATTATAGAAAAATTATTAGTTATTTCAAAATTTATTCAGTGGTATAATTTTAGAAATTATATGTCACAAAGTTGCTTCAGCTTCAAATGTTAAGAAAATCCAACGAAGGCAGAACAAAATTTTACGTTTGATAACATCGGATCCATGGTATATAAAAAATTCAAATATACATCGTGATTTAAATATGTCACTAGTAATTGAAGAAATTGCAAAATACGCAGGCAAGTATTTAACTAAACTCGAGTCACATCCTAATGCGCTTGCTCGTAATATTTTGAACTTTACTGGTCATATCCGCTTAAAAAAGAAGGACACTATGACTCTAATTCGCAACACCGCAGATGAAACTTCTTGAGAATATTTTTGTTCATCATTCTTGTATAAATAATTACTAGCTTTAAATTTGTGTTCGGAATTGGTCGGGCCCATTAATTATATATATGCTTACGATTTGATTACTTATTGTTAGTTCATTTATTTTTGAACAAGGCAAATCCATTTCCAGGTAATATCAGGATTACAAAAACAATGAAAAAATACAACAATGAAAAAAAATGGGTTTTAGTTCATCCAAAACTTCACAAATAGAATTTGTTTAACACAATAATAATAAATATTATTCACATAAATTTAAAAATATTTCTCCACGACAGCTACCACTAACAAAATTTGCAACGTTTAGCACTTCTCACAATTTTTTAATAATATTTTCATATTTTTAAATTTGTTTTCACAGAATTTTTTTTTGATAAAATATTTTTCATATTGAAATTTTTTAACATTTTCTTTTAATTTCTCTTTCGTAAAAAATTTTTGAAGTTCCGGATGAACTTTAATGATCAAACAGAATTGCGGCATAAACACATTTTCCATACAAATTAACACAAAAAATTAGCACCAGAAAGCAGTCGATAGATAGAATCTATTTTATTTTGACAACGTTTTTTCTTATGCTCTTTTATATAAATACTCATTCTCTCAAAAATGCTACCATACTTTCAATAAATTTCATACATTTTGCAAACAAAACTACAAAGAAAAATAAACACAAAAGAAAATAAAACTAAAATTATAGAGTATTTGAAGTTACTGCCGTAGTTTTTATTATGGGCTTTGTTAATTTGACAACGATTTTTCCTGAAGTTGCGGACATATTCTGTTTGATCATTTAGTTTGAAAAAAAAAATAGCTCAGCTGCATTTCCGCTACTACCTTGTGAATGTGCCTTGTTTTTGAAGATACAATAAATAAATATATATATAGTAACAAAAAAAAATATGTCACAAAGTGCTTAAGTACTCACAGAAATAAATTAGAATTAATTATTCAATTATTAATTATTACTTACTTTATTTCATCAAAACTTGAGATCATTTGTAGTTTTCTTAATTGATTAAAGCAAGCAATGTCATAAGCTTTTAGATTTTTAGTTATAAAAATATATTGATTTAAAAGAAATTTAAGAAAAGAAAATACGAAAAATCAAATTTAACTGACATCATAAAAACATGCCTTCGGATTCGTTGAATGTGTATAAAAAAGTAAAGCTTCTTACAATGACAACCCTTTGTTAAAATCATTAGAAATTATCCAAATTTTCGGATCACAAGTTTAGGATCTTATTCGGCCATGTTCTGTAAACCGAATCCGAGTAAATTTCTCGTTTTCGAAAAATAAATAATGGCCCCATTGATGTGTTTTATATCATACATACTAAATAAATTTCAGATATGATATTTCAAGCCCTAAAAAATAGAAAACTACAAAAAAGGTTTAAAAAAATCGCTATTAGTGGATTTAATTTTTCTAAATCGAACGTTTTCAAATCGACTCGATTTACAGAACAGACAGGATTGGCTTCCTTGGAAACTCTTTTTTACTAGGTATTACCCTCTCCTTCCTAGCAAATATGAAGTATATTTGCTTTCAGTGAAAAGTCCAAATATAATGTGATTATTGTAAAACAAGGAAAATCCATTAGATATTGGATTACAGTCTAAAAACTGAGATATAAAGATATTTTTAACTAAGTATTTTTGGACTGATTTATAAGTTTCAAACGGATAGTGGATAATATACCTTTCTTAATATTAAAAAAATTTTACTGAACCATTATTTCCAAAAAAATATGTGATTGAATATATGTATGTGATATTTTTTGGAATTATTGTGCTATCAATTGTATTTTGCAATACTGTAAATTTTATAAATTCAGGGTCTTAAGGAACCGTTTTGAACTATTTTTAACGGTTTCAATCACAATGCGGCTCTAAGGAGCATATAAAATATTCTAGTGGTTGTATTCAGTTATTATCAAGTCTCTGTGTGGGTAAAATAAGCCAATACTTTTCCTGACTGTCAGTAACTAAGAGAACGAATTGCATTTCGTGTGGCACTAAACAAAACATCAGTTACTTATCAAAATGTTAAAAACATTTATGAAAACTAATAAGCAAAATTCTATATTCTCCTAAATGAAATTGCATATATTTCAGGTGAGACTACGCAGTTCTTTTTAGATTAAGCATTTTGAAAACATCGCGCAGGGAACTCACTTTTAGTGATTGTTGTAAATTTTATATATAGTTTTGATTTCAAACTGAGAGCTATATATATGTATATTTAGTGTGAGATGTTTTGGCGGTACCTGCTACAGAAGCATGCAATCGATTTTAATGGTTTAATAGTCAAAGATTGAAATTTGCGTAGCATTTCAAGAACAGCTTTGCCATATCCTTTTTCAACAATCTGATTTCTTATATACATATCCATACATATCTTAAATACATTTATGTTTGTATTATGAAGTATATTAAAATACGTCCTGGTAGCTTAGACTTTTCATATCAAGACTGTTTCCAAAACCTCTGCATATGGTAAGTTTCATCGAACCACTCTCATGGCTCCAGCAAACAATTGTTCAATAATACATATACAAACACTAGCTTAACCCAGTGTTCTTGGCTATCCCTCCCCTCCCCGCAAAAAAAATATATATATGGCATTGGTGGTGCAATATGAAAATTGGATTTTGCCACGCCCCTCCGCCCGAACAGTGTCACCCGCCTGAATATTTTGAAGATTTCCTGAAAATTTCATCAAAATCGGCCTAGCCGTTTTGGAGTCCATACGTTACATACATACATATACACATCCTGTTTTATATCCCTTTGACGAGTGGTGTACATTATAATGTACGTTGACTTTATCAACCCGTCACTGATTAGAATTTTAGCATACATGCAATTAATTTGCAGTTATCGGTTCTTCGTTTTGTTGTTGTTTAAATTCTTAAGAGGATTTCAAATTTCAAAACAACATGAGCTCAGTTTTGTATATTTTGTGTCTTGTCCTCATTAAAACATATTGCTATCCTATTTTTTTTATATATATTACACCATACAATAAATTTTTTCGCTTCTTTATTTTAATGAATTTTTAAATGCACATATACTAAATTAAATGTAAATATACTAGAAAAAATAAAAACAAACAAAAAAATAAAATAAAGTGAAAAAGTGTACGTATTGAAGCGGATTTTACATTAAAATGTACATCCTTAAAACCCACTTTAAAATAAAAATTTGTCCTCAGAATTTTTTACACGTGTTTCTTGAAGCGTCTTTAAGCGATAAAAACCATATATAATATTTTTTAATGGCTAGAATTAATTCCCGTGTCAAAGGGATATATAGAAGATATATTCCTTGATTATATGTCAAAATCTCTGAAATTCAAAAGCCTTATAGAAGTACCTGCGTATAACAGCAACAAATGGCAGGTAAAACCGTTGCTTTGCAGAAAAAAAAACTGAATAAAAAAAAGTACCCCACCGAACAAAATGTAAGTTAGTAAGCAACCAAGCAAGCAAACGAACAAACTGAAAGCGAAATAAAAATAAACTAAACTAAAATACACACACATACACACACACGCACAGGCAATCATCAAAAAAATTTACTCATCATTCAAATGATCGCACACAAGACTTAACTGAAGGGGGCTGACTTGACTCCCAGTTCAGACAACAAGACTCATACCAACACCTGTAAATTTGTGTGAAAATGTCTATGTATGTGTTGTACTCCCTGTGAATGTATTTTGTTGCTAACGTTTTTGATTGAGCGGCTCTTTAGTCATTCGTTATTAAACGTTACTCTGGAAAGCAACGGTTTACGGTTGTTTTTAAAAAGCGATACTATTAAAGCGTTCCTACCGACGCCTTTTGATATGGCTTGGTAGTCGTTTCATAAAATATTTTCTTATTATCGTTCTTGTTGTTGTTTTTCCTAAGATCGGTTTCTTAGCTTTAACACACAAACACATGTTGATATAAAAGAAAATTACAACAACAACATACAATAATAATAATAAAACGCAGCAACGGCACTCTAAAACCGACTGGCTATGACTAGACTATAGACCGTTTCAATTAGTAAGAGATGAACCATCATAGAGGATACACGCGTTTTCTTTTACAAACACTTAAAGGGTTAAAACTAACACAAAAGTAACAAAAAAAAAGTTCTAATGCAAAAGAAATTATGCAATAAGAATTTTTCGTTCGAAAAAAAAATACAAATAATTAAAAATTAATATTTAGTGGAGTTTGTGATCAATACAAAGAAAAAATTGTGAAAATGTAAATAATTCAAATAAGAAAAATATTCTTAAACTATAAAACAAACAAATATTTTAGATACAAAATAAAAAACAGGTTTTCCAAAAATTATACTTCTAAATGAAGTTCAACTAAAAACAGCACTTTAGCATTTTAACACACCAAGGATTAGTGTTAAACTGTGCTAAAACTGTTTTATAATTGTTATAAAAAATTTATTCGAAAAAAGGTGCTTTAAAAATCACTTGACAAAATTAAATTATTTCAATGTCTACTTGATGGGCCCAAGCAAACCCTTGAAATCTCAAATTGAAATAAGTTGCAAATAAAATTTACCAAACTAAAAATCGCGTACGAAAATGCCGAAAATATTTTTAATTAAAAATCGTCTGCATCAGCAGCAGCAACGTTTATTGGAATCACAAAATCTTTTGCAACATAAAAATGAAGATGATCGTTTAGTACCACCGCTAAGTCCCACGCCAGCCAATCGCCACCATCAACAGCAGCAACAGCATCAAAACAATACCTCTCGTTCGTCCACACCTTCTCCACCTCCCTCACCGCCCTATCGGCCGCCACATTCACCACAACCTCAGGATTTAAATTGTCAACAGCCCTGCGCAAGCTCAACAAGCTTAACTCATACCTCAGACTCATTTAAGGCTTTACACATACAACGTTCACGTTCACAATCGCCCCAAGATAAAGTTCTTAATTTACGCAAAATATGCAACGAAAATACAATCAATCAGAATCAACAGGAGGAAAGAGGTCGGCATAAAAATGATAACAAAAAAGACGTGGAGCAAGCGAAAGAGGAGGAGGAGGAGTACAATGTTAAGGATCAGCAGCAATCGTTAAATTTAGTCTCAAGTCTAACGTATTTGGGACGAAAACGTTTTCATCAATATCACCAGCAATTATTGCTGAATCGCAATTTGAAAAAATTAGCTAATCAACATGAAGAACAAGAGAATTTGGATAAAGAAAAGGAAGAGTCAGAAGAAGGTAAGTTTATACATACATACATACATCTGCTGGCAGATATTTTATATTTGCTTAAATTAAAGAAGATGAAAAGAGCAAAATTCTATTCTATGACCAAACATATTAAATTTTAATATTTGAAAAAAAATTTTAACAAAATATTAGAAAATTTTTAAATTTCAATATATCTTTGCTAAGTTTTTATTTTTGTGCTTAGGTTTCCACAAAAAGTATTTCTTCTTGGGAAGGCAAATTATATCATTCGATAATAAACGGAATTTTTAAATATTTCTAATTAAATTCTATTCACATATTTTCATTAGAAAGCTAATGGCAGTATTTTTATTATTTTTATTTTTGAACGTCGTTTTTGTTTTATACTTTTATTCAAGCAAAAAGAGCTTAAGTCCGCTTAAAATTTTTAAACATTTTAAGTCTTGTAAACTTTATTAGAATTTACTTAGAATTTCTCTAGTTCTTGGTTTATATAAATATAGAATTTCCACATATTATGTAATTAATTACTTTATTAAAATGGGCTTTCAAAAATTTTAAATAAACTTAAAGAGATCGCAATACCGTCATTAATTTATAGATTATTTCAAATATTAATAAACATTAATTTTTGGAATATGTTCACATGTGATGCGATACACTTGCCTTCAGTACAAATTCATAATTAATATAGCATCATTTAAATCTTCTCACATTTTGCAAGTAACGTTTTCATTTCAAGAAGGGTTTTATTTCATATTAAATAAATTTTTGCAAAATAAGCTTACAACCATTTTTTGAAAAGGATATTTTGTTTTAAAAATTTTTTTTTGCTTTTTGTTAAGAATTTCTTAAATTTGTTTTGGTTTTAATAAAAAAAATCACTTTTATGATGTGATTTAGGCCAACTATTCTTTCATTAGTTTAACATTCTTATGAGAAATCTTTAGTGAGAACATTAAAATAAGATATCTTTATACACTGATAGCAAGTTCTGTAGGATTTCCAAGCTATTTAGGATTGTAATGGGAAATAAATAGAAATGTTAAAGATTAGTAAAAAAAATTATAAAAAACAAATTATAAAAGTTATAAAATAAAATCAAAGATCAATCATATAATTTGTGTTTTTAAGATTCATTTCATTTACGAAATCAAACGTCTTCAATTGCTCTTCGATTTTGTGGTGCAATTAATTAAAAATAGTTTTTATATCTGAAAATTTTTAAATACATTAAACTCAAACGCCCAAATTAAAAATTTTTCGTTTCAAACTTAAAAATTGCTTATTTTTAACACAAAAAATTGAGGCAACAGAATATGTTTTCATTATCATTTTTTTAATAAAACAACAAAGCAAAATTTCGACGCTTTCTATTCTTTAAATAAGGGCGAAATTTTTTGCAGAAAGTATATTTCATATTCACTATTAAGTAAACAATTTTAAGGAAGGAAAAATAAAAACTTAAAGATATATACATATATTATTTGATAAAACCGATAAATATGGTTTTTAATTAAAAAAAAAATTTTTTTGTTTGTGATGCTCTTTTTTGGAAAACAAAATTGCATTACTTTTTTCGTTTTTAAATTAAGCGTTTTTTGGCCTTTGATTTCATAACTTATACTTTGAGTGAAATGCTTTTTTTCTATATTTTTAAAACTTAAACGCAAATGAAAAAAGCAAAACCTTTTGAGGCTGAAAAGCAAGACAGAGAGACCGAATGTATCCCGAAAAAGGCTTAACTGGCAACTTTGATTAGTCCTTATTAATATATAAACTCTTACGGTTTTGTCTGACTATTTTTATTTTCTTGCCCTTTTAAAAACTAAATTTATTTTTTTTTTAATATTTAAAATAATAAAAATAAAATAATAAAAAATTATTCTTTATTCGATTCTTTAAGCGCAAACCTGCCTAATTAATTTTTTGTATTATATAATATTTTAATACTATTCGAAAGAGGATACCATGTTTGATTTTCCAAGAAAAACGAATATTTCATTATATGAGTGTGAGTGTCACAAAATGACTGATGATTAAAACTGCTAAATCTAACCAATTGAACTTAGTTTAATTATTTTTTCGAACTTTTATATTTAGAAATTTCCGACAATGTTAGAAGATAAAGGCCTGCTTAGGAATTTTTTTAATTTTTGACTCTTTCTCATAAACGACTCAACTCTTTCGCATGAAAAATAAAATATACTCTCCACACTACCTTCTATGAGAAGCGAGAAGAGAAGGAGTAATATTTTTTGTTTTACTTTTTTTACTAAAGAAAATCAAAGTCCATTAATTTGAAGGCCTTCCAGAATCTCTGTCTAAAGAAGCGAGAGCGGAAGTCCTACCCCGTTATGTCAACGCGTATAAAATAGATATGAGTATTGAATGGGGCGAGGAGGCCTTGTACATCCAAAAGAAGCAGTATAGAGGTTTTCTTGAAGACATCCTTAATCCTTATTTTTCCCGCTGGGATTTGTTAGTTAGTGGGCTTATACTCTTAAATAACAAATACAACGAATTGAAAATCTTCTCTTTTCTTGTAAAAAATTTATTCAAAATAAAATATTAATAATTAAGGCCTTTTATTTCGATTAAACAACAATTTGAAATTACTATTCCCGGTTTTTAATAATAAACAATCGAGCTGAATTCATTTTTTTTTAAATAGTTAAAAATTTATTAAATGAGACATAAAAAATATAAAAATGGCGTCCATTTAAAGACTTCAAGGGCAATATTTATACATATCGCACACTAAATCAATGACTCAAATATGTGACATAAAAACAAGCATAACGGTATATTTTTATTATTCAAGAAGACTGTATTGCAAAAGAAATTGTTGGGGTCGTTAGAGATTTGTTAAATTAACTGGTTTATAAAAAAACAAAATCACTTTGATACTTTTGAGTTGTGACTGTTTATGATTTAGTGTGCGATATGTATGTATGTATCTATATGAGAAATGAGCATAAGAAATTCAAAAATGGCCACCAAATAAAAGACTTAAGGCGCAAACTTTATAATTGCGAAATTTCCACAACAAAATAAGTTCGACTCTTAAGTCTTTTGTTTTGATGCTGTAATTAAATAAAAAATCAAAGAGAATGAAACAAAAAAGAGAAATTAATTGACTTGTAATGGTACCTATTTCAATGTTATTATTGTTCACATCAATGAATCAATCATTCAATTAATCTGCAGGCATGTGTAAAACTATTTATTCCTAAAATATCAATATAAATTTAAGACTTACACACATGCTTTAATTTCTATCTGTCAATAGTTTTTCATACATGGTAAATCAATTTTAGGTATTTATTAAGAATTTTACACTTTTTAGACATGTTATTTATAATTTTACTATTTCACAAATATGTAGATTGTATTATTAAAATCATATTTTGCTTAACAAATAAGAACTAACTGCCAGAATTAGTTAAATAAATATAATAAATATTTAAACACTTAAATATTTAGTGATGAACTTAGAACAACATCAAATTATGATACAAGTGAACTTTATACTTAATACCAGCAAAAAAAAAACTAAACTTCAGATATATGAAAATATTTAAAATAAATATCATAATAGTGTCTATAAATTTGTTTTTACTAATGTTGTTTTCTGTGCTTTGTTTTCTTAACAAGAATTATTATTTTGTTCAAAAAGAAGAGTAAGCTTGTTGTCAAAACGTTATTAGTTACGCTTAAAATAATAACATTTGTTTTTATTTAGTGCTGTTTTTATTAGGTTAGCTGTCATTTTAAAAAAAGTCAGGAAGTTTTAAATATTTTATTGAGGTTATAAACATTTTAGTTAGGTGTTTACCTTTTAGCCAATCAATGAAAGTGATTGTTACTTTTTTATATTAATTTCAAATAAGTTAGATGACTTATAAATTTAAATTAAAAATGTTAGCTTTTATTCTAATTACTACAAATTCATTACTACGTAGTTTGTTTTCAGCTACCCACACACATTTTTTAAAACCAAAATGAAATTCTTACAACAATTTTTTATTTGCTTCTCTGCTCATAAATGTCTGTGCACATTTTATTTAATTATATTCAGTGTTCATATGGGTCTGCTTTTTGTGAAATCAATTATAATTAACTTGTTAAATACAAATTCTCATTTGCTATAACAAACACGCCCGTTTAGAAATAAACAAACTGGGTAAAAAAACTAATGTTATAAAATAATTTAACACAAAATTAATTTAGCCAGCCAGTAAGTCTCAAAAAGTTTATCTATAATTTATTCAATAAAATTGCCAAAAATTTAACTTAATTTAAATTTTGAAAACTTGGCTGTTTCATGCCAAATTCTCTAAAATATACGCAATATATTCTAAATTGATAATAAGTTTTTCTACTTGTTAGAACTCTTAATTAAATTCAATAGAATAATCTGTTTTGCTTGTTTAAATAATGAAATAGAGTATTCTACATACTCGTATTTCAATCTGAGAAGACACGTGAAAGTTATTATGTTGTAAGTATGTAAAAGCAAAATCATATACTATTAACAAAAGTCGTACCCCATTATTAGCTTGCTGGCAAAATTTTTTCGAAGAAATTCAACGGTTTAAATTACTAGATATAAAATATAAACCGAAAAAGCTTGATTATTCGCCCTAACATTGTATATGTGGCAATGATGAAAAAATGCTTTAGTCATATTTTAAGCTTTCAAGTCGATTTTCAGAAATTTATTTCTTTCGCAGTTAAATTGGGAAATGCTCCGTGAGCTTTAATTTTGTATCAGCAAATATCGTTCCACACACTATAAGTAATACATTTAAGTTGAAATATACTAAAGTATAGTCTAAATTAAGCTATTATTAGAAATGAGATTAGAAGTCTGAAAAAGTCGCAAGTCATAGTGCTATAGCTTCCTAAAAAAATCACACAAATTATTTGAGATTTTGACCAGGGGTAGTACTTTCAAATATGCAGATTATCGTGGTGCTGTGAACTCAAAATCAGCTTATCTCTATTTAAGCACTTGTTCCTTTTTTCCACAGATATATAACCAACTAAGTACAGAATATTTGCTTTTAAGCAGCTTATGAAAGAAAAAACAAATTAGTGCGCAAAAATTTCTTGCGAAAACAAAAACTTTCTTCCCATTTTTTAGAAGATCAAACCCAAAACAAATACTTTTCTAATGACAAAGCATGCAAACGAAGCAATTAGTTTTTCACTCAACTGCTTGCTTGGAAATACAATTAGAATCCCACGATTTTGAGAAAAACAAGAGATACTACAATTGTCTTATGATTCATTTAGTTTTTATTACCACCAAAAAATTAAAAGTTCTTCATAAGGAAACAACCAAATTCAACTAGTGTAAAAAATTTTATATTTGTTCATTACTCATTTCGAGATATTCGAATGTCAAGTCATAACTTTTTTCATTCGGATATTTCTTTCACAAAAATATACTTTTGATCGCTGAGGGTGTAAACTTTACATTTTAAAAAGTCAAGAAATAGTGCATAAAAAGCCATATGATTGCAAATAACTGGAAATTTCCATGTCACGTTCGACATTAAAAATAACAGACATGGCTAATACAATGAAATTAAAATAAAGCGGTACCCAATAAAGTTGGTAAAGGGCGACTTCATAAGTGTAAAACTTAAAAAAAATACAAAATAAGCATTTTACATTTTTTTATTTAAATTTAAAACCATAAGCTAAAAAGCAAAGCCAGAACGCAGAATGCTAAAAAATATAGAAAAAATTGGCTGAAAGAAATGATGATATGATTAAAAATAAAAGCGGAATGACTTCATACATAAGATACAAAGTTGGCAGAAGTTCGCACAAATGCAAAATACCGAACAAGCACAAAACCTGCTTTATAAATGGAAGCATGAAGAAAAAATTAAAAGTAATTGAAGACTTATGATAATTGGAAAATATATTTACCAAGCTTGTTCATTTAAAATTTCGTAACGAAAGCAACGGGAACAATATAAATATCATAATAGGAAAAATTTTCACATGTGACGTGTCTCGGTAGACTGTGATTAAAATTAAATATAAAAAATTAATAGGTTTAGGGAAAACTTTTAAAAATTGTAAAGTGCCGGTCCAGACTTGCAATTTTTGTTGCAGCAACTTTTTATTTTTTAGTGCAAAAGATCGAGACAGGAATACAAAAAGTATATATTTCTATTTCAACACTCTCACACATATTCAACAATTGCTTTAACAAAAATTGCAAGTCTGGACTGGAACATGCACAACATTCCAAAATTAGTCGAGTTAAAATATTGCTTCAGGTTTCGCTGAAACCAGCGCTTAAATCGTTGGCTACAAAAACAATTTCTGTTTTTATTACTTACGAATGCCTTGGTTATTTTTTTAGTTATCTTGAAAACGAAAAATTGCTTGAAATCAATCTAAAAGTTTCCGTTTTATTTTGACTTTTTTCCACCTTAAGCGTGGGTCACGTTCGACATCCTAAAAATATTCATATATACTTTTTATATTTAATATAATAAAAAATTACAAATAAAAAACTTACAAACTGTCGTTTGACTGCACTCAATAACAAAACTTATATCTAAATCGTTCTAATATGTAAATTTTTAATAATAATGAGCAAGTCAATAAGTAAACGCTTGAAAATCGTGTTTTCTTAAAACAATTTACTTTTGTTTTCACTCTTTCCTTTTTTAACTGAACATGTTTTGAATAAAATACGATATGTTCTCATTTTAAGAACAATATAAACCACTCTGGCTGTAAATGCAGCACTAAGTTTTTAATTATTAATTAATATGTAATTGAATAAAGTGATATTTAAAAAACAACACTACAAGTTGAAGTCAACAAAGATTATTTTGTAGAAATAATTTAATTTGCAAAGAAACAAAAACAAGTTTTTTAAAGCAAAAATCTTGGAAATTTTAATACAAAATGTAAATGTTATAAGTAAACTAAGAAAACAAAATCAGGAAACTGTTTAAATCTATTCAATTTAATCTTTAGTATTTTCAATAAAATAAAGTGTATAGAAAATATTTATGTAACAAATTGTGAAGAATTGATTAAGTTCATAAAAACTAAAATAAAATACTTTACACTCACACTTTAAAAAAGGCATCTTTAGAACACCACAGACAAGAGATTTCTCTCGAATTAGTAAAAATCAGGGATGCCAATTTAGTGCCTTTTGATTTAGATCTAGATTTAGTACTTTTTTAGTCCTAACTGAGCGCACTTTTTTAACTTGGAGTCTTTTCACAAAGAGCCACTCAATTAGTGCTTTTTCGGTTTTAATTTTAAGGCTTTTATTGTGTTTTGCAACTCCACTGAATAATAATTTTTGATCGTTTGGTAGCTTCAAACATAACACCCTATTTCCACAACACGTACACGTCACTTAAGTAGAAATTTTTCTAGGCGAGTCACCTGCGTGACTTGTAGAAACAGGTGATACATTTTCCTCTCAGCGATAAATCGTTAACAAGAATTAATCCTTTTCTCAATAATTAAACTGATTTTTAAATAAAAAAATGGTTTTTCACTTCATCATTATTTTGCTCTTTGACTTTCTCTCCATCTCTCTCCCTCCATATCTCTCTCACTCCATCTCTCGCTTTCTCCCTCTCTCTTTCTCGCTTTTTCCCTCTCTATCTTTCTACATAAATAGCCTATTAATTTCAGTGATGCCAACTATTTTGGCTATAAAACAGTGATCCGCAAAATGAAATATGTTTGTATTGGTGAGAAAAATGAGAATAAATAAAGTTACACTTGAAGAAAAGTTTTGTGATTTAAAATACATGCTGTGGTTATTAATTGTTGAATATTTTTTGTAAATAAGCAATTTAATAAAAACTTAAGTGAAAAATCTAATAATCCATTCAACAATGAAGTGTATAAATTCCAAATTAATGGCATTTTCTTTTCTGGAAAAATATGTTACACTTATTACACTTTTCAATGCGAATTCGAAATAAAATGATTTTCTGATACATACACTTTATTAGAAACTATTGCATTATGTTTTGCGAGCTTAAATTTTTTCTTTAAAAGCTAAAAAATTTTACACCTTTTCCAGAAAAGAAAACACCATAAATTTATTCAATGCGCTGTGAAAACTATTACAATGCCTTTTTAAAATATCTCCCCTATTATTTTTAAATAAACATAAAATTCATTGCATATTGCGAAAAGCATTTTTTATAATAAAATATTTCTTAGCTTCCATAATTTGTTTCCACAAATTTGAACTTTAATTTCGTTTGATGTGCTCAAAAAAAAAATAAAACAACACCAGGGGACAAATTACGGCATTCGATACGATTCGAAATTCAAAAATATTTCCATATAAACTCTATTGAAATATTTCGTAAATTCGTTCGATAACGAGTGCCGTAATTTTCCCCCAGGAAAAATTCATACATGCGTACACAATTTCATTCTTCGCTTTCTCAGTGATGACTTAATGAAAGAGCATAAGTATGCGTGTGACTTTGTTGTCCACAATTGTGATATGGGGTGCGGTTCACTGCTCTAAAAGCGACATCACACTAAAAAGCGTAACTTTGAAATCTAAAAAGCGTGGAAAACGAATGAAGATCCAAACGAACGAATTTTAATAAAGTTTAGAAATATTTGATATTTTCTTATCTATTCTTTATTTCTGTAAAAGTATCAACATCTTTAAAGAAATATATCAGACCAAAAGGGTATGCTTTACACTGGAGAAATGAATACATCAAATTTTGATTGAAGTAATTTTAAGAAATACACAAATCTCTAAAAATAGTGCTTTCTCTCTCTATCTTTCTCGCCTAACTCCACCTATTTTTTTCCACTACCTCTACCTTTTTCCATATCTCGCTCCATCTCACTTTCCATATTTCTTTCACATTTCTCTTTTAAACCAAGCAGCTTGTCTAAGCTTTTTGAGTTTTAACGTTAAAAACAGGGTTTTTCTAAAAAAAAAACAGCCGCGAAGATTCTCATTTTCCCTATAATTTATACATTAATTTGTTTTCTTCGACACTATTTTCAAGAACACTGCCTTAAAGTATCCCATGAAGAAAACAAAATTATTCTATGTAATAGCAAAATATTTTATTTAAATTTTGTCATTTATATCCTTTTTAAGTCATTTGAGAAATTGTAGCTACTTAAATGATATAATACTCTATATTGATTTTCCTACATTTTGGACTACGTTTTCCACTTGCCATAAAAAGTCTGCTAAATGCAATTTAATGTTTGAATATTTTGAACAGAATCTAAGTTAAATATTTTTTTAACTTCCTCTCTGAGTCAAAAAAGGCAGCAAACAATCAAACAAATACTACACAACAATCAGTAAGTCAAATAAGTAATAGAATAACTGAAAATCACTTAAAGCCACAAATAAAACCGCTGGCATTAATTCAGTACACAGCCAGCCAACAACCAGCCAGTAATTGGGAATCGAATGTAATCTTTATGCAATAAAATTTATTTCAGACACAAGTGCATAGAAAATTTCGCTGCACAACTTGAGATTTATTTATTAAAACACTATGGGTGTTGCATGTTGTTGATTTCTGCCTAAGACCAACAACAGCAGCAACAACAACGTAGAGTAAGCAGAATTTTATAAATTTTTATTTTTTTATGTTTCTCTTTTATTCCTTTGCTTAAGCTGGCTGGCTTCTTTGTTTCATGGTAAAGGTTTGGCTCAAGCAAGCCAACCAAGAAAAACAAACGTGGTTTTGTTAATAATTTCCTTGACTTTGGTATGGCTTTGAAAAATGCATTGTGGCTGGCTGGTGAGCTTGAAAATCAACTAATGCTAAATTACATGCATGTTTATGATGACGATAATACGAGTAATAAATGTAATGATGAAGACGATGATGATGTTCTTCGGTAAGAACATCATCATCGTCGTAGCGACTATAATTATAATAAGTTGTTTTGATTTTTTTTTTCATTAAGCGATTCAAAAAGCTTATACATATTATTCTTTTCTCTATTTATAAGTTTGAAAAATATATTTTTTCGCTTTAAAATCATCTTCAGTAGACCATAGAACATTAAGAATTTTTTTTTTTGTATACTTTATATAACTTGTTTTGCTATTTCTGTATTACCTCATACAGTTTACCCTTTTAAAGCCTGAAAATCTAATTAAAATTCTAGAAAACTTTTGAAATCTTTTCAACATTTCTTACAAGTCTAAAAGTGCTTTTACGTACAAACATGAAAAGAGTTATCTTTAATTCGAATACAGTTGGGTGTGTGTGTGTTGTCTTGTGTTGTGGCTTATACAATTCATGTTTTGCTGTTTTATTTCTTTTAGCACTAAGTCTAGCTTAGCCAGCCAACCATGTGTATAGAATATAAAAAGTATGTACTTTTATAGAATCTTCTTTGTACTTATAGTTAGTTATCTATACAAAATAAAGATAGAAAAAATGCTCAAGCTTAGGTTGCAATTTATGAAACTTATTTTCTTATTTTTCAGTTTCTTAAACGAAAAGGAAATAGAAAACTATAAAACTTTTCTGAAAATTCCCCAAAGGATTTTGTACATACGAGGGCGGTTCGGAAACTTCTTAGCCTAGCACAAAAAGCGCGGTATAAACAGAAAAAAGTTAAGTGTTTTGGAAACTTCCATCTCTGCTATGAACACATGTTAAATTTTGTTTCGATCTGGCAACTCCTTCATATAGAAACAGGTGTTCACAAAACACGCATCCGCGATTTTTTAACAATGGAAAAATTAGAAATGCGTGGTGTCATTAAATATTTACATAAAAAAGGTTTATCGGGACAAGAAATTCATAATGATATGGTGAATGTGTTAGGTGAAAGTGCTCCTTCATATGCAACAGTAAAAAATTGGGTTCCTAAATTTAAACGTGTACGACCATTGAAGATGAACCACGTAGTGGACGTCCAAAAACAGCAACAACAACAGAAATTGTAGCCAAAATGCATGATATGGTATTAAATGATCGACGAATAAAAGTGCGTGAAATAGCTAATATCATGGGCATCTCAAATGATCGAGTCCATTTAATTTTGCATGAAGAACTACAGATGAAAACGCTTTCTGCAAGATGGGTGCCGCATTTGTTAACAGTCGACCAAAAACGCATAAGAATGAAAATTTCTCAAGCTTGTTTGGATCGTTTTAAGCGAAATAAAATGGATTTTAAGCGTCGTTTCATAACTGTTGATGAGACATGGATCCACCACTATACTACAGAGATAAAAGAACAATCCAAACAATGGACTGAAGCTGGAGGAAGTGCCCCAAAGAAGGCAAAAACAATTCAATCGGCTGGAAAGGTTATGGCTTTTGGGACTTCAAAGGTATTTTATTGATTGACTATCTGCAAAAGGGTAAAACAATAAATTCAGAGTACTATTGCAACCTTTTGGATCAATGAAATGTACAAATTCGAGAAAAACGTCCTGACTTACAACACAAAAAAATAATTTTTCATCAAGACAACGCACCAGCGCACAAGAGTGTTTTAACAATGGCTAAAATCAACGTATTAAAGTACGAGTTGCTTGACCACCCATCTTATTTTCTTGATTTGGCTCCCAGTGACTTTTACCTGTTCCCAAATCTAAAAAGAAATCCTTGCTGGCAAGCGTTTTACCTCAAATGAAGATGCAATTACAGTTGTAAACCACTATTTTGAAGACCTTGAGGAGAACTATTTTAATCAAGGGATAGAATTGCTAGAAAAGCATTGGACTAAGTGTATTGAAGTTTCAGAAGATTATATTGAAAAATAAAAATATTTTTGAAAAACTAACTATTCTCTTTCATTTATAGGCTAAGAAGTTTCCGAACCGCCCTCGTACATATGTACATGCATATGTATGATTAAAAGGTCTTTCTATATATGAAGACGTTTTTGAAAAACATAGAGAAAAAAATTTTTTAAATCTTTTTTCTGCATAACTCTTTTGGGAGAACATGTTATTTTAAAATTTTTTTCAAAATGAAACCAAGCATAACACAGAGTTGCGATAAGTCTTCGAATAAAAATGTATAGATGTGCCAACAATTTTCTTTTCCATCAAAAAACAGTAAAAAAACCTATAGTTTTAAAAAAAAATTCAAGCAAAAACCTCGAAAATACATTACCATCTCTCTCTCTCGCTCAAGATAAAAAGGCAGCTTACCATCAGGGTTTTCAGATTTTTTCCGACCTATTTCGCCAAATTGATTTTAAACATTGCCAAAAGTCGCCAAAATCAATTTGGTGTAGTTTTTTTAATATATGTATACGAGTATTTGATAATGAATTTGTTTTTTTTTTTGTATAACACTTTTTCAACGTAAGTTTTCATAAGATAATCGTATGAAAATTTAGCAGAAAATCGCCAAAAGCAGAAATGATATCACCCAAAAACTATTTCCTGTAAATTCAAAACGCATTAATTATTATAATTATTATAAGAAAAGTCATCAAAAGCAAATTGTTTTAATTTCTTGCAGATGAGTTTTGCTAGGATTTATTTTTAACCCTCGACCAAAAAAGGGGTGTTATAAGTTTGTAGTGTGTGCCTGTGTATCTGTGGCTCTGTGTCTCTGTGTATCTGTGTGTCTGTCCGTGTCGACGTACAAACCAAACGGCTGGACCGATTTTGATTTAGTTTTTTTTCTGTTTGAAAGGTGACTTGATCGAAAATGTTTTTAACTATGTTTGAAGAAAATCGCTCCAGCCGCTTAGAAGATATCACATCTTTTCTAGATATATCGGGGGTTTTTTAAATTTTTAATTTTGTTATATACCTTATTCTTAACAAACAGCAACAAACTAATATTCTGAATTACAAAAATTTTAAAGTTAAATTTTGTTTAAAAACACAGCCAAAAAAAACGCCATGTAGCCAAACCAGGTATTTGGACGCCAAACAAATTGAAAAATCACCACTTTTGGTGAGAAATTGCCATTTCTGACAGCCCTGCTTACCATCAGCCTTCAAAACTTATTTAAGTTAATTTTTTCTCTCGCTAACCTAAAATGAAACATCTTTTTAATATATATTGGAAAAAATGTGTTTATATACTAATCAAAATAAAAATTAAATTCTAAGATGGCTACACTGGTACGTTACCCGTGTTGGCATGGTTTCTTCAAAAAACTTAATGTCAACCAACAAAAATCAGTTTTTCAGCATTACAAATCTTTTTTCTGGTGATAGCAATCAAAGTAATAATTGATTGATTGATTTTACTGAATTCAAATTTGCTTAAAATGTATTTTGTTTCAAAACATTACTCTCTTTATTACTAGATTATTTTAAAAATTGTTAATTCAATGATTGTACACTCAGAGAAAAACCTTCGTAAATGTAATGATTTTGTACATTATATTCATGATTTTTCTATCAATGCAACGCTTTATTCGCACTATTATGAAAATTGTTTCGTCGGCTGAAAAAATGTCATATATACAATGAAATGTTTTCATTCATGTAACGTCATGTTTTTTGCTAAGCAACGTATATTTTCATATTTTAAATGAAAAATGTAATAATTGCAATGAAACTTTTCAGTTTATATAATGAAGTGACGTTAGTCTTACATTTTTTTAACGAACTATTTCATTGAATTAACAACATTTTTTATTTATATCATTGATAGTATTTCATTACAAAGACGTAACATATAATTTTTTGATGACATCGAATCATTGTGTGAATTCATTGTTGTAATCACTCTACTCTGATTCATTAATTTAATGTAGTCCTTGTATTTTATTAATTATTTAACTTACGTGTGTATATTGGTACAGGCATCAGAAAAATGTTTGTATGACATTATTGTCTTCTCCGGTCAAGATTTGAACTTGGAACTCATGGCGTGGTAGTTAACAACCTCAAATATTATTTAGATACAGACTATATACATATTTATGCACTAGTGATGCAGGAATATTCGTATTCGTATTCGAATTGTCGAACATCGCCAGAATTTGGCGAATATTTTTCCAAACAAATTAAATAAATAAATGCATAAATCCTAAGCGAAATTTAAATAAATCGCTAGGAATATTAGTTTGTACAAATCCATTAAATTTTTTTAGAGAAATATGTGCTTTGTATCATTTTCAAATATTATTTAATTACGATCATTAAAATTTTTGGTAGTTTTAATTAACTTTAAAGTACGCCATCAGGAGTATGAAGTCCTTTTTCATAACAACTTTTTAATATTTCATATTGCAGGCGTAAATAGAACCCAATTTTATGTCTAAGAATTTCACATACAATATTCGTATTCGTATTCGCGAATATCGTTTCAAATATTCGTATTCGTATCCGTGAATATCAATATTTTGACATTCGTTACATCACTAGTATGTACCATCATTAATGAAATTTTAATTCAACTTTATTTGATTGATCTAATTAACTTAACATTCATTTATTTGAAACGTTATAACTTTGTCTTCTCTTCAGGACTCGAAGCTATGACTACAAGAGTAGGACACTGCCTACTAATCATTGCAGTCATGGAAATATTTCATTAAAGTTGCAACAAACCTATAATTTCCATAACTATAGATTAATTAATTACAATTCTGGTTTGATACTTTGATCTTCTTTTATGTCATATAATCAACTTAAAATAGATGTGTTTAAGTTTTTCATTACCCGAATGAAAATTATTTCGTAACATTAATGATACTACGAAATGTAAAATATTAAGCACTAGAAAGGCTTCATTACATTAATGAAATTTGCATCAATATAATAAAATGTTTCATTTTATTTATGAAATTTGTAATTGTATTAATGAAAGGGGTTCAACGTAGAAACGAAGTGTTTTCTTTAAGTGTAATAGTTAAAAAACTTGATTTTTTTTAGCTTTAATATATACATTTTTTTTTTAAAAGTCTTTGAAAAGTTGATGCTGATTGAACACTTCTATTTCCTTCTCTCGCTCTCTTAATCTCTCTACCTATCTCACTATCATTCTCAGTTAATATTGCTTGTTTATACCCTTTACCAACAAAAATGGTAAAAGGGTATATATAGGTTTGTCATTCCGTTTGTAATTTCTATAATATCAATAAGCGACCCATATAATATATATATTCTGGATCCTTATGCATAGGGAAGACGAATAAGCGATGTCCGTCTGTCCGTCTGTCCGTCTGTCCGTCTGTCCGTCTGTCCGTCTGTCCGTCTGTCCGTCTGTCCGTCTGTCCGTCTGTCCGTCTGTCCGTCTGTCTGTACGTGAAATCGGTTTTCCGAAGCTCCCAGAAGAGCTAGAGACTTCGTTCTTGGACTGGTGTGTCAGAAATTTTCCAAAATAGATTGGTATTGAAATTCAGCAAAATCGGGCAGACGATTGCAGAGCTGGAAAACTTAAACTTCATTTTGCCATATAAAAGTAACTCCCGAAAACAAATTTTTATTTTTTTTTAATAAATGTACATATTTTACACTTCAGTACGACTAAAATTGGAATTTTAAATTAAAAAAATACAAAAAAATTAAAAGACGTTTCCAGGGTTGGAAAACTTTAACTTTTTGTGTTATGTAAAATTAACTATGTCTAAAACTATATTAGTATTTTCTCGAGAACCGTAAGAGCTACAGACCTGAAATTTGGACACAGTATGTAGACCTTTGGCCGCTACAACAACAAATACATGATAATTGGAAATTAAAGGGTGTTCCAAAACGAGCAACGAAAAATTTTAAAATCCCATGTAGTATATATAGAATTGTATGTATATACACTTGAAATTTGTAAGGTTAGTGTATTTTTATACAGACTACAAAAATTAACACAAAAATTTAAATTAAAGGGTGTTCCATCAGTTAATGCAATTTTGACTATGTAATTTTGACAATTTGCTGTATCTTGGAAACCGTAAGAGCAAAACTCTTGAAATTTTCAAAAACGGTAAAACTGAAAAAATAAAAAATTATAAAATCGCCAAACCGAAAAAAATCGCCAAAAACAAAAAAAAAATCGCCAAAACGAAAAAAAGCACCAAATTAAAAAAAATTCTAAGACTAAAATAAATCGCAAAAAAAACGGAAAAATTGCTAAAATGAAAACAAAAATCGCCAAAATGAAAGAAAATCGCCAAAATGAAAAAAATCACCATAACGAAAAAAAACCCTAAAAAACAGAAAAACATCACCAAAATGAAAAAAAAATCGCCAAAATGAAAAAAATCGCCAAAACGAAAAAAACCCCAAAAAACAAAAAAATCGCCAAAATGAAAAAAAGCCAAAAAGAGAAAAAAAATCGCCAAAACGAAAAAAAGCACCAAATTAAAAAAAAATTATAAAACTAAAGTAAATCGCAAAAAAACGGAAAAATGCTAAAATAAAAAAAAAATCGCCAAAACGAAAAAAAACCTAAAAAACAGAAAAAAATCGCCAAAATGAAAAAAAATCGCCAAAATGAAAAAAATTACCAAAACGAAAAAAAACAGAAAAAAATCGTCAAAATGAAAAAAAATCGCCAAAACGAAAAAAACCCTAAAAAACAGAAAAAAATCGCCAAAATGAAAAAAATCGCCAAAAAAGAAAAAACCTAAATAACAGAAAAAAAATCGCCAAAACGAAAAAAAGCACCAAATTAAAAAAAAAATTTCTAAGGCTAAAATAAATCGCAAAAAAACGGAAAAATTGCTAAAATGAAAACAAAAATCGCCAAAATGAAAGAAAATCGCAAAAAATAAAAAAAAATCGCCAAAATGAAAAAAATCACCAAAACGAAAAAAAAACAAAAAAATCGCGAAAAAACCCAAAAAAACAGAAAAAATCGTCAAAATGAGAAAAATCTCCAAAATGAAGAAAAGCCCAACAACAGAAAAAAATCGCCAAAATGAAAAAAACCTCCAAAAACAGACAAAATCGCCAAAAGCGAAAAAACTGAAAAAATCGTTTTAACTGAAAAAAACTTCAAAAAAGCAAAAAACCTTCCTTTCGTGCGCGATTTAAAGTCGCACTTAACTGATTTTTATACCCTTTACCAACAAAAATGGTAAAAGGGTATATATAGGTTTTTCATTCCGTTTGTAATTTCTATAATATCAATAAGCGACCCATATAATATATATATTCTGGATCCTTATGCATAGGGAAGACGAATAAGCGATGTCCGTCTGTCCGTCTGTCCGTCTGTCCGTCTGTCCGTCTGTCCGTCTGTCCGTCTGTCCGTCTGTCCGTCTGTCTGTACGTGAAGCTCCGAGAAGAGCTAGAGACTTCGTTCTTGGACTGGTGTGTCAGAAATTTTCCAAAATAGATTGGTATTGAAATTCAGCAAAATCGGGCAGACGATTGCAGAGCTGGAAAACTTAAACTTCATTTTGCCATATAAAAGTAACTCCCGAAAACAAATTTTTATTTTTTTTTAATAAATGTACATATTTTACACTTCAGTACAACTAAAATTGGAATTTTAAATTAAAAAAATACAAAAAAATTAAAACGACGTTTCCAGGGTTGGAAAACTTTAACTTTTTGTGTTATGTAAAATTAACTATGTCTAAAACTATATTAGTATTTTCTCGAGAACCGTAAGAGCTACAGACCTGAAATTTGGACACAGTATGTAGACCTTTGGCCGCTACAACAACAAATACATGATAATTGGAAATTAAAGGGTGTTCCAAAACGAGCAACGAAAAATTTTAAAATCCCATGTAGTATATATAGAATTGTATGTATATACACTTGAAATTTGTAAGGTTAGTGTATTTTTATACAGACCTCAAAAATTAACACAAAAATTTAAAAAAATTTTAATTAAAGGGTGTTCCATCAGTTAATGCAATTTTGACTATGTAATTTTGACAATTTGCTGTATCTTGGAAACCGTAAGAGCAAAACTCTTGAAATTTTCAAAAACGGTAAAACTGAAAAAATAAAAAATTATAAAATCGCCAAACCGAAAAAAATCGTCAAAAACAAAAAAAAAATCGCCAAAACGAAAAAAAGCACCAAATTAAAAAAAATTCTAAGACTAAAATAAATCGCAAAAAAAACGGAAAAATTGCTAAAATGAAAACAAAAATCGCCAAAATGAAAGAAAATCGCCAAAATGAAAAAAATCACCAAAACGAAAAAAAACCCTAAAAAACAGAAAAACATCACCAAAATGAAAAAAAAATCGCCAAAATGAAAAAAAAAACTTCAAAAAACAAAAAAATCGCCAAAATGAAAAAAAGCCAAAAACAGAAAAAAAATCGCCAAAACGAAAAAAAGCACCAAATTAAAAAAAAAAATTATAAAACTAAAATAAATCGCAAAAAAACGGAAAAATGCTAAAATAAAAAAAAAATCGCCAAAAATAAAAAAAACCTAAAAATCAGAAAAAAATCGCCAAAATGAAAAAAAATCGCCAAAATGAAAAAAATTACCAAAACGAAAAAAAAAACAGAAAAAAATCGTCAAAATGAAAAAAAATCGCCAAAACGAAAAAAACCCTAAAAAACAGAAAAAAATCGCCAAAATGAAAAAAATCGCCAAAATGAAAAAAATCGCCAAAAAAGAAAAAACCTAAATAACAGAAAAAAAATCGCCAAATCGAAAAAAAGCACCAAATTAAAAAAAAAATTTCTAAGGCTAAAATAAATCGCAAAAAAAACGGAAAAATTGCTAAAATGAAAACAAAAATCGCCAAAATGAAAGAAAATCGCAAAAAATAAAAAAAATCGCCAAAATGAAAAAAATCACCAAAACGAAAAAAAACAAAAAAATCGCGAAAAAACCCAAAAAAACAGAAAAAATCGTCAAAATGAGAAAAATCTCCAAAATGAAGAAAAGCCCAACAACAGAAAAAAATCGCCAAAATGAAAAAAACCTCCAAAAACAGACAAAATCGCCAAAAGCGACAAAACTGAAAAAATCGTTTTAACTGAAAAAAACTTCAAAAAAGCAAGAAACCTACCTTTCGTGCGCGATTCAAAGTCGCACTTAACTGATTTTTTTAATATTAAAGGAATATTAAATGAAACTAAGTTTTTGCTTATTTCGTTCTTGCTTTTTTCACTTAACATATTTTATGTATTTTTTAAAGAACTAGATTGGTATCAATAATCAGAAAATTCCAAAATTATGACTCCAGGGTTGGAAAACTTACACTTTTTGTGTTATGTAAAATTAAATAGGTCTAAAAATTTTTTTCTTTTTCTTTATAAATTGAATATATTTTATGCTTCTGAAAGAAAGTTTGGTGTATGAAATTTGAAAAATGAAAATTATAGCTCCAAAGATGGAAACTTTAAAAAAATGATAAATTTTTTCACAAAACAATTATGTATGTACGTGTCTGTATACTATATATATGTACGTACGTTGGTAAAGGGTATATAAGATTCGGCACAGCCGAATATAGCACGCTTACTTGTTTTTTAGTATTTTTATTGACAGATTTAATATATTCTTTCGTAAAATAGCAATTAAAATTTTCAAAAGAACCGCTAAAAGAATTCACGTAAATTTAAAATTTATCATTTTATTTTTCTTCTGTACAAAATTTAAAAAAAAAATTTGACCCGAGTTAGCTTTCTTCCAGCAAAATTTTCTGGCAACACTACTCGTATTAGTTCAGTAGGAAACAAAAATTTCGTTCCTTAAGTCTTTTGTTTTATAAAACAACTAGCTTAACCCGGTGTGTTTCGCTACCCCTCCCCTCTCCGCAAAAAAAAAATAAATGTATGGGTGGTGTAATATGAAAATTGGATTTTGCCACGCCCCTCCGCCCGCAGACGCCCCTCACAGTGTTACCCGCCTGAATATTCTGAAGATTCCCTGAAAATTTCATCAAAATCGGCCTAGGCGTTTTGGAGTCCATACGGTACATACATACATACACACATCCTGATTTATATATGTATATAGATAGGTCTAACTAATGCCGAGTACACATCTGGCATTTCTTGTGTTGTCATTTTGTGGCGTCATTTTCAAAATGTGTGCAACGCTGTACAAATTAGGTTTTTTATATGGAAAGCAATAAATACCACACAACGAAAAATATCGGAAGTGACAAATGTTGCCACAAGTATACACTATTGCGATGTCACAAATTAAGATAAGAGATAATAAAAGCAAACTCGCTTTATGGGCAATATTTCCATTATTCTTTACATAATTTGGTACGTATGTACCCTGCAGGAAATGGAACTGACACAAGACTAGTCACGTGACCGGTCCCCAAGTGATAGGGACCAGTCCGAGTTCTAACACTTCCTATGAAGCGGACCAGTCACTTTTACATGGGGATGGCCTAGGATGGGGTTAATTGATACTTTGTATGCACCTTGTGACTTGTCACTGAACTATCCCATAGGGACCTATTCGATGTATAATAATATAAATTATTTATAAATAAAATTTCGACATTTAACTGTAACAATTAACGCTTATATATTTTTTTATTGCTACAAATGCAATGACATTTTTTTTAATTTTATTTTTAATCTGAAAATTTTTTGAGATTCGAACCGACAACCTCGTGCATGACAGGCTGGCACACTACCCACTCGACCACAGGGCCACTCATATTTCAAAAGTATAAATACCATTTAAGCTTAGGTTAATATCTAAGTATAGTTACGGGACTGATCCCAGAGTCACATTGAAGGGAGCAATTAACATTATATTTACACTATTTGATAGGTCCTGTGTTCGACCACATCGAACATGTTCAGTGCAGTTTACTACAATACTAGACCGAGTCCGAATTAAATTGGCTAAAGATCAAGACGATACACCACGAAAATGGTTTATATGCCACCATTTAAACGATATGACTTTTTTCACCATACACTACTACGTACTTTTGATAACACCCACATTATCTCCAGTTATAGGACGAGTACATTTGGATCAATTGTCACAAAATTTTCTGCAGGGTACGTACGTAAATTGTGTTAAATAATTTTATTTATTAAAAAAATAGTTGTTCTCGTTGGATACATCATAATTTATCAATCGCTCCAAAAAAAAAAAAAAGGCTGGCGTCAAGTGATGTAAGGAAATTATTAAAAAGTTCAACCGTTGTGCTTCAAAAGACGTGTATAAAATCGTGACAGGTGACGAATTACGGATATATGCTCATGAGCCGGAAACAAAATAGCATTCGACCGTGTGCACTGCGATTCCAATGGTCTCTTGTTTCAACGGCCGAATTGGTCATGTGGCCACTGTTCCGCTTGAGCAACGTATAGCTGTCAATTCTGAGTGCTACACGACCATTTGTTTGCCGGAAGACTTCGGAGAAATTCGTAAAACTAACCTCCGAAGACGAATCATTCTTCATCATGACAATGCGAGCTCTCATACATCTCGTCAAACAAATGAATTTTCGAGCAGTCAAAACATCGAATGACTTCTTCTTGTTCCCGAATATCAAAGTCAAACTGGTTAAACTGCTTGGTCAACGATGTACCAGGGCCGGAGAATCAGTTGAAGTGTTCAATAACCATGCTTTGGAGGGTCTCAAGAGGAAAGGAAAAACTGCTATTACAAATGGTTTGAACGACTGCTGAAGTGTATTGATCATCAAGGGGAATATTTCGAAAAACAATAAAGCCATTTTCATTTAAAAATGTTTGTTACGAGTATTATTTGCTATTCACGAAATATAAATAGCAGCCAGCGATGCCAACTTAGCTATTTTAGAGCTATATTTAGCTCTTTTTGATTGCTTTTAACTCGAAATTTTTCCCTTTAGCTCTTTTTTTAAAAAAAGAGCTAACACAGCTCTTTTCAATTTTAAAAACGGCACGTTTAGCACTTTTCGCATCTTATAGTAAATTTTCTCGTTTTTACCCTATTGTTTCGTCTTTGAGGCATTTACATTTTTGGTAAATATGTTTTGTTGCAAATTCAGATATTTTTTGAAACTATGTAAGATATATTTATGTATTTAGTGTGTTCGTTTCTGAATAATTAGAAAATTTTTGACAAATTATTGAAATGGATTCTTACTGCAAAACAGGAAAACTTGGGAATCAAATTCCTCGTTTAAAAAAATGGATTAAACCAACAAAAGATCCATGTTAAGCTTTGTGCAAATGTTGCAAATTAATTATAAGAGCGAAATATTTTGATTTAGTTCGCCGTTCGGAGACTCGAAAGCATAAAAAATGTATGGCTCCATTTAACGATATTGTGCTATCCTAGCCAGATATATCAGAAGTTCCAACACAAACGTAAATTGCGCAAACAAATCTTGCATTATATGCTGCAGTACATACACCGTTTTTAGCAATGGATCTTTTATTTTTTCTTACTATTATTTTTTATTAATGTTAAAAAATCTTGAAGTACAAATTGAATAATAAATACATTCATAGATTTAAAACGGAAAAATATCTAATTTTTAAATTTAGCTCTTTTTAGCTCTTTTTGACTACTTGGTTGGCTCGTTTTGCCTCTGAATTGTTGGCATCACTGATAGCAGCCCTCGTATATGTATTAAAAAGCGTTAATGATTTCTATCTCATTCGTAAAAAGTTGTTCTTATGTAAAAGTTCCTCTTTCTTAAACAAAAGATTCGTTTCTCAATTTTTTCTATTTCTCGAAGTAACTCTCTTCAGTTTTATTTATAATGGAACTCTGTAATGTCTTTTAGCATTTACGCCACAAGCAGGACGATATATTGCGTGTTTACTGTTACCACATTAAAAGATGTTTTGATATTTTATAATATGACGATGTAAAATTAATTTCAACAAAAAGGTTTCACAGAGTTACAAAATCCCTTTTTACCCCTTGTCAATACTCGCACAAACATGTTATTGCTTAACATGCGTCTTACTTAACAACAAAAAAAAAACTAAAAATACTTACTTTGAACCCTTAAGATTTTACAAGGAAAACTAATTTGAAAATAATCTAAACCAAATAACAGGAAATTTTTACGCATTTACTCGTACAACATTTTCAAACTTTTAAACATCTTTCTTTGCTATTGCGTACACACGTAATACGTGTTTTCCGACTCATTGCTAAAAAAATCTTTCAAGTTCAATTATTTCATTATTTTGACTATGATAAATTGTTGTGAAGCCAGCAAACGCATTTTCTATTCATTGAACGCAAACCATTCAAAATGCTTAGTTTTAGAAGAACAAAATTCAAACCATTAAAATAAACTCATTACCTTTTTTTTAGGGTGTAACAAATTTTGATTTATAATCAGAATCTTAATTTTTTTCTACACATATACACATACACATATATGTACATATCTGTGGCAAAAAGGAAAAAGTGCTTAAGACGAGATAAGCTAATTTTGAGTTAATAGTAGTTCCGTAATCTGCATATTTGAGAGTATCCCTGGTCAAAATCTGAATTAATTTGTGCTATTTTTCAAGAAGTTATAGCAAAATAAATTGCAGCTTATTTTTTTAAGACTTCTAATCTCATTTGGAATAATAGCTTAATTTAGCTTACACTTTGGTATATTTCAACTAAAATGTATTATTTACAGTGTGTAGAACGATGTTTGTATAAAAAAATAAATATTAACAGAGAATTTTCCAATTTACATGTTATAGAAATAAATTTCTGAAAATCGACTTGAACGCTTAAAAGTGCTCTCCTGCAAAACAGTCAAATATGACTTAAGCACTTTTTCCGTATTGAAACCGATATATATATATGTATGTATATATATGTATGTATGTATGTAGTTACTACCCTGCAGTCAGACTGGGGCCAAATGTCCCTATGTCAACACTAAAATTCTAGTAGTATGTACATTGTCTACAAATTCTCTTCTATTCGTCAGTACAAAAGAACGAGAGAAAACAGATGTGGTGCATTTGTGGTGGGTTTTGCAACAACTTGTCAATATTCCTATAATTGTATGTACCTAAGGTATAGAAATGTACCACTAAATGTCTGGTTGGTCTGTCTCCATGTTCCCATAAGAACTATGTAGTCACTACCTAGTCAATTGTTTTAGTGTTACTAGTAGATTTTCAATGACAAGCACATGCTAAATGTCTATAGCACAAAGTATTGTATGGGGAATAATTAGAGAGTAGTACTGGTGACAAAGTCAAAAGCGACTCAGTACATTTTCACCATCGACATTTCCTTCAGGGTATATTTTTTACATTAAAAAAACATGTGGGGGTTACAGGTACATTTAGACACAAATACAAGCGCATGCACACGAACACTGATCACCTTTCTTTGACAATAAGCAAAAAATAAATAATAATAATAATAAGAAATAAATTTAAACTGGTTTTGGTAAACAATCTCGGTAAGATGATTCAGTTTAAAAAATATATACATACATACATACATACATACATATATACTCGTGTATATAATGAATGCATCATCCAGTTAAACAACCAGCCTAACGTCTGGATATTTCATTTGGTGTTTTGGAATTTATATACAAAATACATTTATACATACATACATAAGTACATACATATAGATAAAGTATTGTTAAAAATTAAATTTATTAGTTTGAGGGTGCGTTTGATAAACGAGCGTAAATATATGTATGTATAAAAGCCAAAATATCTTTCTCGATAATATTCTTTGTATCGTAAAGGAAGAATGTAAGAAGAAAGAATTACTGCTCCTTTATTTTCTGATTGTCAAAATTGTATTTTCTGCTTGTCGTGCCATTTCAAATGCGCACGAAGCAGATCATTGAAAATAATATTTAAGTGCTTAAAAGAAAAGAAAAGGAATTGTAGATTTTTGTGAAGGTTGTTTGAAAATGGATATTTTTTTTACCTGTTTGCGGGGTATAAATTAAAAATAAGTCAGGTAACGAAAATTTTAGGAATAATGGTAGGAACACAATTGAGACGAACGACGAATTTCGTTCACGAATTCGCTGAATAAATTCGTCGTATGAAGCACAATAACGACGAATTTACTCACCGAATTCTGCTGTCATAATTGATAAAGTTGGTTAATGTGTATGCAAAGAGAGAGAGAAAATTATTTTTTCATCGTTCGTCGGCGTACAAAACATAAACAAGACAAACTTTTTAAAGAAAATTTTATTATCATAATTATTTCAGTTTTCAGCTTAAGTGTGAAATTCTTTAATTGAAGTAAATGAACTTTTAATTATTTCTGCGGCTATTTCTTTTAGTTTTAATTTTTATGTTCATGATTTCTTGAGAATTTCTTTTGTGTTTTCAAAGAAACTTAAAGTTAGTTGAACTTTGTGTCAGTTAACAGCTTAAGTAACCCTTAAACTTTTTTTTTTGTTATAAAGAACATTGAATACTAACATCTGTTTTTTTTTTTCAAGATAGAAAATGTAGTTTTTTTAAGATAGAACCATTTATCGGCTATTAATTTTTCATTTAGCAACCATAACTTTAAGCCCAACTAACTGTAATATAAACTTCTTCCTCTGCTTGTTTTAGGCAACGTTTAAGAACAAAATAAAAAGGGTAGAAAAATATTAGCGGAAATTGTTATTTTAATTTATAAAGCAGAAGCAGCTGTAATATACTCCTTCGCCAGGGCTTTTAAATGTAACAAATAAATAGAGCAAAGAAAGTATGTAAGTATATTTGACAATAACCGGCGTTAGCTCAAAAGCAATTGTTGCTCAAAAATAACAAAGGCAGCTGTTAAACTGTGCTTATACGCTCGTACTACATTTCAAACAAACTCCTTAACTTTTAGATAAAAGCTCTCTTAACAGCTGTAATTATATTTATTTGAAATAACTTCAAATATTTATTGAAATCATTTCGTTTCATCTCTAGTTATAAAATACTTTATTGCGAATATTAAAAGGTGTTAAAAGATAAGCTTTTAAAATATTGTCTTCCAACTAAATTATACAAATTTTACTTTTGTTTTATAATTAAAAGTTCGAGGTCCAAGATGCCCCTTGTTTCTTTAGCAAAGTTCTTTATTGTTGTTTATTTTTTGGCGACTTTATCTTGATCTCTAAACTTAAAGTGTTCGCTTAAATTCTCAATTCAAATACTGCAGTTAAGATAAACGGCCACAATAAAGACAGGAAGTTCAAGTCATATTTATAATAGCAGCTAAGCAAACAGTAATATGAGAACTACTAACAAAGTTAGCAAAACAGATGTGCCAACAAAATGTTAGAAATGTTTATAACAAAAAGCGAGATACATATGTACAAAACTTAGCAAAATAAAATTAATAGCAAAATAAATGGTAAACAACTTCATTCGATAAAAAAAAATAATAAAATAATTTGAAAAGTTGGCTTGTTTTTATGCTTAAGCAATTCTCTATATGCATTTCGTTCCCGCTTTTGGAACTCATGAGTAGACTTCAACCCAAAAATTTTTTGTCATTTATAAAATAAATAGCCAAATAAAGCATTAAAAAATTAATATATTTGAATATTTTAGATTTTGCAATTGATTATTATAAATAAAATATCCTTACTCAAAATTAGAATTTACCACATTCAAAACAGCCAATTTTTATTTCAAATGCAAAATAATTACAACACAACAGCTGATTACTTTTCACTTGCTCAATATTTTGATTCTGTCAAACTATGTTTAATAGTTTGCACATTTGTGAATGCTTCCGTTTCATCTTAAAATAAACCTTTTACAGTATTTTAATCAACATAATGCCAATTTTTGACTTTGTAACTAAATGTCATTTATCTTTAATGGATGCTCATAGACTATGTAATATTATTGAATACTGCATTGCTATTATTATTGTCGTTTTGCACCACACTATTCAATAAATTGCATAATAATAAAATAATATATGGTGCAATTTTTCTTACAATACATGCACGCACATGAGCGTTTAAGATATTTTAAAATTAACTTTTAGTGATACACACTAGATACACACAACACCATAAACAAATTAAATAATTTTTTATTAAGTTATAAAAAAATAATCTATAGTGCTGTACCTGGAAATAGCTATTGTACAATGTTGTCAACACATTACAACGCAAAAATTACGCTTTCTACATTTTAAAAATTAAGCAAAAAAAAAATAAAAATCAAACAGTAACTGTTATTTTGTGAGGAATAAATAAAAGTTATAAAATTAGAGTAATTTTGTGAGGGATAAATAAAAATCAAGAAATAATGATTAAAAAGTGATTTTTAAAATAAAAATTATAACCGCTACGGTCCCTGGTATTTATTATAATTCACAATTAATAATTTCACAAAATAAACCTGGATTCGAAAAAACGCGAGCAAAATTGATATCAAACTCATGGAAACAGCGCGCTAGGTTGAAAACAGTAAACACCAACTACACAAAAGAAGAGGTAGGGACGACCTACGCGCATTTTTAAGGTTGACCAACACGTTCCTGACGTCATGAGATGTGTCGCTTTCAAATGAGACCAATACCAACACGCTCAGTGATGGTACACCAAAGATACACGTATTTAAATCTTTAAAATAGCTCTCCTGAACAAAACCGGTTTTTACCCTTAGGTCCCTTTCTATTTTGCGCGTCACATATATTGTATGTACGTACATAGTTCCATTTTCATTATTTTTCTACAAGTTTAGGTTTTCTTTTTATGTTGCTAACAGCTGTTGTTGAGAAAGCTTTTCACAATATTTGTAACTTTAATAATGCTGCCATACTTAAATGAAACACTGATATAAGAAAAATTATTTAAATCCAACTTAAATTTAAACGAAAATTATCTAAATGAGAATCTAAATATCAAGTCAAAAATTAAACTAGCTAGATTTTTATAATATGACTATTTTGTGTTAAGAATTGTGTGACCTTGTAAATATTGAAGTTAGTGCATTTTCGGCTAAATTAAATAACTCCCAATAAGAAATTACCCAATGAAATAACTAGAAATGAAATGTGACCCAAAAATATAAATAGCTCCCATGAAATTTTAATGAGATAAATCCAAATAAAATTAAGTTAAGCCCAAAAAGGAAAACTGAAAAGCGTCTTATGAAATAACACTCGAAAGCTATACGTCCCAGATTTATTAAGTGCTTTTATGATATTAGAAAAAAAATTTAAAATGTCTAGTACACTTAACACGTGTTCGAAACACAAAAAGTAAAACAATTTTTTAAACCTACTCTGGAGCAGGGTGACCGATGACATTTTTCAAAAAGTGGCACCAAAAGGGGATTTATCAAAAAAAAAAGGGGCAAAATTAAAAAAAAACGAGAAAACTACAATAAAATTTTTATTTTTAACTTATTTTTATATAATTCACTCTAAAAAAAGGAGAAAAAAAGTGGCAAGGCAGTCAAAAAAGTGGCAGGGCAGTTGAAAAAGTGGCAAATTGCCACTTTAGTCGGTCAAACGGTCACGCTGCTCTGGAGAAGAAAATGCTTGCAAAAATACATACTTCAGAGAGGGAAACTCCAGCTTAATTCTCTCTCTCTCTCTCTGATAAACTAGTTAATAAAACAAGTCTCAAATCAATTTGGAACAACTTTCCATCATTAAAATTGTAAAATTTTGTTGGTAACATAACGTTTTCAGCTATGAGCCATCTTTAATTTTTTCTTGAATACTAAACCGGTTTTAATGTTCGTTATACGTACATCAGTGCCTTCACTAGCAATATATAAATTATATGTACGAGTATTGTACTGTTACGTTCTTGCAAAGATGCCTTATTTTTAAGTATGATTTTGCAATATAGCATTTTTACTGCTGTATTTAGGGTATCTGGCTTTTTCTCAAGAACCACTACATAGCTCAAGGGCTTTAATTGAAACTTTTAATCGAAATCATTATTGAAATGCTAAATAAAGTTAAATAAATTCGTCCTGTCACCAATAAAATTAAATCTTTTGAAATACGTACATATAAATCTAGTAATATATTCGTACATAAGATTTGTTTAATATAATTAAGTTTATAACTATATGTTGACCTAATAGCCGAACGATACAAACATAGAAAATATAATTAAGTTTTTTAACTTTTCAAATAAGCTAATTAGGCCTAACTTCTTCAATGTAAATAAAATAAATCTTTTAATAACATTTTGCCCCGACGTTTAAGCTTAACTTCGTATATTTGAAGAAGTCAAATTACATGTGATAGTTCTGAATAAATAAATTGCAACAATGAAAATTTTAGTAATTTCTTGGGCGGTGTTTATTACTCAAAAATTATGACAGGGAAATTTGGCCTTGTTTTATTAAACCACGAAATAAAAATAACTTCAAACAAAAATTATAAGAAAAATCCAGCAGATACCCTTGTTTTTAATTTACCAATCATTCACCACAAATTTCACTTGATTTCGATTCCGCACTTTCTCTACCATGTATACATACTTACATACTTTATACGTTAAGCTTAAATTAGACTTGCCATAACTATGACCATACAAAACAGCTGTTCGAAACAAACTAAAGGGCAACACTGTATTTGATTATAGGTGTCTTACCATATAAAGCAACTGACTAAAAGTCGGTTTGGCATGTATAATTTAATGTTTAGCCTTCGTTTGTTTTTATCAGACAAAAAAGTATGTCCTGATTAGAGATGCTAAACGGGAAATCCCGAGCCCGGAAATCCCGGGCTTTTCGGGACTATGCAAATCCCGGAGCCCGGGATTTTTTAATTTTAAAGCCCGGGATTTTCGGGATTATCTGAATCCCGATTTTTAGCATAAATAATGTTTTTGGCGGTCATCTTCTATATTAAAAATTATTAGAAACTCCTTGTTAAAATAAAAAATTTGCTTTTAATAAATATTTTCGTAGATAATATTAAATGGTATATATCTGTGGCAATAAATAATAACGGATTAAGTTGACATAAGTGCTTTTTCATTTTAAGCTTTAAGTGCTTTTTCATTTAGCTTAAGTCTTCATGGAAAATGAAGAATAATAAAGAAATAAAGCGACTTACTATCAAAACAAATTATTTTGCATTTCAATATAATAGCTTAAGTGCACTTTAGTTTTTATTTTTCTGCCAATGGATTTTGTCATAACATCTTAACTAAAAAGCAACGAATATAAATAAACTAATAAAACGTTTTCTTTTTTTATAAAATTAACAGTTTTGTTCCAAGCAGGGACCGTAACTGTTATAACTTTTATCGTAAAAGTCAGAAAATAAAAGTTATTTTTTTACTTTTATTTTTTCGAGCAGAAATAAAAGTTATTTTTTGACTTTTATTTTTTCGATAAAAAATAAAAGTTATTTTTGACTTTTATTTTTTCAAGCAAAAATAAAAGTTATTTTTTGACTTTTATTTTTTTGAGCAAAAATAACAGTTATTTTTGACTTTTATTTTTTCGAGCAGAAATAAAAGTTATTTTTTTACTTTTATTTTTTCAAGCAAAATTAAAAGTTATTTTTTGACTTTAATTTTTTTGAGCAGAAATAAAAGTTATTTTGTGATAAATTCATTATATTTATTATAAATTTTGGCGCGTTTGCAATAGTGAATCGTTAAATTTACTTATTTAGAAAAGAATATTTGGAATATTAAATAATAATTTCTTTGTCAAAGGGGTTGAAAACACAAAAATAACTTTTATTTCTGCTCAAAAAAATAAAAGTCAAAAAATAACTTTTATTTCTACTCGAAAAAATAAAAGTCAAAAAATAACTTTTATTCATGCTCGAAAAAATAAAAGTAAAAAATAACTGTTATTTTTGCTCAAAAAAATAAAAGTAAAAAAATAACTTTTATTTTTGCTTGAAAAAATAAAAGTCAAAAATAACATTTATTTTTTATCGAAAAAATAAAAGTCAAAAAATAACTTTTATTTCTGCTCGAAAAAATAAAAGTCAGATTTTTAAAAAGCATCGTATTTTCTGACAATTTGGTCCAAGACTTGCAAAATGGTATACTTGGTTTCATTCTCCGACATTTCCTTGAGGTTGCTTTTTTTAATCAAAAATTCAAAAATAACAGTTATTTTCGGTCCCTGGTTCCAAGTAAATGTTCATCTTTTTCGGTGGCTAAAAATTTTATATAAAAACTAAACACAATTTAGACAATACCCTTAATATCTCGAAACAAGACATTTCGACTTAAGCTATTATTATTTATTGCCACAGATATATGGCGTTTTCTTTTCTAGGAAAAATGTTTACATACATCGCACTTTTCAATTAAAATTTGCAATTAAATGTCTGAGTTATATAAGTAACCTTAAAATATGCAAAAAAAAATAATTGTTAAATTAAAATATTATAATTACTATAAAGACGCACATTTGGGCATAATTTTTTCGGGATTTTGTTAGTCCCGAAAATCCCGGGATCCCGGTTCGGGATTTCGAGACTCCATCACTAAATCCCGAAGCCCAGGATTTCAAAAAACCTGTCCCGATTAGCATCTCTAGTCGTGATTTACTTTTTGCTCTGTAATATGCATTTGGAAATATTTATAGAAATGTATGTATGTAGAGAAACACATGTGTAAGTATGTGTGTGCAAATTTTAAAAGATAATTGCGTTAAATATTACAAGTATTTAGATAAAATATTTTGTTAATAATATAAAATAGAATTTTTTCTGCTGTGAAACAAATATTGTTTCAAATGATAGCATTCTTGCAACTTCCTCTTCTGGCAACACTGTTTGAAACTATTCCTCTCTCTCTCTCCCACTCTGAGTAAAATTTGTGGTTTATGAGGAAGAGCTGTTTGTCTCTTAAGTCTTTCGTTTTGTTGTATTAAAAACCTGTATTACATTTACATTTTTATATTTATTGTATAATTTTTGTTTATTAAAAAAATATAATTTGCATATGTAAAACAAAAACAAATTGTACAATTTTTTTTATATAAATTCCAACTGAATTTTAAACATTTGTCATATAACTGTAAACAAATTACATGAATATATAAAACCAATTCATGATATATGTGTGTACATTACAGTCGACTCTTGATAATTTCATACTCGTTAATTTGAACTGTTTCCCAAGTCTCATGAAAAACATTTGTTATTTGAATTTATTTGAAAGGCATTTTGCTCGCGCGACACTCTATAATTCGTATTTTGTCGGCTCTACGCTCTATAATTTTAATTATATTAATGTGTTATTCTTTATGATGAAAACAAAATAAAAATAATAAAATCGTTTCCTAAATTTTTGCTGAATTTTTACATAGAAATGTCATCTATAATTAGGAATTTGTGTTTCTTAGTAAAATTTGCGCTATAAAGTAAATAAAAAATCCACTTTGTATTTTCTAGCGGCCCTATGTATAAGCAAAAATTGGCATGAAGTTAGCATAAGTGGCAAAATTTAACCTGATCTTAAAGAGTTTTGCCATGAAACTTCACATTAAAAATCTCACTGGGACTGAGAGGTGGGCTAAAATTAGGTAATGCGACCATTTTTAATGTCAAATTGTATGGAGGAAATCGTTAACACCTACTTAAATGTCGTCACTTATGCTAACTTCATGCCAATTTTTGCTTATACATAAGGCCGTAGATATTTTTAAAATTACCAACGTATTTGTAATATATATTAAATGAAATTATTCTGTCACCAGAAAGCTTCTTTGTCTGCCAATGAACCACATCATATTGAAAATGATTTACAGCTTCAAACAAAAACAATGATGAAAATCGCACTTGTGTAACTGCATTTAAAGCTTTTTATTGTGGTTGTAAATATTTCTCATTTTGCTCGCTTCTCTCTTTCTTTCTCTCCAGCTGTTTATTATGATAATATAAAAATCTTGCACAGAAACAGAAAAAAATACAAAAATTAATACCTTTTCAGGTCAGGGTTGACTTGTAAAATACATTCAATGTACATGTAGTTATTTTGTTTCAGTGCATATAAATGTGCAATGGATTAAAACAACAATAACTAAATAGTATAAAAGCGGTAAAAGAGCTTTAAAATAAAATTTAAAAAAAAAAACAGCGAGATGTTAAAATGATGTTGCGCACATTGTGCCTGACTTTTTTAAGATATTAAGACACCTTAAATTTTGTTCAATGATTTAATGTAGGGAGTTGATATATTTGAGTGCCCCATGTCACGGTATACTATAGTAGAGAAATATTTTATTTATATTAAAAAAAAATCGCTTCCAAATTTGTTAATTTGAAAAAGTTATCAGTTATTGATTTTTATATTTCTTCTGAAATTACTTTTAAGTTTAAGCACTTACAACTCATAGTGTAGGGCGTTAAATAATACATTTGTACCATTTTGTAAGATGCTGTTTAAATTTTAACACTCTTATTAAGTGTATTTTTAATATCTGATCATTTGTTGCATTGATGGTTTTAACATGTTTTGTAGGTACATAGTACATTTTTTTCGTAACGTGAAACAAGTGGCAATTTTTATGTTTCCAAGAGTTTGTAGCCAAGATGTTGCGTGTCTGGTGGAGTTTTTGTTAAAATCTTGCTTACATTGTATAATCGCTGGCTGAAAAGTTTTGTTGTAATGAAATAATTATAACAAACCATCAAAGCATATAATAATAGTAATGATGTTGCCAATGATGATGATGACGATGATGATAATGCTGGTGATGTCTCGGCTGAGTAACCCACATGTGTCACTGTTAAATATATATTATTTCAAACCTTATACAGACATTATCATTAACAACTGGTCTCTTCTGTTATTATTTTGGTAAATTGCTAAACTTAAAAAGTTCATGTTACTCGTATGTTGTGTGATCATTTTTTCACAACATCTGTTAAAGATTGTGAAAACTCAATAAATATTTATTTTTTTTTTTCAGTCAATATTTAATTTATGCATAAGAAATATTTGGTTTTTATATGAATGATGAAGACTGTGTGTGTGTGTGTGTGTGTGTGTGTTTTTTTTAATTGTGCAATAAAATTTTTTGTCAAATGTTTAGTATAGTTGAAAACAAATGCTTTTATTATATTTCAATATTTGTATAAATATGTAAAGTTTGCAACAACAAAATTTAATTTGCATAACAAACCGTTTGATTTGTAAATTTTATATTTTTGCTTCAATATATTGATATTGGATCTTTCAAACGATATGGAAAGTATAAAAATGACAAACTCTTAATGCTTTTTGTTATGAAAATAAAAATTAAAATAAAGTTTTGCAAGTTGATTAAAGGTTTTGGAACACAGTTATTGGCAATACAAAGTTAAGCTAAATATAATTTGAAAGTGTGATTAGAACTTGTATGCAGTTTTACTTTCGATGTTTTGTTTTTAAAATTAAAGGTTTTACTACATGATTCTCTCAAAACTTATTAACAAGGCTTAGTAGGTCTTATCAAATGCTCGTATTTAAGAAAAAAAAATTGTTGAGTGGGTGGGTGTAGTGCATTGCACAACGGAGGTAATAATATTGTTCAGATGCTACTCACCTTCTATTAGCTTATGATTCCGTAGTAATTGTAATATAGTTGTCTGTTTTGTATACAGTTTTTAAAGGAAGTAAAATCATTAAAGGGGGGTTTCTCGTACTAAGTCCACTAGATAATCAAATAAAAGAAAGACAGAGGCATGTTCTAGCTAAAAATTTTAGTAAATTTCTATATGAGTACTAACAACCTCAAACAAAATTATATTTTTGTTCAGCGCTGACAAAGTTTTTGATAGATGAGACAAATAACACTTGAACTTTCCATCTCTGCATTGTTTGACTGTTATATGCCATACATGCACATCATTTCCATTTGCAAGAATTCTGGACCTTGACTCCACTTGTTATGTAATGCTGCTTTATTTCTGTTTATTTCGACTTTTATAGTAGCATTGTTCATGCTACTGTGTCACTTACATTTTTTCATTTTGCCTTTTAATGAAATACTTTCCAAATTAAGGGGGTGTCCCACGATGTCTACAACATTTGACTTGTAGCACAGTTACATTGGTAACAACAGGCCCTAATATTTCTACAAAACTGAACTTAATGTAAATCGTCCTTAAATTTTAAAAATTTATTGCTAGTTTTGTATATATCAAACAGAAAATTCACTACAATTCACCAATGTTTGTTTATTAATAATTTTTCTTTCCATAGCATACCCAGCAAAAAACTTTGCCTACTAGAATGCAAAAAAGTGTATGTACTCCTCAGTCGTAAGTACTTACAATTTGACTGAGAAGTTCAAAAAGTATGCGGTACCCTATACTTTTTGCCTACAAACATACAAAAGTTAATAGATTACTGATTGCCTAAAAGTACTCAAAATTTAATGGGTTATTTTTTGCGTACAAATATGCAAAATAATATAGATTAATTTTTGCTTAAAGTCATTCAAAATTAATTTGCTATATTTTCTAATTTTTTTATTTTAAATGAATAAAATTTTGTAACAAATTTCTCTAGATATACATATTTCCTTATTAACTGGAAAGTACTACAATAAGTACTTTCACGTAGTGATATAAATAAGTTCTTATTTTATTCATTACATGACAGTCATTATTATGCAAATAAAATAATTAGATAAATAAGTACCACTCGTTACTTTGTAAGCCATTAAAAGAGTACTACCCATTACAAAATTTCGAAAATTTTTTGCTGGGATAACTATTTAAAAACAAGTGTTGATATTTTCCTTAAACACACATATTAAAAAATTTGAAAGTCCTGCTAAAATGTTAACATCGACATATGTATTTACCTACTACAAATTTGTTTAGCTTAGCTGCTCCTTAGAAGTAAATGAAAGGCTCAATTTAATTTTACGGTTTTGTGGTAGAGCAGTTTTAAATTTTAAACTTGGAAATACAGTTTACACTTTTTTTTATGCAGGTAAACATCATTCTACAGCCTACAACAATTCCAATTAAAAATTGGGTATTTGGCCAGGGGTACATTTAAATGTGAAGATTGAGATGCCATTAACTCAAAATTATCTGATCTCGGCTTCATCACTTTTTCTTTTTTGCCACAGAATTATTCTACGATGTTTATTTAACAAACCAAATCGGTTCTTAGTGCACTTTTGTTAGAAATAAAAAAAGTATGGCGATCGCTTCTAGATATTCATGTTTTTTTTATTTATCTTTAAAAAAAATATATATTTTACAATAAAAAAATATTAATGTTGCCTCTGGGCTGCTACCCATTACAAAATTTTGAAAACGAAGCACACTTATGATATTAATATGTATGTATGTAAAGATAATTTACCACAAAAACAACAACTATCACTGTAAAAATTAGAAATATGACAACAATAATAAATCACAAATAATAATACATGAACACAGAGAAACCTTAGAAAATACATTGCATTTACTTGAACTCACCCAGCTAGCCTTTTCAATCGCAGAATCGCCTATTATGAATCGTATGCAAAGCGTTTTCAATCGCAGACGAGCTCATATTTTAATCGGGGAGGATGCTTAGCACGGGAGAAACTGTTACCGAAGATGATTCGTGTACAAGAGCCGCCGAAGGCGCTTTTATTAGTTGTATATGCAATCATTTGAGATTTATCTGCTACCGAAGACAATTCGTGTACAAGAACCACCGAAGGCGCTTTTGTTAGTCGTATATGCAATCATTTGAGATTAATCTAGAGATTATCTTACAACTCTTTTTTGAAGAACATTCAAAATCGTATGAGACTCTTCAATGTTAATCTTATATGAGCCATTGGGAGAGTTGTAAAAGAATCATTCGATAATGATTTTAGGAATCATACAATACTCAGTATGCTTTTTATTTTGCAAGGTAAATATGAAAAAAAAAAACAAATAAATTTTTTTAGTACTTACTAATAAAAAACTTTTCTTCATTAATTGATTAAAGACTATTGTATGTATAACCATTTTTCTTGGCATAGTACCATGAGTTCAACCATGTCCTAGTAACCATGAAAATCATAATCTTTTGTAATTTTTCTCAAAAAAGTTCACGCACCAATTGGTTTTTCTAAACACTAACTGCCTTATTCATCAAAAATATTTCTGTTTAATAAGAGGTTTATGAAACAAATTTTCTATGGAAATTTGATTAATAAAGCTTTTATAAAATCAAAATATTTTTTATGAATTAGGCCCTATATCTGCACGTTATTATTTTCTTGGTAGGCATTTTACTGAAATGATTTAGTCCAAAATCAATATTTTGGATTTTACGCGGCATTACTAAACTGTTTTTGAATATAGTTAACTAACTGATTTTTCCAGATTGTAGAATTATTAATTTTTCTTAACCAAAAAGAAAATTAAACATTTTTAAAACTTGATCGCGGTTGGTGCGTGAACTTTTTTGACCTTAGCGAAAAAATAAATATACATTCCCTTATAGTTTCTTATGCTCTATCGGACTGTGCTAGGTCAATTTTGATATTTTAAAAAATTGTTAAAAAGTTATATCCCAAATGTACATACATATCGTCAGCCCATTATTTGTTTGACCCACCTACCATTTTTTTTAAAAATGAGTTAGGTATGGGGTATATATATGTATTTAGAGTATCCCCTTTCTGAATCCAAAACAGGTTTTATGAAATTAATTATGGTTTCCGACATATTTAGCATTAATTAATAAAATTAAATTATAAACTATAATTAAAATTAATTAATAGCATAAATATTGTTTTGTCGTTTTTCTCCATTCTGACTTTTTTGCGTATGCTCTAAGCCAATAATGGGCTGACGATATACTATAGATTCCACCAGTACATAGAAAATGTATGATTACTATGTTGAATTTAGCTTTTTTAAGCGTCTATCACTTCTATCTTTCGCGTGCACAAAATGGTAGTGCAAGAACTTTGAATGGCACAGATCTATGAAAAATTCAATTAATTAAAATAATTAGATTATTTTAAAAGCTATTTACGTGCCTCCAATAATTTAATAAATATTTGATGGAAAATACCAAACACACTTCACTTTAATATATCTTTAATTATAATAAAAAATAAAAACACACTTGACACAACCTACGAGATTCTTATTCAAAACTCAAACGAAATCATCAGGGAAGAAATGAAGAAAAATATAACAATCTATTACAGTGAATATGGAAATAAAAAAGAACAAACATATTTTAGATAAATGCATCGTCGATTAAACATTGCGAGATTTATAAGAGATATTTAAACAGAAATGCTACAATATTACTCTCCAAATAATCAGCAGAAGATTAATTTAGGAGTTATATATTAAACACCATGGCCTATTAAATAGCTCTTGGCTAGCTGGGCATGTACAACCACACATACACATAGAAAGATTACACAATTAATTTAACAGAGATTTAAAGAAGAGAACACTTACATATATTACGAGTATGATATTGAGAATCGAATATTAACATTTGCATAAAGATTTTGTATGCATTTTCTCTAAAGAAATTTTTTTTGAGTTGTGCTGATTTACTACTGCGTTATTCATAAAAAATAATTTTGTCTTGTAAATGGTCTATAAAAAAAATGTAGGAAAAATCTTATAAATAAAAAATATTTTCATGAATGGGTCATTTAGTATTTATGGTAGTGTTATATATGATGAAAACATACATACATGTATAAACATATGTATAGCGGTCATTTGCTTGAATAACGCCATAACTAAAAAAACTAAGTATTAATGTCTAGTATATGTAGTTATATTGCCAGGGTAAGTCATCCAAACAGGAACGTCCTCCATAAGCTGCAAGTGAACCAAAATCTTTGAATATGAAAGATTCCTGAAATCTTAGATCTTTATATTCCATAACATGCTAAGTCGACATAGCATGTTATGCTGGGAATAGCATTTCTGAATTCATCGTTTATTAACTTAGATTCTGTAAAATTTTGATAGTAATCGGACTATTCTATCAAAAGCTATGAGCAAAAATGTACTTAGCATAATTTGTCAAGTTTAAAAACTTCCCTTTTAAATATTTTAAGTATACTTAGCATGATTTAGTTTGCAATTAAGTACTAAAAAAAATTAATTTAAATTTTTCTCCAAACTAAAACATGCTATATGTATTTACTTAGGGGGTCATTGTAGGTGAGAAATTACCACCAGATAGATGCCAAGTCTACTAAGAGCGCAATCTTAAGTATTCTAAGTCACTTTTAACTATAAACTACAACAAATTTATAAAGTTCAAATAGATTAAAATAATTCTATTGCAATTATTATATGATTACAAAAAGTCTCAAGTTTCTATCTCATAACATTCCCGAGATATCATCAATAAACTTTGAAGGTGTTTATTTCAAAACTGGCCTTTTGACTTAGCATGTTTTAGAAAGGAGCCGTCGGTCGATATGGTGCTCCACCAGGGTAAGTGTTCGACGTATGCACAAAATATTCCAAGGACAAATCATCTTAGTCACATTACTCGTATATAATTTTTTCAATGTCAAATCGTGAATCGCAAGTTAATTAAAAATTTATGACGGTTAAACAAAAAACTCGTAACTAGCTAGAGTTACACGCGACCGATACTTAAAGCAATGCGGATGGAGTCCCTACGTAAACACTCATAAGCCTGACAAGAAAAACAAGTCTGACTCTACTTAAGAGAAAATTACGCCTGAAAAATACTAGTTTTACAAAAACCAAGTTCCAAGCTTTCAATTTACACCAAACTTAAAGAAAAAAGAGAGCTTTATCCCTATCTAAAGAGTTAAGTAAACAAGATATTTTTATGAAATATTTAAAAAATATGAATAGCGATATGACGATTAATTCTGCATTATTAGTTCAAAAATAGCTATTTGAGGCTATCAGCGCAGATATGGTGTAACCCACATCAATTTATTTAAACAATTGCTCTTGTTAATTATTCAATTGCTTTATTACTTTGCAATATTATGGCCTGTGCAAAAACGATTTACTACACTTTTTTTGATAGTTGATAATAACAGCAACCACAAAACGAATGTGAGTTACACTACTTCTGCGCTGATAGCTTCATTTTGTTGTTTATGTAAATAAGCGATATATATATTATTAAACAAATCTATGCACGCGTAACTCTTAATAGTCCCTGTATTCACTTAATCAACCAGGGGGTCGATTCTGAATTTATGATAAAAATGAAGTGATAAAAAATTTATCATATTCACTTCACTTGACAGGTAGTTCTAATAAAAAACTGAAATTAGAATCGCATTTTCAATGAAGTGATATTTTATTTTTCATTTTCACGATTTCACAGAAATAGAATCGACCCCCAGGGCCCTATTCCACAAAAAACTTATCAACTTTTCACTATGCACTTATAAATTTGCATTTTTTGGCAAAGTGATAAGTGTTTCTGTTCCACAATATACATACTTTGCAAATTTCACTTTGCACTAAGCATATTTTTGCAAAGACTTTGCTCTCTTTGTAAATTTATTGCACTCTTTGCAAATTATTCGCGCTCTTTGTAAAGTCTTTGCATTTTCCTGCAAAGTGAGTGTGCAAAGTGTTCCAGAAAACATTTAATCATCTTTGCATTTCTGTTTTATCACTTTTCACTTTGCAGTGCTAATAGAAGTTGTTAAAATTACCCGCAAAATGAAAATGAAAAAAAAACTTGCAGTTTTAAATGAAATCCAAGAAAAAAAATTTTTATTTGGTAGTTTTAAAAGCAATAAAGAAAGTATTTTTTTTATAATATTATCATAAATACTTACCCCTGATTCTTAAAATTTAAAATGAATTTTAAATTTATTTATTTGAAGTTTTTCATAATATAGATTTCAAATACATTTTATCTTTTAATGAATATAATCCTTAGATCATACTAAAGTTTATATTTCATTTTGAAGGTTAATAAATTATATAAACAGGCTGCCTGGGAGGAAGTTTTGAAAAAAGCCCAATCCCTGCAACTGGCGTCGGCCCAAAAAAACATGGATTTATGCGCGGGGCGGTTTGTTTGGGCTCTGGAAGAGTCGGACATTGGTAAATAATACACCCTAAATAATAAACCCTAAAAATGCCCCAAAATAAACACCGCTTTTGCAGTGGAAAAAGGAAACAGCAAAAAGATCAATTTTATTCAAAAACTAGGCATTAGGAAAAGTATTGTAGCAAAGAAGTAAGCCTTTCCATTCCGCTCGCAGTATTCATATTATTAAGGGCATCATTTTCTCCTTCAGCATTTTCCACATCCAATTCCTCGATTTCACTGTCATTTTCTTCAATCGGTTGCATGTTTTCACTACTGCTTCCGATGCTACAGGCAATATTGTGTAAGACGGTACAAGCAATAACTAACTTTCCTGCAAACTCAGGTCTCAGTCGCAAATAGTTCAGACATGGGAATCTCTCTTTAAGAATGCCAAAACTATTTTCAATTATGCGCCGTGTTTTTTTGTGGCAACGATTGAAAGCCTCTTCAGCAGGGTTATCGGGATTTCGGCGTAATGGTGGTATCAACCAGTTTTTCAGTCCATAACCACTGTCACCCAAAACAACAGCATCCGGAAATGGTCTCCATCCATTGTCAAATCTTTGACTTACAGCCGAATTTCATTTACACTGTAAAATGTGTAGTCTGGCCCGCATATCATCATCACATTTAATGAGTGGTTCCCATGCCGGTCAACATATCCTTCTTCGTGTAATGTAGGCGCATCCATTTTAGTGATTGTACCATCCACGCAACCACATACACAAGGGAATCCGCCCATCATAAAAAACTTTTCAGCAATACCACTGACGTCATCAGGCCACCGAATTGTGTTTTGAAATAAAACGTCTATTATAACGTCAACAACTCTATGGATGGTTCTGCAAACTGTTGATTTTACAACACCATTCATAGTTGCAACTCCATGGCACTGGCAACCATTTCCAAGCCAATGCAAACATATTAGTAGTTGGTTTTCAACCGACAAGGCATGACTGCGCTGTGTGTTGTGCTCGAATTTTTTTTCCAATTTTATTTAAAATGAAATCAACTTGATTTTGATTTAAACGAAAGCACTCTTTAAAGTTAAGGTTTTGTAGTAACGAAAAATTAATTCGGTTATAACCGAGTCTTCACTATCGTCGAACAGAAATTCACGTCTTAACATTTTGAAATCTTCACTAATTATAACAATATGAATTTGTAAAGTGATCGTTTACCTTGCAAATTTTTGACAAACTTATCAAAATTTGCTTTGCAAAAATATAATTTACAGTTATTGTGGAACGAAACAGCATAATTATTTGCAAAGTCTTTGCAAATTACACTTTTCAATATTAACTTCTCACTTTGCAGAAGAGAACTTACGTGGAACAGAAATGGGAAAGAGAGCATAAAAATTGCAAAGACTTTGCAAATTACACTCATCAATTTCAATTTATCACTTATCAAATTTTACAGTTATGAGGAACAAAAAGTTTTGCGAATTGATGAAAAATTTGATAAGTGCAAAGTGAAAAGTTGATAAGTTGTTTTGTGGAATAGGGCCCAGGTTTTATATTTGATGGCTATATTTTCTTTTAACATGAATATCTTTTGATCTTTTATATAAGAATTTGATTTATGGTGTCGGTTTTCTTTTATTTATGCTTTTTTATAAAAAATAATATATAAATAAAAATCATATATGTGACCTTCTAGGAGGAAAGGGACCTAGTGTGAGAAAATGAAGTTTTGAGAAAAACGCATTTAAAACATAAAACTTAAATTTTAAAATTTTTAAACGCACTAATAATCCCAAATTATTATTTTACTTATTAAGTAAAATATTTTTTATTAAAAATACATTACAGTCAGCCAATGTAGCAATGGTAAAGTAAGAAAATAAAAAAACATGTTGATTATTGAGTTCTTGTTTCAACTTTGTTATTGGTTGTTAGGCTTCTCATTTGTTTAAATGAAAGTTTATAAGATAATAACTCTAGTTGTTCTAAGAAATTTGGGTAAAGGTTCCCTGATGATCTGCATTAGCAACAGTGAAATGCGCATAGGATCCAGCTAAACCCCTCAATAATCAATTGCAATGTATTTTTAATAAAAAATATTTTACTTAATAAGTAAAATAATAATTTGGGATTATTAGTGCGTTTAAAAATTTTAAACTTAAATTTTAACAATTCCCATAAAAACACTAATTAAAAAACTTTAATGTTTTTCTAATTTTTTTATATCATTATTTATACCCTGTTTCCACAAGTCAGGCAGGCGACTCGTCTAGAAAATTTGTATAAAAATCACTCAAAAATCTGACTGCTTTTCATACAAATTTTCTACTTAAGTTGACCGTCCGTGTGGTGGAAACAGAGGGTAATAAAAAAAATTTATTTTTCTGTTTGAGTTTTTCTTCATAATTTTCCAATGGTAACACTGCAAGAGCGAAGTAGAAAAGAACATTGAAATAACATAATACAGGGATGGAACATTATTTATGTGTACGATATCTAGGAAATTGGTAATGCTTGATAAACTTGCCTTGTAGTTTATGCACAGAGAAAACAGATTCATTTAACCATCATTCAATTGCAACAACATATTAATAGTCTTTATTTTAAATAAATTTAGATAGAAAATTTTTTATTTGCAAATACCAATAATTGGTAGCAACAATTCAATTCATAATATTTTATTCGGTTGTGTTCATCATATCCATTATTTAGTAATGACAAAAGCATTCGATCGGTTGATCTAATCAATTTAAAAATTGTCATAATCATATGATTATTACAATTTGGCTCTTACGTTAATGAGCATGGATTGTTTTTTGGATTCATAGAAAACTAATAATAAATAATATAAAACTAATATAATATTTTATCGGCCTAACCATTTTTCAGCCAATCTTAATTTTTCTATTATGTTTTGTTTTTTCCGAACAAATTTCAGCACTAATTCAATATCCTGCACGATAAAGTTAGACGAGCGAGTACTTTTTTTTATCCATTTTAAAGAAATAATATAGCAAATGTAAACAAAAATCGTATGCTATAGCAGAGCTGCCCCTGTGGCTGAGTGGTAGCGATGCTAGCCTCTCAGTCCACAGGTTATGGGTTCGATTCCCGCCATAGACCGTGAGTGTTTTCTGCAGACAAGCTAATCGCTTCGCGGGTTGTGTTTGTTAAAAAAAAAATTGTTTGATAGGGTTACCATTCTTTGCTCATGCTAAGGACTTTAGTTAAACAATGCACTGTGAATATGAAGTATTAGTTAGACAAAAGTAAGTTATCATTTTAGTTTACTAATAATTAACTAATGACTGTAAATTTGGCCCTTAATAACTTATGAAAATTAACAATTACAACTCACACTCTTGTGAATGATGAAAACTAAGTTAAACTAACCCATTTGAATTATGCACATGTACTTTTGTTGTTGATTTTATTTTTTATTGTATTGCTGTAAAACAATACAGCTTGCCAATGTTTAGTTTAGTTAAACAGACTTTTTTCACACTGTATGGTTTTGGTGGTTTAAATTGAAAAAAAATATATATATCTCTGTATGTATGTATAATGCTTGTAATTGTAAAATAAGCTTCTAAGGCAAGTTAATTTTATATATACGAGTATTTTTAAATTATATGTACTAACACTTGTGCACATACCATACGAGGGCAGTTCGGAAACTTCTTAGCCTATCAATGAAAGAGAATAGTTAGTTTTTCAAAAATATTTTTATTTTTCAATATAATCTCCTGAAACTTCAATACACTTAGTCCAACGCTTTTCTAGCAATTCTATCCCTTGATTAAAATAGTTTTCCTCAAGGTCTTCAAAATAGTGGTTTACAAATGTAATTGCATCTTCATTTGAGGTAAAACGCTTGCCACCAAGGAATTTTTTTAGATTTGTGAACAGGTAAAAATCACTGGGAGCCAAATCAGGAGAATAAGGTGGGTGGTCAAGCAACTCGTACTTTAATTCGTTGATTTTAGCCATTGTTAAAACACTCTTGTGCGCTGGTGCGTTGTCTTGATGAAAAACTATTTTTTTGTGTTGTAAGCCAGGACGTTTTCTCGAATTTGTACATTTAATTGATCCAAAAGGTTGCAATAGTACTCTGAATTTATTGTTTTACCCTTTTGCAGATAGTCAATCAATAAAATACCTTTGAAGTTCCAAAAAACCGTTGCCATAACCTTACCAGCCGATTGAATTGTTTTTGCCTTCTTTGGGGCACTTCCTCCAGCTTCAGTCCATTGTTTGGATTGTTCTTTTGTCTCTGGAGTATAGTGGTGGATCCATGTCTCATCAGCAATTATGAAACGACGCTTAAAATCCATTTTCTTTCGCTTAAAACGATCCAAACAAGCTTGAGAAATGTTCATTCTTATGCGTTTTTGGTTGACAGTCAACAAATGCGGCACCCATCTTGCAGAAAGCTTTTTCATCTGTAGTTCTTCATGCAAAATTAAATGGACTCGATCATTTGAGATGCCCATGATATTAGCTATTTCACGCACTTCTATTCGTTGATCATTTAATACCATATCATGCACTTTGGCTACAATTTCTGTTGTTGTTGCTGTTTTTGGATGTCCACTACGTGGTTCATCTTCAATGCGACCACGTTTAAATTCAGCAACCCAATTTTTTACTGTTGCATATGAAGGAGCACTTTCACCTAACACATTCACCATATCATTATGAATTTCTTGTCCCGATAAACCTTTTTTATGTAAATATTTAATAACACCACGCATTTCTAATTTTTCCATTGTTAAAAAATCGCGGATGCGTCTTTTGTGAACACCTGTTTCTATATGAAGGAGTTGCCAGATCGAAACAAAATTTAATATGTGTTCATAGCAGAGATGGAAGTTTGCAAAACACTTAACTTTTTTCTGTTTATAACGCGCTTTTTGTGCTAGGCTAAGAAGTTTCCGAACCGCCCTCGTATAGTGTAAAATATAAAGAAATCACAAACACATTTTCATTCACAAGCACACATTTGTGTACTAACTAAATAAGTAAAAAAAAAATAAACCAAGACCAAGGTTAATGTTAATGTTAATGTTAATGTTAGTATTTTAAACAGATTTTTTATTACAATATTTTTTTTCAATTGACTATTTAATATTTAATTTCATGCCTACATGCTTAAAAAAAAACTTAAAAACTTGGTTTAGTGTATCATGCGGTATATAAAAAATAAAAAACTTGTTTTTTTTATTATTTTATTTTTTGTTTGTATTTTTTAACAACAACAACCTCATCATTATTGTCATTAGAACAAAATTTTTGCGCTTTTTATACAATAATAACGAAAAAACAGTTATTAAAACCAGTATTTAAAATAAATTAAATATTTTTTCTCTAACTTATTTTTGGAAGAAAAAACTTGTTTGAGCAAATTTACCATTTTTTGACAAATAAAACAAAATTTAAATTATATGTTTAAATACTTGTTATACTTTTGTTATTTATTTGATATGTACATATGTATGTATATATGTATGTTTATATGTGTTTATATACACATATAAACAGTTAATTTGTATCCATATTTAAATACTACATATATGAAATTAGAAAAAAGTGAATGACATTTTAGCATTTCAAATGTGTATTTAACAAATTTACACATTTAGTTAAAGCAAGTATTTTAATAGAATTTTCATTTAAAAAGTTGTTTCACAATAGTTAAAGCTAAAAATTAATTGCATTTAAAATATGCTTAAGAATATTTTTCTATTTATTTTCTATCAAAGTTGAAGGTGGTTTATAGTTTAGAGAGTGTAAATAACTTGATTTTTTTTTTTAATTTATACATAATTATTACAAGTTTTTTTTAACTAAATAATCCCACATTTAAACAACATTAAAATAATAGAAGGATTTTTAATTAAATTTCCTGGAAAGTTCTTACATGGTATTTAGTGAATCGAAACCTGATATAAGATGTAATAAAACATTTCGTTTTCAAAAAAAGTGTATTGAAAAAATGTTTTCAATAATCGTTGAAATAGAAATAAAAAATGTTTTTTAAACGTTTTGTTTTTGTAGATACATATTCATAAAAGCAGAACTAACACCTAATTTACACGAAGACTTTTATGAAGCCTATTTTTCGACGTCATTTTTGGTTTGATAGCGAACGGGGTAGAGAAGAAAGGGGGGTAGAAAAAATGACTCGATTTCTGTTTTCTATGTTTTTTTCATATTTTTCTTTACACAAATTTGTGTTCCTGTTGTTACGTTTTATTATTAATATTCTCATATTGGTGTGTTCTTCGAAGGAAAATTTTATTAATAAAGTACCCTGTCGGAAATTCGGTTAACTTTAAGCAAACTATTTCACAAATAGTACTGACTGACACTTGGATTACTTTCAATGTAATCAACTGACTATTTTAACATTGCGATGTCCTAGGCGGTAGTCAATTGTCTCACTCTGCACTACTTTCAACTAACTTAATGTTGACTTTTTTAAATCAACTGGTAGTCAGTAAATTAAAAAGAATTTTCCAGTGTTCGAACATGTATCATCACACGTTGTGTACTCAACGCGCTACCACTCGTCTAAGGTATCATCTAAAATAACAACAACAAAATGTTAATATAAAAAATAAAAATAATATAAATGAGTTTCAGAGTAGCTGAGAATAAATTTGTTCGCTCTCATCAAATTTGATTACGTTATCAACTTAAGAATTAATTTGGGTTTGTTCTGGATGACTTTGCAGCTAGCTTTTAGTCAGGCTAAGAAAAGTTGACTATAAGTAAACTATTTTTGTAGTCAAGCACACATTCTCCGACAGGGTATGTAAATGTATGTATAAATAATAAAATCAATAAAAATCAAAATCAATATAAAAAAAATTAGACATGTAAAAATAATCATCGTATGAACGCAAATAATTTTTGGTAGAATCTTCAAAACGAAATCAAGAAAAATAGACGTCATAAATTTCATCGTCTGAATCCTGTGTAATTCTACAAATGGAAGTTGGGTATAAACTTAAGCTGTAATATATCGCACTTATTTCTCTAATGGAGGTTAGTTTTTCTAGAATACGATATGCAGTTGCCACATATTTATCTACTTTAAAAGTCATACATAATTTTCTCTACTCTCTCACCAAAAAGTACTCTTGTCCCTGCTTTGGCTCTACTAAAAATGTTTAAGTTTTAGAGCAAAGTCAGGCAAACACATACATATAATATGAAAGAGCAAGTGGTACATGTGAGAATTCTTTTTCACATACATATTATAAAAATATAAAAATACTTATTTCGCAGGACTTTGTAAGGACATTAATAAATTTTTATTAATATCTTCAGATACCAATGCTGTTACTGCGAAAATGTTTAACTACGATTTCAGTTCAAAATATTTATTGAGATTTTTTTAAGGCTGTGCTATTTATTGCTGGAGTTAGGACGTGATTTTCATAACAAATAAGTAAATAATAAAATAATAATAGACAGTATTACAGTTATAAATCTATTTTTTTTATTTCTCTGTACTTAAAAGAAGAGTACGAAAATAAACAAAACAAATTGTTTGATTTTGTTTTGTTTCGTTTTTTAAAGTGAGCGAAAAAAAAAACAAAAACAATGATAACGATTGCTCAATTTGTTTTGTTTTGTTCTTGCACATGAGCATAAACCAGAAAACAAAGCTGATCGGCTGTAAGACGGCTACAAACAATATTAATTTAACCGTACGCTGCTAGAAAAGGAAATAATGGGAAATAAATGGAAACGTTTTGAAATATTTGCAGAGAACTCGAAATCATCATATAATCTAACTTTATTGCATTGTTATTTCACACATGAAATTTATTTTATGTAACTAAGCAGCATAACTATAACCGTTTATCGTAAGACAGCTCTCTTCTTTTTTTTCTTTAGCCAAACTTTTTTATCAATAAAATTTTTATAGAACTACTTTTGTGTATAATTTCTTTACAGAATAATTTTTCTATTAATTTTCTATAGGAAGAATTTTTACAGAAAAAAAATTCTATCAACGAACTTTATATTGAACTATAGAAAAATTTTTCGGCCGATAAATTTGGTATAGAAAAACTTTTCTATCGATTTATTTTCTATTAAAAGTTTTCTTGTCGATAAATTTATTTAGAATAGTTTTTCTATCGCTGAATTTTCTAAACAAAAAAATTTATATTACTAAATTTTCTATAGATCAATAATTCCATCCATAAATTTTCAATTAAAAATTTTTCTATCTGTAGATTTGTTGTTAAAAAATGTTTCTATTGATAAATATTTTATTGAAAAATCTTTCAATCGATTTTATCGTAAGCGATACGTCATAGAAAATATACTTTTTTATAGAAATTAAAATTTTATGTGCCTACCCATAGTTTAGAATTATCAAAATGCAAAAATTGTTGATAACTTTTTTAAGATGCGAGCTGTAAAATTTTACTGTAAGCGACAATTTACGTATGTAAAACAAATTTGAATATTGTAAAAAGCCTTCTCCTTCGCTTACAATTAAATAGAAAATGAGACTCGATTGATTGAAAAAAATGTTCTATCAATAAAATTTCTATAGAACCTTTTTCCAATCGATAAACTAAAAAAATTATCGATTGATTTTCAACAGAAAAATTCTTCTATTGAAAAATCCATGGAAAAATCTTTTTGTCGATAAATTTTTTATAGGAAAATTTTTCTATCAACAAATTTTCTTCAAAAAAATTTTATGATGCGCAACTTCAATAAAAAATAATATTTTATCGGTCGGTATTTTATTTTGGTATCGAGAAAATGTCGGTAGGAAAGTTTTTCTATCGAACAGAAAGAGTGTCTATCTTAAGGTATTGTAATGAAAAAGTTTTCTATGGGTATATTATTTATATTATCCCTTACAATCGTAGTGAAAAACTTGTGTTTATTATGTGTGTGTGCATATTTAGATTCCTAACAAACAATTAGACTTCAAGGCTTATGGCTCAGTTAGCCGACAGAAGTGGAATGTAACTGCAACGGTAGGCAACAGCTGATCGATATTGTTATGTGATAAGTAATATGATTCTTACATTCCCGTTACATCTCGATAACCATTTGCACTACTTTTCACATAACAATATCGATCAGCTGTTACCTACCGTTGCAGTTACATTCCATTACAGTCGGCTAACTGAGCCATAAGCCTTGAAGTACAATACGTTTTTCTGTTTAAAGGTGCAATCAGACGTGACATAACCATAACCATAACCACAGGAAGCTGCCGTTCGAACCAAACTAATGGGCAACACTGTATTTGATTATAGGTGACTCGTCATGGCCATTACCATAGAAACCAATTGAATTTTGTTTTGGTTATGGCTAAGGCACGTCTAATTGCACCTTAAAATAATAAAAACATCACTCAAAAAAGTCGTATGTCATAAGTTTAGAATAAATCATTTCAACATAAATATAAATAAGTGCTAAATATTTAATATATTACTTACTATATATCGAGCCTTATTTTCGATTTTATCGTAAGCGACAAAAAATTAAATTTTTTAGGAGAAGGTTTTTTTTTAAATATTCAAATTTGTTTTTGTACGTAAATTGTCGCTTACGATAAAATTGTACAGCCTGTATCTTAAAAGTTATTAACAATTTTGCCATTTTAGTAATTCTAAACTATGGATAGGCTCATAAAATTTTAATTTCAATAAAAAAATTATATTTTCGATAACATGTCGCTTACGATAAAATCGAAAAAAGGGCTCGATATACATACATACATACATATCGTTATATTAATATAGAAAGGCCCTAACTCATGATTTTTCTGAAATCGAGGTTTTTCTATATATTTCGATAGAAGAACATCTATGTATCGGAAAAAGCAATAATTTCGATTTCTGAAAAATAATGCGTTATAGTGTTTTCACACTGACGTTAACGATGAATTCACACTGCAAGTTTGTTAAATTCAGGTTTTAACTCACAGACTGTCTCAAATAAAATAAAATAAATCAGAACTGCGAGTATTTGTTGCGGTTTTTTTGCTGGTTTTTATAACACTTATTTGACAAACTGTACAAGAACTGTTTGTTTGTATGAAAAACTCGGTAATTTTTAAAACCAAGTTTTAACAGTTGGTGTCAACGTTAAAGCCAACTTTTACTAAAACCATGTCAGTGTGAAAACACTATTAGGGCCTTTCTATATTAAGGTAACGATATGTAGAATATATAAACAATACATCATTAGAATAAAATGAAAATTTAACGGATATTGTAAACTACAAAACAATTCGAAATTCTAACAAAAAACCTTCACTCTAAAACATTAATGAATACTGATCTGAACACACATTCATGATAATTTTATTTCTATATGTATTTTTTTGTTTTTGCAAATGTTCACTTCATCGCACGCATACAACACCAATTATGCAGTGGTCATTAGTGTACCTGAGTTGCACTTCGCTGTACCCTGTACCCTTTGAAATTTTTAGTCAAGCTACAGCGGTATTTAAGTAACTATTTAGCATTTGGATGACAATTCATATATATGTTTGTATGCATGTATGTATGTATGTATGTTTGTATTTATTTAAGCATTGCATGCAAGCAATAATCAACTTCAAAAATGACGAATTCACTCCTTTTTGTTTTGTGTTTAGCTGCAGTGATTTTAGACACAATATGACGAAAAAAAACTATTTTTTTATTAGTTTTTTTCTATTTATTTACATTGTTAATAGCAAAATTTACTTAGCGACATGTTGCTGTTTTTCCATAGATGTTAAATTGCAATAATTGTTTGGTTGCAATTGCATACATATGTATGTATATGCATACACATACATACCCTGCAGAAAATGCGAATAGTGAAATTATAGTGATTTACTAGTTACATTGTCAGTAGTACTACTGACCAGGTGTACCCCAGCCAATGTAATTATCTATTGACATTTAACATTAGCTTGTCATTGAAAATCCACCACTAGACTGTAGCAATACTGACTAAGTAGTTCTTTTGGGACCACATGGAGATATTGGCACCAAAGGTTCACTAGTAAATTTTAGGGGCTCTAGTCTACAATATCGATATTTCCTCGCTCAATGTCAATAGTAAAATTGTAGTGATTTACTAGTGACATTGTCAATAGTAAAACTGAATAGGTGTACCGCAGCCAATGTAATCGACCATATGGAGACATTTGAACTAAAGATTCACTAGTAATTTTAGTGACCCTCGTCTACAATTTTATAAGGGTTGGGCAACAAACTTAAATACATACATACATACATATGTACGTAAGTTTTTAACATTATTGCATAGCATAATAAAAGAGAAAAACAAACTATTGGCGCGTTCATTGACAATGTCACCAAAAATACACTAGAACTGCTGTCTCTAACGTATCTCTACTCGCGCATAAAAGGAAAGTTGTCGACATTTCAACTAGTGCAATTGTCGCTAGAAAAAAGAGTGTTGACATGGAGACATATGGTTCTAGGTTGACTAGAGGGTATATATATTATATATTTGTGTGTGTGTGTGTGTGTGTGTGTGTGTGTGTGTGTGTGTGTGTATTTGTTAGAATTAGTAACAATTGTTTTGTTTAACAATAAAATTTGGGTCAACGCATATTTATGTATGTATATATGTATGTAAGTAATTCGAAAAAAAACGTTACCTGCTACAGAGTTATAGAAAAATAAAATAATAATTTAAATCACTTTATCTGGGTATGACGTTTGCTAGTTGATGATGTGTGATGTCTAACAGGAAATGCATAAAAGGTGAACTTATTGAAATTGTTTAAATAAGGGGTAATTTTAAATGAATTTAATTAACTATTTTTTCAAAAAAAAAATAAAAAATAATTAAAAAGTCATGAAGTGTAAATAGAAAAACTTTGAAAAGCTTAAACTTTTCAAAAAGAAGTAGAGGTATAACTTTTAAGCGTAGACTAAAAAATTGACACGATCGTACTGTTTTTGATACAATTTGATAATCCCTTGACTAAAATATTAGTGTCCAAATAATTTTACTAATTTATTTATATTCACATGTCTACATGGTCTTAGAACCTCTAGTTTTAACAACTCTTTTGAATATGACATCATTATTGAATTTTACTTTTAACCCCCGACCAAAAAAGGGGTGTTGTAAGTTTGTAGTGTATATCTGTGTGTCTGTGTATCTGTGTGTCTGTCCGTGTCCACGTACAGCCCAAATGGCTGGACCGGTTTTGATTTAGTTTTTTCTGTTCGAAAGGTGAAGAAGTTAATAAGAACAAACATAGTTAAGAATGTTCTTAACTATGTTTGAAAAAATCGGTCCAGCCGTTTAGAAGATATCACATCTTTTCTAGATATATCGGGGATTTTTAAAATTTTCAGTTTTTGTTATTAATTATTATTATTCGAACTGTATTTGTTTCTATATTTATGATTTGATTAGGCTAAAGTTCTTATCGCCCCGTAAGACAAATTACATGTTATAATTATTAATGAACAAATAGCACCAAACGACAATGGCAATACTGTTGTAAACTTAGAGGTGGTAAAATTGAGCTTTCATTACAAAAAAAGCTTTAAGCAAATTTTAATAAAATGAATCAAATTCACATATTCCATTTTCACTGAAAATCTAAGTTTATATAAAGCAGATACAAGTTGTCGATCGAACGATTTCTCGTGACATCGTGGGCCAGGCCGTAACTGACACCACACACAGTGGACCAAACACAAAGAACGGTAATCATGAAGGTGCAGCAATCTTCAAAAACAACTAGTTGTTTCGTTCTGATAGTGTTTGTCAGAATATTTACAATTAACTTTGGTGTGTTGTTTGTTCATTAATAACTATCACATGTAATTTGACTTACAGAGTGATACGAACTTTAGCCTATTCAAATAATAAATTATTTAATTATGTTTATAAATGTACATATAAAATATGTAGCTGTTCTAATTGAAATACAAATATACTTCAGAAAATATAATACAAATTTTCAAGCAACTCAAAATCAATGTAGAACAGGCATTATCAAAATCAGTGGTGCCCATATAATAGTTCAATCGAGTGGTTATGGCTTCCCACATATAAATGTATGATTTTATGCTCATATGTCTCTCATCCAACACGCCTGCGACGGGTATCTATGATAACCTGATATATTCATAGTTTTTACTTGCACTGAAAGAAATTAGTCATGATTCATGACGTTCAATTAATAATTTATGATAAAAACGATTTATGTAATATACATTGCCTCTTCTGTTATTATTCATTTAAAGAACACAGAAAATATAATATAAGCATGCACTAGACTGTTTACAAGCTGAGAGATGATGGGAGAGAAGATAATTTTTATAAGAATAAAATTATGTTTTTGAAAAAGTTAAGTGGAAAGGAAATCAAGAAAAAAAAAATAGATCAATTACTTACAAGTGTTACATTCAAAGAGTAATTTAAATTTAATAAAAATGTCTTACCTTTCCTAAGCACTAGCTATTCATAGATAATACATACTAGGAAAATAAATGGTATTATTAGAAAGAACAAATTTCATTTTGATATACAAAACATTATCACGTAGCACAATACATCTATTTCAAAATAAACGTCATCCACAGCAACCTCTTCCAACGCCGACCATACAAAATAATTGATAATCGTTCGATAGCGCAATTCATTCAATAGTAACAGCCTCATTCTCGAAAAAGAAAGGTCCATTGACCCCTACAGACCACAACCCGCCGAGGTTCACTCAGGGTGATTGCTCAATTATTTTCCATATCAGCAAAAACAAAACATTGTTGATGTTTGGTAAGCATGAACTCTTTTGTAAACTGAACTTAAAAAGCCCTACAACATAATCCTTTATCTTGGGCTTACCTCATCACTACGGGCTACAACAGCAACAGTCTCACTTGTTTTTGAGCAACGTGCACGAGTTCTATTTTTCACATCAGTAAGTTGTCCCAATAGCTCATATTGTTTTACCAGTTTCACAATAGTTTGAAAAAGTTTTTGCTTCATAACGACCCAACCCCCTTTAGTTCTGCGAATTATGACTGTGAAATTTTGGCAATTTTTGTTCTTGAAATGTTTAACATTCATTTTCTATTAATGACTTTCTTATGATATGTCAATTAGTTACAGCTTGAGTCATGACAACTGGTAAAATGGCGGGCTATTACATGGAACGTCTTATTGGAATACCTGTAAGTAAGATTTAAAGAACGGATTAAACAGATTAAACGACTTTTTAGTGTGCTTTCTCTTTGTTATTACCAATGCAAAGGCAAATGATTTTTGGAGGGCACTAATATTTAAAACACCTTACACGAGAAATGTTCTCTTGAAATGATTTTGTACAAAAAAAAAATTAAACTTATGCCCTAATTCTGTTCGATGAATGTATCGTCTAGTCTATGGACGAAAAGAAGAAGCAGTTTTGATTCTTTAAAACGCTTATTATTTATTGTCTGTGCTAGAAGGTTCGTGTATTTGCTTTATGATTTTGTTCTAAACATTATAGCCAACACATATTTTTTCATATATTTTTCAAACTATTTTATAATAATTTAATTGATTTTTTGTGTTTTAAAAACATGGCAATAATATTTATATTCTTCATTGTCAAAGACAACAACCATTTTTGAAGAAAATAATTTAGAGACTTCAAAGACAAGAACTCAGAAGCATTTTCAAACAAACACTTCCTAAATCTTCTTACTGAATTAGGGCATTAGCTAAAAAATTTATTATTTATCGTAACTCATATAAAACATTAGATATTATTGCGTGTGCATTTTTTCAACGGGAAAATCAAAAGATTCTTTGATGATTATTATATCCACATGGGAATATTCACAGAAAAGTCCTCCTTTAGGTAACGTGACATGCATTGCTTGGTGTCGTAGCCTATTTTTTCAAAAGAAAACTTTTTTGCACGTTGGTGTGGAGCATAATTTGCTCTACATTTAGTAAAAAGTAATACATGCAGTTGGCGTTGGGCGATCTGTCCTCCTGGTCCAGCAGTAAAGGACTGGGAGTCAACCCAGTGGAAAACAAGCTAGTCCTCTTTACCAGAAAATAGAAAGTAGAAGGCTTTGTACTGTCCAGGATGGGAGGGAACAAAGCTGAGAATATCAGAGGGAGCTAAATACTTTGTTTGTAGAAAGCATTGGGTGTGTTCGGAAATGCATCACTGTATTGCAAATGGAATTATAAATGTCCTAAAATGGTTCACTGAAATAGATAACACACAAAAAATTTCAAATATCGTGTACAGACATGATTACTACTAAAACAGACTATCAGCAAACTTTTATTGTATTTTAAATAAAAGTTTGCACGTATGATGCAGAGCAGTAATGCATTTACGAACACAGCCTTTGTACTGCCCAGGATGGGAGGGGTGGAGCTGAGACTAGAAGAGGGAGCTACATGTGGAAAAGGAACACGCAGGAAAGGCTAAAGAAAGGCTCAATGCCTGCTACGCATGCAGGAACTCCATAGAAAGGAACTGGGGTCTGCAACCAAAAATAGTAAACTGTATTTACACATCGGCCGGTTATTTCCTATGGTTGTGTGGTATGGTGGGAGGCATTGACGAAGGAAAGTCACATGAGATTACTAGCTAACGTTCGGAGATGTGCCACGATGGGCATCAAATGTGCTCCGAAGAGCACACCTCAGGCTGCTTTGGTCGTCATTCTTCATCCACTTCCTATAGAGGAATTTGTGGTGGGAAAGGCAACCAGAAGTCTCCTTAGACTCGTAGAAACAGGTTTGGTGATGACAGGAATAACAGGTCACACAGCAATCTTAAATGAGATCAGTTTTAGTGATAAGTGATCCGTAACCCCTTTGCTTACGAACTATAAGGTCGCTGAAATCAATTTTAGTAGAACACTTTCACTGGTAATTCCGGATAGGGGCTATTGGGTCAAATCCGATACTACTACATTCGTAGTTCTTTCAGACTGCCGAAAGAATGCAGCGTTTTCCAGGTTGAGATCTTGGCGATCCTCAGGGCCACGGAGTTGGTGGCCAGGAATGTAGCTGAAGGTGAGAAGGTAACCTTCTACGTCTACAGCCAGCCAGCGCTAAAAGCTTTGAAGGGACACAATGTCAAATCGAAACTTGTTAGTGACTGTAGGAGAGCCATCAACTTGCTTATGGATAAATATATTATTAGACTATTGCCCGTAATTTATGCACACAGATAATTTACCTAATCTTTTTACCTACGAGTTTGCCTTATAAAATTTGACTTACACGATAGATATGTATCTTTACACTAATAGATATCTATGGGTAGAAATTACGGGCTTATGTTTTGTTCCTCGGCGCAGCAGTGTTGAGGGAAATTAAATTGCAGATGAGAATAGGGTCGGCATTAGATTACGGAATGTCAGACAGATAGGAGAAATTACCGAGAGGTCATTACTATAGGGAACTCAGTAATTTGAAATCCATTTTAAGAAAATTTTTAAATAAAATACATTTCAAACTCATTTTAAATTGGGGGAATAAGTTTAAAAATTGTTGCAACATGAATGTCATTTTAGCAATTTGCAAACAACAAATAGGTTTTCAGCAACTACATTCAATTGACATGTTTTTAAGAAAGTATTTCTTATCGAACCATAACCGCTAAAATAGCTTAAGCGACACATTCTTTAGACCTCGTCTTTTTTTACGAAAATCTATTATTTACAATCGCTAATAATCGATTTTGGTAAAAAATATAAAGTTCGAAAATTATATCGCTTAAGCTTTTTTGGCGCTTATGGGACGATATATCTTATTTTTAACGCGTACAAATCTATATATAAATAGGCAAGTGAAAAAAGTTAAGAACCATTTTAACTGAATTAAACTCAACGTATTCGCTTGATTTTTTTTTGTTAGATATATTGACAATAGGAGCAGTGCAGAATGTATTTTTTCTTCTACATTTTTGTGTCTAAGATAGTTAAAAACAGTTAAGAATATTAGCCAATCATAAAGCCATGATTTCTCTTTCTCTCTTAATTTGCTAAAAAAAAATTACAACAATTTGGCTTGGCAACTCCATAAACACTCAGAAGGAAAAACGTATTTTATTTGTTCATTCTATTCTTATTTCCATCTTTCTATGTACTTAAACGATTATTGCTGAAACTAATAAAATTTGGATATTTAAATAACGAGTGGTACTGTATTATTTTTCTTTAGATGCTTAAAAATAATATATTTTTTTAATTATTAATAACTTTGATTAAAGTTAAATTCACCTACAGCACAAAGTAAGTTTTTATTTTTGGTTTATATTGTGTGCGTTTTGTTTTTGTTCATTGTTTTCCTTATTTTTCTGTGCTTGAAATTACTGAACATACTGGAATGTTGGAATATGATGGAATGTTGGAATATGATGGAATGTTTATATTATTAGGCTAGCATATTCGTACATATATATGGGGTCTTTCTCAAAGAATAGGGAATAGAAACTTTTTTTGTAACAAACGTTTTAATGGGGAGTCTAAAACTTTAGAGAAAAAGCGTTCAATGAAAAAATAAACGAATATTTTTGTTTTTGGCAATAATAATGAATATGAAGTGAAAACACTAGGAGCAAATATCTAATTACATTTAGTTCAAAAAGTGAACAACTTTTTTTAAATAGTTTGCTTAAAATCTATTCTTATTTATGCCGATAAATGAAATTTTAAATTCGTATTTAGTAGTTAAGAAAGTGGTTTAAGAGAGTGGTTTACCTTGGAGTCTATACATATGTATATTTGAATATAGTTTTTAAATTGTGTTTTAAATTCATCAAACTTTAAATATTTTCATTCTATTCTCCACCTCTGTGCTTAATGGTTGATTTTCAACCACTGGGCGAACACTAGTATAATTAATCACTCCAAATATTATATTTTCCCTCTCTTTTATTTTTCATTTCGACGGAACTTGTAACTGAAGGACCTAATTCTCGAAAGTAAATTCATGATTGATAATATGTTTACCCATACGCATTTTTGCTTCGCTGAAAATATTAAGTATATGTTAATAAATTGAAATATTGAAATTAATTATTTCAGTTAAAAAGTAACAGCCTTATAAATAATTTGAAGTGCAATTTTTTTTTTGTTGTAAACTTTGAGTTAATTAAGAATAAAACATCAGATATTTGGAAAGTCTCACATCCGTTTCGAAGTTCTTTTATTTTCTATTACTATTAATTACTTTTGTAGCATCAGTTATTGACCTGCACAAGACTATTTATAAGACCTTTCAAGACATGCGACATTTTTCAAACGCTTTACTACAGCGAAATATTCTAAAATAAACGCTAAATAACACTGTTGGCAATATTTTTTTGGAGTTCTTTGTCTTGCCAACAGTGTTTTTTAGCGTTTGTTTTAGAATATTTCGCCGTAGTAAAGCGTTTAAAAAATGTCGCATGTCTTGAAAGGTCTTATAAATAGTCTTGTGCAGGACTTTAGCATCAATTAATAGTTATTTGATGGTTAAAGTCTAAAAATTTTTTCTTGAGCTTCTTTAGTTTTAGTTAATTTTATTTTTGCTGTTTCTACCACAAACACTTAACAAATGTGTAATGTATGAAATCATTATTTAAATTTAACCTTATTTAAAATATATTTAATTGCATACAATTATTTAGTTGGCAATTTAAAGCCAAGAGTTTTTTTCAGCAGCAACGGCAACGGCAACGGCAACAGCAACTATTATCAAGCTAAGCAAATAAAATAACTAAATCCAATGTCATTTGCATTACATATTAATGACATAATGACAAGAGAAACATAAACATTAACACTTTGATTTTAATCTTGTGTATTTAAAATGGTTGGTTTTCGTTCTTTGCTAAATACATACAACTATTGGGGTTGACGCTAAATATAAAATAAAACATACTTATAAATATGTATATAGTATATGTATATTGTATATAAAAAAACAATGAACTCCCAACAATGCCACAACAAACTACTATAAGATATTCTAAACAACACAAAGTTCAATTCTTAATTCTAAACATTAGGATTAAGAATAGAATAAAATAGAAATATGTACATATATATGTATGTACTTACCCTGCAGTCAGACTGGGGCCAAATGCCTCTATGTCAACACTAAAACTCTAGTAGTAGTTACGTTGTCTACAATTTCTCTTCTATTCGTCAGTATAAAAGAAAGTGAGACATTAGATGTGGCGTATTTCTGGTGGATTTTGCAAAAACTTATCAATATTCATATATTTGTATGTACGTAAGGTATAGATATGTATGTACCACTAAATGTCTGGTTGGTATGTCTGCATGTTCCCATAAGAACTATGTAGTCACTATCTAGTCAATTGTTTTAGTGTTACTAGTAGATTTTCAATGACAAGCACATGTTAAATGTCTATAGCATAAAGTATTGTATGGGGATTAATTAGAGAGTAGTACTGGTGACAAAGTCAAAAGCGACTCAGTACATTTTCACCATCGACATTTCCTTCAGGGTATGTATGTATGTATGTATGTACATATATGTATGTATATATGTATATGTACAAGTGTGAGTACTCGTACATGCGGTGTGTAACTACTCAAAATGGCACTAATAACCTTGGTTTACTGCAAACACTATGAGTGACTATGAGTTAAACATTTTAAAATAAACAAATTACACATATAAATAAATAACTTTTACGACTTATTCTTAAACTTGTAACAAATCTCTTAAATGAATTAAGAATTGCATGAAAGAAAAACAACTTGTATCAATGATTCCAATATGGTTTTAAAGACAAGTTTTAAATTATTTAAAAAAAACGCATTTTCTAGGTTAATGTTAAAGCCTACTGCTAAATTTTGTTTTACAAAAGCCTTGTACACACGAATGTTTGTTGCTCAAAAAAGAAAATGTTAAGGTGACATTTTTTTTAAATTATGATTGAAATTTCAATTGGAAGTTTCATTTGTGTTTTTTTTAGTTAATATAACGTTATTTTTTTTTTGTTTGAAATCAATTTGTATTGGCGTTTATTGACCATGTGTGTATTGAATTTGCTTAAAATCAATAATAGAAAAAAAAGTTCTAAATTTTATGTATTTTATAAACAAAAGAATTGAGCTCATGGTTAACATAGTTTTTTTTAGCTATGTACGAGTATATGGAATTTTTATATAAATTTATCTTAAGTATTATTTGTTTCATTTATTCGCAACTGAAGAAAATGCTTTAAGAAAAATTAAAGAAAAAAAATATGGTTGCATTTATGGGTTTTTGGTTAATGGTACGCGTATTAGCGGTTAAGGTAAATCAAAATGACAGACTGTCATGTCAACTTAAGGAAATTGTCAAATAAAAGCTTATTATTAATGCTTGTCTCAACAATTTATGCGAGCTTAAAGCCAAAAAATAGTAAATAAAAACCAGAATATATTCCATACATACATACATAAATACTCGTATAAAGCAATAGTGAAGAACTTGTTAATTATGAATTTAAATATTATTAATCATTTGCAAACCCTTACGATATGCTAAACAATTTAATAGGCTTAATAACTGTTAAAATGAAATTAAAAACTCAACTATTGAAGAAGAGAGAAGAGAAGTAATAGTAAGAAAACCAAACAGTATTGCCAGAATTTATATTAAATTTATTATAATTTTGATAGAAAAACATAATTTATGATTTTTTGATATCGACCTTGATTTGATGATAAGTTTAACCTAAATAGGTATCACGTTCTGAAAATAAGTTTTTATCAGGGATCGCAAATAACGATTATTTTCCAAATTTAAACTAAAAAATCACAATAATAGAGACAGACGTGCTACGTGCACGTCTACATGGACTACCTATAGATGCAATGATTTTTATTTTTTTGATTTTTATTTATTCCTCACAAAATAACAATTATTTCTTGATTTTTATTTATTCCTCAGAAAATAACAGTTATTTTTTGATTTTTATTTATCCCTCACAAAATAAGAGCTATTTTGTGACTTTTATTTATTCCTCACAAAATAGCAGTTACTTTTTGATTTTTATTTTTTTGCTCAAAAAAATTTTAATTTTTAAAATGAATAAATAATAAAAAAGTAAATTTAATTTAACATATAAGAGTTTTTTTTTGCAGACTCTGGCGATAAATTCAATTTTAAATCGGTTAATATTAATTTTAACGCAAAAATTACGCTTTCTACATTTTAAAAATTAGGCAAAAAATAAAAATCAAACAGTCACTGTTATTTTGTGACGAATAAATAAAAGTCACAAAATAACTCTTATTTTGTGAAGTATAAATAAAAATCAAGAAACAATGATTAAAAAGTGATTTTTAAAATAAAAATTATAACCGTTACGGTCCCTGGTTTTTATAGAAAAACTTATGAAATTCCAGTTTGGTAAATCGCTCAAGTATTGGCTTCAAGTAAAAATTGTATATAATTTTTATAGTTTATTGTCTAGTACCATCAGTAGGGGTGTCAGATATGGCGATTTTTCGCCAAGCGTGGCGATTTTGCAACTTGTTTGGCGTCGAAATTTTTGGTTTGGCGACAGGGCGATTTTTCTGGCGATAAATAAATTTGTTGGCGACGGCTTGGGTCATGCCCAGCGGTGACGTTTTTATTTAAATCCCATAGTCATGGTACTCGAAACCTCGAAGAGAAGATAAAAACAAATGTATTAAAAAGGACTCTTGTATTTTTTGATTGCATGATGATATTGTTCCATAATGAAGATTTTACTCCATTAAAATTATGTTTGAATCTCTTATCAATTTAAGCTATTAAAAAAATGTTTTGTTTCACTTCATATGCGTAAAACATTGTTTAAGGATATACAATGCAGCATTATATTTCAAATGCTTGACTTTGTATTTGGTGGGTAGCTTTGCCACCTAAATAATACTAATAAGCATACAACCACATTGCCCACCACTTGCGTAGGATTTAAGAGAAATTACCATGTGTGGTGTCTTGTGGACAGCGATGGCAACTTTTTATAACCCAAACGCGCTATTACGCTTCTGAAAACGCACTAGAACGCGCTAAGTTAAAGCATTGTAAACTATTTATAACCAAAACGCACTATTTTGCCACGCGCTAAATTAAATTTTAATAAAAGTCGATGTATGTATTAGTAAATACGAATTGGTTTTTTAGTAACTCATTTTCAGATTTTGAATACTGATTCTTCGAAATTATATCCTAAATAAACAAAGAATATAGAATCAGAATCGGCTTCCAAATAATCGAAATCCTTAGTTTTTTTAATTTCATTTGTGAACTTTCTAACAAATCATAAATTGTCGAATAGTTTTGTGATGCAAAAGCTTTTTCTACTCCATCTAGAATAGATGCTTAATAAGTTATGTAAATTTTTGGGTCATTACACCCAGCAAAAATTACTGCTTTCAAGAAGCGTTTTTTTTTTGTAAGGGAGACAATATTACAGAATCAATTACTGTTGCGCATGAATAAGGCATTTCTTTGTTCGAGATGAGCCAACTAGAAGCAATACATTTAGCTTCCAAAAAGCCATGAATTTCTTTGTCTTACTAAAGTGCTTCACAGAAGTAATGATATAAAATTTTTGTGAAAGCCCGCTTTACGTTAGTTCTTTTTAGAAGCATTTTTCGAAGCTTTTGTTATCAAGTAAGCAATACATTGCTTCCCTCAGTTGTTAGTGCTTCCAAATCAGAATTTTTCTTGCTGGGTACTAGTATATATTTTTAGTTAGTTGTGAAATGTCAAAATATTTGCCATTTACAGCATTAAAGTGCGTTTTTAATTCTAACCACAGTCGAGTGAATTCTATTTGCCACAGAGTTTTGGATACTAGAAAATTGTTAAATTTATGCAAAAAAAGTAAAAATATATTGAAGAGAAATGATGTTATTGACTTTATACAAAACGCGCTAATTTAGGGCGTTTTTTACTAAGCGCGCATAGTTAAAACGCGCTAAATTGGCATCGCTGCTTGTGTATGATGCCTGGTCTATTTACAATTGTAACTACTAACGACAATGCTCATCAAAAGATAACGAGATAGAGCGATGAACTACAATTTAATAACTGTCGGCTGGATAAATGGTTTCACATTGGCACAGCAAACCATATTTATTGATAAAATTATGTAAATAAAGTTGAGTAAAATAAAAAGAAATAGAATAAAATAAAATAAAATATTCAATCACATAAAATAAAATTATAACAATAATTCAACAGTTCTTAGAACGAAACAACAATATAAATTTGTTGTACTGTTGTACCATAGGCGCACCCTTTTGAAAATTAATGCCTTTCATCAGTCATCTCGCACTCTCTTACTGGTTATAAGGCCTTATTCATACAATATATTTTTTATTTATAAAAGCTTTGTGAAGCAGATTTTCGTAGAAAAATATTGTTTTAAATTTAACGTACAAATTGTTCACAAAATTGAGAACATTTATTAAGAGCAATTCCCGTGTATGGTGTTTTCAGGATACCTGCTCTACATCCAAAATATATTAACATATACATACATATCTATGTATGTATGTACGTACATATGCACATATTTAGTAAATTTTTAAACTTTGAAGAAATTTAAAAGTGAATAAAAAACATTTGCTTTTTACTTAAAAATTTGTCTAAAAAAACAAAAAACACACACATACGACTACTTTAGGTTTTAAAACAAATTTTTAAGTAAAAAGCAAATTCCTTTTTTTTATTCACCTTACTTACCCATTGTCAGAAGTGTACATTAGAGCGGTTCGAAAAAAAATTGTGCCAGTCACCCCCTAGGATTAAAGATAATGTAAAAACAATTCCAAAAAAAATTTTTTTATTTTTTTGCCACGCCTACAAATGCCGCCCTTTTAATATTTTGTTCACTGTGTCGCCATTTTTAGTCCGATCATAACATTTTGTATACCGCTGTTTATGGCTCTGGATTTGCTACATTTCTGTGTTTAATAGTTTTTTAATACCACGTCACATTCGAGTCATGACTTTTAAAAACTCGGTTCGTACCCACCTTAATGCTAATTATTTTTGAACGAAAATAAACCGAGTTTTTAAAAGTCATGACTAGAATGTGACGTGGTATTAAAAAACTATTAAACACAGAAATGTAGCCCATCCAGAGCCATAAGGGCGGCATTTGTAGGCGTGGCAAAAAAATAAAAAAAAAATTTTGGAATTGTTTTTACATTATCTTTAATCCTAGGGGGTGACTGGCACAATTTTTTTTGTATGGAAGGCGAACCACTCTAGTGTACATACCATAATTGAAATTTATTTGCTGGTGATTTGTGTCTGTTCAAAATTTGTGGTTTACTACTGATGATTTGGTTGAAGCGCCAATGAAATGTGTATATGTATAGACATGCTAAGCCACCAGCAAATAAATTTCAATTATTGTATGTAAATTTTTAAAATTATATAAATAAATTCTACCTTCAATAAAACTACGTAAATTTTTTTAAAGTAAATTTTTTATAGCTTTGATTGAAAAATTTGCAAAAAATTTAAATAAAGCAAATTCGCTCTCATAAGGCGTGAATGATGAAATGACAATTCTGAATAAGAATTTCAAATTAAGACACGTGTCACATTTTTTTTTTTATTATGCAATAATTTTCCAAATCTTCTGTTTTCAATCTAAATATTCGAAGAAAAAATATATGTATCATAAAACTTTTTTTAATGCTATGAACGTGCTATTTTCAAAAAAAAAAAAATAAATAAATAAGAAATTTTTTGTATAACAAAAACAATCTACCGGTTTTCAAGGTTATCCAGACACACATCTCAGTCAGAGACAGACACACAGAAATAAAATAAGCCAACGGTATACAAAATTTCTTATAAATAAAATACTACAACGAAACAACCGCTTAATGATATTGCCGTTTTATTTTTTCTTCATACCTATTTGGGCAATATTTACTTAATCATTTAAGCATGGTTTTAAGTTGGTGCCTTTTGAGCATGTGTTTAAAAGTTCGTCCATTCAACAACAGCCAACTAACCAGTTGACCACGGCTTTCGCTAATGATATCGATTTCGAATATATCTCGAACATTTATCGTGTAAAACTATCGAGAGTGACACTCTAAAATTAATCGAAAAATGTTCACCTGTCGCTCAGTTTTGTCCCAAAAAACCTTCGATCTCGGATTTCGTTAGCAATATCAAAAGTGAGAGATTATCGAATTAATTTCGATACCGCAAAAATGCAGCAGAAAAAGTAAAACGTCATATTTTTATTTATTTATTTTAACTGACTTATTTTATTGATTTGTTTAATTCCGTAACTTACGCTGCAGGCTTTGAACTTGGTACCTCCATTCTAACAGACTAGCACACATCCACTATGCTATCGTGGCAAATTTTTTTCTGTTCAATTATTGCACATATGGAGGTATGTGTTCTTATTATATTTTTTAACTTACAGTGCTGTCATGCTTCGAACTTGGTACTTCTAGACTAATAGGCTGACACACTTCCACGCAGCTACCGTCACACATTCGAAAAACTTTCGAGAGAAGTTCAGAGTTCGGAGCTTTAGTGGACATTCGAATTTTTTTTTCGATTTGCGAAAAAATATCGAACAATTTTGTTTCGAAATTTCATCGCTTTAGTGAGCATTCGTTTTTTGTCGAATCTCAGGTCAAGTGGGTAAATGTTGAGTTAGGGTGTGCATGTGTGTGTGTATTTTTACATACTTAACTGTATTAACAAGAAGATGAACAGGCAGCGACAACTTGAGATTGTTACGTCATTTATTTTCGAGAGCAAATATCGAAAGGAAAAAATAAGTAAATTTTTTAAATAAACACTAAACATAATACACATTTAGTATCTTGTTAAATAATAAGCAACACATGGTGTCATTTTTCATAGTTTTTAATTTTAACTGCTAAATACACAGCAGTGAAGCTTTACACTTACATATAAGTATATAAAATTGAAACTGCAAAAAATATAATATCTGTATACTGGTTTTAAATAACTTTAAAGTATAAAAATTTGCTAACGTAAGTTATCTTCTTTTTAAAAGTTCATGTTATAAATCTGATATCTGTTTAGCATCAAGATTTATTTCTTTAATTATTCACAATTTTAAAATGCCCAATGATTCGTCGTTTCATCCTAAACAAAGAAAGTGGGTGTCTTTGTTTGTAAATTTTGTATAGATAAATTAATGTTAAATATTACTGCAATATATTGATTTTCTTGTTTTAAATCAAAATTTAGGTCATCATCAGGTTTTTGTAATATATTTTTTTTATTTCCTCTCGTTAGTTTGTTTTGCGTGATGCATCTTTCAAAAGGGTTTTATTGACTGAGTCTTAGTATCTGCATCTGTGTAAAGTTTTTTTTTTGTTTATGTCTTTTTTTGCTAGTGGTCTCTTATTGGTGTTTATGTTGAATGCTGAAGCTTACATCACCTTTAAAAGCTGCTAATTTTTTAAATATTCACGCACTTGTGAGATTATGAGATAGTTTTTAGCTTGTGCAATATTATTAAAATATATTGGCGATTTGTTTTTTAAGGTTAAAAGGGAGTTGCAATACCATAATTTTAGATAAAATTGTAATAAAAAGCTGACCAATTATCTATATAAAAAATTGGATCAATTCAATTCATATTAAAGAAAAATGTGTCTTAATGTTTTGGATTTTATTTTATTTGAGATTTCTTACAACAATAGCTTGGAAAGTACTTTCTAATCAAACGAATTCTTATGCTTTGCATGACAAAAAAAGGGGGATAGTGACATGTGACAATTCAAAGAAATGTTTTTGACTCTCGACTAAAAAAGTATGAAGTGTTTCTTCAAAGCTCAAAAGTAAAACATGGCAGATTTCCTAAAACAATATTTACAATAAATTTAATAAACTATAACGAAAGCACAGATGTATTATTGTGTACGAGTAGTATTATTACAAAAGTATAAGTTGTTTCGTTTTTCTTAAGTATAAAGTTTATAACATGCTTAACAGCTGCTACATACTTCTATAAGAATCTTTTTTTTTAGATTCAATTAATGTGTTTTAATTTTTCATGTTTTTAAACTACTAAAAATAACACTGTGATACACAAAAAATATTCAGGGATTCTAATGTACCAATTCTATTTTGTTGGAGTCCATGGATGACGAAAATACCGTTGGTTTTTTTAGGTCACTTCATAAACTGATTTTATAACGGTAAATGTAGTGAAAAACGGGGTTTCTTAGATTTTCAGTTGTAACTTCTTTGTTTCCCAACGGATTTCTTTTAACTTTTCGTTGGTGAAAAGAATAGAATATTATCTTTCAATAAAGATATAGTTTTTGTAAATCGACTAAGAAATGGCTAAGTTACAGTCGTTGAAGTGTACAAAAAATCCATTAAAAAGTATTCTTTTGTAACTCATAAGCAACTTATAGCCTGAGGAAAACAAAAGAATACTTTTTTAATTGGTTTTTTGTACACTTCAACGACTGTAACTTAGCCATTTCTTAGTCGATTTACAAAAAATATATCTTTATTGAAAGATAATATTTGAGCCTTTTAACCAACGAAAAGTTAAAAGAAATCCGTTGGGAAACAAAGAAGTTACAACTGTTTAAAACTGAAAAGCTAAGAAACCCCGTTTTTCACTACATTTACCGTTATAAAATCACTTTATGAAGTGACCTAAAAAAACCAACGGTATTTTCGTCATCCATGGACTCCAACAAAATAGAATTGGTACATTAGAATCCCTGAATATTTTTTTTCTCAACTTTTGTAGCACAGTGTAATCAAAACGAACAACTGTGCACTATAGTTCCAGAAATTTGTGTAAGCTTTTTTTAAATAATGCATTTATTTTCTTTTGTTTCGTAAAATTGTCTGTATTAAATCTTCAAAAAGTAGCCCTACAAACTAAAATTTATATACATACCCATACATATGTATGTATAATTAAAATTAAAATATATAAAAACAATATTTATAATTATTTTACAAAGTGTGGTAATAACGAAATGCAAATCAATATTTTCTGAATTGGTACATCTGCTTTATTTATAAATATGTAATATGATTAACTGTCATGCTAAAAAAAAACTCTAAAAAGTTGGGTCTTTTAATTTCAAACATAGTTATCAAACTTGTTTTAACATTAATTTAATTAGTAAAATATATTGTATATTTTACTAATTAAATTTTTATATAAAATTATTAAAAATAAAAAAAAATTTAAATTTGGAGGGAATGCAAAACGTCTTCAAAAATAAAGCACGTGCTTTGTAAATATAATAAATTATCTGGGACTCTGAAATGAACCATAGGCTACTTTTTTCAACCACACACCAATTTTGCAGCCAATTTATATAGCTATGCCATTAATGTCACGGCACAGGAGTTGGGACATGATTTTCATAACAAAAATAATCTACACTATTACAGCTATAAATTTTTTTTTTTTTTTTATTTCCTTGTACTTAAACTCAGAGTACGAGAATAAACGAAACAAAATGTTTGATTTTGTTTGTTTCGTTCTTTGGAGTGAGTGACACGAAAACAAAACAACAACAATGAGAAGGATTGCTCAATTTGTTTTTGTATTGTTATTGCACATGAACTCAAGCCAGAGAACACAGCCGATTGGCTGTAAGCCGGCATTTATAGCATTTTTATTTAACACATTAAGTTTGTTTTATCTAGCTAAGCAGCATAGCTATAACCGGGTGTCCTATGACACCTCTCTTCTCTTTTAAATTATATTTCCCTTCCACATAGTTTTTAACAGATTTTATGCTTTAAACGAGCATTACTTCACCATTTGTGGACGAATTTTACAAAAAAAAAATTTTGCATATTGAAAAGGTAAGGGAAATTTACGCAACCCAACAATTGATTCTCAAATTACTTTGTCGTTTTTGGACCAATTTTTACAATCCTTTTCGAAAAAACAATTTTTTTGAGATTAGAGGAGGGGAAACAAGGTTCCCGCTCCAAAAATAGATTATCAAATAACTTTGTCAGTTGTGGACCAATTTTCAAAACAAATTTGGCGTATGTAAAAGTTTAATTGAAATCGATTTTTTTGCAAATTGCGTTTGCAAAGTGCCCACCCCAAAAATTGTCTATAAAATATTTTTGTTATTTGTGGACCAATTTACAAAAAATTGTTTGCATATGGAAGAGTTCTACTAAATATTTTTTTATTGTTGTGAGAAGGGGGCGAAATGTACCTCCCAATTTTTTTCGTTTGTAGACCAATTTTCAAAATAGTTTTTACATAAGGAAGAGGCTCACTAAAAATCGAAAATTACCCGCCCCAAAAATTGATTATCAAATAACTTCGTAATTTTTGGACCAATTATCAAAATGGTTTTTGCATGTGGAAGAGGTCCACTAATTTTTTTTTTCAATTGGGAGGGGGTGAAATTTGCTTTATCCTTTGTGAACCAATTTTCAACTTTATTTTTGCTTATGGAAAATTTTGTTTTTTTTTTTGCAAAATAGGCAGGGTAGCAAAGCACACTGGATTAGGCTAGTTTAATATAACACACTAAAATAAAATAAAATCAAATCAAATCAAATATAAAATAAAAGAAAAGGAAATATAGCTAGATGCAATAAAATAAAATTCAATAAAATTTACAGTAAAATCTCAAAATAAATAGATTTTGCAAGATTTTTTTCGGTGTTATCGAAGATATATGTACATGAAAAATTAATAATATCGAATTATATTTATTTGACAAAAAGCCTTAATTTAACTTGAAAATTTTGCTTGTTTCTATGGTTAAGCACTTAAGGAACTCGTCAGTAGACTTTAACCCAAAAAAAAATTATGTAATAAAATAAATAAAATAGAAGAATATATGTGTACATAAAAAAAATTTAAGTTGGCTGCATAGAGTACACTGTCATGACGGCTTTATTTTCGTTCAAAAATTATTTAGCATTAGGGTTGGTACGAACCGAGTTTCTAAAAGTCATAACTAGAATGTGACGTGGTATTAAAAAACTATTAAAGACAGAAATGTAGCCCTTCCAGAGCCATAAGCACCGGTATACAAAATGTTATGATCGGACTAAAAATGGCGACACAGTGAACAAAATACTAAAAGGGCGGCATTTGTAGGCGTCGCAAAAAAAATTAAAAAATATTTTTGGAATTGTTTTTACATTATCTTTAATCCTAGCGGGTGACTGGCACAATTTTTTTTTTATGGAAGGCGAACCACTTTAGTGTACAGTGCAATATTTCATGTAACTATTATTTGAATAATTCAATCGCAGTAGTTTCAATTACGCTGTGAGTGAACAAGTACCAGGTACGGAAATATTGCTCATTTCTAATTCTGATGGATTCACGTAAAAGTTTTGTTCTTAAATCTTTTGTTTTGTTTGTTTTAAAATTTCTATTTTTAACCCCCGACTAAAAAAAGGGGTGATATAAGTTTCTAGTGTGTGTCTGTGTATCTGTGTATATGTGTGTCTATCCGTGTCTGTCCGTGTCCACGTACAGACCAAACGATTTCGATTTAGTTTTTTTTCTGTTTGAAAGGTCACTTGATCGAAAGGGTTCTTAGCTATGTTTCAAAAAAAATCGGTCCAACCGTTTAGAAGATATCACATCTTTTCTAGATATATTCGGAGGTTTTTAAAATTTTTAATTTTTGTAATAATGAAATTTTAAATATTGAAAACTATTTCACAAAAGCATCGAAATCAAAAAATTAATTTAAGAATGAAATATTTTAAAAATATTTTTATTTGTATCAAGGTGTATCTAACTAGGTGGCAGCGTTACTTCAGCTGATAATTTTTTGCTCTATGTGCTTTGTAGCTGAAGAATGTCAAAAACTTCGATTTTGTTTTGGTTTTAGTACAATTATTTTTATGCTTTTGACATTCTTCGGTTCTTTATATAGCTATCTTTGCCGTATTTTTGTATAAAAAATCCTTTCGCAGTCACCTGTATAATTACACCATGATTTGTATGTACATATAAATATATGTACATAAACTGAGTAAGAAGATTTCTTAGTCACAAAAAATAAAGCTTATATTGTTAATAGGTCAAAATGTTGTTTAAAAGATATTTCCTTTATAAAAGTAGTTATATAAAATTATTTTATAATTTTTATTTGCTTATTTGGTATTTTTTTTTGTTAGTTCCTTTTAACAACTTTATGCCAATGTGTTTTAAATTTGTCTAATAAAGTCCTTGAGTCCTACTCACAGCAAACGCTTCAGTTAGCCTTAAAAACAGACAGCTGCTGAAATTGTTTTAGGCTGAAAAGCAACTAAAATTTGTGATAAATTAACTAACCAGACTTTTAGAATTTCTAATACCCAAGGCTAACAAAAAAGTATCGTGTTGCAAAAGGGCGTTTTGCTGCATGCGAAGAAAAACTCCAACAAGAATCAAATAAAAATGATAATTTAGTCTTTGAAAAAAAGAGTTAAATGTCGAAAAGCCTCAATAAATGTTTGAGCTTTAAATACTCCTCAATGTAACAGTGCGACTTTAATTTGTTTCACAAGCCACACCATACATTTTACGAATATCATTTGTATTTTATTGGGTCAATAAGCTAAATAACTAAAAGCACCTGTTGATTGTCTAACCCTTTAACTAACTTTTGTTTAATGGTTAATAAAAACTTGAATTTGAAGTTCAAACCCGGATATATACATCAAACTAAGCAACATTATTTAAAAATTAAACTTTATTTGACAAGGGTTTGTATAACAAGAAAATAGCTTAAGGTTAAGTGTTTTTATGCAAAAATTTTAAAAGTTTCCGAAGAGCATAGTTTATGGTTAGAAAAAAAGTTAAGGACACAATATGTTTTTTTAGCCTAACAAAAGTGGTAGATTACTTTTTTTTTTCAACTGAAGACACATGTCAGCCGAGTGTAAATAGATGAGCTGTCAAGTAATCTGTTTTGTTCACATTTCACTTTTTGTTCCTTAAAATATATAAATAAATGCTTCGGCATAAATTTGAGAAGTTCTAAATCTACAACAGCTGCTGCTAATGCTGCTGATTCATTGAACTTGAATTTTTTTTCCTTTTTTTTTGTGTGTTGTTCTTAATAATTTATATGGGAAACAAAAGTATTTGGCTTGATGTCATAATTTCTAAGCAAAACAAATTTATGAAATTTTTATCTATAATAATTAATGCAACTCGAAACCCTTTAATTACTTTTAAATGCCGCCTTTATTATTATTTTTGTTATTAAAAGCCATTTAGATTTGTTTATTTGTCTTAGAAATCGTGCAAAAGTTTTTATTTCATGAAATGTATACTTAATCTTAATTTCATGAATTCTTCTTAGAAGTAACTTGTTTTCTAGCAAATGATTCATTTACAAAAAAAAATGTTTTGTAAACAACTAATGACAAATGGAAGAAAAATTTAAATAAATACTCCACATTAGCTAAAAAGTAAGTAAGAAAATAAATGTTTTCTCACATTAAAAGCTTACGGTCTTTTTCAAAGTTATAAAATCTATAAAAAAAAAATTTAAACTTTAGCTTGTCTCATAGCAATTTGTATGCCGGCAGTTCCATAATTAACTGGCAAAAAGCGTAAAAGTATTTGTAAATGTCACCCTCCTATTCCATAACTATTTATCGATATCAGTTCAATACAATATCACAAAACTTGCGGTTGTCGAAAACAATTAAAAGGACCATACCATTTTCTTAGCCTTAGCAAATATTAAAGGATTGTCAACTCTTTGATTTGTATTGACGTGACTTCGAAAAAGAGTGTGAGAATAAGTGTGTTAAGTCAAGTATAGTTTAAGATTCTAACTAGAACTAAAAGTTGCGGAATAGCCCAATAAAAAATACTGCAAATTCGTAAATAATTATTGAACGGTGTCCTACTTTAAAAAAATACGATCTTCTTTGAAAGAATTTTAAAGATGCAGACACAATCGAATATACATATCGTCGGTTTGTTATTGGTTAGCTGCAGGCATAATGTATTTTTAATATACTGTGCCGCAAACTAACAACCAACCGACGATATGTAAACTAATAAATGGCACACAAGATATGAGATAAAATTATTTATTTATTTATTTAACATACTATACAAAGTAAATTTGCATAGTATTGTGTTGCACAAATATGGGCGGGGTAACTAAGACCATATGCCCAAGATGTTATTAACAGTAGTTTAAAAAGCTTTGTGACTGGCTGTACACGACCTATGCCTTCACATAGGAAGTAGCAACGTGGTTGTTAAAGAAATTCCACAAAAAACAGCAAGATTATACGGTTATCCGTGGCATATCAGTCAACCACTGCGAGCGAGACGAAAAACTCTCGAAGGCCAAACAACACACACAAACCTGACCGCACTTAAGAAATAATTACGATGACGCGAGAGATGTTCTCCGATCCAGATCTGCTTAACGACTGTGAGATAAAATTAAAAATTGAATCTTTGCTCTATTTGAGGTTCGTTTTGAAATTTAAATCAAACATGCAGCAATGCCAACTATTTATAGCCCCAACACGCTATTCCTCTTCTCAAAAGCGCTAGAACGCGCTACGTTACAGCATTGTCAACTATTTATAGCCAAAACGCGCTTCTATCCTACGCGCTAAATAAATAATTATAAAAGTCGATGTATGTATGTAATGAATTTTGATAACAAAATCCAATGATTTGAAAGTGTTGTTCGTTTGTTAATGTATTCATGGTCAAATGGAATTGCCAAAAGTTAGGAATCTATTTTTAACACTGAAAAAAATAGTAAAAAAATCACTGGATATATATTCTCAAATAAAAAGCTTTACTTATTATCAAACACAAAATTTGTTGTTTTGTGTAATTTATAACATTTTGGATAATTTTGAAGGTTCGTCTGTGTAAAATTGAATTTCGATTCCGGCAACACTGCTGCATTGACAAGTATGATGGTTATTTACTACATACATATACCAACAAAATTCATGAAAAATATATATTTTGTTAATTAAAACTGTATTTTTTGAACATTGTTTTAAAGCTGATTTAACTGAAATTTTTCTTGAATCGCGTTTTTTATTAAATGCGCTAAGACGAAAAAAGCGCGTCTGTGTTAGTTACAACGCGCTAATTCCAGTGCGAAACACGCTAAATTAACGTCGCTGCAAACATCCCCAAAAACATCCCACATTAGAGTTCGACCGATTAATCGGCCTCGGCCTTCGGCCAAAAATTGATAATCGGCCAACATTCGGCCTATGGCAAAAATCGGCCGATTAGCCGAAGCCAAATATTTTTCATTCCAAGCTTGAAAAATAAAATTATGTTTGGTCGTTGCTCGCCGACAGTTTCTATTGTTTAACGTTTTGAAAGGGTTGCTTTGAAATACAACCCTGTTGCTTTCTATTTTCTTTTACTTGGACGTTCTTGTGAGTGATCATATGAAAAAGCAATCTAGAAATTGCAAAATAGTTTTATTTTTCTTGTTATGTATCCAATAGATATTACAGCTATTTCAGTGATCTCAAGAAAGCAAACTTTTTTCTTAATTCATATAAAACGTAAGTATTATTTTAAAACTTAAAACATTCGGCTTCGGCTTCGGTTTTGGCGAAGTTTAGGATTTTAGCTGAAGTTCGGCTTCGGTCGATCTCTATCCCACATAGAAGTTGCTCTTGATAATGATTCCCAATTTTACATTGAATTTGTATGTATGGCCAGCGTTGCCATAATTGATTTTTTTTTAATTGTAAAAAATACTGTCTTTTATGTCGAATTCTTCACTTTTTTCCTGAAATAAGAAAGGTACCGTGCCATAGGGACTGTGGGTAAAAAAACGTATGTAAATTTAGGTTGGTAAATTTCTCAAACCACCTTCCGCTTGTATTGATTTCAAAAATAAAACTAAAGGGTGTTTTTGTTAGAGGTATAGAACTTCGAATTGAAATAAAACACAAGAAAATCGTTTTAATGTCCATCAATTTGGCTTTATTGGAAGGATAATGTTATGCCATTAATGTTTAAATATGATTTCGGGCATGTGGCCGCCGCGGCTGGCTCGAATAAAGCCAATTCTACAGGTCCAATTTTCAACCACTTTTTCGAGCATATGGGGCCGTATGTTGGCAATAACGCCACGAATGTTGGCTTCCAAGTCCCCTAACGTTTCTGGTTTGTTGGCGTAGACGAGCGACTTCACATATCCCCAAAGAAAATAATCCAATGGTGTCAAATCACACGATCTTGGTGGCCAATTGACAGGTCCATTCCGCGAAATTATGCGCTCATCGAATGTTTCCTTCAATAAATCGATTGTGACGTGCGCTGTGTGGCATGTAGCGCCGTCTTGTTGAAACCACAACTCATCCACATTCAAAATCTTCAAAATCTTCCATAAAGTTGATGGACAAAGCTCCAATTGCTGTGCACGGTGGCGAATCGATTCATTCGGGTCCTCTTCAACACTTTGCTCTACAGCGGCAATTGTTTCTTCGGTGCGCACTGTTCGACGTCTCTGCGGATGCGTATTATCACATAGAGTAAACGTAGTGCGAAAACGATCCATGGTTAACCGAATTAATTGCTCTGATGGACGATTATGTCGACCATAAAATGCACGGAGCTTGCGGTAAACTTCGCGAACTGAACCATTATTTTCGAAATAAATTTGCACGATTTGCAAGCGTTGTTCTTTTGTCAACCTGTTCATGATGAAATGGCAAACCAAACTAAATATTAATCACTTGACAGCTGACAAAATGGCCGCCAGTTAAAAAAGTGATGCCAACTTAAAGTTCTATACCTCAATAAAAAACACCCTTTACATGGATTTCTTTTTAATTTACTGTCTTGCACGGGCATATTATAACAACAAATGACAAACAATTATATAGTCATGGAATTTTTATCTTTCCAATTTCCTTTGTCTTGTTAGCAATTTTATTACTTTCGCGCATTAAAAATAAGCTGCGATATGTGAATGAACCATATTTCCAAAAACAAAATCCAATCTTTAAAAAATAAAATTTTTAATCTCGTACATAATTACAGAAGCTGAAGTCAAAATCAACACTTATAACGAGACTGATAATAGTTTTCATTACAATATAATTGAATGCATAAAATTAAGATTTCAACAAAAATGCCTTGGTGATTTTATTGTTCAAAATATATATTTTTGTTCTTCGTATAATGGGTTTAAGTCCAAAGTGTGTGGCAATACTGCGTATAGCGTATATCAGAGGTACTCAACTAAAAAGTTTTTAATATTCTCAATACTACAATATAACTACTATTGACTACAATAAAGTGATTGAGTAAGATTGAGAAAAGTTTTTTTATTACTGCATAAAAAATTAAAATAGCTTTCTTTAAAAAAAAATTGCTAATTCGTCCAACTAGAAAAAATATAGCCATTTATTCATATAAAAATATCGCTAGATTTAATTGGAAAATAGCAACATAGATTATATATAGAGTATCTACAGAGAGGCAAATAAAAAAATAGGGATTACTATAGAGATAAGGTGCTGTTGATTTCAATCATATGAGTTAAACGGCATGATCAATTTAAGCTCCTGTTGAAGGAATACAAAATACTCAGATCGGTAATTGATAGTTGTGAGAGGAATTGTTAATAGCATCTACTTAGAAATTGAGGACGAAGGATCTTATGTGCAGAGGCATAGAAGGGTATTTCCGATCTACTCTTGATATCAATTGTATGGACTCATGTAATTTTGAAACGGTCTTCGTATTATAGTTCAACAAATTATGTGAGCTGTTTTGATTTTTTTTCATATCGTTTCTTTACTACTACGATACATTTATAATTTTTTTTCTTTCATTCATATTACAGCTGTTGTTTGTTTTAACCCTGAAAATTAAACAGTACACAAATATTTATATCTTAGCTGTAACGAATTTATTTTCGTTTAATAATTTTATTATTATTTTTTATAACTCTTTGCATAATGTAAAGTTCATGGTTATTAAAAAAAAATATATGTGTACATACATATATGTGTATTAATAATTAAACAACGTGTGAGTTTTTCTTAATGTAATTTCGTACATAATGTTTAAGAGAGATGCATTTTATGCGATAATCAGTAATAAGTAGTTGCTGATTTATGGCTTGTTATAATTAAAAATGTTGTGTCTTTTTTAATAAAAAAAAAACATATACATATAAGCAACAAGTAAAAGACTTTATTCCAGTATTTAGTCTGAAATAACAAGAAGACATTGTGCCAGTCATCAAGGCTAAGATGTAAAATATAAAATAGGTGTTGATTTGGTGTGAGGTTGATTATAAAGCAATTAAAATTAAGAAAAATTTTTAACGAGTTATTTTTAATTATTTATTTTTATTTTGTTTAGAGTTATTAATTTACATCGTTTAATTTAATGGCTGAAAATTTATTTTATAAAATAAAATCGCAATTAATAGTTTAAAAATGGGGAGTAAACTGAAATCAAGTGAACCGGAAATTAAAAATATCAAGATCTTACATGAGTTTATTTAATGGCCGCGAAAGCTATTCATGCATTAAAGGATTTACAATAAGAACCATTTTGTGAAAAAAAACGTTTGTATTATTATATGAAAGAAACTGATTTGTAATTCGAGGAATAATTTCTCAATTATGCTTTTAGTTCAATATTTAAAATTTTTTTCATTAGAACTGGATTTATTTGCTCAGAAATCGCACGTTTTTTTATAAAAAGTTTGTCTCTTAAGTCTTTTGTTTTTTATAATAATATAAAAATTGTAAAGCTTAAAATTTCCTCATCACGTGAAATATTTACGCAATAAACTTTTTTCTTTTTTACAAGACTTGGTTTATTTTCAAAAGCACAAGCAAATGACACATCGACGGCCCCATTCCGAAACATGCTAAATCGACATAGCATGTTATGCTGGGAATATCATTTCTGAATTCATCGTTTATTAACTTAGATTCTGTAAAATTTTGATAGTAATCGGACTATTCTATCAAAAGTTTACAGAAATAAATATACAAGAATTATTTTCAACAAACAATGTTATTGAATAAAATTTTTAAATTCAATAATATTTGTCATTAACTTGAATATTATGTTTATCAATACCGCGCATTTTAAAATATAATTTAATTTAATTTAATTGGGTTGGTGTTTATCTTGATTGTTGATTGACCTAACGTGGTCATGTGCTATTGTTGTTGTTCACACACACTAAAACAAATACATATCACTGAAAATAAAATTTCAGCCAACAATTTTTTTCTTTGATTCATTAAATCGCTTTATTGACTTTATTTTCAATAAACAAGCTTACAATTTTATTTATCAATATTGCAAAAATCGTCATCACAGAAAATTCAAAAGATTTTTTTATTGAATCAACGATTTTCGTATTCAAATATGAAAATAATTTTTTTCTGTGTATGTAAATTTACTCAAGATATATGTATGTATCAGCGAGAATAGTAAAAGCTAAATAAATAAATTTAGCAAAAAAAAAATCGCGTTGAAAAATCTTGGGATATGTTTACAGCTCAAAGCTTTAATACAACCTTTAAAGTTACGAGTATTTAGTTGCTTATAAAAATTTGTTTACAATCATTTCAATTCATTTTTTGATGGCATCTTAAAGTTATTAAAAAAAAATGTTCAACTAATTTCTTATCAGCTCAAATTTAATTTAATTGCTGCTTTGTTACTTTTGTAAAAAATTTATTTGTGTTAATATTTTTTTTTAATTTTTATTATAAGTATTTCCTTTTAGTAAGTTCTAACTATTTCCCTTTTAAATGTTATTTGCACTACACAAACATTTGAATTGATGATGTATTCTTCTTGTCTACTTGTGTGACTGTTTGTGTTTTATAATTTCATCGTAATTTTTTGTGGATGTTGATTCGTACATTTTTTTTATATTAAATCAATTTCTACTCAATTGCTACGTTCGTCGTTTGTAAATAAATTTAAGTTTATGATAGGACAGTGGCTGCAAATTAAACAAAAAGTGCTAAGGAGTATGGAACTTCTAAAGTACTAAATATATTTTTATGAAAATATAACTGATGACAGAGAAAGTACCAAGTCTTTAACACTACATTTTGTGTATACTATAATTGAAGCAGGGCTGGAGATGCACATAGTGAAAATTACCTGGGTTGTAACTTTCTAAATACCGGCCGATTTTTAAAGTCTTATGCCCAATAATTGAGTTCTCAATTATATGTATGTCATTTAGCTACTTGCCACTTAAATTTAAGTTGCATTTAAATGCAGTTTAATTTTTTACTGATTAATTAAAGTTCTTATTAAATTACATTGAAAGTACGGCAATGCTACAAAATTTCCCAGTATTATAGAAGGTTTTTCAAACAACAGCTGTTTATCATAGGTTATCAAAATGCAGAAAACAAAAATTGCTTAAAAACACATTTTATGAAACAAAGAGAGCATCAGAACGCATTTTTTATATATTTTTCCATTATATGAAACTATATATTGTATATGTTATATATTTATGAAAATTAAACGAAATTCTTTTTAATACGACCACATAATGTTAATGGGCATATTTTCAATAATCACACAAAAGCACAATAACATATGGTATGCTAGTAAAACTTAAGTAGGATTTAAATATACAATATTGGGCATTTAAGTTTCATTCAAATGTCTCTCAACTTTGTACTGAAAAAATTAATTAATTAATTAATTAATTAATTAAATGGCACTTAAAGACAAATGACATATAATTGAGAACTCAATTATTGGGCCTTAGATTATTCCAGGCAAGGAAAAAAACATAAAAAAAAATTAAGGCAAAAAATTTTGAAATTTTGAAGTAAAGTATCGCTCTCTAGAAAAATCTAAAAACCTTTAGATTTTTAGAACCGGTAAGTATTTGGGAAAGTCTTTCACACCCAAGTTAGTTAACTTTCTCTCTCAGTAGCTCCGTTCTTGATTTATGTGCAGACTTCCCAAGATGTGGTGGTGTAAACTTGGCTCTTTCTCTAAAATCAAATGAATTTCCATTCAATAGTTTAGAAATTCCATACTCATTACCACTTTTTTATTTTAGTTAACACTACTGTGCGATGGCTTTTGTGTATAATAAATATACGCAGTCAGTCCATAGTAGCAAAGTCAACGACCCTTGAGTGTAAAAATAACAATAACAAAAGTAATTTTATTTTATAGCAAACGATGACAAGCTATTACTATAACTATGAATTTGTTAAGTACGTAAGAGTAGTATTACTGATCATATACTTTTGTTAGTCAGTGGAAAGAGAAAATAAACAAAGGAAAGAATAGCAAGTTCATGTCTGCAAATATACAGGAAAAAAGGAAATTCTTAAAACTGTTCAATTAATTTATTATAGTTGATAGTTTTTACTAGGTTGGATCATTGAAACGCCACATTTTCCCAATGATGAGTTCCTCAAGTTTTTTGTTTTACCTTGACTGTACAATTACTAAGAAACAATGTACATTATGGTTATTTTAAAATACGGAATTTTTATTTTCAAATTTAAACTTACAAATGATAATAACAAATAGAAACGAACTCAAAATATATTCAGCAACCTGAGGTGAACCAACAAAATACCCTCCTATCAAGTATTCAATTTTTTCCAACTTAATCGATTTACTACTACTGTTTTTTCGCTGCTTTTTAAGGTGAGATTTATGTACATATCTTAAATTCCATTTACTCTAAATACAGTTTTCGCCATAAATATTTCATAAGTTTAGGAGAAAAGAAGACAGCAAGTTTTTAATCAAAAGCTCGCTTCTCGTTTTCAGAAATGTCATAATATATGTACAATAAATTTGTTTTGTTCTTTTTTCTACACACACACACACACATTTTCTAAAAAAAAATCATATTAAATACAATTTGCTTAAATTTATTTGTTATTTTCATGGTGTAATGAATACCATGAGAATTTTAATTTTTGTTAACAACTCCTACATACATAGATACACACATACATAGACACATTACATACATACATGCATACATATGCTTTTTTGAATAAAAAAAAATATTTTTTATGATTATAAATTTTCTACACGTTTATTGGTAGCAGTGCTTAGCACACCAAAATGTCATAAATCTAGCTAACCAACCATATGGAATGAACACCATTATTATAATTTTTTATTTTTATTTTATTCTTTTTTTTTTGCTTAAATAATGCTTAAGCTTATTCATATGTTGTTTCCAAAAGGAATTGTAGTATTTTCTATATATTTTTTTTTTATTTTGTTTTTGTGCGTTCAATAGAATATTTAGTGTTAAAAAATGTTGGAGTTTATAATTATCTCATTGTCATTAAGGTTTAATGGGTTTTCATGTCGTAATCGGGTAATTCTACAAACCTTTTGGTAAAGAACACATTTGATTTTTAGGCAACTCGTAATTTTATACTCATTCATCTAAAATATGTCAATTGATTAAATTTAATTTAAGCCACTTTATTACTTTTCCGATTTTTTTATACCCTTTACCAACAAAAATGGTAAAAGGGTATATATAGGTTTGTCATTCCGTTTGTAATTTCTATAATATCAATAAGCGACACATAAAATATATATATTCTGGATCCTTATGCATAGGGAGGACGAATAAGCGATGTCCGTCTGTCCGTCTGTCCGTCTGTCCGTCTGTCCGTCTGTCCGTCTGTCCGTCTGTCCGTCTGTCCGTCTGTCCGTCTGTCCGTCTGTCCGTCTGTCCGTCTGTCTGTACGTGAAATCGGTTTTCCGAAGCTCCCAGAAGAGCTAGAGACTTCGTTCTTGGACTGGTGTGTCAGAAATTTTCCAAAATAGATTGGTATTGAAATTCAGCAAAATCGGGCAGACGATTGCAGAGCTGGACAACTTAAACTTCATTTTGCCATATAAAAGTAACTCCCGAAAACAAATTTTTATTTTTTTTAATAAATGTACATATTTTACACTTCAGTACGACTAAAATTGGAATTTTAAATAAAAAAAATACAAAAAAATTAAAAAGACGTTTCCAGGGTTGGAAAACTTTAACTTTTTGTGTTATGTAAAATTAACTATGTCTAAAACTATATTAGTATTTTCTCGAGAACCGTAAGAGCTAGAGACCTGAAATTTGGACACAGTATGTAGACCTTTGGCCGCTACAACAACAAATACATGATAATTGGAAATTAAAGGGTGTTCCAAAACGAGCAACGAAAAATTTTAAAATCCCATGTAGTATATATACAATTGTACACTTGAAATTTGTAAGGTTAGTGTATTTTTATACAGACTACAAAAATTAACACAAAAATTTAAAAAAATTTAAATTAAAGGGTGTTCCATCAGTTAATGCAGTTTTGACTATGTAATTTTGACAATTTGCTGTATCTTGGAAACCGTAAGAGCAAAACTCTTGAAATTTTCAAAAACGGTAAAACTGAAAAAATAAAAAATTATAAAATCGCCAAACCGAAAAAAATCGCCAAAAACAAGAAAAAATCGCCAAAACGAAAAAAAGCACCAAATTAAAAAAAAATTCTAAGACTAAAATAAATCGCAAAAAAAAACTGAAAAATTGCTAAAATGAAAACAAAAATCGCCAAAATGAAAGAAAATCGCCAAAATGAAAATCGTCATAATGAAAAAAATCACCAAAACGAAAAAAACCCTAAAAAACAGAAAAAAATCGCCAAAATGAAAAAAACCCCAAAAAACAGAAAAAAATCGAAAAAATAAAAAAAAGCCAAAACTAGAAAAAAAAAATCGCCAAAACGAAAAAAGCACCAAATTAAAAAAAGTTTCTAAAACTAAAATAAATCGCAAAAAAACGGAAAAATTGCTAAAATGAAAAAAATCGCCAAAACGAAAAAAAACCTAAAAAACAGAAAAAAATCGCCAAAATTAAAAAAAATCGCCAAAAAAAAAGAAAAAACCTAAAAAACAGAAAAAAATCGCCAAAATGAAAAAAAAAATCGCCAAAATGAAAAAAAAATCACATAAACGAAAAAAACCCTAAAAAACAGAAAAAATCGCCAAAATGAAAAAAATCGCCAAAAAAAGAAAAAACCTAAATAACAGAAAAAAAATCGCCAAAACGAAAAAAATCACCAAATTAAAAAAAAATTTCTAAGACTAAAATAAATCGCAAAAAAAAAACGGAAAAATTGCTAAAATGAAAACAAAAATCGCCAAAATGAAAGAAAATCGCCAAAATGAAAAAAAAAATCGCCAAAATGAAAAAAATCACCAAAACGAAAAAAAAACCTAAAAACAGAAAAAAATCGCCAAAATGATAAAAAAATCGCCAAAATTAAAAAAAATCACCAAAACGAAAAAAACCCCAAAAACAGAAAAAAAATCGCCAAAATGAAAAAAGCACTAAATTAAAAGAAAATTTCTAAGACTAAAATATATCGCAAAAAACGAAAAAATTGCTTAAATGAAAAAAAAATCGCCAAAATGAAAAATATCGCTAAAACGAAATAAAACCTAAAAAACAGAAAAAAATCGCCAAAATGAAAAAAAATCGCCAAAAAAAGAAAAAAATCGCCAAAACGAAAAAAATCTAATAAACAGAAAAAAATCGCCAAAATGAAAAAAAATCGCCAAAATGAAAAAAAAATCGCCAAAATGAAAAAAATCACCAAAACGAAAAAAAAACATAAAAAAAAGAAAAAAATTGCCAAAATGAAAAAAAATCTCCAAAATGAAAAAAATCATCAAAACGAAAAAAAAAAAAAATCGCGAAAAAACCCAAAAAACAGAAAAAATCGTCAAAATGAGAAAAATCTCCAAAATGAAGAAAAGCCCAACAACAGAAAAAAATCGCCAAAATGAAAAAAACCTCCAAAAACAGACAAAATCGCCAAAACGAGAAAAAAGCGACAAAACTGAAAAAATCGTTTTAACTGAAAAAAACTTCAAAAAAGCAAAAAACCTTCCTTTCGTGCGCGATTCAAAGTCGCACTTAACTGATTTTTTTAATATTAAAGGAATTAAATGAAACTAAGTTTTTGCTTATTTCGTTCTTGCTTTTTTCACTTAACATATTTTATGTATTTTTTAAAGAACTAGATTGGTATCAATAATCAGAAAAATCCAAAATTATGACTCCAGGGTTGGAAAACTTACACTTTTTGTGTTATGTAAAATTAAATAGGTCTAAAAATTTTTTTCTTTTTCTTTATAAATTGAATATATTTTATGCTTCTGAAAGAAAAGTTTGGCGTATGAAATTTGAAAAATGAAAATTATAGCTCCAAAGATGGAAACTTTAAAAAAATTATAAATTTTTTCACAAAACAAATATGTATGTACGTGTCTGTATACTATATATATGTACGTACGTTGGTAAAGGGTATATAAGATTCGGCACAGACGAATATAGCACTCTTACTTGTTATTTAATACAATTCTACCAAAGCTTTGGTAGAAATCATGGTACTCAAATAATCATGGTATTCAATCATCATGGTATTCAAACCAAATTCTGTAAAAACTTTCTTCAAAATTTAATTTAACCCATTAATAACAACAGTATATATGTATATGCATTAAAACTTTTTAATTTCAACAAAACACTAGCTAATTCTTATGAATTGAATTAGGCTACTGTTCGTAACGCTTTTTAAGCCAAATTACATGTGATAATTATTAATGAACGAATAACATCAAGTTAGTTATAAATATTCTGACAACAACACATAGTTGAACGGAACAGCCAGCCGTTTTCGATTCGATTGTTTAAATTTAGCTCATTTGGTAAATTTAAACTAAAAAACCCTCTTCACATCATAAACAGTTCAGTTTTTTTCATAAAAATGTTACCTATTAAAAGAGGCATTACTTCCTACTTCGTAGCAGCTGGCGACTATAATGCTAAACACACGTTCTGGGGTTCGCGTCTTATTACACTCAGAGGTCGAGCGTTGTTCAATACAATTTCCAAAATGGGCTTGGATGTCATTTCGAGTGGGAAGCCCACTTATTGGCCTACTGACATACATAAAATTCCGGATGTAATAGATTTTGGCGTTATGAAAAATATCTCTAGAGATTTAATTCAAATTGAAGCTTCTCTAGATTTCTCGTCCGATCACTCTCCCACGATCGTTACAATTTGTAGCCCATTAGGAAGTGATTTACCTCACCCATATGCGAATTTGATAAATCGTGTTAATTGGCTGCGATTTAAAAAATATCTTAGTAGTCATTGCACGGAAAATATTACGCTAAGAACACATGATGATATTGAATCTAACATTGCCAACCTTAATGAAAATATTAAACAGGCTGCTGAACATGCCACTACCGCCCATCCGTGGATTAGGTTAAATAGAATTTATTCTACGGATATTGAACGTCTCGTAAGTGAAAAAAGAAGAGCTAGAAGAGAATGGCAACAGCACAGATCACCCCAACTTAAAATCAGATTTAAAGAGTGTACTAAACGACTCCAAGAGTTGCTTGCATTTGAAAAAACTGCATCTCTTAAAAATTATTTGGAAGGTCTTGATGTCACACCAGCATCTAATTACTCTTTGTGGCGCGCTGCTAGAAAGCTTAAAACACCAGTTGAGTTTAAACCACCTCTGCGCACATCTACAGGAGGTTGGGCAAGAAGCGGTACTGAAAAAGGTAAAATATTTGGTGAGCATTTAAAATCCGTATTCACCCCAAACACGTGTTCTGGTGCTGTTGATTTGCCAAATGTAGTTGCGCTACCCCCTCGACCAATAAAATTTAAGACGCGTGATGTACAAAAAATAATTGCAGAACTCAACCCGAAAAAAGCTCCGGATATTGATGGAATTAGTAACCAGATGTTGATGAAGTTGCCTCGTATAGCTATTAGAATCCTGTTATTCATTTTTAACGCTATTTTACGACTGGAGTATTATCCAAACAGCTGGAAGCTTGCCAAGGTTAAAATGATTCCAAAGCCGGGCAAAGATCTTACCAAAGCTGAGTCATATAGGCCAATAAGTTTACTGACAACAATGTCAAAGCTCTTTGAAAAGTTACTCATGATAAAATTGTCCCCAATTCTAACTAATAATGAGTGCATACCGGATCATCAATTTGGATTTAGAAGTCAGCATAGCACCATTGAACAAACTCATAGATTGGTTCAATTTATAAGAAAAAGTTTTGAAGAAAAAAAGTATTGCTCTGCGCTGTTCATTGACGTTTCTCAGGCATTTGATAAAGTGTGGCATGAAGGCCTAATTTTAAAATTAAAGACTTACCTACCAATAAACATTCTAAATCTGCTGGAAAGTTACATTATTGCCCGGAAGTTCACTGTTGTGGAAGGAGACTTTATTAGTACGCCTGAAATAATCTCATCCGGTGTGCCACATGGGAGTATACTGGGGCCAGTTTTATATTTGATTTATACTTGTGATATGCCTTTGAGCAGCAATATCCATACATCTACGTTGCCGATGATACAGCCTGCCTTAGTATGCACGAAAACCCTCTCGAGGCTTCCCGATATCTTCAGCAACATATTACTCAGCTAGAACTATGGTTAAACATGTGGAGAATAAAGGTAAACGAACAGAAGTGTGCTCAGGTAACATTTACCTTAAGAAAAGACACTTGTTTCCCCGTTACGATCAATAATCAAATTGTTCCTCAAAACTTACATGTGAAATACCTTGGTATACATCTTGATCGAAGGCTCACATGGAAATACCACATTGACTCTAAGCTAACGCAAATGAAACTTAAACTAACTCAGATACATTGGCTGGTTGGTAGAAACTCAACCCTCACCCTAGATTGTAAACTTTTAATATACAAGTCGCTCTTAAAACCTATATGGTGCTACGGAATTCAGCTATGCGGTACTGCTTCAGCTTCTAATGTCGAGAGAATCCAACGAAGGCCAAACAAAATTTTACGGTTAATAACATCGGCTCCATGGTATATAAAAAATTCAAATATACATCGTGACTTAAATATGCCACTAGTGACTGAAGAAATTGCAAAAAACGCTGGCAAATATTTAACAAAACTCGAGTCACATCCTAATCCGCTTGCCCGTAATATTTTGAACTTTACTGGACACATCCGCCTAAAAAAGAGGGATACAATGGCTCTTATTCACAGCACTCTAGATGGGACTTCCTGAAAATACTTTTATTTTTTTTTTTTTTTTCCTTTTGAGTATCACTACTTATGTATTATATATAATTATTATATATTTAAGATTTGAATACTTATTGTTAGTTCATATATGAAGATACAATAAATAAAAATCATGTATTAAAAAAAAAAACTTGCAAAATGCAAAAAATTGCCCTTTTAAATAAATTGCAAATAACTCATTGGTTATTATAATATACTATTATAATTATAATATACTATTATAGTATACTAGGGAAAGGATTTTCATGTAAATACATGTTTTTTGTCGTTGGTCCTAGTTCAACGTAAACAAAATATCTTTGCGAATCAACAAATTTGCGACAAAATGGCATCGATTTGTAAATGCACATTTTTGCATATTTTAAAATAAATACATATTTTTGCATATTTCATTATAAATGTATATGTGACGCGCAAAATAGAAAGAGACCTAAGGGTAAAAACCGGTTTTGTTCAGGAGAGCCATTTTAAAGATTTAAATACGTGTATCTTTGGTGTACCATCACTGGGCGTGTGGGTATTGGTCTCATTTGAAAGCGACACATCAAATGACGTCAGGAACGTGTTGGTCAACCTTGAAAACGCGCGTAGGTCGTCCCTTGATATCAATTTTGCTCGCGTTTTTTCGAATCCATGTTTATTTTGTGAAATTATTAATTGTGAATTATAATAAATACTCATTTATAATTCTTTTAAATCGTGAATATCACTCTGTTAGTACGAAAATTTTTTCACATAACCTTAGAACCGTCGACTTAAAATTCATAAAACGCGCATATCTCTGGGAGGGAACACTTTTGGGGCACATCAAAAAAAAAGTGAAAATTAATTTTTTTACCCTTAGGTCCCCTCTCTATAAACTGTAACATATATAAATATCTTTTCATGAAAAACATCAATACTTATTTGTCGCTTTATTTTCCATTTCACAGCAATCAGTTAATATAAACGCGTTTCGAGAAAAACTCACAAGCTTATTTTCATAAAAACTTAAATCTATTGGCTTTGATACTGAAATATGTGATAGTGCTTAATATTTTCCGATAATTAGAATAACGTGTCTTTATTTTAAAGTGTTGACAGTTGAAAACAACGACAAAAAAAGTAAAAGTTGCACAGAAAAAGTGATCATTTGACCCAATGTGCAAAGGTTAACAGTTTTATTGGAACTTGATACTAGATATTTAGACAGAAATGAAATAATTGTAATATAAATATATCACTCATTGTAATTACAGTTATTGGTTTATTAAAAACAATGCTCAAGTGGATTTATGGCATTTTGTCATGGACTGCTTGAACGGCAATTTAATAATACTGTAACAAGAAAAAAATAAGATATAAATGAAATTTATTGTTTCTAAGCTAGCAACTGTTGATGGCTTTTCCATCTGATCAGAAATCCTTTACTCAAAGATTTTCATCTACCGAAAACTGAGCGCGATGTGCAAAAACTTGTTTTAGAAAACTTTTATAATGTAAAAAATTAAATCAAACCAAATATCGAGTCCCAATTAAAAAACAATTGCAAATTTTCTCTAATTATGATTGAATGGACTTTTATAAAAAATAGATGATACTTAAACACTTGCATGCATGGAAAAGTCGACTGATGGCTGATGATCCACTGTGCACTGTGGTTTTTAAAAACTACTATAATAACACTATGAAATAATAATCAAGTTTTGTAAGTTCGATCTCGTTAAAGTGAATTTCAAGTAATATGTAGGTTATAAATTAAAAATAAAATTCTAATTACTTGCTTCAAACGGGAATTTCCGGGATCCCGGGAAATTAGAAATCTATCCCGATTTCCCGGGAACTAAAAAAGAGAGTGAAAAGAAAGACTCTATTAGAAACTTATATAAAAAATAGAATTGATTCATATCGAATAAAAATTATTTCATTTTCTTACAAAAATTATAATTGCGAAATCTTGGGTTGAGCACTGCGAAATGTAAGAGTTTGTGAAGATTACAAATTTTTTTTTTTTATAATAATATCGAGTGTAATTATGAATGAAAAAATACGCACGGTCCCATCTTTCCTCCCCCATTGAAGAACTAAGAAACGAACTTAAGCCTGACTAAGGTTTGTTAAATCTGTGTGGGAGTCATTTGATACAGGCACCACGAACTAGGCTGCCATAGTTACAGGTTTCTTGTCATCTGCTGGTATCGCTAAGGATCAATATTGGTCTATGCGAGGTAATTGACCACCCAGACTAACCTAACCTAACCTAACCTAACCTAGCAAAAAAATAACTTGTGCTTGAAGTGTACATTAAAAAAAACCGGACTTAACGCACACTTCAAGCACTTTTTTTTTGCATATATGGGTATATCGTCGGCTGAGAGTGTAAACCTGCTAACTCACTTCAAATAAAATTTTACAGCACAGACAAAAAACTGTATAAGAAGCCTCATACATTAGTTCTTTTTTTTTTGTGATGTTCCATATCAAAATAAATATTTTAACCAGTCAATGCCACGTCTCTTTCCCTTTCGAATTGACTTAAAATGTCATATGTTATAAAAAGTGGATGTAACAGGTTTTCACTTTAAGCCGACGATATTTGGCTTCATGATTTCTTTAAAATTGCTTTAATTAAGAGGCAACATTTATTTAAAATTTTTTTAACTACGAGTAATTTCCTAATTCTCGTGTTCAAAAAAACACTTTTTATACGAATTTTAATTAATTTCGTGTTCTTCATTCAATTATGTGGGAGTTTTTTTGTATTTTCAAAATGAAATAATTATAATAATTTTCTCACTCCCCTGTCGACACAAACATCTTACGTACATACATATGTCATGGGACTGTTTTTCATTATCTTTCTTATTTGCTTTCTTTCGCTCCTTTTTGTTCTTCAAATTATGGCATGATTACAGAATTCACGTAATAAAAAATATGATAAATAGACGATGTTGATGATGATCATCATGATAATGATGATGAGTATGATGATGATGAGTTTACATTCTTTGAAGGCATTCTTCAGCGATCTATATTGGTATGTCTGAGCCAAAGACTGACTTAATGATTTAAAAGCAACATTAACGTTCAGTGGCTTTTACTTGTGGCTAAAGAAATACACTTCCAAAGAAAACCAGTGTAACTGAGATTGCGTGTTGCTGCCACTTTTTACTTAAGGGGATTGCAGAGTTATTGGTGGTGGCTACTTCGTTCATTTAAGTAAAGAAAAGAATAGTTAGTGTATGCTATAGTAGTGGCTTTAATGCAATAAAAGCTGAGATATGGGAGAAAAAAAAATAACATTATTTCAGTTGGGTAAGGTAAAGTCAAGTAAAGTCGACTCAATAAAATATTTAATTGGCAACAACGTTTATCTGTAGTATTTATGCCCTTTTCCAGTTGTTTTCCACAGAAACTCCCTACTAAGAAATTGGATTTTCTTATGGTGATGTCTGTTGTTCAAAAATACACATGATTGTTGCTATTGTTATTATGTTCTCTATTTCATTTTCTTCCACGTATTTCCTTTTAATGCAAGAGTTTAGTATGTAGGCAACAAAAAGTTTCAAGCTATTTTTGTAGAAATGTGTAAAGAAAAAAATGTTTAAGCAACAACAAGTTTTCAAGCAATTTGCCACTTCCTTTCCTAAGCACCAGCACCAGTACCAGCACCAGCAGCAACAACAGCAGCAAGCAACCAACAATTATTTTTAAGAATTCACGGTCAACAAATGAAGGTTCTTGCAGCTCTTTGGCTAAGACGTAACAAAACGAACCGGCAGTAAAATGAAAATGAAGAATTCTACTGTTTCTGTTTGCTCATTTTTCTCCACTACTTCTTCTTCACAAAGGAATCTATTTAACAACAGCTACAATAAACAGCTAGAAAATGAAGGCCTTTTTTATAACAGCACAAGCACACATACACATTGAACATGCATGTATATCTTTGCCTTGCCTTACTGCAAGAGGGCTTTGAGCCAAGTTTATAGCCCCTTCTTGTACGTGTGTAAGTTGTAAATGTTCTTGCTGGACATTGTCTAGTTATATTTTTGGATTTTTTTCACTATTCTATACTTTTAACTAAATCTTCCAGATACCTTTTCTTTGTTTTTGTTGTTATCTCCTATTTGTTACCAAACCACTTTTATTGTGTTGTACGAGTCTTAAATTGGAATTGTTGTTACTGTTAACAATCTTTTTTATTAAACTAAAAACAACTATTATGTTTAGAAGAGTTAAAAAATAAGAAAAAGGATAAATACATTAGCGTGTACATATGTATGTATGTGTGTGTGAATGTGTGTGTGTGTGTGTGTGTATACATTTGCCAGGTTTTCTAGTTTTAAATTATAAAGCGGTTGAAAGTCTCAAGCCAGATTATAAGCAAAAGAGAAGCTCGACCATCAAGTTCTTGTAGAAATTTCAAGCTGCCCTTTACTAATACTGGTTTCCCTTTTTTTATTTATTTACATTTTTATATTTTTCCTTTTATTTCGTGTTCTATGCTTAAGTGCTCGTAAACGAAAGGAAATTGTATATGCATGTACATATGTATGTATGCAAAAAAAATTTGATATTTTTAGATTTTAGTTTTAATGCATTAAAGCTTAAAATTAAAAGAGTAAAAAAAAGTTGCAGCAAAAACAGGTGCTAAGAAGAATCTTATTTTCTGAATTCATTAGTAAGACTGCTTTTCAAATACAATAAATTTTATTTAATGAGACTAAAATGAATTATTAAAAAGAAGATATACAATTTTGCTAAAACAAACATAATAATTAATTACTAAGTTCAAGCAAGCAAAAATATAAAACAAAGTAAATTTGCACTTCACTACACATGATCAACATTTACAACATAATACTTTAATAAAGTTTTAAGAAAATTGCTTCAAGTCCTGATTCAAAAACATCAAGTTTTCTTGCTCAGGCTTTGATTTTGCATGAATGAAAAAGCGCAAAAAGGGGCTAGTTTTAAAATGTTTCTGCCAAATCAAAGCCAAAGTAAAGTAATTTATTAGAAAATAAATAAATACCATAAGTTGAACCAATAGCATGATATATAATATTTTAATAAAGTACATGCATACATTTCATATTACATAAGTTACATACGTAGATTAAATAGTAAATATACACATACATATATAGTAAGTAGTATGCATATGTATGTACATATACCTATGTATATGTACATAAGTAAATTTGAAATTGGTCGTTATTAAATAAAAATCTGTTTTTAAATATTTCAAAGCACAAAAAATTTGGAAGAAATAGAACATTATTCCATATTGTTTCTTCTTTTTTAAATTGGTAAAGCAAACTAACAGAAAAAGGCTGAGAGATAACTGTAGAAAATGCTAGATTAGCGCGTTTTTTAGTTTCGGGCTAAAAAAAAAAATTTCGTGTTGTGAGTGACTAAAAATGGGCTAAATGTAGCCCGACAAGGCCTAACTTGGCATCACTGTTCAGTAATGCACGCAATAAAGATTAAAGGCTCAGTTACCCGACTGTAATGTAAAGTAACTGCAACAGTAGGAAACAGCTGATAGAGTGAGCCTGAACTAAGCACCACCTGCAAATACATACATACTTATATACATAAATGATGTGGAAGTACCCTGTCGGAGAATGTGTGGTTAACTACAAAAATAGTTAACTTATAGTTAGCTTTTCTTAGACTGACTAAAAGCTAGCTGCAAAGTCATCCAGAACAAACCCAAAATTAATTCTTAAGTTGATAACGTAATCGAATTTGATGAGAGCCAACAAAATTATTCTCAGCTACTTTAGAACTCATTTCAGTTTTATATTAACATTTTGCTGTTGTTATTTTAGATGGCAGCTTAGCCGAGTGGTAGCGCATTGAGTACACAACGTGTGATGTTACATGTTCGAACCCCAGAGAAATTTTTCAATTTACTGACTACCAGGTGATTTAAAAAAAACCAACTTTAAGTTAGTTGAAAAGTAATGCAGAGTGAGACAATTGACTACCGCCTAGGACATTGCAATGTTAAAATAGTCAGTTGATTACATTGCAAAGTATTGCAAGTGTCAGTCAGTAGTAGTTGCGAAAAAGTTAGCTTAAAGTTAGTTTAAAGTTAGCCAAATTTCCGACAGGGTATTTTGTAGTTTAAACACATAAAAAATTTAAGTATTTTGTATTTTAAATACATACATGACCAGCAAGTATTTTGTATTTTAAATACATAGCCTGAAAGTATTTTGTATTTTGTGTTTTAAATACATGACCAGCAAGTATTTTGTATTTTGTATTTTAAATACCGCAACCCATTTATTTTGCCGAACTCTGGATATGGTTATGTCACGTCTGATTGAACCTTTAAGCACTTTTTCCTTATTGTCACAGATATTTTGATATATCAACAGATTTTCTTCTCTTTTTATATCCCAATCCAATGCAAAGAGAAAAAGATACTAATACTGCTCAGATTAGTTAGAAATATTGTATATTATTGGAAAATAAAACACTTTACAGATTTCAAATTTTTTTGATTGAAACTAAAAGTAGAAGAGTTCAGTATGTGGCATAAGTATTTCGACATTTTTTTTTCCTTTCATATAACAAAGAAGTGAGAGCACTAAACTAAAGAAAACTTGATACTAATTGTTAAAATTAATAATAAAATATATTACTCCTTTAGAGTTTTGAATTTTTGAGTGGGGGTTGAAACAGGATCCACCCAGGTCTGGTAGAATTCTCTAGGAATCTCGTGCCACGCATTTTATAGAAAAGCTCTCAATATAATTAGAAAACTAATTAATTAAATTTAATTAAAAAGTATTTAATATTCAAATATATTCGACTAATGATTTTAATGCTGACAATAAAATCCGCCTACAGTGATGTAATTTTGACACGCGCGAAGTAAAAATAATATAATGAAATATTTCTATTGATTAAAATTTTAAATAAATTTAAGTATGTACTTAAATAAATCCAAAATAAAAATTAAAAAAAGTTACACTGTAACCCATAACCAACTACTTACTACTCATTACCAAAATTGCTAAAGTTTTTGCAGGGTTAGAAGAAGTGGCTCATATTTAAATAAGTTTTAATCTATTTCGATCACTTTAACTAAATGTTCAATTATATATGTACATATTACATAATTACCTGCCATCTAAATATGAAATTAATTTTTTATCTGAATTGAAGCTAAAATTCTAATGAATATGAAACTTTGTCGAAGGTTGTAAACAACTTCCTAGTAACAACAACTAAGTAATATCACAATAATAAAAGTTTTTTAATAAATGTTTATATGTAAGTAATTTTTTTTTACAATAATATGTAATAGAAATTGCACTCAACGAATGGTTCTTACCTTGACCTTAACAAGTCATACACATACATATGTACATATATGTACATATATACTAGTGATGCAATGAATTCGAAATATTTGATATTCGAAAAGACGAATGCGAATACGAATGTCTGAGGCAATATATGAGAATGCGCATGCGTATATGTATTAATTTACTGTGATGAATTGAAAGGCGTTTTTCAAGTAAAGAACTTTTATTGAATGAATAAAAATATAAAAATTAAAAATTCTTAAATTCTAAACTAATTCAAAACCTACTACGTTTATGTAATTAATATAAATTACAATATCCAGCATGCCTCTACTTAATATTGATAATAAATCCTAGATAAGAATTTAAAATGGTATTAAACTTGAAAGATAAGTTAAAATGTAGAACAATACATAAAAATTTATAATTTAAAACAGAAGTAGTTTAAAAAGTGTTTATATAAAGTTTGCACTTAAGTGGTTAAAGCTTTACCATCTCTTCGGGATCGTAACAAATGTTCAGAATTTAGTTCTTCGGAAGATTTATGGAAAATGCGTCGTTTCTTTACCCTTGGAATCAATGTCAATAGGCAGCTCCCTTTTACGCATTTGATTACAGTAACGTTTAATTTCTCTGTTATTATGAGATCTGTTCTCTGTTATTATAAGATCTAGGACCTAATTACTTTTTAACTTTAGCTACAGACCATTTAGGTTTGTTAAGATTCCTATAATCACGTATAAAAACTGGGTCAACAGAGTTAAAATCTACTAATCTTTTACCCTTATGGTTCTCAATGTTCCTTTTCTGATTCTTTATGATTTGATCCCTTACTAAATTAGGTTTTAGCAAAATTAAACGAGACTTAATTAATCTACCTAAAAATAGTTTGGAAGGACTTTCTCCTGTTGTGTAATGTTTTGAGTTTCTATAATCAAAAACAAATTTATTTAAAATAGTGTCAAAATTATGATTTACATTGCTATTCAGTGATTCAATTAGTGATTTTTTGAAAGTCGTGACAAAATTCTCCACCTGGCCACATGATGCTGGATGACCAGGTGCTGATAAAACTTGCTTAATACCATTCATACTTGTAAAATCATTGAAATCTTTAGAGGTGAACTGTCTACCACTGTCACTTACAATTGCGTCTATCCATATTGCCGACTTAATGACTGAATAGTAAACACAGATGTTATATCTTTAGTTTTAAAAACTTCTACCCACTTAGTAAAGGAATGTATAATTAGTAATAGGGCCTGCTCCAAGCTAAACTCGTAGGTTGCCATGTTATCAACAAGGACTTCTCTGGACTATATCCTATTTTTTGGCAATATACACAACTTTTAACTAATTTCTCAATATCAATATTCACATTGGGCCACCAGATATATGACCTGGTTAAACCCTTAGTTTTAACAATGCCCATGAGAGCGATGCAGTTGATTAAGTACAGATTTTTGTTGTTTAGGAGGAACTACAGTTCTACAGTCCCAAAGAATACAACCGTATTCAACTAACAGTTCAACAGATCTTCTTTTAAAAGGTTCAAGCTCACTGCCTTCTAACCTTTCTACTAATCCAGAATATATAGCACATACTACCTTAGAAAGTATCGGATCACGTGTTGTCTCTTTAGCAATATCTCACAAGGTTAAGTTCAAGTAATTTTCTGATTCAATCAAATTTATAAAGTTGCTTTCTTCCTCATTAGGCACAGTTTCAGATTGTGGAATTCTTGAAAGCTCATTAGCATCATTTTGCATACCTTTTATATATTCAATTAAATAATTAAAACCTATATAAATGCCCATCTTCTGACCCTAGCCGTCATAAAGTTACTCGGTTGCTCACAGTAAGACGCTTCATAGTTTTAGAAACGTGCAAAAAAATGAAGTCTTCCTCTACCTCTTCCTTCACCACCTGTCTTCTCTATCAGTATACATACCTTTTCTAACGAAGGTAAGACCTAGCTATAGTAGTAGGCCTTAATTGCCTGAGTGTTACTTCTCTTTATTAAAAGTAAAAAAAGAACCAATATATACATATATATACAGTTAAAAGAAAATCTGGAAAAAATCAGCTTATTATATATAACCTCTAACCAATACATTGTGGAAACATTCTTACACAAAAATGAAAAAGATCATGAAAAAATTGTCTCTATGTCTATTTATAGAAACGAAATAACAAGACACCTCATAAAATCAAGAAGATTTCCTTATTAAAAAAATCAATAAGATACCTTACACATAATCATATAGGAACCTAATAAAATCAAGAAGAAAACGTTATTGAAACGTTTTTAAAAAAATCAATAAGGCAACCTAATAAAATCAATAAGAAATCGCTATAGTTTACAATATATAAGAAAACCTAATAGAATCAAGAAATTTTTCTCTGTGGATTGTTTTTTTTTTTGTGTCAAAAATAACGGAAATTGAGTAAAAAAAGTTATGAATAATGCCCTAATTCTGTTCGACGAATGTATCGTCTTGTCTATGGACGAAAAAAAGAAGCAGTTTCGATTCTTTAAAACGATTATTATTTATTGTCTATGCTAGAAGGTTTGTGTATTTGCTTTATGATTTTGTTCCAAACATTATATCCAACACATATTTTTTCATATATTTTTCAAACTATTGTATAATACTTTAATTGAATTTTTATGTTTTAAAAACATGGCAATAATATTTATATTTTTCATTATCAAAGACAACAACCATTTTTGAAGAAAATAATTTAGAGACTTCAAAGACAAGAACTCAGAAGCATTATCAAACAAAAACGTCCTAAATCTTCTTACTGAATTAGGACATAATAAAATTTCTTTTTGATTTTATGTGGTTTTCGTCTTGATAAAATTAATAAGATTTACCACATAAAAACAATAAGGAATCTCTGTGAAAAAATCTTCGCTTCTTTCTGCTGGGATACCCCTTAGCCTAAAAATGTTTCATAGAGAAAACCTTCTTGATTCTATGAGGCAGTTTTTTCTCTGTGTAGAAATAAAGTTTTTTTATATTCAATATAAAATAAAACGATGGGTAGATACCACATTGATGGTAATATTAAAAAGCCTTTACTCAACTCAAAAAAAATCTAATATATGCCACAACGTATCAGACTTTTGCGAAATTAACTAAAATGTCATTCAGTAGCAGTACGAATTCTTAAGAGAAAGTTCGATCGAAAATTTGTATTAAAAACAAGAAAATTTTTTGTTTTTTCAATATAAATAATCGATCAAATGTTTTCTGTCGACATCGTGGGCCAGGCTGTTAGTTTTGTGTCAGCTTGGATGCGCTCTTATTTACAATTTTAATAATTTCGCTTTTGCGAAATGTTTTGTGTTCTTTGTACAGTTCTTAGAAGCGCTGACTTCATAAGGTTCAATCAGACGTGCAATAACATAAAAAACAGAAAACAGCTGTTCGAACCAAACTTATGGGCAACACTGTACTGGATTATAGGTGACTCGCCATAATGCCATAGCCATTACGATAGAAACCAATTGAATTTTGTTTTGGTTATGGACATGGCATTATGGCTATGGCACTTCTAATTTAATCTTTAATGCCACAAGTATTGCAGTGTTGCCCAAAATTGATTAATCTAACCAAAACAAATAAAATTACCGTATTTTAACCGTCGTATTCATAAAAAATATTTTAGGTTTATTACAGGTTTATTTGACAAATTTCCCATAGAAATACGTCAAATAAGCGCTTAATAAACTTAAAATATTTTTTATGAATATGCCAGTTAGTGTTTATCGAAAATCAGCACTTCATAGTTTTGAGGCAAAAAATCGGCAAAATGCCATTAAATCGAAAAATAGGACACTTTAAAATCATCATTTCTCTCTTAAGGTTTGACTATTCATTTATTACTAGGATCGCCCGGTGGTCTAAATTAGACCACTTGACACGTAGTATGTCTTGATTTATTAAAGAAAAAATTTATTATTTTCAAGGGAGTTTAATACCTTTTTTACCACTTTTAAACCTAGAATTATGAAAAAACATTTATATTGTGCATATATACACAGCAATACCCCTTATACCATACATGGTTTACCAATATTGGTGGACGATAAGATACTTAAAAGTGTACGACAAAAAATGTGTGCCGTATTTATATACATATAAGATAGGATAAGAAAAAATTTTCATATTTATATTATTCATCAAAAACAATTTTGTTTTATGAAGGGTTCATACAACAATTTTTGTATATAAAACTGTTTTATAATATTTTGTTTAGGTCAAAATAAAGGTAATTTTTCATTAATAATTATTGAAAATTAATATACATATATATTGGTTTTTTATTTCCACCTGAATTTGTCGAACTCGAATCAGAATATTCTTTACATCACTATTTATGAACGTTTATTACAGACATAAGCATACAAACATACATGTATATATGTATGTATATATACTAGGAGAAAAATTGTCTTACTCATAAAAAATACAACTTAAAAACTATGATTTGGATAAGTTTTATTAGAGGAACTGTTAAAACCAGTTTAAGTTTTAAAGCTTTAAACATTGATGACTGGATAGTTGAGCTGAACTTAATGTATTTATAATTTTAAGCCAGTAGAGGTTAATTGTAAATAAACTTACATATGCCTACGAGGTCGGCAGCAAAACTATATATTTATAGTTAGCTCCTGAAAAAGTATAACACACCAAAAAAGCATTTCGAGAAACGTCCTTGATCTGCACATCCTACATTAACAGTGTTTTCCAGGAACAACTAAATTTAGAAATTTTAATATTCTAATTAATGAAGACATAATTAATTTTTTGGGTTTCTCTCATATCTAATTTTGAAATAAAAAGCTTCTAAGATGTATACCTTGCAAAGGCACTTTAAAGTATGACCTCGTAAAATTATTTAAAACACTTAAAACCTAATGGCTATCTTTTGCAAATATTTTTCACAGATCAATTCAACTTAATTAAGCTCAAAGACAAGTTTTATAATAAAAAATATTATATAAATTGCATTTATATTGAAATTTAAGTAAAATTAAATTAAAATTAAGCACATAAAAATAATACTGAATGAATTGTTGTGTGATTAGCCCAATACCCGCCATTGTCCCATTTTTAGATCGTCTTTTAAAAAGTGTTTATCTCAATAACTGCATCGTATATTTTTAAAAACTTTTCTTAAAATAAGAAGAAAACATATCATCCTCTTTGGTAATGTCTAAAGTTTTAATCAGTTAGTTGTAAATGGTTGTCAACTTCACGGGGAAGCTGACCACTTCAACCGTTTACTAGTTTACTAGTTTTAGCATCTATGAATTACAGCGGGTAATGGGTTAATAAAGCATTGCTACTTCTTTCAAACAAAATTAAAATTAACCAGGGACCGTAACATTTACACAGAAAAAAGTGTTTACCAATTAATTTTTTCAATTAACAATTCAATTGATTGAATTAAATTTTTAATTGTATTAATTAATTTGAGTGGAAAAACTTAATTGATATTATCAAATTGCCTATAGGTGAAAATTTAATTCATTTTTTAATTGATATTATAAATATTTTAATTGATATTACAAAATTATTAATATTACTTTTTTGTGTGTATAATTTTTATTTAAAAATTACTTTTTAATCAATATTTCTTGATTGTTATTTATTCCTCAGAATATTATTTATTTATTTATTATACTTCCAATTACATATATGTTAAAAGTTATAAATAATTATTTTTAGGACAAGATAGATAAATAATGTCCACGATTAATAACAATAATGCTCTGCAACTCTTTTTCTCATTGAACATGACACTGCGACACCTGATTGATCTTTTGTACCATAGATCTGTGAATTAAATTAAATCAATCTCTGTATGACTCTCCTTATGAAAGTCAGTACAGATATTGGAGAAGCCCGCCTAATATCATCTGAACACAGAAACTCAGAATGAAAAACACGCCTTCTACTCTCACATAATACGATGCACTCACAAATAATGTGTGTCGTCGTCTCGTCATCTTCCAAGCTAAACGACACAAAGGTGAACGAACTTGGTTACTTTTCCACAGAGGATAGTTCAGTCCAAAGTGACCAGAAAGAAAACCAGTAACAAGCCTTAAATACATCCTGCTGAGGTTCAGGATGCCATTATATGTAAATGGCTGCATCAAGGATTTGGCCTGCCTTAAGCCAGGAGAAGACAGCCACATTTCCTTAGTGATCGAAGTGTCATCTTTTTTGATCAAAGATGTTGCAGTCGACCGACTTAAGCTATGGGCTCTGGGCCCATAAAAGGAGCAGCAGAGGCCCTTTTGGCCAGTTCATCCGCTTCTTCATTCCCTGGATGACCGCTGTGGCCAGGTATCCAATAAATGGAAACCTTGTTCCCTATGGATAGCTTTTGTAATGAGTCAAAGCACCTTAAAACTAGTCTAGAACAGAATTCCCATGAAATGAGAGACTTAAGAGCTGCCTGACTATCGGAAAAGACAGCTATATCTGCACCTCTAATGCCCCTATTTAAATTAATGTTAACACATTTGGTGACTGCCTGTATTTCTGCCTGAAATACCGTAGGCCATTTACACATGAGCAAAAAGTTTTTTACGTTGGGCCCAAAAATTTTAGCACCAATTCCATCCTCCGTTTTGGATCCATCGTATACCAACATAAGCTCCTGGAATCAACATCGGGACCCTTTTCGTACCACACTGCCTTGGGTGGAATTATGACATTGAATCTCCTGTCGAACCTCAGTTCACAGTTTATCCTGTCAGTAGGCATTCCTAGCAGTCCTAAGTTGGGTATTGTACTCAGAACCGATGATTTCCCGTTGCCAACACAACAGCAAGTGTTCCGAGACCCATCCTATAAGCTGCCATTGCCGCAGATGATTTAATAAAGATTTGTTTGGGTGGTAGTCCAATCAAGGCCTCAATGGCTATGGTTGGACATGACCTCATTGCGCCTGTTGCAAGAAGACACGCCAATATCTGAACTTTACAGAGTTTAGTTGTCGCCACAAGCTGGCAAGTCTTTTGCCACCAAACTATCGTGCAATACGTTATGATTGGCCTAACAATCATTGTGTAGATCCACATAACCATTTTCGGGTTCATGCCCCAGGTGCACCCGGCACAACTCTTCACCGCCCAGATCGCCCTAGTGGCTTTCTGTATTACGCATTCAACATGTCGGTTGCAAGTTAGCTTTCTATCAAGGGTAATCCTTAAGTATTTGACATCGGTCGAATAAGGAATATTGCATCTATTCAACGATACTATCCCCAGACCAAGTTTTCTTCTAAGCGAAAAAGGTACCAGAATAGTGTTATCAGAGTTGACCGCCAGGCCATGTCTCCCACACCATGTCGTTACAGTGCATAAAGCATTGTTCATGACGTCTGAGAGAATTTTGCCGAATTTTCCAGTTGCCTTCACAAGCAGGTCATCAGCATACTCTATAACTTCGTGTCCTTGTTCACTAAGAATGAGGAGAAGTTCATCAATCACCACTGACCAAAGGAGTGGTGATAAAACACCACCTTGGGGACACCCTTTGACTGCCTTAATAGCAACCATATCATTACCCATAGAAGCAGTTATGTCTCTGCTCTCGAGCATAGACCTAATCTATTTCACGGACGCGTGATCAAGACCTTTTTGTCTAAGAGAGCACTTCGCTCTGCTATAGGTAATAAAGAACTTTTTCACGTCACCTAAAATATTGAAAAACACAGCTTTACACTTGAAAATAAATTAAGTTGAAATTTTTCAGATTTTCAATTAATTTTAAGCTTTACAAGCCTTCTTCCCGTTTTATACATTCATTATGCATTGATAGAGGTAACAAACGGTCCCATGAAATTGCCAATACCAAATTTCTCTTCATGGGGAATGAAAATTTCATGGGAACAAAAATTTCACATTTTATTCACGATAGCAAGTCCCAGTTCTGACTAGGCAAGTCTTATTGCTAAGCTTAACACTTTTTCTTCTTTGAACTTTCATCGGCGTCCACACAATTCAAGTCTTATTTTTCAGCTCATATTTTTTATGCATAGTTTTTTGTATGAATGTGTGCATTTTTAACATTACGAATGGGAAAGCAAAATGTATTGACAGTTTCTTTTCCCCTCGTCTCTCTCTCTCTCCTACAAAATAATCAGCTTAGCAATAATACTTGCATTGTGTAAACTAGGACTAACGAATGTCACTTGTAAACACGGTTGCCAGAAATGCAGATTTATCTTCATTTTGCAGACTTTTAAGGTGAATTCACCCATTGTTTCGGAACAAAAGTTTTGTTTGAAGAAAATTTTTTTTACTGAGAGTGTTTTGCAAGACGATTCATCCATTTCGAACATTTTGTCTGGAAAATCAAAGCTACCATATGAAATACGTGTGTAAACGATGCGTACTAATTTTGCAAGTGGCAGCACAGCGGCAAATGATTACAATTTTCTGTGTCATACACATCTTTTTAATTGTTTACTGCATGGGTTTCGTTCAACTCCATACATTTGGATATGTTTTTTTTTAATTTTTCTTTACTTTTATTGTAATAAATACAAGTACACTCTGTGCTTTTATTTTTCATATAACATGATGTGGCAGCTCAGTTCAACTTTGGCTGAAAAATTAAAAAAGTTGGCAGCTCAGTTCGATTTTGTCCGGACAAAAATTAAAATTAAACCAATTCAAGTAGAAAATGTTCCGAACAAAATTTGTTCTCTTCTTCTCTCTCTCTCAAAAAGAGAAACGTCAAACTACATATAAAAAAAATTTTGTCCGGACAAAAATTTTGTTCCGAAACAATGGGTGAATCCAGCTTTAGTCTCCAAAAAGACGGAATACAGATTTGAAGATTTTTGGCAAAAAACGCAGCTTTTTCGACTCCAATAATATGGAAAGTTCTTTTTTAATTTTTCCTTTCCTTTTATATTCAAACAACTCGGACTTTAGAGAACTAAAATTCCTGTAATTTTGAAGATGTTGTTAAAGAAAAAGTAACTTTAGTAAGCTTCTATATATCTGAAATAAAATGAAGTCTCGTCTTCAAATATCGAAAATATTTCCTCAGTCAGGTAAACTTGAACAAAACAAAAGTTTGTAAGCGTTTGGAAACTGAATCTCTCGTAGGTGTTTTGTCAACGAAAGATTACATAAAGCTGAAAAATTCCCACTGTTTTGACACATTTATATCTGAAGATGGTACAAAGATTATATCATCTGATATTTTAGCTAAGCAACGTTTGAATGCATTTCGTTTCTTCTTAAGAAATTCACCAGTAGATTTTTACCAATGTGGCAAATAATTATAAAAAGTTTTGTGAAAAATTAAAAATTGAGTCAAAATCGCATAAAGAGATGTGTTTGTACAGATTTTTGTTTGAAGATTTTTAACTCACTATGTTCGTTTACGTATTCTCAATAACGTATTGAGAGTCCTTCTACAAACACATGAATAGTTTTTAGCTTATTTATCTACTAATGAGTTTCTTAACCAGGAACGAAATGCATGTAGATAGACGTTGCTTAACCAAACAAAAGAATGCATTAAAGATTAACTGGCGTATTCTAAAAAATATATAGAGGCGTATCTTCTATATGTATAAACAATTGAATTCATAATTTGTTTCGTTATTATATATATGTTTTATGATTTTTTATGAAGAATTGTGCATGTTCGTAAATGCATCAGTGGTCTGCATCATACCAGCAAACTTTAATTTAAAACACAAGCAATACAAGTTTGCTGAAAATCTTTTTAGTAATATCTACGAGTGTGTATAATATTTATATCCGCTTTATGTACTCAGGTAAGCACTTTAGAACATTTTTCCATGTGCAGCGCAGTGACTCGTTTATGTAAATTTTTATAATAAATTCTTAATTTCTTTGAATATTTTTTCAATATGTCAAAAATGAAATGCAGAATTTGCAGATTTTTTCGTAAAAAATTGTTAAATTTGGCAGATTTTATCCCTAAAATGTCTGGCAACACTGCTTGTGACGCAGCTGTTTGCTGAAGAAGATCTTTCGTATCATCGTAATTATCTCTTAAATGTGGTATGTTACTACGTTTATACGAGCACTATTTGCAAATAAAAATATGTGCAAACAAATTAACTCACTGTTTATACGGCACAGCCAAAGTACTTCTACAGAAAACGTACTTATGTTGATAAAAAAAAATAATGTAAATGTATAAAATATCAAATAGTTATTTGTTTTAATTGTCATTGTTTGCTTCTATCTAGGTTTTTTGTGCAATATTTTTACATTTATTGTTTTTTGTTATGAAACATTTGTAAGCGTGGCAACCTCAAGCATTTTATTTGCAAATAGTGCGTTTTAATCGTGAATAGTTTTCTGAATTAGTAAGTCGCAATAAAAACAATAATATGGCAACAATTTACAATTTTATTTGCAAATAAGCCCTGCGTATAAACGTAGTATGTCTTGAGTTTATTTGTTGTTTGGTCTTCGGAAGGTTTTCGTCTTTCAGAACTTCGTGGCTAAATACGCTGCCACTTCTTAAGCGAAGTTGTAAGCCACAGGATCAATTTCAAATACAGTAAACACCGCTCAATTACCTCATCAAAAATTTCATAATTGTTTGGGGTAATTATGCGGGAAAGGTATTAAAGCGAAGACGTTTAATTACCTCATATATGTAGGTAATTATATGAAAACGCTTAAATACCTTTAGAAATGCATTTATCCGAACTTACTGTGGTAAGTAGTACATAACTACTAGAAATAAAATGCACATACAATATGTATTTCTTCAAATAAAATATTTATTAAAGGTCGTTTCACACTATAATACAAGTATTAATACTTTTGTGGAAAATGCAACTCTTACATGTTGAGTTGTTATTGTCTTTTGAAATTTTTGCAACAGAAATTAGATTAGGGATGCATTTTCGTCAAAAGTATTAATACTTGTATTATAGTGTGAAACAGCCTTAAATAACAAAAACAATTCATATTACAAAAACTAAATACATAAGGTGCATATATTCGATTGCAGAGTTGCATAAGAATGTACTTAAGTAGTTTTGGGCAAATAAACGAGCAGATTTTAGGGGAAATTTCATTTTGGGGTAAAATATTTCTGGGCGTGGACTTTTGTGTGAAAATAAGTATATAAAACGTGGATTCAATATATGGGGTGAATAAACGATAAAGGCATTTAACCGATGGGTAATTAAACGAGGTATACTGTATACTGTTAATAACATGATGGACATATTGTCATATTCAATCCACCTATTCTTGTGCAGACATGTTTTACAAACTTTCTTGATCAAATAAGTATTAAATAAATACATAAGCGAAACAGAAATGCAATGCGAATTTTATATATTTTTCGAAAACGTATCTACAAGGTTTAAATATGTGTTATTGTTTTTCTTTAGAAAAATTTGCATTTTCCTTCCAGCTTTTGAATTAAACAAGAGCTACGTTCTGTTGAAAACAATTATAACCGATGTAAAGGGTGTTTTTTATTGAGGTATAGAACTTTAAGTTGGCATCACTTTTTTAACTGGCGGCCATTTTGTCAGCTGTCAAGTGATTAATATTTAGTTTGGTTTGCCATTTCATCATGAACAGGTTGACAAAAGAACAACGCTTGCAAATCGTGCAAATTTATTTCGAAAATAATGGTTCAGTTCGCGAAGTTTACCGCAAGCTCCGTCCATTTTATGGTCGACATAATCGTCCATCAGAGCAATTAATTCGGTTAACCATGGATCGTTTTCGCACTACGTTTACTCTATGTGATAATACGCATCCGCAGAGACGTCGAACAGTGCGCACCGAAGAAACAATTGCCGCTGTAGAGCAAAGTGTTGAAGAGGACCCGAATGAATCGATTCGCCACCGTGCACAGCAATTTTAGCTTTGTCCATCAACTTTATGGAAGATTTTGAAGATTTTGAATGTGGATGAGTTGTGGTTCCAACAAGACGGCGCTACATGCCACACAGCGCACGTCACAATCGATTTATTGAAGGAAACATTCGATGAGCGCATAATTTCGCGGAATGGACCTGTCAATTGGCCACCAAGATCGTGTGATTTGACACCATTGGATTATTTTCTTTGGGGATATGTGAAGTCGCTCGTCTACGCCAACAAACCAGAAACGTTAGGGGACTTGGAAGCCAACATTCGTGGCGTTATTGCCAACATACGGCGCCATATGCTCGAAAAAGTGGTTGAAAATTGGACCTGTAGAATTGGCTTTATTCGAGCCAGCCGCGGCGGCCACATGCCCGAAATCATATTTAAACATTAATGGCATAAAATTATCCTTCCAATAAAGCCAAATTGATGGACATTAAGACGATTTTCTTGTGTTTTATTTCAATTCGAAGTTCTATACCTCTAAAAAAACACCCTTTACATATGTATGTACATAGAATCAATAATTTTAACTAACTGATACGTTGCAATTCTGTTTTCTATATTTTCATCGCGTTTCGCTGAAGTCTTCCCACAATTGCAAACAATAAGTGTATTGTACTGGTACTATAGAAAATATAAAACTTAAAGGGTGTAGGTAGTTTATTTTTTTTATAATTATTGTTTTAATATCTTTTTATACACGTAAAAACAACTCTATACTAAAATTTATGTTTTTTCTTTCTTTGCAGTCTACACCTTAACAAATTTAAAACATACTACATATTTCGCTATTGTTTCCCCTTTTTGCTTCATGCAATAAATTTTGGGCGTTGTAGACAAGAATGAAAAGAAAAGAAAATAAAATAAAATCACGTAAAACGATCTTAAACAGGATTTTGTTTCAGAAGAACATAACGTGTTAACACACTTTAACGTTCTTACGCACGAAATTTGTGTTACTTTTTTAACAGACGCTCAGCGCAGGGTACAAAAACGTTTTTCTGGGTTCTATATATCGCACATTTACTCAAAGAATATCATAATTTAAAAATGGAAATGTTGAGTTAATCATGCAGAATTAATCCTAATATCGTTCTTCATATTGTGTAAAAATTTCATGCATATATCTTTTTTACTCAACTCTTGAGAGAAAAATTAAATTTTGCTTTTCCATTAAGTTGTGGGTAAATTGAAAATTTCAAACTCATTTTCTGGCAAACTGTTTCTTTTGAGTTATGACGTTCTTTGAGTAAATGAGCGATATGTACATTTAAGAGTAAATTACCGCATCATTTGGTATTGAAAGACATTTTCAAAATTTGTTATATATCGGTTGCCGTAATTTTCTCCCAGTTTAGCTAATAATTTAAAGCTTGCAGTTTCTATTTGTAATAAGAAAAATTTAAGCGTTTCACAATTTTCATTGTTGTTATAATTCTTAGCACTTACTTTTCCAATGAAACACCCAGTCAATCTTTAACGAACGATTCTCAATTCCTTTTGTCATTTGTTAATCGATTTGGAAAATTATTATTATAATTTGGTTTATTTTTTGTATGAGAAGATATACATAACTGTCGAAATACGCCAAAAAAGATAAGGCCCTTTACTTGCTTCACTCCTAAGGAAATTTTCACATATCGCTCCTTTATTCAAACATAGGCCTAACTCAAAAAACTAGTTTTGCAGAAGATACATTTAAAGTTTTAATTTTACATACAATTCAATGAATACACAAGAATATGTTCTTTTAATCAGGAATTAAGTTCAATTTATGAAAATATTTCATTCTAATCAGAAATAATTTCTTAATCAGGCTTGAGTTCAGTAATTTCAATTCTTATGAATGAAATATTTTTATTAATTAATGTGAGTATCTAAAGAATAGAAGAAAAATTAAACTAGACACTATTAGCTGGGGGAAATACCGATATTTTTCTGTGCAGCCACGCACAAGCCTCAATTAGTGTCAAAAATTTCTGTAGATGTGAACGGCATAGAGTTGTAGCAGGATTTCAACCACGACACATCGCAACTTCTATCACTAAGGGCAACCTTCTATAAGTGAATCATTATACTTTGCATTTACATATCTGGTTAAAAACTTTTGAAAGTTTTTTTTTTTTTTTGATCTAATAATCCACTTGTGAACCTTTAACTTCCACAAATATCTCTGCAGTTTTATCACATGGATAAGGAATTTTAATAATTTAACAAGTAATCATTGAGTGAGTTCGGTGTGAACTCAACTAATGCGTATTACAATTTCTAACACGTGTTGTTATCTGGTTATGTTAATGTGCTTTTGTACTACATATTGTCACCTAAAATACAAAAGGCCGTAAGTACACTTTTTATTTTTTTACAGGAGTAGCAAAAAACCTTAGGCTGGCCTTACGTCTGTGTGCCATGTTCCCAAAAAAGCGTAACCACTAATTACCCTGCAGGAAATGGAACTGGCACAAGACTAGTCACGTGACCGGTCCCCAAGTGATAGGGACCAGTCCGAGTTCTAACACTTCCTATGAAGCGGACCAGTCACTTTTACATGGGGATGGCCTAGGATGGGGTTAATTGATACTTTGTATGCACCTTGTGACTTGTCACTGAACTATCCCATAAGGACCTATTCGATGTATAATAATATTAATTATTTATAAATAAAATTTCGACATTTAACTGTAACAATTAACGCTTATAATTTTTTTTTATTGTTACAAATGCCATGACATTTCTTTTATGTAATTTTTAATCTGAAAATTTTTTGAGATTAGAACCGACAACCTCGTGCATGACAGGCTTGCACACTACCCACTCGACCACAGGGCCACTAAAATTTCAAAAGCATAAATACTAGTTAAGCTTAGGTTAATATTTAGTATAGTTACGGGACTGGTACAAGAGTCACATTGAAGGGAGCAATTAGCATTATATTTACACTATTTGATAGGTCCTGTATTCGACCACATCGAACATGTTCATGTTCATGTCTTTTTTCACCATACACTACTCCGTACTTTTAATAACACCCACATTTTCTCCAGCTATAGGACGAGTACGTTTGGATCAATTGTCACCAAATTTTCTGCAGGGTACTAATGAAAAACTGTTTGATTCAGAGATATATTCATTGATTTAAACAATTTTCAATGATGTTGGATTCTATAAAATTGTCTATTAGTTATGTATGAAACTGTTTAACCTAATAAATGCTTGTCTGAATCAAACAGTTTTTCATTAGTAATTAGTGGTTATGCCTTTTTGGGCACATGACACACAGATGTAAACTCGGCCTTACAAGTTTATTTGCTAGATGCCAAATTGAATAATGAATAAAATACATATTTTCGAACATATGTGAGTAAAATTTTAAGGAAAGATGTATTTTGCTTAATCTCAACATAATCACTCAAAAAGTCTATTTTGAATTTTTTTTTTTTTTTTGCTGTTACTCGTACGGTTTTGTGGATTTTAGGTGACGATATGTAGATACATATACACGTTATTCTTTTATAAATAAAATTAAACTTCTAAAGATTTTCTGACTGATTGATATTCACGCAACTCGATTGTTTTGGTTTAATTTGTTGAGAGGTACGGTCACACTTGGCAAATATTTGCCAAAAATGCGTAACCACTAAATACTAATGAAAAACCTTGATTCAGACACGATTTTATTTAGTTAAATAGTTTTTAATAATGTTGGATTCTATGACATTGTTCATTAAAAACAAGTGTCTGAATTAAAACTTTTTTCATTAGTCCTTTGGGGTTAAGCTTTTTGGGCAAATGTTTTCCAAGTGTGGCCGACCGTACCTTAATACATAAAAATTTTTAATTCATTTAATTTTTCAAAAGGAACGGATTAATCATTTTGTTTGTTTAAATATGTAATAACAAGTCCATCAAGAAATTACTTAATGTGTATAATACATATCGTCGGATGGTTATTGTTTTGCTGCAAACATAATGTATTTTGAATATACTGTGCCGCAAACTAATAACCAAGTGGCGATATGTTAGCAATCTGTTATTAAACATTTTATAAATATCAATACATAATTATTAGTGTCTGTGTAACACCTGTATATTTTATACTCAATAAGCAAATTAAATTAAAATCTCTACATTAAAACTTAGCTGTCATCGTTATAAACAGGGAAACCAGAAATATGCTCTAAAAAAAGTGTTTTATGCGCATTCAATATGCACTAAAAACTTGAAAATATGCACAAAAAACTCAATAAATATGCTCTTAAAATAATATAAATTGGTTTATTTGAAATGAAAATATATTTTTAATTCAAAAATTCAAAAATATTTGCATATAAAATAAGCAAAAAAGCAAAAAAAGAAAATTAACAAAGAATAACTGCCGTATTAAAAACAATAATCTGGGTTTGAAGTGGACGTTGAAACAAAATAGCCATACATATTTTGACTAAAGCTAATAATACAAATTATAATTTTTTTGATAATCTAGTAAAAATTTAACTTCAATTTCAGATATCAGAATTAAAGCTTTGGAACTATATTTTCGATAAATAAGACATGATTTGTATGTATAATATTTATTGCAATAAAAAACAATCTAGGTCAATATACATTTTCAAATAAAATCGTTGCATGCCACATCTAAACAATATTTTATATATTGACAATGTTCCTTCAACGTCTACTCGGGGTAGAGTCCGTCACAAATAGAAAAACCGAATTTTTTATTGAAACTAACGTCCGTAATAACTACGAAAATGTATACACTACATGGAACATTAGAAATGAGACTTTGATGGCGAAAAATAAAAATTAAAATTGTGTGCAACAATTAAGCTTGTAAGCAAATTAAAATAAAAAATTTTATATATTTTATTTTATTTTATTTATTTAATTTCAAAATATGCCCTAAAAGCGTAAATTATGCTCTAAAAATTAGAAAATATGCTAAAAAATATGCGTATTAGAGTGATAAATGCAAAAACATACTTAAAAGGGTAAAATATGCAAAAATATGCTTTAAACGGCAAAATATGCAAAAATATGCACTAACAAATCGATGCCAAAATTAATAAAAACTTCTGAAACGGATAAATATCTTGTCCCCGCATGAATACGTCGCACAAGAAAAAACATGCAATTGCATATTTGCGGTTTCCCTGGTTATAAATAACGATGCTGATAGCAGGGGTACAAAAAAATGGAATTTTTTAGTTAATTATGCTGATATAATCCTCATATCCTTCTTCATATTGTGTAAAAATTTCATACAAATATCTTGTTTACTCAACTCATAAAAGCAAAATAAAATTTTCTTTTTCCTTTGAGTGTTCTGGCAAAGTAGTTTTTTTTCGAGTTATGACGTTGTTTGAGTAAATGAGTGATGTGTACATATCAATAAATTAATGCCCTACTATGGATATGTACCTAAAAAATCTCATTATTTGCTGCTGTATGTATGCACATTAGGGTCATAACTTTTTTTGGACGTAATTCTCCCTAGTGTACATATATGTAGGTATATCTTACAGGCAGTAATGTTTTGATAATAAAAAACATTCTTTTAATTCAATTTTGTAAAGAAAAACCTCAAGCAGCAAAGGCGATTTCTAAAATGCATTTAGTATTTTTATTTTTTTAGATTATTATTTTAAGATGGTAAATATATATTTTATATGTACTACATCTCGTTACCTTAATATAGATATATTAGATGTTCTTTTATCGAAATATACAAAAAACTCTATTTAAAAAAAATAATAAGTTAGGGCATTCCTATATTAAGGTAGCGATACGTATGTATAAGTACAAATTGTATGCGAAAAAAAAAAATATTTGTACATAAATATTATATAATTTCACAAAAAAAAACACTATTTTTATTAAAAACTTCATCGGGTTTGGTGCTTACACTTTTTAACGATCGCGAAAAACTAAAAATGCAGTTTTTAATTTTTAATTTTTCATTGGGAGGTATGATATTTGCAAAAATAACTGCAAAAGGTTATAAGCCTTATGTAAAATACGCTTTAAGATTGGGTACTTTCAAATTTCTTGCAAAAAGTCAACAAGCATTGCAAAATGTAAAGAATAAAAAGCCTTGATCTTGATCTCAAATAATAACTTTAGAAAAAAATATTTTTCAGCTAGGGCTTGCTGGTTATGTACGTATGTAAGTATGTAAATGCACATTTACATATAAATTTGAGCAATTTAGAGCAAAAAAGTTGTATAAAATGAACTAATAAAAGTAAAAACGTATATACACGTGCACATTGTACATATGTATGTAGATATTGTCACCGTAACAACCAAAAATTTCAAAATAGACTTTGTGTTTGATTACGATGTGATTAGCTAAAATATATCTTTCCTCAAAATTTTACTCACATATGTTCAAAAATACCGATTTTATTCATTATTCAAGTTGGCACCTAACAAATAAAAATAGTCTTGAATTTCTACGTTTTTTTGCTTCTCTTGTAAAAAAGTAAAAAGTGTACTTACGGCCTTTTGGATTTTATCCATAAGTGTATATCTATTTGCATATACATATGTATGCACATGTGTTACAGCATGTTATGGTACAAGTGCTTTAAAGCCAATGAAATGCATTTCAAGTTTTCAACCTTGTCTTTCAGTTGTACAAAGTGCTTATGCATATATTATAGTTTTCTTCGATTTATTTGGATAACAATTATATGTATAACAAACACTCAGTTCCAGATTTTTGCAAAACAAGTAAATTAAATTAACCTTAGAGAACAATTGCATTAGTAATCACTAGAAAATGTTGAGATAATTAAGAAAGCTGTTAACAAAAGTGTTACATACTTACTGTGCTAGTAATGATTACATATTCAACTTCCAATTTCTTTAAAATATATACAAATATATACATACATACATATCGTCGGTTTGCTGAAAGTATATTCAAAATACATTATGTCTGCAGCAAAACCGATGATATGTAAATCGTACCTACACACAGTGTTGTCAGATTTATTTTCGGGCTCCTCGCCAAATGAATTGTCGAATATCGCCAAGTATCGCCAATATAATAAAACATTAAATTTTAGCTGCAAAAATATTTTTATTATGTACATTACAAATATCGTTATATTTTAAATTCAGTAGGTAAAGTCTATCGTGAAACATAAAAAAATATTATTTAAAGCGGCCCACCCACTTGCAATATAATTGTGCAATTTTTCGTATTGTACAATAATATAGCCAAAATGTATGTCATATTCGAAGGTGGTACAATATATTGGCAAATACCAAAAGACTTTTGATTTTTATTGTACAATCAAGAGAATTGTGTAATGTGGTGACAACATTGTTCAATGTTGTTTACTTTTTGACTGTCAGGAAAATTAGGCAATATATTCTTTTTAGAACAACATATGCAATAATATTGCAAAGTATTTAAATTCACATATAAAAAATACTGACGTATAAAAAGACTGAAAAATAACTTATTCCAAAAATCAATCTTATGCCCGTAATTTCTACAAATAGATACATATCTATTGGTGTCTAGATATACATATATCGTGTAAGTTGAATTTTATAAGTAAAACTCGTAGGTATAAACGTTAGGTAAATTATCTGTGTGTAGAAATTACGGGCACTAATAGGATAAATTGAAGTTGAACACCAAGATCAAAATGATTATTTAAATCATGTGATAAAACGGAATTAACGGTTAATTAAATGTGTGTTAAAGTACACATATCATATCCCTGAAGTAGTAAGTGCCAGCAGCATCGTCGTAATCATACAATTTAGGCGATAACTCTTGCAGCCTTTTTCCTGCTTCATTATCAAAATGTTGGTTTCAATTTATAAAAGGAAGTTTTCCCCACTATGTTTCATAAACACCAAATGAGATTTTTTGGTCCATAATTTTTTTTTAAACTTCTTGAGTTTCAGAAAATTTTTGTTTGAGATAAAGAGTCACAACATTTGGAATTTTTTTCACGAAATATTTTATGTTGGAGAAGAAATTGCTTATATAAAGTTTAAACATTATTATATTTTATTGAAATCGTAAAAATATAGCCAAAAATATCGCCAAGGAGTTCAAATATCGCCAAGTAAATCGCCAATCGCCATTTCAAAATTTTCATCGCCAAAAACAAATTTTTGTCGCCACGTTTGGCGAGATATCGCCTACACAGTATACATACGAGTGCAAACGTACATAATTATTAAATAATTCCAACGTAGCAAGTATTTAAAAAATACATAAACTTCTATAAAATATGTATAGGTGGCTCTGGTTAAAACAATAAAATAAGATATCTATGTGGCAGCACTGCCTGAGTTGGTTTGCGCTTTTTAAGCCTTAAGATATGCTACTATTCTCATTACTATCAAACTCTATACACATACTGGAGTTCTATATATGTATTGCGTTTGCATACTCGACTTTTACAAATCAATGTTAACTTATATGAGCATGTGGGTTTTTTTTGTAGTATTTGTTGTAGAAATGGGATATTTGCCGATTTGCTTTGTTATGTATCAAAAACAAAAGTATGCCATAAATTCACATTTTTTATAAAACGTGTAAAGAACAGGGTGCTTAGTTTCAACTTGATTTTTTTCATTTTTTTTCTGGCAGCACTAGAATCAACGAAGCTATGTTGCGGGTTAGCCAAGACAAACACCAATATGAATATTATCAAATTCATCTATGAAGGGTACCGGAAAAAACATATTTAAATAAGTATACACCACACATGTTATCAACTAATAAGTACACAAAAAAAAGATTAACCCCCTGTTTGTGTAAGACGTTTGAGTTAGAAATCTTGGCGTTTTTGTAATAGATTAAAGGAAACTTGTACAACTTTTCTTTAATCTATTACAGAAACGCCAAGATTTTTAACTCAAACGTCTTACACAAACAGGGGGTTAAAATCAAAAAGAAAAAATTTAATTTTACAAACGAAACCTTTATGAAATAGAACTAAGTTTGTTTTGTGTTATTTAAAAAATGTTCATTCCTGTTTTAAAAATGTAAACTACTTTGAAAAAGAAATAATTATTTTTGTTTTAAAAATACAACAACCTCCATATAAAGTTGAACATACTCAAATTAATCAAATAAATTTAAATGCGAATTCGAATGCAGGATTTTTTAATGGCACGTTACATCTGAGTTGTTGATGTAAAAGAAGAAGAAGAAGTTCTTGTACCAGTTCTACGTAATTTGGAGCCCTTCTATTTCCTATAAAATTGTGACACACATTTTCGAATCCTACCCATGCACTTCTCTCTTTATTGACAAACTTAGATTTGAGTAATTCTTTAAAGATTTCTCATATTTGGTTACCCACAACTACGCCTTCCTTCGATTTTGTTTGAATGCCTGAATAAAATCAAAATTTTTGCACAGATTTTCTTAACTAGCTTATTCCCAGCATACTTATTTAGGTTTCCGATAAATAACATAAATGTTTTAATTTTTTAAAATGTTTGGAAAACAAATAAAAAAATAAATTTTGCATTAAAAATATTTTTGTCCACCACTAATTTCTGAATAACTCCGAAATCGAAAAAAAAAATATTTAAATTTGATTTGAAGATAATTTTCTTTTGCATCTTCAAGTGTTTAATTTATTAAAATCGAACAAAACCGTCATCGAATTATATTGAAATAACTTAGCGTGACCGCCTTGTTTATGGGTTATATAATACTAGCCACGCCCATTGAAAAAAACTCTGTACGTCATAGACAAAAACTGAAATCGGATTTGAATTAAGGGCACGAATGTCCATGTAAAACACATATTTTGATTGAACACAAATTTTTATTTTGAGAACAGGTACAAACTAACAATAATATTTTTCGAACTTGAATTTTTGATAAAATATGGCATAAAACCAAAATATGAGACAAAAATATGCATTTATGACCAAATCATGCGAAACTATGCATTTTCAGCAAAATATGCACTAACAAATCGATGCCATTTTTACGCAAATTCATTGTTTGGTAAAGATATTTCGTTCTTGCCATTATCAAGGTTAAGGGAAAAAACATGCATGTGAAATAAATATGTTAATTAATTTGTTGAAAGTTGTTTAAGACCGTGATTCACTATTCTACACAATCCTGCGATCTGTCAAATGTGACATGTTTGCTAAAAAAAGTGTGGTAGTAGTGTGAACTAAAAATGCAACTATGTGACTGATTTTTTTTTGCTAGTCGTTAGAAATATTTATGAAAAATGTTATCAAAAGATCGGACTTGTTTTTATTGTCAGACAGCTGGGAATGTTGTTTTTGTATAATTTTTATAGGATAGTGTGGCACCTTTGTGGTCTGTAGTCTTGTTTATGGTTCGAAGTTTCGAAAATATCAAAATATTTTGATGTTAAAGAAAAGTTGGTACAATTGTACCATTTTTAGCACTATTTGAGTGCCAAAAGTACCGTAGCACCCCAATGACCAATTTAGCACTATTGAATTTTTTTTTCTTCTATTATATTGCATTCCAAAAATATCAATGGGCCACTTACATCTTATGGCAACACTGCTGCAACCTCTAATTTAAGTACTGTTTTTAAATTTTTTTTAGTACTCTTTTCAGATTTTGCAATATTGTTTCTTCGAAATTATGTCTTAAATAGCTAAAAATCCTTTACTGCAGAATCAGAATCATCTTCCAAATAATCTAAGTCCTTGGTTTTTATATTAATTTTATTTTTCAAATTTTGTAACAACATATTAATTGTCGAATAGTTTTGCGATTCAAATGCTTTTTGTACTTCAGCTTTAATAGATGCTTAATAAGTTATGCAAATTTTTATATTTGTACATATTTTTAACCCCCGACCAGAAAAAGGGGTGTTATAAGTTTGTAGTATGTGTCTGTGTATCTGTGTATCTGTGTGTCTGTACGTGTCCACGTACAGCCCAAACGGGTGGACCGATTTTGATTTAGTTTTCTCTGTTTGAAAAGTGACTTAATCGAGAAGGTTCTTAACTATCTTTGAAGAAAATCGGTCCAGCCAAATAGGAGATATCACATATTTTCTAGATATATCGGGTGTTCTTAAAATTTTTAATTTTTGTTATTAGTTGTGAAATTTCAAAATATTTGCCATTTAAATTATTAAAATGAGTTTTTAATTCGAACCACAGTCAAGGGAATTTTATTTGCCACAGCTGAACCATTAACCAATTTAAAAAATTTTATCAGGATTCTGGATACTAGAAAATTTTTAAATTTATAAAAAAAAAGGAAAAACATTGAACTGAAATTATGTTATTGACTTTATTCAAAAACGCGCTAATTTATCGCGTTTTTTATTAAACGCGCTAAGTCGAAAAAAAAATCGCGTTAGGAATAGTTCAAACGCGCTAAATTGGCATAGCTGGTTAAGTGCCCAGCGACCGGTATTGGGAATCTTAAAAAACTGCAATAAAATATGATTTGGAAATAGACGAGTTCAAACTTTTTTGGTTTTCTCACTGCGTTTTGCTTTCACAAGACTGTTTTGAAGTGAGAAGAATATGAGTTTCATTGTTCAAAAGTGAAAATTGACGTATGCAATCATTTGAAAAGAAATGCGGAGTGAAACTGGGGAGATTCCTTATATCGTTGGTGGGTTTCTGGTTTGCTGCAGACATAATTTATTTTGAATATACTGTGCCGCAAGCCAGAAACCAAGCGACGATATGTACTAAATTACTCATTGGTGTACTATTGTACTTTCCGAGTTTGAATGTAACAAAAAAAGTACCAACTTTGCCATCCCTGATGTAGCAAGCTAAAAGTTCTCGTATACATTGCTGCCAGACTTGACGATTTGTCGTCATTTTGACGATTTTAGGTATAAAAAAATAACATGACGACTGGACGATTTTCGCCTTCAATTTGACGAATTTTAAATAATTATAAATTGACACAATTTATTAGCAATTTTGAATTTGACCAAGAACTTGTCATCTTTTGCTGGAATATGCAATATGTTTACTGTTACAGACTTAAAACTTTGAAACGGCTCACCCACTTGCAGTATAATTTAAAATTTTTCGTATTGTACAATAATATAGCCAATGTGTATTAAAGTCCTGCACAAGACCATTTATAAGAACTTTCAAGACATGAAGGATTTTTCAAATGCTTTACTACAGCGAAGTCTTATAAAACAAACGCTAAGCAACACTGTTTGCAAGAGCTTGTTTCAGTTATTGCAAGTATAGGAGTAAAGAAGAAAATACTTCGTGACTGAAAAATTTGTGATGCTTGCTTCTTTCTACGCATGGGCGCGTATACAAGCGTCATGCATGTACATACACACACGTTGTGTGTATGCTCTTTTATTTTTCTGCACACAAACAAACGTTCACATGCATTTACATTAGTTGTGTGCGCTTGATTAAAAAAAAACCTCCCTTAAACACATAATAGCTTACCATCTACATCTTACACACACACTCAAACGTACAATATGGAAAATAACAAGCATACACGTATCAACACTACTTTGGTGACTGTTTGTTCATAACAAGAAGTCTTGATCACATTGCTTGTTAGCACTCATATACACGCACACAAATGCATCTATCGTGCTTTGCTTATAATGCGACAGCATTTATTATTGGTTTAGCATTCTACAGCCACGAGAATATATTTAAAAAACAAGACGTATTTACATTCCAAGACTATTTACGCAGGTCTATAATGTGTATGTCATATTCGAAGGTGCCACAATATATTGGCAAATATCAAAAGACTTTTGACTTTTATTGTACAATCAAGACAATTGTGTAATGTGATGACAACATTGCTTACTTTTGGATGGGCCGCTTTTAAATTTTTGGAAATCAGATAAAAAAAATGGACTGTAATCCTTAATTTCTCACGTTAACTAACCTTATCCTACGTTAATTAATTTTATTTTAGTTTTAACGCAAGCCTGAGCAAATGTGGAAAGAATTTTTAGACAAGCTAACTTAAATAAAACCAAAGTAAGAAATCGGTTAGAAATAACTTCTCTGGAAGCAATTTTATATGCTAATACTGACTTAAAACTAAATAATTGTAATTGTTTTGACTTGAAAGTAGTACCTGAATGTCTACTCGGTAATTCGAAATGAAAGCAAATGTCAATAACACCTGATCTAATAAAATTGTTCCATTCCAATATATATCTGTAATTTTTTTAAGTTCTTCCAAATGTGTAGAAATATGAAGAATATCATATCAGAATATATATGTATTGTACTCGTATATTGTAAATAATGTTTATTAATGTTTATTCAGGTGTGTCACAGAACTTGCACGAAAGTGAACATTTTCACATTTTTCAATTCGTGCCGTTTTTGTTTTACTTCTTCAGCTTTCATAACTCCGGAAAAAAATCAAAGCGTTTGGTCCAGCTGCTTTGTAAGCAACAGAAAAATAAATAAAGGAATACAAAATAGAAAAAGTTAGAAAAAATTTTGGATATTTTGAAAATAAATTAAAAACTTGTTTAAAACTAATTTGAATTCCGAAAAAATTTTCAAGTTTCAATACGCCCGCAGCTTTTATAGTTCCAGCTTTGATAAAAAACAGAAAAATAAAATAAAATTGTATTATTTTTTCCTCTTCACATGTTTTCTGATTTGATAAAAAATATACAAAATTTGCCAGCAATCCAAGTTTTCTTAGCACGAATTAATGAAAATCAGGATTAATTAACATTTGCATATTTTTTTTAAATAAATAAAAAAAAATAAAGAGAGCGGTACAGACTTGACCGTACCAGTCAAGTTTGTTTTTTCGTTTTGTTTCATCGTTCGTAATACTCCACGACAACGCAAATTGATGAAACAAACTTGAACGTGTGTATGAACGTAAATGCATTCAAACGAAAATTTAACAAAAACTGATCAGGTAAACTTGATATTTCTGAACCAGGGCTTATCAATTACGCCTGAGTATTTTACCAAATAATACGATAAACATGTTATATTGTTTGTAAAACAACAGTTGATATCTTTATTGATACGAATTTAGCTTATATTATGGAAAATTATGAATTTTCGTTTGAAAAAATTCTTTTATATTGGACGAATTTTGAACGTTTTCAGATAACTACTTGGACGATTTTCCGCTCGAAATTTGACGAATTGACACTTATTTCATCTGGCAACTATGCTCGTATAACAGTTTACGCATTCGACTCCTCCATATAGTACTATTGTCTATTTGTTTTGTTCAGCTTATTTATTCTGTTTAGTTTTAATTTGAAACTCTCTTAAAATGCCGTTTTTAAAACCGCTAATTTCTATTAAACATATTTTTAACAAATTCAGATTTATATTAATTCACAAAATTTTAAATTTATATGGTGATAATTCTTGGTTTTTGAGTATCAGTTTTATTTATTGGTGCATTAAATAATAAAAAAAATTTAAGATGTTATATGCAAATTATGGTGAAATTTCAACTTCGCATTATGATTTGAAATTTTCAAATGCAAAGCATTTGCTTTATTTAAAGCAATTTAAATGGAATTATATTTTATGGTGTAATTATTGTGGGTTAGGTGAGCTTAAGAGAAATATTGAAATTTTAAAAAATATTGAATATATTATATGTATATTAAACCACGCTTTATATGTCGGGCGAAAATCCGTTACAAATTGTATTAAAACCGTATAATGGATTCACGTTGTCAAGTATATTTAAATCACAACAATGAAAATTATAGAAGCATGTACATAGGAATGTTTCAGAAACATTTTGATTAACAAATATAATATGAAAAGTTTTTTATAGGTTTTTAAACCGGGTTTAAAATTTGTAAAGAAACTTTTTGATGTCATGTATGTATGTATGTACAGGTGTATGTAATCCATATATGTAGTTAAAATAATGTATGCAAAGTTTTATATAAGTTAAGATTGTATTTATCCTTAAAACTACAATCAAGATTGGCACAAAAACATAAGGATTTTAAAAATAAGATCTTCATATACAGGTTTGTGGCATACAAGTCGTAGTTTACATATTCCTAGTGCTTAGTTACCGCTGTTTTAAACCAACATATGCATACATACTTTTTTAATTTATTAAATTTTTATTGCCTTTATTTATTTAAAAATTAGGGTGCATATAAGAAAACTAGATTTTTAAGCCCATTTGCAATTCTGATAAGGTTCCTTATCATTATGTACAACAGACTATTTTTAAAACGTTTGCACAAAAAGCGCTAGATTATCACTTTGATGTAGAGTACTCCTGAATTTAGTACTTTATTAATATCTTTTTTCCCTCCCACTCACATAATTTATACGGAGTATAACTATTTTTCTCATTTTCGCACATGGCTTCAAGGCCACTAAAAAGTGGCAACTTTTTTTTAAGGGGAAAAAAATAAAAAAAGCAAACCAACAAAAAATACTCAGAAGAGCAGAATATGAACAGTTATTTTTCAAATATATGATATTCCCGCAGATTGAGCAAAATTAATTTAAGCAAATTAGTGCCTAAAACGTGTTTTCCCAAAAAATTTAGAAAAATTAGAACAAATACATTTAAATAAAAGTGTACCGTTAAACCATAATTGATTACTAAAAAAAAGTTTATATACATATATTAAAAATAAATAAAAAAGTTTTAAAAAATTTGCAATGTTAATATAAGAACATACATACATACAAACATAATTACATTCATATTACATATTTTCTGAAGTAAATTCGATTATAAGAGTGCGGAATTTTGTTCTTACGCCATTTTCTTTTCATCTTTTACGTGTATATTTTTTTATAAAAATTTTGTTAATAATTTGTGTTTTGTATATATTTCCAGTTGGACCCGTTTCTTTATCAGCCGAACACGAAAGATTATCACCCGCAGTATCACCCACCCCTTCCAATACACTACCTTTGAATTGTTCGCGCAGTTCTCCGTCAACAGTTTCGATACCACCTGCCACTTTTCAGCAAACACCCTCGACCTTCACTCCGATTTTACTAAAAGACTGTCAAGTTTCTAAGGAAGCTTATTGTAATTACAAACAAGAACCAAAGCCTGATAAAGAACAAGAAGATACACACAAATCTGCCTCACCTAAACATCGTTACATATCCTCATATTTAGGTGCAACTGCCAATAATATCAATAGCAGCGGCAAGTCATTAATAGGTGGTGTCATCTTAACGTCAGCTCAGCGAAAGGAATATCCAGTTGAGATTGTACAGCAAATTCAGCAGCAACAACGGAAAGATATAGAACAATCAAGAGAATTGTGTGATGAAAGTTCCGATTCTGATAGTGATTCGGACGATGGTTCAAAATTGATTGTAGATGAAAAACCCTTAGTACCCGAAGAACAACCGTTGTCATTGCGCGTACGTTGTACACCTCCACCAGAAGATCAAAGGCCGTCTCCCCCACCTTGTCCAGAGCCGGCAGTTCGTTGCAGTGTAATACAAAGAACACCTGCCAACGAAGCAGAAAACCAAAGACGTTCACACGAAATTCTATTGCCTTTGGCGAGTTTAGAACATTTGGGTCCTGAGCAACAAGAGCCTATTGATTATCACGTTCCCCGTAGAAAATCATCATTAGATAACGACGAAGAGCAAGTTTTGAATGCCAAGCGCTTAGAGCGTGAGCGCAAGCTAAGAGAAGCTAGACGTCGCAGTGCTCTTGTGGCAGCTAGAACTATTTTAGCTCAAGCACGCCTTAATCCACGTTTCGTACGTTCTTTACCAGGCATTTTAGCAGCGGCGGCTGGACACGGTCGTACCACATCAGGTTCCGGAGGCAATAATCAAGGACAAACTTTCCAGGGTGGTTTTGGTAACAACTCAGGCTCAGGCTCTCAACAATCTGCCAGTGGCGGAGGTTCCCCAACAGGTTTTAGTGGTTCGGGCGGTTTGAGTGGTGGTTCAGGGGGCGGAATGGGCGGAGGACGTGACGGCCGGGGTAATTATGGACCCAACTCCCCTCCTTCTGGAGCCTTGCCTCCTTTTTATGAGTCGCTTAAGAGTGGAAACCCCATTAATGGTTCGTCATCCACTAATTTTTCAAGTTCACCTAACTCAACAGCAACTTCAAACTTTTTATTGCAAAATGCAGCCGCATATCTCATGTCAGCAGCAGGTAGTAGTGGAAGTGGCTCGCAACAGTTTCCTGGGATAGGCGGAGGTGATACTTTGGGTGGAAGCTCTTCGGTGTTGGATCAAAGTCCTTCTTCTGTTTCAAGCATGCTCTTCCAGAATGGTCACGGTAATAATTCTCTTCCTTATAGCTCTTTAGCTCATTGTGCTAAATATAATAATCCTTCTCCTTCATCGGCATCTTCACCCCAACATTATCCTTCATCTGCAACGTCTACTCATCCTCATCATTCCAATTTGCCCTATGGTCCAAATCCCTCAGCTTATGGTATAATACTTAAAGATGAGCCTGACATTGAGTACGATGAGTCAAAAATAGATATTGGCACCTTTGCTCAAAACATTATTCAGGCCACAATGGGGAATTCGGGTAATTTTAACGCATCAGCTTATGAGGATGCCATTATGAATGATTTAGCTTCTGCAGCTCAGGGAGCTAATGGATCAGTAGATCCTTTACAATTTACTGCCACCTTAATGTTATCTTCGCAAACTGATCATCTATTAGAACAGTTGTCTGATGCGGTGGACTTGAGTTCGTTTCTTCAACGCAGTTGTATCGAAGATGAGAATTCAACTTCACCAAGACAAGACTTTGAGCTGGTCTCAACTCCGTCTTTAACTCCAGACTCAGTTTCCATCACACCGGTAGATTGCCACAATGTAGGCAACACACAATTGGATACTTTCCATGAAAGTCTAATGCAACAATTGACCAATAACATTACAAGATCACACAACAATAATTCTTATAACAATTTTGATAGACATCAAAATGGCTTGCAACAACAGCAACAGAATCCACCGCCTTCATATCAAAATGCCACACGTGATATAATGCAAATGCAACAGCATCAACACCATCAACAAAACTACCAACAATCATCGCAACAACAGTCTCCTCTTAATTCTTTGATAAACCAAAATTCTTTATTGCTGCAGCAACAGCAACATCATCAAAATGGTTACCACAATGGTCATACTAGTAATCAATACAATCCTTTACAGCAACATCAACACAACCATCTCAACCACCATCAACTTCAACAACACCAAGGTCATCACCAACAGCAACAGCAACAGCAGCATCTACCACATCAGCAACATCATCACCATATCCACCAACAGCAACACAATCAGCATCTACATCATCACCATCACATGCACCATCAGCACAGTGATAGCAGCAATTTATCACTACCCTCCCCAAATGCCACATCTTCGTCAAATCAAACCTCAGCCACCGCAACGACAACTGCCAATGGCCATCTTCTGATTGCCTCTCAGGGACATCATCCCATGTCTTCAGCAGCCAGTAACACTTCATCGGGTTCAGCTTCGGCTCTCTTAGATACATCATTGCTAGATACAAAACCTATCATACAAAGTGTAAGTCCAACATATTATACCGGTTCTTCTACTACTTCTTCCTCTTGCCATAATGCGGTTAGAGGCGGCGGTAGTGGTGGTACAAACTGTTCAACCACTAGTGGTATTAGTTCTTCGTCGTCTCCCCTCTCTCCTTCCACATATTCGTCGTATAGTACGTTAAAGCAACAACAACAGCGTTCACTGGCCGCCTCTATGGCGGCCAATTTAACATCGATACCGACATCGCCCACTGTCGCAACGTTGCATGAAAGCAAAGTGCTTCAGCAACGGGTAAGCATTGTCCAAATCAAATATTTTCATATATTTTATTTGTTCTGAAATATGACGTTGTTTTTCGTTGGGGCAGGGTGTTGTGTGTTTTATTTTTTATTACAAAAGAGTGCGTTGTTCTGACTTTCAAACAGTCATATGTATGCTTGTGTATATGTATGTACATATGTTGAGCTGTTTTTTGTTTTTAAAATGTATTTGTCAAAATGTTTTTTTATTTATATATAATACAGCTTTTATGGCCTTTGGCACGGTTCTCAAAACTTACAAGTGTTTTAATACTTGTATGTACATAAATACATATGCTCAATTCACAACCTATTGTAGGAGTTGGAGTTCGTAAAAACGTTGTTGGTAATTTCTATGCAAACATTTGTTTACAAACAATCTTGCCTGTTTTGCAAATCGAGTCGATTTAAAAACACTCGATTTAGAAAATTTAAATCCACTAATAGCGAATTTTTTTCACTTTTTTGTATAGTTTTATATATTTTTTAGCGCTTGGAATATCATATTTCAAATTAATTTAGTTCATATGTTTACGTATGGGACCATTATTTACTTTTGGAAAACGAGCCATTTACTCGGATTCGGTTTACAAAACATGACCGAATGTTTTTATTGAAATTATCAACAACTTATGTATTAACAACAACTCCCACAATAGGTTGTGAATTGAGCAATAGTTGCGAAAATATATTTTTTATATGGAAATGATATATTTTCACAACAATTTTACGAATTTTCTTATTTCATTCTTATTTTAAAGATATAAACTTGAAAACGAACGTATTCTTTGTAGTAGTGCTTTCTAGAAAACAAAAAATATTTGGAAACCGACTGGCAACATAAATGAACTGGGTTGTTGTCTAAGGTCATGAAAAAACTTAGGCAGAAAGTTGATTTCAGCGACTATTTCAATTTAGTTAATTTATAAACCAATTTGTGTGGAAATGCTCTGTGGTACATCTGATATAAATATATTCTGATCGTAACGTATGGTTGATTTAAAATGCATTCATGTAATGAAATGGCATCAGTATCTATTTTTACCCCAGACGGCATAAATGACATATATATGTATGTCTATATTATGAATTCTAAAAAGTCTGTTTGTTTTTGGGTAATAGTGCAAAAAACAATTGATATCTAACTAAAGTTTTATTTTTAACTAGCATTTTTATGGCATTAAAAATGAAATAGCGAATAGTCCCGTGCTTGAAGAGACAACTTTAGTTAATTCTTTATCCCTATGAAAAATTCTGTTTTTCGTAAACGTTATTTAACGGTGTCTCCTGGCAGTTGCATATAATTTTTCCGAAAACAGTATTTAACATTCGCTACTGTTGAGTAATAAAATAAGTAAAATTAAACGAAAAATGCGTTTTTTATTCTTCCAAATATGACTGTTTGGTAATAGATTAAAGAAAAACTGTTGCTTTCAATTAATTTGTTTTATTTTAATTATTATTTTTCGAACTGTATTTGTTTCTATATTCTTATGAATTGAATAGGCTAAAGTTCGTAACGCTTTTTAAGCCAAATTACATGTGATAATTATTAATGAACAAATAACATCAAAGTTAGTTGTAAATATTCTGACAACAACACATAGTTGAACGGAACAGCCAGCCGTTTTCGAAGGCCACTAAACTTTCCTCATCAGCGTTCTTCTGTGTTTTGGTCCACTGTATGTGGTGTCAGTTGATGTAGATGTCTGCCTTATATACGTAACTTTATTGCAAATGGAATATGTGAATTGGTTTGATTCATTGCATTTCAATTTGCTAATGTGTTTCGTAATGTATACGCAAGTTACCATCTATATATATATACCATCTTCTATATATATTACCATCTTCTATATATATTACAACAGTCTTACCAATGTCGTTTTGTTCCTTACTAACTATACACATGTTTGTTAATTTGCTTATTTTTGTTCTACTTAAGACAAACTTTTTTGGTTTGTTACTATTAAGTATATTTTTATTTTTAATTTTTGCCACAAGCCAATGACTATTAATTAGTTAATTTAATTATTATTTTTCGAACTGTATTTGTTTCTATATTCTTATGAATTGAATAGGCTAAAGTTCGTAACGCTTTTTAAGCCAAATTACATGTGATAATTATTAATGAACAAATAACATCAAAGTTAGTTGTAAATATTCTGACAACAACACATAGTTGAACGGAACAGCCAGCCGTTTTCGAAGGCCACTAAACTCTCCTCATCAGCGTTCTTCTGTGTTTTGGTCCACTGTGTGTGGTGTCAGTTGATGTAGATGTCTGCCTTATTCACATATTCCATTTGCAATAAAGTTACGTATATAAGGCAGACATCTACATCAACTGACACCACACACAGTGGACCAAAACACAGAAGAACGCTGATGAGGAAAGTTTAGTGGCCTTCGAAAACGGCTGGCTGTTCCGTTCAACTATGTGTTGTTGTCAGAATATTTACAACTAACTTTGATGTTATTTGTTCATTAATAATTATCACATGTAATTTGGCTTAAAAAGCGTTACGAACTTTAGCCTATTCAATTCATAAGAATAATTTGTTTTATTTTTTTTTTTTTTGTTCAGACAATAACTTTATTCATTAAATCATCTAAATTTTTATATTTTGATTTTCAATTATAGTTGGGACTGCCACCCGAAGTTCAATTGGAATTTGTAAATGGCGGTCATGGCATTAAAAATCCCTTAGCCATTGAAAATACCCATGGTCATCATCATCATCGTATGCGCAGTATTGATTGTATTGATGATTTGAAGAAACCCTCATTGGTAGCTGATAACACTTCTGCTGCTTTAATGAATGCCGGTGTTGGCGGTAGCGGCAACTCCTGTTCATCCAATAGCAGCTCAAATAACGATCAAAGCGAACCAAATGGCAAATTTGTTTGTCGTATTTGTTTGAAGGGGTTTTCATTACAACGTTTACTTAATCGTCATATGAAATGTCATTCGGAAATCAAACGTTACTTGTGCACATTTTGTGGTAAAGGCTTCAATGATACTTTCGATTTGAAAAGGCATACACGTACACACACGGGAGTTAGGCCTTACAAATGTAATTTGTGTGAAAAGAGCTTCACGCAAAGATGTTCCCTAGAATCGCACTGTCTTAAAGTTCACAGTGTACAACATCAGTATGCTTATAAGGAAAGAAGGACCAAGGTAAGTTTTTAAAAGTTTCAGTATTGGTCAGAGCATTTTGAACTTCTGCACTGCCCCCCACCCCCCAAGTTTTTATATAATTTTTTTTTTAATATGTATGTATATCTGTTTGGTGTAATTGTCGTTTGGCTACCCAAACAAAAGTAAGCGGTGCTGCTATTTAATTCCTTCTACAAGGAATGAATTGAAACAATCTGCCTTATCGTGGTTGGCGTATTTCAAATACAACTACGACTGTTTGGTAATAGATTAAAGAAAAACTGTTGAAGTCCTTAATCTATTACCAAACAGTCGTAGTAGTATTTGAAATACGCCAACCACGATAAGGCAGAAGATCTGATAGCTATAATTTTATAATGTCGCCTTTTTGTTAAGATATTGGGTTGATTATACACATTTTTTTAGTGATAAAGGTTAATATTTTTGTATTTTTATTCTATCGTGTTATTGTCGGTTTTCGATAACAAGATTCTAATAGTAACTCGCACCCATCACACTAAATAAGCGGATATAGCCACGCCCATTACAATTTAACATAATATATTACATACACTTCTTTCTACCCAACATATTCTTACAAACATTCTTTTGGCTCTTCTAATGAACTGACCTCATATTTAAATGTATTTTTAAATTGAAATAGTGCCACTAATATAAGCAAAGTTCAGTTGTGTTCTTTTTAACCTAATGTTCCAATTTAGTGTCTGTATTTTTTTTTTACTTATAGCCTCAACAAAAATTATTTGTAATATAACATCCTTATTTATAAAAATTATTAATGCTTTATTTTATTATGTTTTTTTAAGGAAAATTTTAATGAAAATTTGTTTTAAAAATACTTTATAAAGCCTTAATAAGTTTTATAAATAAGTCTGTAAATATTTATGTAAAATATTGATTAAATTTTACCTTTAATGTCACATATACTGTGTATGTACATTATTTAAGTTTGTGCATAATTACCTTTTATTGGGGTTTGAGTGTAATTTTAATGCAGGTAATTACTGTTAAATTAATTTATAACTTGCAATTAGTTCTGCCTTTTTACTTGAGACCGACCCGTATTGATAGAAATGGTTTTGTCCAAAAATATTCATTTTCATCCTCCATTCTATTCTAGTAACTATTTATTTCATTACCCAGCAAAAAAAGGCATGCAAAAGAAATAGTTAATGCATGGGTTCTACTGCAAATGCATTGGTTCAATTTAGGTGCAGAACGCATGATTTTAACACAGGCGTGTCATTGACGAGCATGGGTTCACATTTAGCAAAACTGCTCATCATGCGAATGAGTGCTTAGAACCCATGCAAGAACCCATGATTCGATGACGTTTTTTCACGTAAATAGTGCTGTTCTAACTATTAAGGCACACTCTCTACCACTGTGTTAAAATCATGCGTTCTGCACCTAAATCGAACCAAATAATTTGCAGTAGAACCCATGCATTAACTATTTCTTTTGCATGTCTTTTTTTTTTCTGGGGTACTTATTAGTCCTTACATTAAATATTAAAATGCCTTTCTCAATGTTATCGGTGCTGCTTGATCTAGCAAGAATAAGAAAGAGTAGGTATTGCTGAACTTTCTAATCTTTAAAAAGTTAAGAGTCTAAAAACATTAGATTAGCGGATGTTAATTATTTAAAAGCGTAATAAAAATATATTTCTAGTTTGCTGATGGATAGGTCGGCAGAATAGTTACGTATTACACAGTTTTGTGTACCAGCACGAAAAACTTCCGCAGCTAATCATAGGAAAATGCATTTCAAATAATCCAAAAACTCGTTTGCTGGTTCTATTGAGGTTATAATATCTCGAAATTTGAGTGTGCATTATTTTACAACTCGAAACCGTGCCAGAGAAGGCAATTGAAAAAGTTACATACTAAGAAAATACTATAGTTGACCAAGAGATAGATACTTAAAAAATCCAGGTAAATCTTATATTTAGTTCTTTCTTAAAACGGAGTTCAGTAAAACAATCCTAATAAAATGGGAAACCGAAGTGCTTATTGAAGAATTCAAGTTCCATATATCGAATTGGTATATCATCTCTTCAATGCGGCGCTTGCCTAGCAAATAGTTTTCCGCCACGAAATATTAAAATGAGTTTTAAGCATAACAGCGGTTAGGTGATGGTGATGTCTTATTTTCCGACGTATAAAGTTAGACCATTCCCAAAAATTTGAAAAAAAATATCCTTGAAATAAAAATTATGTGGCATTTCGAGTGGAATATGACACTTTTATGGGTGTATCATTTTTTGGATCCTAAATTGCAACGAACACTTCGAAATTCCATTAACTTGTAATGTATTCCCTAATGCATAATAAATAATATTTGTGAATTTATCCATCGTTGATATGCACGTATTGTGAAAAAACTAAAGATTATACAAAAAGGATTAATTTGTTGCTTTTGTTATGCACAGCTCCATATTAAAGTCTGGACTATTTTAGATAACTTTTGAAAACCCAGTTTTTTAAGAAAGATTTTATTCAATACGATACTTAGGGCATATAATACAAATATATTATGGTCAGAGTTTTTGTTGCATATGATGTATATTCTCAAATAATCGTCTCCATTTATATTTGCAGAGTTTGTTGCTTTTGTTTTACACAGTATTGTAATAGTAGTAATAATGCCAATAATAAAAATTACGTATTTAGATTTGGTTTAGTTTTTATATACATATAATAATGTATTAATTCAAAAATTCCTTTTTCAAAAAAATACGCTTTCCAAAAAGTATTTTTAAAAAAAAAAAATTCTTTTCCCAAAGTGCCAAAAAATAATTTTTCCAAAAAGTAACGTTTTTCAAAAAAGTACCTGATTTTTAAAACAAAATTTTGCAAAAAGTACCTTTTCAAAAATTACTTTTTCCAAAAACTACATTTTCCGAAAATGTTTTTATTTTATTTTTTATAAAAAGTACATAGTACATGTTTCCAAAAAGTTATTTTTCCTAAAAAGTACTTTTTCCAAAAAGTACTCTTTCCAAAAAGTACTTTTTTCGTAAAGTGCCTTTTCCGAAAAGTATTTCTTGAAAAGTACAAAATTAATATTCAAAGTACTCCTTGTCAAGAATACACTACTACACCATATCAGTTAATAAAATTTAACTAAAATTTAAAATGTTTCAATTGTATGAATTATTGTAAAACAATAATCTATATAATTAATAGGCGAACAAGTTTTTTGTAATCCCTTTTACGCCGAACTACTGCACCGATATTGGAAAGATTTACATGATTTTGGATTTTCTGGACAGATGTGCACAATCTATATTTTATTGAAATCGGTTCAGTATTTTGGGAGCTATAAGCGTTTAAAGTTGCTACTACTACTGCATGCAAACATAGTACACACGATTCTATTAGCTTACACTTAAAAATGAAACAAAACGTGTGTGTGTGTTTTTGTGTATTTGTAGTACATATTTCTCTTGCTAATCCAATTTTTTCTTCTCTTATTTGTTATTTTATGAAAGCCATAAAACTTATTGGAAGAGAGTTCAATAAATTGAATTAGCTTTAATTAAGGGATTTTGTTTCGGGTTTTTTTAATTTTATGGCTACTTATTATTTATGTTTGTAAATATGTATGCATACTGTCTGACTGTGTTTTAATGAATTTTTTATTTTTTTCTTTGAATCTTAATAAAATTATTTAAATCTAGAATACGGACGACTGTGTCGTCCGTTTGGTATATTTAGTTCTTATTAATTTATGGTTCGATTATGGATGGCAACCGAACTTTGGTTGCGTTGATAGTTTCCGAAATGGTATTACGGATGGCAACTGGCAACTAATGGCTCGATTATGGATGGCAACCGAACTTCAGTTGCCGAGTTAACTAGCAACGCAACTGAACTTAAAATTGGTATTATGTATGGCAACTTCCTCCAGTTGCCAAAAAGTTATCGAAAATACAATTATGACAGATTGGCAACTGAAAATAATGTAAACAAATCGTCGGTTGGTTTCTGGTTTGCGGCACACTATATAGAAAATACATTATCGTCTAGGTTCTACATTCGTAAAATGAAATGAAAGTGAAATTTTCTCTTGGTTTGTGTTCTCAATTTCGTAAAAGTGATTTAAAAAGTAAAATTTCATTTTCAGTTTGTTTCAAACGAAATTGAAGTGTTCTGCAATCCAATTTCACTACAAAAAAAAGTAATTTCAAATCGGCAGCAAACAACATGGTGAAATAAAATACTTTTTAGTAAAAATAAAATGTTTGTGATAAATAGTTGCAAAAATACGAAAATGTAAGCAAATAAATAACACTTTTATATAAAATCTTGTTTTTTAACGATTTTATTTGTGTTTTAAAGGGATAAGCACAAAAACCTTGAACAAGAGGAGGCTTTGCTAAAATATATGGATAAAAATCCGGAATTAGTATTAGTGATTTCTCTAATGCGTTTAGAAATGTTTAGCGAGCTTGCGATTTTTTCGCGTTTTTTTTTTTCGAGTTTATTTTATTTTTAACAGTTTTGGCTATTTCTAATGAATTTCGAGGCTAGTTTTCGATTTTGCAACTTCTCGCGAATTGTGGAATTGTTCGCGAAGCGAGTTTTTGCAAGTATACTGCTTCTTAACAGTTTTCGCGAATTTTTAACAGTATTAGACATTGAGATTATTCTTGATAACATGATAACATGATAACAAGTTTTTGAGAATTTTTGGTGATTTTTCCCGAATTTTTAGCATTCCTTAGAGCTTTAGCGATTTTTAATAAAAGTTATCACTTGTTTAAAGAAAGATGTAATTTTGGCAAAGTTTTTCGCTTTCTTTATTTATTTTTATTTAGGGTCTCAAAATTTAATTTTTTTGCAAAATTTGGCGAATTTTCATAAGGTTTTGCGCTTTCTCCTGAGTTAATGATTTACGACGTTACAGTTTGTTTCCAATATGGCGAATTTTTAACATTTCCGCGATCTATGATATATTCGAGTTTTAATCAAATTCATTACTTGATATAGATTTTTGCACTTATTTCTAATGCAAGTACATAATCATAATTTTTTTGGTGTGAATATACATACATACAAGTATTTTTTTCCGCAGTGAATATTTGCATAATTAGCTAAAAGGTATGTAAGTGATTTCTTCAATGCGTTTAGAAATTTTTTGTGAGCTTGCGATTTTGGTGATTTTGCGAACTTTCGCGATTTTTATTGAATTTTTAGCATTTCTTATAGTTGTACAGATTTTTAATAAATTATGGCTTATTTAAAATTTTGCAATTTTTTGCGAATTTATATTATATTTGCCAAAGATAATTTTTGCAAAGTTTTTGGCTTTCCTTATTTGTTTTTATTTAGGGACTTAAAATTAAATTTTTTTTCAAGCTTTGGCGAATTTTCAAAATGTTTTGCGCTTTCTCCCGAGTTAATGGCACACCTTACAGTTTTAGCGAGTTTAATAAATTTTTAATTCAGGGTTTGTTTCCAATATTGCGAATTTTCAACATTTTGACGGTATGTGTGATTTATTCGACTTTTAATCAAGTTCAAGACTTGATATAGATTTTTGCATTTTTTAAGTACATAATCATATATTTTTTGGTTTAAATAGATATGCAAGTGATTTTTGGCGCAGCGAATATTTGCATAATTTGGTATTAAGGGCCACAAAAATATCCATAGCAACACAGATAGATCGTCAAATTTAATTATGTTTCAAAAGACGAATTAACGGAACGAATTCTTGAAGGCAAGTTCATCAAACTATGCGAAGTTCGCCGGTCGTCGTAATTGTGTTTATAGCATAATATGGTATTTTTCCATGTTGTTTGAAATATTTATTTGAAATAATCTGGGAATGAAATCTTCATAGAAAAAAAGTTTCATTACTTTTCTAGAACGCAGTGATATCGTCTTTGCAGAATTAAAAACGTTTTCATTTTCACTTTGTAGTGGAATATAGAACCTGGGCGTATGTCTGCAGCAAACCAGAAACCAACCGACGAAATGTCAGCAAGAAACGGATGCAAAAATAGAAGTTATTTTTGTGCACTTATAGAAATATGTATACATAATTCAGCGAAATTTTATGAAACCTATTTTTGTGAATGTAGAAATGAAGGTGAAAGATGATCGTTTATGTGTAGATTTATGAATTATGAAAATTTTGTTTTAATTTTTTTAAATGGGTAAATTACAAATACGGACGCGACAATTTTTTTTCCAAGAGAACTAAACGCAGTAACTTTGATAATATTGATTAAACTTTAATTCAAAAGAAATTAAACAATAACAAATGCTTATTTACTGCTTAAAAAATTAATAAATATTGATTTTATACGACGGATGCGACATTAAAGTATGACTATTGTCTTGCTAAGCTGATTAGTTTGTTACAGAAGCGATTCTTTTCCCCTCGTCTCTCTCTCTCTCTCTCTCTCCTAAGTCCTAGTTTACACAGCGAATTTTTAGAAAATCTCCTCTCCTGCCTACATTTATGTGTAGGATGTCAAGAGTTTCTTACGAGTTACTTAAAACAACTTTAGTTATATGTAATATAAAACCAAAAAATTTACAAAACGAGCGTGCAATCCAATACTGGATTTAGGGTGCACCATCAAAACTCTCTAAAATTTAATTCACAGTCTTTCCTAATGCCTCCTCTCTCAGAAACAATCAAAGTTTTTATCAAATACTTAATAATTTTTTAAAATATTCCAAAAAAATTAAGAATACTTTTTTCACAAAATATGCACAATTTTCTCATAATTTTCAAAAATCCAAATTGCAAAATTATTCTTTGCTACAATTTTTGAGATATCAAAAAAAAATTTTTTCATATACACTTCAGAAGTTTCCAATTATGTTTCAGAATTTTCTAATTGCATTTCAGAAAATTCTAATTGCTTTTCAGAAATTTCTAATTGCTTTTCAGAAATTTCTAATTGTTTTTTAGAAATTTCTAATTGCATTTTCGAATTTTCAAATTACATTTCAGAAACTTTTATTAATACGCGCAGGTTTAAAAATAATATTTATTTATTTTTATTAAAAAAACAAACTTATGCAATTGAAGTTTTATATATGAAGTGAAAAAATTAGAAAAATTAAATTAAATATAAATGACAACTCATGTGATTGAATTACAATTAGAATTAACAAGTATAATTATAACAAAGTTTAATTTAACAGAAACTTCCAATTGTATTTCAGAATTTTCCATTTTTATTTCAGATATTTATATAAACTAGATATACCACACGGACGACATAATCGTCCGTATTCTAGATGTAAATAATTATATTAAGACTCAAAGAAAAATTATCTAAACGTCATAAAAAATTCATTAAAACACAGTCACACAATATGCATACATATTTACATAAACAATCACCCTTATTCCATTTGTCGACATCGACGTAACTTTAACACAATACCAAAAAATTGGGGCTTGTTTACTCGCTCTCGAGAACAATTTTGTGCTAATGACAATATATTTCCGTTCCCTTAATTCTAGTAAATTACATTAGCCTGCCAACAGGAGTTTGTTGTTTTCGAGAACGGGTATACAAGCCCCAATTTTTTAGTATTGTGTTAAAGTGACGTCGATGTCGACAAATGGAATAAGGGTGAATAATTGGTACATAAAATTAAAAAAAAAACAGAAACAAAATTCCTTTATTAAAGCTACTTCAATTTATTGAACTCTCTTCCTATAAGTTTTATGCCTTACATACAATAACAAATAAGAGAAAAAAAATTGGAATAACAATAGCAAATACTGCAAATACACACACTCTCACACACACGTTTTGTTTCATTTTTAAGTGTAAGCTAACAAATGCGTGTGTACTATGTTTGCATGTAGTAGTAGCAACTTTAAACGCTTATAGCTCCCAAAATACTAAACCAATTTCAATAAAATATAGATTCTGCACATCTGTGCAGAAATTCCTTTAATATGATATAAATCTTTCCAAAATCGGTGCAGTAGTTCCGGCGTAAAAGGGATTACAAGAAACGTGTTCGCCTATAAATTATATAGATTATTCTGTATAAAATTTTGGGGTTTTTTTTAAATAAAGAATATGTGTAGGAATTATACCACTTTATTGTGAACTACATACATACAAAAAAAGTATAGGTTACTTGGTTTTCGCACAATATACGTATATATATGGTACCAGGAACCAGGTATTGATCTCTGTTTGCACAATTATCATTATGATTTTGTTACTATGTATAAGATTATGCTAAGTTATGTTAATAATATCATATACGGCAATAATATACTTATGTTATAATTACACAATAACTGTAACTGTTAACTGTTTGGAATATTATTGAAAATATCTTAACATACAATACTTAGAAATGATTAGATTTTATAAAATGTAGGTGCACAAAAATAATATATCCACATAACAGTCTGAAACACATTTAGAAATTTCTGAAATACAAATGGAAAATTCTAAAATACAATTGGAAGTTTCTGAAATGTAATTTGAAAATTCGGAAATGCAATTAGAAATTTCTAAAAAACAATTAGAAATTTCTGAAAATCAATTAGAATTTTCTAAGATGCAATTAGAAAATTCTAAAACATAATTGGAAACTTCTGAAGTGTAATTAGAAACTTCTGAACTATAATTAGAAACTTCCGAAACATATTTAGAAATTTCTGAAATATAAATAGAAACTTCTGAAATATAATTAGGAACTTCTGGGGCCCGTTTCTCAAAACTACAAATTACAAATCTACAAGTAAAATACACACAAAACAACAATAAAATTTTTAAAAGTGCTGTTGTTTTGCGTGTGTTTTACTTGTAGATTTGTAATTTGTATTTTTGAGAAACGGGCCCCTGAACTATAATTAGAAACTTCTGAAACATATTTAGAAATTTCTGAAAAACAATTGGAAACTTCTGAAATACAACTGGAAATGGTGTAGTTTGATGTGTTTGGACTTAGCAATAACATTTTGAAAATGTAAGTCAAGCGCTAAAAGTACATATATTCATAGATTCTGTTTCACTATGGCATTTCACAAATACTATAAGATCATTATGTGAGAGAAAATATTTAACTATGTAATGTGACTTAGTAAATATGACAAACCGACCCTTCTTGTCAAGGCGAGCATATTAACGAGTTTTGACAATCTTAGTTGTAAATTATCACATGAAAAAATTAAAAAAAAAAAACAAACGAAATGTCCGTTCAAGAGAATTAATTTTTGTCAAGCGGGTGTACGCGTCCGCTCATGAGAGAGTCCGTTCAAGGGGGAGCAATGCTTTTCCTATGGAGCGCTGTCGGTACCTAGCAACAGTGTCCGTCTAAAGCTAGGATGCCCAAAGCAGCACCAGAGTGCCGAACATCAATCGGCTTGTTATATGAATAATAATAAATGAATACACAGCAAATAAATTCTCGAAAATCATCATTGGATTAATAAATTTTGATGCAAAAATATGCTCTAATAAATCGATGACATTTTTACGAAACTTCTTTGTTTCGTAAAAATAATTTGTTTTAGCCATTATCAGGGCTAAGAGGAAAAATATGCATTTGCGTGAAATTCCTGTTCCTGGTTATAACTGGGGGTCTCCACTAGCCATGAACTTGGTATGGGCATCATGTCGAACATCGAAAATGACTAATGGAGACCCCTCATGTCCATATTTTGTTCATGCTCTGACATCAATGCCCGAGCATACATATGTATGTCTGAGCAACAATGTTCGCCATGAGATTCTAGCGCAAAATACTTTGATATGCCTGAACATGGACATCGCACGTATTCACCACAACAAAGAAGTTGATGATTTTTTCACAGTTGCTCTGCCGGCGTCATGTTCATGTCATGCCCAAGACGATGGCTAGTGGAGACGTAGGGTAAGGTAACAAACATCCAAACATACAGACTTTGACATTTCTAACACATATTAAGAAAATATATTATTTTTAAATTTACTATGGGAGTTAGTATTTATTTTCCCAAAAAAAAATTCTTTGAGATAACAGAATAACAAAAATTATATAAAACGATGTTTTGTTGTTAATCGCGTTTCTATTGATTTAATTACAATCCGTAATTATGTATGTACATATACATATGTTTAATTTTTTCTTTCCAGATGTATGTTTGCGAGGAGTGCGGTCATACTACGTGTGAACCAGAAGTTCATTATATACATTTAAAAGAAAACCATCCCTATTCGCCGGCTTTGTTAAAATTCTATGATAAACGTCATTTTAAATTCACCAATTCACAATTTGCCAACAATTTACTAGGACAACTGCCTATGCCGGTGCATAATTAATTTGAAGATTAAAGAGTTTCCCAAACAACTGCCTTAAAAACAAACAAAACTCCGAGATTATTATTTTATTATATACAAACAAATATTTATCTTTTGATATCGAAATGTTTTAAGAATTTTTTACACTTTTGCTGAGCAAATTTTGTTTCTTTTGTAAGCTTTTATCAAACTGAATTTCTTTTCGCTAGAAAAGCTGAGAAGTGAATATACTATTAATCTTTAAGTTTATTTATATTAATGAAAAGCAAGTTATTAGTTATAATTTAATTTTTATGAAGTCATGAAAAGTTTTTTTCTGCATTTTCTCAATATTTTCTGTTTATTTTTAATTTTTTTTTCATGTATACATAATAAACAAATTTTTTCTAACTCATTTTAGTTTAGTTTTTTAAATATGAAGTCAGTTTGTGTAGGTATTTTTTATCATATTTTAACAAAATGCTTTAATTTTATGGAGATCTAAAATCAGAAAGCTTTTAAAGCTTTCAAATGTTTGGCTTTATATTATATTATTTTTTACATGTAAAAATTGCTTAAGTTTATAATTAAGCGTTTATTGTTATACATCCACTCATTTCGCCTTAAACATTATTACAATCGATTTTTTATTTTCATTATTTTTTATTTTACAGTTATGGTTAAAATGGAGTAAAATGTTTTTTGGTTAAATTTTAATATCAATCAAGTGTTTTAAATATTAAATTTTAAACAAAATTTTATGGTTAAAATTTTGAAACTACATGATTATGAAAAAGAAAATGAAAAAGCTTTTTGCAAGACTACGATTACGGTGCGAAGTCTTTAATTTTAATATTCAACAAATTATCTTGTTTTATTAAAAAACGTTGACATTTTTAAATCAATCACTCCATCTCTTCTACAGTTTTAGCCTTAACTATAATATTGTACAAATCATTTTAAAAAATTTTTTGTTTTAAGAATTTATTTTAAGTTATCTACATGCGAGTAAGAAAATGTTAATTTAAATATATTGAATTTTTCTGTTGAGTTTTGTTTAAGTGAATTTGATTTTTTTCATGAATTAATTCTTTAAGAAAATATTTGAAACTGAATTATTTTTTATTTAAGGATTTCTTATAATCATGTGTACATTTAACTAAAAATTAAAATAAAATTTACATACATTTTTTTTAAAATATTAATTTATAGATAAGAATCTTCTCTCATTTTGTTAATTAAATTTCAATAATAAATCAACTATGAGGCCTTAATTTTTTTTCAACAAAAATATAATTTAAGTTTATACAAAAAAAATATAATAACTATACTAAACAATATATAGAACATACTTATTTAAGAAAATAAAAAAATAATCAGTAAATAAAAGAAACGGTATTTTTAATTATGTAAAAAATCTAAAATTTGCTGTTCATAAATGATACCCAAACAAAAAATTCATTAATATACATTTATGTATATGTACTTTGAAAAAAAAATCTAGGAACTAACAAAATTAAATTGAAATGATTATTAAATTTAATTTTTAGCAATGTTATATAAAAACAATAAATAAAAAATAAAAAAAGAAATTTGTTTATGAACAGCAAACTTTAAAAAGAAAATTTTAACCAAAATCTCTTAAATTAAGATTTTTTTTTTAATTTTATTAAACCTAATAAAAAAACACTTTCGAAAAAACCCCCAAAAGTGTTTAAATTATTTTTAATTTATAATAGAAAAACTTTTTATAATCATCGGGTTAATTGTGCAATCAATGTGGTGATGGCTTAACTTTAGATAACGTTTACAAATAATGTTAGGTTACAAAGCAACTCGCTTTAGTTTATTATTACATACTTTAGTTTTATTCTATAAAAATTTAAGCTTTTAGCTTATACTCATGACTAACACCCACCATCCCTGACCGCTGGAATACTACCATGTAGTTTAGTAACAATACTTTTTTAAAACTTTTTAATTTTGTTGAAATAATCTAGTTCTTTGTGTAAAATAATTTTGGAATAACTTAAGTTATTTATATTTAAATTTTAAATTGAAACAAATACATATACATAGATTGAATTTTGTTTTCGGTTTTTAGGAGAAATGTAACCATTTTTTTCTTTCCCCATAATTTTATTTATTTTATTCTTCTTAAATAAAATTTAAATCTGTTTGTATTTAGTTAAAATTAAATATTAATCAATCTGTAGTCTTAAGTTTTATTTTTATATAAAAAATAATGCCCGAAATACAGAACTACTGCATACCACTGCAAAATGAAATAAAAATTGTGTGAAGAAAATAAAATTATTATTATTAATTGTGTTTTATTCATAAATTATTGCAATTGAAATAAATCTCATATGAAATTCACAATTTCATCATTTTACATTCCACAAATATCAACATTTCAGTACCGGCCCTAACTCAAATAATTGTAACTTTACTGGAGAATGTAAAACATAATAGAAACTGTACAACTGGTTGTAAAAGCGTTATTTTTTACAATATTGCAATACATTTTTGTGACGAGGTGTATGTGTGTGAAATGCATTGGTATCACTGAAAAACTCAAATTCGTAAAAAATTCGAGATAGTCGGCCCTGTTCTGTAAACCGAATCCGAGCATAAATATACTGTGATTCACACAAAAATGGAATTTTTTAATTGTGGAAAATCTATAATCAATAGTGTTTTAAACGACGACAAAAAGTGCGTTCGAGAACTCAAAAATTTGTACAAATTTGTACTATTTTTTACTGGATTGCGTTCGCGTACACAAAATCCAGTAATTGAGAGGGAAGAATGGCAGTTAATTTACTTAGTAAATGCAAATTTTTACTGGACAAATTTTTGCCAGTAAAAGGTTTGTTTCTTTACTTTTTGGGTAAAGTTGGTAAAATAAGAGGAAACTATAATTTCGCTCAATAATACACAAAAATGCACAAAAGTACGGGAACGCGAAAACCCAACATTTTAACACGAAAATAAACGTCAATGCATGTAAACTAAACACATACTTTTATACATACACACGCACGTACTTACATGATTCAGCACTGATTCACTATTGACTTTGTCGCCAGTACTACTGACTAATTATTAGAGTTCGACCGATTAATCGGCTTCGGCCTTCGGCCAAAAATTGGTAATCGGCCAACATTCGGCCTACGGCAAAAATCGGCCGATTAGCCGAAGCCGAATATTTTTCATTCCAAGCTTGAAAAATAACATTATGTTTGGTCGTTGCTCGCCGACAGTTTCTATTGTGTTTAACGTTTTGAAAGGGTTGCTTTGAAATACAACCCAGTTGCTTTCTATTTTCTTTTAGTTGGACGTTCTTGTGAGTGATCATATGAAAAAGCAATCTAGAAATTGTAAAATAGTTTTATTTTTCTTGTTATGTATCCAATAGATATTACAGCTATTTCAGTGATCTCAAAAAATTAAACTTTTTTCTTAATTCATATAAAACAAGTATCATTTTTAAAATTTAAAACATTCGGCTTCGGTTTTGGCCGAAGTTTAGGATTTTAGCCGAAGTTCGACTTCGGCCAAAAAAAACGCCTTCGGTCGATCTCTACTAATTATACCCCACACTAGGGATGGGCAAAAATATCGATATATCGAAATATCGATATTTGAGAAAATAAATATCGATATATATCGCCGATATTTCAAAACCCTATATATCGATACATCGATTCTTATTTACGAGTATCGGGTTTCGATACTTTTAAGAGCTATAGCCGTTTTTTAACTGTGACCCAACTAAGGCAGGTAACTTTTTGGATTGTGTGGGTATAAACCTAAAGGCAGAATTTGTTTTTACTTTCAGTTCTGTTACGAATCAGCTGACTCTTTTTGGTTTATAAAAATCATATACATATAAGCCATTAGTTTTTCTCTCCTTAATTCTGTTATGTTGCGTACACATTCCTCGATGCATGTCGGTATTCACTTTATGAATGCGATGGTAGAACTGTAGCTAAAACTTTACAACAATTACGCCCGCGAACTGAAATTGTATTATTTTTTTGACATGTGCTTATAAACGTTAAAAACCGAAAAGTTGTTCCCACTATCCCAGGAAATGAAAAAGTCCGGGAAAATAAAAAATCTAATAACAATGGACGATGCAAAACTCATCACTTTAGTGGAAAACTGAGACCATTCTGGTCCGAAATAGCTGATAATTTATTACAGAAAGAGTAACTATTAAAATTTAGAAACAGAATAGCACAGCACAGAGCAGCAACAGAAAGTAAAGACTAATGAAGTCTTAAGGAGCTACAGTAGGTTACGTATAACTTAACATAAATAGTTCTTTTGTATTAAATTTCTTAAAGTAAGTGATTGTACATTCGAAATTAATGCAGCAAAAAATATCGATATATCGTAATATCGATGTTTTCAAAAAATATATATCGATACTGTTCAAAAACATCGATACGATATATATCGATACATTTTCTTCATTTGCCCATCCCTACCCCACACAATGCTTTTTGCTATAGACATTTAACATGTGCGTGTCATTGAAAAGCAACTACTAACGTTGGAACTACTGATTAGATAGTTCTTTAGGAACCATATGAAGACATATGGAAACATATGGTCACTACTACATTTTAGTAATTCTAGTACATATACACTTTTGATAATGAAATTGCATGGTTTGTTCGCATTTTGGCATTTGGCTGAAGTAGTTAGCACGTTGACTACAAAACCGAAGGTCCTGGGTTCAATCCCTGTATCCAACAGTCATTGAATAACAACACCACGCATTTTTCTGATGTGCATTAGTGTCCCTTTGTATCAGTTGTTGTAGGAAAGTTCAAGTGATGAAGGCATAGTCACTGGTCACTGAACTATACCGACTTCAGCAGATATTAGTCCTAATGTAACATCAGAGCGCCCTCCTTCGTTGTGTAGCAGAATCATCGGCGAAGTAAAATAATCAATAAAATAAAATGGCTACAAAACACAGCTTCAAAAATTTAATAGGCCTCATTTGACACCAGATGGCGCAGCAACACTGCATTATCAAAAAAACGTGCAAAAAAAAAAAAGCAGAGTTGTAAAAGAATTAAGCTTTCCTCTACCTCTCCCTTTACCACCTGTCTTCACTAACACTATCCCTTTCCTAAAGAAGGTAACACCTAGTAATATTAGTAGGCATTAATTGCCGAGTGTTACTTCTCTTTATAAAAAAAAAAAAAAAAAAAAAATAACAGGAACTAATTCATTCATTCGTTCAGCGTATTGCCAGCAAGTAGGGATTTTGTTTGGTTGAATACATATTGTTACGGAAATGGCCGTCGGGTTAATATAAGTGTTACGCAAGAGTATTCGAACAGGGCCAATATAAAGAAACATCCAGAAGTATTTAAATAAATAACTAAACGTACACTCGTATTCACATACAAGCACTATAGCAAACAACTATATACACATGCGTAGCACATACATACGTGATTAAACGTAAACAACCAACAACAACTACAAGCGTCTGCTTATTAAGAAGGTATACATAGCTACATGCATACATACGTACATGCCTGATAATTCCAACTAAAGGCAGAAATAAAAGTAAACAACCACTTAATGATGTATGCATATACACACGTATGTACATAGTTACCACATGAACTTAATTACGCGCTTTGTAAACAACATTGAAGATAATGATGATTCGGTCTAGACTTTGCATGAAAATTCTAGTGGTTGTTGTGCGAAGTATAAATGGGGTTGACGCATCCAACAGCAGTTCAGTCGCGATCAAAAGTTAGTTGGGAATAAGTCAGTTGCGAAGAAGCTCAGTTGCGAAGAAGCTCAGTTGCGAATAAGTGCAGTTGCTAATAAGAAGTCTGTTGTTAATCAAGTGAGTTGACAATTAAGTTGTGCGCAGTCCGTGATTTGTGATACAACAGTGAGTTGATATTTGAGTCTGTGCTTTACAATACGTGAGTTGGAAATTGAAGAGACTATAGTACAGTCTATAGTGACAGTTAGAGTCTGTCGTGATTTGAGATTATTGTGGAGTCCCTTGAGTAAAGAGTAAGGGAGCAGTGGAAGCTGATAGACGTGTAAGTGAAGCCAGCGAGTCCTGATTAGTGTATCAACTGTGAGAGTCTGCCATAGAGTTGTTATTGGTGTATCAACTGTGAGTGACGGCAGAGTGAGTCTTGTGTGTGACGTGCAACAGAGAAAGCAGAATTGTGTCAACACTAGCGCAGCCGGTTGTCTGAGACGTGTATATACAACAGCAAAGAAGGCGTAGTGGTAACCAGTTGTGGTAAATTGAAGTAAACTTTGTGTTTGTATTTAAGCTCTTGAATTGAATTTAGATTAGTGGTATTTATTGATTAATAAAGAGTGTATCATTCTTAACCCTAATTAGTACACTGGGGTCTTTTATTTATTGCAAATCTTCGAATCTACGGAAAAGCGTTTTTAACAGAGAATAAAAACGTAACATTTGGTGTCAGAAGTGGGATTTGCAAATAAAAGCGGCACGTTTAAAAAAAAGGTTAAACGTAAAGTAAGAGTGATACGAAAAGGAAAACCTCACACTTTTGAAAAGGTTAAACGTGAATAAAACCACAAACGTTTGAAAAGGTTAAACGTAATAATTGGTTTTGAGGAAAATGAAATTTGAAGAGCTTAATGTGGAGCAACTCAAGGAAGAGTTGAATAAGCGGAAACTATCAACAACTGGTGAAAAGGTAATACTTCAGAAGAGATTACTGCTAGATTTCCAGCGGCGCAACATCGAAATCGAGACATATGAGTTCGAAGAGGAAGAGGATACAAGCGTTTTGGAATATAGGGTAAAGTTAGATGGCTTTATGAGAAGAGTAAGAGAATTGAGAGCTCAATTTGAAGCTGACAATAAGAAATTTATGGAAAGCTCGAGAGAAACTTCAAGAGCCAAAAAAGGGAGAAAACGAGTACGAGTACGAGAAGCATCTAAGGCCACAAATAACACACTTGACAAGTGGAAAGCGAAAATTATGGCAAACGTTCAAGAATCATCTGGAGCCAGCAATGAGAAACCCCAAGAAATCGCTGAAGCCGTAAACACGCGGGCAGATGGTGTAGAAATGCAAGTCAGTAAATCAGACGAAGAGATTTCTGACTTGGTAAACAGTGCCAACGAAGACATTTCTGGCACAGAGGAAGACGCTGACGAAAAACTGAAGACAGAAGATGAAATCAGCAGCGGTCAGTGTCGACAAGTTGAACGTAACCGAAGTTTTCCGGGAGTTTCCAGCAAAGTAAATGAAGCTCGTGACCTAGATAATAGTCAAGCAGTTTGTGACACGGGGGAATTAGCTATTGAAGAAATAGTCTCGTGTGCTCAAGACGAGGTAAATGCTGAAGTGACATCCAGACCATCAGCAAATAAAGTACACAATCTAGAAATTGGTGGTGTTCACGAGAAACTTCAAGAATTTGCTGAAGCCGTAAGCATACGGGCAGATGGTATAGAAATGCAAGTCAGTAAATCGGACGAAGAGATTTTTGACTTGGGAAACAGTTTCAACGAAGAAATTTCTGGCACAAAGGAAGACGCTGACGAAAAACTGAAGGCAGAAGATGAAATATACAGTGATCAGTGTCAACAAGTTGAACGTGAGCGAAGTTTGTCAGAAGTTTCCAGCGAAGTAAATGAAGCTCGTGACCTAGATGATAGTCAAGTGGTGTGTGACACAGCGGGAATAGCTATTGAAGAAATGGACTCGTTTGCTCATGGTAAAGATACTGCTACGGTATATGAAGTACGCAGCAGAGAAGCAGTAAGGAAGAAAAAGACAACTTCTATACAGAGCCTAAAGCGTGTGGTAAGGCAAACTCTAGTCGAGGAAAAATCTAGAGTCGGAGCCAAAGGCCATAAATGTGGAATGGTAAGGCAAGCTCTAGTCAAGGGACAAGGTAGAGTCGGAGCCAAGGGCCATAAATGTGGAATGGTAAGGCAAGCTCTAGTCAAGGGACAAGGTAGAGTCAGAGCCAACGGCCACAAATGGGAAAGGAATAGTCATCTCCAGGGTATGGCAAGGCAAGCTCTAGTTGAGAGAAAAAATAGAGTCAGAGCCACATACCACAAATGTGGAAGAAGTTGTCACCTAAAGCGTAAACCAAGGCAAGCTGTAGAGGAAATACGAAGCAGATTCAGTACCAAGGGTTGCAAGTGTCAAAGAAGGTTTCATCTCCAGCATACGGCAAGGCAAGCTGTAGTGGAAATACGAAGCAGAGTCAGTACCAAGGGCCGCAAATGTCAACAAAGTAGTAATCTCCAGCGCATAGTAACACAAGTCCCAGTTGAAAGCCGAGGCAGAGCCAGAACTAAAGCCAACAAATATGGAAGAGGTAGTCATCTCCAACGTAACTACAAGGCGTATAGAAAACGAAGAAAAAGAAAGGCGATGATGTGCCTATTCGGGACGAATAGGCTTAAGTGGGCGGCAGTGTTACGGAAATGGCCGTCGGGTTAATATAAGTGTTACGCAAGAGTATTCGAACAGGGCCAATATAAAGAAACATCCAGAAGTATTTAAATAAATAACTAAACGTACACTCGTATTCACATACAAGCACTATAGCAAACAACTATATACACATGCGTAGCACATACATACGTGATTAAACGTAAACAACCAACAACAACTACAAGCGTCTGCTTATTAAGAAGGTATACATAGCTACATGCATACATACGTACATGCCTGATAATTCCAACTAAAGGCAGAAATAAAAGTAAACAACCACTTAATGATGTATGCATATACACACGTATGTACATAGTTACCACATGAACTTAATTACGCGCTTTGTAAACAACATTGAAGATAATGATGATTCGGTCTAGACTTTGCATGAAAATTCTAGTGGTTGTTGTGCGAAGTATAAATGGGGTTGACGCATCCAACAGCAGTTCAGTCGCGATCAAAAGTTAGTTGGGAATAAGTCAGTTGCGAAGAAGCTCAGTTGCGAAGAAGCTCAGTTGCGAATAAGTGCAGTTGCTAATAAGAAGTCTGTTGTTAATCAAGTGAGTTGACAATTAAGTTGTGCGCAGTCCGTGATTTGTGATACAACAGTGAGTTGATATTTGAGTCTGTGCTTTACAATACGTGAGTTGGAAATTGAAGAGACTATAGTACAGTCTATAGTGACAGTTAGAGTCTGTCGTGATTTGAGATTATTGTGGAGTCCCTTGAGTAAAGAGTAAGGGAGCAGTGGAAGCTGATAGACGTGTAAGTGAAGCCAGCGAGTCCTGATTAGTGTATCAACTGTGAGAGTCTGCCATAGAGTTGTTATTGGTGTATCAACTGTGAGTGACGGCAGAGTGAGTCTTGTGTGTGACGTGCAACAGAGAAAGCAGAATTGTGTCAACACTAGCGCAGCCGGTTGTCTGAGACGTGTATATACAACAGCAAAGAAGGCGTAGTGGTAACCAGTTGTGGTAAATTGAAGTAAACTTTGTGTTTGTATTTAAGCTCTTGAATTGAATTTAGATTAGTGGTATTTATTGATTAATAAAGATTGTATCATTCTTAACCCTAATTAGTACACTGGGGTCTTTTATTTATTGCAAATCTACGAATCTACGGAAAAGCGTTTTTAACAGAGAATAAAAACGTAACAATATGTATATGTAAATCAAAAATTGTATGTTTCGCTGAATTAGTAAAGTCAAACACTTGCGCATGGAGCTGAAAGTATGACAAATATTTAGCTGATGGCACAAAATCTTCCATAGAGTCAAACAAGAATTTCCATAATTGGCACCTTTCACTTAAACTTGTTTAATTTTTTATTTTTTTTTTTGTATATTTTTCTAATTATCGTTGAATACGTTTAAATTAATCGTTTAATAATGTGATTTCTTAAACTAATTTTGATAAGCACTTAAATTTTGCTTAACGTCACTTTTATTTTCAACAAACCAATAAAACATTAAGAATAAGCATAGTTGGGTGTATTTGAAAAAATGTCTTCTACGCATTAAGGACAAAATTAATAGACGCTGCGCTGACAATGTCACCAAAATAGTCGACAAAAGTGGTGGCTTGGGGACACAACCCCACGTTTCCTTCAAGGTAAGAAACAAAACGTCCCTCTAGTCAGCCTAGAACCATATGTCTTTATATCAACTCTCTTTCCTCTAGCGAAAATTGCACTAGTTGAAATGTCGACAACTTTCCTTTTATGCGCGAATAGAGATACGTTAGAGACAACAGTTCTAGTGTATTTTTGGTGACATTGTCAATGAACGCGTCAATAGTTTGTTTTTCTTTTTTATTATGCGTACATATCGCACACTAAATCATAAAGAGTCACAACTCAAAAAATTTCAGATGCTGAGTAGTTACAAACAACTGCTGATACTGTACAAATAACGCAAGTATGTGATATAAAAACAAGCATAACGGTATTTTATATTCTTCAAGAAGACTGTATTGCAAAAGAAATTGATGTCGTTATAGGTTTCTTCAATTAACTGGTTTAAAAAAAGCAAAAGCACTTTTATAATTTTGAGTTGTGACTCTTTATGATTTAGTGTGCGATATGTATATATTTAAGTTTGTTGCCCCAACCCTTATAAAATTGTAGGCGAGGGTCACTAAAATGTACTAGTGAATCTTTAGTTCAAATGTCTCCATATGGTCGATTACATTGGCTGTGGTACACCTATTCAGTTTTACTATTGACAATGTCACTAGTAAATCGCTACAATTTTACTATTTTCATCGAGCGAAGAAATATCGATATTGTAGACTAGAGCCCCTAAAATTTACTAGTGAATCTTTGGTGCCAATGTCTCCATATGGTCCCAATAGAACTACTTAGTCAGTATTGCTACAGTCTAGTGGTGGATTTTCAATGACAAGCTAATGTTAAATGTCAATAGATAATTACATTGGCTGGGGTACACCTGGTCAGTAGTACTACTGACAATGTCACTAGCAAATCACTACAATTTCAATATTCGCATTTTCTGCAGGGGTTCTAGTTATGCCACAGTATGTAAGTGTAAGTACCCTGCAGTCAGACTGGGGTCAAATGTCTATATGTCAACACTAAAATTCTAGTAGTAGCTACATTGTCTACAATTTATTTTCTATTCGTCAGTATAAAAGAAAGAGAGAAAACAAATGTGGTGTATTTCTGGTGGCTTTTGCAACAACTTGTCAATATTCATATAATTGTATGTACGTAAGGTATAGAAATGTACCACTAAATGTCTGGTTGGTATGTCTCCATGTTCCCATAAGAACTACGTAGTCACTACCTAGTCAATTGTTTTAGTGTTACTAGTACATTTTGAATGGCCTTTCACACACGAGAACAATTGTGCTGGCACAACATGCCAGTTTGTTGGTGAGAGAGGCGAAGAGAGGGGTTTCGTGTTTGGCATAATTATTCAACCAGCTACAACCCCGCATCACCAGCACAAAACCAATACACACATAACTTAAAAAAACAGCAAATATCAAATGCATACAAAAAACACTAACACATATAAAGCTATGTATGCGTATACATTTTTATGTCGGATGAATTAGTCTCGTGTGTTCTTAAAAAAACAAAAATTTTGCGGCATACAAATTAGTCTCGTGTGTGACAGGCCAATGACAAGCACATGCTAAATGTCTATACCACAAAGTTTTGTATGGGGATTAATTAGAGAGTAGTACTGGTGACAAAGTCAAAAGCGACTCAGTACATTTTCACCATCGACATTTCCTTCAGGGTATGTATGTACATATTTTCTTGTGCTTTGGCTTTTGGTAAAAATTTTGGTTTTTCTCGTTCCTGTACTTTTGTAAATTTTTCAGAGACATAACAGTTATAAGAGAAATGACAAAAAGGTTATAGGTATTTAACTATTAAAATTGATGAATTCAAATATTGGTTATAATCAACGATTATCGTAAGAGGTGTTTCATTTTGGTTATTGTAACCAATTAAAGTGAGGAATATTTTTTTTTTGTTACAAATAACTATTATAGCAACCAAAAAAATTTTTTGGTTACCAATAACTATTATGTACCTATCTAAAAATTTTTATTTTTTTGGTTATTGTTACCTAAAATACGGTAATTTAGGTGCAAATATGCAAAATAATATTTAGTACGAGAATGCAAAAAATCAACGGCTTCTATCTGTATCCGAAAACTGTTTGCGAATTTTTGTAATTTTTGCAATATGTGAAACAAAATTTTTTCGAGAATTTAGCCTTTTAAAATTTTAATAAAAATTATTGCTCGTGTGCATTATTTTAACAAATTAGGTGTGACTCAACCCATTTACGTTATTGTCTGATTGATTTTTTTTTACAGTTTTTGCCCCCTTTTATAGTTCTGCCGACTTTTAATTAATATCACACTTTGCTATCATTTTGATGTTAGCAAGTTATTGCAAACTTTCGTAATTTTCGCGAATTTTACCGAATTTCTGGCATTCTATATAATTTTACCTAAACAATTTTAGGGTTTGTTTGCAATTTGTTGCCAATTTTCGCGATTGTGATTTTAAACAAAATCTTGCTTTTTTACCATTTTACCGATTTATAATTCATCTATACATATACATATTTGATGTTAGCAATTTGGTGTGCATTTTTATAATTTTGGCATTTATTCATATATTTTGGAATTTCTTATATCTTTAGGTATTTGTAAGTAATTTTAGGGCTTGTTGGCAATTTTGCAATTTATCGTGAATTTTCTCTAATATCGCAATAAAAGTGATTGTTCCCAATTCTTTGTTTTTTTGTTCAGTTTTAACTATATTAAGTATCAAACATTCATATCTTTTTGATGCTACCAAGTTTTTGCGAATTTTCGTCATTGCCGCAAATTTTTCCAAAGTTTTCGGCATTCCTTACAATTTTAAGGTTTTTTTTTTTAATAAATTCTAACGCTTTTTTCAATTATGAAATTACTCGCGAAATTTCGCATTTTTTTGCACATGAGTTTGTTTTTTATTCTTAAAATTTACTGAGTTTTTTGTTTACAGTTTTTGCGTTTTTAGAAGTTTTTTTACATATTCGCATTTTTGCAAGTTTTCGCGAGTTATTGCAATTTTTCGGTTTATATAATCAGTGTTGGGAGATTTTATCCATTATTTCAATTCCTTGCGAAGTAGTATATTTTTTGCAATATGTAACGTTTTTAGTAGAAATTTGCTAAAGAAAAATACCACGTATTTTAACAGACATAATTGGACATTTTGTCGAAAAAGAAAAGTAAAAAAGCGAAATAATTAGTTTAAATACCTGAATTACACAGTACAACATATGATTTTGGGACTCAGTTCTGACAATTTCACGTGAAAAAAGGCCCAAAATGAAGAATTTGTGCATCATTCGTTTGGTCTTCTTACCTGCTAAAAATTTCATTTTTTTTTTAAATTCATACAAAATCAAAAAAAAAATTAAATTTTTAGGCAAAAAAAAAATTTCATTTCATATATAGGAAAACGGTATAAGAACAGATTAGAGGAATTGTAATTCTTAATTTGTCTAAATTTGTTTCAGCTAAATCGGACTAGTGGTTCTCGAGTTATATCAAACAAAAGAGCCTATACGATAGTTACTAACTTCAAATCGATATAAAAAATATTTTAGCAAGTAAGAAGACAAAACGAATGATGCACAAGTTCTTCATTTTGGGCCTACTTTCACGTGAAATTGTCAGAATTGAGTCCCGAATCAATGACTTCAAAAATGTTGTACTGTGTTATTATACCCTTTACCAAAAAAAATGGTAAAAACGGTATATATAGGTTTGTCATTGCGTTTGTAATTTCTATAATATCAATAAGCGACCGATAAAATATATATATTCTGGATCCTTATGCATACGGAAGACGAATAAGCGATGTCCGTCTGTCCGTCTGTCTGTACGTGAAATCGGTTTTCCGAAGCTCCCAGAAAAGATAGAGACTTCGTTCTTGGACTAGTGTGTCAGAAATTTTCCAAAATAGATTGGTATTGAAATTCCGCAAAATCGAGCAGACGATTGCAGAGCTGGAAAAGTTAAACTTTATTTTGCCATATAAAAGTAACTACCGAAAACAAATTTTTATTTTTTTTAATAAATAAACTTATTATACACTTCAGTACGACTAAAATTGGTATATTAAATTAAAAAAATATAAAAAAAATTAAAAAGACGTTTCCAGGGTTGGAAAGCTTTAACTTTTTGTGTTATGTAAAATTTACTATGTCTGTTACAGGGTGTTTTCTCGAGAACCGTAAGAGCTACAGACCTGAAATTTGAACACAGTGTGTAGACCTTTGGCCGCTACAACAACAAATACATGAGAATTGGAAATTAAAGGGTGTTCCAAAACGAGCAACGAAAAATGTTAAAATCCCATGTAATATACATTCAATTGTATTTATGTATGTATATACACTTGAAATTTGTAAGGTTAGTGTATTTTTATACAGACTACAACAATTAACACTAACATTTAAAAAAAATTAAATTAAAGGGTGTGCCATCAGTTAATGCAATTTTGACTATGTAATTTTAACAACTTGCTGTATCTTGGAAACCGTAAGAGCAAAACTCTTAAAATTTTCAAAAACGGTAAAACTAAAAAATCAAAAATTATAAAATCGCCAAACTGAAAAAAATCGCCAAAAAACAAAAAAAATCGCCAAAACGAAAAAAACCACCAATTTAAAAAAAATGTCTAAGACTAAAATAAATCGCGAAAAACCGGAAAAATTGATAAAATGAAAAAAAAATCGCCAAAATGAAAGAAAATCGCCAAAATGAAAAAAATCGCCAAAATGAAAAAAATATGCCAAAACGAAAAAAAAACCCAAAAAAAAAACAGAAAAAAATCGCCAAAATAAAAAAACCCAAAACAGGAAAAAATCCCCAAAATGAAAATAGCCAAAAAAACAGAAAAAAATCGCCAAAATAAAAAAACCGCCAAAATAAAAAAATCGTGTATGTTCTGGCTTCCACATCGTTTTCACATGTTTTCTTGTGAGTTCGGATGTTAAAACACATGATACGCCTGTTTAAGTTGAATTTAGCATCCGAATTTAGAAGAAAACAATTTGGAAATGGACGATTTCAAACTTTTAGATTTTTTCGTTTTCACTTTTGAGCAAAAAACTCGTATTCTCTTGTGAAAAGAATACGAGTTTTTTGCTCAAAATAGAAAACGAAAAAATCTAAATGTTTGAAATCGTCAATTTTTAAATTGTTCTCGTTTTTGATATTTAAGTATAAAATTTATTTTTTTATTTCTTTGTTTACTTTTAAATCAGAAAAATCTAAAAGGTTGATTCCAGGGTTGGTAAATTTATTGTTTTTTTTTTACAAAAGTAACTAGGTCAAGTTAGTCTTTTCTTTTTGTTTACAAGGTTTATATACTGTATGACTTAGAATGAAATAGTTTGGCATAGAAATTAGAAAAATAAAAGACATAGCTCCAGAGCTGGAAAACTTAAATTTTTTCTGGTATATAAAACTAATTATTTCTTTGGTAATTAAATATATTCTATATTTTATAAAGAAATAAATTAGTATTTAGAAACTCAGAAATATGGTTCCAGGGTTGGAGATTGAAAAAAGTTTCGGTAAAAAAAATAACCAAAAATATTTTTTTTTCAGTTAAACAGATTTCATGTTTTAGGAAAATCATTACTTAAGATTTTTTATACATGTTTAATTTTTTATTGATATCTAATCTAATTGAAGTATAAACGAAGGTTTGTGCTTATTGTGTGTGCTCTCAGCACAATAACTATTAATTTTTAGTAAATGGAGATAAAAATAAAATTTATCGCTAAAGATAAATTAAAGGACATATTCCGTTTCATTTTCCTGATACCTTTCCTTTCTGCTGAACAAATTTAAAAAAAAATCCCATAGGAATAAAACGTTTACATAATACCACGATGTATACCATTTGCAATGGAAAGTTTAAATTAAGACACTAAGCAGTTTTGCTACATCAATGATTATTAAATACGAGAAAATATGGAAAAAGTTAGTTTACTTGGTATGGAGGTGCAATATTAAGAATATTTTAGAGTTATTAAATAGCAGCACGGCTTTTGAACATCTCGAGAGCGAGTAAATAAGCTGCATTTTTTTGGTATTGTATTGACGTGACGTCGATGTTGACTGAAATAAGAATGAATGTAAAATATGTTAAGATATATTTTACATTAAGATATATTTTACATTACATTACAGAGTGTAGAGTAAAATATTTAACTATTGCTAATATCGAAAATAAAATAATTTAATCAAATTTTTTAATCGAAAAATACTGAAAGGTCACTTACTATTAATTGCTTTAGAGAAAAAAATTATAAATTTTATCACAAAACAAATATGTATGTATGTGTCTGTATACTATATATATGTACGTACGTTGGTAAAGGGTATATAAGATTCGGCACAGCCGAATATAGCACTCTTACTTGTTTGGTATTGTATTGATCGATGTTGACAACTGGAATAAGGACTAATGTAAAATATATCTTAAATACTAGTGTTGTTAATTATTCGTCTTTTATATTTGTTCGAATGAAATTTCATGATTTTTTTCTTGTTCGAAAAGACGAATAATTTTGAACTTTTATTCGAATATTCGAAAGAACAAAGAATAAAAAAATTTATTCGAATAATTTTAAAAAGGTTTGCAAAAAAACGACACTCATGTGTATTAGTTTAATTTTTTCTTATTAACACGCGAAAAACAATTCATTACACAATAAAACCAAATAATTTTCATAACAAGCTTAGAAATATTAATAAATAAAAGTATTAATAACAAAAATTTAAAATTTTATAGACCTTCCACGCAGTTGAAGCTGTAGCATAAGTTAAGAATTCTATGTTCCACAAATATTATTTAAGCAACAGAATCGGAAATGAGAAAAGTGTAAATTAATATATAGAGAGTTTGTGACAAGTTCCAATCAACTTAATCGATTTTCTTCAAGTATAGACTACATAAAAGATATACCATCACGTCACCTTTCAAATGAAAAAGCCAAATTAAAATCGGTGAAGCCGTTTGGAAGCTACGGCGTCATGGACACACAGATTCAACAGAATATATTTTTAAAAAAGATGTGATATGTTCTAAACAGCTGGACCGATTTTTTTCAAAAATAACTAAGAACACTTTCGATCAAGTCACTTTTCAAACAAACAAAAAACTAAATCAAAATCGGCCTAGACGTTTGGTCTGTACGTGATCTCGTACATAGAAACATATACACAGACACACACTACGAACTTATAACACCCCTTTTTTTGATCGGGTGTTAAAAAAAACTAAATCAAACCGATTCGAAATTAGTTTAAAAGTGTAGGTATTAATACACATTTACAAAAAAAATTTAATATATTATTGATTTCTTTTAAAAAATCATTTAAAAACTCCAGATCTATTCACTTTTTATTCGTAGCTTGCAGACGATTCTTTTTTTACTTTTAATAAAAGAACAAGTAAAAAAGTTTCTTCCACAAATTGTTAATGTTGGCGATATATTAAAATAGCATTAAAAAGCATATACAGTTTGTGTAATTCTATCTTTCATATTTCCAAATAATTTATTATTATTATTACTTTATTCATACAATTTTTTAGATCAGTTAATAAAACATTATCAGTTAGTTCAGAAATGTCATCTAATACTTCATCGTACTTGTGATTATTTGCGATATTTTGATAACAAAATAATCATGAATACAAAGTATTTGCGTACTCTTTTTTCGCTTTTTCTGCCGTATTTTAAAAAGTTAGTACTGTCCTCCTATTCTGTAACTCGCTTAAGTTAAAGCTAAGTTCGATCGCTAAAATGCCGAACAAATAGAAAATTAAACATTTTTGGCGATGACACAAAACACTAAAATTTCGACCGATTAAATTCTTGAGTCAATGCCTGATTTAGCAACATACGTTTGAAAATTGTATTGGTAGCCGAAAATCGATAAATCGACTTTATAGAATTTTAGCGATAGAGATTTAACTGTAGCGAGTTACAGAATACGGGGCCTGGATAGCATAGCTGAGGAATAATATTGAGGTATTTAATTAATGCTTTTTTCCGTCGTTCAATAATTCGATTCTTAAGGCTTTTCTATTAGAGAAAAACAGTTGTTTTTTCTAACATACAAACAAGCTTACACAAGTATTAAAATTTGAAGTAATTTGATTACTTAACATCCTATTGTTAACAATTTAAAAAGTTATGAAACGTAAAATACTTTTTATACAAAGTAGTTACGAAATTGTTCGAATATTCGACAAAAATGATTCGAATAATTTTTTATTCTAAATTGAAAATTTTTGTTCGTTGGAAAAATTGTTCGAATATTCGAAAAATTTTTGTTCGAATGACAACACTAATAAATACTAAGCTATTATTATTTTTGAATCCTTACCTTTAATCGTTAAACTCTTTTCAAAAATTCTTGTATAGATTTTATGAAATTAAAAAAAATTATTTTGAATACAAACAAATTTGTTTATTTTTTTTATTTCTTAAATGTTAAGTTTTATATTTTTTTTCTAAGAACCCTGAATCCAAGGCATATTCATTTCCAAGTAATATCAGGATTATAAAAACAATGAAAAAATACAAAAATTTTTTAAATTTTTTTTTAATTTCTCTTTCGAAAACAATTTTTGAAGTCTCTGATGAATTTTAATTTGAAAAAAAAAAAATAGATCTGCTGCATTTCCGCTACTACCTGGTGAATGTGCCTCGCTTGAACCTCTGTAAAATCCTGTTTTATTGTTAAATTTTTAATCAAAAAATATCAGAAACTGCCTGTGGAGCGAATAAAATAAATACTTTTTGAAATTTAAGAAGTCTAATATGCATACACTTGAGCAAAAAAAAATTCTTAACATTCTTTTTTACATTCTTATGAACAGCGTTACCGCTGTGCGACTAAAGTCGCATTTTGCCCCTTTTTCGAATGCCTTGCCACTATTTATGCCCCTTAGTTTTAAATCCCCTTTTAGTATCATTTGCATTATTTTGTGCCCCTTTTTGCCCCTTTTTGTTCAAAGTCAACTTTAATTTTTATTTTCTACCGCATTCGACAACAAGATTTTATTTACTATGTGTATATATGAAAAAATAATTTTATTTTTGGAAATTGACAGTATTGCGCAATATTATTTTCTGCGAAAGTATATGGTGTTGTCACCACCTCTGAATTCATTTTTCTTTAATCGTATGTCTGGCATCTCTTCTGGCTGCTGATGTCAAACCGCGAAGCCTTGTTGATGTTTAGTTCTCTTTCAATACGCGCCGGCATCAGATCGACAACATAATCTCAATACACACTTACACTTACACATTGATATATTTTTATAGAAACTTAAATAAATAACTATTACTTCTTAATTTCGGTTGCTCTTATTAAACCTTGGAACAATTAGGTAAGTTACCCTCCCATTCGACCATCCAGTAACAGTTTCAGAAGTGGGATTGGTAACAAGTGTTCGGTTTAGGAAAGTTTATGTACTAAAATAAAGAAAAGGAAAAGTAAATTTTATTAGAGTGGACGATTGATGGAAAAGTTGTCCATCGTGAGATTAAAGGAAAAGTTGCGCGAGATCGGGCTGAAAACGTCGGGAGTCAAAAGTGAGCTGATCACACGTTTACGCGAAGCGAAAGTGGCAGAACCTGAAGAAATGGAAGTACCAATGACGACGCCAGGTATGGTGGAGGAATTGCGTGATGACGTTTTGCGTCTCCAGCGTACAATGGAGTCGCTCACACATCAATTCCAAGCGTACACGACGACGACGTCAACGATTGGTACAAATGTCTTGCTGCCACAGAATTCGGCTGAAAGAGAAATGAAAAAGTGTGTAACTGCCGCTCCAGTTACTATGTGTGAGGAACAACGACAATCAGAAACCACAAGCATGTATCAACAGAGTTTAAAACAACAGCAACAGCAGCAGCAACAACAACAACAACAACAACAACAATTGTTTGAAAATAAAAACTACCACCAAACGTATATGGGAATAAGTGAACAGAATGTACCAATGTCTGTTCAACAATACCAACAACAACAGACATCATCAGTAAGGCACAACGGACAACAGCAAGGCATGTTTGTGCAAAATAATTCAAATTGGCCGTTGGCAGTGAATAATTCGTATGTTTTGCAGTCGCCAACCGCAGCTACATCAAGTGTTGGTGCAAATATGTTTATGCCTGTCCGATCTTGTTTGAACTCGACAATAAAGGGAACAACTACACCGTGTGTAAATAACGAACGTTTTTCATTTAATAATAACAATCATTGTAGTGTGCGTGAAATAATTGATGTGTTGCCTACATTTAGTCCTAACAGTGACGGCATTACTTCGGTGCAATTTATTGAAAGGGTTGAGGAATTAAAAAATGCATATCAGTGGACTGACGGAATGGTACTACAGTATTTTTCGGTTAATTGCACATCAAAATTTGCACAATTTTTTGTTCAATTAACCGGGGAACCAATTAGCCGATACCCGCTTAATTGAACAAATCGTTCAATTACAAGAATCCCGTTTAATTGAACAGTTTGTTCAATTAAACGAACTACTAATGAATTAAAAGAAATCGCATATGTGCACTTTAAGTTTTTCAAAATAATTTTTTTTTACCTTAAACAATAAAAATGCAAGTAACAGGAAAAAATGTACATATATGTGTATACGCAGGTACATATTTATTATTGTAGGTACATATGTACTATTAAATGCACTATTTATGTGCACATTAGTTTTACAAAAAAATAAAATTTATAAACTAAAAAACAATTCATATATTGGTTTTACAAAAAAAAGCATAAACTTAAAGAATAAAAACAATCCATATGCATATACATACAGCTCTTCCATTCACGTAAGTATTAAAATATTACATAGTGCTTAAAAAATAAAAAAAGGAACAAATAAATTCATGTTGTACATATTCACACTTTTCGAGATCATTGTGCAAAAATGCCAGATTATTTTTCAATAATAATGCAATTAACCGGGTAAAAGTAAGAGGAAATTCATTTTTGATGACATGAATTTTGAACCAATTAAGCGGGAAAATCAATTAACCGGGTTCAATTATCCGAGGAAATTTACATGTGTTTTCGTATGCAATATTTTTTTGCCCGATTATGTGGTTCAATTAAGCGTGGAAACCAATTAACCGTAGGGTAAATTAACCGAAAAATACTGTATTTGCCATTAGAAGCAAAATGTTAGGTGTTGCAAAATTATGGGTTGATGCTCAACCAATATTTAAGAATTGGCATGATTTTGTGATTGCTTTTATGGATGATTTTCCGTGTGTTGTGAACAGTGCCGATATACATATTCAGATGATGAATACGCATCAAAAGAAAAGTGAGACGGTAATTGAATACTACTACAACATGTTAGCAATTGGTCGCCGTGGCCAATTAGATGAAAATGCGATTGTGAAATATATAATAAACGGTTTAGAAGACTATAGTTTACGAAAAACATTGTCCGTAATATCTTTTGTGAAGTGTCCGGAATTATTGAGATCGTTACAAAGTGCTGTGGCAAGCTTAAGACCTCAAACGAGTAATGTGAACACGAAGCAAAATTTGCCATTTAAGAAAAATGGTAATGAACAGAAATCGAATGGACAATCAATTATAAAATCGCCGCGTAAATCGGGTCCAACATGTTATAACTGTCGGGAAATTGGACATTTGTCGCGAAATTGTCCGAAACCACAGCGTAGGCCAAGAGATCCGGTAAATACAGTTGATAAAAACATTATGACGAAAGGTGTTCTAGTAAACAATCTGAAGTGTAACGCATTAATAGATTCGGGAAGTGCTGTCTCTCTTGTAAAAAAATCTGTCGCGGAAAAGCTAAACGGTAGTGTAGTAACATGCAATAAGGTATTGCAAGGTTTCGCTGGAGGCGAATACAAGTGTAACGAAAAAATGGAAAACGTTAAAGTAGAAATCGATGAACAGTGTTTTAGCGCCGATCTATACGTCGTAGACAATAATACAATGGCATACGAATTAATAATCGGTTTGGACATTTTATCTAACGGTCGTGTAATTATTGAAAATGGTAAATGCCAAGTGTATGCAATGTGCAGTAATGATATCAAATGTAGCGACAACCTCGAGATCAGTGAAAAGAAACAACTAGATGAATTATTGAATAAATACACCGATTGCTTTGCTGACACGTTAGATAAAATTGGGAAATATAGTACCACGAAAATGCAAATATCTGTAACGTCATCGAAACCTATTGCACGAAAGCCGTACGTCATACCGATTCCTAAACAAGAAATCGTCGAAGGCATTATCAGTGAGTTATTGGACTTGGATATAGTTCGCCCATCAACATCAGCTTATGCGTCTCCTATCGTCCTTGTACCCAAATCCAATGGCGAGGATAGACTGTGTGTGGACTATCGGGCATTGAATGCTGTCACCGAGAAGCAACCGTGGCAAATGCCAACTGTAGATGGTATTTTATCAACTCTCGCAGGTAAGAAATATTTTACCACTCTTGATATGATGTCTGGGTATTACCAAATCGAAATTGACGAAGAGTCAAAGAAATTTACCGCCTTCATCACGCACAATGGTCATTTTGAGTTCAACCGTATGCCATTCGGGCTCAAAAATGCGCCATGCACATTCCAGAAAATGATGATGAAAATTATAGAGCCGTTGAAGGGAAAGGTAGTTAGCTATGTCGACGAGGTGATAGTGGCATCCGATACGTTCGAAAAGGGGTTATGTCAACTTGAAGAATTTTTAAAAATCATTGAGCAGGAGGGGCTAACGCTTCGATTATCCAAATGTTTCTTTATGAAAGATAGCGTTTCATTTCTTGGGCATGAAGTCGATGCGAATGGAATTAGGCCCGGCCGTATTAAAACCATAGCCATCCAAGAATTCCCACCACCAACTTCAATTACAGAAGTTAGACGTTTTTTGGGCCTAACGGGCTATTTTCGAAAATTTGTAAGGGACTATGCTCGTATTGCGTCGCCAATAACGAAATTGACACGAAAGGATGTTCCCTTCAGTTGGTCTGCAGAATGTGAGGACGCGTTCCGAACATTGATAGCCGCCATAACTAATGAACCAGTACTGGGCGTATACGACATTGAAAAAGAACAAGAGCTCCATACAGATGCAAGTAGCAGTGGACTGGCAGCAATTTTGATCCAGCGAGAAGCTGATGGTACTAAAAAGCCTGTTGCGTATTACAGTCGAGTGTGCAGTGAAGTAGAGAGCCGGTATCATGCGTATGAGTTAGAGATTTTGGCACTAGTAGAAGGTTGTGAACGATTCCGGGTATATCTTGCGGGCAAGCATTTTACTATCTATACAGACTGCTCTGCGATTTCAAGTATAAAAGCTATGACACCAATAAATCGACGAGTATCGCGTTGGATGCTGAAGTTGTTGGAGTATGATTATACAACATATCATCGTCCAGGTGGCCAGATGGGTCATGTCGACGCCATGAGCCGCGCACCAGTAGAACAGCCAGCCGAAGTTGAAGATGTAACCGCAAAATTGATGGCTATCGATATTTCAGCTGATGATTGGATTCTCACGATGCAACAGCAAGACCCAGAATTAAAGCAAATAGTAGCTGTGCTGAAAGGTGAAATCGATTCGACAGAAAGGGGAAATTATGTTAACGAATTTGCGTTCAAGAAACATAGATTGTACAAGAAATGCAAAGACGGAAGAGAATTGCTTGTCATACCACGTGGGGTTAGATGGCGAATCGTTAAATTATGCCATGATGATGTTGGACATCTAGGAGTAGATGGTACCATTAAAAAAATTTTCCAAAACTTTTGGTTTCGTCGAGCTCGAAATTATGTAAAGGGCTATGTGAAATGTTGTATTGAATGCTGTTACAATAGACAACCTAGTCGGAAGGAGTGTCAGCTATATGGAATGGAAATTCCATCGTTACCGTTTGAAGTGATTCATATGGACCACTTAGGACCATTTATCAGAACTCGAAAGGGCAATGAATATGTTTTAGTTGTTGTCGATTCATTGACCCGTTATTCAATTGTCGTGCCAGTTAAATCAACGAAAACGAAGCCTGTAGTGGATGCCCTGAACTATCTAACGCTATTAATTTAATTATTATTTTTCGAACTGTATTTGTTTCTATATTCTTATGAATTGAATAGGCTAAAGTTCGTAACGCTTTTTAAGCCAAATTACATGTGATAATTATTAATGAACAAATAACATCAAAGTTAGTTGTAAATATTCTGACAACAACACATAGTTGAACGGAACAGCCAGCCGTTTTCGAAGGCCACTAAACCTTCCTCATCAGCGTTCTTCTGTGTTTTGGTCCACTGTGTGTGGTGTCAGTTGATGTAGATGTCTGCCTTATATACGTAACTTTATTGCAAATGGAATATGTGAATTTGTTTGATTCATTGCATTTCAATTTGCCAATGTGTTTCGTAATGTATACGCAAGTTACCATCTATATATATATACCATCTTCTATATATATTACCATCTTCTATATATATTACAACAGTCTTACCATTGTCGTTTTGTTCCTTACTAACTATACACATGTTTGTTAATTTGCTTATTTTTGTTCTACTTAAGACAAACTTTTTTGGTTTGTTACTATTAAGTATATTTTTATTTTTAATTTTTGCCACAAGCCAATGACTATTAATTAGTTAATTTAATTATTATTTTTCGAACTGTATTTGTTTCTATATTCTTATGAATTGAATAGGCTAAAGTTCGTAACGCTTTTTAAGCCAAATTACATGTGATAATTATTAATGAACAAATAACATCAAAGTTAGTTGTAAATATTCTGACAACAACACATAGTTGAACGGAACAGCCAGCCGTTTTCGAAGGCCACTAAACCTTCCTCATCAGCGTTCTTCTGTGTTTTGGTCCACTGTGTGTGGTGTCAGTTGATGTAGATGTCTGCCTTATATACGTAACTTTATTGCAAATGGAATATGTGAATTTGTTTGATTCATTGCATTTCAATTTGCCAATGTGTTTCGTAATGTATACGCAAGTTACCATCTATATATATACCATCTTCTATATACAGTAAGGGACAAAATTGTTCACAGAAAAAAGGAAAATATATTCTATACAAAAAATTTTTGTTCATAATACATCTGTCAACTCTTAAGATTGTACATATTGAGTGTCATGTTGTTTAATGTTGTATGACATATCTGTTTCGGAAATACCGTTATGTTTGTATTTATTATAAAGTTAAAAAAGAAAACACGTGTGTGAACAATTTTGTCCCTTATAAAATAAGGTATACATAAAATTAGTAACTTTTTAATTACTCTTAATTGATTTTCTGTGGATTTGGTCTTAAGTAAATAAAATATGTCTAAAATTGTTTTTAAACTAAATCTTAAATAATAGTGTGCTTAGATTTAAAATTTTTATAATGCCAATCCCTGTGAAAGCTTCTTTGAAGAAAAATATTGTCAAAGATTTAACTGAAGGGTTCACATATCATACAACTGCCCAAAATTATAAAATTTTAATTGGATTAGTAAATAAAATAGAAAAATAAAGTGATTTCAATATCTTAAGCAACAAAGCAGGTCGCCCAAAGAAACTTTCACCTGCTGGTATCTGCGTAGCTAAGCGAATGATCACAACAGGAGCGGTTAATACAGCTGTTGAGGCAAAAAAAAATCTTCAAGAAGAGTATTATATAGATGTTAGCGCTAAAAAAGTTCGGAGGAATTTACGAGCACGTGGATTCGTTGCTGGAACCAAGGCTAAAAACCATTTTTAAGTGAAAAAAATCGAAAAAAAGATTAGCCTTTGCAAAAAATATGAAAATTTTACTGTAGAAGACTGGAAACGCGTTACGTGGTCAGATGAGTTCAAAATCAACAAAATAGGATCAGACGGACGGCAGTGGACATGGGTAGATAAAAGTTTTGGTGTTAAAGAGCGCAACATATGCAGCACATTAAAAATTGGAGGTGGTTCAATGATATCTTGGGGTTGTTTTCGTGGTAATGAGCTTGAAATTCTTCGACGAATAAAAGGTAAAACGTGTGCTACTGACTACACAACCATTCCGAAAGATTCATATCTCCCAAGTCTGGATATATTTGGTTTGGGACCTGGTCAGAGCGACATCTTTATGCAAGATAACGACCCTAAGCACACGGCTAAAATTAGTAAGGAGTGGCTTGTTAGCAATGGGATTAAGACTTTAGATTGGCCTCCTCAATCGCTTGATTTGAACACGATTGAACACCTGTGGTCAATATTAAAGAGGAGAATATTTTCTAAAAAAGAACCACCTAGTACTTTGGATGAGCTTTGTGATCACACCATTGAAGCTTGGGAATATATTGTTAAAGCTGTTCTTACAAATCTTGTGGAAAGTATGCCCAGAAGGATAAACACTGCTGAAGCCGCTCGTGGTAAACATACAAAGTATTAACAGCTAAATTAGTATGTTGCTTCTACGAGAGTCATAATTGTTCACACCTACACTCCAAAAAAAAATTTTTTTTTTATTTTTTATGAAATAAAATATTTTTAAGTTAAAGTGTTTTCTATCATATCATTGCCTATGAATTACAAAAAGTATATAATATTCAAATAAAATAATATCTACAATAATATAATTCAACATATTCTTAATAACTACTATTCTGTGAACAATTTTGTCCCTTACTGTATATTACCATCTTCTATATATATTACAACAGTCTTACCATTGTCGTTTTGTTCCTTACTAACTATACACATGTTTGTTAATTTGCTTATTTTTGTTCTACTTAAGACAAACTTTTTTGGTTTGTTACTATTAAGTATATTTTTATTTTTAATTTTTGCCACAAGCCAATGACTATTAATTAGTTAATTTAATTATTATTTTTCGAACTGTATTTGTTTCTATATTCTTATGAATTGAATAGGCTAAAGTTCGTAACGCTTTTTAAGCCAAATTACATGTGATAATTATTAATGAACAAATAACATCAAAGTTAGTTGTAAATATTCTGACAACAACACATAGTTGAACGGAACAGCCAGCCGTTTTCGAAGGCCACTAAACCTTCCTCATCAGCGTTCTTCTGTGTTTTGGTCCGCTGTGTGTGGTGTCAGTTGATGTAGATGTCTGCCTTATATACGTAACTTTATTGCAAATGGAATAAAACAAACAAATACAGTTCGAAAAATAATAATTAAATTAACTAATTAATAGTCATTGGCTTGTGGCAAAAATTAAAAATATACTTAATAGTAACAAACCAAAAAAGTTTGTCTTAAGTAGAACAAAAATAAGCAAATTAACAAACATGTGTATAGTTAGTAAGGAACAAAACGACAATGGTAAGACTGTTGTAATATATATAGAAGATGGTAATATATATAGAAGATGGTATATATATATAGATGGTAACTTGCGTATACATTACGAAACACATTGGCAAATTGAAATGCAATGAATCAAACAAATTCACATATTCCATTTGCAATAAAGTTACGTATATAAGGCAGACATCTACATCAACTGACACCACACACAGTGGACCAAAACACAGAAGAACGCTGATGAGGAAGGTTTAGTGGCCTTCGAAAACGGCTGGCTGTTCCGTTCAACTATGTGTTGTTGTCAGAATATTTACAACTAACTTTGATGTTATTTGTTCATTAATAATTATCACATGTAATTTGGCTTAAAAAGCGTTACGAACTTTAGCCTATTCAATTCATAAGAATATAGAAACAAATACAGTTCGAAAAATAATAATTAAATTAACTAATTAATAGTCATTGGCTTGTGGCAAAAATTAAAAATAAAAATATACTTAATAGTAACAAACCAAAAAAGTTTGTCTTAAGTAGAACAAAAATAAGCAAATTAACAAACATGTGTATAGTTAGTAAGGAACAAAACGACAATGGTAAGACTGTTGTAATATATATAGAAGATGGTAATATATATAGAAGATGGTATATATATATAGATGGTAACTTGCGTATACATTACGAAACACATTGGCAAATTGAAATGCAATGAATCAAACAAATTCACATATTCCATTTGCAATAAAGTTAAGTATATAAGGCAGACATCTACATCAACTGACACCACACACAGTGGACCAAAACACAGAAGAACGCTGATGAGGAAGGTTTAGTGGCCTTCGAAAACGGCTGGCTGTTCCGTTCAACTATGTGTTGTTGTCAGAATATTTACAACTAACTTTGATGTTATTTGTTCATTAATAATTATCACATGTAATTTGGCTTAAAAAGCGTTACGAACTTTAGCCTATTCAATTCATAAGAATATCTAACGCTATATTTTGGGTTGCCAAGAAGAATTGTGACAGACCGCGGAACTGCTTTCACCTCATCAGTGTTTGGGGATTATTGTAATGTCAACGGTATCCAGCATATTAAAGTAGCTGTACGTACGCCACGAGCAAATGGGCTCGCAGAAAGAATTAATCAGTCAGTGCTGTCATATTTGAAAACGTCACCGACTACAAACGATTGGGACAGTGAGTTACGCAACCTGCAATGGAAGTTGAATACGACTGTTAATTCCACTACAAAATATTCGCCTATCGATTTGGTCTATGATTTTCCATTAAAAGACATTAGTGCTAACAAATTGTTATCTGCTGTTCATGATTATAACCCCAATATGGAAACTACAACACCAAGTGAACGACGCGAAGATGCTATCAAGAATATCACCACAGCTCGAGAAAAGTGGAAAGAGAGGTTCGACGCAAAGCATGCCAAACCAAATGTTTATCAAAAGGGTGATCTTGTTGTGATGGAAAGTGCGATGCCTAGCGCTGGAGAATCCCGTAAGCTCGACGCAAAATACAAAGGTCCATACGTTGTCGACAAAGTTTTACGATATGACCGATATATTATTGAAGACATCGAAGGAGCGCAACGAAACCAAAGACGATTTAGCACTGTAGTCAGTAGTGACAAAATAAAGCCATGGTGCACACTTTTCCCCGAAATAGATGACGATTACCAAGATGATGCTGAGGGAGATGACTTTGATGATGAATAACTCGAGGACGAGCTATCGTCAGGTTGGCCGAGCTGTCACCACCTCTGAATTCATTTTTCTTTAATCGTATGTCTGGCATCTCTTCTGGCTGCTGATGTCAAACCCCGAAGCCTTGTTGATGTTTAGTTCTCTTTCAATACGCGCCGGCATCAGATCGACAACATAATCTCAATACACACTTACACTTACACATTGATATATTTTTATAGAAACTTAAATAAATAACTATTACTTCTTAATTTCGTTTGCTCTTATTAAACCTTGGAACAATTAGGTAAGTTACCCTCCCATTCGACCATCCAGTGACAGTGTTAAAAAGCCTTGGTATGAATCTTTTCATTTGTTTAAGAGTTTTAAATATGAAATTACATACAGTCATTCATAGATAATTCTAACTGTATTTTCCGCAGCCAAATTTGATTTTAAAGCCAAATTTGATATACTTTTTTTTTTTTTTTTTTTTTAAAGGTGAAAAACTTTATGCTAAGGGAAATAATATATATTGTATGAAACTACCATACTGAATTGCTATCATCAAATAATGCTTTTGATTTAAGTTCCCATGAAATTAGTTCATCATGTGAGCCTATTATCTTGGAAAAACCAGAAAAAAGCAGTACGAAAGTATTCCAATGATTAGGAGAGACGGTATAAGTGGGTTCAGATGGAATCAGATACCAAAAAACCCATTTGTGTTTTCTGCAATCAGTTGCTCATCTGTCGATTGAATCATTGAATGTCACACACGTGGCCAATTCCAAAAAACAAATGATGTAAAAATATCCGAGCTTTTACCACAAAAAAGTACCGATTTTCGGAGGAAAGTTGATATTGCTGAAAATATGAATAAATGAAGCTTGTTTTAAGGATGATAAGATGAACCCGTTTAAGCAAATGGACAAATTGGCAAAAATATATTCAGATTCGCCAGTTGCAAAGTCTGCGAGTTACTCCTTATTTCTTTATCTATATAAAGTAAAATTAAAAAAAACATATAATGCATAAACATAAATAAATAAGTACTCGTATTACGAAAAAATTATCAAATAGACTAAAAGTAGACACTTGTCAGTCCATGCTGTCTACTTTAAATTTATTTTACTCGTAAAACGATTTGGAAGAATAGATTCCAAGTAAAAAAACTTATTAATAAATACAAATGTACAATTTCAAAAGAAAGGGTATTTAAGGTATTTAATAACTATGCATAATGCCTAAAAAGAATATTATCCTCTTAAGAATCAAGTTTTCAAATTTTTGTCAAAACTTTATGACGTTAAATAAATTTTTTGAATTATGGTGGTGTTTAAGTAAATATGTGATATGACCCATGTCCCAAAAATGATAAAAAATGTATTTATGTATTCTTAAATTTTTTGTATATCTTAAGAACTGGGGCGAATTACTGCATTCGATATCCAACAAAATTTTTTATTTTCTGTTGGAATTTCGATTGATATCAAATGCAGCAATTCGACTACTGTCTTATTATTAACATAGATTTTATGATTTTTTTTATATAATAGTTATTTATACTACGTTTATACTAGTCTTATTTGCAAATGGAAGCATATAAAAATTTCTTTTTCTGTATACAATCATCTCATCCCCAGCAATAAGTAATTGTTCTCGTGAATTAGTAAGTTACAATTTTTACTGGCAAATAACACGTGCGTATAAACGTAGTATATGGGTTCTCATAAAATTAATGTTTTTGTACTTTTTATTCTTGTTGTTTGTTGTTTACTTTAAATAAAAATAAGTTAATAAATATGCTTGTTTCTTTAATTTTTCTTGATTTTTAAGTTGCCCCTTTTTTTTCTTTGAAATCCCCTTTTTGTGCCACTTTTTTTTTGAAAATCCCCTTTTTGTGCCCCTTTTTGAAATTTTTCAACGGTAACGCTGCTTATGAAACTGCTTTCAAAATAAAAAATTTTCTCTAGAAATTAATTTTATATACAATATACATACATACATATTTTAGTACATACATACATACAATATGTACGAATGCTTTGTGCTTAAACTCTGTTTATGTTATTAATGATTTTCACCAGGCCTTCCTTTTTCAAATTAAGCACCTGATATATTTTTTAGGAAATCTTGTATTTTGTCATCCAGCTTACATTGCGGTATATCCGGGATATCGGGCCATTTCATCATGCGAAGCAGACGTTCAATATCCTGGTCTCTGCAATCATACAAATACTGACCGCGACAAGTTGGGCACTTAAGTGCTTTGCGTTGCTCCATTTTGTTAAAACATTCATGGCAAATAAAATGTTGGTTTTCGCAAAAGCGGGCATCATGCCGTATATACTCAAAACACACGCCACAAGTAAATATTTCAACACACAAACGATTAAGGCGTTCGTCTTCTTCTTTCCATTCCATATCTTGAGGTTGCGGGCATATTTTATCCTCACTATCGTCATATGCACCAAAATATAGACGCAAACGGCGAGATGGCATTGTTTTATCTAACATTCCTAAGTAGTAAAAGTCGAACTGTAAATTAAATCCTAGTGCATCCGTACTATCCAGTTCGCTGGTATGGGGACCCCAATATTCACAGTGGCCATCTTGCTTCAGGCCCAGTTTCAGTTCGTATTGTACTTGTTCGGATCCTCCGATGTGAAATACACCGAAGTCAACTCCATCAGAGCGAGTTGGATCCATTTTTTGTCTAAACCAATACAACCCATTGGTGGAGCAGAGTACAAAAACTTCTTGTTGCAAATCATCAAAGTTGAAGTCAAAATAAAGATGTCCTTTTGGTTCGCGTAAAAATTTTTTGTGTTGAGATTCCAAGTGGTCGAAGATTTCATCTTCAGAACCGCTCCACTTACACGTGCTAAATCGGCAGTTGACGATCATTTCGAATTTTATTTGATTTAAATAACTTATAAGTTAAATAATGCTTTCGCTAAGAAGCTTCAAATGCAACTGAATACTTCTTCTTTGCAAGTGCGCAACATATACAGACATATGTACATATAGAAGATCAACAACCAAACAGGTATTAGAACTAGAACAAGCGGACAGACAGACGTTAATCATGAAATGTGCAACGGATTTTTTAATACCAGCCTCTTCGCACTTTAAGGAATTGCAAGTTAAGTCATCTCTCGTTTGAACTTTTTCAAGAAAATAATGTGTTGTCTTTCCATTTGTACCTGTCGCATAATTACATTTAAATTCAAAATAATGCAAATGATCCTTTAAATACCCACAATAAAATGCTAATTTTCGTTAAGCTCTGAGGTGCTACTAAATGTGTTTAAATTTACACCATATTTTTGTAGTCAAAACACTTTCTGAGGCAAGATAATTTTATAGCTTAGGCCAGCTGAAATGCAATCACTTTAATTTCCTGTCAAGTACATATGTATGTATGTATTTATTTTTGTTTTCTGTAAAAGATCAATGAATATTAAACGTTTTACTGAAGTGTGCTCGTAGTATTAAACGTAACAACTTGCCACACTTTTAAGCAAAAAGTAATCAGTTTATGGAACAAGACATGTATTAACACCTGGCTTAGATAAATAATTAATTTAAGTGGTATATGATTAGAAAACTTTCTGTTTCAAAAATAGGGTGAACTACGCATACATACATACATACATATGTACATATACATATATGCCACTGTATGGACATACATATGTATGTGTGTATGTATGTATTTATTGGCGAAGGTGCCAACCAAAATGCGCCTAACAAAGGAATGCAGAAACATTTGGCTGAATGAATAATTTGTCACACTGAAAAAAGAAGCTGTCACTAATGTAGCCATATACATATGTACATACTCGTATATACATACTCACATACATACATATGACTCGCTGCATCTTGCTTGCATAAATATGTACGTATGTACATATGTATATTCATATGAAACATATTTTTGCTATCGACTCTTTCGTACTCGAACACAACTAATAACAGTTACACCAATACCTCGTCTTGCGTTTTTTCGAAGTTGCGTGCCTGCTGAATTGGTACTAATTTTCACTGTGCGTCGTTAGATTTTCGAAGTTGTGTTGTTTTTGGTTCGAGTAATAAAATTTTATATGAAGGGTTCTCACGAGAACTCTTAAAATTGACATTTGTGCAATTGGGCAAATATGCGAGACTTGTTTGATGAAGCAAGCCCCTTGGCAACTATTGCGCAAACAGTTAAGTCAATTTGAATGAAATGCCAAAAAATTTATTTAATAAAAATAAAACAAGAAAATTTCAAGCAGTTTTTAATTTAAATACATTCCCAATAAGCACTCAAAACATTAAAGTTCAAGCACTTGAAATTTAACTGGAAACAAAGTTTAATTCTAGCATTTTTTCAAGTAGTATTCAAGTTTGAAAATATTTTGAAATAAAAAATCAAACAACATACATACATACATACATACATATATGTTCAAACCTTGTCAAATATGTAATTTATTTTTTAATAAAATTGAAATTGTGATGAAAAATATCAAAGATAAATAAAAAAGTGAAGTCTTAAAAAACAAAAGGTGATTAAAAACATGAAAGCAATAGTGAAAGTAGATATGCAGAAAATTATTATGAGAAAACTTCTCGATTGCATTTACCTTTCTATTTGAAAAGCATTGTTTTTGAAGCTTGAAATATACTTTCAATTGTAATACAAGGTTGAATTACAGTACAATTTAAGGCTAGAATTGAACTGTAATACAATTGAATTGTTCGAATTGAACTCAAGTTCCCATTTCACTGGAGAATGGTATTGAAATAAAGTGTAAATCAATTGAATATGTGACTTGAATAACAATTGTTTTACACTTGATTTCAAGCAAAATTGCTAATTGGGTATGTGCTTATAAATTTCCCCTGCTAGCATTTGGATGATTATTTTTTCAAAAATCACGGAAATGAGCTTTTTTTGACTATTTTTGGTGATCAAAAAGTGACTAATCACTTACATGTTCAAAAAAAGAATATAAAATGATACACACTAATGATCAAAAAATATTGGGTTACAAAAGCAATAAAAAATTTTGAGGCAATTGCAAATTGCTCATCGAAATGTGTAATATTAGATTATTTTTTATGTTATTTTTGGTCATCTAGATGATTGAAAAATGCAAGCAGAAATTAATTATCGAAGTGTTTGAAATATAAATATTTTCTCTGTTAGTTTTTTATCATATTTTGTGCACCTAGATGATTGAAAACCGTTTGTTTGGAAATATATCATGTACGTTTTGTTTTATTGTTATATAAATGTCGAAAAATTTTATTATTGTTAAATAGTGATCTTTAATTATTTGTGGTGTAATTGAATAAAAACAAACGACAAGTCGGTAAATCTATAAATAAATTTTTACAAAAAATGTCAGTCAAGCAAATAAAAAGGTTTGCTAAGAAAGAAGCCAAAAATTTAATTTTAGCAAAAAATATGAAAATATGTTTAGAAGACGAGATAACGAAATCAATATAATGGTGAAAGCAGTTGTAATAGTGAGGGTAATACAGATGACAGTGAACGTGATTTTCAGTTGCGTGAAGAACTGGCGAAATGGGCTATACAATTTAATATAAGTTTTGTCACAATAAATGCACTTTTATTGCTTTTAATAAAGTGCAATATAAAAGTACCAAGGGATGCAAGATCTCTTTTAAAAACGCCTAGTTCTGTTGCTGAGCGAAAGGTTGGTGAGGGCACATATATTCACTATGGAATAAAAAACGGATTAACCGACTTCTTAGTAAAAAATGATTGGAAATTATCTGACATAACGTTAGATTTTGGGATTGATGGGCTACCGCTTTTCAAAAGCAGTTCTAAACAAGTTTTTTTTTTTTTTTTTTTTTTTTTTAATAAAGAGAAGTAACACTCAGGCAATTAATGCCTACTACTATTACTAGGTGTTACCTTCTTTAGGAAAGGGATAGTGATAGAGAAGACAGGTGGTGAAGGGAGAGATAGAGGAAAGCTTCATTCTTTTTTTTTACAACTCTGCTTTTTTTGCACGTTTTTTGATAATGCAGTGTTGCAGCGCCATCTGGTGTCAAATGAGGCGTATTAAGTTTTTGAAGCTGTGTTTTGTAGCCATTTTATTGATTATTTTACTTCGCCGATGATTTTGCTACACAACGAAGGAGGGCGCTCCGATGTTACATTAGGACTAGTATCTTCTGAAGTCGGTATAGTTAAGTGACCAGTGACTATGCCTTCATCACTTGAACTTTCCTACAACAACTGATACAAAGGGACACTAATGCACATCAGAAAAATGCGTGGTGTTGTTATTCAATGACTGTTGTATACAGGGATTGAACCCAGGACCTTCGATTTTGTAGTCAACGTGCTAACTACTTCAGCCAACGCCACCCTAAGTTTGGCCGATTTTAGGAAGTGTTGTAGAGTCTACCTATGTTTTTATTATTGGGATATATGAAGGAATTTCAAAACCTAATTGCGCAAATGATTTCCTAGAAGAATTTATAGCAGAACTTAACGGTGTTATTCAAGAGGGACTAGTTTTTGCTGACAAGTTTTTCAATATTAAAGTAAGGTGTTTCGTTATGGATGCGCCAGCAAAGTCCTTTGTATTAGGAACCAAGGGGCATAGTGGATACTTTTCTTGTTGTCGCTGTACACAAAAAGGCGAAATAATTAAACATCGACTTGTTTTTCCGACTGAGTGCGAGTATACGATTAGAACTAACGAGAGCTTCAGAAATCGTTTTCACCCCGAACATCACTTAAGACAGTCTATTTCACCGTTAGAAAAGCTGAACATAGATATTGTTTTACAGTGTTCCTTAGACTATATGCATGCTGTGTGCTTAGGCGTTATGCGAAGTTTACTCAATGCTTGGGTAAAGAGAAAAGGCGAACTTTATTCTTTAGTTTCCTGGAAATGCCAAACAATTTCAACTGAGCTTAATTTTAACGCAAATAATATAACAAAGGAATTTCAGAGAAAGCCTCGATGCTTAAAATATCTAGAAAGATGGAAGGCAACAGAGCTAAGGCAGGAGGAGGCAGGGAGGAACTCCTTTACACGGGTCCTTTTATTTTAAAAAATGTTTTAAGTATGGAAAGATATAACCACTTTCTGAAATTATCCCTGGCTTTAAGAATTCTATTGGATTACAACGACTGCAAAAAGAACAATAACTGCGCTGAAAAGCTGTTAAAATCCTTCATAAATGAGACTCCTTCATTATACGAATCCTGCTTCCTCACATATAACTTCCACTCCTTGTTACATATCCATGAAGATGGCAAACTTCATGGCTCCTTAAACGACATAAGCGCGTTCAAGTTTGAAAACTACTTGCAAAAAATAAAACGCAAGGTAAGAAAAGGGCAAAGCATTGCCGCTCAAATATACAAAAGGCAGGTAGAAAACAGCTTTTATCTGGAAAGGGAGGTAGAGGAAAAACTGCAGTTTTTGGGAAAGGTTAAAAATGGCAGAGTTATCAATGTTACAATTAATGGACTATTTTTTTCTCTACAAGAACCTGACAACTTTTGCCTCATTCAGGATAAAATATTTAAAATTTCAGAAATAAATAATAAGGACAATGCTTTTGTTTTTACTGGTAAACAAATAATTAACCTGACGGCTCCCTTTTTGCATCCAATCGACTCTAGAAATTTCAACATATATTGCTCGGCTGACATTGTTTTAGATACAACAGTTGAATTCCTCGTTAATGATGAAATTAAAAAAGTAATATGTTTACGTAGTTCTTCAGACAACAGCTACTTTTTCACGCCACTAATTAAAAATGTCGCAAAATAACCTATTTGCATCCGAGGATTTCCAATACACAGCATTAAATAATACAGCATGTAGGTATACCGTTGATTAATTTGAGTTCGCTTCCGTACATAGAATGCGTTATTTTCAGTACAACATATTAACGTCCCCCAGTCTGAGATTCGAAGCCTTATAGGTGAAATGCGCCATGAAATGGCATCATTAAAGAGTGAGGTCTTAGAGTTAAAGAAAGAGCTAAAAGATTTAAAGGAAGGAAATATGCGGTCTCTCATGAAATTAACGGAAGAAGTTATTGCCGTTAAGCTAGAAAATAGGAAACACCATAGTCAAGACCTAATTGAAAATGAATTTAAAGAAGCCCAAAATCTTCCATTGAAATCTGTTAAGGATTTGAATACCTTCGATGCGTTAGTGCAAGAAAAAGAGGAAAAACTCTATAATTTTGTAAGTATAGTTAAAATATATAATGAAATAAATAAACAAACCAACAATAAAGGCAACTAAATTTCTTTATAAATTTTGCTTTTTCAGAAAAAATTCATTGCCAAAACTGGCGGTGAAGGACCCGCACAATTTCTTAGAGCTGCGGTACGAAAAGTATTTTCGGATGACTTAGCTTCACTTTATAGCTGGAAAGGAACCAGCGTTAAGCCCAGCGCGGAGAAGTGTTTTCTAATAACAACAATTAAAAGTATGTTCATAACTAACCTTCAAGTCTTTTTTTGTAATGCCATTAACATTGCATGCTCATAAATAAAAAAAAATATATATATGTATATCCTTTTGTTTCAGATATTTGCCACCTTAAATACAAAAGCACCGATAAGGATATGAATACTGTTTTACAAAAACATTTTGTGCATGCTAAGGACAGAGTACTTAAGAGAAAACGAGTTGATTAATTAAATAAAATTTGTATATACATTAAAATTTTTATATACATTTATTCGTTACGTTAGTTGGTTAATTTCAGTTACATTAATTTTTTAATGTTATTTACTTATTTATTATTTACTTATTTATTACTAAATAAACTTTCATGCAATTAAACATATGTATAAAAATTAATAATTACTTATCGAACTTTTAGAAAAAATAGAAAATTCGGTCAATGATATGACTAATAATTAACTCAAAATTTGATCACAAACTAGGCATAAACGACTCTCAGACAATACGAAACAGAAACAAAAGCGTCTGTAAAAAGACAATAAAAAAATTAGAAAATGACTGATAAATAACGCAAATAATACCCCTAAACAATTACAAATATGATTAACAAATCATTTGGAAAAGACTCTTAAATGAAGCGACTTCAGACTTAGAAATGGGTAAGAAATTACTCCAAAAGAAACTATAAATATAAGCAGAAAAGGGTAGAAAATGATTCCATACAAATAGAAAAAAGCAATCACAAATGACTCATTAAGAAGAGTCGCTGGTGGGGTTCAATTTTCTCCCGACAAAACTATCTTTTATGCTCAGAAAACGAGCGCATATTCTTGTTTTTTGATCACTTAAAAGAATTAAAAAAGAATCGAATTTAATTAAAAATTTCCAAAAATGCTAGCAGGGTCTATAAGAATAAAAAAAGTATGTGTGTGTGTCTAAAAATGCCTAAAGGAAGCCCAAAAAAAACCAAGAAGTTGCTGTCTACAAAATGCACAATTGCAAATAAATAAATAAATTTCTATACAAATTTTGACATTTTATTTACTAGAGTGTAAAAATGCAAAATTGAACAGTTTGCGATACTTTTGAATATTCTCATGAAAACCTCTATTATTTTAGTTTTTAAATGTTTACTTTGTTCAATTTTCTTTTTAAAAGATAGTATTTTCGTAACCCTGGAACCTGTCTTTGATATTTACGTGGTTTGCTATAGAAAATCATAATTCAATATGCGTCGTTGCAATTTGCTTCGTTTTTTTTGGATCGTAATGACGACGCAAAGTTAGGTCTTGGTGCATAACTAAACGCATAAATAATAAAAGAAACGTTTCTGTTCCCCTCGTCTCTCTCTCCCTCAAACTAATCAGCTTAGCAATAAGACTTGGATAGTGTGGGTACTATATAATTAAACACTTTATAAATTTGTATATTTAAGTTTTCTATGAAATTTACTTTGTTTTTGTTTGTGAAAAATATGTTGAAGTTTTTTGGACTGAATTTTTTATTATTGTTTGATAACTTAGAATAAAAGAGTTTCATTTCCGTTTTTGTATAAAATAAATTATTTTATTGGAAAATTTTAATAATATATGAAGCATCCATATATGGCGATCCTGTTTCCTTTGAAAATTCAATTTCGTTGATGATTTTAATCAAGATTATCTATATATAAATAGGCAAGTGAAAAAAGTTAAGAACCATTTTAACTGACTTAAACTCAACGTATTCGCTTGATTTTTTTTTGTTAGATATATTGACAACAGGAGCAGTGCAGAATGTATTTTTTCTTCTACATTTTTGTGTCTAAGATAGTTAAAAACAGTTAAGAATATTATCACAGAAAAAATTATTCGCAAAAAACTTTCAAACAAATATTTTTACTGTTCCAGTAAATTATTTGTTTCAATTTTGTTTTATATAAAAAACTGTATCATTTAATTTTATTTGCTTGTGTTGGTGTTTTCCTTGCTTGTTCATTGACTCAACGTGGACATGTGCTGATGTTGTTGTTTTCTTTAAATGCTCGTGTTGTATGCGTGTGAACTCGGACAAGAAGCCGAAAAACGTCGTGGCTTGTTTTTTTTACTCAAACAAACAAATTATTACAAAATTTTGTATTTGAATTTACAAATTTCTTTGTAGGACCTAAATTGAAAAAATTGATATTTGATTCAGAGAATTTTGTGTTTGAAATGGAAAATTAGTTTTTTCTGTGTAGCCAATCATAAAGCCATGATTTCTCTTTCTCTCTTAATTTGCTAAAAAAAAATTACAACAATTTGGCTTGGCAACTCCATAAACACTCAGAAGGAAAAACGTATTTTATTTGTTCATTCTATTCTTATTTCCATCTTTCTATGTACTTAAACGATTATTGCTGAAACTAATAAAATTTGGATATTTAAATCAGGGACCGTAACTGTTATAACTTTTATCGTAAAAGTCAGAAAATAAAAGTTATTTTTTGACTTTTATTTTTTCGAGCAGAAATAAAAGTTATTTTTTGACTTTTATTTTTTTGAGCAAAAATAACAGTTATTTTTGACTTTTATTTTTTCAAGCAAAAATTAAAGTTATTTTTTGACTTTTATTTTTTTGAGCAAAAATAACAGTTATTTTTGACTTTTATTTTTTCGAGCAGAAATAAAAGTTATTTTATGACTTTTATTTTTTCGAGTAGAAATAAAAGTTATTTTTTGACTTTTATTTTTTTGAGCAGAAATAAAAGTTATTTTTGTGTTTTCAACCCCTTTGACAAAGAAATTATTATTTAATATTCCAAATATTCTTTTCTAAATAAGTAAATTTAACGATTCACTATTGCAAAAGCGCCAAAATTTATAATAAATATAATGAATTTATCACAAAATAACTTTTATTTCTGCTCAAAAAAATAAAAGTCAAAAAATAACTTTTATTTCTACTCGAAAAAATAAAAGTAATAAAATAACTTTTATTTCTGCTCGAAAAAATAAAAGTCAAAAATAACTGTTATTTTTGCTCAAAAAAATAAAAGTCAAAAAATAACTTTAATTTTTGCTTGAAAAAATAAAAGTCAAAAATAACTGTTATTTTTGCTCAAAAAAATAAAAGTCAAAAAATAACTTTTATTTTTGCTTGAAAAAATAAAAGTCAGATTTTTAAAAAGCATCGTATTTTCTGACAATTTGGTCCAATACTTGCAAAATGGTATACTTGGTTTCATTCTCCAACATTTCCTTGAGGTTGCTTTTTTTTAATCAAAAATTCAAAAATAACAGTTATTTTCGGTCCCTGATTTAAATAACGAGTGTTACTGAATTATTTTTCTTTAGATGCTTAAAAATAATATATTTTTTTAATTATTAATAACTTTGATTAAAGTTAAATTCACCTACAGCACAAAGTAAGTTTTTTATTTTTGGTTTATTTTGTGTGCGTTTTGTTTTTGTTCATTGTTTTCATTATTTTTCTGTGCTTTAAATTACTGAACATACTGGAATGTTGGAATATGATGGAATGTTGGAATATGATGGAATGTTTATATTATTAGGCTAGCATATTCGTACATACATATGGGGTCTTTCTCAAAGAATAGGGAATAGAAACTTTTTTTGTAACAAACGTTTTAATGGGGAGTCTAAAACTTTAGAGAAAAAGCGGTCAATGAAAAAATAAACGAATATTTTTGTTTTGAGCAATAATAATGAATATGAAGTGAAAACACTTGGAGCAAATATCTAATTACATTTAGTTCAAAAAGTGAACAACTTTTTTTAAATAGTTTGCTTAAAATCTATTCTTATTTATGCCGATAAATGAAATTTTAAATTCGTATTTAGTAGTTAAGAAAGTGGTTTAAGAGAGTGGTTTACCTTGGAGTCTATACATATGTATATTTGAATATAGTTTTTAAATTGTGTTTTAAATTCATCAAACTTTAAATATTTTCATTCTATTCTCCACGTCTGTGCGTTAATGGTTGATTTTCAACCACTGGGCGAACACTAGTTTTTATAATTCCTGGAATTTATATATACATAAATATAATCCCAATATCAAGAAAATAGTGAATTCAAAATACATATGTATGTATATGTGGTGAACAAATATCTTTTGATGCATGTGTGGTGAGCAAATCGTTTTCTTTTAACTTCAATTTAGAAGATTTTATAAACTGGAAATCATCAGTAACAGTTTTGGCACTGCAAAAACTTTTACAATAAAATTTATGGATAATTTGGTAATCTGAATCTCGTCAACAAATATAAGGAATATTGGTATTATTATTAACACATCTTAATATATAAAAAATCCGTGTCACTATGTATGTTTCGAATAAACTCAAAAACGAGTCAACTGATATTCATGAAAATTGGCATATATATGTAATTTGGTCCAACTTATATGATAGGATAGTTATTATTTAAATTAATGGCCTGGGGGCGGAGGGGCGTGGCAAAATGTTTGTACCGTATACGAAGCTAGACCGCTGGACCGATCTCCGTAACTCAAGAACTACTGCAGCGTAACTCAAGAACTACTGCACCGATGTTGACTAAACTTCATATACATGCTTTCTAAGGCTTAAGTAGTGTTTCTGTGTAGTTTGAAGTCTGTCCGACAGATGGCGCCATATTTAGTTTTTTTGTGTTTTTGCACCGTAACTCAAGAATTACTGCACCGATGCTGAAAAAACTTTATATACATGCTCTATGCCCGACAGATGGCGCCATATTCAGTTTTTTTGTGTTTTTGCACCGTAACTCAAGAACTACTGCACCGATGTTGACAAAACTTTATATACATGCTTTATGAGGCGTGAGGAGTGTTTCTGTGTAGTTTGAAGTTCGTCCGGCAGATGGCGCAATATTTAGTTTATTCGTGGGCAAAATCCAATTTTCATATTGTACCACCAATGCCATATACAACACTAATGTTTGCTTAGGGCCAGCAACGCGGACCGGGGTCAGCTAGTTTATTTATAAAGTATTTACATATAGATACATTAACTCACACTATATTAATTTATTTTAAGTACTAAAATAATTTTGTTCTTGTGGTTGATTATTTTCTTTTAACATTATACCTATATTGTGAATTCCTTCATCGAAAAATGTTACCAATTCATTCTCCTACGCCTAATACTCCAACAACACAAACCAATAAGGGCCCTACAGAACAGTATTGTCAAAGCTCTTCATTAGTTGAGAATCCTTCTCAATTTAACTTTGAACTTTTTGCTACTTCAGTTAAACTCCCCCAATTTTGGACAAATTGTCCTGATGCCTGGTTTATACATGCTGAGATGCAGTTTGCTTCTAGAGGTATTTCTATAGACAAAACTAAATATGAATATGTCATTACTTCACTTCCGCAGGAAGTTATTATTACGGTACTTGATACAATTCAAAATCCACCTCAACACAACCTTTATGATAATTTAAAAAAGGTGCTCATTGATCGACATTCATTGAGTGAAACTGCTAGATTAGAAAAGATTTTGTCAGATAGTGAGATGGGTAACAGAAGACCATCTGAATTTTATATCGGTCAATGTCTATTCTAGCGGAAAGTAATTTTAGTTCTGATAAGAAAACTTCCTAAAAGTCTTAATGTAGAGTTAGCAGACAAGATTTTTCAGCAGACAGACCTTTTTCTAAAAAGTACTTTTTCCAAGAAGATCTTTTTCTAAAAAGGACTTTTTCCCAAAAGTACCTTTTTCTGAAAAGTACTTTTCCCAATACTCACCTTTTTCTAAACACTTCTTTTGCCAAAAAGCACCTTTTTTTAAAGAGTACTTAATACAAAATGCACTTTTTTCTTAAAAGTACTTTTCTTGAAAAGTGCCTCTTTCAAAAAAACTTTCCAAAAAGTTCCTTTTTCCAAAAAGGAATTTTTTTCCCCAAAAATCAACTTTTTCTGAAAAGTCCTTTTCTCAAAAAGTACCTTTTTCTAAAAACTACTTTTCCCTAAAAGCACCTTTTTCTCAAAAAGCACTTTTTTCAAAAAAAGTACTTTTCCTAAAAGGTACCTTTTTCAAAAAAGTACCTTTCTAAAAAGTACTTTTTCCAAAAAGTACTTTTGCAAAAAAGTACCTTTTTCTAAAGAGTACTTTATCCAAAATGCACCTCTTTCTAAAAAGTACTTTTCTTAAAAAGTACCTCCTATCGCACCTTATCAACAAAAAAAAATTCATCCACGGTTTTTTTTGGCCATTTTGGATTTGCCCGATTTTCTCGAAAACGGCTTGACAGATTTTTTGCACGGTTCTCTCATTTTGTTCTCCAAAGTGTCCACTTTAAGAATATATGAGCCTCTAGCATGACAGTTGAACAGTGCTCCTGGAAAAATGCATCCACCGTTTTTTTTTGGCCATTTTGGATTTGCCCAATTTTCTCGAAAACGGCTCGACAGATTTTTTGCACGGTTCTCTCATTTTGTTCTCCAAAGTGTCCACTTTAAGAATATATGACCCTCTAGCATGACAGTTGAACAGTGCTCCTGGGAAAATTCATCCACGGCTTTTTTTTGCCATTTTGGATTTGCCCGATTTTCTCGAAAACGGCTCGACAGATTTTTTGCACGGTTCTCTCATTTTGTTCTCCAAAGTATCCACTTTAAGAATATATGACCCTCTAGCATGACAGTTGAACAGTGCTCCTGGGAAAATTCATCCACGGTGTTTTTGGCCATTTTGGATTTGCCCGATTTTCTCGAAAACGGCTCGACAGATTTTTTGCACGGTTCTCTCATTTTGTTCTCCAAAGTGTCCACTTTAAGAATATATGACCCTCTAGCATGACAGTTGAACAGTGCTCCTGGGAAAATTCATCCACGGTGTTTTTGGCCATTTTGGATTTGCCCGATTTTCTCGAAAACGGCTCAACAGATTTTTTGCACGGTTCTCTCATTTTGTTCTCCAAAGTGTCCACTTTAAGAATATATGACCCTCTAGCATGACAGTTGAACAGTGCTCCTGGGAAAATTCATCCACGGTTTTTTTGGCCATTTTGGATTAGCCCGATTTTCTCGAAAACGGCTCGATAGATTTTTTGCACTTTAAGAATATATGACCCTCTAGCATGACATTTGAACAGTGCTCCTGGAAAAATTCATCCACGGTTTTTTTTTGCCATTTTGGATTTGCCCGATTTTCTCGAAAACGGCTCGACAGATTTTTTGCACGGTTCTCTCATTTTGTTCTCCAAAGTGTCCACTTTAAGAATATATGACCCTCTAGCATGACAGTTGAACAGTGCTCCTGGAAAAATTCATCCACATTTTTTGTTTTGTTTCCCCCTTTGAATTCCTAAAATCGTTGCTAGCTTGTTGATGTATTTTTAAAAATACCCAGAAAATTTCCCCCATTTTGTCCCGGTTTCTAAATTCCCAAAATCTACGCTATCTTGGCTCACGTTATTTGTCTTCTTCAGCTAATTTAGCAAAATTGTACTTTGGGAGATAATCTATCGTTATAAATAATTTATCTTCAGCACAACCTCTCCCGAAGGGGGAAACTTCCGCAATACGAATATTATTGTTGCCGCAATAATATTTTTCTTCCAAGAAATACGATTTCGAATCATTTTCGTATTACAATTGTACTTACGATTTTATAAACAGTTTTTCTATTCAATTTAACGAATTGTTTATAAGACTTCAATTTACATTAACTATAATATACATATAATCAGATGTTTAATTACGTCAGTGATAGTGACAACCAGCGATGCCAACTATTTATAACCCAAACGCGCTATACCCCTTCTCAAAACGCGCTAGAACGCGGCTAAGTTATAGCATTATCAACAATTTATAGTCAAAACGCGCTATTTTCCTACGCGCTAAATTAAATTTTAATAAATGTCGATGTATGTATTAGTAAATACGAATACAATTAATTTATTAGTAACTCTTTTTCAGATTATGCAATAGTGCTTCTTCGAAATTATATCCTAAATAACTAAAATCATTTAATACAGAATCAGTCTCGCCTTCCAAATATTCGAAATTCTTAGTTTTGATTTTAGTTTTATTTGTCAAACTTTGTAGCAACTTATATAAATTGTCGAATAGTGTTGCGATTCAAATGCTTTTTGAAGTACATACAAAAAGAATAGATGCTTAATAAGTTATATAAATTTTTTGGGTCACGAGTACGAGTACATATTTTTAACTGTGAAATTTCAAAACATTTGCCATTTACAATATTAAAATGCGTTTTTAATTCTAACCACAGTTAAGGGAATTTTATTTGCAACATCTGAATCATTAACGAATTTAAACAAAAAGTTAAATTTTGTTAAATTTATACAAAAAGGTAAAAAGATATTGAACTCAAATGATATTTTTGACTTGAATCAAAACGCGCTAACTTAGCGCTTTTTTTATTAAACGCGCTAAGACGAAAAAAAGCGCGTTTGGCATAGTTAAAACGCGCTAAAACTAGCGCGTAAGGCGCTAAATTGGCATCGCTGGTGACAACGACTTGGCGGTATTCAAACACAGCGTGCTGTTTTGTTCTGCAAATATTTGTGAAAATAATTACAATTTCCTCATAAAATGTATTGTATGTCTGACAAACTTGATTTCTTAACGAAAATCAGCCTTACTCAACTCGATAAGAAAAATTCATTATTATTAATGCATAAATAATATGTACAATGAATTAAAATGAATGAAGCATTCACTAGTATCTTACTTACATATGTACATATGTATCTGTGTTAAGATTAATGAGTTATGTTATCTGTTTCCCATTCATCAAATTTTCTTGGTGAGTGTAGCTTGACGTTGATCTTAATGCGCTGATTTACACGGGCATAATTGTGCTGGCATCAGTGTGCACTAGGGATGCCAATCGGGATCGATTTTTGGAAATCCCGGGATTTTTCGGGATGACGGGATTTTCGAGATTTCGGGATAGAATTTTTTTCGTAAAATAAACTATTTTTTTAAATAAATATTACTTTAATAACAATTTAATGCATTTTAGAAGGTTTTATGTTCATAATTTATCATTCCACAATTGTCTTTAAAGTGAACAATTTTCTAATACGAGTATGAAAATAAAAATCAAAAGAATTTTTCTCATCTATTTTTAAGTTGATTAATCACATTTGATGTTAGAGAATTTATAGTGAAAACAATAACTTAATATATTGTTAATTATATTGTTTTCAATATAAATGTTTTACTATAATCTAAACCAAAACTAATTGACTTACGAAAATTTTTAGATTCACTTTCATTTTTGTTACATACATACATATGTATGTATTAGAGTTTTTCTTTTCCCGGACTTTTTCATTTCCCGGGAAAGCGGGAAAGATTTTTCGGTTTCCCGGGAAATCCCGGGAATTCCCGCCCAGTTCAAAACAATACAAAATATTTTTAAATCTAATTTATTTCAACAAAAACAAATTATAATTCATGAGATCGATTAAATAATAAGGTTTTATACACACATTAGTCAAAAAATAATACCGTTTCCATTCTTTATATGATAGTAATACATATATACCAATATTATAAAAAGAAATTATACGAGTATTATTAAACAAAATTTACAAAATATCCACCTTATGAAAAAATCATTGTTAAACTTAAAGTTGGTTTAACAAACGAATTTTGTATGGCAAAACCAGTTTTAACGCATGCTTTAACTTTAACAATCGCTTTTGCATAAGGGCATATTTCTTTGGATATAGGACTTTAGTACAGAATAAGCTGTTAATGCTGTTAACCGTACTATTTACCAAAGAGAATCTTTCATTATTTGTAATTTTCTTTCATTTCCTTGCTCATTTCTGTTTTTTACTTTTATGAATTGTTGTAGAATTAAATTTTGAACGTCGCGTTCTGTTTTTTTCAAATAAAGACATCTAAGTCTCAGAACGCATTTGTTCCAGATGTAAACTCGGCCTTAGTTGTTGTAAAGCTTTAGGTATTGTGGTATTGCCATCACCTTATTATTGCACCATCGCATTCATAAAGTGAATAACGACACCCATCAAGGAATGTGTACATACAAATTCAGTTGCCATAACAAAATCAAAAAATCCCGGGAATTCCCGCACAAATTTCCCGGGATTTCTTTCCCGGAAAATGTGCGGGATCCCGGGAAATTATTCCCGTATGAAAAACACTAGTATGTATGTATGTATGTATACCAAGCATTATCTAATTTTGTATCGTTTTCGTTACGACTATGACAACGATAATAAAGCTGAGCATGTCGAAAAATTAAAAGAAATGTATACATTATTCTAATCAAATTCGATTAATTACGTCTAACGATCACATTTTTATAGGCACATACATATGTACATATATTAAAAGTTTGCGTGAGTACTTGAACAGTATTTTCGCTATACAGAAAAATTTTTAATTCATACATAGGTTGTTTTCTACAAGTTCAACAGATACGATACATATGTATTCATACGTTCGCTTAGAGGAGTATGGTTTATTAGTGTCCTGGAATTTTTCCTCTGCAACTGGAATAAAACTATAATTGAGTCGAACTCATTCAGTCGGTCGTTTTTGACTAAAACTATTTATCAAACCCATGTAATTTAAATGGGTTTGATCTTAGGTTTGTGTCAAAAACTAACTAAACGGTCTAAGTAAAAAAGAAAATAATTTTGAACTGCAATGTGAAAAACATAACACACACTCGAGCAGTTTTTTATACATAATACTCCGCATTATTCTATAAATATTTCTCGCTTTTACATCAACCGGACAACAAAAAGTTTTCACTTGCCTTGTACCAAAGAATATAAATTGTGAAGAATATAAATGATGATTTATGATTCCAAAGCTAATATGTTTCTTTTGTTTTCAAAATAATTCTAAAATGTACATGTATTCTAGCACCTTTGATGAAAATAACCGAATTTTACAAATCCCGGGATTCGGGATTTGCTAAGTCCCGAAAATCCCGGGATTTCCCGTTTGGCATCCCTAGTGTGCACACTTAATTTTTTTTAATTCGGTAGAATCGACAAAAAAAAATCAAAAAGATCAAGTTGATCACACATACGGAAAATTAAACACATGTATGTTCTAAAATGTGGAAATGTTTAACGAATTGTTATTTAGTAATTTAAGTCTATATATGTATGTATGTATGTGTAAATTGGATATTTTGCCACATAGCAGTGCGGCCGCACAGCGGTCGTTTTCTGCCATGAAAATCATTAAACAGAACATAGAATTGTGCCTTGGGGTTGAAATATTTATTCCTCCCAATGAGGTAGTTTACACGAGACTAATTTTTATGCCGCACAATTTTTGTTTTTTTAAGAACACACAAGACTAATTCATCCGACATAAAAATGTATACGCATACACAGCTTTGTGTGTGTTAGTGTTTTTCGTATTCATTTAACATTTGCAGTTTTTTAAGTTGTGTGTGTATTGGTTTTGTGCTGCTAATGCGGGGTTGTAGCTGGTTGAAAAATTATGCCAAACACAAAACCCCTCTCTTTGCCTCTCTCACCAACAAACTGGCATGTTATGCCAGCACAATTAATCCCGTGTAAATCAGCTCAATGAGGTAGTTTACACGAGAACAATTTTTAAGCCGCACAATTGTTGTTTTTTTAAGAACACACGAGACTAATTCATCCGGAATAAAAATGTATACGTATACATATGTAGCTTTGTGTGTGTTAGTGTTTTTTGTATGCATTTGATATTTGCTGTTTTTTTAAGTTGTGTGTGTATTGGTTTTGTGCTGCTAATGCGGGGTTGTAGCTGGTTGAAAAATAATGCCAAACACAAAACCCCTCTCTTTGCCTCTCTCACCTACAAACTGGCATGTTATGCCAGCACAATTAATCCCGTGTAAATCAGCGCAAATGATTTAATAATTTTTGCACAAAAGTTTAAATTCATAAATGGATCTTACATATAATCTTTGTAGTAGCAAATGTTTGTCAAATAAAAGTTATTTTAGTAGCTTTATAAAACCTATGTACAAAAACTGAATTCCTGTTATTTATGTACATATGTATGTACATATGTATATTATTTTATGTATGCATAGCATATCTATATAAAAGGTAAGGGCAAATAACTTGTGATGACACTTTTTTTTCTTGGAAATGCTTCATTGTTTATGGCAGTATAATTTCCAATCACATGTGAAGTTTTAAATGCACTTTTGGAACCTGTTTTAGTTTGATACTCCTTGCTAGGGATGGGCAAATGAAAAAAAAAGTATCGATATATATCGTATCGATACTTTTGAACAGCATCGATATATATTTTTTGAAAACATCGATATTTCGATATATCGATATTTTTTGCCTTATGGTTTTTAAGGGTTTTTCAAAAAGATTTCCATAAAATATTTTCTGATTAAGCCTTTAGAACGCGTTAATAATTTTTATAAATAATGATATTAATCATTGATTAATGAATGCCCGTGTTTATCACTTAAAAGTTCATCATTGCGGAATACGAGAAATATTCACTTTGCATCCAAACAATAGTATTTAAAGAAATCGCGAACAACTAACTTAAAACTTAATTCACTCCATGAGTGGAGAAAACCAAATTGATATTGGTATCGAAAAAGGAAATAAATTTATTCATGTATGTTTAATTTTTATTATAGGAAAATTTCGGAAAAACAACATAAGGTATGTTTTATTCGAAACATGTACCTACTTAATTTTTAAGCAGCTATAGCTATAGGTACTTAATAAGTTTATAAACACTTAAATTTGTTCTGAATATTTATACAAAGTTCGAATAAAACATACCTACAATTAGTCATTTTAAGAAATTTAATACAAAGGAACTACATACGTTAAATTATACTAACCTACTGCAGCTAGAGATGGGTTTAGACCTAGGTATTTACCCAACGCTGGATATTTACCCATTTATACTTACTTTTATACCCGGGTATTTATCTAATTTCGGGTAAATACTCATTTGAATAACAAATACTCGTTGTTGCGTAGAAATGTGAACATTTTCGAATTTATCTTGAACATATTTTGTTTAAGTGTATTTTGTTTATGCATTTCTTGATGCGTTTTGCTCAGATAAGGCAGTTTTGGCTGAAACTGAAACTTGCTTTTTAAAAATAGTTTACCACCTTCAGCAGAAAGCTCGCACTCCACTCAATTTGAAAATGCCATGAATTCTTCACTAGAAGGTACTCAAGACGATATCCCTTCAACTTCAACAGGAATCACGCACTCTACTCAATATGAGTTATTATCGGATACGGGCAGCGACAGCGACAGATATTACGATTAAATTTAAAAATTATTTCATTTGTTATTAAAAAGTCTAATTCATAATAAAAACTTAAATTCTTTTAATTTTTCTTTATTCTAGTTGGGTAAATACCCAGGTGCTTGATTAAATACCAGGGTATTTACATTTAAATTCCCAATTTACCATTTGGGTATTTACCCTTGTCCCATCACTGACTGCAGCTCCTTAACGCTTCCTTAGGTTTTACTTTATGTTGCTGTTCAGTGCTGTGCCGTTCTATTTCTAAATTTTAATAGCTACTTTTTCTGTACTAAATTAGCTCTTTCTGACCAGAACGGGCACAGTTTTTGACTGAATTGATGAGTTTTGCATCGTTAATTGTTATGTTTCAATATAGTGTTTATTATTTCCCAGAATGGTCACAGTTTTCCATAAAAGTGATGAGTTTTGCTTCGTCCATTGTTATATTTAAATATAATTTTATGTTTTTCTGGTAAAAATTAAATTTTTTAAATTCTTGTAGATTTCAGAAACGGGCCCCTTAACGCAAGAAAGAAAAAGTAACGGCTTGTATAAGATTTCTATAAACAAAAAATAGTTAGCTGATTCGTAACAGAACAGAAAGTAAAAACTAATTCTGTCTTCAGGCTTATACTCACATAAATAAATTTGGCATTCAACTTAGTTAACAAATTGTTTATCTAATTTTTCGACCTTTTATATAAGTATGTTCAATAAAACTATTTCTTTAAGCTTTAGGTCAACAAATTTTATATATTTTTAGTTTTGATCAATATTTCGTTAACCTTTGGTTAACTTCTTCAGGATTATTCTTATTATATTTGTTATTTTAATTTGTTTTTGCCTTTTTTTTACCCTGTGGAAGATTTTGTGCTATCAGTTAAGGATTTGTCACACTTTCAGATCCATACTTAAGTAATCAGTATAATTTTACTATTGACATTTCCTGCAGGTGGTGACAGCGACCATAGTAAATCAGTACAGTTTTACTACGGACATTTCCCACAATGTGGTGATATCGTCAATAGTAAGTCAGTACAATCTCACTACTGACATTTTCGCCATATGGTCCCACAAGAACTACCTAGTCAGTATTGACTAAGTCTACTGGTAGATTTCGTATGACATGCCTGTGTTAAATGTCAAAAGTAGATAACATTAGTTGGGGTATAATTTGTCAGTAGTACTGGTGACATCGTCAATAGATAATCAGTATAATTTTACTATTGACACTTACTGCAGGGAAGTTTGTAGTATGTGTCTGTTTATCTGTGTGTCTGTCCGTGTCCACGTACAGCCCAAACGGCTGGACCGATTTTGATTTAGTTTTTTCTGTTTGAAAGGTGACTTGATCGAGAAGGTATATCGGGGGTTTTTAAAATTTTTAATTTTTGTTATTTCTTCGCATCACTAGCAGTGATGCCAATATCGCACAGTTAAAAACCGGCTAAAATTTGTAGATCTCTTAGAAATATCGAAACCTCGAAAAAAAAATAAGAATCGATGTATCGATATATCGGTTTTTGAAATATCGGCGATATATATCGATATTTATTTTCGCAAATATCGATATTTCGATATTAGAGATCGACCGAAGGCGTTTTTTTTGGCCGAAGCCGAACTTCGGCTAAAATCCTAAACTTCGGCCAAAACCGAAGCCGAATGTTTTAAATTTTAAAAATGATACTTGTTTTATATGAATTAAGAAAAAAGTTTCCTTTTTTGAGATCACTGAAATAGCTGTAATATCTATTGGATACATAACAAGAAAAATAAAACTATTTTGCAATTTCTAGATTGCTTTTTCATATGATCACTCACAAGAACGTCCAAGTAAAAGAAAATAGAAAGCAATTGGGTTGTATTTCAAAGCAACCCTTTCAAAACGTTAAACACAATAGAAACTGTCGGCGAGCAACGACCAAACATAATGTTATTTTTCAAGCTTGGAATGAAAAATATTCGGCTTCGGCTAATCGGCCGATTTTTGCCGTAGGCCGAATGTTGGCCGATTACCAATTTTTGGCCGAAGGCCGAAGCCGATTAATCGGTCGAACTCTATTCGATATATCGATATTTTTTGCCCATCCCTACTCCTTGCACTTACTCTTTATATATATGTAAGTACATATATTTTGTTATTTTTTATGTTTCTTTGAATAAAAAATATTTTCTACCGAATTTCATTAAAATCTACAGATTTTTTTGTCGATTCTACCGAATTAAAAAAAAATTAAGTGTGCACACTGCTACAACCCCGCATTAAGCTGTCTTTACATGGTAATACAATGTATTACGACATGTCAAAAAATGCTGTAGAATGTACAAAATCTTATCATGTAAACGCAAAATGTATCGAGTAGGAGAGAATACGGATAGAAAATTTGACAAGCGGTCGGTAAATGTTTTGTTTTCTAAACCATTTTAGAAACTTATGCTATGTTTAGACGACGAGTTGAATCACCTGCTTCGCTCTCTGAATCATGTTTATGAATCATGCTGTTTAGACTACGCATTCGTGCTTCGTGTGCATCGTGCCAATTTAGTACTTTTCGTACTAGATTTAGAGTTTTTTAATTCATAACAGTGCGGAATTTTTCAAATTGTGCTTTTTTTTTTGTGCTTTTCACCTTTGATTTTAGTGCGTTTTACAAATCTACTAAATATTAATTTGTTAAAGTGTGGTGGCTTTATTTTCACTTTCAAAAACTATCTGCTTTCACCACTTTTAGACATGCAAAGTTTCCTTTGCAGAATGTTAATTCAGCTTGGTGAAATATGAAGGAAGAAAAACTTTATCTTTCATAGTGAGAAAAAATAATATATTTCTAGCAATTACAGAGGATACCATACACGTTATAAAATAACTTAATTACAATAATCTAATTACTAACCACTGAGGGAAGCAATGTATTGCTTTCTTGATAACGAAAGCTTTCAAAAATGCTTCTGAAAAGTAATAACGTAAGGCTCTCTAACAAAGTGGACAAAAGTAAAAAAATTTACACCAGTAACTTTTGCATCAGAGTACACAAAAACTACACATTATTGTTTCTGTAAAATGAATTAGTAAAGCAAAAAATGAACAGCTTTTTGGAAACTGAATGCATTGCTTCTAGCTGGCTTACAAAAACTCTTCTGGGAAGCGGTAATTTTTGCTGGGATGGTGAAATTGAAGAAATAGAACGAAGTATCAGAAATCTAAGGATACATATGTAAATGGAAAAATTTGCTCAAAACTGATAAATTTTGGATTGAAGCTTATAATTATAGAAATTCAACTAATCATAATCCATTTCTAATACTGTCAATATTTTCTCTAAGACTATTAACATTACCATGTTCAAATGTTGTAGTAGAAATGACTTTTAGCGCTTATAAATATTTTAAAAGTAAGTTAGAAATACAATAATGATTTTATAAATCAAATTGTTATATTCATATAAAATACGGTCTAAAAAGAAAAGGCTTATGTTGTTCAGAATGTAGCATACTGAACCATGTTCATGTAAAAATTAATTCAGACGAAACACTTAAAAATCTAATTGTTTTATTAAAACAGTATTATGGCCAGAGGAAAAAGATGAAACTGCATTTCTTGAAACGAGGAGTATAATTCTCGTTGATCATCTTTTGTTAAAATAGTACACCATAATTGGAGTTTCTTCCCAAATGAACTTCAATTATTTTCCTACTCATATTCTACTTATAAGCAAAATCGAAATATGGCTCGATATAATTGAAATTATTACAAAAACCTATGAAATGTAGTAAATTTAAAATTGTAGTTAACTTAAATTTTTAATTTTTACTAATTCAATACATTTATAATTAGCCATATGGGCTTTCTCTGTATTGCAAATAAATAGATAAATATAAAAAAATAAATAAAAATATATTTATGTACATACATACATACATATGTACATATATACGAGTACTTATTTCATTTAGTGCTTTTTTATGAACACACAGTGGTTTTTGCTCTGAAAAAGTTGGCATCACTGTTCGCGTGGCATTTTTTTTATGTATATTCACACAAACATACGTATCATACGCACGTATATACATGCCTACACATAATCATACATACTTTACATAAATTCCACTCATGCGAAATCTTGTTTTTGAAGGCATCTCTATATTTTCTTCTTATTTTTCCTTTTTATATTATTCATAACTTAATTAAATTTATTTATGTATATTAAACTCACATCTATTTTTTTGGCTTGTTTTCATTTGTTTACAAACACACACATACACATATACCTATTTTGTTTTGATAGCTAGTTCAGATAAAGTGGCGATTACTGCGATAAAAGTTAGAGAAGATACCAATTTTACGTGCTTCGCAGGTAGATTCATATTGAATCTACTGATTCGCTCTCATAATTTTGTATGGCGAAACAAGTTGATTCGGTCATGATTGGGGTGTGAAGCAGTGTTGTTAGACAATTTTTTCCAAAAATCGTCAAGTTTTAAAAATAGAATCGTCAAAATCGTCACAATTTTCAAAAAGAATCGTCGAAAAATCGTCATATAAGAATTATCCGTTTTATTGAACAACATTACACCATATTAGAAATCAAAGACTATTTTATGTAACAAAAACAATTCATCGACTTTATTGTCAAAGATAGAAACTATGGGTTGAAATTAAAGCAAAAAATTCATGTAACATTCCAAAGAGTTACACTTGTATGTAATAATTTTTTGAAAACATAATGATTTCAAGGGTTTCTGTTTCCAGTAAATTTTAGATCTCGGTTTTGCTCTTTCATTCTTAATGTAAAAAAGCACACATGCATACACGAAACTATGCATAAAAAATATGAGCTGAAAAATAAGACTTGCATTGTTTGAACGCCGATGAGAGTTCAAAGAAGAAAAAGTGATAAGCTTAGCAATAAGACTTGGCTAGTGTGAAGTGGGACTTAAATACAAGATTTGGAAAAACTTTTTAGTAAAGGAAGAATTTCAGAGTCCATGTTTAAAATAACTGACGCGGTAATTAAATTAAAATTTTTAAAAATTGTGTTATCGAAATCAAATCTCTTTTCTGCAAGGACGTGTTGGCACATTTATGTTACTTAAATGATCAAACAGAATTGCGGCATAAACACATTTTCCATACAAATTGACACAAAAAATCAGCACCAGAAAGCAGTCGATAGATAGAATTTATTTTTTTATTTTGACAACGTTTTTTCTTATGCTCTCATATATAAATACTCATTCTCTCAAGAATGCTACCATACTTTCAATAAATTTCATACATTTTGTGAACAAAACTACAAAGAAAAATAAGCACAAAAGAAAATAAAAGTAAAATTATAGAGCATTTGAAGTTACTGCCGTAGATTTTATTATGGGCTTTGTTAATTTAACAACGATTTTTCCTGAAGTTGCGGACATATTCTGTTTGATCATTAATACTTATTTCAACAAATCGTCAAAATATGAGGAATATTGGAAGCAAAATCGTCAATCGTCATTTTGGGAAATTTGTTATAAAAAAATCGTCAAAATGACGTAAAATCTAACAACACTGGTGTGAAGCATGAATAGAGAGCGAAGCAGGTATCATGTAAACATACTATAAAAAAGAAAAGGCTTATGTTGTTCAGTAACTCGTTTCTGTAATTGTCGCAAAAAGTGTTTCTGTATTTGAATGTGAAAACAGACAACACTGAATCTGTTTTTACTGGAATATTTCCAGTAATCGAGTGTCAAATGAAAACAAAAGTCACAAAAATATTATTTCAATATCAAACAAATAATAATTTTCAAGAAAAATAAAATTGAATAATGAACACGAATATAAAGTGAATGTAAAATGTTTGAAATAAGTTTTTTCTAACAACTGTCTCTATTATAGAAAATTCCACAAAAAAATTGTAAATAAATATAATGTCATCGACTCCTTAATAATAATTTTAGTTCAACAATTCGTTGCATATCTTTTCAACTAGTTTATTATTCATATTTTCATGTTTCATGTTTTTTACAAATTTGGTTGTTCTCGCACCAATTCAAAATGCGGGTTATTTAGACAGTTCTTGCGAGAAACTTTTCACAAAATATTGTTACAGAAACACTTTTTAATCAGAAATAATTTCTTAATCAGGCTTGAGTTCAGTAATTTCAATTTTTATTGAATGAAACACTTTTTCTCACATCGTTCCAATAATTGCTGGAAACAGGGTGACCGATGACATTTTTCAAAAAGTGGCACCAAAAGGGGGTTTATCAAAAAAAGGGGCAAAATTAAAAAAAAAACGAGGAAACTACATTAAATTTTTTATTTTTAATGTATTTTTATATAATTCACTCAAAAAAAGGGGGAAAAAGGTGGCAAGGCAGTCGAAAAAGTGGCAATTTGCCACTTTAGTCGGTCAAACGGTCACGCTGGCTGGAAATTTGTTTAAATGACAGATAGTTCTCGCAAAGTAACGATACAGAAACATTTATGTGAGAAAAGCCATTTTGTGTTTCAATTTACACTGTTTTTTTTTTCCTTGTTTCAGCTTTATGGCCAGAGGAAAAAAATGAAACTGAATTTCCTGAAACGAGGATATAATTCTCGTTGATCACTCTTTTCTTAAAATAATACACCATAATTGCAGTATCTTGCCAAATGAACTTCAATTATTTTCCTACTCATATTCTACTTATAACCAAAATCGAAATATGGCTCGATATAATTGAAATTATTACCTAATATTACCTTCAACTTCAAGTTTAAAATATTTTTCATTTTTTTCAACGATCTTAAACGGTCCTTCATATGGACATTGTAATGATCGTTTCTGTTCTACTCTTAAAAATGCATATTTGCAATTATGAAGATCTTTTGGAACATATGTATTTGTCTTAGAACTATGGTGAGATAAATTGGATTTAATATCTTTAAAATGCGTTTTTAATTGTCCTATAAAATCTGTAGATGCGTCCTCTTTACTTGAAACGACCATATCTCCTGGTAGTCGTAAGCCCTGTCCATAAACCATTTCTGCAGGTGTGCATTTTAAATCCTCTTTAAAAATGGATCTTAAGCCTAATAAAGCCATCGGAAGTACATCACACCAGTGTCTTGATCGATTACTAGCCAAAATTGTTGATTTTAATTGACGGTGAAATCTTTCGACCATACCATTTGCTTGAGGATGATATGAAGAAGTATTTATCTTGTGACTTCCTAAAATTATGGATAGTTCTGTAAACAAATGTGACATAAATTGTGTTCCCTGATCACTTGTAATTTTCAAAGGAACCCCAAATCTACTGACATAATTATTCAAAAAGTTTTGCGCTACAGTAGTAGCTGAAATGTCTGCAAGTGGATAAGCTTCTGCCCATCTAGTAAATCTATCTATTATAGTTAAAATATACCTTTTCCCTCGAGAAGGAGGTAAAGGACCAACAATATCGATATGAATATGTTCAAACCTACCTTTTGGAATAACTATTTTCTGGACCTCTGATTTTGTGTGCCTGATTATTTTAGATTTCTGACAGCTCACGCATTCTTTTGCCCATGTGTTAATATCCTTAGCCATTTTTGGCCAGAAATAACGAAAAGAAATAATTTTTCTTGTTGCTCTTGTGCCAGGATGAGATATGGAATGTAATTTTTCGAAAACGATTTTTCTTAATTCTTTAATTCCATATTAAAAGAAGGAATTTTAATTAACTTTAAATTAAGATGAACTGTTTTATCCCTTAGTACGTTAATTAGTTCTGCATCTTCTTGTTGTTCCTTAAATAATACTTTAATATTCAGATCTGTGCTTGTTAATGAGTTCAACTCAAAAGCTCTTGATAATGCTACCAAATTTGTCTCTCCATGTATATAACAAATATCGCTGGTAAATTGTGAAATATATTCAAGATGTCTTATCTGTCTAGGGCTTCTATCCGTTTTGGAATTCAATGCGAATATCAACGGTTTGTGATCGGTATAAACAGTAAAACTTCTTCCTTCCAACATGTGTCGAAAATGTTTAACACTTAGATAAACAGCTAAAAGTTCTCTATCAAAAACGCTATATTTTGCCTCAGATGTAGTTAATTTCTTCGAAAAGAAAGCTAATGGTTCTTCTATTCCGTGACGTATTTGTTGCAAAACACCTCCTATAGCAACTGTCGATGCATCTACTGTTAACGTTAATCTAGCTTCTGGGTCAAAATGATTCAATAGAATGCGTTTCGCAAAATTTTCTTTAATTTCATTAAAAACATTTTCGGTTCTACTGTCCCAATCTAAAATCTTTCTTTTTTTCTTTATGGAGTTCGTTAGCATCTCATGGATATTACCTGTTAGTTTCGCTAAATTTGGAATATATCTATGGTAATAATTTATCATGCCAATAAATTTCTGCATTTGTTTTACAGAATGAGGTTTTTCAAAATTACGTATGGCTAAGATTTTGTCTTCTGATGGTTTGATACCTTTTTCCGATATATTGTGACTGAGAAAATCTATATTACGTACTCCAAATATACATTTGCCGGGCTTAACATTTAGTCCATATTTGTCTAACCGTTCAAAAACCATCTTCAAGTGATTTATATGCTCAGCTTCGTTTTCACTTGCAATCAGTACATCATCAATATATACAAACACAAAATCCAAACCATGTAAAACTTCGTTAATGAATCTCTGAAATGTTTGTGCTGAGTTTCTTAATCCGAATGGCATACGCATGAACTCAAACATTCCAAATGGTGTGGTAATAGCAGTCTTGTATATATCTTCTTCAGCCATTGGAATCTGATGATATGCTCGGACTAAATCTATCTTTGAAAATATGCTCTTATTCTTCATGTTAAAATTCAAATCATGTATATGTGGTAATGGATATCTGTCCGGAATAGTGACAAAGTTTAATCGTCTAAAATCGCCACAAGGACGCCAGTCATTCGAATCCTTCTTAGATACCAAGTGTAACGCCGAAGCAACACTAGAATTTGAGGGTCTACAAATTCCAGACTTAACTAGGAAATCAAACTCTGCTTTAGCAACTTTGTACTTAACCGGGTCTAAGCGTCGAGGTTTTGTAAAAGGTAATACTCCGTTTGTAACAAGCCTATGTACAGTTGAATGTTTAACTGGATTAGAGTAGTCAGGTTCAGCGATTAAGGAAGGAAATTGTCTTAATAAATAGGTATATTTATCTTCAACAGCAAATAGCTTGGGTAAAGAAATCTTACAAGGACATGCAAAGGCACTAATCGATAAGTTTGTAAGAGGATCAATCAATGATTTGTTTTTAATATCTATTAGAAGTCCATATTTGTGTAAAAAAATCTGCACCAATTATGGGTTTTTCTATACTAGCTATAAGAAAAATAAAAGGAAATTCACGCCGTAGCCCCAGATCAACATTTAACATTTTCTTTCCAAAAGTAGGAATCGAGGTACCATTAGCTGCTGTCAAAACGATATCGGACGTAAGATTATTCTTCTTAAATTTTGAAGATGGAAGAACCGATATGTCGGCTCCACTATCGATTAAAAATTTTAATTTGTTACTTTTATCAAAAATAAATAGGCGACGTGTTGATATGTCTACGTTACCATTGCTTGTCGCCTCAACAATGGTTCCATTTAGTTTTCCGTTTCTTTTGATTTTAAATAAGAACAAGGTTGTTCACAATTTCTAGCCCGACTTCCGTATCTATAGTGGAACTTACATACCCATTCCCTGTTTCTGGACCTATTTCGCGATTTTGATCTATTTCTATTAAATCGCCCAAACCGCGATTGATGATTACTTTCCTCCATTTGTATTTGCATTGATGATACCTCTAATGATAGTGTTTTAAATTGTTCAACCATATTTGATGTTGCTTGAGTAATCGTTTCAATCATTGTTCTTAAACCTTGTGTAACTATATTAGAGTCTGAAGTTGGTCCTTTTAAATAACTAATCTCATTACTACACAGAACTTCCCATAACTTATCAGCCAACTTAATAATTTCATTAATATCTGATAAGTTGGAGCTCGTTAGAGCAATGTTTAAACTCTTTGGTAATTTTCTCAACCATAACTTCTTTAAAATTTCTGAATTAAAATTTGACCCTGCTAGTAATGCTAAAGAGCGATAGAATTCTGATGGCTTTTGATCTCCTATCTCCGAATCTGATAAAATTTTGTCAATTTTTTTACTTTCACTTAAAGAATGTCGTTCTATTAATATTCTTTTAAATTGTTCATATAAGTCTCCAGTAGTAGGAGGACGTTGAATAACGTCTAGAACTGTTATGATAACATCTTGTGGCAAGGCTGTTATAATATATTCGTATTTAGTTCTACTTTGTGTAATTCCTTTTGTTACAAATTGCATTTCAGCATGAATAAACCATGCTTCTGGACAATTAGTCCAAAAAAGAGGTAATTTAACAGAAGTTGTTGCAACTTCAATAATTGACGCAGAAAAGTAATCTGAACCTAATAATGTACGTCTTTGCGACTGACCTGGTAATTGAGTAGTACATCTGGCATTTCTTGTGTGTCATTTGCCCAAAAAAGCATAACCAACTAATTACTAATGAAAAACTGTTTGATTCACACATGTATTTAAAGTGGGGTACACAGTATCGAACATGAGTGACAGTTTTGCTCAAATTTTACATTGATCGATAGTGTGAATACGAATTTCGTCAGTCAACAGTCAACCACAGAATTTTTATGTGGTTGAGTGACAGTCAGCGGCCATATTGGTTTTTGACTGATAGTGTGTACCAAAAAGCGTCAGTCAAGAGATATTTTTGTAGCAAAAAGAACACAAGATGGACGCTGAATATTATTTTTTTAAGGAATTTACATATTTTTATTAAATGCAAGGCTGTGTATGATGTTAAAGATAAAGTATTAAGACAACAGGAGTTGTTAAAAATAAGAAAACATTAAAATAATTCATTATAAGAAAATGATATTAACAACAATGCGCATCCAATTTGTGTTCGTGTGCCTAATTTTTTTCTTGAATGAAGGTTTTAGTGTCGAACATGATCGATAGTCTTAACAGCCAACACTATCATTCAAAACTGATGAATTTTTGACGGTCACTCATGTTCGATAATGTGTACCCCACTTAATGATTTAAACAGTTTGGAATCATGTTGGATTCTATAAAATTGTATATTAAAAAGGTATGGAACTATTTAGCTTAATAAATACATGTCTGAATCTAACAATTTTTCATTAGTAATTAGTGGTTACGCTTTTGTGGCACATGGCACACAGATGTAAACCCGGCCTAAGTTAGGAGCAACGATGCCATATGTGAAGATTTAACGTGCTTTTAAGATTTTTGGGGCTTCTAAAAGATCTGAAAATTTTTATCAACAAAATAAGAACTCCATGATTTTAATTTTTTCTGATTTATTTTCGGCTGATTAACTGTCAAAACAATACAAAGCGTTAAAAAGTTGAAAGTTAACCAACTTTCTGCGGCAAACACGTCAAAGAGTTTCGTATGTAACTTGCTGTATGCAAAAACACTACTTCAACTTTTTTTGACAGATGCCTATTGATCGCACGCGCACCAACGCGTGTTACATACTTTCACCTTAAATGAAGATTTTTTTGCGTATTGTGAAGAATTAAAAAAATAAATGGCAACGCTGGTTAGGAGTATAGAGTGAAAAGGAATGTACAAAAGAATATGCTTTTAATATGAGCGTAATAACGGAACTTTGAAATACATATAGGTACTTACAAATGTAAATTAATTGTATAGTACTTAGTATATTTTAAAGTTTCTCTGATGTTGCATCTTATGTAAAAATGGAATGTAAAGACAACGCAAATAACTGTAATTTATATAATCATTTATGTAATATTTTATTTTTTAGTTTTACCGTTTTTGAAAATTTCAAGAAGTTTGCTCTTACGGTTTCCAAGATACAGCATGTTATCAAAATTACTTAGTCGAAATTACATTAACTGATGGTACACCCTTAAATCAAAATTTTTTGAAATTTTAGTGTTAATTGTTGTAGTCTGTATAAAAATACACTAACTTTACAAATTTCAAGTGTACATATATACATACAATTGTATGTATATTACATGGGATTTTAACATTTTTCGTTGCTCGTTTTGGTACACCCTTTAATTTCCAACTCTCATATATTTGTTGTTGTAGCGGCCAAAGGTCTACACACTGTGTCTAAATTTCAGGTCTGTAGCTCTTACGGTTCTCGAGAAAATACCCTGTGACAGACATAGTTTTAGACACATGTAGTTAATTTTACATAACACAAAAACTTAAAGTTTTCCAACCCTGGAAACGTCTTTTTAATTTTTTTTTTATATTGTTTTAAAATTTAAAATTCCAATTTTAGTCGTACTGAAGTGTGAAATAAGTTTATTTATTAAAAAAAAAATAAAAATTTGTTTTCGGTAGTTACTAGGGATGCCAATCGTGATCGATTTTTAGAAATCCCGGGATTCGGGATTTATAAATCCCGATCCCGAAAATCCCGGGATATTCGGGATCGCGGGATTTTCGGGATCCCGGGATTTTTCGGGATTCCGGGATTTTCGAGATTTCGGGATCTAAAACTTTTTGGTAAAATAAATAATTTTTTTTAATAAATATTACTTTAATAACAAATTTTATGAATTTTAAAAGTTTTTATGTTGATAATATATCATCAAACATTTGTCTTTAAAGTTAACAATATTTTAATAGTAGTATGAAAAAAAAATCGAAAGAATTTTTGTCATCTATTTTTAAGTTGATGTTAAAGAATTGATACTGAAAACAATAACTAAATATGAAAACTTGTTTTTGCTTTCAATATAAATGTTTTTCAATAATCTAAATCAAAGCGAATGTACATATCTGTGGACTTTTAGCACTATCGCTTAAGTTGATTTACGAAAATTTTAGATGCACTTTCATACAAATAAGCTGCAAAAACATTATTGTTTTTTTAAATATATCTATTAAGGTTTTTTTAATTGCGATTGACAACAAGTAGCCATTACGGTTGTTACATATACCAGGCATTGCCTATTTTTTAATCGATTTCGTCACTACTATGACAACGATAATACTGCTGAACATGTCGAAAAATTAAAAGAAATGTTTACACAATTCTAATCAAATTCTATAAATTACGTCTAATGATCACATTTTTGTAGGCACATACATTAACCGCCGTATTCATAAAAAAATTAGGTTTATTACAGGTTTATTTGACAAATTTTCCAAAGAAATACGTCAAATAAGCGCTTAGGCCCCTTTCAGATTAGGCAACTTTACTTGCGCAAGTCTTGTGTTTGTGGGTGTGAGAGGAAAGGTCGGTTTGAAGGGGAAAGAATTGCCGAGATTTGAGTACAGACTTGCTTGTAGTTGGCAATTCTTTACTTGTACTTGGCAATTATGTATATTCAAGTATATCTTTAATTAAATTATTTTTTTCTTCAACTTCCATTGTATCCATCAAATTTTAAATCACTTTCACAATTACAATTAATACAGAAATGAAACAAAACGTCAATAAATTAAGAAAATTCGAGCATAAGAAAATTAAACTTGCTCAACAAAGTTGCTTAATGTGAACATAAAAGCAAGTTCAAAAGAAAATAAATAAAAATGAAAATTATACTTGCGCAATTAAAGTTGCCTAATCTGAAAGGGGCCTTAATAAGCCTACAATATTTTTTATGAATATGCCACTAAAAGTTTGCCTGAGCACTTGAACAGTATTTTTGTTCTACTGAAAAATTTTAAATTCATACATAAGTTGTTTTCTGCAAGTTCAACAGATACATATGTAGTCCTAAGTTCGCTAAGAGGAGTATGGTTTATTAGTGTGCTGTCCTTCTACTCTGCAACTCGAATAAAACTATAATTGAGTCGAAGTCATTCAGTAGGTCATTTTTGACACAAACCTTTGATCAAACCCATGTAATTTAAATAGGTCATAGGTTTGTGTCAAAAACGACCTAAACGGTCTAACGAAAATAATTTTGAACTGCAATGTAAAAAAACATACATTCACACTAGAGCAATTGTTTAGACAAAATAGTACGCATTATTCTGTAAATATTTCTCGCTTTTACGTCAACCCGACTATTTATTTTCTACTTCAATTGTAAGGAGCTGTCAGTAGTACTCAATTGTTACCGAAAAGTGGATAAGGGTTGAGGAGTCGATATACAGAGTTATACACTGCAATTATGAATAAATTTCCGCAAGAAATGTCTCCCTTTTCCATAATTTTTTTTGTTTTCCCTATTATTTGCTACTTTTTGAAATTATTCCCCGGGAAAAATTTCTCATGGAATTTTATTCATAATTGGCCTTATAATATAGAATAAGACGCAATAAATTTGTCCAACTTATTGAATTTTCCAAATGTTATTTTCCTTCCAAAGATCATATGCTTCTTTTCGTTTTCAAAATAATTTTTAGTTGTATATTGTATCACCTTTGATGAAAATAACCGTGAGAAAGTAGTTAATTTATTTTGCACTTGTTGTTAATTTATAAGAAATATGCCACGAATAGTCATTAAATTGTTAAAACTGCACGTATAAAATTGTATGGGACTTTTAAATATTATAATAAAATCAACGAAATTTTTAATCTATTAAGTTTTTTATATAAAAATTGCTAAGAAATCCCGGAAAAGAAATCCCGGGATTGAATCTTATAAATCCCGGGATTCGGGATTTGCCAAATCCCGAAAATCCCGGGATTTCCGGCATCCCTACTAGTTACTTTTATATGTCAAAATAAAGTTTAAGTTTTCCAGCTCTGCAATCGTCTGCTCGATTTTGCTGAATTTCAATACCAATCTAAGTTGGACCATTTCTGACACACCAGTCCAAGAACGAAGTCTCTAGCTTTTCTGGGAGCTTCGGAAAACCGTACCATGGAATTAAATTCTTGTATAATCTGTGTGTAAATATACTTTGGGCTTTATTTTTATTTATATTTCTTTTAATTTTAACCTACACAAAAGATGTGTAGTGTAATTTTCTTCAATGTGTAATTGCAGACACATACTACGTTTATACGCGCACTATTTGCAAATAAATTAACTCACTGTTTATACGGCATAGCAAAAGAACACAAACTTGGTAGCACTTCTATAGAAAACTTACTTGTGTTGACAAAAAAATAGTGTAATTGTACAAATATCAAATAATTGTTTGTTTTAATCGTCATTATTTGCTTCTACCAATATTTTTTGTTGCAATATTTATCCATTTATTGTTTTTTGTTATCAAACATTTGTAAGCGTGGCAACCTCAAGCATTTTATTTGCAAATAGTGCGTTAATCGTGAATAGTTTTCTGAATTAGTAAGTCGCAATAAAAACAATAACATGGCAACAATTTACTGTTTTATTTGCAAATAAGCCCTGCGTATAAACGTAGTAACAGCCTTGTGTAAATTCATTGGCAGCACTATAAACATTTTATTCACACACATACACTAACATTTTTGCAGCTTGTAAGCAAGTTTGACATTTATCTGCAATATATACAGTAACAGGCTGGGCCATGATACAATTATACAGGTAACCGCAAATCGACAACAAATTTACAGCAAATAAAACAACAGGGCTTTTTGTTGCTAGTTTCTGGTGCCAACTGTCATAGATCAAGTGATTGAAATGAAAGATAAACAGCGTGTGTGTGTGTTTGTAAAACATAAACAACATTTGGCAGATGGCACCACGAAACAAGCAAAACAGCTGGCGCTTCGCGGTTACCTGTATCCCTACAAGAAGGCTACCAGTCAAATGAGTAGTCATTTGACTAGTAGCGACGACCACAACTTCGGTCACCGTCCCCAGTTAGTTTATTAGGGGCTTGGTGAAAAAAATGACCAAAACATTTGTGTACGTGTGATTTTTTCTCTCCCTCTAACTCATTAATTTCACTTAATTTAAACACATATATCTGAACTGCTTACTCTGCTACTTTTTTGCCAGTCACAGATTACATAAGCATTGGTGAACTATGACTAGTAAGTGGTTACAAAGCAACTGGTCACCTGTTACTAGTCAATTTTTACATAGAAACTGGAAAAATGTAACTTTTAAATAAATAAACATAATTTTTATATAATTTTAATTGTTTTTTATTATAAGAAAATAAATAAATAAGTAATATACATATATAAAAATAGTCCAAAATAATGTAGATGGCACCAATCAGTCTTCTTTACGCTTTTTTTTAGGTCGTACATACATTTCTTTTTGTAAATATCTAAAATTAAAAAACAAAATACACAAATGTATAAATTAAATTAAACTTTTCAATTTCTTTTATGCAGTATTGTTGTAACTTAACTTTCTTAAAACTTTAATAAATTTTCACTTCACAGACCGAACGAATTGTATATTTTACAATAAAATGCGTTGTCTTAAAATTTTTGGGTTATGTACATTAGATGTTTCACTCTAACATACATGTTAGAGAAGAGCAACTATAATTGGTAAATGTGTTGGTCATCGCTACTAGTCAAATGACCAGTCAATTGACTGGCACTCTTAAATTCACTATAAAATTATTGCAAATGTATTAGTGAAAAAATTTCGTTTGTGTTAGTTTCGGTTATTCATTTCTTGTAGGGATAATTGTATCATGGGCTGGGCCATGATACAATTATAACAGGTACATGCACAAGCCCAGCCTGTTACTGTATACATTGCAGATAAATGTCAAACTTTGTTTACAAGCAGCAAAAATGTTAGGCACAAAAGTAATTGTCAAAGGAATTCTTCGTTATAAACTTGTAAACAAAAAATCAGCGGATGACCAATATCCCTGATACGTGTACCTGTTTGATATGCCTTGATATATATTATAAGTTATTATAAAATACAATATTATTGTATTCTTTGATTCATGCTTTGACACTATTGTGAAGCTGACCAAGGCCTGTTTATCAGGTCAACGCAATCGTCCTGATGATATTCTGTGCTTTCGTGTTTAAGCTGTCAAAAGTTATTTGCACCATATACTTTAGTTCATGTTTGTGTGTGTTTCTGACAACTTAAACATAAAGTTGTTTTTTGTATTGCTGTGTTTTTGTAGAGTTGCGTTGACTTGATAAATAGGCCTTGAAGCTGACCTAGCCGAAGTTCAGCCGGCGCCGAAAATTTTTTCATTAGCCGTCGCCGCCGACAAAATTTATCGGCGCAGGTCACTGGTCAGAAGACGCGCGTTGTGACGCGCGTATGCATTTATTTTTGCCAGAAATTAAATTTTTTCCGACAAAATGTGCCATTTAATGTCACGAAACTTTGTTAGTAAAGATATTTTAGAGAAGTGTAGTCTTTTACAATTATTGCGATATTTCAATCTATGGCATTTTCTGTGACACAGAAGTTGGACTATACGTAAACACAACTCATATTTTAAATCAGTTTAAGAAAATTGTAAGAAGTTCTAAGGGCAAAAGTGTACTTTGACAATGAAATGTTGGTTAGTTTTCTGCCTTGAGTAGCAGCAACTTATTTTACAGTAATGAAAGTAATATTTAAATTTTTGAATAAAAACTTAAAATGCCAGTATTTTATTTGCTACATCGATGAAAATGAGTATCTTGGTGGTCAAAATATATTAAAAATACAATAGAAATTTATGTAATAAATGTGACATTCTGTCAAAAAAGCCGACTAAAACAAAAAGAAAACGTGAAAAATAAAACCAAAGTAAATTACGTATGAAATTAACAAAATTTTTTTATAATATGAGTATGAGGAACTCGCAAAATTAAATATGTATAAAAGAGGCAATTAATAAATTTCATAATTTTCAAAGGACTGTAAAAAAATTTTTAATATTTAGAAGTATTCGAAACTTTTTTTATTTTATTTGCAGCATTTATAACAAAACAAAAAAGACGATGGCCTACGATAATTGTGAACAACTTGTAAAAAAACTAAGCGGAACAAGCACATTGTTTGCATTCAAAATATAAAAACGCATTTAAAAATCCAAGGAATATACTCGGACGTTTGTCTAACATGTGAACATGGATAAAACAAAGGTATGCTAAATTGCATGAAAAGTGTAATATGTACATTTGTATGCAGAATATGTCATCAAGAAATATCAACATCAATGACAACAAAGAAGCGCAAGCCTGCTTCAAACATATTCACGCCAGAAGGGAGTTCCATTGTGCAATATAAAGATTGAATTATGAACTAACAATCCATATATTAATATACATACATACATGTACATACACATATAAATACCTATGCGTACATGCTTATATAATTATTTCTACGGTGTTCATGGTGGATCAAACGGTCGTGTACATTAAAATTATGCCCAGAAGCTGGTCACAAACCTAATAAATCCTTCTAAAAAGTAACTTCCGATCCAGCCGAGCACCACACCGCTGCCCCATAGGACACCAGAATAAATTCTGAAAGGAGGCAAATACATATGGAAAGTTCTACATAATAGCTTAATATAGTACATCCTCATGGAATTTAATCCAAAACTTACAACTAGATACATGTACATACATAATTAACCATCAAACCCACTGATACTACAAAAGGAGATAATGTTGACAGCGCCTTAGGGTTTGATATGAGAATGATTAAAGCTAAGAGTTGTGAAAATAAAGGACCTTAATTAAAAGAAGGTATCACTGAGTTCTGGTTTGGAACACATCCCAAGTATTAGAAAATAAAGTTGTCTATGTCAACATCCAAAATAATGATTTACATAAGTGAAATCTTGTGGCAGCTTTTTAATGTGGAGAGTAAAACCTTCAACTGCTTGAATGCATTAGAGTATTAAACGTTGTAGGCATGATTTTTCCAACTTATGTGGTGGATACATGACGATATTAGCCTTAAAAAGGAAAAACCGTGTCAAAAGATACATTTGATGTTGTTTGGAGATCCAGCGTTCTATATACATAAATTGAAAATATGTCTAGGTAATAATCATGTAATTAATATCATTATTTTTAAATTTATTGAAATATTTACATATTTTAACAATTTAATCTCTTTAGGCTGTTATGTGCCCAGTCACAAATGTAATGCAGCTTTCCAATTCGTAATGTTTTCCTTTTCCATAAAAGTTCAGCTATCGTGATGGCAAAATGTTAGGAAGACGAATGTGGATGATAAGTGGGTAGAAAGCCCTTTATGCCGATTTTGAATGTGTTCCTGAGAAAATGTTAAGTAGAAGTAAGTGATAGTATTATTAGTTCTATATGAACTTACCGATGATCTGAAGTAGAAAGGCCCTAACTTTTATTTTTTTACAAAACTTACATTTTTCAGCAATTCCAACAAATTTCGCAAAAATTCACGTCACAAAAATTTATTGTAATAGTGTAAGAAAAAATAACACGTTTACAAGCAACAAAACGGGTACGATTTTAAAAAAGTTACATTTTAAATATTGCACTTTCTAATATGTTTTTACTTTCTACTGTAAAGTTAGAATTATTTGAGTTAGGTCCTTTCTACTTGAGACCACTAATACATTTCCTTATTAAGTGTAGTTTTAAGCCTTGAAATTTAAGGAAAAGTGTGTTTGTTCATATGTACAATGTATGTGCATTATGTTGTAACTTTTTGCATTTTATTTTTGCAAATTTTATACCTCCCAAGGAAAAATCGTGTAGGGCATGGACAAATGTTATTTTTTTTTTAGTTTTCGGCGATCATTAAAAAAGTTCACTCACCAAATGAGATGAAGTTTTTAATAAAAAGTAGTTTTCAAACATCGCTTATTTACTCAAAGAACGTCATAACTTAAAAAATTTATATTTTAATTAATCCTCAGATCGTTATTTATATTGTGTAAAGATTTCATACAAATATCTTGTTTACTCAGCTTTTGAGAGAAAAATTAAATTTTCTTTCTCCATTAATTTGTGTGTTAATTAAAGTTACGAAGTTCTTTGAGTAAATGAGCGATATGTGCAAATACTTTCCTCCATTCTAAACATGCTAAGTCAAAAAGCAAGTTTTGAGATAAACGCCTTGAAAGTTTATTGATGATATCTCGGGAATGTTATGAGATAGAAACTTGAGACTTTTTTGTAATCATATAATATTTGCAATATAATTTTTTTGTAGTTTATTTGAACTTTATAAATTTGTTGTAGATCATAGTTACAAGTGTCTTAGAATGCTTAAGATTGTACACAAATCTATTTCCTAGTAGACTTGGCATCTTTCTGGTGGTCCTTTCTCTCCTACAATGGTCATCTAAGTACATATAGCCTGTTTTAGTTTGGAGAAAAATTTAAATTAACTTTTTTTGACTACTTAATTCCAAACTAAATTATGCTAAGTGTACATAAAACATTTAAAATGGGAGGTTTTTTAAACTTTAAAAATTATGCTAAGTACATTTTTGCTCATAACTTTTGATAGAATAGTCCGATTACTATCAAACTTTTACAGAATATAAGTTAATAAACCATGAATTAAGAAATCCTATTCCCAGCATAACATGCTACGTCGACTTAGCATGTTTTGGAATTGGACCGTCGATATGTAGTTATACATATGCATACATATGTATGTATGTATGCTGTACATACATACATATATTTACCATATTTACAAAAAAAGTTGTTTAAAAAAATAAAAATACGAGTAGAATGCGCGTGAAGTTTTTTTTTTGCCAAATTGAACTAAACAATTTTTTTTTTGCTATCAAAACAATATTGAAATTTAGATAAACCCCTAGGGGAAGGACGTCCAAAAAAAGTTATAACACTAATGTACATACTTATAATATTTGTAGATTAATATTTTGTTTCCAGTTCAATTTGCGAAAGTAGAGATATTGATAAAAAATTTTGCAACGCATCGGAAATTAAATAAATTCTGAATTTTAGGCTGACTAGCAAAACGTCAAATGATTTATCTTCGAACAAAGTGTAGTGTTTAATAACGCCTCAGTACAAAACATTGGCAATGTACTTCCTTTCAAAACGTCATCGATAAGTATTAAAAATTCCGCAAACAAGTAATCGGAGCATCGGTTCGAAAGGTAGAAATACATAACACGCGTTAGTTCGTCTACGATTATCGTCAGTTACCGCATGAAAAACGGAAAGTTACGCAACACCCCTTATCTATCAGTTTTTTTTTAAATGTTTACTTACATATTTGTACCTTCAAAAATGGATTTGTTTTTTCATCTCTTCAATAAGTTTTTACTCCATGAATAAAATATTTTTTAATGTTTTCTTTTTTATTGTCAGTTGATTAGCTGTCGAAACAAAACAACACGTTAAAAACACGAATTTCAACCAACTATTCAACTTTTTTTGACAGAAGTCTAGAGCGCCCAGGCGGACTAAAGCTTAAATTAGACGCGACATACCCATAAGGCCATAGCCATACCCAAACCAAAATTCAATTGGTTTTTATGGTTAGAGTTATGGCGTTATGGCGAGTCTCTCACTCTCACCATAGAAACCAATTGAATTTTGGTTTGGTTATGGCTATGACGTTATGGCTATGTCACGTCTAATTTAAGCTTAACGCGTGTTATGTACATCTACCTTAAGGTTAATGATCATGTTTACAATGTTTCACAACTTTGTATCTATACGCGATATAAATACCGAATCCGAAAATTATACAGATTTTGTGTTGATACGTTTTAGAAGACAGTTTTATTAACTTCTTTTGAAATTTATACACATATAGAGCTTTTGCAACAAGAGAGCCATAATGAATGCAGAAAACGAGTTTAAAGTTTTCAATCTAACATTAAACTTTTGCATAATATAATGGATGGTATGGCAATTAACTCAGGAGTATTAACTAAGAAATTATTTTTGGAGTTATGACTCTCTTGCAGCATGCGCTCTATACGGATAGGGACAAATGTAGTAAAAGTAGAGGGCATGTAATGATATTTCGTTCTATGAACATCGTTTAGTAACAATGAGCAGAATAAACTCTTTGAATTATGCTGACGCCCTTACAACTATACTTACTAAGATCGCCCTTTGGTCTAAATTAGACCAACTGACACGGAGAATGTTCTTATTTATTATAATCATGTGTCCACATGTGTCTTTTTTCAAACAAATCGCTTTTTAACCACTTGAGCCTAGAATTTTTAAAAAGATTTATACAGTGCATATCTGTACAAAAATACCTTTAAAACCATATATGTGAACGATAAAATACTTAAATATAATTAAATAACTATGCATATTTCTAACCGACTTCAAAAAAAGGAGGAGGTTAACAATTCGTCTCTATTTTCTTTTTTTTAGGAGTGCTACTTCATAACTCGGTACATTTTAGACCGATTGTAAACATTTTTTTGTGGTCTGAGAGGGTATAGCTTCTCATTGGTCGCATTGTAAAAAGTGGGCGGGGACATGCCCATAACTTATTTTATATTATTTTATGATATTCTACTTATTTGATTGCTGCGAAACCTATGAAACACCTTTGGTTCTTGTAATTATGTACACAATTTGAAAGTTAAAAAAATGGGCGGAGCTACGCCCATTAAAATTAATTATATTTTAATTTAATTTTTACGAAATTTAAATAGACAAAAATCTTTTATTTAAAAATAATATTTAATATATTATTTTACGTGGTTCTACTTTACCGATTTTTACAAAACTTAACACACCCTAATAGTGTTTTCACACTGAAAGTTAAAACCTGGTTTTAACGTTAAAACCATAAACAGCGGATTTTGCATTCACATTGCAAGTTTGTTAAATTCAGGTTTTAACTCACAGACTGTCTAATAACTTTGCTCAAAATAAAATAAATCTCCTGCAAAAATGCGTGTGTTTGAGGTTGTATTTTTTCTGCTTTTTATCAGGGTAGGGAAAAATTGTGCTCGCGAGCATAAATTTTTTTAAATTTTATGAGACTCGTACTCCTTTTGTGCTCAACTCGTAAGCATGAAATGACTCGCTTTAAAATTTTTACTCGCGAGTTTTATTTTAAAACTCGTAAGCACAAATTTTAAAAGAGTGCAAAAGGAGCATAAACGAATTGAAAACGAGTAGTTATTACAAAAAATGTTTTTTTGTTTATTCGAAAAAGTATATGTATATGTGTTTGTTGACAAAAGACGCACAAAATGTATTGCATTCTTTTATATAAATGGATTTTCTGTTACACTCGTCCCAAGTTTTTTTTTTTGCTTATGCATAAGCAAACAAAATTAATAAAACTCGCGAATAATTTTTTTTAACTCGACTCGCGAGTCGAGTTTTATTTTTGACTAATAAAATTTGAATTCTTCTCGGGAGTCCTATTTTCGATTCTCAAAAATTAAATGCGCTCGCGAGTTTTACTTTTTTAACTCGCGAGCAGACAAGAGTAGCTCTTTTCAATACAAAAAATAAAACTCGCTCGAATTGAATTCGTTTTCTAGCGAGTTTAATTCGAGCACTCTCCGCACTCTGCTTTTTATAACACTTATTTGACAAACTCTACAACAACTGTTTTTGTTTGTATGAAAAACTCGGAAATTTTACAAATGTAAATAAATATTTTAAAATTATGGAACTAGTAATACAAAGTGAAGAAGTGCTTGGAAATCAAGTTATTGTATGTATATAAAAATGCACAAATACATCACAAAATAAAACTTTTTTTTTTACCGCCGGATCGATGTCGGTCATATCGTCTATTTTCACTTCCCAGAGGTCGATGGAAATATTTTCGTTGCTTCCTTCCAAAAAAAAAAATTATTTTCCCATAATTTTTTAATTATTGTTGCTGCTGCATCCATTTTTAAGTTGAAAATCTTTCAAGCGACATCTATTGTTATTCACTGGCATAAACATCAGCTTCCTTCAGTCATTTTATCTTGGCAGCACTGAATTTAGCACAGCGAAAACAAGGTTGCATTTCATAAGACCAACTTAAAACCAATCCAAGAATGATTTTAAGTTGGTTTTAACAAAAACAATTTGTATGGTAAAACCAGTGTGAAAACACTACAAGCCATGAAAAACACACAATCTTGCATTTAAAAATGGGTGGAGGCACGCCCATTAAAATTTAATTTTATATTTCACGTACTTATCTTCTATCAGATCTTTGCATTGAAGTCGGTTTTTTTTTAATAAAGAATTATTTTAATAAAGCTAAATTTAGGTTGTTATTTTAACTGATTAAAATATTAATTGCAAATATTTTAGAAAATTTTTGCTTTAATAAGTATACTTTTTTGTAAATAAAAAGTAACAAAAAATTTGGCTTTGCTTCACAAGTAAGTCCAGACTTGCAATTTTTGTTGCAGCAATTCTTGAGTTTATAGGTGAGAAGATCTGGCAGAGTTTCATGTGCTCGGCCATGGTGTAATTATACAGGTGAATGCGTAAGGATTTTTTATATAAAAATACGGCAACCATAGCTATGTAAAGAACCGAAGAATGTCAAAAGCATAAAAATAATTGTACTAAACCCAAAACAAAATCGAAGTTTTTGACATTCTTCAGCTACAAAGCACATAGAGCAAAAAATTATCAGCTGAAGTAACGCTGCCACCTAGTTAGATACACCTTGTGCTCGGCAATTCAGTTTCGTTTTGAAATTCTCACTTGTTAATTGAAATGTTTTTGATGTTTTATTTTATTTTCTTTCTTCAGTTATATGAAAAACACAAAATATAACAAAAATTAAATAGAATTGTTAATTTTTCATTGAAATTTGTGGTGTAATCGAATTTTTTAATGCATGATTGCAAAACTAGAATTTCTTAATATGGACACTCATTTCAAAGCATAATTTTAAAAAATTGCAAGTCTGTCAATAAAAGGAACTTTTCACCCTCTTATGCACCATACCTCATTAGGGCAGCTATAATTTTTTTAGGTTTGTTTCTTACTATGTGCATTGGTATCAAGTAAGACAAAAAGAAATAAAAATTTAAAAATTGTATATACAAATTTGTTGATTACGCAACACTGTTTATGCATTGCGACTTTAACAACATGCAACACAGTTTTATTGTATTGGTTGATCTTGTAACCTGAATGGTCGTGAATTGATATCTTTATATTGAATTAAATAAAGATTTTATTGTAAGTAATACGAGGGTGGATCGATAAGTCCTTGACTTTTTGAATGAAACACAGTTTTTTTTTTGCAAAACAAAAATTTATTTTTCAACATAATCTCCTTTTAACTCAATACACTTAGTTCCAGTTTTTGTATCTTCTCCAAAAATAGGGGGTTTCGAGGTCCTTAAAATAAGCATTTGTTTGATCATTATTGAGCTAAATCTCTTTCCACAAAAAATATTGTTTAATGACAACTCAAAATTCACTTTTTTCCATTTTTAGAAATATACACGAGGTTGAATGTTTTAAACAACTGTTAAAAGCAAAGTAAATGACGTTTGCTTAAAATTTGACAGTAGTCTATTAACGGGTGGTGCTTGATGGGAACAGTGTTGCATTTCATATAACTACGAGGGAAGTTCGAAAAGTCACGGACTTATTGATCCACCCTCATAATATTGAAAACGTGTTTTCATCATAAGGTCACAAAAAATTGGCGACGAGGATGGGATCAAAGTGAAAATATAGTTTCCACGTAAAGTTGGTGGGAAAACGGGGAAACCCTTGGTTGCAATGAAGTCAACACTAATAGGTCGAGGGATCTACATTTTGGCTACTGCACAATATGTTACCTCAGGGAAAGCAGCTGCTATCCTTGTTTAATTTAGCCACAATGCCATACTTCTGCTTCATGGTGGCAAATCGAGTGTTCCATATTGGCACATGCGCTCTTTTCCAGGCTGAGCAACATAAGCTCCTCGGCCCAGAACAATGTTGATAATCTCCATGACATCACAAATACAATTTTTGGTGTCTGGTTCATTGGACTTCAATGCATTTCGAATTGCTTCTGCATTGAAGCCCTGGTATGCGTATAATGTCTTGAGTATCAGCATGTCTTGCACAAATCTTAGCTGGTCAGACTTGAAGAACTCCTTTTCCACTTCTCTGAAGCTATCCACTGCTTCCTGCTCAACCACATTGCCCATGGCTGTCCTCCTGGCTATCAAGGAGGACCTATCATATCCCAGGGCTTGTTCACGTTCATTGGAACCTGCACCGGCTTGAGCCATGACTGCTTGTTGCTGTCTAAATGAGTGACGTGAAGTTGACAAGAAGACTTCGCTGCTGGGTAAGCTAGAAACGGATGAATGGAAACTTGATTTAGACTCTAGTTCTAGGCGCTGGCCTTGTAATCTGATTAGCTCTCTGATGTAATTGAAAGCAGTATATGACTCTTGCTTTTTCTATTAAGCTACGGGTTGACTTGATGTTGGTGAAAACGTCTGTTATGAATTGATCTCTGTTTATTTGACGCGGAAGTAACTCAAACGGCTGTAAAATAGCAAGTCGCTGAACTAGTCTTACGTTATCAGTTATGGATAATTGTCTCCTTTTCGGCGAGCGTGTAGTTATTCCGCAAATGTTTAGAAAAAGAATTCTAAAGACTTTACACAAATGACATCAAGTTCAACAACGCATGAAATCAATTACCCGTAGCAATGTGTATTGCCCAAACATCGATCAACAAATTGAAGAGTATGTTCGTCTTTGTCCACAATGTCAACTAAACACAAAATCTCGAAATAAAACAACGTTATGTTCTTGGCAAATATAAACCAAACGGCTACATTGCTAGTCCTATTCTTATTAAACCTCAAGAACCAAATAAGTCGAACGTAACGTGAATAATTTTTTGGTATTGTGTTAAAGTGACGTCGATGTCGACAAACGGAATAAGGGTGATTGTTTTTAGCCCCATACCATCATATTACACCCCCATGCTTCACCGTGTTTTTATCATTACTGCTGGAATTCCTCTTCGACACAAACATTTTCAACGATAACATCCAAATAAATTAAATTTGGATTCAGCAGTGTAACGTTAAAAATCTGAATAACACGGTGAAGCATGGGGGTGTAATATGATGGTATGGGGCCCAATGGGATCGAGTGGTGTATGAAATCCGGTTTCTGTAAAACGAACAATGAATAAAAGGGATTATTTAAAAATACTAAAAGATAATTTAGTCCAGTTAGCTGCCAAATTAAATGTAAGTGGAGACTATTGATTAGTTAGAGTTAAATACCCGAAACATTCGTCTTCAATAATAAGAGAATGGCTTTCATTCAATGGGAAAAAATTGCAGGCACATCCTCCCTAGACCCTTGACCTTAGTACTAATGAAATTCTGTGGACGTATGTAAATTAATTTTTCCCACTTCCGACACTTATTTAAACAAACACAATTAATTCGATCAGTGGTTATATTTGGCTTTATTTAATAAGTAATAAATCAGTGGTTATAGTTGACTTTATTTAATAAGTGATAAATCAGTGGTTATAAAGGACTTCATTTAATAAATAATACAAAACATCAAGTAGCCCTCCACAATGTAACTTCAAAATTATTTATTTCTTAAAACATTTAAAACATTAGCAAATGAATCTCGCTATGCGAGTTTGAGTGTCGAAATTGAACTAACTCATTTCATGATCACAAAGAGTTCCACAACTTCATGCAAAAGCAACGATAATTGTACCTGTCAGCAATATGTGTTCACATTTCATGTGAACGGAATGTTAAATAAAATGCAAGACAGCATTTGCTACAAATTTAATTAAATTCAAAATTTTAAATTCTTTTAATTTTAATATTTTTTGTTGCGCGTGCAGCGCTCATTTTTAAAGAAATGTGTCGGGATTCACATTTCAGGTAAACAAAATGTTAAATAAAATGCAAGGTAGCGTTTGCTACAAATTCAATATTTTAGTTTTAATATTTTTTGTTGCGCGTGAGTTAATCTTCCTATCTTAAGGAAGGAGTAAAAAAAATATATTTTTATTTTAGCACTTAATGTGCTCTTCTTTATTTTAATATATTCTTAAAACTGACTTACAATATTTTTCTTAACCTCTATTTATATTAGTAATTATGTTTAATATTTCTTTATCTGTTGTGTATTTTCTTATAGCTAGGTATCAACACGAAAATATGTTTTTCTTTATTCTTTGTTCTATCTCAAAATATGTTTTTCTTTATTCTTTGTTCTATCTCAAAATATGTTTTTCTTTATTTAGGTTACAAGTACCTTTTTTATCAGTAAAACATATTCTGAGTTTTCTTTATCTATTAGTTATTATTAGAAAAGGGAAAATATGTTTATTAACGTTACTGTGATAACAATGGTCATAGTTCTACTTATGATATCCGTCTTATCTTTAGTTTAGCATAGTTACATTTAATAATATTGTTCTTATCTATGTGTTGGTGTGACGTGTGTTAACTCTCCCCTGTGTTAAAAAGAAACGTCCTCGTTTCATACTCGAGTCTGAAGTCTGAGTAATTCTGCTTCATAATATCTGTTATGTAATTCTTGTTTCCTTTTTTCTTGTTGTGCCACGTAACACTTGCAAAGCTGTACTAAAGAGTAAATTATTGCTAATAGTATGGTGAATATTAAAATTATGTGTAGTATGGTTCTTAATGGATGTTCTTCCAACGGAATGAATAATGTGGATATTTGTTGAATATTTGTAAATTTATTTTTTGAGTTTGTATACAAGATCTCGAGTATACTTAACTCTTCGTTATGTCTTTTATGAATGATGTCATAAATTCTTTGTTTTTCGTTAAAGTATATCTTATCATCTATAGTTATATTTTGGTCAAACTGTACCAAATGTGGTCCGTTTATAGTTAGGTTGTTTACTGTATGTTTATTGTCGATAAAAATGTTTCCGTTGCCTAAGTCTTCAATGTCCGGGTTATTCTCAAGTCTTGTTTTACACTGTGCTGGTTCATTGTTTAAAATAGTTAATGTACAATTATCTTTAGATTTAATTTTACATATATGGGAACCAATAATATTTTTACATTTAGTTATTCTTTGATAATTATTTTTGCATAAGGCAATCTTATCATCTAATAATAATTTTCCAAGTTTATTAGCTAAGGGGTAGATATTATACAGTTTACATTCCTCTTCAATAATAGGATATTTAAAAATTGTAATAATTGCTTGGTTAAATTCGCAGATATGTATATCTGAATATTCAAGTATATTGATTACAGGTATTTTTAATTTCTCATTTTTTATGACAGATTCGATTTCTTGCATGTCTAATGTGCCTGAGTAAAAATTTTTATTTTTTGCAAAATTAATTGTATTAGTTAGTGTCATTAATTCGTTGTAAACTTCATTTAATATGAATTCTTCATTTATTTTTTTAATGTTTAGATTATTTAGTATTTTTTCAAATTGTGAGTTAATTACTTTTTGTTGGTTATTATTTTCTACAAGTTGGTTTAGTCTAGTTTTTATTTCAATTTCATCATCATGATCTGGAGTACCAGTGATGAATTTAAGGGCCGATCCCAAAAAGTTTAAGGATCTTTTACTTCTATTATCAGTTAATTGTGTTTTTAAATTTTCTATTTTTTTAATTAAAACTTGAAGTTCTACATTATCTTCTATATTGTATGCATCTTTCATTATATTTTCAAATGGTTCTAATATTTTTGTAAAATTCACAACATGATACAAGTATTCATAGTTATTGTGTAAATACACTTGGTTGTCTTCAATTAAGACATATCTTTTCTGTTTTAAATCAATTATATTATTAGCTATTATGAGTTGCATTATTGACAATATTATCACTATCCTTGTTGACATGATTACTTCTAATATTATCCTTATGTATGATTAACTTCCTAGATGTAGTAATCGTTTCACCGTTGTCTGTCTCAACCAAATGTTTAGCAAATTTAGCTACGTTCTTATTTCTTCTATGGGTCCTGGAATAAATGATGTCCCCTTTTTTATATTGAATAAATTTGCGGTCTTTGTTGTGGTAGGCTAAAGTCTTTGTTTGAACTTGTTTGATTAAATCGTATATATGAGGATACCCCTGCTGATTAAAAAACACGTCCTCGGGTTTTTCTTTAGTGACTGAATGTATGGTCTTGTTATATTGGCGGACCGCTTCGAATATTTTTTCGTCGGGAGCAGTAATTCCTTTTTTAGATAATAAATTTGCGAGTTCGATAATTGTACTATGTATACGCTCAACTTGACCGTTAGTTGTTGAATGAAATGGAGCTGTAACTACATGTTGTATTTGTAGTCTATCGTATATTTGTTTTGCTAGAATACCATTAAAACTTGCTTCGTTATCAGTGACGACAAATTTGGCGTTGGGGTAAGTGAGAGACAGAATTTCATCAATATTTTTATACATGTCTTTTTTTGTTGGGATGTGTCGTATATGACAGAATTTAGAGAACTTGTCTAGACTAGTTATAAACATTTGTCCGCTAAAGTAAAATATATCCATGTGTATATGCTCACCAGGTTTTGTAGGTATTGGTGCTTTGCCAATAGGAATTTTATTGGGTTTTCGGTCGTATTTGTGAGTTGGACATGATTCACAGTTACTATTAATTTCATGGCACTGTTTTTTTAAATCAGGCCAAAAATAATCTCTTTATAATTCTAAAATATTATTTTGTACGTTTCTATGAGCTCTCTCATGAATTTGCTTAACTAGTTGTTTCTGTCTTTCTTTGTCTAATATATCTTCAACTAAACTGTTCGCTTTTACAAATTTTACTGTAGGGAAGGTTTCTTTCAATGAATGAAAACATTGTCTCTGAATCCACGAGTAATGCATTAATTACCTTTGGTTTCAGTATTAATTTTATATTACTTATCAATTTTTCGTTGGTAGTGAATTTAATATGGTGGCGTCTGAAATTAAAAATATTTTTTGATTCCAGTGAATCTTCATTGGTGTGTGTTAAAATTATTTGATTTTTGAAATGATTCAAGGGTTTAGGACTTTCTCGTATAATTTCAATTGGTGAACTTTGGGCTGAATGCTGAGATTCATTCGTACTTGAATTTATTTGTTGTCTTGACAACGCGTCAGCAACTATATTCTGGTGTCCAGGTTTATATAATATTTTTGCACCATATTCCTCAATAAAATTTTTCCATCGTTTCAACTTTGTATTTGGGTTTTTGTCGGATATGGAAAAAATAAGTGACTGGTGGTCTGTGTAAATTGTTAGATCTGCTATTCCGTATAAATAATTTCTTAACTTTTGTAGGGCCCAGACTATGGCCAAAAGTTCTTTCTCATTTGTTGAATAGTTTTGTTCAGTCTCGTTTAGAGTTCTGGAAATAAATGCAATGGGTCTCTGTTTTTGTGATAGTACGGCGCCTAGAGCAAAATTGCTTGCATCGGTAGTTAACTCGAAAGGTTCTTTGAAGTCGGGTTGAAATAATTGTACTTGAGCTTCGAGCTCGTCCTTGATTTTATTCATTGCTTCTAGAGCAGGTTGATCTAATTTTATATTTACTTTTGCACTCTGATTTTTTGATATGCTTCCATTTTCCCCTCTCAAAAATGTTGTTAAGGGTTTAACAATTGCAGCGAAATTTTTGACAAATTTCCTATAATAACTGGCTAAGCCTAATAAGGATCTTAACTCTTTTAGTGTAGTTGGCTCAGGGTAATTTCTAATTGTCTCTATTTTTTTAGGATCTACAGTAATTCCATTATGTTTAATAATGTGACCTAAATATTCTATTTCTTCTTTAAAGAAGTGAGACTTTTCACTTGAAATTTTCATATTTGCTTTGTGCAAAGCGTTAACTATTGTCTCGATATGTTCGATATGTTCCTCGGGTGTGGAAGAATATATTAGTACATCGTCAATATAGACGTATGCAAATTTACCTATGTATGGCCTCAAAATATCATCTACGCATCGTTGAAATATTGATGGAGCATTCTTTAACCCGAATGGCATCCGAAGGAATTCATACTTAGCGCCGTTGATTGAGAAGGCTGTTTTTTCACGGTCTTCTTTTTTAATTCGAATTTGGTGAAAGCCTGATTCTAAATCTAATGTTGTGAAAATCTTTGCCTTACCTAAGTTTTGGATAGTCATATTCACATGTGGGATGGGATATCTATCTGTAATTGTTTGTGCGTTCAATTTTTGGAAATCTACGACCATTCGCCGTTTAGGTTTACCTTGGTCATCGGTACCTTTTTTTGCTACGGTCCAGATGGGACTATTGTAGGGGCTTCTACTAGGTTGTATAATTTCGTTACGTAATAGATCTTGGATTTCTTTATTTATAAATTCATTATCAGAGTACGGATATGGATATTGTTTTGTCCATATGGGTTCATCCGACTTTGTTCGAATAGTTCCTTCAATAGTAGTGGTGTATGGTAGTTTTTCATTTGTGTATAAATTTTTATTCATAATTTCTTCTATTCTTTCCCTGTAATCTTCATTGTTCACTGTAAAATTTATCTTATGCATTTTTCCTCTACATTTATAATTGAGTCTATTATTAATTAAGTCTATAGTTGCACCTATTTCTTTTAATCCTTGCATTCCTAATATCATATCTGAACCTGTCAGTGAATCTATTTCGAAGAATGTCAACTCATAATTTAGTAGGTTTATCAACTTTTTACTTTTAACGTATGAATACCCGTGTAATGTTCTTACTTTACAGGAGTATCTAATTTTTTACTATAACCTATTTTACAGTTTATATCTATATAATTATTTGTTGCACCGCAGTCTATTAATATATTGATGGTCTTACCTGTTTTTCTATCGTGTCTTTGTAGATGAGGTAGGCCATCCTTTAATCTAAAAGAGCTACTTTCGTGTCTTCATCTTCATCGTATTCAGCTCTGGTTGAATTGGCTTCGTCTTCCTCTTTGGTGTTGTTAATTCTTTGTTGTTTATTAGGATTAAAGTTGTTGTTGGAGTAGTTGAATTCTCTCTTGAAGGGTTGATTTTGCCTGAAGGGATTGTTGTACCTTTGGAATTGTGTTGATTGACGAACATTTCTGTCACTTGTATCCACTTCCATTGGTTGTACTGGAGGTTGCGGATGATCTCCAGGCACGGTATTTTTTTTTGTCTCCATCAAATATTGGGAGAGTTTTAAACACTTCTAAATTTATTTGACTTTCGTTTGTTATTCCACTTGAGCATGGAGTCAATTGTACTGTCGGTTCTATGTTGAATGCCCTATTATTTTTTAATGCTTCGAGAGTTCTTTGCGTCTCAGTTTGAGCGGCTACCAGTGTAGCAATTTGAGCTTGGAGGGTGGCTAGATCTTGGATAGACATTTTAATTGTGTCTGTATCCGAGATTATTCTTCTTGCTAGATCAAAAATTTTTTGCCTTTTACTAGTTTGGGTTTCCAGTTTTATTTTTATTTTGGATGAACTTGTGGACTTTTTTAGTAATGTCCTGCTCGTTCTTTTCAATTTAATAGAATCGTGAATATTTTTATATTCTACTATTTCTGTGTAGGATGTCGCGAACTTTTGTTATTCTACTATATCCTTTTATTTTATTTTAATACCGCTTTTTCAGGTTACGTGGTGCTTGAACTATCCTTTCTATTATTGGATGTTCTTTTTTTTGTATGTTCAGTATAGTTTTTTCCAATATGAATTCTTGGTTTGCTTGGGAATCCTTGCTTATTTTGCCAGGATCCCGGTTGAGCCCCCAGTTAATCTTCCTATCTTAAGGAAGGAGTAAAAAAAATATATTTTTATTTTAGCACTTAATGTGCTCTTCTTTATTTTAATATATTCTTAAAACTGACTTACAATATTTTTCTTAACCTCTATTTATATTAGTAATTATGTTTAATATTTCTTTATCTGTTGTGTATTTTCTTATAGCTAGGTATCAACACGAAAATATGTTTTTCTTTATTCTTTGTTCTATCTCAAAATATGTTTTTCTTTATTCTTTGTTCTATCTCAAAATATGTTTTTCTTTATTTAGGTTACAAGTACCTTTTTTATCAGTAAAACATATTCTGAGTTTTCTTTATCTATTAGTTATTATTAGAAAAGGGCAAATATGTTTATTAACGTTACTGTGATAACAATGGTCATAGTTCTACTTATGATATCCGTCTTATCTTTAGTTTAGCATAGTTACATTTAATAATATTGTTCTTATCTATGTGTTGGTGTGACGTGTGTTAACTCGTGCAGCGCTCATTTTGCAAATATTGTAATATTTGCGCTTCCGTACCTTAACTGTTCCCCCTTTAAGCATCGGACGTCCTCGTATGATCGTAATTTTGAAGTACATTGTTAATTTTTAATTTGCGTTGCCTTTTAGCCAAAACGTATGCAATGCAAATTGATAGGACTAGGAGAAAAAGAGAGGCAGAGGCGTAAAAGGTTCCTCTTACTTTCATGTGTAGGTGAGAAATATGGTCCAAATTTTCAATGTTTAAATCGTGAAGGTACTGGAGTGATAACGTAGTGATATGATCCGTTAAGTTTACAGTATGGGCCATTGGAATTTCAGGGCTTTTAAAAGCAATATTTCGGAAATTTTTAAACTCTGTTGAATTAACGGTCAAAGCACTGTCAAAAATTATAAGATATGTACCTTTTGGAAGATGCTTTGTTAAACTATCGAAAACAACTTTGGAGGGTTGGTTGTTTATGATGACGATTCCATCGTCAATTTCCATAAAGGGTGGAATATAGTGCTCGGAATTGGTGCCGCAGGCGGCTGTTCAATATTGTTCAATAAGTTGCTGAGGCACGCACTGTTTTTGTAGCTCAACATTTCACAAAATGAAGTTATGGATTTCTTTTTACAATTTTTCAACATAATGTATTTGCAGCCACATTTTGCTATATCATTGGTCTCAAATGATAATGTAATATTATGGTGAACTACAGGAAATATTAGTTTTTTATTACAAAATTCAACAATTTTATGGAATTTTATTAAGAACATGATAATGTTCTCATTCTGGAGAACTTTTAATTTTGAGTTTACAATTATTTCACTTACACTAACACTGGAATTTACTTCGGATTTTAAATTGAAATCTATTTCGGAGCTATCCAACAAAATGGGGTTAATCATTTGCATCTTTCCCAAAGTTATTGACAGCACTATATTATCTAGTTCCCTAAGCACTTCTCTATTTATTTCGCTCAAGATACTTAATAGGTATCCCGAATCTATTTCCGAGGTTTTTACTTCTTTTACAAGTGTATTGACAATTTTAGTTAAGTTATTTATTCTAGATTGTATTTCAGTGTTTATGATTAATTGTGCATTACTTGCCGTAACCAATTCATTTTGTTTGTCACACACCTCAGTGATATCATCGTGATCCGGCGTGCCAGCTATGTATTTGAAGGCAGTTCCAATAATATTAATGCTACGTGCGTGTGTGTGGTGTACGCGTAAGGATTCTATTGTTCTTTGCATTTGGTCAACATCTGATTCCAGTAATTTACGCATGTGTGATTTTGGTAATAGATTTGTTAGGTTTCTAGTTTCTTCTGCTATGGTTGTGAAATTTGATAGGTCTGTCACATGGGCCAGAGCTCCATAACCGTTAAATATTGCTACGTTTCCATCTGTTATCGGGATATAGTGTGAGGCAGAATAATCCAGGATGGCAGCATAGTTGGTGGATACGATTGTTACAAATATTAGGGTGCTGCAATAAGGAAACGAATGTTATCCTTATGTACTATTTTATTATCAATCTTTACGGTTGTCCCTAGGTCTTGCTGCACAATTCTTTCGACAAAAGTTTTACTAAATTTATTTCCCAGACGTTTGTTTACCTTAACATAAACCTTTTCCCCAGGGCTGTATGTTTTAATAACGGTTTTTTATTGTGATAACTAAGATCAGCATTTTGCTTTGCCAGTATTCTATACCGAAACTATTTTTGACTAATGATTTTATGGTTTGTGAATTCAGGGATCTTTCGTTATCACAGATTATTGTTTTCGTTCCTTTAAAAAAATTTAAAATTTCTATGAGTGCCGGTTTGGCATCAATTATGGCTCTTGAGGCTATGGGTTTTACAATGGCAAATTTTGAAAATTTATCCAAGCAAGTAAAAAAAAATTTTTTGTCTGTGTTATAAATGTCAACGTGAAGTATCTCACCCGGAAAGGAGGGTATGGGGGTTTCGCCCAGTTCATGTCTTTGAGGATGTCTTTGACACTTTGCTAGATGACAAATTTTGCAATTTTTTGTAATTTCTTTAAGTTTTTTTTTATGTCTTGAAGGACTTGCTTTGTGTTTTCTAACACTGAACGATGCGCCCTATTGTGCTCGTTTGTTAAAATTTCGATTTGATCATCGGGATTGAAGATGTCAGTCACGAATTTATTCGTGTACCGGAACTTCACAGATGGGTAGTTTGTTATGATATGATGCTAAATTTGGGCTAACGTATGCAAGTCGCAATGAATTACGTTAACCACCTGTGAATTTACACAATCTTTTGCTGTGGCTAAAAGATTTTCAATTTCGTCGAATGTTATATGATGTCGAATACGGTCTTTGAAAATAATCTTCGTTTCTTTTTTACATTCAGCACCTTCAGTGAGAACAATTTGGTTTCTGAAACAGTTGATCGGGTTTTCAACAGTGGGAATAACCTCAGTAAGCGAAATTTCGCTTCCGCATGCTTAGAGTGAAGCTGTAGATCCAGAATCTTCCATAATATGGACAAATTGCCTGGAAAGAGCGTCAGCGACCACATTGTCCTTGCCAGGTTTATAGAAAAAGATTGGAGAATATTCTTCAATGAAGGCTCTCCACCGTTTTGATTTTGAGTTTGGATTTCTGTCAGAAATTGAAAATGTGAGGGGTTGGTGGTCAGTAAATATGTTGAGGTTGTTAACCCCATAGAAGTAATGTCTAAGATTTTTTCAAGCCCACACAATAGCGAGAAGTTCACGCTCATTAGTAGCATAATTTTCTTCGGTAGTGGACAAGGTTCGAGACATCATTGTGATAGGACGTCCATTCTGTGAAAGGACCGCTCCGATGGCATGGGACGAAGCGTCCGTTGTGAGATCGAAAGGTTTTTCGAAGTTAGGATACAAAAGAATTACATCCTCAGAGGATAGGATTTTCTTTAATTTTTCGAAAGAATTTATGGCGTCTTCATCTAAGTCTATTTTGATGTGTTTTGAATGTTTAGTTCTCCTCGTAAAAATCTAGTAAGCGGCTTAGCTATGGCTGCATAGTCTTTGACAAATCTCCTATAATATCCCGCCAAACATAAAAAAGACCTTAGGCCTCTCAGCTATTAGGGACTGCGTAATTTACGATAGCTTCGACTTTCTTCGGACAGGTTCTTATTCCGTCGGTTGAAACGATGAAACCCAAGTATTCCACAGAGGCCTTGAAAAATTTTGACTTTTCTAATGATACTCTCATATTAGCTTGCTAGAGCTTTTTCAATATTCTATCGAAATCATCAATATGTTTCTGCTCAGAGTCAGAAAATATTATAATATCATCGATGTAAACGTGACAGGATTTCCCTATTTCATCACGCAAAACATCGTCGATGGCTCTCTGGAAAATACTAGGCGCGTTTTTAAGCCCAAATGGCAAACGGCAAAACTCGTACTTTCCATTGTTTACACTAAAAGCGGTTTTTTCGCGATCTCGCTCGACCAAATTAATTTGGTGAAACCCACAGTTCTAATTGTAGCTGAAATTCTAGTGTTATATGGTAGGGCTTCATTTGGATTTGCGAAAACGGCTGAGTTTTCATTGATTTAAAAAAAAATTTTTTTTCAACGCTTTTTGGAATACCAACCTCACTTATCAAAGCATTAACTGTGTCAAGCCCAAGGTACTTTAACTTTTCCTGACCGCCATCAAAGTAGATAATGTCGTGTTCGGTGTCGATAACCCCCTTTATGTCTTTTATGAAACCAAATCCAATGATGCCGTCAAAAAGGGATAATTTTGGAAGAACATAAAAAGTTTCGGTTTTATTAAAGACATTAACCAATTTTTTTTTGTTGATTATGTTGGCCATGTGAATAGATTTTACTAGGAATGGGGTTTCTAATTCTTTTATGCCTTTAAGTCCGATAATGTTTGTAATATAGCTTTTCGATGCGCCAGTGTCAATCAGGAGTTTTATATTTTTACTGGCCATCATTCTTTCGATATAGGGTAGTACTGATCCACCCCTAAAAAATTAATTTCATCTTCAAAGGCTGGATCTGCATGGGCTTGGTTTTCTAACAAATCCTGATAAGGTTGCACATCAGGGTCTCCCTGGTAATCGTGAATTTCATCAGAAAATTCATTCTGAGGGACTTCATGACCAAGATTGTTGACTCTTTGGATCTTTCTAGGAATTTGTTTATCGGATGTTATGTCCCTTTTTTGTGCTTGAAATCCCTGAAATTTGTTACTTTGCACTGTTCGCATACTCACATCAGTATCGATTGGCTGGGAAACTAGCGTAGGGTTGAAACCCTGTTGGTTTGTGTCTTGGGCTGAATTTTGCAGGAAAGCGCGAAAATTTGGGTTGGATTTGAAATTAGAATTAGCGATATTATAACGTTGGGATTGATTGAACGGTTGTTGGGGCCGATTTTGAAAATATGGAATATTCGGTTGTACAAAGTAGCCTGGAGCGGCTTGTGGGTGGGTTAATTGTTGATTGAAAGGGTTTTGTCTAACATTTTGTTGGTTTTGTCTTGAGGATAGTTGGGACAGGTGATTTTGTGGATTCTTATTTAGGCCATGATTATAAATGGCTGCGAAGTGGTATCGGTTTTGATTAGTTTCCAGCTCTTGAAATAGAGCCAACGCAGTCGGTAAATCTTAAGGTTTACAGGAGAATAGTGTATCGCATAACGGCTTCTTGTCCATATAAGTAAAATCCAGTCTAGCTATAATTGCTTTAAAGTTAAGAACCGTATTGTAAGCGCTTAATGCGGCGTCTGCGCTACCTATGACTATGAGCTACCCTGGTAAGGTTCGAACAGCTTATGCGATGTGGTGGCGGCCTGGCGGCAAGAAACATATCTTTGTGGTTCGCCCCTGAACTCAGGAACCGACTTGACTATATCCAGAGTTTCATCACACTCTACACCAGGTCTGATTTCTATTTCCCTATATTCTTCTACAACTGACGGTGGTTGTAAACTATTAACTCTAGCAGTCAAATCATTGATAGTGGTTTGAAATTCTTCTTTAGTTCTTTGAACAGCCTGCTCAATTGTAGTATCTAGAAGAACTCTTAAATTTGCTGTGTCCATACTGTTTCTATTTCCTACTGTGTCAACCACCTGCCTGTCAGAAATTACCAAGGCTTTTATCCTAGCTGAGAGTTCTTCTGTTCTTCTTTACTGTCCATAAACTCCCGAGAAATTAGCAAAGATCGCTAAAGAAATTTCCCAAATCCCAAAAGCTACCGCACAATAATTTATAAAATTTAAATCCGATTTTTCCAAAGATTAGTTTTAAATAAAGAATTTTCTAATGAGTTCATTCACTTTAAAATCCGAAAATTATGTAGTCAAATACAAAAATAATATTTAATTCTAAAAAAACTACAATATGACAACAAAATTCTTAACTACAAATAAATAAAAATAAATAAATAAGCTTACAAATAAGTCATGTTGTTCTTCAGCTGCAGCAAATAGTTGTTTAGGCTCCCTTCCTCTTTTGTTTTTTGTATTTTTCACTTCGTCTTAATTTCTGGTTTTGCAATTTCCTGTATTTAATAGAGTGCTATATTGCGTTTTTTCGCTATATGGTGACTACATAGCTTTTTTATAGTTCTATTGCAGTTTTATTTATATTTTACTTAGCACTGTATTGTGTTTTTTCTTTTTGTTCACTCTATGGTGACTGTTTTTTTGTTCTGTTGCAGTTATTTTTATATTTAAATTTCTTATCTTAGCGCTGCATTGTTGTTTTTTTGTTCACTGTATAGTGTCTGGTTTTTTGTTCTGTTGCAGTTTTTTTTATATTTAAATTTCTTGTTTTAGCACTGTATTGTAATTTTCTCATTCACTATATGGTGACTGTTTTTTTCGTTGGGCGCCAATTAATTTTTCCCAATTCCGACACTTATTTAAACAAACACAATTAATTCGATCAGTGGTTATATTTGGCTTTATTTAATAAGTAATAAATCAGTGGTTATAGTTGACTTTATGATAAAGGACTTCATTTAATAAATAATACAAAACATCAAATAGCCCACCACAATGTAACTTCAAAATTATTTATTTCTTAAAACATTTAAAACATTAGCAAATGAATCTCGCTATGCGAGTTTGAGTGTCGAAATTGAACTAACTCATTTCATGATCACAAAGAGTTCCACAACTTCATGCAAAAGCAACGATAATTGTACCTGTCAGCAATATGTGTTCACATTTCATGTGAACGGAATGTTAAATAAAATGCAAGACAGCATTTGCTACAAATTTAATTAAATTCAAAATTTAAAATTCTTTTAGTTTTAATATTTTTTGTTGCGCATGCAGCGCTCATTTTGCAAATATTGTAATATTTGCGCTTCCGTACCTTAACTTGTATGTAATAAAAAAGTATTTGCAAATGTCTACAATCTGCGCGGACGCGAAATCGTAGCTCATAAAGTATGTAACATTTCTTCATCATCATCGTCTGATAGCATAATTTCTACTAATTCTGCTGTACTGTTTTTAAAAAAAATTTAAAAAAATTTATATTTCAACCCGCACTGGGCCTATCAAGGATGACATTGCATTTTTAATTCTTCCTGCCAACTCCGCAGCACTGGCAACTTTGCAGCTGAGGCACGGCTGAGGATCGCGGGCTTGGACGGGATTCGTCGCAGAGTTGGCGAAAGAAAACCAGTACAAAATTTGTGCCAGTGCACGTTACTCCCTTTCCACACAACCGCAGCGTCTAGGTATTAAAGGCTACGGGGCCCCTCCCCTATTCCATGGCAGCTGACACCAGAGGCAGTAGCTACCCCTTTCATGCACCCCCCTTTTATACCTTACCTCACGTCATCGGCTTATTAATGGTACATGTTTATGTTACTATGAGCATTTCATTAATTTATTGTTTTCAAGTTTTGTTCATCTTATATTAATATATTCAGTTCAAATATTTTTAATTTTATATTCTTTTGTTTTACTCTTATATCCTAGGTACAATAATATGTTCACTGTAGACCCTATCTCCTAAATCAGTTCGAACTGTACTTTTCTTTTCTTTTTGATATTTGTTTTTCTTTATACTGCGATTAGAAGATTAACTTCTTTTATACAATTTAAATATTAACCGGGAAACCTTTACTCTTAAGATGAAAGTTTTTTTTTTGTACTATCAGTGAAGATGACTTATCATCATTTAAAACGACGGAATATTTAATGACACGAAATAGGGATCGAAATCACGTATATGAAACCGGACTATTGCTTTATTACCATTCTTTTTTCTTTTATCTTTATTTTTTTTATTAATTTTTATTTTCAGGTTCACGCTTTCAATATTTAATCATGAATTAGGCAATTTTACTTTTCTATTTATTTACAATAGGTCTAGCAATGTTGATAACGAACCGGGCTATTGTGTTAATGCTTTTCTAAATTTAATTTTTGACTTTTCGATGCAGGCTTTCAATATTTAAATCGCTATCCGTAATTTTACTTTTTATATAATTAAAATAGGTGTGACAAGAGTGCTAATGAACCGGGCTATTGTGTTAATGCTTTTCTAAATTTAATTTTTTACTTTTCGATGCAGGCTTTCAATTTTTAAATCGCTATCCGTAATTTTACTTTTTATATAATTAAAATAGGTGTGACAAGAGTGCTAATGAACCGGGCTATTGTGTTAATGCTTTTCTCTATTTAATTTTTGACTTTTCGATGCAGGTTTTCAATATTTAATCATGAATTATGCAATTTTACTTTTCTATTTATTTACAATAGGTCTAGCAATTTGCTAACGAACCGGGCTATTGTGGCTCCAATGTGAGCTGAGCTTTGACGCTCTTAACGGGTAGTCCGTAAGACGGAAGTGGAGGGCATTGGTCACGAGGCTGGGGTTTTGGTTGGGCCCATATCCTGTGCCAAGTCCCCACTCACTTATCTTACCTTACGGACTGACTGCCCGCAAGCAGCCTAAATCTACAATACGAAATTTCGGTTTCTGATTTGTTTGTGTGTTAAACAAAACCGATAAAACAAAAAGGAATACAATACTAAATTTTACGACTTACAGTACAAGTTGACTGGGTGGTTGGCTGGTTTCATTTTTGCTTTAGATGATAAAATGCTGTCAGTTACCTCTCTAGATGTTGTTGTGGTGGATGGCTGGTTTCATTTTTGCTTTTGATGATGAAATGCTGTCAGTTACCTCTCTAGATGTTGTTGTGGTGGATGGCTGGTTTCATTTTTGCTTTAGATGATGAAATGCTGTCAGTTACCTCTCTAGATGTTGTTGTGGTGGATGGCTGGTTTCATTTTTGCTTTAGATGATGAAATGCTGTCAGTTACCTCTCTAGATGTTGTTGTGGTGGATGGCTGGTTTCATTTTTGCTTTAGATGTGTTTTTGTCCTTTAACTGGCCTGACGATTGCAGATGACGAACTGCCTGGTTGCACTCTGTTAATCTAAAAGAACTTCAAAATGCCGGAAACGAAAAGGGCAGCCATCGCGATCCTCCGCCATTGTCCTGCAGCATACTTCGCTCGGCCGGGTTGTATTTTTGTGTTTCATTTGTTCTGGCAGCACACTCCTGTCATCCCCACTACCTAAATTCACGTCTTACACGGGCCAAAATTTCCCCTGTTTCTCTACCGGGTAGTTTGAATCGGACCATTGACTAATAGGTAGGCACGGTACACTGCATATTGTACAATTAATTGTTTCTTTTCAAGAGCAGCAATTAAATCAATTGCTGCTGAATTTTTTTGATTCCATTTTATTATTTAATTTTTAGTTGCTCACACTCGTAAAAATAGTATTACATATAATACATGACAGATGAAAGATGTTGTAATGTGAAAAGCTTTTTTAAATTTTTTAGCATATTCCACGCATTCCTCAAAGATGTGAGTAAGTGTGAAAAGGCTATAACTACTATATACAAGGGTGCAAAACCCCGCAATAAAACATATATTCTACTACATTATATAAATTACACTGTGCTACAAAAGTTGAGAAAAAAAATATTCAGGGATTCTAATGTACCAATTCTGTTTTGTTGGAGTCCATGGATGACGAAAATACCGTTGGTTTTTTTAGGTCACTTCATAAAGTGATTTTATAACGGTAAATGTAGTGAAAAACGGGGTTTCTTAGCTTTTCAGTTTTAAACAGTTGTAACTTCTTTGTTTCCCAACGGATTTCTTTTAACTTTTCGTTGGTTAAAAGGCTCGAATATTATCTTTCAATAAAGATATATTTTTTGTAAATCGACTAAGAAATGGCCAAGTTACAGTCGTTGAAGTGTACAAAAAACCAATTAAAAAAGTATTTTTTTGTTTTCTTCAGGCTATAAGTTGCTTATGAGTTACAAAAGAATACTTTTTAATGGATTTTTTGTACACTTCAACGACTGTAACTTAGCCATTTCTTAGTCGATTTACAAAAACTATATCTTTATTGAAAGATAATATTCGATTCTTTTCACCAACGAAAAGTTAAAAGAAATCCGTTGGGAAACAAAGAAGTTACAACTGAAAATCTAAGAAACCCCGTTTTTCACTACATTTACCGTTATAAAATCAGTTTATGAAGTGACCAAAAAAAACCAACGGTATTTTCGTCATCCATGGACTCCAACAAAATAGAATTGGTACATTAGAATCCCTGAATATTTTTTGTGTATCACAGTGTTATTAAGGCTTTATAAAGGCTTTTTAAGAAAAATTTAGTTTGAAAATGAGTTTTAAAAACTCTTTATAAAGCTTTAGTAAGTTCAATAAATAAGACTGTTATTGTTTACGTAAAAAAATATGTTTTTACTAATGTAATTGCTATTCGGGCAATATCTATTTCTTTGAATAGAAAAAACTTTCTTGTTTTCTAAATACTCGTACTTTAACAATTTTAATCTTTGTAGAACCTGAAGCAATTTTTTAAATTATTATTTGATTTTTGTAAAAATTTATAGGACAATTACTTTGAGGAATTTCTATTGATCTTTCAATATGGTTTATTTGAGGATTTATTTGGTAAAACTAGGGTTTCTAATTTCCTGGACTTTTCCAATTCCCGGGAACCGAGAAGTAAAATGTTTTATTCCCGGGAATTCCCGGGAATTTCAAATACATATGAATTTAATTAAATGACGTCAATAAAAAATATAATTTAATGAAAAAGTATACATCACAAATAAAAGTAATATGAATAATTTTGTAATATCTATTAAAATATTTGTAATATCAATTAAAAAATTAACTAAATTTGAACCTATAAACAATTTGATAATATTAATTAAGTTTTTCCACTCAAATTAATTAATAATTGATTCAATTAAATTAAATCAATTAAATTCTTAATTGAAAACATTAATTGGTGAATATTTTTTTCTGTGAACATTCAAATCAAAAACAAAACAACTTTATTCATTAATTTCATCAACAACAATATTTAAAAAAACTAATCAAAAAAATTATATGCTTTGAGTTAAGCATGGATGGAAATTCCATCTAGATCTGGCAATCTAGATACTTTTTTCTATAAAGACTTCATAAGTTAAAAATATTTCGTAACGCTGGAAGTTGTTGGATTCACATCGGAAGCCTCTATTACATCTGTTAACATGCTTATACATATTATGCATCGTTACAGAGTTGTATTTTTAAGTAATGAAACAACGAACAGCAATGTAAAAAAAGCCAATTCCAAAAACCGATATATTAAATTCCCGAAAATTCCCGTTGAAAATTTCCCGGGACTTGCAAAAAAAATAATTCCCGGGAATTCCCGGGATTTTTTTTCCGCGTAGAAACTCTAGGTAAAACGCATCTACATTCCTACACTACACTTAATTGTATAATCCAATTCGGATAGTTTCAACCTTCGACGATCCAGTTTGGCATTTGGCTCTTTAATGGAGAATAGCCATGTTAATGGTTTATGATCTGTCTCAATTATGAATTTCCTTCCAAAGAGATGAGGTCTAAAGTATGTTGTTGCCCATACAATCGCAAACAGTTCCTTTTCGATTGTGCTTTAATTTAGTTCATGTTCATTTAAGGTGCGACTGGCGTAACAAATTGGTTTATTATTCTGTGAAAGAACGGCACGAAGTGCCACGGGAATTATGTGTTTGCAAAATATTTAGATATTTTAAGTTTTATTGAAATGAATCCTAAGACTGTCCCAATTATTTATATTAAGGGATGATAATAAAAATGATTTATTTTAGTAAATTAGTGTTGTCTTTATTGCAACAAATGAGTCTTAAGACTGTCCCAATTATTTATATTAAGGGGTGATAATAAAAATGTTTTTCTTTAGTAAATTATTGTTGTCTTTATTTACACAAATCAATCTTAAGACTAAAGTTTTAAAAATATTTTAAATCTAACTTAAGCTAAGTAACGTAAGAACTTTATGCTTACGTTGCTGTCTGGCAAAGTGTGGGAAAGAAACTTAAAAATGTATTTCTGAACTTTAAGGTTTCCCTACATTTTACCAGCACCTCTTATTAGTTACACATGTAACTCGGGCACTCGCATCTGTATTAAGAGTAAATGTTTTAGTAAAATCTGTGTAGGCTAATACTGAGTCATTTGTAAGGATTCTTTTAAGTGTTTCGAAACTCTTTCTATATGAAGGATCGCCAATATTGATTTTGGCTTCTTTTTTAAGTCATTGTCATTGGTTTTGCTAAACGGGAATAGATTTGAATAAGTTTTCTGTAATAACCGGTCAATTAAAAATAGTTTTAATTGATTGTACATGTTCCTCTAATCATGTGGAAAAAATTGTTATATAGTCTAGATATACTAAACAAACTTTTCCAATGTATTCTTTCAATACATTATTCATTAGTCTTTGGTAGGTTGCAGATGCAGTTTTTAATCCAAAAGGCATTCTTAAAGATTCAAATTGTCCTCCTTCGACAGAAAGTGCAGTTTTATGTTTGTCTTCTTCACTGGCTTCTATTTGATAGGATCCTTTTGATAAATCCAATGTCGTGAAGTACATACTTTTTCCTAATTTATCCAAGATCATCTCATCGATATTCGGTATTGGATATCGTTACTTCATTCAGCTTTCTATAATCGACTACTATCTCCACTTCTTGTGACCACTAGCATCTGATTTTCTGGGAACGATCCATATTGGTGCTGAATATGGTGAATTACTGGGACGTATAATTCCAGTATCAACCATTTCTTGTATTTGGCTTTTTACTTCATTTGGGTAGCGATATAATTTGGATCATTATTCTTATTCTGTGTTTTATGGCATGTGTAAAAGGTAGATCAGAATTAGGTTGATAAAATATATTTTTATATATTTTGACCAATTTAAAAATTTCCGTGTTTTCTTCTAAATTCATACGCGAGGTACGGATCTGGTCAATTATAACTATAATTGTTGTTTTGTTCTGTCATATTAATCAGGGAAAACAAAAAATTCTAATTGGAAAGGGAGAAATTTCTCGCGGAATTTTTTTCACAATTGCCCTGAATATGTTATATCTGAAATTTATTGCAGCCTTGTATTTGTGTAAGATATTGTCACGTGGAACTGTTTTTTTTCTTGTGGATCTCCTAATTCTTCGAATAATGGAACCCGGTAAATTATATTATGGCCTAATTTTGTAAAACTAAACGAACTTTCGTTTAAAATATTTTAAATTTTGTAAAACGCTGCGTTGTTTTCGTTTCTTGTCAAAATATTATAATTGAAAAATATATTATTCATTATAAAAAGCTGAATATAAAAATATTTTCAAAGTCAAATTTAATTAAATTATGGAATATGCACCAACGAAACAAGAAATTCTAAATCAGCGGCGTTAGTTAAGGGCCCATAAATACTTATTGGATGTTTATGAAACTTTGAAACGTTCAATATTTCAATGCTGGAGTGAAATGTTAATGTATAAGGATATGTTTTTCATCATACACATGGATTCAGTCAAGTTCCTATCCAAAATCTCACAACTGCAATCGACAAGGTCCCATATCATTTCTAGGCAACCTGCTTACTTCACAAAATGTTTCCCCACATAAAGAAATAAAGAGATATCCGCTATTATCTTCTGTATTGTAAAGGTAAAAATATTGCCAAGTATGCAGGTTGCATAGAAATAACATGACACCCTAACGATTATAAATTAAAACACATACATATGTATGTAATATTGTGATAAGTATTGTGCCAAAAAAGAACTTTATAAAAAAATGTATCTCACTACTTTTGATGGCCGAAATTTTTAATAGGAACTTGGCTTTTTTCACATTTATATTTTTGTGAAGATCTAACTACTTTTGTTTTCTTTAAAAACATTGGAAATTAAAGATTGCTAGTCTGTTATATTTCTATTAATGATCACTACGCCAGTTTAAAAGGGCAGAGTTAAATAATATAATGGGTTAAAGAGAGATACATAATAGTATAACATCACGTTATAAATTCAATGCTTTAAAATTTTTCGTGATCGTAACTCACCTAGGCCTACTTGTGTAACAAAATATAGCTCTGTTGTTAGAGTTCAAGTGCTTCATCAATTTGATGACTGTATCAGTGGTCAGTGTCAGTGAGTATGTCTTAAGAAATGCACTTTTTGCATATCAATTTATCAGGAAACTTTCACTACACTTTTAAACTTCGGATTAAATTTTATCATTTTACCATTGACAGGAACAAAGTAGTTATGAGGGTTTTAAAGCGAATGTTTGTGTAAATATAAGCACTACGTCCATAGGCCGAGCTGGCGTGGAGCTCTATCGTGCACCTAGATCAAAGTCAGGCAAACGCATACATATACATATAAAAAAAGAGAGTAAAATGCATGCTTTTAGGAATGTGCGTGTAAAAAATATCATAACAAAGTACTCACGGGCGGCGTTTTGCATGTTTGACCTATACCCCATTTCTGTAACTTGTGAGAAGTTCTCGCGTCGAGAAAAATTAAATAATTATATTGGTTGTCCTATTTTACACAGGGTTACTCACATAAGAACTTATATAAACTTACAAAAAATATCAACAAATACAGTTTTTTTCCTACTCACCCTGTGTATCACAGGATGATAACAATTTTTTCGACTCGAAAAGTTCTCACATTTCTTACAGAAACGAGGCACTAGATACTAATTTACTCATTATTGCAGCAAAACTAATGCAATAATGTAGTTAAAACTTTTAAAACGAATACAACTTAATAAACGTTTTCATATGACATTTAAGTCGTTTGAAAACGTTTGCAACTGTTTTATAAAATATATTTATTTTACGTAAGATAGAATTTTCGTTTTCAAATGTTTTACAAAATTCAAAATTAAAAACAAACCAAACATTTCTGTTTGAAACGTTTCGTTCTGTTTTACAAAATTAGGCCATTAGTTAAAACTGTATTCTGTAACGCTTTCAATGTTAAAGTTCCTGAATTAATTTTCCATTTGGGGTTACATATTTTGGGGTTAACAATTGAGTGTGTGGCATCTGTATTAATTATAAATTTATGGTGATTTTTTTTACTATTAATGCTCCTTGAGGCTGGTGAATGTAAATTTTGAAAAGTATTTTTTGAAGTATTTGGGAAAGTATTATTACTCTGTATTATAATAATATCCATGGGTTCTGGAAAACTTCTGTTTTGAAAATTACTTCAGTTTTGGGTATAATTTATATGATTTGTATTTTGATATTGGTTCCCATTTTGGAAATTGTTCCCATTTTGAAAATTATTTACATATATTTTGAGGATAATTTATGTATATTGTTTGTATTTTGAAATTGATTTCTATTCTGTTAGTTGTTCCTATTTTGAAAATTATTTCTACTTTGGAAATTGTTGTGATCTAATTGGGTTTGTCTTTTGTTATGTTCATTCAGGTATCTGCAAATTCTCACTTCCCATATGGGCGTATAAAGCTTGAAACAAGATATCCCTGGATTTTGCCAAATTTGTCGGATTTCTGCAGAACAAAATGGTTTTCATTGGTTGTGGCATTTTATTTTTAAAAATGTTCGATGCAGTGTGCAATTATTCATGGCACTGACACTGGTTATTTCTGTTCCACCTACGATTAATACTGACTTATTATTGAGTCTATGCAATTTATTTGTTATATCATTGTACAAATCTAACGCATTTGTTTTAAACGTTACGCCGCTCAGTTCGTCGAATAATTCATCACAAGAACGCCTATCACCAAAATTATTTTGTAATATATTTTTTATGTCAGTCCAGGTTATAGCATGACAATATATTTCAATTGTTTGTCATGCTTTACCTTTAAGTCTTGATTTAATCATGTATAAAAACAATTTTTGAGATAATTGGTCATATGTTCGTAGATGTGGGTGTATCGTGACCACGAGTGTTATGAATGCCTGTAAGCAGTAAGTACGTATTTCCATGAAATTCTGGCAGATTTTGGAGGTATTTAATTCGTTTTATAACCACTTGGTTTTGTGGTTGGTCAAGCATTTTTTCTCTTTGGGCTATATCTTAATTATGTTAATTACGTCTAGAAAATCGTCTTAGTATTTTCTTTAAAATTTTTCCATTTCTAGTCACCCTAATGTCTTTCTTTCTTTCTTCTTTTGTCAGATATCCGTCATTTGGCTCTATTACTGAATCAAGTCTAGACCCCCAGACGAAACATCGAAACGAAAGAAAATTCTTTCGAATTTGTATGTTAATTACATGTAAATTCGAAAGCATTTTCTTTCGTTTCGAATTACAGAGTATAACCCCTGTTTTCTATAGATCCGTAGTCAGCGTTTCTTATCTCGTATTCAAAGTCCGATAGATATTCTGACAATGAACACTATCACTCATTTAATATATTTAAAAAAAAATTAACAATGAACTTTTTTCGCAAAAAATTATGTCTTCACAAAAGCTTAATATATATTATAACCAGGGAAACCGCAAATATGCAATTGCATGTTTTTTTTGTGAGACGTATTCATGCGGGGACAAGATATTTATCCGTTTCAGAACTTTTTATTAATTTTGGCATCGATTTGTTAGTGCATATTTTTGCATATTTTGCCCTTTAAAGCATATTTTTGCATATTTTACCCTTTAAAGCATGTTTTTGCATTTATCACTCTAACACGCATATTTTTTAGCATATTTTCTAATTTTTAGAGGATAATTTACGCTTTTAGGGCATATTTTGAAATTAAATAAATAAAATTAAATAAATAAAAAATTTTATTTTAATTTGCTAACAAGCTTAAGTGTTGCACAAAATTTTTATTTTTCGCCATCTAAGTCTAATTTTTAATGTTCCACGTAGTGTATAAATTTTCGTAGTTATTACGGACGTTAGTTTCAATAACAAATTTGGTTTTTCTATTTGTGACGGACTCTACCCCGAGTAGACGTTGAAGGAACATTGTCAATATATAAAAGTTTATTTAGATGTGGCATGCAACGATTTTATTTGAAAATCTATATTGACCTAGATTGTTGTTTATTGCAATAATTATTATACATACAAATCTTGTCTTATTTATCGAAAATATAGTTCCAAAGTTTGAATTCTGATATCGTGATCTCTTTTGAGCTTGAAGTTAAATTTTTACGAGATTATCAAAAAAATAATAATTTGTATTATTTGCTTTAGTCAAAATATGTATGGCAATTTTGTTTCAATACGGCAGTTATTCTTTGTTAATTTTTTATTGTTTGCTTTTTTGCTTATTTTATATGCAAATGTTGTTGAATTTTTTAATTAAAAATATATTTTCATTTAAAATAAACCAATTTATTTTATTTTAAGAGCATATTTTTGCAGGTTTTTGTGCATATTTTCAAGATTTTAGTGCATATTGAATGCGCATAAAAAACTTTTTTTAGAGCATATTTTTGGTTTCCCTGATTATAACATTTGTAGTTGTTGATTTTGACTTATATTGTTGTTGTTGCTAATAACTTCTCTTGTTGTTGTTGATGATAACTTCTCTTGTTGTTGTTGATTATGACTTCTCTTGTTGGTGTTGATGGTAAATTTCTTACGGAACTTTTTTGTTTTTGTTTCCAGAATGAAAGCCTTTACCGAGAAATACTTATAGCGATTTTGTTCTTCCGTTTAGTAGATGTTCCTTCTACACTTGTTACTTGTTATTTATTAATGAAATATCTGATCCTTAGTTATCCTGTTTGCAGGATTTCAATTTAGTTTTCTTAGTTCTGTTTGCAGAATTTTTGTTTTCTTTATCCTGTATGCAGGATTTTTATTTTTTTTAGTCCTGTTTGCAGGATTTGTATTTTCTTTATCCTGTGTGCAGGATTTTTGTTTTCTTAATCCGGTATGCAGGATTTTTATTTTTCTTAGTCCTGTTTGCATGACAAAAGTTCTTATATCGCGATCCTACCGACTGAGCCATATAAATGTTTGACATTTAAATTCGTAAAACAATCAAAACGCGATGTTTCTTTTTGGTTTTGAGCTCAATACTAAAGTTATTTATTTAACATTTCTCGATTTATACATAAATTATTTATTTCGGATAGCTTGCTTACAACCGTTGTAGTGTAATAAAAACAAATTATTTATTTAAACTAGAGTTCACTAATGTGCTCCTAGTATTTATTTAAATTTATTTTATTTTTCTTAGAGCTCGCTGAGGAGCTCCTAAGAATGTCTATTTAGTAATTGTCTTAGAACTAATTTTCATCGTCTTATATACTAACAATGAGAAGAATTCTTAACCTATCTTAATGTAAGAGGGAAAAGAAAAGGTATATGCTTATTAGGCAAAATATTCCTTTTAATTTCCCAAGGTAGACATGCGGAGCGCGTATCATAAGAATTTTATTAAACCCTACTCAGTAACACATGTGTCCAACAAATAATTAGGTTTGTTTATATTTATGAAAATAATAATTTAAGTGCTTTATGCCGTTGCCTTTGAACTAACTCAAGGGGTGTCAAGTGATCGTCACCCAAAATATTTTAGTTGAGGTTTTTAAATGCAATTCGACACTGTTGTGTGCATTGCTTAATACATTGTTGGTTAATGTTACAGTAGGACCACGCTACTGATTAATGTTACAGTATGACCACGCTACACCTCCACCTTTTACAAGAATGTTCATATAATTCATGTTAATTATATGGACATTCTTTTATGATTTATAATATATTATTTAAAGTATATAAAAGAATGTATTTATTATGTAGCAAAGAATTATTTATTTAAGGTATATAATAGAATATGTTAAATTATTTATTTTTATATAGCTTAAGTCTATCCTTATGAATTATTTGTTCTTTATTTGTTTTCTTATCTATTATGGTTACATTATTTCTTAAATCTATTTCTTTAATTTTGTAAGGTCCCTTATATTGGATTTCCAATTTATGACCTGATTCATTTTTAAGTAAAACTGAATCTCCTATTTTAAAATTATGATCTAATATTTTCTTATCATAGTTTAATTTTTGCCTAAGTTTATTCCTATCTAACATTAATTTTGCTCTCTTATATCCTACTTCTAATCTAAATTTTGTTTCCTTAACATAGTCATCTATATTATATAAAGGTGTTATTCTATCTACATTATTGAATTCTTTAAAACTATTGGGTGTTTTTGCAAAAATTAGCTCAAAAGGACAGTAATTGTGTATTGTTGAAGGTGTTGTATTAAAACAATATGTGAAATATTTTAACCATTCATCCCAATCATATTTGTCTACAGATATGTATGAACGTACATATTCATTAAAAGTTCTGTGACTTCTTTCCACTGTTCCTAATGTTTGATGGTGGTGAGCTGTTGAAGTTAGTTTTTCAATTTTGAGTAAACTGCAAAGTTCTGTTAATATTGAATTTTTATACTCTGTTCCCATGTCCGAAATGAACGTTTTCATTGGACCATAGATTAGTACAAAGCTTTCAAATATTGCTTTTGCAATTGTTTTAGCTGTCTTGTCTGGTATTGGTATGGTTACTAAATATTTAGTCATGTCACATATTAGTGTGACTGCATATTCATTTCCGTTTATTGATTTTGGAAATGGTCCTATTGTATCTACATATACCGTATCAAAAGGTTTTGTATGTGTTGGTGTGATAGTCATTGGACTTTTTGAATGCTTTAGTGTTTTAGCAGTTTGGCATTTGTGACAATTTTTTACATATTTAGATATGTCTTTTGACATATTTTTCCAATAATAAAATCTTTTGATTTTCTGTATTGTTCTATACAATCCACAATGTCCTCCTTCTATGGGATCATCGTGATATTTCAGCATAATTTCAAGAATTGCCTTGGCATTCTTATTATCAATGTGGGTCACCTCATTTAGTAGCGCTACTTTAATTTTATTTAATATTTTATTGCCCATTATTTTAAATTCATTAATAGAGATAAATTCGAAAACTTTCTCACTAGGTGCCACTTGTAAATTATATATATTGTGTTTACCGGCCACTTTTTCGAGCCTAGAGAAAAATTGTCCTGAGTCAAAATTCTCGTTAGTAAACAAATCATTTATTTGTATATATGTTACTATAGATTTTCCACGTTTGATGTAACATTTTCCGGGGGAAATCTTTAGTTTATAATATTTTCTGACGTCAGTGTTTGTTAAAGGTACATATATACTGGGCTTATTATCATTTGTATTTTTATCAATTTTATGCTGATTATTTAATGTATTATTATTCTTTTCTTTTTCTGTATTGGTCATCGATCTAGTCGTGACTCTTAATATAGAACAAATTTTGTTATTCATGTCTTTTAGGTCTTTAATTGTAATTCGTGATAGAGCGTCAGCAACATAGTTATCTTTTCCCCTAAGATATTCTACTGTAAAATCATATTCTTCTAATTCGAGTCTAATTCTTGTCAATTTGGAACTTGGGTTTTTCATTGAAAACAAATAAGAAAGTGGTCTATGATCAGTACGGACAAGAAAATGTTTTCCATATATATATGGTCTGAAGTGGGTAATTGCCCAATGAATTGCAGTTAATTCTTGCTCAATGGTTGATTTGTTACTTTCTCCCTTTGTGAAAGTTTTGGATGCATAAGCAATAGGCAAATGTATATTTTCGTATTCTTGTGTTAAAACAGCACCACAGGCATGCTTACTTGCATCTGTTGTTATACAAAACTCCTTGGAAAAATCAGGATATTGTAGTAAGGTTGGATTCAATAATGCCTTTTTGAGGTATTTAAATGCAAAATCACAATCCTTTGTCCATTCAAAGGGTGTATTTTTCTTAGATAATTTTGTTAAATGTCTGGAATATTCCGAAAAATTTTTAATAAATCTTCGATAGTAGTTACAAAATGCTACGAATCTTTTTGCACTGTCAGCGTCAGTTGGTTTTGGATCGTTTTCTATTATTGAATATTTGCTATCGTCTGGTAATATTCCTTTGTCTGTACATTTGTGGCCAAGGTATGTTACTTCTCTCATGAAGAATGAGCATTTTTCAGGATGTAATTTAAGGTTATACCTTCGGCACAGATCGAAAACGCTTTTCAAATTAGAAAGCATGTGTTTTTCGGAGCATCCCAGTACGATTAAATCATCCATATATAGAAAGGCTTGGTCTGGTTTTAAACCACTGAAAGCAAGTGTCATCATTCGTTGAAATGAGTTGGGTGCTATTTTTAATCCATAAGGTAATCTAGTAAATCTGTATGAACCATTGGTGGTTGAAAATGAAGTCAAGTCTCTAGAATTTTTCTCTAAACTTATTTGATGAAAACCTGATACTAGATCTAGGCAAGAAAAATATTTTGCTCTGCCAAGTTGATCCAAAATATCATCAATTCTAGGTAATGGAAATTTATCTGCAATGAGTTTTTTATTTATTTGTCTGTAATCTATGACCAGTCTCCATCTTTTTGTTTCTGAGTTGGGAAGTTTTTTCTTTGGTACTAACAAGAGTGGACTGTTGTATTCGGAACATGAAGGTTCAATAATTTTATCATTAATTAGTTTTTTAACTTGTTTATCAATTTCTTCTTTATGTGTATGTGGTATACGATAGTTTTTGATGTATACTGGTTCTTCATCTTTTATTCTCAACTTTTGTTCATAGAAGTTATTTGTTGTTATTTTTTCTGATTCTAAACCGAAAATATCACTATATTCTGAACATAAATTTGTTAAGGTATTTTTGAATTGTTCTGGAAAATTATTTTTTAAAATTTTCAATATTTCTGATTTTCTTGTTGTATTTTTATTAGAGGTTTAATGATTTCATAATCAGCAATATTTTCGATTTTTATGTTACTTTTTTGGATTTTAGTATTGGTGTTGTTAGTGTTTAAAAAACGAATGAATGCTCTGTTGGAGTTAACTATTGTGTTAGGTATGAAAACGCCTGGTTTAATTTCTTGATTTGGAATTAATATATCAGTATTTAATGTGTTAAATTTTACTTGATGGATTATTTCACATCTTGGTGGTAAAGTTATTTCATCATTGTTGTTTGTAATAGGTATATTGATAGTTTGTTGTATATTAGATGGTCTTAGGATAAGGTAATTGTCATCTTTGTTGAAATCTAGCATACAGTTGTACTTTTTGATGAAGTCCATGCCAATAATTCCATCACATGGTATAGGAAAATTATTATGTACCACTTGAAATTTATGTGGTATTAGAAATTTTTCGTATTTTAAATCAAAAAATATACTTCCTATAGATTTTATATTACCCTGTCCTATTCCGCTAAATACTGTTGTGTTATTCGTATTTATTTCTTGCAATTTAAAAAATTTTGCTTTTATTATTGAAATATCAGCACCGGTATCTACTAAAAGTGTTAAAATTTTGTTAGTATTATTTATTTGAATAGTAATAAAGAAACACAAGTTGAGGTTTAGATGATAAATTTTTACTGAATTGATCCTAGGGGACGTTCGGAGTTTTCCGAATCATTTTGATTTGATTCAGTTGCCCTTACGTAGTTTCTGTTTCTATGATTAGTATTGAATCGTTGACGATTTTTGTTATAATTATTATTGTTGCCATTACTGCTGTTATAATTATTATTATTGTTATTGTTGGTATAATTGCGTGGAAAGTTATTTTTTCCACGTGATCGTGTGTTATTGCCACGATAATTGTAGTTAGTCCTATATTTTTGTTTATAGTATAAGATTGCATTTTGTTGGCCAGTTGCATCTGTGCAACTATTGACAAATTTGCTGATTGCATCATTCATGTTATTAAACTGTCCAGCTTCCATGATCAGTTTTACCTTATCGATCGTGCAGTTTTTAGTTAATGCTTTTACAGCAATTTGTGTGGAATATTTATTTGCTAATTCGCATGACAATCCATCTGATATGTATGCGGTTTCTAATGATTTTGTGAGATTTTCTATCTCAGTACAGTAAGCGTTAGCAGTTTTATTATATTGTTTAGTATTCATTATTTTCGCTGTCAGTACTTCGACTGATTCGCCTTTAACAGTCTTATTTAATTTGTTTATAATTTCTGTTATTGTTGCTTCATTATTTATTAAGTTTCTGGCATTTCCTTTTAGCCTTGTTTTTATTAGTGAAACTGCGGTGGCTTCATGATCACCTTTTATAGAATTAACTAAAGACAAAGAATCAAGGAAAGAACGTAAATTTTCAGCCTTGCCGTCAAAATCGGTAATCAGCTTTGAAGCCGTGTTTAAAAATTCTACTACAGATTGAGTCATTGTGGATTCGGTTATAGTAATTTTAAGTAGTACACTTTCGTGTATGGAATTTGGTAGTACAATTTTTACTGCCTTTTTATCGGCTAGTTTTGAAACTCTGTTTGTTAGGTCAAGGAAAAATGCGTCTGCTGCTCTTTGGTGAGATATTGTAAGTCTATTGTAACAAACATTAAATAAAACTCTTATCTCTTCTAATTTTGTAAGAATTGTTTGAAAATGATTGTTAATTGTGTCTGTTTTGATTGGTCTATCAATATTTATACATTTATATGACCGTTCAAAATCTTCTTTTAAAATTCGTGCCTTATTCAAAATGTCCTTCCATTCCATTAGGAGAGCTAAATCATTTAATATGGCTATACTTTGTCTAACCCGTCTGCTCTACTAATATATTTCTTTTTTAAGTAATTATGGTGTATTTTGTAGATTTTCAAAATGAAGGTTAAAAGTAGTACTATTGTTATAATTATTAAATTTACTTCAATTAATTTTAAATTTATTTTCGTTTGAATGATTTCTACTTCATTTATTACGTTTGCGTTCGGGTTTTCTATTTTTGATTCTGTTTTACCCATATTTGAAATTTTAATTTAATTTTTTTTTTTCTAATTGTTCTGACCACCTAATAGCACGAATTGTTTCCTCTTCTATCTTTGGTTTATTTATAATGTCGTCTTCAGTTGGGACGCCTGGCATACCTATTATCTTCCAAAAATCTCCTAAAAGTTTTAGTTTTTTTTTTCATAGGCAATTCCTCTTCTTCATAAATTGGATTATCCATTATAAAGGTACCCAAAAAAAAATTTCTTCTCATAGATTATGTCAAACAAAGTGCGAAGAAAAGGATTATATGTGTTAGATAAAAATTTATTACTAAATAAAAAAAAAAGTTGTCAACGGCGGTTAACGCCTACCGACCTAAATGTGCTTTTAAATAAGCACTATTGTATAAAAGAATTATTAGTATATTTTTTTTTTTTTTTAAAGGATTATACCTTATTTAGTTTTATCTGGATGAGCCGGTCCAGCTCATCTATGCGCTTCCATATCTTTGTGGAATCGTTCCACGTTGGCGGCACTTCCTTGTTGAGCTCGCGTAATAAAAGGGATTTTTCCCTTTTCAACTTACATAAATATCCCCCTCTTCGCTTTGGTTTTTTAACTGCAGGGATTGATGTTAGACGGTGGTTTTGTTTTTCTTGGTTCCTTTTAAGGTACTCTTCTATTGTTAGTTTCTTAGGTCCTTGTTGCATACTTGTTGAAGGTTGTTTTCCCAGGCCGTGGGATGTCATCCTTCTCAGTGTCTCTTGGCCAGACACTCTTCCGACGGAGGCTTGGCTGTCCGTCGGGGCGTTTTGGTGCAATAAATGCACTCAAAAAAAAATTTAGTTGGGTGCTCTTTATATCAAGCTACTCCAGGACTGGCAGGATCGCCATGTAGTGTAATACAAATAAATTATTTATTTAAACTAGAGTTCACTAATGTGCTCCTAGTATTTATTTAAATTTATTTTATTTTTCTTAGAGCTCGCTGAGGAGCTCCTAAGAATGTCTATTTAGTAATTGTCTTAGAACTAATTTTCATCGTCTTATATACTAACAATGAGAAGAATTCTTAACCTATCTTAATGTAAGAGGGAAAAGAAAAGGTATATGCTTATTAGGCAAAATATTCCTTTTAATTTCCCAAGGTAGACATGCGGAGTGTGTATCATAAGAATTTTATTAAACCCTACTCAGTAACACATGTGTCCAACAAATAATTAGGTTTGTTTATATTTATGAAAATAATAATTTAAGTGCTTTATGCCGTTGCCTTTGAACTAACTCAAGGGGTGTCAAGTGATCGTCACCCAAAATATTTTAGTTGAGGTATTTAAATGCAATTCGACACTGTTGTGTGCATTGCTTAATACATTGTTGGTTAATGTTACAGTAGGACCACGCTACTGATTAATGTTACAGTATGACCACGCTACATAAGTGATTAACACAATTTATATGATTATACTCTCGAAAGGCAGCAATCATGTTTGAACCTCTATCTGTGATAATAATAACATTATCATTGAGGTCACAGTTAAACTCCTTTAATAATTTAATAATTTTTAAAGTAATTTTATCATATGAAAATTAAGATAACCCTCATATATAAATTAATTTTTTGTTTTAGTTAATTTTAAAAAAAATATTTTTTTGGAGCTAAAAGCTCCTTCTTTATTTAACGTTCAACTTAAAACTAAACTTTTACAAAATTGTTTTCTTCAATACGATTAGCAACGTTACAATCAAACTGCACACTCAACATTTTCTCACAGGTATAGAAATTATTTTCTGTGCGCGTGTGCACTGTCATCAAAACAGAATATTTTTTTATAAATATTTTAATGTTGCCAAATAGCGAGAGTATCGGGTTTCCGTCTGGCTCTGTTCCCATGAATTTTATGAATTATGAATTTTAAACGTTGAATGTATTAACTCCTCCCCGCCTTAATTTCAAACGTCCTCGTTTGAACCATTTGATTTTTGTTCAAAAATGTTATTCAATCCTTGGATTGCTGAACTAGATACATTTATCTGATCTTTTAATCTCGGCTTTTGATATTTTCGTACTGCCAAACCTATCATAATCATCAGCACTATCACAAATGCTATTATACCACTTATTGATAGGCTTATTCTATTGCTGGTTTCGATAAAGTTGATGTGTTTCATATTTTTTGTATTGATTTTTTTCATCATTTGCAGGGATAGGATCTCTTCTGTTCTGTTGTCTATGGATTTTTGCTGGAGTATGGTGGGTAGTGGTTTGTTGCTACTAACTTGTTTAGTCTCGTAGGATCTGCCTTCTATTATAATTGTTGAGTTGTGGTGGCGAATAATGAATGTTCCATTTAATGTTGTTTCTTCGTCGTCTATTATGGCAATTCCCTTGTAATTGTTAACAAATAGCAAATCTTTGGAAATTTCTTCTGTCTGTGGCAAATGTTGGTTGTTGATTGAGTGCAACTGGTTGGCTTACTTTTTAACAAATTAGCAATACAATGGTCTCTACTTACATCTACTATTTGTTTATTAGTACAAATTAAAAGATTATTATAATTTTTGCATCTATTTTGTATTCCAAATATTTTATTTTTATTCTTTAACAAAGTCTTAAAGTTAATTTTATTAATTTTGTCTCTTTTTTCACTGATCTAATTTCTAGTACATTAAAGGATTCTAATTCGGTAGTTGGCAAACTTATTATGTAGATAATTGATTTGTCGTCTGCCGCTACTTTTACTTCGGCAAATTCTAGTGCTTCGTCTATATTAATGAAAGGAAACTTGTCTTGAATCAATATTTGTTTTGCTACATCGAGTTCTCTGTCCGAAAGAATAAAAGAGCTTATTATGTCCGCCTTGGCCCAATGAATAGCATAAGCTATATTTGTTAATTACTCCTTGAGTATTTCTAATTTGTATTTTATATTGAGAGCTAATTCATCGGCCATGATCTGGTCTGTTTTTATTATCTGAACTATTTCGTTTGTTCTGTTAGTAAGTTCGTTTATTTTGTCTGCAGTCAGTTTGTTAATTATTAATTGGTCATTGTTGTTTTCTAACAGTCCATTTATGCGATCAACCACAATTTCATGATCGCGGTGGTCTGGATTTCCAGCTATCCACTTCCATTGGTTGTGGAGGTTTTGGATGAAACTCTTGTGTGTTGTTGAATCCGGTGAACCTTTGTTGGAAATTATTAGAAAATTGACGTGGTTGCTGTTGTGGGAATTGAGGAAATATTCTTTGTTGCTGCTGTGGTTGGTAATTTGGTCTGAACTGATTGTAATTATTTCTTGGTAGATAAGCTAATTCAGGATAAAATGTTCTAGATTGTGGTCTTGGAGGTAAAGGAAAATGTTTCGAGCGGCCTCCATGATTGTGGTCGAAACTTCCGAAAGTCAATGGCTTAGCACCTTGTGCATATTGTCTTCTGAAATGCATATTGTCTAATTTTAAGCACATTTGCAGTGCCTCTGGTAAGCTTTTGGGTTCACTAACGCTTAGCAATCTTGGCAAATCTCCATTCAGTCCACGAACGAACGTGTCCAGTGCCTTGTTTCGGTATGAATGTGTCATAACATTCATCGCATCATTTGATAACTCGAGGCAAGAACCTTTGTCTAATATAAGTGACAACAACGAATACACTTTGTTGATAATAGTCTGCGATACCCTGATTTCCTTGAGAAAGTGAATTAAGTTGATACTCTAATGTTCCTAGGTCTCGCCCATCTGAGTAATGCATCATTAGACATTTTTATACCCTTTACCAAAAAAATGGTAAAAGGGTATATATAGGTTTGTCATTCCGTTTGTAATTTCTATAATATCAATAAGCGACCCATAAAATATATATATTCTGGATCCTTATGCATAGGGAAGACGAATAAGCGATGTCCGTCTGTCCGTCTGTCTGTACGTGAAATCGGTTTTCCGAAGCTCCCAGAAAAGCTAGAGACTTCGTTCTTGGACTGGTGTCTCAGAAATTTTCCAAAATAGATTGGTATTGAAATTCAGCAAAATCGACCTGACGATTGCAGAGCTGGAAAACTTAAACTTTATTTTGCCATATAAAAGTAACTACCGAAAACAAATTTTTATTTTTTTTAATAAATAAACTTATTTTACACTTCAGTACGACTAAAATTGGAATTTTAAATTAAAAAAATATAAAAAAAATTAAAAAGACGTTTCCAGGGTTGGAAAACTTTAACTTTTTGTGTTATGTAAAATTAACTATGTCTAAAACTATGTCAGGGTATTTCTCGAGAACCGTAAGAGCTAGAGACCTGAAATTTGGACACAGTGTGTAGACCTTTGGCCGCTACAACAACAAATACATGAGAATTGGAAATTAAAGGGTGTTCCAAAACTAGCAACGAAAAATGTTAAAATCCTATGTAATATACATACAATTGTATGTATGTATGAATATACACTTGAAATTTGTAAGGTTAGTGGATTTTTATACAGACTACAAAAATTAACACTAAAATTTAAAAAAATTTAACTTAAAGGGTGTACCATCAGTTAATGCAATTTTGACAACTTGCTGTATTTTGGAAACCGTAAGAGCAAAACTCTTGAAATTTTCAAAATCGGTAAAACTAAAAAATCAAAAAATTATAAAATCGCCAAACCGAAAAAAAATCGCCAAAAGCAAAAAAAAATCGCCAAAACGGGAAAAAGCACCAAATTACAAAAAAAAATGTCTAAGACTAAAATAAATCTCGAATAACCGGAAAAATTGCTAAGATGAAAAAAAATCGCAAAATGAAAAAAATCTTCAAAATAAAAAAGCCCTAAAAACAGAAAAAAAAAATCGCCAAAATGAAAAAAAATTGCCAAAATGAAAAAAATCTCCAAACTGAAAAAAAGCCTCAAAAACAGAAATAAATCGCCAAAATGAAAAAAACCCCAAAATAGGCAAAAATCGCCAAAATGAAAAAAAATCGCCAAAATGAAAAAAATCTCCAAAATGAAAAAAACCCCAAAACAGAAAAAAATCGCCAAAATGAAAAAAAGCGCAAAAATTAAAAAAAAAAATTGCCAAAATGAAAAAAATCGCCAAAACGAAAATAACCCAAAAAAAAAAGAAAAAAATCGCCAAAATGAAAAAAAGCCCCAAAACAGGAAAAAATCGCTAAAATGAAAAAAATCGCCAAAATGAAAAAAAATCGCAAAAACGAAAAAAACCCCAAAAAACAGAAAAAATCGCCAAAACAAAAAAAAAAGCCCCAAAACAGGAAAAAATCGCCAAAATGAAAAAAAAATCGCCAAAACGAAAAAACAGAAAAAAATCTCCAAAATAAAAAAAAAACCCCAAAACAGATAAAAATCGCCAAAATGAAAAAAAATCGCCAAAATGAAAAAAATCGCCAAAACGAAAAAACCCCAAAAAACAGAAAAAAATCGACAAAACAAAAAAAAAAGCCCAAAAACAGGAAAAAATCGCCAAAATGAAAAAAATCTTCAAAATGAAAATAATCCCCAAAAACAGAAAAAAATCCCCAAAATGGAAAAAAAGCGACAAAACTAAAAAAATCGTTTAAACTGAAAAAAAAACTTCAAAAAAGCAAAAAAGCCACATTAAAAAGTGCTCAGAACCGAATATACGGAACCCTTCGTGCGCGAGTCAAAGTCGCACTTTACTGAATTTTTTAATATTAAAGGAATTAAATGAAACTAAGTTTTTTCTTTGTTCACTTAACATATTTTATTTTTTTTTAAAGAACTAGATTGGTATAAGGAATTAGAAAAATCCTAAATTATGATTCCAGGGTTGGAAAACTTACACTTTTTGTGTTATGTAAAATTAAATAGTTCTAAAAATGTTTTTCTTTTCCTTTATAAATTGAATATATTTTATGCTTCTGAAAGAAAAGTTTGGCGTATAAATTTTTAAAAATGAATTTACAGCTCCAAAGATGGAAACTTTGAATTTTTTTTTGATATTAAAGTATAAAATTATTTTTTATTTATTTCTTTGTTCACTTAATACACTTTATTAATTTTTTAAATCAGAAAAATCTAAAAGGTTGATTCCAGGGTTGCTAAATTTATTTTTACAAAAGTAACTAGGTCAATCTAGTTTTTTCTTTTTGTTTACAAGTTTTATATACTTTATGACTTAGAATGAAATAGTTTGGCGTAGAAATTAGAAAAATAAAAGACATAGCTCCAGAGCTGGAAAACTTAAATTTTTTCTGGTATATAAAACTAATTATTACTTTGGTAATTACATATATTCTATATTTTATAAAGAAACTCAGAAAAATGGTTCCAGGGTTGGAGCTTAAAAAAAGTTTCGGTAAAAAAATAACCAAAAATATTTTTTTTTTCAGTTAAACAGATTTCATGTTTTAGGAAAATCGTTACTCAAGATTTTTTATACATGGTTAATTTTTTTATGGATATTTAAACTAATTGAAATATAAACGAAGGTTTGTGCTTATTGTGCTCTCAGCATAATAACTATTAATTTTTAGTAAATGGAGATAAAACTAAAATTTATCGCTAAAGACACAAAGGACATGTTCGTTTCATTTTCCTGATGCCTTTCCTTTCTGCTGAACAAATTTCAAACAAATCCTGTAGGAATAAAACGTTTACATAATAACACGATGTATACCATTTGCAATGGGAAATTTAAATCAAGACACTGAGCAGTTTTGCAACATCAATGATTATTAAATACGGGAAAATATAAAACAAGTTAGTTTACTTGGTATGGAGGTGCAATACTATGAATATTTTAGAGTTATTAAATAGCAGCACGGTTTTTGAACATCTCGAGAGCGAGTAAACAAGCCCCAATATTTTGGTAATGTATTGACGTGACTGAAATAAGAGTGAATGTAAAATATATCTTAACCACAGAGTGTAGAGTAAAATATTCAACTATTGCTAATATCGAAAATAAAATAATTGAATCAAATTCTTTATTCGAAAAATACTGAAAGGTCACTTACTATTAATTGCTTTAGAGAAAAAAATTATAAATTTTTTCACAAAACAAATATGTTTGTATGTGTCTGTATACTATATATATGTACGCACGTTGGTAAAGGGTATATAAGTTTCGGCACAGCCGAATATAGCACTCTTACTTGTTTAATTTTTGTCCAGTCAAGTGGAGTTCTATAAGACTCCAGTGCAGCATCTGCGTCTCCAATTATTTTGTGTCTGATAACGTGTAATATGGCGTAGTATTTTGGGGTTCCTTTGATACTATCGTAAACATTGAGGATTCTGTCTACAGTCGTTCGCCACGAATTAAACTCGCCTGCTTTACCACTAAATTCTCTTAAGTACTTTACAATATCAGGAATATTGTCGGCTTCCTTGAGTTGTGTTGCGTTAGCAATGTTAAAGGATACGTCTGCTGTTTCATTTTCGTCCGGTGTCGTGTTTAGTTCCCTAAGTGTCTCATGTATTATGGTTTGTATTTGTTCCCTAAGTGTCGTGCGGCTAGTGGATGTCGAACTTCCTGCCAAGGATAGGCTAGTCAATTGATTTGCTAAGTCAGATGGTGTGTTGGTAGTCATTTTTAGGACAAGCAACTTTTCCCACTATAGACAAGCACTGATTTCCTTTTCTATTATCCTGAATTTACTCGTATTTAATTTTTGATTATAAAATGCAATTCTGTCGGTAAATTTGAGACAATCACTTTTAATAAAATTTACAAAAATTATTTATTTCTATCAGTAATAAATTTGTTTGCTGTATTTCTTATTATCCCCGCTATTGGAGGGTCTCGTGAGAATCGCAATAGCTTCCCCCTCTTAAAAAGTTTTGTTAATATTTTAGCAATTATTTCTGATTACAATTTTGGGAATTCTTAAATTTATTATTATTTAATTTTTTTAATTATTCCTTTCAATTTATTTTCTTTAAATTAAGCATCAATATTTTCCCTTTTTTATTTTTCTTAATCAATTTAACAGTTTCTTTAACACAAAACAATTTTCCTCAAAAATTTAAATTTTTGTTTTATTACTTACATATAACTTAAGATTAAAGTCTTCATTTTCAACGTTGAGGCTCTGGTTTGGTAGACGTTCAGGATTAGCTCTTTTCCCTTTGTACTCTGGTCCTTCTTCGTTATAAAGTCGCCAAGCCTCCTGTTGTTGAATTGATGGTTGTTTGGTTGGTTACCCTACTTTTAGATTTTCGGGCTTTAGTTGTAATTTATATCCTCACTTCCTTTTTTATATTTATTGTTAGCTTCTATTATTATCGTTTTCTTGATTCGTTATTTTAACAGTACATATTTTTGTAACAACAATTTTTTTAGTTCTTATTATATTTTTCCTTAAGATAGTATTTTTTAAAGTCTAATTTTCATTATAATGTTCTTTTAGATTTATCTTGTTAATTTTGTTTAAGTTTTTATTTCATTTATTTTATACTTTTATTTTTTTAAAACAATATTTTTCAAAGTCTAAATTTCACTATAATTTATTTTTTTGATTTATTTTATTGATTTTATTTTAACATATTTTAGTTTTTATTTCTTTTGCTTTATACTTTAAGTCTTTATTATTTATTTCTGTTACATTTGTTTCGTTTAAGTTTCAGTTGCTTACTTAAAATTAGTTTTTTAAAATTAATTTTTTTTTCTCGAACCTTACTTTTCCTTTTCAGGTTTTTTTATTTTTTTGGTTTCACACGATCCTTACTTTTTTTCTGTTCAAGATTTTTTCATGTTGCCACACGCGATCCTTACTTTTTTTTTGTTCAGGAGTCTATTCACGTGGGTCCCTGCTCGGGCGCCAATTAATTTTTTGTTTTAGTTAATTTTACAAAAAATATTTTTTTGGAGCTAAAAGCTCCTTCTTTATTTAACGTTCAACTTAAAACTAAACTTTTACAAAATTGTTTTCTTCAATACGATTAGCAACGTTACAATCAAACTGCACACTCAACATTTTCTCACAGGTATAGAAATTATTTTCTGTGCGCGTGTGCACTGTCATCAAAACAGAATATTTTTTTATAAATATTTTAATGTTGCCAAATAGCGAGAGTATCGGGTTTCCGTCTGGCTTTGTTCTCATGAATTTTATTAATTATGAATTTTAAACGTTGAATGTATTAACTTATATGGTTCATATATTGTACTAATAAGTTAAAATACCTACGTGTACATTTCTGACCCTCCATAGACTTCATTCCAAGCAGTCTTACAACTAAATTACCATCCTTTATATAGTGAATTGTCAAGGACAAAAAGCTTTTGCGAATGTAATTATCAGTCCAAATGTCGGAAGTGAGCCCAAATCCAATATTTTTGATTGATGATATTTCGGATAAAACTTTTTGAAAATATGTTTGGTACAATTTATTAATGTTTCTTGACACAGTCGTTGGCTGCGGAAGCGCGAGTTAAGGTTCTCACACCTTTCTTGAGTAAAAAAAAAGAAAATAAAAATATCTTTTTTGAACGACAAGCGTTCGTCTTTATTCGGTATATTTCCTTAAAAACTACTAACTTACAAAATGTTTCTTAAGGACTATTTATACTACTTGTACTTATCATATTCTTATGTTTAAGAGTGTTTATTTATGTATTAGTAACCCTTCGGTTAGTAATGATTCTTTGTTACAAAAAGGTGTTTATTTATAATTAGGTATTTTTCTTAGAGTAGATATTGTTATCAGTTAGCACATGTGTTTGGGTATTATTATTCCTAATTGCTTACTTACTGTTAACAAAATTAGATATTTTTCTTAAAGTATATATTGTTATCAGTTAGCACATGTGTTTGGGTATTATTATTCCTAATTGTTTACTTACTGTCTACAAAATTAGATATTTTTCTTAAAGTATATATTGTTATCAGTTATGATTCAATGCTGGACTTTGTACGTCTGTCTATGTCTTGTAATTACGTTTGTAAATATAATATAATTTTGTTGTTGTATATAAGATACGACATCTTAACTCTCCTCCTTTTTAAACAAGAGCGTCCCGCTCTTTCCTAGCTTTTTCTAAAACTGATTTATAATAGACGTTGTAAGCTTCTGTTTGTTTGGTTTGTCTATAAGCAATAATGTATTTAAATGTTTTCAGTCCTAATATAATTATACCTATTGTGATTGCTATTATAAGCAAAGAGTAAGAAATTGTTCTGAAGGGATGTTCTTCATATGGTATAAGGAATCTCTGTAATGAGTCTATGTTAGTGAATGCATTTTCCTTGTCTGATTGTATTATTTTCTCTATTTCAAAGTTTTCGTTGTGTTTGGTATGTATAGCCTCAATTAGTCTATCATGAAGATTTCTATATGTTGTTCCATCAATGTTAACTAGGTCTGTGAAAGAAACTAGAAATGTACCTGTCATTGATTTATTTTCAACCGTATGATTTCCATCAATTAATATGTGTCCTTCATCTATTTCTAACAAGTTTTCATTATATTCCTGAATTACTGAACATTTGGTGCTCCTATTCTCAAGTAGTGGTATTATACAATTGTTTTGAGTTTTGTTGATCTGACATATATTTTTTCCTAAATAATTTTTGCAATATTTTGTTCTGACGTAGTTAATGCCGCACTGTGCTATACTTTTATCTGTGATTACCTTCCGTGTTTAAAGCTGAGTGGCGTTATCTTAAAAAATTTGCAATGCTTTGTTACAATTGGGTATTTATAAATGGCAATAATTAACTCATTAGATCTTGCTATGTGAATTGTAGAATACTCTAGTATATTTATTATTGGTATTGATGCCCGTTCTTTATTTATAATTTCCTTGGCATCGTTCAAGTCGATTGCTTCTGAAAGATACTGATTATTTTTTGCGGCGTTTATAGTTCTTACCAAGAGTAGTAACTGATCATGAATTTGTTGTATAATAAGATGGTTCTCAACTTTCCTTGCACCAAGTGATTCAATAAGTTTTTCGAAGCGTGAGTTCATTTGGTGTTGTATTTCATTGTTAATATGTTGATTTATTTTCTCTTCAATCGCAATTAAGTCATAATGGTCTGGGACACCTGTGATGAACTTGAGTGCTGATCCCAAAAAGTTTATTGAGCGCTTGAATATTCTATAGAACGTCACTTTTTCTTGTTTTCGATTTTTTTAAACTCTTCAGTTATTCCATGTTCATTCAACTGGTCTGCTAATGTTTCAATCTTCCTCAACCAGATTAGTTCTTCCGTTGTAAATGTATCTTGTTTTTAAAAATTGATTCGTATGGGGTAAGTATTTTTGTGAGATTCGTAATATGGAATAAAAACGTTGTTTCTTCGAATAGATATACGTCGTCAGTTTGTGTCAGAACTAACTTCTGATCCTTCACATCTCGTACTTGCACTTTTGATATTGCTTCTTGGACGGCGAATATTACCACCACGAGTAACTTCTGGTAATTCATTTTCTTTTTTAATCGTATAATTGTTAATGTTGTTCTCGTGTACAATAACTCCCCTCCTTGTGAGGACCGTGTCCACGCGATCTTCTTCAACAATATGTTTTTTATAGTTAGTGTCACCTTTCTTTCTTAAGTTCTTAATACTTACGAGTATTTGTTCCCCTTTTGTAAATGTCCTATGTTTAGTTCCTTAGTTTAGTCTTTCTAAGACTTTGTTTGATGCTTCCTTAATGCGTTTATAAATTTTTCCTTTATCGTTGTTGTCGCGTATGCTGTCAAATAATGGACACCCAAAAAAATGCTTTTATTTTGTTTATTTTTCCTTTAAATATCAGGCGCTTCCGCTCTCAACCAAATTACAAATTCTTTTACTTTAAACAAAACTGCGTGTTGTGTCAGGAAAAAAAAAACAACGATTCGACCCTCTTTTTCTTAGCCCGCCCATCAGCAAAGATCGGCGGCACCCTTACCCGCGGCTTCAATAGTTGCCGTTGCGTAGAAGTCGCCGTGGGGATATGCATTGCCGCCGGTAATACACGAGTTACACCAACGACAGCGCATCCCCACGGCGACCTGTCCCACGCAACATGTCGCCGCGTCAACATACCGCCGGCCTTGCACCAATGGTGCAACGAGCCACGCTATTTCACCCCGCCCCACAACAAACGCAAGAAAGAAATACATTTCAATAAAAATAAAAATGAATAAAAAAAAGTAAATAAAAAATAATAATTATAAAATTGCCGTTTCGCCAAACAGTGCCACCCCAAAAACCGTGTCCTGGGTAAACAGGTATCCCGGGGTGCCTTCGGCAATCCCCATCAATATTTTGCCCATGGTGTCTGCCCCCAAGATTATATACATATCTCGGCTCTTATGCCAGTGTGGATTGGCCGCGATCCCTGCCCGTCTGCATTCACCTTTCACGTCCACGTCGGGGCTGCGACCAAACGTTCTGTCTGCGACGACCAGTTCCACGACGAAACTCTTTGTCGGGCGACGATGGAATAAGGTAAGGTGGGTTTTCCCATCGCGTACTCGACACTGGAGCTCCTTAGCCTCCATTCGGGTGATTGACGAAAGCTTCTGGTTCGGGTCGATCAATGCCCGAGTCCAACGCTTTTCCTTGTCGGCCTCCGTTTGGGTAAGTACCCGCGCTGTCATCTGGACTCGGACTCTCCCCTCGGGCAACGGGTGCAACCAACTGTTGTGGTCGTTGCAGCAACGTATGCAACGATCGCGGTTTCGGCAACTGGTGCGTGTATGCGATTGGGCCAAACAATTGTAACACAGCCCATGCTGAGCTACGACACGCATCTTCTCCTCGATGGACATCACCATAAATTTTGTACACAATCTTATGGCGTGATATTTTCCATCTAAGGGACACTTGTACTGATCATTGAAACGGCGGAGAGACATCTTGAGCTAAATAAGGGTGGAGAAACAGGTTTGAATTTAAGATACGATATCTATTAAACGTGGATTTAATTGTCGCAAGGTGGTAAACATACTAATTTGTGGATAGGGCGACTGATGACGCCATTTTGAGTTTTCAAATCAACTACCCGTACTTTGTTATCAGGGCCATAATAAAGTTTTGTTACACGCCCTAGACGCCATTCTGTGGGACAAGTTGGTTCACTTCTCAGAGCCACTAAGTCATTAACCTTTAGATCTACTTGTGGCACCTTCCACTTGTTCCGTTTATGTAGCTCCTTTAGAAATTCCTCCTTCCAGCGCATACAAATTTCTTGTTGAAGAGCTTTTATCTTCCGCCAGCGGTTAGCGATACTTAATGATGAGGACAATTCTTCAGGTTCAGCTGGAGAGAGTAGAGAAGAGCCTATTAGGAAATGACCAGGGGTGAGGGCTGACAGTTCCTTGACGCTGTCTGGTAAAGGGCCGAGTGGGCGAGAGTTAAGACAGGCTTCAATGCGTGCTAGTAAGGTGGCGAACTCCTCGAACGTGAATCTAAGCTGTCCTGCCGATTTTTTTAGCAATGTTTTCAGACTTAATCCCTGCCTCCCACAGCCCCCCCATATGAGGTGCAGCTGCAGGAATTAAGCGCCATTCTAACCTCTGGTGTCCATACCTATTAATTGCTGAGTCACTAAGTTCTGCTACTACTTTATTGAAATTTGACTTTATCTCCCGTGCGGCGCCAACAAAATTTCGACCGTTGTCGGAGAAAATACGGCTGGGGCACCCACGTCGAGCAACAAAACGAGCTAAGGCAGCAAGAAAAGCGGGTGTGGACAGGTCACTAACAGCTTCAATATGTATCGCCTTGGTAGAGAAACAGATAAAAAGACACACATAGCCCTTTGTTAGGCGACAGTATCGGCCGGTGAAACTTTTTATCTCAAAGGGGCCTGCAAAATCAACTCCCGTGTTAGCAAAGGGGCGACTTAATGTGCTTCTTTCTTCAGGTAGAGAGCCCATAATCTGCCCTTGAAGTTTCTTACGGTGCAAAACGCAGATCTTACAGTTATGGACAGTGTGACCAGATTTTAAAATAATATTAAGCTAAATTACGTTTGAAAAAAAGCTAAAATAAGCTAAAAAGTTACATTTTAGGCTAGAAAATAAAGCTAAACTTTTTTCCACTTCCTTGATCACTTTTCAATAGTTTCTTATTGCTAAACTAACGTTAAATATTACACAAACATATTTTTTTATTATACATATAGAATATTTGTTTAATGAAATTATTTATTAATTATTATATTTTAAATTTAATGAAGAACAAAACAAAAACTTCCCCAAAATAATCTTAAAAAGTTTTAAAAAATGTAAAAACATTTATACTAAAATACGAAAGCTTTTTAAGTGAATTAATGCTATTTAAGGTAAAGCATAGATCACACTATCTGCACAATGTACCGAGTTTCCTCAGATCAGTGAAATAAAGTCATAAGTAAAGATTTTGCTCTAATTTATCGACTTATTGAAATACAAGGACGTAATTGCACCACACTGCATTGGTAATAAGCCCATATATTCCAGAATTAATTGAGTAATTATGCCATTTTGGCTTATTACTTATGACTTTATTGAGGTGGCCCGACGGAAATCGGTACATAGTATTATCCAGGCTTAAGACTATTTCAGGTTTTTGTTTTAAGTTAATTGATGCCGCTGAATGAACGTTCAACTCAAGTCAAATAATTTTATACCCAAAAAACTCAAAAAGTGTTTTGGCCACTAATATGAATTTAACTTTTTCCATTGGAATTCTAACCATTCTGCCACTATCTACTATTTTTCAACTTTCCATTTCTGTTATAAAAGTATCGTATAATTTATAATTTACATTTTGTATTTTTTATAAACTATTTTATAATGTTAAAAAATTATAATTTTTATAAGTTGTTTATGTTTTTAATATATTTTTAGAGAACAGGCAATTTAGACTAAAAAAAGGCTAAAAAAGCTAAATGAGTTTTTAAAAAAAGCTAAAAAATAAGCTAAGAGCTAAATGAATATTTTAAAGCTAAATCTGAAATAAATAAGCTAAATTTAGCTCAAAATAAGCTAATATGGTCACGCTGGTTATGGACCACGGGTTTTACCAAGTTTTTTGCCTTAAGTATCCAGCACTCTTGCCGAATCACAGACAGCATGAGACGATGGTCTCCATGGTGCACAAGCTTATGTACAAATTCGACATAAAGGCGAGCAAGTCTACTGCTATATGCCAAAATTACTGGGTGACTTTCGTGGTACGATAAACAGATAGACTGGCTAAGACGACCGTTGATCTTATAATGTCATGGTGGTCCAGGTAAGGAGTAAGCGTCAGAAGCGGGCTATGCGAGTCAATTGGCTTCTTCAATTTTAAGCTATTGAACTCACTGGAAAAGTGCAATTGCTGTTACAATGAAAAAAGTCGATTTCTGACGAAACGTAATTCTTCGGCTTGAACTTTTAGTGTATCATATCTCTGGGTCACACGCCTAGCTTTACTGGAAAGAGTGATGAACCGAAACATGTAGGCTATTACATGCAGCGCTCGTGGAAGACTAGAAAATCTTTCCAGAATATCCTCCCTTTCAGACGAGGTAGCAACAAAAACCTTAACATTTTTTACTTCTTCAGTTGTTTCAAGTGGAGCGGGACCTTCGGGCCACTGTGAGTTTTCTAAACGTAGCCAATCAGGGCCATACCACCAAAGCTCGTTTGAACGCAACTCAGCAGGAGTCAGTCCCCGGGTTGCTAGATCGGCTGGATTGTTATTTGAAGATATATGAAACCAATTTTTGTTGCCAATTTTTTCTAATATTGTAGCAACCCTATTTGCTACAAACGTTTTCCAATTGCATGGTGGTTTTCGGAGCCACGCCAGAACTATTGTTGAGTCAGACCACAAGTATAGCGAATATGTATTAAGTCCAAACGATGGAATAGTACTCTCAATTAAGTTTGCTAACAATACTGCACCGCACAACTCTAGTCGTGGCAAAGTCGGCTTTTTTACTGGGGCTACTTTTGTTTTGCATATGAGCAATCTCGATAACACTTTATCTCCTATGCTAATTCTAACGTAAATTGATGCTGCATACGCTAACTCAGATGAGTCGCAGAAGCCGTGAAATTGAATGCCACAACCTGGCGAATATTGAACCCAGCGTGGAAGCTTTATTGTTTCAATTTGTTCATAATTAGATATAAATTTTTGCCATTTCTGCAACGCTACTGACTTTATAGGTTCATCCCATTCTATTTTATCCAACCACATCTGCTGAATTAAAATTTTTGCATTTATTATTACTGGGGCTAGCCAACCCGCAGGATCGAACAATCTTGCAATAATAGATAACACCTCCCTCTTGGTGTAACTTGATTTAAGTTTAAATTTTTCTGCAGTAAAGAAAAACATGTCCTCTGCTGCATTCCAGTGTATGCCTAATGTTTTTGATGTGCTTTTATCGTCGAGAGACACGAAGGAGGAGTTTAGTAAATGCTCTGGGGGCAGACCTTTTAAAACATCTCTTGAGTTCGAAGTCCATTTTCTTAACTCAAAGCCCCCCATCTCTAAGATGCCAATTAATTGTTCACGTGCCACTAATGCATCAGGAATTGAATGCGCTCCCACTAATACATCATCGACATACATACATTCGCGTAAGATTCTTGAGCCTAAAGGGAAACATTTTTCTTCATCATTGGCCAATTGAAGTATTGTTCTAAGAGCCAAATATGGAGCACAATTTATTCCAAAAGTAACCGTTTTGAGTTCGTAGTCCTCAATGTCACCACCTTCTGAACTACGAAAAACTATTTTCTGAAAGGGTCTATTTTCAGGTGCTATCATAATTTGCCGGTACATTTTTGAAATGTCGGCATTGAACACAAAGCGAAAAAATCGCCATTTTAATATTAAATTCACGAGTGTAGCTTGTAGAATTGGGCCAGTGTACAATATATCGTTTAGGCTTTTGCCACTAGGAGTCATACTAGAGGCACTAAAGACTACTCTTAATTTTGTTGTTGTACTTTCTGGCTTAAATACACCATGATGTGGCAAATAATAACTTGGGCCACTGGAATTTGTAGATTTTTCCATATGCCCTAGAGTTAGGTATTCTTTTAGTACCGCATCATATTGTGCCTTGCGCTCAGCGTTGCGTGTTAATGATTTTTCACTTCTTAAAAACTGGCTCACTGCAATGTGCCTATTGGGACCAAGCGCCGAAATATTACTTCTAAAGGGCAGACTTACCGTATATCTCCCGTTAGAGTCTCTAGTGGTAGTAGAACGATAGATCTCCTCACAAATTTTATCTTCTTCTGATAATAACTGTCTACGAGACACTTCTTCTAACTCCCAAAACTTTGCTAACTGGTCGTCAATAGAAATTTTTGTAAAGTGTGACCTTGTCACCGTACGTGGAGATACACAACTTGTTGGGCCAGTTACTATCCAGCCAAAAATTGTTTCTTGCGCCACTAGAGACCCAAAAATTCCATGTTGAACTCCTCCACGAAGAATAAGGGGGTACATATCACCTCCTAATAAAAGATCCACTTCACCACTTTCGAAAAAATTTGGATCAGCATAATTTAAATTTGGTAGTTCATATCCACTCAAGGGTCTAAAGGAATGCGTTGGTACATTACCAGTTACACGTGGAACTACTAACGCCTGAACCTTGAGGGAGATATTTTGAAATAAACATGATTAAATTGCAAAAGAGGCCATTTTGCTTGATTTGCTAATAACATCGCCACCTAGTCCGGTTACCTCAGCTGAAATTGCAGTAGTGGACAATCTCATCAATTTTTGAACCTTTTCAGAAATAAAACTTTCATCAGAACATGGATCAATCAGAGCTCGCGCTTTATATATGGAACCGCAATGTACAATGTTAACCCAGGCCGTAGCTAGTATTACTTTTTTAGCGACTGAAGCGTGATGAGATTGGACAACTGAAGATGGAGCGATATTAGTGGACTGTAACTCATTTTCTCCATTTTGATTTTCATTTTGTCTAGATTGATGATGATTACTAAACGCTAAATCTTTATGTACTAGGGTGTGGTGTTTTTTCTTACATTTGGAACACGAATTTGGACTACTGCACTCACTATATAAGTGACCGGATGTTAAACAATTGAAACAGAAATGGAATTTTTTCAAAGTCGAAACACGAGTTTTGTAGTCCATATTCAAAAATTTGCTGCATGAGCTGATTTTATGATTGGCTTTGCATAAGCTACATTGCATAGAAGTGACTTTTGTATGATGAGTCTTGTATTGTTTATTTTTATTTTGGGCCTGACTATTTTTGCTGCTGTGTGAAAAGGTTTGGGAGCCACTGGCGACACAATTTGATGATATTATATCCGAAACGCTTTCTAACGCATGAAATCTGTCTGTAAGAAATATATTCATTTCTTCCCATTTGGGGACCTCTGTTTTATTTTTGACTGATTGTTCCCACAGGCTTAAAGTGCATTCTGAAAGACGTGACGAACATAGGTAAACAAAAATTGAGTCCCATGTGCTAATGTCTACCTTATATAGTTGAAGAACTGACATACAATTATTAATCTACCTTTGTAGCCTTTTTATTTCTACCGCTGTATCTTGTAGACATGGTGACAAATTAAATAACAATTTTAACTGACTATTTATTAAAACACGTTTATTTTCGTATTGTGATTTTAAGTTATTCCATGCTACTTCAAAGTTTTCGCTTGTAAGTGCTACATTTCTGTTTATGTCCCTGGCCTCACCATCGGTTTTGGTAAACAAATAAAATAGCTTTTCGACTGGGCTAAGTTTGCTATTGTTCACATAAATGGCAGTAAACATGTCTCTAAAAGTTGGCCACGTTATGTAATCCCCATGAAAAATACCTGTGTCACAAGGAGGTACTGCTATGGAGCTACCAGAGTTGGGAACCACTGGATCTCGGGCCTCTTTATTTTTTTCAATAGCACCTTGTTTAGCTTTCGAAAGAATATTTATACAATTGACGTGTTTTTTTTACTTGCTGCTGTTTTGTTTGAACAGCTACAAGTTCTTTTTTCTTTTCCACTGTCTCTGTTGTGCACTCCTCATAAAGCTTCTTACACCTGGCCCAAGCATTGTCTATCTCCTCTCTTTCAAAGGCAAATGCATCCTCTGTATAGCCGGAAAAATTTTCTGCTATTAGTGGTGCTTCAAGGCCTATTAAGTCTTCTGCTGCTCTTATGTATCGCTCGTACTGAGACATTTTGTAAAAAATTGATTATGAATGTATGTACAACAACTACTTAAAGGACAACAAAACTTTCCAATGTCACAAAGGGCAAACGATATAGTGACACTTATTTTTTCTCAAGGTGACCTGATACCTCTTTTGTATGCACCTCTGCAATAATTCATACAAAATACGTTGTATGCAAATTTTCCGTAATTCAATTCAAATGGCCGCTAACTTTTTATGGCAAGGGCAACAATAACAACTTGTTTAAAAACAGGTTCTGATTTTTAACTTCACTCTTATTGAGCCACAAAGTTGAGACACAGTGTACCACCGAATCAATTTCCACAATATAATTAAATCCACGTACCTGTTCACCTTTTCCCGGTAGAATGACCAAATGCTGTCGCGTATGCTGTCAAATAATGGACACACAAAAAAATGCTTTTATTTTGTTTATTTTTCCTTTAAATATCAGGCGCTTCCGCTCTCAACCAAATTACAAATTCTTTTACTTTAAACAAAACTGCGTGTTGTGTCAGGAAAAAGAAAAACAACGATTCGACCCTCTTTTTCTTAGCCCGCCCATCAGCAAAGATCGGCGGCACCCTTACCCGCGGCTTCAATAGTCGCCGTGGGGATATGCATTGCCGCCGGTAATACACGAGTTACACCAACGACAGCGCATCCCCACGGCGACCTGTCCCACGCAACGTCGCCGCGTCAACAATCGTATTGGATACTACCGAAGTGTACCTCGCTTGGTTTGTGTTGAGTGACTGAATGTATAGTATTGTTCAGCTCTTTAACTGCTTTAAATAATTCCTCAGTTGAGCTTGTCTCATTTTGTATCTTTAATATTCTTGATAATTCTGTTATCGTCCCATGTTCTCTCTCTATTTGGCCGTTTGCTGATGATAATTGTTTACTATTATTCCCTCTATCTTTTCATCCATACGAGTCTTATCGAAGACTTGTCTTACTACGACATATGTATTTAGAAAATTTATCTATAGCACAAATATATGTTTTATTTTCATTATAGTATATATCCATGTGTATGAGTTGGTTAGGTTCCGTTGGTATTGTGGCATCTCTCAAAGGTTCTTTTGTTGGACGTCTCTCATATTTACCGAACAAGCATGGTGAACATTTCTTGTTAAATGCTTTGCAATGTATTGCCATATCAGGCCAGTAACAAGTTTCCAAAATTTCCTTGGTATTATTTTTATAACCTCTGTGTGCGCGGTTGTGAGTGAATTCGACGATATTATTTTGCTGTTGTTCATCAATTATGTCTTTTAATTTAATCGGTGTGTAAACAAATTGTATATTTATGAAACTATTTTTTAGTATGGGGCCGACTAAATATAAAGTTTCGGCTGTTGTATGTATGGCTGTAGCTCGATTGGGTACGATTATCTTTTTTAATTGTTTAATTAATTCCTGTTCATTGGTGTAATTTACTGTGTTTCTGACTCTTTTTGGGAAGACTGTACGAGTTCTAACTTCGTTAATATGTTTATTTGGTACTAATTCAATTTGTACACTGTATGCGTTAAGTGGAGTATTAACGGTTTTAAAAGTATTTTCTGCTGATGATTCTGCTGAATGTATTGTATCTTCTGATGTAGTGCTTAGTACATTAATAACCTGTCTTGACAATGTATCAGCTACAACATTTTCTTTACCTGGTTTATATTGAGGTTTTGCACCATACTCTTCTATTATGTTTTTCCACCATTTCAGTTTTGTGTTCCGATTTCTGTCCGAAACGGAAAATGTTAGTGACTGATGGTCAGTATATATTGTTAAGTCTGGACTTCCGTAAACGTAGTTTCTGAATTTTTGTAATGCCCAAATTATGGCCAATAATTCCTTTTCGTTAGTACTGTAATTTTCCTCAGTACTTGTCAAGGTTCTGCTGATAAAAGCAATTGGTTTACCTAGTTGCGTTAATACTGCACCCAAAACTATGTTTGATGCATCTGTAGTGAGTTCAAATGGTTTATCAGCTCTGGGTTGTTGAAGTTCCACTTGTTCCTTCAAACAATTTTTTAGTTTATTGAACGCATCTATGGCTGGTTGGTCTAATTTTATTATAGTATTTGTAGTTTGTGTAGTAATAAAACACTGAATTATTACTTATACTACTCTTTATTTAAATTATGTAAATTGCGGATTAAAAGGCTGCAGCTGTAGAAGCAAAAATCGCACGCGGAGTCAATGTCTGTTTTCTTCTGTCTCTCTTGCCAGATTGTTTGTTTTGCCAATTAGGCAGTTTCGGTGCTGCCACATCTACTCCCTCTCCAGTTACAAGGTCGGCGTCTGACTGGAACGATATTCTCTTTGGTGTAATTGTTTGCGATGAAGAATTTTCTGCTGTGGATTTTGAAGTAGATGGTGAAGTATTTTCTGCTGTGGATTTTGAAGTAGATCGCGAAGTATTTTCTGTTGTGGATTTTGAAGTAGATGGTGAAGTTCGAGATGATGCAATGAGTGTTTTAGTACTTGTTGGCTTTTGTTGAGTGCCGAATGAGGACATGCCAGTATTCGTTTCTGATGACCGAGTATCATTTAACACGAAAGCTGGCTTTACTCTGTCTGCCGAAACATTTACGTCTTTTCCTTTTATACGGATAGTGAATAGTCTATCTGAAAGTCTCTTTACCACCTCGTAGGGGCCAGAATAGGGAGCTTCAAGAGGCGATCGAGTCGCATCAGTGCGTAGAAAAATATGGCTGCAATTACTCAAATCTCTAAAAATGAACATTTTGCTCTTGTTGTGATGTGCAGCAGGTAGAGGGCGTAACACATTAAAATATTTTTGAAGTTCTTTCAAAAATTCTGAAGAATCAGCCAATTCTTCGGTGTTATCAAAATATTCATTTGGCAGTCGCAGTTCACCGCCGTAAAGTAGATCCGATGGTGATGCTTGCAGGTCTTCTTTAAAAACTGTTCTCAATCCAAGCAGGACAGTTGGTAGTATATTTACCCACGAAATATCCTGATGACACATAAGGGCAGCTTTGAACGTTCTATGCCACCTTTCGACCATGCCATTAGTCTGAGGGTGGTATGCTGATGTTCGTGCACGCTTTGATCCCGTTAAAATGAGAAGAGTTTTGAAAAGGGCGGATTCGAATTGCGTCCCCTGGTCTGCGGTGATTGTTTTTGGGCAACCAAATCGTGATATCCAAGTATTCCAAAATGCGGTTGCCACTGTTTGTGCTGACATATTCCTAAGGGGAACTGCCTCAGGCCATCGAGAGAAACGGTCGATCATTGTTAGGCAATACCTATAGCCTTGTACCAATGGCATTACAACAATATCAGTAGTTGAATAGTGTATGCGTGGGACCAATTAATTTTAATGGGGTAATAAAAAACATGTTAATTAGCCAATTAGGAGGTCGTAAAAAATTAATGGGTGTGTCGGTTTCGTTTGACGTGTGTGTGTTTATATTTGGTGTTTTTTTACATGTGTTTTATGTGTTTGTGTTTCGTCCGTCTGTGAGGCGTATTGATTTCAGTTTGATTGTTTATATTTGGAGGCTGTCGGTGGCGCGTTAGTTTTTGGGTGCTTGTCTGTCCGTGTGAATTCTTGTAGTTTGATGCTTGGTGATATGTTTTGTTTATATTAAATGTGTGCGTGTGTGTTTTGTGTGTAATGGCATTTATCCATCGATCTATGCTGTACGCTTGTTCGTCTGTCCTTGTTGAGATCGCCTCTTGTAGTCGGTGTCGTATTAATGATTTAAAAAAATGAAATGAAGAAAAGAATTGTTGTCAAGTAATGATTTTGCAAGAGAATAATTTGTAATTATGTATGTAGGTTTTTTGTGTTAATAAAATACACATCTGATATACATGCATACTTACATACATAAATACATTCTGACATACGAATAAATATTTGTTTACATTAAATTTTGTGAAGTATGCATGCTGGAGATTGCTTCTATGTTGTCCCTAAAAGTTTTTCGTTATTTGTTTACATGAAATTTGTTGTCAAGTGGTTGATGTGAAATTATGCATAAATTTTTTGTGCATGGTTCTGCTGGACATATAAATTTTGTCTTTAAGTTTTGTTTGATATACTTACATACATACATATGTATGTACATGCATATGTACATACGCACATATAAATCTACAAACAAATGTAATAACATGATAATGTTTTTTTAAATTCTCCTTAGAAACAAATATTCGTCTGATCGATTAAATTTCCAGTTGTGTTGCTAAAGCTATGTACACACGGTTGTCAGATCTTACAATATTGTTAGATCTGGCAATGTGCTGACATTGTACTGACAATCAAAAATTGCAAGTGTATGGCAGATTGACAGTTCACACGGTTGTATCAAATTTGTCAGGAAATCTTACAATTTATTGCTAGATGATTGTATGACAATAAAATCAGCTGACAAAATCGTCAGCAAAAAAATTGTAAGTTCACACGGTTGTCATATGCAAAAATTGCCAGACATTATTATGCGTTGCCAGACTCAAAGCGCTTGTTAGAAATTGTTAAATATCAATCGTTTGTGGTGGTGTTAAATGTAAAAAGTGAAAATATTAATTATTATGGACCATAAAGAAGCAACTGCAATGATTTTGGCTGCATATATTTTATTAAATATATTTTCTTTAAAATCAAGCGTGTACAGTGTTGCCCATATAAATAATTCTCTTACAATGACGCCATTGTCAGATGCACGAACTTCGCGCATCTGACAATATTAAAATGTCTGAAAAATAGCTGGCAATAATTTTACAATGTGTTCACACGATTGTAAGATGTCTGACAATTTGTTGTCAGCTGCTAGTCTTGCAATGGACTGACAATGATTTTTCTGGCAACGACGTCTGACAAAAATTGCCAGTTCACACGGTTGTAAGAAATTTTGAGCACATTTTACTGGCAATATTATAAGATCTGACAACCGTCTGTACATAGCTTAAGTATAAAAGATTTAGTTGCAGAATATTTGTTTGACTGTGAGAATTTTTCAAATGTACATATGCACGTGTATGTATGTTTGTTACGGTTGATCATGCTTTTGTTTTTTTAATGACCGTTCATTCTTTACGTCTTTGGTGGACATGCTGATGAAATTTGTTTATACATATTAAATCTATGAGTATTCGAATACGTACATTTGTATGTATGTACGTAGGTAAAATGTTGACCACCAATACTAATTTTTAATGAAAAATCTTTGCTTGAATGTACCAACTAATTTTTTTAATAATACATAATAATAAAACATTGATTAATAGTTTTCAAATCATTTGATTTGTATTGAATACATTTAAATAAAAATAATTATATCTAATTCTTAGTTGTATAAAGTTAAAACATTAATTTAAAAGGTTGCTTCTTTTGATAGTAAAAGAGCATTTTTTAATGCGCAAACACCATTAGAATGATAACTGCATTATATAGATGATCTGGATACTTAGTATCCATTTGCTTAAAGTTGATGCAACCAATATCCTCCATATTTAAAATTTTGTTCTGCAATATTTTTTCTAACCATCGTCTTTTTTCTTCACCTTTAACATATATTTCGGAGTGTCCTACGTTGGCTTTTAAAAATTTAAAAACGCTTTGATATGAAACAGTTCCATCGTTCCAGCTTAAGTGATGATAATGTTTTGTTAACCAGTTTGCTTCTCTTTGCTTTTTTGTTGTTAAAAATTTAAAATCAAAAGGAGGTTTTATAATAAAATTGAAGTGTTGATTGTTGTTGAAAACGACTGCTACTTCTTTTGGTATAAAATCATTTAAATTACTTTTGAAACCTTGCAAGTCTATGAAAACTATATTCTTTTTCATCTTTTTAATTTACAAGATTTTACGAACTTGTCCTCTTATAGGTATGTATTCAATTAGACGATCATGAATAAGAATGCAGTAAGCTGATGTTTTGGCTGGAATATTTGTTGCTGTTTCAAATTCAATTTTTATGTCAATTGGTCCGTTATTAAGTGTTTCGTTTTGATAACTAACATCTACTACAATAATGGGCGCGTTGTTCTTAAACTCTTGAGAAGTTAGAAGAGGTTGTGACTCCTTCATATAATAGTTTTGTTGAAATCTTACATATATATCATATAGAATTGCGTAGCGTTCATTTTTAAATTTTATGTTAAGATCATCATATGGATATGAAACTGAATTCAAATGTACTTTTAAGTTAGTGAGATCGCAATGAACAAACTTTTTTTCTTGTTGAAATGCAATCAGTACAAAACGGGGTCGCTCTCTACTTGCAGCCATCTTTACATTCCAGATGTGGCTAGTTCTTGTAGTTAATTGTGGATTTACATGACAATCCCAACTTCGGAATGCTATTGGTATAGAAGCAGCATTGTTTATAATTTTAATCATATTCAATTTACTATGATCGGATAAGTGTACATGGGGAATTCTCCATGAGATTAGCGAAATTGTAAGTTTTGGTTTGTCAGTAGAATTGCTCGATTGTACAAGATCTTCATCATTCTTGGTACGCAAGAGTATTAGTTCATGTTTACCATTTAGTATTATTTTGTTATAGTCTTCCGCAAATCCTAAGAGCATTTTAAGTGGAACATAGAAGTTAAAATATCAATTTTCAATATTCAAATTATCAATTTTGTTCCATCCAGCATTTTGCATGACAGTGCTTTCCGTTGGTGATAAAGAAATCAGATTTTTTATGGTGCTTGTCTGTCCTAAATATCTTGTATGATCAATTTCAATACCATTAAGTTCATAACGGATTTCATCAAAGAGATACGCTACAAAGTTGTTTTTTTAATTTAAAGCTTAAATTTGAGGATTTTGAGCTTTTATCATCTGCAACAAAACCTTCCACATATATATAACTTTCACTGGGCAATACGTACAAATCTTGATTTTGTATTGAAATACGAATTTCATCATTATTGTTGTATGATTGTAGATATGGTACATATGTGTGATAGTCTTTTTTTATTATACTCTCATCAGATAATGGCTTATCTAGGACATCCATTATTGAATTCATTTTTTCGTTTTCAATTTTAAATTTAACGACTTGATATAGTTTTGATTTGATTTGGTTAGATTTTTTCGTTGGACTGATCTCTTGAACTGTCGCTTAGGTTCTAGTATAGTTTTAGAATTATATACAGCTTTATTATTCTTTGATATGTTTGCGTTATATATTATCATTATTTAGTTGGTCTCAAATGTATCCGAATGGTTATTTCCTCTTCTCGGAAATTTATTAGGTCACCGTGCTGATCAACCACGCGTAGAGCAAGTGAACTAATCTCTTTGGAGTTGACTGGCAAATAAATTAGATTTCTAGGGATTTCATCTATTTTATAGCCTGGAGGAACATTAATCGCAAATTCATGTAGTGTATGTGACTTGGAATTGTTCATGTATGTATTAACAGCTATACTGCTTTCAACTCGCAAGAGATTTATCTTAAATATATTGACTGGAAGATCTGAGTAATGATCATGGTTTGGAGTCAGGATTTTACTATTGAATCCCAAAAGTTTTCCGATTGTATTTTCTTTATTAAAATCTATTAAATCTTTAGAGCTGTTAATTTTAACTTGCATTGTATTGTTATTAGCTTCTATTCGAATTTTATTTGTTGGACTGCAGTCCTTATATTGCTGATCTAAGTAATCAACTATATCATTTAATTCATAAGATCCAATTGGTATTTTAATTACATGTTCTCCTATGTGAAACATATTGTTATAGACGTCTACATTCGGTATGCTATTATATGAATGAAAAGCAGTTAGAGCGCACTCATAAGCTCCATTTAACATGATCGGAGGGAAGTAATTTGCAGATAACTCTGATGAGTTAGAGCTCAAAGTAAGTGTTATTGACATTATGACAATCTGATTGCAAATAAATAAAACTTACTACAATATTGTTTATAAAAACGCTTTATTTCCTAATCTAAATATATATTATTACATAATGAGCTAAATATAAGTAATGTTGTTGTTGTTGTTGTTGTTTTACTCCAACTACGATAGATCATCTTTACTTATCCAAGAATTGTGTTGGCTAGAAAACCCCAACCATTTGACATATGCCTCATCTCCTTTAGTTTTAACAACCTTTTCAACTAGATATTTATTTGGATATCTAGTTTTTGAAAGTTCTTCTTCATAAAATCCACCTTTGATAGGATTTCCGAGATAATCTTCTAATATGTATGTTGTAGGATATGTATTTTGAACTCTTTTAATTGTGAATATTTCTGTTGTCCAATTTGGTGTATACCCCTTTTCAAAAGTATGCTTATATTTGCTTATGCGTACATGATCTCCAACATTAAATTTTGACATTTTATACATCTTCAAATGACTGTATACTGTATTTAGCAACTTTTTCTCATTTGTTGAGTTCACTTTAATAGGAGACATTTTAATTGTGCGATGTTATTTTTTATTGTATGCATAAAGTAAATCTTTGTATATATCAATCCACTTATATGAACCATTAAAGCTAAATTCTTTCCACATCATTCCTTTTACTGTTCTATTAAATCGTTCTACTATTGATGCTTTCATAATGCTATATGTTGAGTAGTGATTAATGTTGTATTTATGCATTAATTTTCCAAAGTGTGTATTGAAAAATTCTTTACCATCATCCGTTTGCAAGTTTTTTGGAACTCGTCCTAATTGAAAAATATTTTCCATCGCCTTGCTTGTTTCGAGTGCAGTTTTTGTTTTCAGCGGTACTGCCCATGCAAATTTTGAGAATGTGTCAATTACAGTCAACAAAAATCGATAATTTCTATTTTTCGATGAATAACTACCCATTTCAACTAAATCAGCTTGCCAAAGATCATCTAATCCTTTCATCACAACTCTACGGCGTACAAACTGTCTTCGAGCTTGCTTATGGAGTTCGTCAACTAACTTTCTTTTTGGAGACATTGAGTAGTTTTACGGATTTGTGGGGGAGTGTTGTGATCTATTTGATGCACTTTCAGCTATTGATACGAACATATAATTTTCTAATCTATAAATTTTCTCATTCAGCTGTTCAATTTGTTCTTCAAAAGATGATTTAATTTTTAGAATTCCTTTTTCAATTTTATAATTGTCTTCTATTTGTAATTTTATTTCGCTTTGTAATTCCTCTATCTGTTTGATTATTGTCTTCCTTAAAGCAATTTAATAATTTGGCTTCCATTTTTTCGATTTGAGTTTGCAGAAACAATTTATTGATAACATCGTTTTCCTCAATCAATGTTGTTGTTCGTATCCATAAAGAACCCCAGCAGCTTAGGTGCATTTTTAATAGAAATTATAGCACTAGTATCGTTTAGATAATGTCCAAACTTATCAACAGACATACTTCATATATGTATATGTATTAATTATTACAGTTAATGTATTATATTTGCTTCACGTAATTCTTCAATAATTGATACAATCTCGTTATTGTGATTAGTATGACCTGCAGCTTGTGATGCAAGCAGTAGTCGGAGACGGTCTACTAACTCATTGGGATCATCCCAATATATATAGTTTTGTTTTCGGGGGTTTAAGCGCATCATTCCATCACCTTTATAATTCGGAATTCCTGCATTTGCTACTGCATTAGATATACTCTTCTGACTATTTTCTTTAAATATTTTTTGAATTATATGCTTATATTTATATCCTCTAGTTCCCTTGATCTGACCATCGGGTTTATAGTCTCTCCTGCATGCATTAGTTGTAATCAAAATTTTTTTTGTAGATTTCAAGTTCAAATTTGTCATAGTTTTTTGGTGTTTTATGAAACATTAAAGAAAACAAACCCGGTTAGAGCCCATCTTTGTCCGCCAACTTGAATTTTATCTTCAGTTAGCTCAATGTTACTACTACCAAATTTCCATTCATTATTGTGATCTCTATGTGGACCGTAGTAAGTATCTAATTCATTTCTCGCTTCCAAGAGTGATAAGTCTGTACAACTCTCTTCAGTATTAGAAGTCTGTGAGTAAAACTCGTCTTCATCCTTATCACTCACGTCATTAGCATCATTAAATAAGATGGTGTTATCAAATATTGTTCCTTCTACAATTTTCTTTGGTGTACTTGTCTCTACCTTGACTGATGTTTTCAAGGGCTTTAAACTTTTGTTGGTCTCAATTTTTGTTTGGAATTTACTTTCTTCTTTCTTGGGGATTCTTCCAATATTTTTAGAAGTATTTATAAATTCTTTAAGAGGTTCTGTTATAGGTTTAAATGTATCTCTTAGTTGTTCAAATGATTCTATTTCACCAGTTTTTATACTACGGAGCTTTTTCTTCAAGACATTTCTTGTTGCAACCAGCTCTTTTAAAATTTTCTCATCCATGTTTATTAGCGTCAAATGTCAGATCAGCTTATCAGCTATCAGATCTAGTAACTATATATTTTATTAGGCTATCAGATCGGGTTTTCAGGTATCAGATCAGGTTATCAGATCGGTTATCAGTTCTGGTTATCAGATCAATTATCAGGTATCAGTTCAGCTTATCAGATTAGGTTTTCAGATATTAGAACAGGTTATCAGATCAGTTATCAGGTATCAGAGCAGTTTTTCAGGTATCAGATCGGTTATCAGGTATCACATCGGTTATCAGTAATCAGTTTCGGTTATCAGATCAGTTATCAGGTATCTGTTCAGCTTATCTGCTTATCAGGTATCACATCGGTTATCAGTAATCAGTTATCAGATCAGTTATCAGGTATCTGTTCAGCTTATCTGATCAGGTTTTCAGATATCAGATCGGTTATTAGGTATCAGATCGGTTATCAGTTCCGGTTATCAGATCAGGTATCAGTTAATGTTATCAGATCGGTTATTAGGTATCAGATCGGTTATCAGTTCCGGTTATCAGATCAGTTATCAGTTAATGTTATCAGATCAGGTTTTACGTATCTGACCAATTATAAAAAATAGATGTATGAAGTTTAAAGTCAGATTAAGAACTAAAGACTACCTTTTCTGTATAGTAACTTATATTGTTATGAAACAGTCAAATTGTTTTCTGTAACGACCATTATTTAATTCATTATCTTTGCTTATCATCAAAAATCCATATTTATCCTTCCAACACTCTCGACAAATTTCTTGAAACTTTACAAAATTCATGTCGCTTGCCACATGATCACTATAAACATGCTTCATATTTTTCTCATCTTGTTTAAACATTATAATTACATTGGCATTGTCCCTTATCAAATGTTTTGGAATTCTGGTATAAGTTTGACATAAGTAAAATGAATCAACATTCTTATGTCGCCCCATACAAAAATATGCACGTATATTAGTTTGCTTCTCGCATGCAACATCGTCAAATATCATAATTGAATTGCTTTTAGCTTCGTTAGGGGAAATAACAGATTCATTGTCTGTAAATGTGTAATATCCCATTCCTTTTATTGGTAAAATTAAGTTTCTTAGATATTCATATTTCGGCTGATATAAAGATTTTGAGTATAAATATATGTTTTTAAACTTGAGACCATTAGGACTTTCTATCAAGCTAATCATAATATTAGTCTTTCCACAATTTGATGAACCAACTATTAGAGCACGAATAGAATTTGGTAAGAGGGAACTATGCTTTATTTTTGAGCTGATGTTTGATGAAGCATCAACATTACGGATTAAAATATTTTTATGTTGTTTTACTAACTGCATTTTTGTAACTAAATGCAATTCATAAATACTACCTTTTATTATAGAAAAAATAAAATAATATGGTTATACGATATCGGAAATCGTTTAGTCATAAAAAAACTGTCATTGGAGAAGGTTTAGTTAACAATATAATAAACTCTCTACCTATTGAAATTCATCTGCCTGGATATCAGTACTGTGGACCTGGAACAAAACTACAAAAACGTTTAAGTAGAGGTGATAAAGGAATTAATTTATTAGACTCCTCTGATTGTAAAGAACACGACATTGCTTATTCTAAAAATAAGGATTTAAGTACTAGACATAAAGCTGATAAAATACTTGAAAACAAAGCTTGGAAGCGAGTTCTTTCAAAAGATAGCACTCTCACAGAAAAATCATTTGCATATATGATTACTAACGCAATGAAAGCCAAAACAAAATTTGGAATGGGCGTGGAAAAAAAGAAAAATGATAAAAAAATTAATTTAAATAGTAATAAAAAGCTGTTTAATACATCAATTAGAGCTGCATCAAAAATGTTGAAGAAGGAAAAACCGTTGGATATTAACTCAGCCATTAGAATTGCACGAAAAACTATTAACAGTTCTTTGAAGGGGAAAAATCAGAAATTATTGCACCACGTATAATACGTGTTCCAAAAATTGGTGGTTTTCTACCATTAATTCCAATATTAACTGCTCTGGGTGCAATTGGTAGTTTAGCTACTGGAGGTGCTGCTATAGCAAAGACTGTAAATGCAACAAAAAATGCAAAAATACAACTTGAGGAAGCAGCTAGACATAATAGAGCGATAGAATCTATAGCGGTAGGCGAAGGACTTTTTCTCCAACCCTATAAAAAAGGTTATGGTTTGATTTGTAAAGAGAACTCAAAAAACTAATACAAATGCTACCCACTAGACCATTAACGGATGTTGATCTACAAAATTTTTCATCAAAAATTCCATACTTTAGAGGAGTTTATATGCTGAACACTCTACCAAAACGTCCGAGGAGAAAGGAATGTGGAATAATCAATTTAGATATGTCAACAGGACTCGGCACACATTGGGTAGCATATTTTAAAAACAACAAAGAAATAGAGTATTTCGATAGCTTTATAAACTTACAACCTCCTGCAGAAGTAATCAAATATCTGGGTAAAAATATAAGATACAACTATAATCAATATCAGAAGTTTAATACATTTAATTGTGGTCATTTATGCCTTCAATTTCTTTATGAATTAAATAAAAAAAATTAAATTTAAAATTCCATCATTTATATAAAATTTTGTTTTATTACTTGCAAAATATATATGTATAAAAAAAATTTATATTACTGCCAAATGGGGTATTGGGCATTGGGAATTAAAAACTACTCCACATCCTCCTCCTTATCGAGAAGCAAATTCCGTTCTCCTTGCCTCTGCACCCGGAATGTACCATCTGAGAGGTGGGTGAGCTCCTCATCGGTAAGAGAGTTATACCTATTTGGTAAGAACATGAAGTGGTCCTCCATCTCAATTTTCACTGTTGGACCGTATTTTGTCGTTGTCCTTTGCGCCGAAACGACTCTGTATTTCTTAGAAACATCTAACTCCTTTATATGTATCAAGGACTTGTTGTTTAATGAACTGAATTATTTAATTAAATTTAACGATTCCATTTTGATTTAATGTTCTATCTTTGAGTATTTGAATTGAATTGATATTAAATGTAGATTCGATGAGTCTAAGAAGTTCATGTAGGCTTCTTTCTATTTGCTGTGAAATAGTGAATATATCTATATGTGGAATATTCGTAGAGAGAGGGAGAGAGAGAGATAGATAGAGAAAACAGCAATTCCAATAAAAAATTTGTGTGTATCATTATGAAATTAAAATTTTAATACAATATCAAATAGCCATTCAACACGTTAAGAACTTGACAATGAAATCTGCAGTAGAACAATTTCTTAAGGAATATGAAAGATGTTTAATGCATGAACATAAGGATGCAGTACTATGTTTTCTTCACATGCTTAAAGAAAACGAAGACTTTGGTGTGGAGGATAACAATGATGCCGAACACTTTTCTTGTTGTCCTTGGTACAGCTCAGATTGTATAGAAGGACCAGACACGTGCAGATGCACGATATATAATGTAAGAAAAATCAATGTAATAAATATAATTAATTCATATACGTTTATTTTCAATATCAAAAATTAATAAAAGTACAAATAAAATGTTAATGAAAAATTTCTGGTGTATTTTTAGTTTTTAAAGATTTTATCTAAAAGACGCAGTAAAAAAAAATATCAAACTAAACATATAAATAAATATACATACATATATACGTATGTATATGTTTATATTTTTAACAATTTGCTTCCTTAATAATTATTTATAAGCTAAACAGCTTTATATTTATAACTAGATGTTAAATGATATAGATATACATTTTCAGAAATTTCAACCCTCTTCAAGTTTGTCAATTTCCATCAGTAGCATATCTAATTCATAATGAGGATTAGTTTCCTCGATTTGGTAATGATAATACGCAAATGTATTTATACCATCAGGTTTAATTTTTCTTTTATCATCTTCAAAGCTTAAAATTACTTTTCTTAGTTCGCTAGTATAAATTTGATGTACTTTTGACTTAAATGATAGCATATTATCATATATTATACACTTATTAAACAAACAATTTTTATAATTTGATAAACTATACTTATCAAGAATATATTTCTTTACTCCTTTAGATTTTTTAGTATCATTTTCATATTGAACGCTAAAAGAGTACATTTTAGATCGCAATCCCACAAACTCTTTCATAACCTTTCCACAATTCTCATCCTTCATCATTCCCAACACCTTCTTGTTTAGACGAGGGAAACCATATTTGTTGTCCTCAGGGTAATCAGAAGTATCAAATTCTTGTGTAAGGTCAGTTTTTATATCAATATAAAAGTCGTCAGTTTTTATGGTATATATAAATGAGTCCGTATCCATATAATTGAGGGATAAATTTGATTTGAATTTAGGTTGCATATATCGGTAATGGAAATCATACATTTTCCATTTAGAAAGTTCCAAGACACAAAATCCTAAATATATAGGCTTATTATAATATGTCTTATCTCTATTCATTTCAATTGCAACCATATCGTCCGAAAATACAGATAAACTGTGAAAATTGGATTTACATATCCACTCTTGAGCTCCTAAGCGGTTTCGGTTTGTTCTACTCCAGTTTGTTATTATTCGTACATCTTTTCTTTTGTCCACATTCTCCATGGTTTTGCCATATACTGCGTTATTGAGGAGTTTGAAGAAATTCTTTTCAAAATCATTTTTCGCAACAGCTCTGTGTTGAGTATTTAAATCTATATAACCTTTTAACCATGGAGATTGCTTGAAAGTCAGAACTAAACCATATTCCAAACACTGCTTAAGAACTCTGTAGTGTATAACATAAGAATGCTTCACAGAGAAATCGGTAATCAACTTCTTTTGTCTTGTTCCTAAAGGTCCTTTATTTTCAGGACAAAAAGGTAGATCATTGTGCGAGTCATGTAAATAGGAAGGATATTCTAAGGTTACTTCATATACATAACCATCATTTGAATTATCCTCTATGTATCTAGGATCCAGATTTAGTTCTTCACTTGTCAACCATCTAAATCCTCCATAAGGAAGATACTCCGACATAGCCCAACCGTACAAATTATTTGCATCCAAATATACTAGAAATTCTGAGGGCTTCTCTTTATCAAAATCTTCTAGATACTTGTTATTAGCTTTGGAATACCTTTTAACGCATTGCACAAGTCCACCACGTATGCCTTTTTTAAAGAAATTATACATATCTATATCAGTTAATAACTCTAATTCAATATTTGTATGCTTCAACATAGCATCCCATGATAGTCCTGGAGCAGTATAGTACTGACAAGGATCTAAGTTGTAAATTCCTTTGCAGACACTTCGAAAATTTTCAAATATATCAGTCAATAATAGTACGTCTGATTTCAAATATAATTCCAAATAATCACGGAGAGTTTTGCAATTAAAAGTTTGCCAGACATCTCTGGCGTGAGCGTAATCTTCAATCGAACATTCTTTATTATTGAGTTTGTTAAAGAAGTCTTCTCTAGACGGAAGCCGAGTTTCATTCAGCTTTTTAAAGGAATCAAGATATTCATAAGGAAAAATGCCCTTTTTTCGTATAAGATCAAACTCTGTTTTAGTTTTAAACTGACTCTTAACCGTACAGAAATCATTGTCCGAAAGATTGTTAGCTAAGGATTCTAAGCTGTGAGGCATAAAGCGAAATGTATCAAGAAATCTGAGTTCAAGATTGAATTTCTCGGGCATTTTAATAAATTGTGATAAAGATAATTGTACAATTCTTTATTAAGCGGAATGACTTTCAAACTATTTTCAATTTTACCTAACTCTTTTACGAAAAGATGGGAGTCGTAGCACGAGTAGTTATGAAAATATATTGGTATAAACTTAGGGACTTGATAATTTAAGTTACAACTTTTGTGCGCCGCTCCTCTAAATTTGCCACTTATTTGACAGCGATCTCTCACGCGATCAGCATTTAAATATTTTTCACATATATGACAAATCTGAGAATTTTGAAATGATACTAATTCTTCAGGAGTTAGAGTATCCATGATATTTATTTCTGATAGATAATTATTATATATTTCCTGACAGTCTCTATTTAAATATGTGACGAATTTAACTGAAGCATCTTTTCCTGTATACATTTCTAGCTTATCTAACTTATTATTATGTTTGCATTTAATGTAGTAACTAAATGAACATGGAATATGTTTTTGAATATATTTAGTCTTATCACTTACACTAGTTGAAATTTTTTCTAGGACGCACTCAAAATCTGCGTAAATAACAAAGGGGACATCTATTTTCCTTTGATAGTCTTTGAAATTTAGTGTTGAATTTTCAGGTTTAGGCATCTTGGTTACAATTTTACCACACTCCATTTTGTGTTGAGCCATTGTATATTCTTGATGGGTGTATTGTAAACAGCTATTACAAAATAATAGTTTACTACAATGTTTGGTTGTCTGTCGTTTCAAAAGTCTTAAAAAATAAAATCAATAAATAAATTATACAAATCTGTATATGTAAATATTTTTACTTACTTTGATATATCACTTATAAAGATATAATGAAACCGCTCAGCATTTTCTAATAATATTAAGTTAACATGTTTTTGTTTCTCTTCTCTTGTATTGTAATATGGGCCAACTATTTCATCGGTTTCTTCATCGTAACCAAATACATTTACGCTAATATTGATATTTCTTTCCTCAAATATTCTTATATCATGTAACTTTAAGGGGAAGTTTAAGTATGAAAAATCTATTGTAACATTATTTTGCAAAGTAATTATAGTAGCATTAATATCATCGATGTTGTAAGAGTTGCACCGTTGCTTATGTGTAATTGTTGAAGTAGTTAGAGCTGCTATTAACGCCCACTTGAAGCAGTAACTGTCAGTGTTTTCAATATTGATGCATGCGTAACGATTAGCAAGCTTTGCAGGCGAACTTATCCAATATGAGCCTTTCACCAATGAAGATTTATTAATATTTATTTCCATACGAACAATTCGAATTAATGTCCAACCAGAATCTCTCTCCTGGAATTCTGACATTTTGTTCTGTATTTCATCAATTTGTTTTCCAACAACTTCATTAATATTATCTCCTCTACATAATAAGCTCATTTTTGCTCTATGTGAAATATTTGTTAGTTGTATATCTTCGTCAACAATTTTCATGTATTCACCAATAATTGTAATCATAAACTTTATAATATTATGGTTATGCAAACTGCTTTCAAGTCTTTCCTTCACAACATCTTTGTTATTATCAATAAAATCTTCAAAAATAATATCATCTTTTTTATTGGGAATTCCGTAGATAGCTATTTTATTTTTGAAGGCGCTGTTTATATTATAATATCTAAGTTCATTGTTTTCATTTATAGCTTCAGCTTGTTGTCCATTTCTTAACATTTCATCATCATCGTCAATATTCAAAATATCTATTTCTGCTTCTTCTTCTTCCATCTGTGTGTTCTCATTACTTATTTGAAAAGGCATTTACTTCTGTTAGACTGTTTTCATTCCGAATATTTTGATATTGTTCCTCACGTTCTTCAGAATAATTTGATGAAACGTTAAATTGATGATTGTAAGCCAAAGGATAATGTGGAGGATTGTTATATTGAACATGCTGCAGGGCTGCTGACGACATAGGATATTGTTGTATTTGATTATTTTCTGTTACGTTATAATATAGGGGAGTTGAATGTGGGTGCAAATATTGCATTGGTACATGTTGTTGAGCTGAGATTACGTGTTGTGGAAAAGTGTATGGGTATTGCGGGAAATACTCTATCGGTACATGTTGTTGTTGTTGAGCTGAAATTACGTGTTGTGGAAAAGTGTATGGGTATTGCGGAAAATACTCTATCGGCACATGTTGTTGTTGAGGAAAATGTAACATCGGCATATATTGTTGTAGTTCAGCAGAAATTTGGTGTTGAGGAAAATAATAACCTGATGAATACATATTTAGTTTGTTTGTTTTTTTTTTCTTTTTTAATTTTTCAAATATGTATATCTTTTATTTTTAAAAAGATTACTTCAAACTTGTTCAAATTTGTTTTTTTATTTTTAAAAATATCACTTAAAATTTTTTTTAATTTGTTTTTTATTTTTTAAAAAGTTCACTTCAAAATTTTGAAATTGTACTAAGCAACACAAGATAATCACTTTGATTTATTTATTTTCAATTAGTTTTATATAATAACATAAAAGAAATATGTTGGTTTTAAGAATCTACTTGAACGGTGTTCTTCTTTAAAATACAAATAATGTACTAACTTACAGTAAATAAAATTATGTACTTATAGCAACATATCTTTGGCTTAAAAATTTCGGTAGACAAACCAAAACAAGCAGCTCGAAAGAAATGTCTACGATGCAAAATTTTTACTGAAAAAATAATTCGATAAACTGGAATCATGCTGAAGCAAGCATATGCAGATTGCAAAATTTAATGTAAAGAAATCCAATTTGTAGTTTTGTACATATTGAGTATCAATCGATCTTCTAAAAAAACAAAAAAAAAACAAAAAAAAAAACATCCGGGTTCAAGTACAAACATGTTAAAGTATCCATAGTTTGGCGAATTTAATGTAAACTAGTATTGTTTTGTATGTAGTATGTGAATCAAATAAACTTATTACAAATATATAGGAAGAATATAGAGGGATACGTACATACATATGTATTAAAAAAAAAAACCTAACGTTGCTAAATTTTGTAGCTAAAGAAATTTCTATGTAGTAAACGATTTCAAAGTAAAGGAAAAATTTGTAACAATTTTTATTTGAAAAATGAATCCCGCGAAGACAACACCGCTTTGTACGTTAAAGAAATATAAGGAGATGCTAGAGGGCGATGAGGAGCTGTTCCTAGCCATCGACTTAGAGCAAGAAAATGCATCTGAAATCCATGCAGTTTATGAAAGTATTCTAGAAGGTGATGAGGATGTTTTTTTAAACATAAATACCCAACCATATACACCTCAACCTACAGCTTTAAGAGACAGAGAGGTAATTGAAATAATTGAAGTTAAAGTACTGCCCAACATAGATGTGTTAAGTTTTCTTGCCCTCTATGAAAATACGGATGACCAATTGCTGAAAGAGGCAGCGGAGTTACTGGAAGCAGCAATATTAAATAATTAATATGCAATTATACATTTATATGTATCTTACAAAATTTTTGCAAACAAATGTAATACCTATAGCTATATGTATAAAATAAAAATAAAATAAAAAATTTATATAAAACTACTTACTTACATATGTATATAGTAAAATAAAAATACTACTTTAAAAAAAAAATTTCATCAATTTAATAATTATACTAAAGTCAAAAGAGCAGGCGAACAAACGTAAAGTGTTGATGGGCAACATTTTATATAAAAATAAACATACCGACGTACATGCATACAAATGTACGTATTCGAATACTCATAGATTTAATATGTATAAACAAATTTCATCAGCATGTCCACCAAAGACGTAAAGAATGAACGGTCATTAAAAAAACAAAAGCATGATCAACCGTAACAAACATACATACACGTGCATATGTACATTTGAAAAATTCTCACAGTCAAACAAATATTCTGCAACTAAATCTTTTATACTTAAGCTATGTACAGACGGTTGTCAGATCTTATAATATTGCCAGTAAAATGTGCTCAAAATTTCTTACAACCGTGTGAACTGGCAATTTTTGTCAGACGTCGTTGCCAGAAAAATCATTGTCAGTCCATTGCAAGACTAGCAGCTGACAACAAATTGTCAGACATCTTACAATCGTGTGAACACATTGTAAAATTATTGCCAGCTATTTGTCAGACATTTTAATATTGTCAGATGCGCGAAGTTCGTGCATTATTTATATGGGCAACACTGTACACGCTTGATTTTAAAGAAAATATATTTAATAAAATATATGCAGCCAAAATCATTGCAGTTGCTTCTTTATGGTCCATAATAATTAATATTTTCACTTTTTACATTTAACACCACCACAAACGATTGATATTTAACAATTTCTAACAAGCGCTTTGAGTCTGGCAACGCATAATAATGTCTGGCAATTTTTGCATATGACAACCGTGTGAACTTACAATTTTTTTGCTGACGATTTTGTCAGCTGATTTTATTGTCATACAATCATCTAGCAATAAATTGTAAGATTTCCTGACAAATTTGATACAACCGTGTGAACTGTCAATCTGCCATACACTTGCAATTTTTGATTGTCAGTACAATGTCAGCACATTGCTAGATCTAACAATATTGTAAGATCTGACAACCGTGTGTACATAGCTTTAGCAACACAACTGGAAATTTAATCGATCAGACGAATATTTGTTTCTAAGGAGAATTTAAAAAAACATTATCATGTTATTACATTTGTTTGTAGATTTATATGTGCGTATGTACATATGCATGTACATACATATGTATGTATGTAAGTATATCAAACAAAACTTAAAGACAAAATTTATATGTCCAGCAGAACCATGCACAAAAAATTTATGCATAATTTCACATCAACCACTTGACAACAAATTTCATGTAAACAAATAACGAAAAACTTTTAGGGACAACATAGAAGCAATCTCCAGCATGCATACTTCACAAAATTTAATGTAAACAAATATTTATTCGTATGTCAGAATGTATTTATGTATGTAAGTATGCATGTATATCAGATGTGTATTTTATTAACACAAAAAACCTACATACATAATTACAAATTATTCTCTTGCAAAATCATTACTTGACAACAATTCTTTTCTTCATTTCATTTTTTTAAATCATTAATACGACACCGACTACAAGAGGCGATCTCAACAAGGACAGACGAACAAGCGTACAGCATAGATCGATGGATAAATGCCATTACACACAAAACACACACGCACACATTTAATATAAACAAAACATATCACCAAGCATCAAACTACAAGAATTCACACGGACAGACAAGCACCCAAAAACTAACGCGCCACCGACAGCCTCCAAATATAAACAATCAAACTGAAATCAATACGCCTCACAGACGGACGAAACACAAACACATAAAACACATGTAAAAAAACACCAAATATAAACACACACACTTCAAACGAAACCGACACACCCATTAATTTTTTACGACCTCCTAATTGGCTAATTAACATCTTTTTTATTACCCCATTAAAATTAATTGGTCCCACGCATACACTATTCAACTACTAATATCTAAGTGGATATGGTCAAAACGATTATCAGGAACATCCATTTTGTTCGGAGTGAAACGATTATGTCTAGAAATTTTCGATCTTTGGCAAGATATGCAATTTTTAGACCAACTGATTATTTGCTTTCTCATGTTAGGCCATACGTATTTTGTGCGTATTTGTTGTAGACTGGATTTGCCGCTTGGGTGTGAGAGGTTATGGATGGAGTTGAAAACTTGTAATCGATGTTTTTCGGGGACATACGCACGTAAAACACCAGTTGAAATGTCACAATGTAGTGATGTTGAGCCAAACTGAATAATTTGAAGTTTTAAAGAACTTTTACCATCCGCCAAAGCTTTCAACTCTTCATCATCTTTTTGCGCTGCTTGAAGTTCATCCAAGTTAATATCTGATGGCATTGAAATTGCACTAAGACGAGAAAAAGCGTCCGCCACTGCATTGTCAGAGCCTGCCAAATAAACTATTTCAGTCGTGAACTGCGATATAAAATCGAGATGTCTCAGCTGTCGAGGTGAAGCCTTTTCAGGTTTTTGCGAGAACGCATAAATAATTGGTTTATGATCAGTCCTGATCACGAAATGACGTGCATCTAGGAGATGTCTAAAATACTTTATGGCGTCATAAATTGCGAGTAATTCCCGGTCGTAAGTACTATAATTTGTTTCTGCTCTTGATAGCTTACGAGAGAAAAAACCAAGCGGTCTCCAAATGCCGTTGGCTTCCTGCTCTAGGACAGCTCCTATAGGAGTATCAGAAGCATCTGTGGTGAGAATAAGATCCGAGTTTGGCGCTGGATGAGCTAACAAAAATGTTTCACTAAGACTTTGTTTACATTTTAAGAATGCATCTTCGGCTTCGAGTGTCCACGGTACCTTTCTCTTGTCGCTCTTTTTTGAGTTTGTAAGGAAATTGTTCAATGGCGCCTGAAGTTGAGCAGCATGAGGAATACATCGGCGATAATAATTTATGACACCAAGGAACCTACGAAGTTCGCATATGGTTTCGGGCTTGGTATAATTTACTATGGCAGTGACTCGATCAGCCGGTGGTCGTCAACCACTACCATTGATGACAAAACCTAGAAATTGTACTTCAGATTGACCAAAATGGCATTTGTTCACATTGATTGTCAACCCGTTTTTACGAAGACGATCAAAAACCTCTTGCAAATGGCGTTTATGTTCCTCAACAGACTCAGACATGATAATTATATCGTCGATGTAGCAATATACAAACTCAAGACCTCTCAATACCGCATCCATGAACCTCTGAAATGTCTGAGTGGCATTCCGTAAGCCGAAAGGCATGAATAAGAATTCAAACAGTCCAAAAGGAGTGCAAACTGCGGTCTTCTGAATGTCCTCGGCAGCCATCGGTATTTGATAGTGGGCCCTAACCAAGTCAAGAGTTGAGAAAATTGACTTACCATGCAAATTTTCAGCAAAATCATTAATGTTGGCTATAGGGTACCGGTCTGGAACAGTAGATGCATTGAGTTTCCGGTAATCGCCGCATGCTCGCCAACCACCAGTTTTTTTAGCGACCATGTGAATAGGGCTGGCCCATGAACTTTTTGAAGGGCGACATATTCCCTGGTCTAGCAAAAATTCGATTTCGGCCCTTGCTGCAGTAAGTTTATCACCAGACAATCTTCGTGGACGATCGGCTACTGGCCCGCCTGTAGTTTCTATGTGATGAACTATACTTTCCTCAGAATTTGGTTTACGTGTTACAGCTGTTGTTGTTGTTGTGATATCTATGAAATCTTTAAGTAAAGATGAAAACGGGTTTAATGTTTTCGGAAACAATGTTGAAATACTAAATTCATTCGTTTTGCGAATTTCGCCTGTTGTTGCCAATTTTGTTGTATTGTCAATCAAGCGTTTATTTTTAAGATCTACGAGTAAATCGTAATAACTTAAAAAGTCAGCCCCAAGTATTGGCGATTGAACTTCAGCAATGATGAAGAGCCACTTAAGTTCGCGACGTAGCCCTAGATCTAGTTTAAAAACGCAGTTACCATAGGTACGTATTTCACTACTATTTGCAGCGAGTAGTCTTATTGTTGACGGTGTTAATGACGCTTTGACGAAGGAAGGGGGTACAACTGATACCACTGATCCTGAATCGACTAGAAAACGAGATTTGGTTGATTTATCGAAAATATGTAGACGATTCTCTTTGATGAGGTTAACATCCCTGCTGCCGCCAACCTTTTTGACTGACGACAGCCTCATTAGTTTTCCGGCTTGGAATTAAAACGTGTACAAGTAGGGTTGCAATGTTGGGCTGCATCGCCAAATTTTTTATGGTACCAGCATAGCTGAGTACCACCCTCATTTCGAGACATTCTTGACCGGCTGCTGGATCGGGAGCGTTGTTTATTATAATTTCCCTTATCTAATTGTATTTGCATTTTTTCGACCTTGTCTGTTAAATTTCTTATTGCATCACACATATCCGAAATTGATGTAGAGGGGGCAACAGCTTCTATAAAATTGCTTGCTTCGTGTTGTGAATTTGCTGATACTGCATATACATTGTTGTTGCAATTGGCCTCTAGTATTTTGTCGGCCATTTCAGCTAGCTTTTCCAAATTTTCTTCTTGCCACACCGTTAAGAGAGGACGAATAGAATCTGGCATCTGGCCGAGAAATAATGTGCGAATTATAGCTTCGTTACCTTTACCAGGAGCTAAACGTTTCATATGGGACAATATTTCTGATGGCTTCATACCTGCTGTTTCTCCGCCTTGTAGTAAACGTCGCAATTTTGATTCCGATGACTCAGAAAATTTTGAGACAAGTCTGTCTTTCAGCTCGGCAAATTTGTTATCAGAAGGAGGATTTGTTATTAAGTCCTCAATACACAAAAGTATTTCGTCGTCAAGGCGAACTGTGACAAGATCAAATTTGTCTGCATCTGATGTAATGTCACACAACGAAAAAGATCTTTCAATATGTGCAAACCACAAGTGGGGATTAAATTTGTTAAACTTTGGTATGTGGACCTTTTGAAGATTCGATCTTGATCCACCAGTTGAATTTCCTTGAGACTCACGAAGCGAATTTAATTCACGCTGTAACGTCTGCATTTGAGCTAAAATGCTTTCCATCTCTGCGATGTCAAGACTATCGGTTTCAAAAAATTCCTCGCTAGATGATTCCTCTTTGTATGTGGCTGTACCTCGTTGCCTTAAATTGTAAGGCTCTCTACTCATTAGCAAATTTATTGTTTGAGCAAAATCTTTAACTTGTCCGAAGAAAAACGTTGATTTCAAAAACCACGCGACTGCGCTGCTTCCAAGAAAAAATTTTTCGACTGCGTTAAACTACAATTTGATTTCAGGAATACGTGTCCTTTATCGGGGTCACCAATGTAGTTTGTGTAGTAATAAAACACTGAATTATTATTTATACTACTCTTTATTTAAATTATGTAAATTGCGGATCTAATTAATTGAAAACAATTACAGGATTAAAAGGCTGCAGCTGTAGAAGCAAAAATCGCACGCGGAGTCAATGTCTGTTTTCTTCTGTCTCTCTTGCCAGATTGTTTGTTTTGCCAATTAGGCAGCTTCGGTGCTGCCACATATTTTTGCTTTGATTTTTTGTAACATTACCATTTTCTCCTCTTAAATGAACAGTAAGTGGCTTAGCTATTGTTGCATAGTTCCTTACAAACTTACGGTAGTAACCTGTCATTCCTAGAAAACCTCTAAGTTCCTTTAAGTTTTGTGGAATGGGCAGCTTATCTATTGCTTCGATTTTTTCCGGATTTGTTGAGATTTTTCCATGCTTAATTACATGTCCTAAGTATTCTACTTCTGTTTGAAAAAACTTACTTTTCTCCCTGGATATTCTTAAAGTTGCTTTATTTAGGGCTTCGAAGATAATTTCAATATGTTTCATATGCTCATCAGCCGATGATGAATATATTAAAACGTCATCAATATAGACATAGGCAAATTTTCCAATATAATCGCGAAGTATTTCATCTACGCATCTTTGAAAAATGGCAGGTGCATTTTTTAAACCGAAAGGCATTCTTTTGTATTCATAATGTCCACCTAATACAGAGAAAGCTGTCTTTTCCTGATCAGAGTCTTTAATTTTTATTTGATGGAATCCTGATTCCATATCCAGTGTCGTAAATAGCGAAGCCTGTCCTAAATTTTGCAGTACTGTGGTAATATCTGGTATAGGATATCTGTCTGCAATTGTGTTTTTATTTAGCTTTTGAAAGTCTACGACCATTCTACGCTTGGGTTGACCAGATTCGTCTAAACCTTTTTTAGGGACTGTCCAAATCGGTGAGTTAAAAGGGCTATTACTTTTTGAAATGATACCCTCATCAAATAATCTTTTAACTTCCTTATTGACAAATTCATTGTCAGCTATTGGGTATGGGTACTGTTTTGTATAAATGGGATCTTCTGTCACAGTTCTAATTTTCGCATCTAGCAGATTTGTAAAAGGTAATGGCCCAATGCCATTGTTTTCTTCCATTAACTCATCTATTCTTCTTCTATAAATTTCATATTTTTCATTAACTAAATAATTAAGTTTAACTGTTTCTTCTGCCCCTAATTTAAGTATCATTTTATCTAAATCTATTTTTCCTTTTAATGTCCTTAATCCTTTGTGACCCAATAATATATCAAAATCTTTTAATTCATTTGTTTCATAAAAATCTAATACTTTGTTAAATATTTTAGCAGCTTGTTTCTTTTTCAAAATGGATGTACCGTGAATTGAATAAACCTTAAGATTTTCTTTTCAATTTTCTGATTCGCCTAACTTAATAATTGAATTTACATAATTATGGGTTGCGCCTGTGTCAACTAGTACAAGATAGTCTCTATTACCATCTGACAAGGTGAGACAAAGCAACCTGTATCTTAGTTTAAATGCTTAAAAGGATTTTTTCCTTTATTACTTACAATATTTGATGAGTTTCCGATTTCAACATACATGTCATCTTTGTCATCTTCCATGCATAGGTTGTTCGTTCTCATAGTTTTTCGTTGCTGATAGTTGCCACTGGATTCTCGTTGCCTTTTAGCTATATTGGAGTTGTAAGTACCTTGTTGGTTGAAGCTCGATTGTTGATGGTTATATCGTTGTTGTTGTGTTGATCTGTTGTTGATCCAAGGTTTTGATACAGACTGTCGAGTATTTCCTGATGATATATCCATTGTTTCTGGACGAGTATAATTCTGTTGATGATGATGTTCATGTTGTTTGAGTATTGTCATATTCGGACGCCTTTGAAATTCTTGTCTAGGTTGATCCTTTTGACGAGAATATCCTTCCTGCCTAGGTTCTTCATAACTTAGATTTAGTCGCCTGTGTTCGTTATCATGCTCAATTGTCCTTGCGATTGCATATGCATGTTCTAAATCTTTAATTTGATTACCATATAGAGTGGATCTTATATAAGAGTTTTTTATTCCATCCTTAAATACTCTAACTGCTTCCTGAACAGCTTCGTTCATCATTATTTCAACTGTAGTGTCTGGATAACCAGACATTGACAACTTTGATGCTATTAATGTTAATGATTTGTTTATATCATCATGATATTGCGAAAGGGTTTTGTTCCCTTGTGTTATTCTTCTTAGTTCGTCTTGTAAAACATAGAGTGGTCGTTGGTCTGCATACGTATAATCCAGACGATTTTTTATGGCTTCCCAGTTAAATATAGTATTGTGGTTAATTAAGACGTCTGAGGCTGGACCTCTAATTTTTGTCTTTACAATAGATAGTGCCTCACAATATCTGTTTGATGCCTCGTGCTGCTTAATACTAACCATCAGTCTACACACATCTCCCCTCCATGATCTGTATTCAAACTGGTTACCCGTGAATTCAGGCAGTGCTTTGAATATATCCAAGTTTATTTCACCCGGTGAGTTATACGTCATACCAATGGGATGCAGAGGTTGTATTGCGACTGGAGCCAGAGGATTTATTGGCAGTTGACTCACTTTATTTTCGAGTTGCTGGTTCTTTGAGACCAAGTTTTCTATGGTCAATTGCATTAGTGCAATTTGTTGTGTTAGTGCTTCCATACTGTTTAGTTGATTAGTCGTTGGTTCCTTTTCCATTTTTTTCTGTTGTTATCGAAATTAGCTTGCCTTCCCTTCGACATAAGTATTTTAGTCTTCTCTATTTTTTCTAGAGCACAAATTTTCTTTATCGTGGTCAGAGTTCACAAGTTAGACCTTCCTTTGCCTAAGTTGTGCTTCACTAGAGTCTTTGGGTTACTTTCCAAGAGTCAGTGTTTGTTATTTTGTGGTCCTTATTAAGAATAGCTTTCCCAGATTTGCTCTTCGGAGAATAACAATATGTTAGTCTCCTGGCAGGATCGCCAGTTAAGGTTCTCACACATTTCTTGAGTAAAAAAAAAGAAAATAAAAATATCTTTTTTTAACGACAAGCGTTCGTCTTTATTTGGTATATTTCCTTAAAAACTACTAACTTACAAAATGTTTCTTAAGGACTATTTATACTACTTGTACTTATCATATTCTTATCTTTAAGCGTGTTTATTTATGTATTAGTAACCCTTCAGTTAGTAATGATTCTTTGTTACAAAAATGTGTTTATTTATAATTAGTGTTAAGGTTGCTGTTAAATTCTAGGTACATAAACCAAGAATTTGTTTGGTGTCACAAGGTACTTGGGACCATGTAACAAAGAAAGGTGCAGTAAAACAAGTCAATTTGTCTACTACGCTATGTCTGTATTTTTCTTCTATATTTATACAAAATATTATAGCTAACTAAACTTATACGCTAAATAATTAGGTCACTTATTAATGCAAGGTAAAAAGAAAATAACTAAAAATGCTGAATTTGTAAAGTCGCTGACCACTGAAGACATTGAACTTATGTTCTTTATTTTGGTCATTGACTGGTGTTGAATAAACAAAAAAAACTTATTGGTAATATGACTACACATGTGTATGCATGGGTGTATGTTATGCTGTGACTGCAATATGATTATTCGGTCACTAACCATTAATGCATTGCACTTATTGTTTATGTTTTTTTATAAACAAATAATTGCAAATGCATTTACATACATACACATGTGTTTGGATGTTTATGAATTTAATTTTAATGAGTTGAATAATTATGATGAACTTAATTTAAGGGTTGCCAACATTCTCCCCCCGTTGAACCATGTAATGTTCAAATACTGCCGCTGCACTTCAGGTATCTTGTAGTTCGATAACGTATTTCGATGGTGAGCTTTGTCGAGGAGTTGGAGTAGGTATCGCTTCGGGTTGGTCCTTCCTTCTACAAGATGATCGGTTTTTCCAGACCAGATAAAGGACAACTAAGGCGAAAGCTAAGCTGAGCGTAAAGTAGCTTATTGCTTGATGGTGCCGATTTTTGTTGTTGATGAGTTTATGCAGTTGTGACATGTCGGCCTCCTGAAGTTGGGCTTGTAGCTCATTTAGTTGATCAGTATGAGTTTGTAGAACCTGCCGCGTGCTGTTGAATATTGTTATAGGCTCACTTATGTTTGTCAGAGCATTAATATTTTTGAAACGGAAGTACGATGTTTGGATGTTACTGGATACGTCATAGTGTCCCCGAACGGTGACATCGGCTGTCTTTAGAATACAGGTTGGTTCAATCTGAAGTATACCAGAACCGTGCAATGTGAATTGCATTATTTCAGTTCCACAAACAGCATAAACTTCAGTGCTATTTATTGTGGAATAAATCCATTTGTTTTTGTTGTGTAGTTGTATCCAAACGCCTTGTTCTCTTGATGTAACTAGCTTGCAATTTCTAGCAGGTTTTTGATTAAAAAAATTAATTTCGCAGGACGAAGCCATTGATCCTTTTCCGACGGTTGATTGTTTATTGTCGAAGATAAAGACATCGTTGAGCCGGAATGAATTTGTTATATCATCATTCGACAGTGGAATGTATTCATCTCTGAGTGAATTAATTGCCAGATACGGTTTCTCCGGTACTATGACAAAAAGTGTGCCGTTCCTGTTTGAGGGAACTCCAAATATCTTTAAGAGTTCAAAAGGTTGTTGGTCGATCAATGGTAATTTGACCTCAAAGATGACCTTGTTTTCTGTGACTCCTGCCTTAGTTCGCATAAGTTTGTAAAGTTGAATCAAGTCGGTTTCTTTGACGGGTAGGACTCGCGACACTGGTAAATGTGTCTTGATCACGTTTAGTTCTCTCTGAAGCTGATTTGGTGATAAAAGAGAAGGACTAATTCTACCATGATGGGAGTCCGTTAAGACGTTTATTATTTCAGCTTCAATTCGGCGGAGTCGCGTTGCTGTTAAAATCAGCTCACTAGATAGAAATGTTGTTAAATATGCGATCTTTAATTGATGCTGGTCGTCCGTTACTCGATTTTGTAGCCTTGTTATTTCATTTTGTGTTTCATTTAACCTTGACTGCAACGAAAGTTCTGTTTCTTTGATAATATTAAGAGTAGAATCAATTATGGATGTTTGATTTCGTAGTAATGAGTAAAGATGCTCTCTGCCCGTTTCTGCTTGGCGTATCGTGTGTTCCATTTCGGTGGCATAATCAGAGTCGAGAACACCAAAGAGGCTTCTTGCTACGTTCCCGATGATGTTGAGGGCACCTCTACGCGAACGACCAGACATGATCACGTTCTCATCTTGTATCAGATCGGCCTGAAGCTGTTTTAGGTTGCTTATGAAATCGTGACACATGTTTGCTTGTGGAGAAAATTTGCAAAGATTGGAAAACGTCTCCAATGCGGTTGAAAATGCTTTAACTTCTGATCGGAATGGAACAAGATCGTAATACACCATTATTTTCCATTCTGCAGTGATTGTTCTTGCTGTGCCTATCCCTTCAAAATACAGGCCGGGATCCTTGCTGAATACCTCAGAATTTATTGGTTTGCCGAGAACAGCAGGGAGTAAGAGAAGGGTGAGCAAGGTTGTGTATAGTAAGCTGCAGCCAACAGATTTAGGTCGCTTGGTGGGAGACGAGTCTGGTTCGGGTGACCTCTTTAAGGTTTTGTTTGCAGGTTTCTCATTTGTTTCCTCATTCATTTCCTCATTTATTAAGGGGGCCAAGCGATGAATAGCAAGTGACTTAATACCTGATGACGTTTTGACCTTGACTACTCGTACGAAGCCATCATGACCCTTGCAGATATTTACTATTCGACCAAGGGGCCATTTCATGACTGGCACATTGTCTTCTTTGATGATTACAAGTTGACCTTCTTGAACGTTTGATGAAGCTGTTCTCCACTTATGTCGTTGTTGTAATTCTGAAAGGTATTCTTTTGACCATCGATTCCAAAAGGCATGTTGCAAGTGAGACACTAGTTCCCATCTTTTCTCGAGTGATGACGTTGGCTCTTTTGCCTGTCTGTCGAATTGAGCGGTTAACGGTTCTCCTATTAAAAAATGGCCTGGTGTTAGGGCCGTTAGATCATTCGGATCTGATGACATTGGTGTTAGCGGTCTTGAGTTCAGAATGGCTTCCACTTCTATTACAACCGTTTCCAACTCCTCATGGGTCAGAGAAGCCTCGGCGGTCGTTCGAAGAAGTAAGTGTTTGGCTGATTTCACGGCAGCCTCCCATAGACCTCCAAAATGGGGAGCTCTGGGTGGGATGAACTTAAATTCTATTCCTTCCTTGGAGCAGGCATTTTCTATTTTTTCTTGGGAACTGGAACTGAATATAGCTGTCTTAAGCTCTTCAAGTTTGTTTTTAGTTCCAACAAAATTTTTTGCATTGTCGGAGTACATCGTTTGGCAGCGTCCATGGCGAGAAATGAATCTTTTCAATGCCCCTATGAATGCATCAGTGGTCAAATCAGTAACTACCTCCAAGTGTGTCGCCTTGGTGGCAAAGCAACAGAATACTGCAATATACTCCTTATGAGGGCGCTTTCCTCTGAGCTTATAATGTACCCAGAAAGGGCCACAGTAATCTACCCCAGTTGTGATGAATGGTCGACCTGGGCTTATTCTGCAACTTGGTAAATTGCCCATTATTTGATTGAACATTCGTGGCTTAGCTCTTGTGCAACGTATACACTGATGGACCACAGATCTTGTCATTGTTTTCCCTTTCAGAATCCAAAACCTTTGTCGTGCTGTAGCTAGTAATTGCTGTGGTCCACAATGATGATTTTCATTATGTAGGTTTACCAGGATCAGCCTTGCAATAGGATCGTTATATGGTAACACGAGCGGATGTTTGGCGTCGTATGACAGTTCTGATGCTTCTAAACGCCCACCTACTCTTATTAGTCCTGCTTAGTCTAAGAAAGGGCACAAACTTTTAAGCGGACTTGCTCCTTCGACTATCTGAGACCGTTGAAGTGTTTTCAATTCTTCTGGGAAATCAGATTGTTGCATTGCTCGCACTATGATGTGAAAAGCATTCTCCAGTTCAATGGCAGTGATGCGACTTCCAGTTTGGGTTGAGGTTTTTCTGATTATCTGAGCGAATCTTAGTACATAGGCTACAGTGTGTTGAAGGAAGATAAATGAATTTCTGTGGTTGATGCTGTAAACCCAGTCTTCGACGTTGGATGATGCTGCAGCAGTCACGATTTGAGTCTTCATCTTAAACTCCAAATTGATAGCGTTCTGAGCGTTCTTTTTAAATGGTCCCGGCCAGATACATTCTTGGCCATGCAAGAATGGAGGGCCATAGAACCACAAGTTCAAGCTTGGTAGTTTTTCTGGAGTTACGCCTCTCGAAATGAAGTCAGCTGGGTTTTCCTTTGATTTGACGTGTCGCCATTGACAATTGATGGTTATGTCTTGTATCTTGCTGATTCGGTTAGCCACAAAAGTCTTGAGTGATGAAGACGCTGAATTTATCCAATATAAGACAATTTCTGAGTCAGACCAAAAGAAAATCTGTTTGTCGTCGTACCGTAACTCCCTTTTTACTTTGTTGGCTAGTTCTGCTCCTAGAAGTGCTGCGCAAAGTTCCAGCCTTGGTAAGGATAACCTTTGGAGAGGCGCAATTCTGGACTTGGAGCACAACAGTCGGACTATTATTCCTCCATTTTTGAGCTTGGATCGAACGTAGACTGCTGCTCCATAAGCCCTTTCTGATGCGTCTACAAATACGTGCAATTGGACGTGCGAGGCTATTTGACCATTGAAAACATGTCGTGGTATAGGAGTGTTGTCTAATGTGTTTAGTGACTTACGGAAATCAAGCCATTTCGTTGTGAGATCTTTAGGGAGTTCCTCACCCCAAGATCTTTTACCTACCCACAGTTGTTGAATGAATATTTTGGCTAAAACCACGACTGGGCCTGCAATACCCAAAGGATGGTAGATTCGTGCCACATCTGAGATGACAGATCGTTTTGTTATGCTTGAGGTTGGCTGAATATTTGCCTTTAGGTAAAATTGATCCGAAGATGGGCTCCATATTAGTCCCAGTGCCTTGATTGATGCATTTTCAAAATCAAGGTTGACTTCTTGATCTTCTTGTGGAATATCTTGGAGTAGATGGCGATGGTTTGCACACCATTTACGTAATTTGAAACCAGCTTCCTTGAGCAAGTTTGTTAGTTGGGATTGCTTTTCCTTAGCTGTTGCTAAACTATTTGAACCGCTTATTCCGTCATCAACGTAGAAGTCCTGGCCCAAGATCGTTGCACCCAGCGGATATTTGTCCATACGAGTGGCTAGCCTTTGTACATTTTTTCAATGTCTGTGGTAAAGACAAATCTGGGCAAACGGAAACGTAGAAGCATTCCGAAGAGGTCCCCCTGCACGGTTGGACCTGTAAGTAAAATGTCGTTTAATGAACGATCTGTTGATGTTTTTGCCGATGCATCAAAAACGACTCTGAGCTTAGTTGTGCTACTTTGTGGACGCAGAATGCAATGATGTGGAATGTAGTAACGTGGGCCGTAGAGAGGTTTTGGGTCGATTTGAGTCATGTGACCAAGATCTTCATATGACTTCATGAAGTCCTTGTATTGTGTTTCGAGCCTTTCATCTCGTCTGAATCGTCGTTCCAAAGTACAAAATCTGGAATATGCTGTTGGTTCTGATTCGCCAAGTGCTGCCGCGTCTTCAGATAAAGGTAAACGAACAACAAATCTTCCATTGGGATTTCTGGTTGTGGTTTGAATAAAGTGAGTTTCACATGCTTGTTCAGCGGCTGTATAATTGCTTTCTGTAGGAACATCTTCAACCTTCCAGAATTTTTCAATTAGTTCGTCAGTTGACACATCCTCTTCACTTAAAACTGCGCATATCGCTTCAGTTGTTCTGCCTTCCGATACTCTGCCACTGGCGATCCATCCAAGTTTTGTATTCAACAATATTGGAAGATTATCGGCCAACTCTATTTTCCCGTTTTGCATAAGACTGAAAAAGCATTCGGCGCCTAGGAGAATATCCACCTTTCCTGGTTGGTCGAAATATGGGTCAGCTAAGTGTACATTTGGGATGTGCCAATTTGAAATGCCAATTTGTTGATTTGGTTGTGGAGGGATGATTGTAGGTAGAACAAAAGCGTCTAAGTTGGTTGCAAAATTGTTATTTCTGGCTTGCAATTTAACATTTATGCGCCTTGTGACCCTTCTTCGTGCGTTTCCAATACCATCAATGCATAAAAGGGCTTCAGGTGAAGATAAAGACAATCTTTTTACGACACCCTCGGATACTAGATTTACCTGAGACCAGGAATCCAATATTGCTCTAAATTCTCCTGAATTTCCGTTGGCCGCTGTTAACCTTACTCTTGCTGTGGCGCGACGGCGGGTTGTTTGTGGCAGCTTATGTAACAGTCACATTAGTAGTGTTAGGTGCAATATCTGTTTTCCGTATATCATTTGAGTGCTGATCTGCGTTTTGACTTAGCCATGTTTTGATGAATTGTGTGGTTTGGAATTTGAACCTAAATGCAATAATGTATTATGTTTTTGTTAAATTTTTTGCAAGGTCTTGATGTGCAGGTTTTCGAACTGTGATCAGCTCTGAAACAGTTTACACACAGTCTTTGTTGTTGTACCCAGCTTAGCCGCTTTGCTTGTGATAGTTGTAGAAATTTCTGGCAATGGAAGAGTCCGTGGTCGCCGGCCGTGCATAATTGACAGGAAACATATTGTTCATTGGCAGTGGTTGCAGATGATGACACAACCTTTGGCGGATTGATTCCATTGATTGAAACTCAAATTCCAAAAATTATAAAAACTCAGATAGAACTGACACGTTCCTTGGATTGGTTAACGATTGTTTGAAGCCAACATACACTCCTTGGTGGTGTCATGAAGAGGGTTAATCGCTGAAGCAGATGACGTAGATGCAGGCTGATCAATTAATTTCTCTACCAGGTTTGCCACAAGAACTCTTTTATTGTTGTAGCGGTCCTTGAGTGTTTGCCAGGCAGTGGCATAATTTGTTTCTGATAATGACAACTGACTTATTAGACGTTCAGCATCGCCGGATAAGTTACTTTTCAAATACCACATTTTCTGAATAGCTGGTATTGGTTGCTTGTCTACCATTTCAGAAAATAAGTCATGGAATTGACGCCATTTCAGGTAATCCCCACTAAATTGAGGTATAGTTAAATTTGGCAGTTGTAACGACTTGACTTTACAACTGTTTGTCATTAATTCTGGTGCTGCTGTTTGAGTGTGCATACCATTCGGTTGAAGGTTGTCTGCCTGCACGAAAAGATTAACTAGAGTTTGCTGCATCAAATCATATAACGCTTCATATTCATTCTGATCAAGTCCATGCGCAGCTGGAATTGTAAACTGCTCATGAACTTCATCATATAGAATTTCTATTTTCTCCCATAATTTCTTTATGTTACTTATGTTCAGGTCAAAAAACTGTTTTGGTTTATCCTCTTTGAATGTCAATGAATTTAATTAATAGCCGTTTCAGAGCTGCTAAACGCATATTTAATTTGCGGATGATGCCAGGAGTACTATTAGGATCGTCAGGCATCGGTGTAAATGCTTGTGCTTTAGTTGTAGCCTTCGAAATTCCGCTGGACCTAGTGGGAGCTTCAGGTTGATCTTTAGGTTCGGCCCTAAGACGTAAAGTTTCCTTATTAAATATTTCCAAGTATTCCTCGGCTATTTTTTGGATTTTGTCATAATAGCTCTCCGCGAAGTAGTCTAATTTCATTGGGTCATCGCAATCTTCCCGAATATCCGAATCCGTGTTTTGAAATTTATCCCAACACTCCTGAAGACTTCTCGAACGTTCCTCGAAGTAAGCCGCTGTTTTTCTTTCAGCTGGGTCTTTTTTGAAGTTTCTTATTATCTTCTGGATATCTTCGCCCGTTGAGATTTGAAGGTCCAATAATTTTTTAATTGTCTCCATTTTTACCCAGATTATTTGTTATAAAAACGTTTTGTATCACCAATGTTAATCAATCAATTGTCCTGTTAAGGTGCTTGATCGCTCAGGTAGCGTGTTGAATTTAGCAATGAGTGCTTACAAGATCCTTACCGCTGGTGGGTGGAACTTGAAGTTCAGAACTGTTTTGGGTCACCAATGTTATGGTGCTTGATCGCTCAGGTAGCGTGTTGAATTTAGCAATGAGTGCTTACAAGATCCTTACCGCTGGTGGGGGGAACTTGAAGTTCAGAGCTGTTTGGGGTCACCAATGTTATGGTGCTTGATCGCTCAGGTAGCGTGTTAAATTCAGCAATGAGTGCTTACAAGATCCTTACCGCTGGTGGGGGGAACTTGAAGTTCAGAGCTGTTTGGGGTCACCAATGTTAAGGTTGCTGTTAAATTCTAGGTACATAAACCAAGAATTTGTTTGGTGTCACAAGGTACTTGGGACCATGTAACAAAGAAAGGTGCAGTAAAACAAGTCAATTTGTCTACTACGCTATGTCTGTATTTTTCTTCTATATTTATACAAAATATTATAGCTAACTAAACTTATACGCTAAATAATTAGGTCACTTATTAATGCAAGGTAAAAAGAAAATAACTAAAAATGCTGAATTTGTAAAGTCGCTGACCACTGAAGACATTGAACTTATGTTCTTTATTTTGGTCATTGACTGGTGTTGAATAAACAAAAAAAACTTATTGGTAATATGACTACACATGTGTATGCATGGGTGTATGTTATGCTGTGACTGCAATATGATTCTTCGGTCACTAACCATTAATGCATTGCACTTATTGTTTATGTTTTTTTTATAAACAAATAATTGCAAATGCATTTACATACATACACATGTGTTTGGATGTTTATGAATTTAATTTTAATGAGTTGAATAATTATGATGAACTTAATTTAAGGGTTGCCAACAATTAGGTATTTTTCTTAGAGTAGATATTGTTATCAGTTAGCACATGTGTTTGGGTATTATTATTCCTAATTGCTTACTTACTGTTTACAAAATTAGATATTTTTCTTAAAGTATATATTGTTATCAGTTAGCACAAGTGTTTGGGTATTATTATTCCTAATTGTTTACTTACTGTCTACAAAATTAGATATTTTTCTTAAAGTATACATTGTTATCAGTTATGATTCAATGCTGGACTTTGTATGTCTGTCTATGTCTTGTAATTACGTTTGTAAATATAATATAATTTTGTTGTTGTATATAAGATACGACATCTTAACTCGCGCTGTTAATATCAACATTTTTCCCATGTTTTGCACCTAAGGATATGAAAAATTCACCTACTTTTTTTAATCCGGAGTCTTCAACTATTCGGAAAGGTCTGCAATTTACACTGGTCAATAAAATGTAGCACTTATGTTTGACTAAATTCGATGTTGACTTCTTATTGAATTTATAAACATTTCCGACAACCAACAATATTATCAATCTCCTGTCCCAATTCGTCTTCAATTTTCCCAAAAATGTTCCACACATTGGTCCTCCCTCTTTTGTTATTAAATTTATACTCTCCAGTCAAAAGCCTAGATTTAATAGTGGAATTACTAAACAGTAGAACCATTTATTGATACCTGTTCAAATAAATACATATTATACATATGCAAGGTAACACAATTTTTGTGCACTGCCCTAATAAATGTTTTTTTTTTATCTCAAAAGAAAAAAAACTTACGGTGTATTCAGTCATAGCGAAACTCAAATTGTTGTTGTATTAACAAACGAAAAAAATTGCCACGCTCCTTCTTCGTTAAAAACTGATTAGCTACTGAATTGATTGAAAGCTCCAGAATATACATGTGTGAATTATTGATGTTATTATGGTTGCTTTTTGAACAATGACAATGCAGTGACGATGCAATGAAAAAAAAGTATATTTAGCTTGGTGTACTTGGTGTACTTCAAAACATTTCCAGAAAGCAAACAGAGTTTATAATTCACTGCGAAATAGCAGGTAGAGAATTGTGTTGGTTTGCTATATATCAAGTGGAGTATTGTGCTTGGTTTTCTTGTTAGAATACTCATTCTTTTATTAGTCATTGCAAAAAGTACTACGTAATAGAGTGCAATGAAATAAAACAAATGCGGAGACGCATAAATTAATGTCTTGATGCAGCCATTTAGTATCTATCCTGCTTTTATATGTTTATCTTTAAAATAGTAGCTGATATATCTATATTGAACAAAAATGTATTTAATGTTTAAGCGTTTTAACAAACAAAACAAAAATGCTTAGAATAACGATTTGAATTTGTAACTCTCTCTTCGGCAAATACAAAAACTATATAATATTTGACTTTTATGCAAATATGTTTATAATTTATATAATTTAATTTGTTTTACTAATAAATAATTCTTTAATTAAAAAAACACTTTTCTCACAAGGCTTTGCTACCTTTGGATTTGCCAAACAAACTTGTCACCCAGCCTTTCTGTTTACTCGACCACGGTGCACTAAAAGTTTGCCAGGCTGTGGAACACCCGATGTGAAACTATTTCTAAGTAGTACATCGAGCTTTCCCCTACCATTATAGTTATAATTACAAAATATATGTAAATATTGCATATACTCCACTTTTTGTTTTTTTTTGGGAAATGTTATCGGTAATTTATTTTTCTCTTGCGCCTAAAATTTTGAGCTCAAAACCCTATACAGGATTTTCTGGCTACTGCCAAACGCGAGTTTTTCCCTATCACAAAAAAAAAGGTATCACGCTGTATCGGGTATATACGTATGTATATATGTTCGTTAAAAAAGATATTTGACGGGGCAAATAAAAAAATAACAAATAGGATTCAATTACATTGGCCATTTGATTTTATTTATTTATTTAACAATTAGTCTTTTGTTTCTTATTTCTAAGGTAGTTTTTATTAGATAAGTATTTCCTTATATATATGTGTTTAGTTTAATTTTAGCAATAATCTTCTTATTTTAATCTTCTTTTACTTCACAACTTCTTCCAAATATCGACTTCACCGCTCAACTAGTTAATTACTTCTGGCTACTTTTTATTTCTTACTATTCTAAGTACTACTTCTGTGTAGTTTGTTTCTTTTAGTTTTTTTTTCTTTTGTCTACCTCTCTCTTCTCTGTTATGTGATGTGTGTGTCTGTCGGTCGAGTCGACTGAGGTGGACGGCTCTCCTGACGGCAATTCGGCTCGGATTGCCATTTCTTCATAAACTCCGCAACGGTGGTGGTTCGGTTCGCACCTTCGTGGCTGCCAACCTTTTCCACCTCGTATCTTCCGTGAGGTAGTTTGCCAATTATCTTGTAAGGGCCGAGGAACTTTCCCCTCAAATTAAGCCTAGTGCCGTATTGAGTGCGCTTGATTGCGACCAACTCATCGATTTCATAAACAGTCTCGGGCTTGCGCTTGCAGTTGTACGTCTTGCAATTTTCTGCCTGAACCCTCGCTATATTTTCTCTCGCCTCTGCACGCATCTCGGTTCTGTCTTCTTCGAATTCGTTCACAATTTCCCCCGCAGCATTTCTTTCAGATTAGGATAATCTGGCATTCTCATTTCCACACCAGTCAACAGTTTGAAGGGTGGAAACTGGGCGCTTCTTGGAGGCGAAGAATTTATCAGCATTTGCACTCGGCGCACGTGTTTATACCAATTCATGGGTTTTTAATTGCACAACTTCGTCAGAATTGGTATCACTATTTTGTGAACCCGCTCCACTTGCCCATTCCCACGTGGAACACCTGTAGCTATCACAAGATGTTGGATACACTCTTCATTGCAATAATTCTGAATTTGCATCCGTCGATTTCGTTGGATAAAGCCAGACGAACTTGGTGAAAGCATCTATAAACAAGTAGTTGTACGCCTTCTTTGTCATTTCCATGGGACCGACATGGTCAACATGGTAAGTCATCAGATATCGCTCATCCTTGTATATGGGGTTAAGATACCCTTCCTTTTTGCCTGTTTTTGCCTCGGTGATGATGCACTCGACACGACTTCTAACTACTCTAGGCACCTTAGTCGCCAATCTTGGTATGTAGTACTGCCTCTCTACCAGCTCACGCGTTTTTGTTACTCCATAATGACCCTGATTGTGCGCTATTTTGATAATTTCATCTTCCAAATGGGCAGGTATAACTATGAGGTCCTTAGTGGGATCCTTATATAATACTCCGTTCTGCATAAAATATTTATCGTAAGCTCTATACTCGAGGATCGCTCTAATAGCCTTCGTGCATTCGTCGCCTTCCTGCGCATAAATTACCCTATGCGTGAGGCTATTTTCCAGCACCCAGCAAGTCACTACTGAGCGCATCCACGTGCTGCATCTTTGCTCCGGGCCTATGCTCTACCGGATATGGGTGATTCTTTTCTGGCGTTACATGCCATTTGTACGACAAAATGTAAAAAATAACGTTTTAAAGTTAAGTTTGAAACATTTTTTTTCTTACATTTGAGAAGTGATTAAATAGGTGTTAATTATTAGTATTATTCAATTCCAACACTTGAATTGGAACCGTACTAATTGTTTTTTTTTTATTGTTTTATCTTCAAGCACTTGTAACTTGAAGACAATGAATCGGAAAAAATTAAAACACTCAGATTTATTTTGTGACTGACTGACAAGAATTTAAATTTTATTACGATACTTATACTAAATTAATAACAAAAAAATTGCTGAGCTAATGTCTACAGAAACTTAAAATTTATGGGAAATTAACCAATCAGAACAAAGTTGTAATTAATGCAATTTAATACCTTTAATATTTTGCTTTGGTTGGACAAATTCAATTAATATTAATATTAGGTGTGTTTTAACACATTTCAATAATAGGTGTGTTTTAACATTCTCCCCCACGTTGAACAGATGTTCAACAAATCGTTTCATCTTAGGTGAGTCGACTAGGAGTTACCATATAGCCTAAACGTCTAGGACGAACTGAAGTGGTTGCTGACGTGGTGTTGGTGTAGGGTTCAAGTCATTGAGCGGTGGTTCTACCGATTGCAGTTCGATATTTTCGTTGGTGACTTCAATAGGCCTTGTTGTGTGTAGCCTTTGACAGATTCTGCACGTTTTATTTCGAAGAAAAATAATAGTCAATGATATTAAGCTCAGAAGAAGTGCAAGGTAGCCAATCGTATGGTTATGCTGTTGATGGGAATTGATTTTATTAGGCAGGTCCAGTATGTGTTGTTCCTTTAGTGATTCTTGTAAAGTTAATAGTTCCTTGATGTTATTGTCATATAAACTATCGACGTTTGTTGACATTGATAGATTATTGCTTATAGATGGTGCAATAATCTTTTGCGAGGATAAATCGGAACTCGTGCCGAGGCTAGTGTATGATGAATTTATTGTGCTCAAGATAGTTTGTCGTCCGTTCATAGTGACGGATTCATGTTTTAGTATACATTCCGGGTCCAGCGAAAGTAGACCGGATCCTTTTAACGAAAGGTGAGAAATTTCTCTGTTGCAGACGACTGTTGCCCGAGATGGTGATGACGTGGCATATATCCACTGATTTCCCTTGTTAAGTGGTATCCATTTAGTTGTAGTCTTCTCTAGAGTACAAGTTGGTGTCGTTTTATTGTTGTACAAATTGATTTCACACTTGCAAATTTCTGAACCATAATTGTAGCGAGTCTGAACAGTGGTACACAAAAATACGTCTTGCTTTATTATATCACAAGCTCTTAGATCTGCCTTCGTAAGAAAAATATACTGGTTTTTAGAAACTGACATGCCCATGAAATCAGCACATGGTTTAATGGCTACCATGGTGTGATTCACCATGTTAGGTACGGGAATCAGCTGGAACATCTTAAATTGTTCAATTTCCACTAATGGTAGACTTATTTTGAATACTGCATATTGGGGCGTGAGTCTACCTTGAACCTTCATTAGTTTGAATAGCTGTAGTAATGTATCTTTTCCGAAGATAGGAAGTGTTACTGATGTTGGTACATGGAGTTTAATCTGATTAATCTCCTCTTGCAATTGTTCTGGAGTCAGTAGTAATGGACTGATTTTTCCTTGATGAGTATCCATGAGAGTATCAAGAATTGAGGACTGTATGGTTCGTATATTATTTGCAACCAGGTTCAGTTCTAAAACTCCACTATTAAATAATTGGGTGAGCTGTATCTGGAACAACACATTATTATTTTGCTGATTTGCTTGTGATAGTTTTTCGATTTTTTGCTCTAGTTGTTCAAACCTTGCCTTAGCTGCTAATTGGCCCTTTCTTATGATATTAACTGTTGAGTCAACAATTGAGGTTTGATTCTTGAGCAAAGTTAATAAATGTGACTCATTTTCCTTTACCCTTTGTATTGTATCGGATATCTGGTTAGCATATTCTGAGTCCAATATGCCAAATAATGAGTTAGCAATATTTCCAACTATATTCAAGGCGCCTCTTTTACTTCGTAGTAGTCGATTTTCCAGCTGTAGATCATTTTCCATGTGTTCAAAATGCCTTATGATACTTAGGCATGATTCATTCAATGTTATCATCCTGCAAAGGTTTTGTAGGGATTTCGTGCCATTGATCAAAATTGATGTTTCAGACCAGTATGCGTTTAAATCATAGTATACAAGAATGTTCCATTCACTGCTTGAAATGGTTGCTGTTCCAATTTCTTCAAAATGAATGCCTAATTTCATCCCAAATTTTTTGTTCTTTACCGGATTTCCAAATGACATTGGTAACAGCACAAGTATTGTAATTAAGGCTAGACTCAGATGGGTTGATATAACCCTTTTCCTTTTAATCCTAGGCTCCTGAATTGAGTCGTAAGTACTTTTGTTGCTAGTTGAACTGTTGTCATCGAGGGTGACAGATGTTTCGCAATTTGGTTCGATGGGTAAGAGAGCGATTCGATGTATTGGTCGTTTGAAAATTCCATTAGCTGTTTTAACCTCCACAACTCTGATCATATTGTCACTACCAGGATGTGTTTTGACTACTCTTGCTAAGGGCCACTTCATGATTGGTAGATTGTCTTCCTTTATTATTACCATATCACCAATATTGAGGTTGTCAAACCGCTTATTCCACTTATGGCGCTGCTGTAATTGATTCAAGTATTCAGTGGACCATCTTTTCCAAAACTCTTGTTTGAGATGGGATACCAGCTTCCAGTGTGATAGTCTTGATGAGTTTACTGTTGTTGCGCCACTATCTACTTGCGATACAAGTGCTTCGCCAATCAAAAAATGACCAGGAGTCAGTGCTTCAAGATCATCAGGATCACTTGACATAGGTGTTAGTGGGCGAGAGTTGAGTATTGCCTCGATCTCTGCTACGATAGTCCCCATTTCTTCCTGGGTCAATGATGCAGCTGCCACACTTCGCAGTAAAAGATGTTTTGCCGATTTTACAGCCGCTTCCCATAGTCCACCAAAATGTGGCGCACGGGGTGGGATAAAATGAAAATTTATTCCCTTTGAGCTGGCAGTTGAAATGATTGATTCCCGTCCCTTGTTGGAGTAGATACTTCCCACCAGTTCTGACAATTGGTTTTTTGCTCCTATAAAATTAGTAGCGTTGTCTGAATATATGTTCTGACAACGACCTCGACGGCTGATGAATCGTTTCAGAGCCCCAATGAATGACTCAGTTGTTAGATCGGTTACTACCTCGAGATGAGTTGCTTTGGTGGCAAAACAACAGAATACGGCTATATATGCTTTTGTCGGTCTTTTTCCTCTGACCTTATGATGGATCCACACTGGGCCACAATAGTCAACTCCCGTGTTAATGAAGGGTCGGGCTGGAGTCACTCTAGTCTGAGGTAAACTACCCATTATTTGTTGGCACAGTTGAGGTCGTGCCCTGGCACATCTAACGCACTTTTGTACAGTTGAGCGCGCTGTTATTTTGCCTTTTATTGGCCAAAATCGTTGTCGTATTATGTTTAATAATGCTTGTGCGCCACAATGTTTGTTTTCTTCGTGAACCATTGTAAACAAAAGCCTTGTGATAGGGTCATTATATGGTATCAACATTGGGTGTTTTGCTTCGTATGACAAACGTGATGCCTCCAATCGTCCTCCAACTCGTAAAATATTTGTTCTATCTAGAAATGGAGCAAGACTGATGATGGAGCTGTTTTTGTCGACTTCTTTATTTTTTCGAAGCTGGTTGATTTCTGATAAGAAATCGGACATCTGAACGGTTCTAATAATGGTATATAGTGCATCGTCTAATTCTGCTGGAGATAATGATTCGTGTACAGGGCGATGTTGTTTTTTCATACGTGAATTTTTTGTAAATCTCAAAACATACCCCAGTATTCTCTGCAAAGTTTTGAAGGAATTTCTGTGTGGAATTTTGTATATGAGATCATTGTTCGAAACCGTAACTGCTACAGCTAGCGATGTTGCCTTCTTCTTCTCGAGATCGCTGGGAATTGCCAGTTCCCTTGACAAATGGGGTGGCCACATGTCTTCTTGTCCGTGTAGAAAGAGTGGTCCATATAGCCATAAATTACATTCCGATAGTTTACGTGCTGGAAGACCTCTGGATAGTATGTCAGCGGGATTGTCCTTTGATCTGACGTGGCGCCATTGACTGGGCAATGTCAACGATTGAATTTTGGAGACTCGATTGGCCACAAATGTATGGTACAATGAGGATTGGGAGTTTATCCAGGAAAGTACTATTTCGGAGTCCGTCCATATGAACATCCGTTGATTTTTGGTTTGAAGGTCCATTTTGATTCTATGCATTAGCTGGGCAGCCATAACCGCGGCACATAACTCCAACCGAGGCAGTGTCTGCCTTTTTAATGGAGCAACCCTTGTCTTGGCACAAAGTAATTGTACAATAACTCTTTTATCTTTGAGAACTGTTCGAATATAGGCGACTGCACCAAAAGCTCTTTCAGAAGCGTCTGAGAAAACATGCAGTTCCGTCTCTGCTGGGAGTTCACCTTTAAAAATGTGCCGAGGGATTTTGAAATTATTCAAGCTGTCTAAATCTTTTCTGAAATTGGTCCAGAGTACTAGATGGTCCTCGGGCAAAGGTTTATCCCAATCTAACCTTAACTGCCACAACTGTTGGATAAATATCTTTGCATTGATGACAACAGGTGCAAGTAGACCAAGCGGATCGAATAATCTTGCGAGATCCGATGTTGCTGTACGTTTTGTGATATTCTGTACATGATTCATTTTTACTTTGATGCAAAAATGGTCAGTATTAGGCAGCCATAACAACCCTAACGTTTTTATAGAATCAGCGTTATTACTACTGAAATCCAAATTTAGCTCTTGATCACCGACTGGAATATTCTTCAGTAGTTGCGGGTGGTTTGCACACCATTTTTTTAAGTTGAAACCATGGCTTCTTAAAATTGTACTGAGTTCTTGTTGTGTTTGAAGTGCGATATTAAGACTATCAGAGCCCCCCAGGCCATCATCCATGTAAAAATTAGTTTTAAGCATTTGTGAACCATATGGGTAGGCTAGCGAGCTTTCATCAGCAATTTTTTGTAAGCATTTTGTAGCTAGATAAGGTGCTGCTCGTGTCCCATATGTAACTGTATTTAGTTGGTAGTAATTAATAGGAAGTGCTGGGTCTTCCCTCCAAATAATTAATTGGTACTGATGGTTGTCCTGGTGAATCAGAATTTGTCTATACATTTTCTCGATGTCGGTGGTGAAGACGAATCTGGGGAATCGAAAACGCAGTAAAATTGAGAAAAGTTCACTTTGAATACTTGGCCCTGTATACATCAGATCGTTTAATGAGTAGCCTGACGAGGTTTTAGCTGATGCATCGAATACCACCCTGAGTTTTGTTGTGGTGCTATCTGGTTTCAGGACGCAGTGATGAGGAATAATGTATTTAGGATTTAATACAGTGTCGATATCTACCTTCTGCATGTGCCCCAATTGCTCGTAATCTCGCATAAATTTTATATATTCGGTTCGAATTCCTTCATCTTTTTGGAGTCGACGCTCTAGACTCATGAATCGGTTGTATGCCATCGCATGGGATTCTCCTAACGCACTTGGGTTTTCACGAAAAGGAAGACTGACTATGAAGCGACCCTCGCCATTGGTAAGAACATGTTGGGTAAAATGTGCTTCACATAGTTTTTCGGGGAGCGAGAGAACCTTTTCGCTGCTTTCGATATCGTCCAATTTCCACAAATGCTCTATGGCTTCTTCCAATGAAGTGGAGTCTCCAAATACTGCACATGTTGTAGCACATAAGGGACTCGGGATTGGATTTTTCCCGATTGCTCCACCCACAATCCATCCCAAAGCTGTATTTTGAAGTGTTGGAAGATCGTCAGCAAGGTGTATTGTGCCATTTTGAGTTAATTTGAAGAAAAATTCCGCTTCAAGCAGCAAATCTATTTTTTCCTGCTGATAGAAATGAGGATCTGCTAGGTGAATATTGTTGGGAATTCCCCAAGTTGAAATGTCAACATGCTGATTGGGTTGCGAGGGAATTATGCTAGGTAGAACATACGCTTCAACATTTGCTGAGAAATTGCGATTCCTGGACATCATTCCAATATTTATGCGATATTTTGAATTTTTTCGAATTTCACCTACACCATCAATACAGAGGGAGGTCTCAAATGGTGAAATGGACAATTTTTGACAAAGCCGTTTGGATGCAATATTTACTTGTGAGCCAGAGTCTAATATTGCTCTAAACTCATCTGATACACCATTTGAGGCCGTAATGATAACTCTTGCCGTTGCTAGCAATACATGACCCTGGCGGCCCGCACCGATATTTGTTGTTGCTGATGCAACTGCTGCTACTTCTGAGGCAGGAGGCTTTACTTCTGGACTCGGATTCAAAGCTGAAGATGGAGTTGATGAGCCTTTTGTTGTTTTGGTATTGCCCCTTTTTTCTAAGTGGAGCAACGTGTTGTGTTTTTTCGCACACCTTTTGCAGCTACCTGAATTACAAGTTTTTGAACCATGGTCACTTCCGAAGCAATTTACACATAACCTTTTTCGTTGTACCCATTGCAGTCGTTCTGCTTCTGATAGTCGCAGGAATTTATTGCAGTGGTATAGTTTGTGGTCACTACTATTGCACAGTCTGCATGTACTACTATTGCTTCCGTTAGTTGTTATAATTGTTGTTGGCTGTGTTTATTTTAAGATTCTGTAATGCTAATAGACACTCTTGTGTTTTATCATGCAATGACTTGTAATTATCGCTTGAAGCTCTGTTTGGAACATCGACCAGCTCCTGTACCAGTTTGCCAACAAGCAATCGTTTGTTGTTGTAGCGCTCTATTACTAATGACCATGCTGCCTCAAAATTATCTCCTGTAGCAGTGAAGTGCTTGATAAGATTTCCTGCTTCGCCTTCCAGATGTGTTTTGAGATACCACATTTTTTGAATGTCTGGTATCGGTTGTTGTATTATTAGTGAAGAGAATAAATCATGAAACTCCTTCCACTTCAAATAATTTCCTTCAAATTTAGGAAGCGTTATCTTGGGAATTGGAATTGTCCGTGAATCTTGCTGATTATTTTGGGGCATGGGGTGGGCTTGATCATTTGTACTATTTCCAGTGGTTTTCATCGCCGTCCGCAGCCTTTTTTCTAACTGAATGAATCTATCCATATTATAGCCTTGTTTGCTTGTGTCAGCACTCGATTCTGCAATTTGATAATGCAAACTTTCAATATTTTGCCACAAATTTGTTGCGGTTTTGGTGTCTTCTCTTGTGAAGACGTCTTCTAAAAGGCGCTCCAACGATGACATCATGGCGGCTTGCCTCCGCATGAGCTTGACTAGCTCTTGTTGATTTACTGAGTTGTCAGTGGTAAGTATAGTTGGCTCTGATCCGACTGATTGAATTTGTTGCTTGCTGGTAGATTCAGTAATTTTTGTTTTTGCATTTTCAAAAATCGCCTTATATTGGTCTACGATATTCATAACTGCGGTGTAATAGTCTTCAGTGAAATACTGATGTTCCATTGGAAGGTTTTCAAAGAGGCGAATCTTGGTGTCATTGGTCTCGAATTCTGACCATTCCGCTTCCAGTCGTCTCAACCTTTCCTGGAAATAATCTGTAGAATCCTTTCTTGATGCAGGATCTTTCTTGAAATTTCGGACTATGACTTCAATTTTGTTACCAATTTGTTTTTGGTTGATGACCAATTCCTCGAAAGAAGCCATGATTCAATCGTTGTTGTGGGTAACGAAAATCGATGGAGGTTGTTGGAGGATCAAAATTGGCTGACCAAAATTTTTATTTATTTGCCAAAATGTTGATTGGTCTGGTTGATATCCAGCTGTCTTGATAAGTCTTAAAAGCCTGTTGTCACCAAAATGTTATTTGGTGGATTGTTGACGATGTAGACTAGTTGCTGTCTGACGTCGTAATTAGGAAATTCGTGGATGTCCTGTGTAGAATGAGCCTCGACTTGAATGTTGTAGCAAATCTGTAGCAGGATGTTGAATTTCAAAAGGCTGTGTTGATGTTTTTTAAGAATATAAAAGTCCTTTGCCACTGGTGGGAAAAACTTATGTATCCTTGAAAGTTTGATTTGTAGCGCTGTTGCGTGTTTTTAAAAGTTTTTTTTTTTTTTTTTTTTTTTTTAAGTTTGAAAGCTAGGGGTCACCAGAAAAAATGTTAATTATTAGTATTATTCAATTCCAACACTTGAATTGGAACCGTACTAATTGTTTTTTTTTTATTGTTTTATCTTCAAGCACTTGTAACTTGAAGACAATGAATCGGAAAAAATTAAAACACTCAGATTTATTTTGTGACTGACTGACAAGAATTTAAATTTTATTACGATACTTATACTAAATTAATAACAAAAAAATTGCTGAGCTAATGTCTACAGAAACTTAAAATTTATGGGAAATTAACCAATCAGAACAAAGTTGTAATTAATGCAATTTAATACCTTTAATATTTTGCTTTGGTTGGACAAATTCAATTAATATTAATATTAGGTGTGTTTTAACACATTTCAATAATAGGTGTGTTTTAACAATAGGTATATATTCAGTGAAAAAATGCTAACAATCAAACCTAAGGATTTCAAGATATTCGCAAAATATGACGTGGCGTTACGTTACAAAAAAAGTAACGTTAATCACTTCTCAAATGTAAGAAAAAAAATGTTTCAAACTTAACTTTAAAAGGTTTTTTTTTTTACATTTTGTCGTACAAATGGCATGTAACGCCAGAAAAGAATCACCCATATGTGAATTCCTGCAGAAACATAGCCCATCTCGCTATTCTATCGGGTACATCGTCCTTACTCATGGTCATCTTAAACGCATTGCAATCCGTGACAATCTTGAACGGTATGCCAAGTAAATACACCCTCCACTTCTTCAACGCCTCCACGATCGCCAACACATCCAGCTCATAAGAGTGGTATTTTTCTTCGTAGGGCTTTGTTCGGCGACTCATGTACTAGACTGGATGCAACTGCGAATCGTCTAGACTTTTTTGCAAAAGCACTGCACCGTAACCGAACTTGCTTGCGTCGGCATGTACCTCCGTGATCGCATCTGGATCGTACAGCTTTAAAACCGGAGAGCTAATAAGGGCCTCTTTCAACTGCTGACATGCTATCAGAACGTTGTCTGTGATTCGAAATTCAGCGTTCTTCCTTAACAGGTCGGATAACGGGTTTTCTGAAATTGCGTAGTTCTCAATAAATTTCCTGAAATACGACGTCAGCCCTAAAAACCTCTGGACCATCTTTCGGTCGGTGGGGATTGGGAAATCCCTAACCGCTCTTATCTTATCCTCTGATGGTTTTATCGAACCATTCTGGATAACGTATCCTAGAAAGCTAACCATCTTTTGCAAAATCTGGCACTTCTCCCATCTAATGCGCAAACGACCATATCCTTAGAGGGAATAATGATGTCGTCCATGTACGCAATTACCGTTCCATCTCGAATGAGATTTCTAAAAATCGCAAATATAAAACGAGTAAACACAGCCGGTGAGTTGCTAATGCCAAAAGGTGCAAACAAAAACTCAAACTGTCCGTTATGCGTCACGAATGCCGTATATTTTCTGGATGCCGCGTCTAAAGGGACATGGAAAAATCCATTTCGAAGGTCCAAGGTCGTATAGATATTGGCACCTTAAAGCTTATCTAACACCTCTTCCATCAATGGCATAGGGAAATGATCTCTGACTATCTTCTGATTGAGTTTCCTATAATCGCAGCATAATCTTTTCGACCCGTCTTTTTTCGCTGCTAAAACAACTGGCGCTGCATATTCCGACGTACTTGGCTGTACTATTTCTTCCTGTAGCCATTCAGAAACTTGTTTGTCTACTATCTTCTGATCAGCCGTTGGTAAACGTCTGGGGCGCTGATATACGGGTATATAGTCGGATAATATGATCTTCATCCCTACAGGACTCTTTATCTCCTTCCGCGGTTGGTACCCAGCAATTGCGCTATTCACCTGCTCTGCCATAGACCTATCCAAGTAATCAAGTTCGACCTTAATGTCAGCCCCACACTCCTCGACATTGAAACAAATGCTCCCAAACTCTTCTAGCAAAATATACTTTTCGACCGGTTTCTTGAAAAACACCTCCCCTTGAGCAATAGTTACCTCCACCTGCCGCAGCAGACTATTTCCCAACATGATTGAATGGTTGATATAGCGTTCACCAACTACATAAAAAGTGACTTCTAATTCTAAATCGTCGACTTTAACCATTTCGCTAAAGCGGCCCATCGTAACAATTTCACTGTCGCCAATCCCATATAGTCTTAGTTTTTCCGGAACGAGATTAACATCTCCTAGGATAAACACCATATCGACCCGCATCAAGCACAATTCGCATCCCGTGTCTACAAGCACACTAAACGACTTCCCTCTTACCGTGATGTCTTTGAATACTAGTCCCGACCCTTTGCGAACCATATTCGCCTGACTGCCTTCTGCCTTGACAACTGTTTTGCTTGGCCCTTTCTGTGAGCACTCAAAAGAACGATGGCCAAATCTTTGGCACTTGAAACACTTGTACTGCTTAGGGCAGTCCACTGCAATGTGCGATTTGTCGCCGCACTTAAAGCACCTCTTCTCTTTTTCTTGCGGTGCTGCTTTGGTAACTTCTTTCTTCACGCCAGGCAAAGACTCTTTCCCATTGTATGACGACTGCGGGTAGACTCTTGACTTTTTCAATTCGCCGATGTTGCCCGCCTGGTACAACATGCTTTTATTTTGTTTCGAGTCAGGTATGCCTTCTATAATATATTCTACCATACTCTTCTCATCTAAATCTATTTGTCCTCCTATCTCCATGATGCTATACAAATATTCGATCAGAGATTCGTTGGGGTTCAACCGTCGACTGCGGATTTGTCGTATTACCTCTGCTGTGGAAACACGTGTAAAAAACTTTTCCTTAAGCGATGCCTTTAACGAACACCAATCTCGTATACCTCGCTGACTCTTGATGAACATCTTGGCACCTCCTACCAACAATTGCTTCCCATACACGTACATCTGTAGGGGCGACCACTCGAGTATTGTGGCCATTTCCTCGAATTCTGCTAGCCACTGAATAATGTCAGGTGTGCCAGTGCCCGAAAGTTGCGTCAAACTATTTTCCACGTCTCTGAGCCTGTACGTACTTTTCACCGGCCCAAAACCAACGGCCCCCTCGCCACCAACCAGCTCCAGAGCCTCTGCCAATGCGCCAGAAACACCGTCTGCTCTGGCGCCTACCTCAACGTTTCTGACGCCTACCTCAGCGTTATCTTTTGTGTCCGCCATTTCAAACCCATAATGCCCCAAAAGTCTTTTCTGTAAATCGTCTTTGATCCCTACAGTACTCTGCCCTAACTCATTCAATTTAGCGCGCAAAGCGTTAACATTTAGCCCCACTATCTCCTCGCGATTCATGTCTAAACAGTCAACAAATAAACTGGTCATACGCGGTATCAATGTGAAGTTGTAACCATAAAGAAATTACAAACAGAAAAGCTATAATGTAAAAATTATAATAAAACAAAAAAAAAATAATGGTAAATTTATATGGTATGTAATATGAAAGAAATAGGATGTTTATAAAAATTATAGTAATTGAATGAATTTAGTAAGTGTTCCACTGTTTTAGCTCGACAATTTTGTCTTCAATTGATTTTCTTCTTTAAAAAATTTTATTTTTATTGACAACTCTCTTCTTTATACGAATCTCCAATTTTTCCAACAATTTCTCTTTGCAAAACTTTACTTCTAGCTCTCTTAAAAATATTTTAGTCTTACAAGCGTTTTCTTCTTAAGCATTTTCTTCTTTAACATTCTTCTTAGTTATTTTGTTCTTAAATGTTCACTTCTTAATGTTTTCTTCTTAAGTATTTTCTTCTCAAATAATTTCTTCTTTAACATTTTCTTCTTAAATATTTTCTTTTCAAATAATTTCTTTAATATTTTCTTCGTAAATTTTTCAAATAATTTCTTCTCTAATATTTTCTTCTTGATTATTTTTTCTTAAATAATTTCTTCTTCATTATTTTCAATTTTAAATTCTTAGTGGAATGATAAAATAAAAAAAATACTTAGCTCAAATTTTTCGTCGCATTGACCACTGTGCTTCTCTGCCTCTGTCACCATCAACTTATCTCCCATGATACAATTATACTAGGTACATGCACGACTACAACAAACTTCCAACACCAAAAACACATGTATTTTGTTTTTATAAACAAACGAAAAATTGTCAGAAACAAATGTCTTTTGTTTATAAAAGTTATCAATTACAGGGTAACTAAAGTACAATTGCAGACGCGGCATTTCTGCGTGATTATAGTTATTCAGTGTTGCCAATCTGTGTGTAAGCATTTTATTCACACACATACACTAAAATTTTTGCAGCTTGTAAACAATGTTTGACATTTATCTGCAATGTATACAGTAACAGGCTGGGCTTGTGCATGTACCTGTTGTAATTGTATCATGTTATCTTTACTGCACGACCGCAACCTCTGCTATCAGCTTACGCCACCAACACCAATAAGCAATACACAGCAATATTCTCCACGCACACAACTTCACATATGTAGCAAGCAAGAATGATAGAAAAACAGATTACGACATCACGCAAACAAAATTTTATTCTTCTGCGCAGGTAGGTGAAATGACGTCACGACCCTCAAAAAATATGTAAACATAACAGTGGGGCAAATTGTTATTTTTGTTAAAAAAAATAAAATGAAAAAAAAATATTTTTTTTATTTATATTACGTTGTTGTTTTATTTAATTTTCTTTTACGCTTATTTATATTTTGGGACATTTCTGCATTAAGAGACCGTATTCTAAAATACATTCTGCATCTAAAAAAAAGTCTTTTTACTTCTTCACTTGCTTTTATATTCCTTGCTTCCGCCAAGTGCTTTTCTAAATATCCCTTTGTAGCAAGTAACTTATCCCCATTTAGTTTTACAAAAATTTCATCACAAGATTTTAACGTTTCCATTAAAGTGTTTGATGGAATACTTAACCCACCTTCATTTAAATGTCTAACCCATGAGTATGTCGAGTCCTCTACAGGCTTAGCAACGAGACTGGGATCTTCGTTTTTTAATTTGTTGCAAATATAGCCGGCCCAATTCTCCAAACCATCATAATTCAGGTTTTCCACCTCCTCCTCATAATTTTCTTTTGGCAAATCGTTTTGCTCTATGCTGGGATTAATACTTTTAAGTATCTTACCTTAAGAAATCAAACGAAACTTTAAAAACTGTATGATTTTAAATTGTTAGTTTAAATTTACCTGTTAATGAATAATGTACGTCCTCCAAATCGGGAGTATTGTCTATCTCTACATTTGCATTACTGCACAAGATGCCTTTGTTGTACCCCAAAATATATGACCGAAGTCTATAGTTAAATTCTTGACGATCGGGATGGTCATGAAGACCTCCCTTAGATCTTATTATCCCAAAAAAATTCTCAAGAACATCCTGATTTAGGCGATATGTTAAGACGTAGTCTATATTATAACGATTCTTTAGTTCATCGTGAAGCATCTTCAATGCGTTATTTGATTGAATAATGCCTGTGAAATAAATGTTTTACAATAGATACATTTTTTAAAGTTTAAATTAAATGTATGTGTACCTTTTTGAAATGGTAAGAGCGTATTTTTGCCAATCGCACGAATATCTAACATCATTTGCGACATATTATTTAACGTCTCATTTTGTATTCCAAGTGACAAGCCGTATGCGTGTAATCGCTCTCTTGCGTCCTGTCTTGGTACCCTTGAATTCATTATATCAAACCAGTCATTCGTCTAGTAAAAAATTTATAATGATTTTATTATATTTTAAAATAAAACATTTCATTACCAATTTGAAGAACTGACTGCATTCACTCCAATTTTTATCACTCAAAAATCCTAAACTGGCTGCTCGTGTAATTGATTGAGCAACTGTATGTGAGAACAGCTTCGTAGCCAGTTTAACTTTCTGTCTTTCAGCTCCAGCAACGCTTAGATAATGTACTGATATTTTGTTTGTGATTTTTAAAATAATATCCTTCTTAACTTCTTTGCCGTTAATGATGAACCCGTCGTCAATAAAATGGTTTCTTAACAGTTTAATCATATGTGGAACATCACTAAACATGAATATTTTTGTGTCGTCGTACAAAAACCTGTAAATTTAAAATTACTTTAATTACCACACAATACATACTTACTACATATACCACTCACCAGGGCTTATTAAAATCAACTTCAAGCTCATTAAAAAGTTTTCGGTTCCCACCGCCCAAATCACAAACAATTGCAACAATTTCAAAGCCACACTGCCGCATTGTCTTCACTATATCAAATAATATAATTTTTGTCATTTGGCAATCATAGTTATAGAATATTGGTTGCTTCCATTTTGCTGTCAAACCTGATAATAAAATAGAAAAATGTTAATAAAAACTCTTGAAATTGATTTCTATAAATCACCTCTCAACATAGCCACCTGAATATAATTAGCCGGTTCTAACAAAGAGTCTGTTGGCTTGTCGTAACAATACTTTTTTTTGCCTTCATTTCATCAAAGCTTAATACACACAGCTTTTGTATTTTGGACATTTGATTAGCCGCAGACAATATTTTTACAACAGGATTCAAAATACCTGTCGACACATCTAATTTCTGTGACCACCTCTGCAATGTTCTTACGGAGGGAAGCGGAAAATTTTTTCTCTTCAGCAACCTGTAAGCCTTGGCACTTGTGGAATATAGCGTAATTGACTGTGCAATATCTTCTTCAGTAAAGTTTTGTGTTTTGTCACCGTTTTTAAGTTTTTTATTTGGCCTTCAGTGAAAAGACGTCTCAGTGCCTTCTGCAGATTTGCGTTTGTAAACTTTAACTTCTGAACTTCTTGAGACAAATTTTTAGTAGTGATCTCAGCTTGGTTTTTTCTGCATTTTTAGCATATCATTTTCCTTACGCAATGCATCCCTAGAAACGATCATATATGTAAAAGTTTTTGTGAACCATTTAAAAGTATATATAAAAGTGTAGATACATACATTTTGTCTTCCAAATTTTTTATGTAGATCTGTAAACTGTCTTCGTTAGTGCTAGTCTTCACCATTGTTCGTTCCTCAGGGAATTTTTTTGTTTCCTCCACGATTGTTTTTGTTTCCTCTACAAATGTTTTGGTTTCCTCTACGGATGTTGTTGCTTCCTCTACGAATGTTGTTGTCTCCTCTTCCGTTTCACCCGCTTCTATAGTCGGTACTGCTCTCTCTTTCAACTTCAGAGTTGCTCGATTGCTGAATCCTATGCGTAATTATTAATTAAAAAACTGAACAAATAAAAAAACATAATTGTAACTTACCCATTTCAAATTTAAAATTTCTTTCAAAATCGTCCTGTTTAAAATGTAGAGAACCAATTCTCTCCCTGTGTGCCTTTATTGTATCCCGCCGATTGCAAAACTTTATCCAAAGTCTTTTTAGCACTTTATCGTTCTTTGGAAAACTATAAAAAGATACAGCTAAATTTAAATTAATTAAAAATATGCACAAAATTAATTTTTCACACATTTGCTCACATGATTTTTGACTATCATTTTGCCTGCATTTGCCCACTGCACACTTCATGTTTTTTTTTTTTGCTTTTGCTTCGATTTTTATGGCGAAGATTTCGTGCACTTTTTCTTATTTTAAACACTTTATACACGGTTTTTATAATAAAGATTATTTTTTTTGTAAAATAAAACTAAATTTAATTAAAAAATCCTGATTTTGTTTCGACCAATCAAAATTAATTTTGAATTGCGGGGTTGCCAAGTCTCACATTAGACTTAACAAAGTTTCGGGCAAAATTATTTATTTGTGTATACAATTATGTACTAAGATTTAGATTTTATTCACGTTTTTAGATTAACGGTTTGTTTTATTTATTATTATTTTTATTTTTCAATTAAAATTCACCAATTCACTTTGAAAGACACAATACGACTGATATTACTTAAAAAATTATTTTCATATCAAACCATGAACACTGACTATTTACCTTAAAATAACGCAACATTTTACAATTACCTAAAAAAATTTCTAAGGGTGCTTAAATTTATTTTTTTAATAAATAATTGGGAAACACCAAAAATGTTTTATTGAGGGTATGCTCAGAAATAGATTTCCTACATTGCTTTTTATTACAGGTAGTTTTTTAAAATGGGAAAAACCCTTTAAAAATCTGTGTACATGCAATAAAAAAACAAAGGAAAACATTGGAATGTTACAATTATTTTCTACTTATATTTTTAAGGTTGCAGGCCAAAAAAAAGTTGCTTAAATTTATTTTTCCAGGAATTAAGAAAATGCGAAATCGTTTTATTGAAGGTACAGTCAAAAATAGTGTTTCAAACATCAAGCGCTTGTAACTTCCACAATAAGATTACAATGACGAAAACGACCTACATTGCAGTTTATTGCAGGAATTTTTTTAAAGGGGGTTTTCATGACAAAAAAACAAACATTGAAATTTTATATTATTTTCTATATTTTTAAGGCTTACAGGTCAACTAGATAAGTAATTGATACACTTTATAAGGCCACACAAATCAACTTGTTAAACATTAAAACCAAATAAAGTTAATTAAGTCATTCTCTTATAATTCATTATCGAAGTTCACATATAAATTTTAATTATAAAACATTACGAGCAAAGACTGCTTAATATATTTTAATTACCTGTAAAAATGAGGCTGAATGTCACTCAACTGGACGAAATATGGATTGGAGCTTTATAATAGTCTCTGAGCCCAAAGTTATTTTGTGACTCAAAATAACGAAAATTAAACAAAAGTCTCAGCGTGAAATAAAACAACCAGTATGGAAATGGGTTGGATATTTATTTGTATTTAATCGGAGGATGAATCTTACCAACTGGGCAACGACAAATCAAGAAGGAAGGGTTTTTAGCGGAAATTAGTATCTGCCCCTCATGCATGTTCTTGACATTTCGTTAGGCAATAATTTTTTCATAGTGATGTAAGATATGCTGCAAAGATGTATATTTCAGCTTCTATTTATATAGACAAAACTGGGAATTGTGAGGAAAATAGATATGCGGTTTTTGAATAATTTTAATGGCACTTAGGAATTTCATTAAATTAATAATTTTGGCATTAACAATACCTTTTACAAACAATTTTTTTAAGACATTTCGTTTACAAAGATAAGAAAACCCTTTAAAAACATTTGCTTTAAATTGTTTAACGCTCGCACAAAGTAAAACTATTGGCAAAATTTAAAAGTAGCGTTGCCGTGAAAGAAATTCTTTTTCCACCAAAATTATTCAAAAAATCTACCAAACCGCTTTTTTGTCTACGAAAATCGAAATTTTAAAATTTATTTTGTTATTAACAGGAACACTGATCCAATTACACTAGTAAGTAAATATAAAAATATTAATCATACAAGATAAAAATACAGCCCTAAAAATTATTGTGGAATGAATGGATTGGCAACCATTTCTTAGGGGAATATACGTCATCTAGCGGGAAATCATGCGCATGTCGTAATCTGTATTTCTATCATTCTTGTGTAGCAAGTATATAATGAATTCTCGTTCTAAATTTTTTTTTTTTATTTTGTTTTATAAACGTTGTTTTTTTCACAGATCGTTGGATTTTTTCTTTTGAGGGTGATTATTGTCTTCTGCACACTCAACTTCTTGTTAGTTCAATTCTATGTAGTTGTTTCTTTGGAGAGAATTTTTTTTCGTTTGTTTGTTTTGTGTTTGAATTTACTCGTTAATCAGACAATCGTTACTTGGTTTTTTTTTCACTTTATGGCTCTCTACGAAACTTTTGTATATGTACACTCATTGGAATTGCTCGAACATATAACTGTTCTTCTTTTTAGGGTTCCGTACACCAAAGGTGAAATGGAACCCTATTGTTTTCGCTACGCTGTCCGTCTGTCCGTCTGGTCGTCTGTCCATCTATCCGTCTGTCCGTCTGTCCGTCACAGGGTATTTTCTCGAGAACCGTAAGAGCTACGGACCTGAAATTTGGACACAGTGTGTAGACCCTTGGCCGCTACAACAACAAATACATGAGAGTTGGAAATTAAAGGGTGTGCCAAAACGAGCAACGAAAAATGTTAAAATCCCATGTAATATACATACAATTGTATGTATGTATATGCACTTGAAATTTTTAAAGTTAGTGTATTTTTATACAGACTACAACAATTAACACTAAAATTTAAAAAATTTGAATTAAAGGGTGTACCATCAGTTAATGTAATTTCGACTATGTAATTTTGATAACTTGCTGTATCTTGGAAACCGTAAGAGCAAACTTCTTGAAATTTTCAAAACCGGTAAATCAAAAAAATCTCAAAATTATAAAATCGCCAAACCGAAAAAAATCGCCAAAATCAAAAAAAAAATCGCCAAAACGAAAAAAAGCACCAAATTAAAAAAAAAATTCTAAATCGAAAATAAATCGCAAAAAACCGGAAAAATCGCCAAAATGAAAAAATCGCCAAAATGAAAAAATCGCCAAAATTAAAAAAATCGCCAAAATGAAAAAAAAAAAATGCCAGAATGAAAAAAATTGCCAAAATTAAAAAAAATCGCCAAAACGAGAAAAAAGCGAAAAATAATAAAAAATAAATTATTTTATATTATTAAAAAAATGCTCAAAGCCAACGTACGGAACCCTTCGTGCGCGAGTCAAAGTCGCACTTTACTGAATTTATTTTTTTATTAAATTGATGGAACGATGTGTTTTGTCCTTGAGTGTTCTTGGAACTTCTTCACAGTTTTTTATTTTAACAGATATACATTTGGTTTCTTATAAAATTTCACATTACTTTGTATATAGGTTTATTAGGTATAATTTTATTATTTACCTTGATACGCAGGTTTTTCACAAATTTTTTATTTATTTATTCCAATTTATAATCTGTTGACTTTACGCTTTTTATTTTAAATTACACTCGTTTAGGACACATACATTTAATTCAGTTTCACTCCGTATATTGTTTGGACTATTAAAATAATTTTATTAAAGTTTGGGAAATGTTTGCTGCTTATTTTCCACTTTTAACACGAACAATCCCGGTTGAGCCCCCAAAAATTGTAGAAAACATTTTAAATAAAACAAATATTTTATAGTCCATTTGATTTTATTTATTTATTTAACAATTAGTCTTTGTTTCTTATTTCTATGGTAGTTTTTATTAGATAAGTATTTTCTTTTATATATGTGTTTAGTTTAATTTTAGCATTAATCTTCTTATTTTTATCTTCTTTTACTTCACAACTTCTTCCGTATATCGACTTCACCGCTCAACTAGTTAATTACTTCTGGCTACTTTTTATTTCTTACTATTCTAAGTACTACTTCTGTGTAGTTTGTTTCTTTTAGTTTTTTTCTTTTGTCTACCTCTCTTTTTTATGTTATGTGATGTGTGTGTCTGTCGGTCGAGTCGACTGAGGTGGATACCCTATGGCATAGTGTTATATGGGAATTCTTAGTAACCAGATTTCGACTTGCAAGAACCCCTCATTTTGTGAGGTTCGGAAAAACTATATTCGAGCCAAAAATGGTGGCAAAAGTCTCCGCTTCGTGCTCAAAGTTGAGGGTAAAAGCAAAAAAAAAAAAATACAAAAAATCGTATAACTTTGCCGGGGTCACCGCTACAAGGGTCAAATGTATGGCAATCACCCATTAATTTTCTCCCCCCAACATCTTTTTTAAACACACCGACCGCCTAACTCCTCTCCTTAAGGGGCTCCCATATAAAGGTGAAATTTTTATAAAATTTACTCGCAGGGCTCTAACTGCCCCTAGGGCGTACCTATCGAAGTCAAATGTATGACTGACCTCCAATATTTTTTCATTACAAAGATTTTCTCTAAACATATTTATCGTCTATCTTCAACCATTAAGGTCGTCCCCATACAAAAAAATAGGGTAAAATGTAAGATCGACCCACAGTAATTTTTCATTTTCAACATTTCATTCATTTCATTTTTGGCTCGAATATTTTTTTCCGAACCTCACAAAGGCCCCTATTAAGAGCAACTTTCGATCTTCGACTCTAGTCGAAAGTACTTATCGAACGAATTATCATTTGGTATTATGACGAGCATTCGATAAAAAATTTTATTATTGTGAGTGATTTTTAAAATTTGCAAAAAATTTACCTAATAATAAAAAACAATTATTTATAATGATTTTTTAAACTAAAATATTTTATCGTTAGCTAAATTCTGTTCGATAAAAAATTCGTTGCTCAACGAAACTTTCGATGCTCATAATATAAATTGAACATTCGATTTTCGATGTTCGATAGCCAGCGAAGATCGAAAATCGAATGCAACTCATAATAAGGGCCAAAATGAGGGGTTCTTGCAAGTCGAAATCGAAAAATCGTGAACTACGCCATACCTAATGTAGATGTATATAAGATAGTAGAATTCTTTCTTATCGAAACTCAAAGGAAAATAAATACTATGAGACACTTTACCAGAGGTACCGCTGGTGTAGCGATACTTATACCTCCTTCAGCTTAGATGGACCTTTTCTGCTCTCCCTCGTTACAAGCATCTGGGATCTAGTTGTCCGTTTGTCCTTCTCGAACTCCTTCTGCAACTAAGAGCAGCTACGTCTACCGGTACGGTGGTTCTGATTATTTTGCTGAATTTTTGATTTAGTTTTGCCGGCCAGTAGTGCTTTTATACGAGGTCTTCGTCGATAAACATATATGTATGTATATTTCGATGATGCCTTTTTGTTTAAGCAGGTAAGTGGGATTCGGGTAGAGCCTTGCGTATATTGTTCACCAAGATATATCTTCGTCGACACATTTAATTAGAATTTCAAAATCTTTGCTCAAAGTAAATGTAGTTTTCTTTTGTGTATTAAAGACCTGCGTAAATAGTGCAGTGTAATTAAAAACAAATTATTTATTTAAACTAGAGTTCACTAATGTGCTCCTAGTATTTATTTAAATTTATTTTATTTTTCTTAGAGCTCGCTGAGGAGCTCCTAAGAATGTCTATTTAGTAATTGTCTTAGAACTAATTTTCATCGTCTTATATACTAACAATGAGAAGAATTCTTAACCTATCTTAATGTAAGAGGGAAAAGAAAAGGTATATGCTTATTAGGCAAAATATTCCTTTTAATTTCCCAAGGTAGACATGCGGAGCGCGTATCATAAGAATTTTATTAAACCCTACTCAGTAACACATGCGTCCAACAAATAATTAGGTTTGTTTATATTTATGAAAATAATAATTTAAGTGCTTTATGCCGTTGCCTTTGAACTAACTCAAGGGGTGTCAAGTGATCGTCACCCAAAATATTTTAGTTGAGGTTTTTAAATGCAATTCGACACTGTTGTGTGCATTGCTTAATACATTGTTGGTTAATGTTACAGTAGGACCACGCTACTGATTAATGTTACAGTATGACCACGCTACACCTCAACCTTTTACAAGAATGTTCATATAATTCATGTTAATTATATGGACATTCTTTTATGATTTATAATATATTATTTAAAGTATATAAAAGAATGTATTTATTATGTAGCAAAGAATTATTTATTTAAGGTATATAATAGAATATGTTAAATTATTTATTTTTATATAGCTTAAGTCTATCCTTATGAACTATTTGTTCTTTATTTGTTTTCTTATCTATTATGGTTACATTATTTCTTAAATTTATTTCTTTAATTTTGTAAGGTCCCTTATATTGGATTTCCAATTTATGACCTGATTCATTTTTAAGTAAAACTAAATCTCCTATTTTAAAATTATGATCTAATATTTTCTTATCATAGTTTAATTTTTGCCTAAGTTTATTCCTATCTAACATTAATTTTGCTCTCTTATATCCTACTTCTAATCTAAATTTTGTTTCCTTAACATAGTCATCTATATTATATAAAGGTGTTATTCTATCTACATTATTGAATTCTTTAAAACTATTGGGTGTTTTTGCAAAAATTAGCTCAAAAGGACAGTAATTGTGTATTGTTGAAGGTGTTGTATTAAAACAATATGTGAAATATTTTAACCATTCATCCCAATCATATTTGTCTACAGATATGTATGAACGTACATATTCATTAAAAGTTCTGTGACTTCTTTCCACTGTTCCTAATGTTTGATGGTGGTGAGCTGTTGAAGTTAGTTTTTCAATTTTGAGTAAACTGCAAAGTTCTGTTAATATTGAATTTTTATACTCTGTTCCCATGTCCGAAATGAACGTTTTCATTGGACCATAGATTAGTACAAAGCTTTCAAATATTGCTTTTGCAATTGTTTTAGCTGTCTTGTCTGGTATTGGTATGGTTACTAAATATTTAGTCATGTCACATATTAGTGTGACTGCATATTCATTTCCGTTTATTGATTTTGGAAATGGTCCTATTGTATCTACATATACCGTATCAAAAGGTTTTGTAGGTGTTGGTGTGATAGTCATTGGACTTTTTGAATGCTTTAGTGTTTTAGCAGTTTGGCATTTGTGACAATTTTTTACATATTTAGATATGTCTTTTGACATATTTTTCCAATAATAAAATCTTTTGATTTTCTGTATTGTTCTATACAATCCACAATGTCCTCCTTCTATGGGATCATCGTGATATTTCAGCATAATTTCAAGAATTGCCTTGGCATTCTTATTATCAATGTGGGTCACCTCATTTAGTAGCGCTACTTTAATTTTATTTAATATTTTATTGCCCATTATTTTAAATTCATTAATAGAGATAAATTCGAAAACTTTCTCACTAGGTGCCACTTGTAAATTATATATATTGTGTTTACCGGCCACTTTTTCGAGCCTAGAGAAAAATTGTCCAAGTCAAAATTCTCGTTAGTAAACAAATCATTTATTTGTATATATGTTACTATAGATTTTCCACGTTTGATGTAACATTTTCCGGGGGAAATCTTTAGTTTATAATATTTTCTGACGTCAGTGTTTGTTAAAGGTACATATATACTGGGCTTATTATCATTTGTATTTTTATCAATTTTATGCTGATTATTTAATGTATTATTATTCTTTTCTTTTTCTGTATTGGTCATCGATCTAGTCGTGACTCTTAATATAGAACAAATTTTGTTATTCATGTCTTTTAGGTCTTTAATTGTAATTCGTGATAGAGCGTCAGCAACATAGTTATCTTTTCCCCTAAGATATTCTACTGTAAAATCATATTCTTCTAATTCGAGTCTAATTCTTGTTAATTTGGAACTTGGGTTTTTCATTGAAAACAAATAAGAAAGTGGTCTATGATCAGTACGGACAAGAAAATGTTTTCCATATATATATGGTCTGAAGTGGGTAATTGCCCAATGAATTGCAGTTAATTCTTGCTCAATGGTTGATTTGTTACTTTCTCCCTTTGTGAAAGTTTTGGATGCATAAGCAATAGGCAAATGTATATTTTCGTATTCTTGTGTTAAAACAGCACCACAGGCATGCTTACTTGCATCTGTTGTTATACAAAACTCCTTGGAAAAATCAGGATATTGTAGTAAGGTTGGATTCAATAATGCCTTTTTGAGGTATTTAAATGCAAAATCACAATCCTTTGTCCATTCAAAGGGTGTATTTTTCTTAGATAATTTTGTTAAATGTCTGGAATATTCCGAAAAATTTTTAATAAATCTTCGATAGTAGTTACAAAATGCTACGAATCTTTTTGCACTGTCAGCGTCAGTTGGTTTTGGATAGTTTTCTATTATTGAATATTTGCTATCGTCTGGTAATATTCCTTTGTCTGTACATTTGTGGCCAAGGTATGTTACTTCTCTCATGAAGAATGAGCATTTTTCAGGATGTAATTTAAGGTTATACCTTCGGCACAGATCGAAAACGCTTTTCAAATTAGAAAGCATGTGTGTTTCGGAGAAAGGCTTGGTCTGGTTTTAAACCACTGAAAGCAAGTGTCATCATTCGTTGAAATGAGTTGGGTGCTATTTTTAATCCATAAGGTAATCTAGTAAATCTGTATGAACCATTGGTGGTTGAAAATGAAGTCAATTCTCTAGAATTTTTCTCTAAACTTATTTGATGAAAACCTGATACTAGATCTAGGCAAGAAAAATATTTTGCTCTGCCAAGTTGATCCAAAATATCATCAATTCTAGGTAATGGAAATTTATCTGCAATGAGTTTTTTATTTATTTGTCTGTAATCTATGACCAGTCTCCATCTTTTTGTTTCTGAGTTGGGAAGTTTTTTCTTTGGTACTAACAAGAGTGGACTGTTGTATTCGGAACATGAAGGTTCAATAATTTTATCATTAATTAGTTTTTTAACTTGTTTATCAATTTCTTCTTTATGTGTATGTGGTATACGATAGTTTTTGATGTATACTGGTTCTTCATCTTTTATTCTCAACTTTTGTTCATAGAAGTTATTTGTTGTTATTTTTTCTGATTCTAAACCGAAAATATCACTATATTCTGAACATAAATTTGTTAAGGTATTTTTGAATTGTTCTGGAAAATTATTTTTTAAAATTTTCAATATTTCTGATTTTCTTGTTGTATTTTTATTAGAGGTTTGTTTAATGATTTCATAATCAGCAATATTTTCGATTTTTATGTTACTTTTTTGGATTTTAGTATTGGTGTTGTTAGTGTTTAAAAAACGAATGAATGCTCTGTTGGAGTTAACTATTGTGTTAGGTATGAAAACGCCTGGTTTAATTTCTTGATTTGGAATTAATATATCAGTATTTAATGTGTTAAATTTTACTTGATGGATTATTTCACATCTTGGTGGTAAAGTTATTTCATCATTGTTGTTTGTAATAGGTATATTGATAGTTTGTTGTATATTAGATGGTCTTAGGATAAGGTAATTGTCATCTTTGTTGAAATCTAGCATACAGTTGTACTTTTTGATGAAGTCCATGCCAATAATTCCATCACATGGTATAGGAAAATTATTATGTACCACTTGAAATTTATGTGGTATTAGAAATTTTTCGTATTTTAAATCAAAAGATATACTTCCTATAGATTTTATATTACCCTGTCCTATTCCGCTAAATACTGTTGTGTTATTCGTATTTACTTCTTGCAATTTAAAAAATTTTGCTTTTATTATTGAAATATCAGCACCGGTATCTACTAAAAGTGTTAAAATTTTGTTAGTATTATTTATTTGAATAGTAATAAAGAAACACAAGTTGAGGTTTAGATGATAAATTTTTACTGAATTGATCCTAGGGGACGTTCGGAGTTTTCCGAATCATTTTGATTTGATTCAGTTGCCCTTACGTAGTTTCTGTTTCTATGATTAGTATTGAATCGTTGACGATTTTTGTTATAATTATTATTGTTGCCATTACTGCTGTTATAATTATTATTATTGTTATTGTTGGTATAATTGCGTGGAAAGTTATTTTTTCCACGTGATCGTGTGTTATTGCCACGATAATTGTAGTTAGTCCTATATTTTTGTTTATAGTATAAGATTGCATTTTGTTGGCCAGTTGCATCTGTGCAACTATTGACAAATTTGCTGATTGCATCATTCATGTTATTAAACTGTCCAGCTTCCATGATCAGTTTTACCTTATCGATCGTGCAGTTTTTAGTTAATGCTTTTACAGCAATTTGTGTGGAATATTTATTTGCTAATTCGCATGACAATCCATCTGATATGTATGCGGTTTCTAATGATTTTGTGAGATTTTCTATCTCAGTACAGTAAGCGTTAGCAGTTTTATTATTTTGTTTAGTATTCATTATTTTCGCTGTCAGTACTTCGACTGATTCGCCTTTAACAGTCTTATTTAATTTGTTTATAATTTCTGTTATTGTTGCTTCATTATTTATTAAGTTTCTGGCATTTCCTTTTAACCTTGTTTTTATTAGTGAAACTGCGGTGGCTTCATGATCACCTTTTATAGAATTAACTAAAGACAAAGAATCAAGGAAAGAACGTAAATTTTCAGCCTTGCCGTCAAAATCGGTAATCAGCTTTGAAGCCGTGTTTAAAAATTCTACTACAGATTGAGTCATTGTGGATTCGGTTATAGTAATTTTAAGTAGTACACTTTCGTGTATGGAATTTGGTAGTACAATTTTTACTGCCTTTTTATCGGCTAGTTTTGAAACTCTGTTTGTTAGGTCAAGGAAAAATGCGTCTGCTGCTCTTTGGTGAGATATTGTAAGTCTATTGTAACAAACATTAAATAAAACTCTTATCTCTTCTAATTTTGTAAGAATTGTTTGAAAATGATTGTTAATTGTTTCTGTTTTGATTGGTCTATCAATATTTATACATTTATATGACCGTTCAAAATCTTCTTTTAAAATTCGTGCCTTATTCAAAATGTCCTTCCATTCCATTAGGAGAGCTAAATCATTTAATATGGCTATACTTTGTCTAACCCGTCTGCTCTACTAATATATTTCTTTTTTAAGTAATTATGGTGTATTTTGTAGATTTTCAAAATGAAGGTTAAAAGCAGTACTATTGTTATAATTATTAAATTTACTTCAATTAATTTTAAATTTATTTTCGTTTGAATGATTTCTACTTCATTTATTACGTTTGCGTTCGGGTTTTCTATTTTTGATTCTGTTTTACCCATATTTGAAATTTTAATTTAATTTAATTTTTTTTTTTTTTTTTCTAATTGTTCTGACCACCTAATAGCACGAATTGTTTCCTCTTCTATCTTTGGTTTATTTATAATGTCGTCTTCAGTTGGGACGCCTGGCATACCTATTATCTTCCAAAATTCTCCTAAAAGTTTTAGTTTTTTTTTCATAGGCAATTCCTCTTCTTCATAAATTGGATTATCCATTATAAAGGTACCCAAAAAAAAATTTCTTCTCATAGATTATGTCAAACAAAGTGCGAAGAAAAGGATTATATGTGTTAGATAAAAATTTATTATTAAATAAAATAAAAAAAAAAGTTGTCAACGGCGGTTAACGCCTACCGACCTAAATGTGCTTTTAAATAAGCACTATTGTATAAAAGAATTATTAGTATATTTTTTTTTTTTTTTTTTTTTTTAAGGATTATACCTTATTTAGTTTTATCTTGATGAGCCGGTCCAGCTCATCTATGCGCTTCCATATCTTTGTGGAATCGTTCCACGTTGGCGGCACTTCCTTGTTGAGCTCGCGTAATAAAAGGGATTGTTCCCTTTTCAACTTACATAAATATCCCCCTCTCGCTTTGGTTTTTTAACTGCAGGGATTGATGTTAGACGGTGGTTTTGTTTTTCTTGGTTCCTTTTAAGGTACTCTTCTATTGTTAGTTTCTTAGGTCCTTGTTGCATACTTGTTGAAGGTTGTTTTCCCAGGCCGTGGGATGTCATCCTTCTCAGTGTCTCTTGGCCAGACACTCTTCCGACGGAGGCTTGGCTGTCCGTCGGGGCCTTTTGGTGCAATAAATGCACTCAAAAAAAAATTTAGTTGGGTGCTTTTTATATCAAGCTACTCCAGGACTGGCAGGATCGCCATGTAGTGTAATTAAAAACAAATTATTTATTTAAACTAGAGTTCACTAATGTGCTCCTAGTATTTATTTAAATTTATTTTATTTTTCTTAGAGCTCGCTGAGGAGCTCCTAAGAATGTCTATTTAGTAATTGTCTTAGAACTAATTTTCATCGTCTTATATACTAACAATGAGAAGAATTCTTAACCTATCTTAATGTAAGAGGGAAAAGAAAAGGTATATGCTTATTAGGCAAAATATTCCTTTTAATTTCCCAAGGTAGACATGCGGAGCGCGTATCATAAGAATTTTATTAAACCCTACTCAGTAACACATGCGTCCAACAAATAATTAGGTTTGTTTATATTTATGAAAATAATAATTTAAGTGCTTTATGCCGTTGCCTTTGAACTAACTCAAGGGGTGTCAAGTGATCGTCACCCAAAATATTTTAGTTGAGGTTTTTAAATGCAATTCGACACTGTTGTGTGCATTGCTTAATACATTGTTGGTTAATGTTACAGTAGGACCACGCTACTGATTAATGTTACAGTATGACCACGCTACAATAGTCTTGAAATGTAAATACGTCTTGTTTTTTAAATGTATTCTCGTGGCTGCATTATACTAAACCAATAATAAATGCTTTCGTATTATAAGCAAAGCACGATAGATGCATTTGTGTGCGTGTATATGAGTGCTAACAAGCAATGTCGTGAATACTTCTTGTTATGAACAAACAATCAACAAAGTAGTGTTGATACGTGTATGCTTGTTATTTTCCATATTGTACGTTTGAGTGTGTGTGTAAGATGTAGATGGTAAGCTATTATGTGTTTAAGGGAGGTTTTTTTAAAGCAAGCGCACACAACTAATGTAAATGCATGTGAACGTTTGTTTGTGCGCAGAAAAATAAAAGAGCATACACACAACGTGTGTGTGTATGTACATGCATGACGCTTGTATACGCGCCCATGCGTAGAAAGAAGCAAGCGTCACAAATTTTTCAGTCACGAAGTATTTTCTTCTTTACTCCTATAGTTATTGCAACTGAAACAAATTCTTGCAAACAGTGTTGCTTAGCGTTTGTTTTAGAAGACTTCGATGTAGTAAAGCATTTGAAAAATCCCTCATGTCTTGAAAGTTCTTATAAATGGTCTTGTGCAGGACTTTATTGTGTATGTTGTTGTTTTTTTTTGATAGGTAAGTATAGTTCTCGAGTGTATTTATTTTTGCCGGTGGGCATAGTTTCTCAAATATATCGGTATTGGCAGTTAGTTAGAGATTTCCAGTATATGTCTTTTAGCAGGTAAGTATCATTTTCATATACCTATGTGTATATGTTTTAACAGGTAATTATAATTTGTAGCTATATTTGACTCAGCAGGTAAGTAGAATTTAATGTATATTTGTTTTAGCAGGTAAGTAGAATTTACAGGTACATGTATTCATTTCAAGGTGTATATGTGTATATGTTTCGGCAGATAAGTATTGGATATATCTATATATATATATTTGGTGCGCTTTAACTTTTACACCAATCTTAAACAAAATAAATCACAAGTTATATTTAACTAGTTCTATATTGCAAATTCAGTTTTTATTTTAATTTAATTATTAATTGTAACTTAATTTATTTTATAAATGTTAATTGCAAATTTTAATTTGACGCGTTTTGAGCAGCCGACAGACAAAATTAGAATTCCGATCGTAAGTAAAAAAGGAAAAAAGATAAGCTGCCATCTTTTATATTTTAGTTGGAAATAAAAGGTAAGTTCACAGAGTTGGATAAATTGACAGGGCGCCACATCATTCCCCCCGTCTGGAACGGATTCACCTGAATCTAAAAGGGATTCGGACAGGTCTACCGCTGGAAGTAGCTTTTGGCTGACACGCCGTAGGTTGAAAATTAACTGTCCTTCCGGGTGATTTTACTGCTTCGTTCTGTAGAACTTCGTGTTTACTTAAAGCTGTGCCTGTTGACTCTTGTAAGTTTGTTGGGGGAGTCGGTGAATCTGGCTTACTTGCTGGATTTTCATATAGTTCATTATTTGTTATGAACGCTGGCTTTAGGCGGTCAATACTGATGCTAGTTTGTCGGCCTCTTATCAAGACTTTAAAAAACTTCTCGTATCGCTTTATGATCAAATACGGTCCGTCATAAGGGTGAGTTAGTGACGGGCGGATCGAGTCATTTCGGACAAAGACGTGCGATGAAGACCATAAGCTCTTTGATACAAAAGTTCGAGGCGTTGTGTGGTGAGAAGCGTCGACCGGTCTTATACTTTGCATGTGCGTTCGGAAATTTGTAAGGAAATCGCTGTCGGTGTTTGTAACGTTTTTTGAATGAAAAAATTCTCCAGGAATTGTGAGCGTCGATCCGTATACCAGCTCTGCTGGCGAGGCATCTATATCGGGTTTAAAAGCTACTAGCAACCCCAGTAGAATCATTGGCAGGTGCGAAACCCATTTTGTATGGTCGCGGCATAAGATTGCGGTTTTTAGCGTACGATGCCATCTTTCTATTATACCATTTGATTGCGGGTGATACGGTGTTGTTTTTAAATGAGTTGCGCCAATTTCCTTTACAAGTTCGACGAATATTGACGACTCGAATTGTCGGCCTCGATCCGAAGTTATCCGCGCCGGCACACCGAATCTAGAAATCCAGTGGAATAGGAGGGCTTTTACTACTGTTTCAGCAGTCATGTCGGGGATCGGTATTGCCTCTGGCCATCTAGTAAACCTATCGATTATCGTCAAACAGTATCGCTGCCCTTCGCAAAGAGGGAAAGGGCCAACGATATCGATATTAATGTGCGAGAAACGTTGTTTAGTAGGTTTGTATTTAGCAGGCATTGAACGAGTGTGCTGCTGAATCTTCGATCTTTGGCATTGAATGCAGTTGCGAACAAAAGTTGTGCAATCCTTGCGCATGCCGGGCCAGCAATATTTGCTTGAAGTTAATTTCGTTGTAGCTCGAACGCCTGGGTGAGATAAGCTGTGGGTTGAAGTTAAAATTTGATGACGGTAATTCTTTGGAATAAAGGGTCTGATTTGTTCTGTAGAAGTATCACAAACCAATTGCTTATCCGAACCTGGAATCGGAAAGTGTTTAAGTTTTAATGAATTCATTCTAGCGGTCTCATTATTAAGTAAATTCTGAAGTTCATCATCGTTTTGTTGAGCCAGTGCTATGTGGGAGTAGTCTATAACTTGACTTACTGAGTCCACACGAGAGAGTGCGTCAGCCGCGGCGTTGTCTATGCCAGGTGTATGTCGGATGTCCGTTGAAAACTGGCTGATGAAGTCAAGCTGACGAATTCGACGTGGAGATGCATTCTCAAGTTTTTGACGAAAAGCGAATATCAGTGGCCGATGGTCGGTGACGATGTAGCAGTTTCGTCCCTCGATCATATAACGGAAATGACTAACAGACTGATATATTGCTGTTAGTTCCCGGTCGTAGGTGGAGTATTTTCGTTGCGTTGTCGTAAACTTTTTTGAGTAAAATGCCAATGGCTGAAGGCACCCGTCAACTTTCTGATGTAGAGCCGCCCCTATAGCAGTATCGGAGGCATCGACATAAATTGCCAATTCAGCATCTGCAGCGGGGTGTGCTAGGAGGGCTGCTTGAGCTAACTCGTCCTTGCAACGTTGGAAAGACACCTCAGCGGAATTGTCCCACCTTATCGGGGTGCGATCGTTTTTCTTGTTTCCGATTATTAAGCGTTGTAAGTGCATTTGGTAGTCCATTGCATGCGGCAAGAATTTGCGGTAAAAGTTTAACATGGCAATAAATCTTTTCAGCTCTTGGGCTACCTTAGGCTTAGGAAAGTTTAGTACTGCTTCTACTTTCTCTGGCAGTGGTCGAATGCCGTCAGCGTTAACCAAGTGGCCAAGAAATTTTATTTCTTTTTTGCCAAATTCGCATTTGCTTAGATTTATTGCCAGATGATTATTTCGAAGTCGTTGAAATACCTTCTCAAGGTCGAGTCGGTGTTGTTGAATTGAGGCGGATGCTACACAAATATCGTCGATATACGGAAAAACAAAATCTAAGCCACGAAGTACTTCGTTGATTAGCCGCTGGAACGTTTGAGCCGCGTTACATAGTCCGAATGTCATAAATTTAAATTCATATAGGCCGAAGGGTGTACTTATGGCAGTCTTCGCTATGTCATCAGGGTGTATTGGCACTTGGTGAAATGCTTTTTGCAAATCGATTTTAGAAAAATAAATTTTACCCCTTAAGTTTGATGTAAAGTCTGTTAGGTATGGAAGCGGATATCGATCTGGTAGCGTTTGAGCGTTAAGAGCACGGTAGTCACCGCATGGTCTCCAAGTTCCGTCACTTTTCTTTACTAAGTGCAACGGACTGGACCAGTTACTTTTTGAGGGTTGACAAATACCTGTTTTCATGAGAAACTCGAATTCTTTTTTCGCTGCCGCAAGCTTCTCGGGTGATAAACGACGTGGACGGCAAAAAACTGGTTGCCCAGTCGTAATAATTCTGTGTTCAATTGACGATTTTGTTGCTGAGCCGAATGGCGAAAGCTTCGTTATGTCAGAAAATTTTTCCAAAACGTCTGCAAACGGGTCGGATGAATTAAAGGTCTTGATAGTGGCCGCTTCAAAAGCAATGGGCGTTGTAAGTTGAGATACTATGCCCGTCATATTATCTATAAGGCGGTTTCGTCGCAGGTCAATAAGCAGGTCGTGGTGTTTAATAAAGTCGCTACCAATAATCGGTGACGTCACGTCGGCGACTACGAATGACCATAGAAAACTTCGTCCTAAACCAAGGTCAATTTTAATTCGCTTTTCGCCTACCACTTTAATGGGTGAACCATTGGCGGCGTATAAAACTATTGCTGTAGGGCGCATGTCGAAAGACTTTGAAGTCAGTGGCAGGACAGAAACATCTGCGCCGCTGTCTACCAAAAAATTTTTGTTACTAATCTTGTCTCTTACCTGCAGGTGAAATATGTGGCAATTAGTGGTGATCTTGCCGGAATCAACCACTTGCCGAAGGAGTCAGTTTGCCTGGTGACTGGATGATGGTGCGCTTGAGGTTGAGGCGACGTTGTCTCGATTTTTGTGTTTGCAGGGGCTGCGGCATTTTCGTGCACGGGAAGCGTACTTTTTATGATACCAGCATTCGGTACCGCCCATTGTGTTGTAAGCGTACGTTGCACGTGGCGCTGAACGTGTTGTTGAAAAACTGCGTCGCGAAGGAGACCTGGCCGCTCTGGAACGAGAACGCGCCGAGAGGCGTTCGAATTTTTTGCCTAGCTCAACAATTGATATGCGCAACTCATTTATTGCACTACCTGACGTGGCCTCAACTTTGCCAATGTGGTTGGATGCTATTGCCTCGACTACAGCGTCAGCAACTTTCGTATATTCGGCTGGTGTGCCTGCTGAAGCGGCGATAACTGGCTGAGCAAATTCCGGAAGCCTTTTTGTCCATAACCCCTTGACAGCTGCTTCCCCTAACGTTGTTCCTGCGACTCGCCGCATTTCGTAAAATAATTCCGAGGGTTTCTTGTCTCCAAGAGGTAATTCGGACAAAAGTCTGTTTAGGCGGCGTTGCTCACTGTCGGCGAAATGATTTATAATTTTTGTTTTGATGAAATCGTACCTGTTGTTTGGAGGCATTGAAGCGATTACGTCAGCTAGTTGCGCAATGACGTTCGGGTCGAGTGCTGCTAGGATAGTCGCTGTCTTTTGCTTGTCCGCGACTATACCAGACGCCGTAAACCAGAAATCCATCGATATAAACCAGGCGTCAATATTGTTGCTTGACATTGGCGGCACTGGTAATCTGGCAAAGATTGCGGACACATTGCCTTGTATAGCGGTGGGATCGCCTTGCATGTCGTGCTCGTTGACAACAGTCTCGTTCTCATGAACATTAACGCTCTTGCTTTTTGCTGATGTAGCGGCATTTGTGGCCATGATTTAAAAAAAAAAAAATGGCTGCTCGGTTGGCGCTAGTTTTTTACTGCGAATAAAAGATGGCGTACAATTGAAATGTTTTAAAAAGAAAATTTTAATTTTCCAGTTGGAAATCGTTCCAGTGCCTCGCAATAAATAAAATCAAATCACGTCGGGGTCACCACTTTGGTGCGCTTTAACTTTTACACCAATCTTAAACAAAATAAATCACAAGTTATATTTAACTAGTTCTATATTGCAAATTCAGTTTTTATTTTAATTTAATTATTAATTGTAACTTAATTTATTTTATAAATGTTAATTGCAAATTTTAATTTGACGCGTTTTGAGCAGCCGACAGACAAAATTAGAATTCCGATCGTAAGTAAAAAAGGAAAAAAGATAAGCTGCCATCTTTTATATTTTAGTTGGAAATAAAAGGTAAGTTCACAGAGTTGGATAAATTGACAGGGCCCCACATATATATATATATATATATATATATATATATATATATATATATATATATATATATATATATAAATGTTTCGGCCGGTAAATATTGGTTTCAACTATTTTTATATATGTAAATGTTGCGGCAAGTAAGTATTGGTTTCAACTATATTTGCCCCCAGCCGTTGGTACAGCTTTTGTAGGTTAGTATGAATTGCACGATTAATAAATTTTTTGGTTTATATATACAACTTGGGATTGGAACTTACCGGTGAACAGGGAGGCGATGGATATTTTTCCCGTACTTACACTTTCAGGCCCTTATGGTTGACCGAGGCATATATGTATATGTATGGCGATGTTGTAGGCAATTTTAGGTTTCGTCCGTTTATGTTTGACCTTTTTACGGGTTAGTACAGCGGGTTCTGGATGAATTCTTTTGTCTTTTATGGCTGATGGCGACTCTTGAAATATGAGCGTAAATTTACGTTCCCCAGGTCCATTGTATGATTGAAAATTAGCTTTCTGTATCTCTTTTCTTTTAGGTTAACTAAGTAGTTTAATTTTTCTCTTTTTAATAAGGTAGACATTTTAGTTAAAAAGGGCATTTTCACTCCCGACACAATTTCTTCTTCTTCTATCGAAAACTTACTTTCTCCTATTCTGCATCCTTAATTACTGTCCTTTACTTTCCTTTCTATTGAATATCACGTTTTTTAGGTAGTTTTATCTATCTTTCACGATTTTCACTTTTATTTTTCTATTTAGTTTAATAAAGAAAAAATTTCACTTATATTTTTCAAAGTTCACTGCTTCATTGCCAAAACCTTTCTGACTTCTTATTCGAGTCATTCACGCACTTTAACCTCACAACGACGCCATTTTCATCGAATCATCTAGATCTATCGGCTGTCATCTTCTTTTCTTTCTTTTGACATTGAATCTCTATCTTCCCGCTCGACAGTCATTTATATTTTCTATCTTCTTCTTAACTTTTGACTACCTTCTATGCAACCCTAAACTCTATACAACTATTCCCTTTATACAAATCTTACATCACTGGTTTACACCTGCTAGTGCCCTCACATAACATGCCGGGGTACGCGCACACCACAAGTGTGTAATCGGCATTAGTTTTATATAATATTATTTTTAGCTGGTGGACATGGGAAGGTATTTCAGAACGAAATTATGTATGCTGATGGGATATCATTTTTTTTTTGTTGCTGGTTTTATTTAGTTTGATTTTAATTTTTTTATGTGTAAAGAGTTTGAAGAAATGAATAAAATATATAATTTATACGTGTTTATTTATTTACTATTTTCACTTATTTTGTAAAGAAATTGAATTTTGAGATATTGAGGATTGTCAAAGATTGGTTGTTATTTTGACTGCTTTCTGACATTTGTCGATGTATATTGAACAAACCAAACATATATACATATGGACATACGTATGTACATATGTATGTACATAAATATTTACTTACTATATACAATAAATGAATAAGCAACAGTTTTGTTGTATATTTTGAATCTACATATTTATTTAAAAAAATATCATAAATATATGTTGTAACAATATAAGAATAGAATATTAAAATACATTTTTAGTTATTTTCTTGATAAAGTAAATGCGTATTTCTTAAGGCTCAAACTCCATAATTGTGATATCTACAGTAAAAATGTTCTGGATATTTAAGTTGTATTTGTTTAAAGTCGATGCAGCCAATATCCTCGATGTTGAAAACTCTGACTTGAAGTAGTTTCTCAAACCATTTCTTCTTTTCGGCACCATTAAAATAGATTGAAGAATGTTTTAAATTAGATTTTAAAAATTTTACAGCACTCTTAAATGATATTGATCCGTCATTCCAATTCAGATGATGAAAGTTTCTTGTTAGCACTAGAAGCGCCGGAACTTACAACCCCCCTAGAACCGCCACTGTGCCAAAATTTTCCCATTGTGTATATTACAAAGTTCTTTGAAATATGATATGAAACTTGTGATTAAAAATTTTTTTGAATTAAATTTTTATTCGTAAAAAACAGAAACACAACAATTTATGAATTCAATGTCTGATAAAAAATTAAAAGATTAATTATAAAAGAATATAATTAAATACTTAATAGCTAATTTTTTGAATTTGAAAAGCAAGTATTGCATAAATAATATTCATGGCTCGTACACTTACTGCACACTGTTTTTTTGCACTGATGGCACTTCACAAATGATTTGTTATTTGTGCAGTTTGATTTGACCTGACATCTTGAACGGTTTTCCTGCCTTTCTGGTATGTATTCTGGGATATCTGAAGGTATTGATTTTTTTCTACTATTCATATTTTTAGATCCTAATTCTTCACCCAGTTGCAATAGAAAATCTCTGCGTTTAATTTTGTTATTGCTGATAAGTTTAAATATTGTCCATGAGTTTATGGCTGCTAGATCTAACATATTATAAAATGTGTGAACTGGCCAACGTCTAGATGGTGCCTTTACTGTGTACTTACGGCTCATTGAGTCCACGACATCTACTCCGTATTTCGTGCTATTGTAGAATAACACTGTCTCTGGTTTTTTCTTTGGCGTAGAGCTTATTGTTACATCTGGATGCATAGTGCTGAGAATCAGCACATTTTTGTTGGATTTAGCCTGATAAACTGACAAAGAGCTGGCGTTTGTTCTTAAAACAGTCGTGCTGTATAGCCTCTCTTTTGCCGTCTTTACGGCAATGGGTATTTCTCTTCGAGCTCTATTAATCGTGCCCACGATACTAGTGTTTTTGGACTTCAAATATTCCGCTAGGAAAAGTGAAGTAAAAAAGTTGTCACAAGTAACATTTCTGCCTTTATTGATATAAGGATCCATTAATTTCTTCACTACCCAATCTCCCAAACGCTCCTCATTTGGTCTATTGTCATCCCTGCCAAGATAAGGAAAAGCATTTATTACATAGTTTTCATCGCTGTCAACCGCCATCCAAAACTTTTGACCATATTTATCAGGTTTTGAGCTCATAAATTGAGTAAATCGACAGCGACACTTAGAGGGAAAGAGTTGTTCGTCAATTGTTATATATGGGCCGGGCACGTAACACGCTTGTGAGTTTGCAATAAATTCATACCAAATTTCGGAGATCATACCAAACTTATCTTTATTCAGTCTTTGTCGTCTAGTTGTCTTGTGATCAAATCTCAGAAACTTCATTATCTCTCGAAATTGATTTCGGGACATAATTGCCTTTATAATTGGATTACCCCATTTTGTTGACCATAATGAGTCCATATCTAATTTACTTGCACCAATTGCTCCTCGAATGTACAGTATACCAATAAAGCCCTCCAATTCCTCCAGAGTTATATGCCAGCTTTCATCTTGTAATTCGCGTTGACCCTCTTCCGTTGTACATTCTAATATATGTTACATCGCATACGACGTTGGTCCACTGCGGTCCCTAAAAACGTTTTGGCACCCATGCCTGCCAGCTTTATTGTCTCCTTCAATTATTGTCCAAGCTGTTCCATCGGGCGAAAAAATAGCTTTATTTGAATCTGATATTTCCGTACGTGTATGCGTCAAAGTTGTAGGTAATCGCACAGTTGCAGACGACCGCCCGCGAGGTGCTCGAATACCTGCGGTACGTCCTCTTCTGCGACCCTTACTTTGATCTTGTGCCTCATTTATAGTGCTGGTAAAGCTTGTTTCATCTGAAATAAATCCAAATTAGAATATTTAGTATTGAAGTTGTAACAACAATATAGAAGAAAAGCACAATATATTACTTCAAAATTAAAAATAATATCGCAGGTTACCTTGTTGTACTTCTATTTGAATAGCATTGTCAATTTCGTCAGAAGAAGAACTGGAACTAGTCTCCAATGCATAATCATCGTCTGAGTATTCCAAAGGCTCGCCATCTGACTCATCCTCCAAAATATCATTCAAACAAGACACAATTTCTTGCGCGTTCAATATTTTCTTACTTTGAGCAGACATATGTATGTTACGCTGAACAACGTGAAACTAAGTGACAAAAATTTTGCTATAAAAAAGACAAACACGAAATTACAAAAAAAAAAAAATAAAAAATGTTTTCTTTCATACGTACCAACCAAGCGTTTGACTCTTTCAGATAGAACAAAAAGAGAAGCACCGTTATTTTATTTCTGCATGTATGTATTTTAGTTTGCAAATACAAAAATTACGTACTTTTTTCTTAACTATAAAAAATACTGAGGGGACAAAAATGACCCAACGGCAGTTCTAGGTAAAACACACTTTTTTTCTAATATTTGCATGTGAAAAAATTTTATACATTTTCAGCTTAATATATACATAAAATTAATAAAAGTTAAAAAGTCTCATAAATGGAAATAAAAAAATAAAGAAGTTAATGGCCACACAACTCGTGTGTGCGACAAAAATGGCACGGTGGCGTTTCTAGTGTTAGCCAATTCGCTTCTTTTTGTTTTGCTATTGATAATCTTTTGAAGATAAACGGTGGTTTTATAATAAAATTTATGTGCTGCTTATTGTTAAAAGTAATTGCTATTTCTTTGATTGGATTTAAATCCTTGCATATCGATGAAAACTTTATCCTCAATCATCTTATTTTTTTATTTACATTATTTCACGAACTTTACCCTTTAAGGGTATGTATTCTATTATGCGGTTTTGGATGAGAATGCAAAAAGCTGATGTATCGGTAGGAATGTTGGAGTCCATTTCAATTTCAATCTTTATTTTTATATCTTTGTAATTCTCTCATGTAGTACGAGTAGTTTTGTTGAAACCGTAGATACATATCATATAAAATGGCATACCGATCATTTTAAAATTTTATATTTAGATCATCATATGGGACGAATCGGAATTTAAATGCACTAAATTGTTTAGATTACAGTGAACAAACTTATTTTCTTGTTCCGTAATGTCTTCCAACAACATTTTAGACCTTAAAACTCTCAGATTTCTATTATTAGCAAAATATATCCTGTAGATATCCTGAACCTTCAGAAAAAGGCCATCATCACCACAAAAGACAACTCCCCGTCCCTTCTCCGGTAGATAGAATAAGTTTAGAGGCTTTAGTGTCATCAGTTTCTGCACTGCGAACCGTTTCAATATAATTTTCCTCAGGGTTGAACATTTCATTCAGGTCAATAAAAATATCTGATTCAGTGGCTGTTTCATTCCGTTTCTCATTTGGTTTACCCTCGTATACTATCCTACTTCAGCCATCCGCAACCACGTTCTTTTTTCTTTTTATATATTCGATTTGGAAGTCAAATTCATTTAATCTTTTCTTCCAGCGTTGCATCTCAGAATTCGGTTCTTTCACAATAAGAACTGACCAATGGCCTATGGTCAGTTCTTATTGTGAATCTACGACCGTATAAATAGGGGCGAAAATGTTTTGGTACCCAAACCATTTCCAGTAATTCTTTTTCATTAAGGGAACGACTATCATAAGCAACATGTCTACTACCCTGCATGAGCACTGCACCGAGCGCAAAATTGCTAGCATCGGTGGTCAGCGTAAAATGTTTATGAAAATCTGGATGGATAAGTATGGGGTCGTTTTTCAATAAAATTTTTAATTTATGAATTGCGTCCACGTATACGGGGTCTTTTCTGTTAATTTTAGCATTCTTTTTCAAATACTTAATAACATGGTGGGCTTTTTTTAAATAGTCGCTAATAAATCGCCTGTAATACCAAGGAAAGATTTGATTTGTTTCTGGGTTCTAGGCAGCTGTATGGCGTCAATGGCTTCGATCTTTTTCGTATTGGTCCTAATTCCCTCGGGTATAATGATGTGGCCTTAAAATTCGGTTTCCCTGGATAAGAATAGCCACTTATTCGGCTGAATTTTAAGATTGGTATTATGAAGGCATTTAATGACCTTGCTTTACGGGAACATACCTTTTTTCTTAATAAGCTGAAATTCTCTTTCCTTATAGTGCTGAAATCATTATCCGACAAATTGCAGGCTAATGATTCCAAACTCTCAGCCATAAAGCGTATTGTGTCAAGAAATCTTATTTCAAGCTTATGACCATCACTCATTTTTGTAAATTGGGAGAAGGATATATAAAGCTCCTTATTGAGAGGGAGTACTTTTAGTTGCATAGAAATTTCACCTAATTCTTTAATAAAAAGATGTGAGTCATAATTTGAATAATTATGAAAGTAAACTGGTATAAACTTGGGAATTCGGTAATTTAAATCACAGTTATTGTGGGCTGCACCTCTAAATTTACCTCTAATGTGACAATGATCTCTAACGCGATCTATAAAATTATAAATATCAGAAGGGGATAAAGTATCCATTTGTTTATTGCTTACAAAATGGTTATTGTATATTTCCTCGCAATCTTTAATTAAATATGACACACATTTTTTTGAGACATCTTGCCCTGAATATATCCTTAACTTATCTAAATTATTGCTATGGAGACACTTAATATAATAACTAAATGCACAAGGTGTGTGCTTTTTGACTAAATTGGTCTTATTACTTACATTATCAGTAATATCTTCTAAGATGCACTCGAAGTCCGCGTAAATTACAAAGGGGACATCCATTTTTCTTTGATATCCCTTAAAGCTAAGAATGGCATCCGGACCTGATGGCATAGTTGTAACGATTTTGCCGCATTCTGCCTTATGATTAGTCATGACGTTCTCCCTATGAGTGTACTGGAGACAGCTGTTGCAGAAATATTTTTGTTTTAATCACATTGACCGACTCTAACATATATACTTAATATTACCTAAATGATTGATTAAATTTATATTACCTAATGGGACCAATCTTATTACCATCTTTCCTCCAAACTCTACCATAGTCTAGATGTCAATAAAAGTAATATTTAGTCTCTATCTTAAAATGTTTAACGTAGAAACAGAATGAGTATCTCTTACACTAAATTATATATGAATTCTAAATGTTCAAACTTATTCTATAGATTATTGATACCAAAAGTGCTATTGAAAAGATTGACATAAGGAGTTACTTGAGTTACTCTTATAAAATCGAACACCGCATTCTCTGTGCAGTAGTCACTTGAGCATTGTGGAATGCTGCACGAGCATATTGGATTAATTGTGTTAACTTTGTAGTGACATCTTGTCTTTTATAATTCTCATTGGTTTGATTAATTACTTCAGATTCAGCATGATTGAACAAAGGCATGGTTTTGATGATATTTATATTTGCTGCTGTTCGCTGCAAGTCATGAGGAAGGAGAGCAAAGGATCCTGGAGTCTTGAAAACATGATCTGGTATGGCTATGGACCTTGCTTGAAGCCACTGATCACAAGGTCTTGCTAGTTTAGTTTTTTTCATTAATTTAAATGCAACTTGAGAAAATGTTGCACATATCCTAGCAAGAGTGATATCATGATTAGAGTTAGGTCTAGAACTTTTAATTCCATAAGTTGTTATTAAGCTCCTAACCTTTATCCCGCCATCTGCAGATGACTTCTTCAGGATTTTATCAATCTTATTTCCTCTACTTAGGAAGATGAGGATCATTGTGAAAACATCTCCTGACAGCCGTGTTCTATCAGATTGTTTCCTCTTCAACTCGGAGCAGACAACCTTAGGATCAAAACCCTGGTAGGCATATCTTCTAATTTGATCATTGAATTGAGCATCTGTTAGTCCACCAACATAGTCATCCAAAGTAACATATAATTCATCCCAGTCAGACATTGTTTTGTTAAATATTTAAAAACTTCTGAATGAAAGTGTAATATTTTATAAAATTTATAGAGTCGTCTTTGTGTCAGTAGAAAGAAAGTATTTTTATGTCTATTTTGTGATATCTGATTCGTCAAAAGTCTGTGAATGATAAGAAATAAATAAAAGATTATAAGTAAAATGTTAGAATACGATGAGTTTTCTTTAAAACTAAGACATATTCTAAACACTGTTTCAGAACTCTAAAGTGTATCACTTATGATTGCTTTGTAGAGAAATCGGTTATCAACTTGCTATACTTTGCTTGCATAGGTTTCTTATTTTCAGCGCAAAAAAGAAGATCATTATGCAAGTCATGTAAATGAGAGAGAGGGATAATCCAACGTGACCTCATACACATAACCGTCTGTTACATTATCAGTTATGCTGTTTGGATCCAGATTCAGCTCGTCTTGCGATAACCATCTGAACCCACCATGAGGAAGATATTCCGACATCGCCCAACCATACAAATTCTTAGCGTCTAAATAGACGAGAAATTCTGAGGGCTTCTCTTTGTCGAAATCTTCCAAGTATTTGTTATTCGCTTTCGAATATCTTTGGCTACACTGTACGATTCCTCACGTATAAATTTTTTCATAAAATTGTACATGTCTATGTCTTTCAACAATTCTAATTCAATTTTTGTGTATTTGAGCATTAGAATGAATTGCACAATGAATAAAATTTTTTGTTTGTATATACAACTTGGGATTTGAACTTACCGGTGAACAGAGAGGCGATGAAAATTTTTCCCGTACTTACACTTTCAGGCCCTTTTGGTTGACCGAGGCATATATACGTATGGCGATGTTGTAGGCAATTTTAGGTTTCGTCCGTTTATGTTTGACCTTTTTACGGGTTAGTACAGCGGGTTCTGGATGAGTTCTTTTGTCTTTTATGGCTGATGGCGACTCTTGAAATATGAGCGTAAATTTACGTTCCCCAGGTCCATCGATTGTATGATTGAAAATTAGCTTTCTGTATCTCTTTTCTTTTAGGTTAATTTAGTAGTTCACGCACTGTGACCTCACAACGACGCCATTTTCATCGAATCATCTAGATCTATCGGCTGTCATCTTCTTTTCTTTCTTTTGACATTGAATCTCTATCTTCCCGCTCGACAGTCATTTATATTTTCTATCTTCTTCTTAACTTTTGACTACCTTCTATGCAACCCTAAACTCTATACAACTATTCCCTTTATACAAATCTTACATCACTGGTTTACACCTGCTAGTGCCCTCACATAACATGCCGGGGTACGCGCACACCACAAGTGTGTAATCGGCATTAGTTTTATATAATATTATTTTTAGCTGGTGGACATGGGAAGGTATTTCAGAACGAAATTATGTATGCTGATGGGATATCATTTTTTTTTGTTGCTGGTTTTATTTAGTTTGATTTTAATTTTTTTATGTGTAAAGAGTTTGAAGAAATGAATAAAATATATAATTTATACGTGTTTATTTATTTACTATTTTCACTTATTTTGTAAAGAAATTGAATTTTGAGATATTGAGGATTGTCAAAGATTGGTTGTTATTTTGACTGCTTTCTGACATTTGTCGATGTATATTGAACAAACCAAACATATATACATATGGACATACGTATGTACATATGTATGTACATAAATATTTACTTACTATATGCAATAAATGAATAAGCAACAGTTTTGTTGTATATTTTGAATCTACATATTTATTTAAAAAAATATCATAAATATATGTTGTAACAATATAAGAATAGAATATTAAAATACATTTTTAGTTATTTTCTTGATAAAGTAAATGCGTATTTCTTAAGGCTCAAACTCCATAATTGTGATATCTACAGTAAAAATGTTCTGGAGATTTAAGTTGTATTTGTTTAAAGTCGATGCAGCCAATATCCTCGATGTTGAAAACTCTGACTTGAAGTAGTTTCTCAAACCATTTGTTCTTTTCGGCACCATTAAAATAGATTGAAGAATGTTTTAAATTAGATTTTAAAAATTTTACAGCACTCTTAAATGATATTGATCCGTCATTCCAATTCAGATGATGAAAGTTTCTTGTTAGCCAATTCGCTTCTCTTTGTTTTGCTATTGATAATCTTTTGAAGTTAAACGGTGGTTTAATAATAAAATTTATGTGCTCGTTATTGTTAAAAACAATTGATATCTCTTTTGCAATGAAGATGTTTGAATTGGATTTAAATCCTTGCATATCGATGAAAACTTTATCCCCAATCATCTTGTTTTTTATTTACATTATTTTACGAACTTGACCTTTTAAGGGTATGTATTCTATTATGCGATCGTGGATGAGAATGCAAGAAGCAGATGTATCGGTAGGAATATTGGAGTCCGTTTCAATTTAAATTTTTATATCAACAGGACCGTTAGAGAGGGCTTCGTTTTGGTGACTAACATCTGCTACCACTATCGGCACACTATTTTTAAATTCTTGAGCAGTTAGAAGCGGTTGTGATTCCCTAATGTAGTAGCTTTTTTGAAAGCACAGATACATATCATATAGGATGGCAACCCGACCATTTTTAAATTTTATATTTAGATCATCATATGGGTACGATTCTGAATTTAAATACACTTTTAAATTGTTTAGATTACAGTGAACAAACTTATTTTCTTGTTGAAAAGCAATCAACACAAAACGGGGTCGTTCTCTTTTTGCAGCCAGTTTAACATTCCATATATAGCTAGTTCCTGTATTTAGTTGAGGATTAATGTGACAATCCCAACTGCGAAATGCCATCGGTATAGAAACACCACTGTTAATAATTTTAATCATATTCAATTTGCTCAGATCGGATAATTGTACATGTGGAATTCTCCATGAGATGTTTGAGATACTAATTTTTGGTTTGTCAGTAGCAACAGCTGAGTATACGAGTTTTTCATCGTTCTTACTACGTAAGAGAACCAATTCATGTTTACCACTGAGTATAATTTTATTATAGTCTTCAGCAAAACCTAAAAATAGTTTCAGCGGTACATAGAAATTAAAGTGTCCATTTGAAATATCCAAATCATCGAGTTTGTTCCATCCTGCGTTGTACAAGCTAACACTTTTTGTTGGTGATAAAGAAACAAAATTTTTTAGGCTGCTTGTAATCGCTAAATGACTTGTATGATCAATTTCAATGCCATTAAGTTCATATCGAATTTCGTCAAAGAGATGTGCCCCAAAGTTATTTTTTAATTTTAGATTTAAAAACGAAGATATTTTGCTGTTATTCACATCTACAATACTTCCCTCAACATATATGTAGCTTTCGCTGGGTAGCACATATATGTCTTGATTTTGTATTGAAATTCGAATCTCATCATTATTGTTGAAGGATTGTAGATATGGTGTATATGTGTGTGATAGTCCTTTTTAATTATACTCTCGTCTGATTGAGGTTTTTCTAGAACATCTAGTATGTAACTCATTTCTTTATCTACTTTAAATTGAGAGAATTCAAAAATTTTTCATTTTCTTGCGTCAAATATTTTTTGTGTAATGATCTCTTTAATTGTGGTTTGGTTTGCAATAGTGTTTTATAAGTGTATCCAATTTTATCCTTAGATTGCTTGACGTTGTACATTATCATTATTTGCCAGATCTCAAATGTATTCGTGTTGTAATTTCCTCTCCTCGGAAATTAATTAAATCACCGTTCTGATCAACTATGCGTAGAGTAAGAGAACTTATCTCTCGGCAGTTAACTGGCAAATAGATAAGATTTCGAGGAATCTCAACAATTTTATACCCTGGGGGGACATTGATCGCAAATTCATGTAATGTGTGTGCTTGTGAATTATTCGTATATGTGTTAACCACTATACTACATTCAACACGCAAGATATTCACGATGAAAATATTGAATGGTAGATCTGAGTAATGGTCTTGGTTAGGAGCTAGAATTTTCTTATTGAATCCAAAAAGTTTTCCAATTATGTTATCTTTGTTAAAGTATATGGTATCCTTAGAGCTATTAACTCTAACTTGCATTGTATTGTTATTAGCTTCTATATCAATTTTATTTTCCGGACAATACTGCTTATAGTGATGTTTAATATAATCAACTATATCATTCAATTCATAAGATCCTATTGGTATTTTAATTACATGTTGTTATAATCATCTACATTGGGAATGCTATTATATGAATGAAAATCAGTTAGAGCACATTCATATTCACCATCCAAACGAATAGGAGGAAAGTAATTAGCAGATAACTCAGATGAGTTTGAGCTAAGAGTAAGTGTTATTGACATTATGATCGTCTGATTACAAATAAGTGAAATTAAACACAGCACTTTGTATAAAAAGGAAGTTTATATATAATTGTATTTTATTTAAATATATTAGATACAAATATAGACTTATATATACACTTAACTACAATATTTCATTTTTATTGATCCAAGAATTATGTTGATTGGTAAATACTAACCATTTAACATATGCCTTCTCGCCTTTAGTTTTAAGAACTTTTTCAACTAGATATGTATTTGGATATCTGTGGTCCAATTTGGTGTATATCCTTTTTCAAAAACATGTTTATCGGGGTTGTCATAGAATCCAAGTCGGTTTTGCTGATTATCGCTTTTGAAAACCAATATTGGATTCATTTGGTGTCATGAAAACAAGTCGGTTTTGTTATTTTTGAATACAAATATGTTCGATGTTCGAATCGAATTTTTTATGTTTTTGTTTCTTTGTTTACGGCTTCTAATGCAAGTTTTTGTTTGAAAATTTTGTGAATTATGGTATTTACGCTAAAATATTCTTATGCAAATATTCTTTAACTCTAATAAGGGTGAAATTTGGAATAAATCACGCAATATTGGAAGCAATCAATAAACTAAAATTGCTTAAACTAGCTAAAACTGTGAGAGAAGAAGCAAATTACTACGAAAATTCGCAAAAGCTTGCAAAAATTTTAAATGTTAAGCTTTTAAGTAAAAATGAATGAAGAAATCCAAAAACTTTGGAAAAAATTACATCTTTTGCAAAAATAACAGAAATTTGCGAAAAATTGCAAAATTTTAAACAAGCCATAATTTTATTAAAAAGGGCTATAACTCTAAATAATGCTAAAAAAAATCTGTACAAAACGCGAAAACTGAAAAAATTCGCAAAAACTTGCTAACAGCTGAATAATAGCAAAGTCTAATAGCGAAAACTGTTAAGAAACAGAATACTGACAAAAACTCGATTTTATCGCGATCATTGCAAAAATTCGCGAGAAGTTGCCAAATGGGAAACAGAACTTTTATAATTTGAATAGTTTTAAGCGGTTATATACTGTGTTTAATAATTTTTTCTCATTTTTATAGTTAACTTGAATCGGTGGCATTTTGATGGTGCGATGAATTTTTTATTATATGTATTAATCAAGTCTTTGTAAATGTCGAGCCAGTTATAAGACCCATTAAAGCTAAACTCTTTCCACATCATTCCTTTTAATGTTCTGTTAAATCGTTCTACTATTGATGCTTTCATTCTGCTATATGTTGAGTAGTGATTAATGTTGCATTTATTCATCAATTTTCCAAAGTGTTTATTGGAAAACTCTTTACCATCGTCTGTTTGCAAGTTTTTTGGTATTTGTCCCAGTTGAAAAATATTCTGCATAGCCTGGCTTGTGTCCAATGCAGTCTTTCTTTTCAAGGGTACTGCCCAAGCAAATTTTGAAAATGTATCAATTACAGTCAGCAAAAATCGATAATCTCTATTGTCTGTAGAATAGTTCCCCATTTCAACTAAATCAGCTTGCCAAAGATCATCTATTCCTTTCATAACAACTCTTCGACGTGGAAAATGTTTTCGTGCTTGCTTATGTAGTTCATTTATTAAATTTCTTTTTGAAGTCATTATTTAACGTATTTAGAATTTGATGGGATAAGTTGAGTTCAGTGTGAGTTCATTTAAATACTGTCGACCATCATAGTTCTTACATACCCATAAATTAACTCATTTATCTTTTTAATTTCTTTTTCAAAGAATAATTTCATGCTTGAAATTGTTTCCTGAATTTCGTTGAGTTTCTGACTTAAACTTATGTTGATTTCATCTCGTACCTCTTCAATTTGACTTTGCAGAAACAATTTATTAACAACGTCGTTTTCCTCCAAAGCTTTTCCCACATTTTTGATTCTTTTGTTTTGAACGTCAATGTTATTAGTTGTATCCATAACGAAGCTTAGGAACATTTTTCACAAAAACTGTACCACTTGTATCATTAAGATAGTGCCCAAACTTATCGATGGACATGATTTATGTAGATAAATATTATTCTATAATTTTTGCTTCATATAATTCTTCGATAATTGAGACAATTTCGTTATTGTGATTAGTATGACCTGCAGCTTGTGATGCTAGCAATAGCCTAAGGCGATCTACTAACTCATTAGGATCATCCCAGTATATATAGTTAGCTTTGTATGTGTTTAGTTTCATCAAACCCTCACCCTTGTAAGGACTTTTTATTGCATGTAGTGATGACGAAGTTGATGAGTTTTTTTCACATTCTTTCTTAAACAATTTACTGATAATATGCTTATATTTATATGCTCTCGTTCCTTTGATTTGTCCATCAGGTCTATAATCTCTTTTGTATGCATTTGTGCTCACTAAAATTTTCTTATATATATCTAATTCATGTTCATCATAATATTTTGGTGTTTTGTGAAACAGTAAAGAAAATAAACCTGTTGTAAAAGCCCATATTTGATTTCCAATCACTATTTATTGAGCATTTGTTAAAAAGATATTTATTTCAGCAGCAGTATCCAATTTTAAGCCACTGTCTCCTTGCTTACATATGCAATATATCCCGGATGCCAGTTCTATTATATCAACATCCGATAGCGTGTTGTACCGATTTGGTAAAAACATGTTGTTTTCTAGTTCAATTTGAATTGTGGTGCCGTATTTACTCGTCACACGCTTAGCGTTTTTAACTGCATACTTAGTTGAGTCCTGGAGCTCTTTTATATGTACTAATTTTTTTTTTTATTCAATGTGTTGAATTTCGTGATCAAATCTGGAGGATTCATTATCACAATATTAATTAATTAAATTTAATTTTTATATGTATTTTTTCAATCTGCTTTTGTAAACTGATGTATTAAATATTTCTAACAATCTTTAAATAGGTAAAAAATAGTTCTTAAAATAAAGATCAGTATCGTAGCTATCTCTTTTGCTCATATTGTAATTATGTTTTACGTAAATTTTTTGTTTTGTCACTGATAGAATTGTAGTGAAAGAGATAGTTACATATTTTGACGTTCTAAGGCGTAACTGAAACAAAAAATTTCAAAACAAAAGATCAGAGAGATAGTTATATTCATGTGCTAAAGTGTAACTGAAACAAAAAAAATTCAAAAACAAAAGATTAGAGAGATAATTATATTAATGTGCTAAAATGTAACTGAAACAAAAAAATTTCAAAAGAACTCACAATTTTTTGTAAAATTTGAATTTTACAAGTATATTTTTTACTATAAATAGGAACGTAAACCATTCAAGAATATTAGTGTAAAAATAGCATTCAACAAAGTTCTTAAAAAAATTAATAAATTAAATTAAAAATGAGCCAAATCCGTGAGAACTTGTTTGATTTCCTCCATTCCTTTGAGGACTTATTACTATATGAGCATAAGGAAAGGAAAAATGAGGAGTATGGAGTTGTGGAGCAGGAGGACTCCGACGATAGTGGTCATTTTGCCAGGTCCTTGGTATAGCGAAGGATGCGAGGAAGGGCCAGACACATGTCGGTGTACAATGTGCCACATACGGAAAAAAATAATTTTTAAGATTATTGACACTTATAAAAATGTATGTAAAAAAAAACAATCAATAAATAAAAAAATGTATTTGTATGTGTATGTGTATGATTTATTATTTACTTTAATATACATATTTATGTTTATATAGAGATTAATAGACTGAAAAGCTATTAGTTTAAATATTATTTTCATTGAGGATGGATAATTGTACTTTAAAGAATATATTTCACAACAATCAAGAACGAAAACCTCAAATATATGATTTGGTTTTTGGGTTTGAATACTTGCTCAATTGGAAATTGAAGATTTCATGTGGATTTTCTACAGCTTTTGGTTTTAAGCCAATGATATGGTTGAATTATAAAAATAAGCAATACATTGGACTGGATCGAGAAGAGTGGTTACATCTCATGTGCTATAAGGAGTATATTCATGATATCCTTAATCGTCGAGATTTTTTAAATTCTATAAATATAATTGATAATGAAAGTGAGAGAGATGTTGAATATAAGTTTCAATATAAAAGAGGTGTTTGCTTTTTAGTTATAATACAAGGAAACTTTAAAATAAAAATCGATTCTGACACTTGGAGATCACTAACTCAAATTCGAGTATTTTTTACATCAATTTTATGTTGGAACAACATTCTGAGAAAACAAATCCTTCATTTCTATCATGAATATTATATACCAACCTGCTCCGCTTTAAACAAAACAAAACTTCAAATCAATGAAATACGAGAAATACACGAAAGGGATGTAAAGATTGAACTGACACGACTTTGTTATGAGATTGGGGAAAAAATGCAGCACAAGATTCTAACAGATGTGAAAATTCATAAATTATATTTAAGGATGGATAATAAATAAAAAACAAAATGTAGACAAAAATATATGTTTTTATTGTTTTTTTATTGGTTATGTTTTCTTTGTTTTTTCATAAAAATTTTTCTTAATAATTAATATTTACATTTATTTTAACAATAAAAATTTACAATAATTTACATTTATTTTAACTTTCTTATTCTTCTTGAAGTCTATCAATTTCCATTAATAGCATGTTAAGTTCATAATCTGGATTTGTTTCATCAATTTCAATATGATGCCATGCATATGTGTTTATACCATCACTTTTGACTTTTCTCTTGTCATCTTGATAACTTAATATTACTTTATGTATTTGCATAGTATATAATTCATGTAACTTAGACTTAAAAGTTAGCATATTATCATAAACATTTGATCTGTTTAATAAACAATCTCTATAAGAACTTAGGCTATACTTATCTAAAATACATTTTTTTACTCCTTTCGATTTTTTAATTTCATTTCCATTTTGTACAGTAAAGGAGTACATTTTAGACCGTAGTCCCACGAATTCTTCCATAATCTTCCCACAATTCTCATCTTTAATCATACCCAGAACTTTTTTGTTTACAAGAGGAATCCCGTAATCATTTGTTTCTGGATAGTCAGAAGTGTCAAATTCATGTTCTATATCATTTTTAATGTCTGCGTAAAAGTCTTCAGTTTGTATCGTGTATATGAATGAGTCTGTGTCCATGTAATTTAATTTCAATTTTGTCTTGAACTTAGGTTGCATTTAACTATAATGAAAATTATACCTCTTCCATTTAGAAAGTTCCAGCACACAAAATCCTAAATATATGGGCTTATTATAACATGTCTTAACTCGATTCATTTGAATCGCTACCATATCTTCTGAAAATATTGCTAAGCGAGGAAATTTGATTTAGCTATCCAATTTTGAGCACCCAAACGGTTTCGGTTTAATGTAGTCCAACTGGTAAGAATCCTCACATCTTTCCTTTTGTCCACATTCTCCATGATTTTCCCATATACTGCGTTGTTGAGCAATTTGAAAAATTTTTTTTCAAAGTTATTTCTAGCTTCGGCTCTGTATTTAGTATTAAGGTCTATATAATCTTTCAACCATGGAGAGTGCTTAAAAGTTAGAACTCTATGTATTTTTTTTCAAAATCAAACCATTTTCTAGACATTGTTCAAGTACTCTGTAATGAATGATATAAGAACGTTTTGGCGAAAAATCAGTTATTAGTTTTTTATATTTTGATGTTCCAATTTCCTTGTTTTCGGCGTAGAAAGGAAGATCGTTATGCATAGTATGTAAATAAGAAAGGTATTCTAAGTCGACCTCATATACGTAACCATCATTTGAATTATCATCTATTAACTGAGGATTAATAATATTTAGTTCTTCGCTTTCTAACCATCTGAATCCTCCATAAGGAAGATGTTCAGACATGGCCCAACCGTAAAGATTGTTTGCATCTAAATACATAAGAAATTTAGAAGGTTAATTTTTATTAAAAGTGTCTAAATACTTATTATTTGCCTTGGAGTATCTTTTACTACATTAGACAATTCCACCTCGTATCCCTCTTTTAAAGAAATTGTACATGTCGATATCGGTTATTAGCTCTAATTCAATGTTTGTATGCTTAAGCATAGCATCCCAAGATAGCCCTGGAGCAGTATAGTATTGACAGGGATCCAAGCTATAAATATTTTTACAGACATTTCTAAATTCTTCAAAAATATCCGTTAGGAGAAGCACATCTGTTTTCAAATACAATTCCATATAATCTTTCAAAGTTTTACAGTTAAAAACTGACCAAACTTCACACGCATGCGCATAGTCTTCAATAGAACATTCTTTGTTATTTAGTTTATTAAAGAAATCTTTTCTAGGTGGAAGTTGCGTTTCATTAAGTTTTTCAAAAGAATCAAGATAATCATAGGGAAAAATTCCCTTTCTCCTTATGAGATTAAATTCTTGGCTAGTTTGAAATTGTGCTCTAATAGTATGAAAATCGTTGACTTTAAGATTATTTGCCAACGTTCCAAGCTATCGGCCATAAAACGCATTGTATCAAGAAACCTAAGTTCAAGATCTGTACCATCACTCATATTAATAAACTGAGATAGAGATATATATATAATTCTTTATTTAACGGAAGGACTTTTATATTTGTCGCAACTTTACTTAATTCTTTCACAAAAAGATGAGAATCATACGATGAATAGTTATGAAAATTGGAATAAACTTGGGTACTTGATAATTTAGGTTGCATCTGTTATGCGCTGCACCTCGATATTTACCGCTTATATGACAATGATCTCTCACACAATCATTGTTTAAGTATTGTCCACATATGTGACAAGTTATCGCACTGTAAAATGTTACATTTTCTTCATCTGTAAAGTTCTCCATTTCAATTGTTTTTGTGAGATAATTGTTATATATATCTTGACAATCTCGATTCAAAATTGTAACAAATTTTTCAGAAGCGTCTTTACCCGTATAAATTCTTAGCTTATCCAATGTATTGTCATGCTTACACTTAATGAAATACCTGAATGCGCAAGGTAAATGTCTCTGATTTAATTTAGTTTTAGTACTTACATTAAAGTCTATCTGTTGCAAAACACACTCAAAATCGGCGTATATAACAAAAGGGACATCTATTTTTCTATGGTGCCTCTTAAACCGCAGTATGGAGTCTTCTGTTTTTGGCATTGTAGTAACTATTTTCCCACACTCCATTTTATGTTTCTCCATAATATTTTTATGATGCGTGTATTGGAGACAGCTGTTGCAAAACAAAAGTCGTTCACAATGTGTCGTTGTTTGCCTTTTTAGTAGTCTGTAAGACATCAAACACCCGTATTTTCTTATTTAATTTTAAATACTTTCCAATATATGTATTACTTACTTTGAAATATCTTTTATAAAGATAGAGTGATGCCCATTTATGTTTTCCAATAGCAATAAGTTAACATGCTTTGTCTTCTCATTTTGTGTTATGTAAAATGGTTCAATTAGTTCATCACTCTCGTCGTCATATCCAAACACATTCACACTAACATCATTCCGCCCCTCAAATTCCTTAATATTTTTTATTGACATTGGAAATCTTAAATTTGAAAAATCAACTATTGTTCCATCTTGTAGCGAAGTTATATCCGCACTAATATCTTCAATATTATATGAAGAGCATCGAGTCGGAGCACCGATAGCCGAGGTACTAATTGCCGCAATTAAGGCCCACTTAAAACAGTAATTATCACTGTTTCGAATGTTAATGCAAGCACCACGACTAGCAAGCTTCTCCGGTGTGCTAATCCAATGAGCTCCTTTTACTAAAGAAGATTTATTAATATTTAGTTCAGCTCGAACTATGCGAACAAGAGTCCATCCGGAATCTCTCTCCTGGAACTCAGACATTTTATTTTGAATTTCTGTGACCTGCTTGCAGAACAATTCTCTCACGTCATCTGCTCTAGTCAACAAGCTCATTTTTGCTGTATGTACTATTGTAATTAACAATTTGTAAATGAAAATCAATGAAATCTTCAAAGAGAAAATTATCCTTTTTATTTTCTATTCCATAACAAATAATATTGTTTTTAAATGCTTTCCTAATTTCATAATATTCTCCATCAATGTTGATATTATTATTTGTTGATCTACTTCCAAAATCATTTGAACCTTGCTGCTGCTGTTGTTGTTGTTGAGGGTAATGTTGTAGTGCTTGGTGTTGGTCAGTATTTGAATACCAATGTATTGGAGTAGGAGGTTCCTGCAAATTTGGGTACCATTCCATGGGAGTAGCAGTTTGCTGCCAATACATTTGTAGTTGTGGTTGTTGTTGGTCTTGATGAGGATATTGCTGATGAGCATATTGCTGATGAGTATATTGTTGAGACGATATTGATGTTGTTGGTGAAGACATTGTAGTTGTTGTTGTTGTTCTTGATGAGGATATTGCTGATAAGGATATTGATGCTGTTCTCGATGAGGATATTGTTGATAAGGATATTGATGCTGTTCTTGATGAGGATATTGTTGATAAGGATACTGATATTGTTGAGCATATTGCAGTTGTTGAGGATAAGTGAAGGCTGTATGTTGATGATTATTCAGTACTTGATTTGAGTCTCGACTTATAACCACTCGGTTCTCCACACCATGATTTTGGATATGGTCTAAAAAGCACTTTTGGTATTTATATACCTTATTACATATATAACATGTATATACCAAAATGAATACTTTGGTATATACATTTAATTTATATTTTATTTATATAATATATAATATATATTTTTAATATTATTATATTTATTATTTTTTATTCAAAAGTAACTTTGATCGTTTAGTATAACACGTTTCACACTATTAAAAGCGAAATTATTGAGGATTTGACACGAATATAATATATAATATATATTTTTAATATTATTATATTTATTATTTTTTATTCAAAAGTCACTTTGATCGTTTACTATAACACGATTCACACTATTAAAAGCGAAATTATTGAGGATTTGACACGACTCTTTGTAGATACAATGCTGTACTTGCTGCTAGATTAGAAAACTTCTCAATTTATACGAATTACGATCAAGTCTTTAAGAGTCAATAGACAGAGACAGAGACAAATGTCAGCAAGCAGTGAAAATAACAACCAATCTTTGACAATCCTCAATATCACAAACTTAATACACACGCACGAGCATAACGTTAGCTCCCATGATCACGCATCTCTAATTCCCTTTGACAATCCTAAATATGTTACACTTCAATTTGTCCAACCTTCAAATAAGTTCATTGCCCATATTTTACATATTTTATTCATCTATTTATAAACACAGGAAATAGAAAAATCAAAACTAAATAAAACCAACAACAAAAACATTCTTAGGTTCCCCCCACACAAGCATACATAATTTCTTTCTCAATTACCCCTCTGCAACCGTTTAACAAACGAAAAACCATACTACGTACAAACAAAAGAATAATACAAAAAACTAAAGCAACATTTTCTCTATCCACACACGCACACACAATCTAAAATCATACAGCTACTGCAACCGCTTAACAAACGAAAAAACATACTACGTACAAACAAGCGCACCTGCGTGCCTACATAAATAACTATGCACATAGACGGGCGGATATCAAACCATAAAATTAAAACAAAAACACATCGACGCACCGACATCAAAGTATCTTTATCTATGTACAAACCATCCATAACCCGCGTCACTTCATACCATTGACAGTAATTAACATAAAATGTAAATTTTAGCCCATAAATTACCAAATTTCGATTTTAATTACCCAAATTTGACAATTTTAATGGTCCGGGCACATACATTTCTATACTACTGACGAGGATCAGAATTTTTTCTTGAATTTTTGACTTTAGTCGGTTTTGTAGATTTCTGAGGTGGAGAACATAAGAGACGATGGTGGTCACCCTGGCATTTCCAACAATGACTCCTACTAAGGCAGTCTTTGGTTGCATGATTCGATGATAGGCATCGAGAGCAACACCCATGTAGCAAGACGTGCCGCAATCTCTTTTCCGGAGTAAGACCACGAAAGCGGAAACATGCCCTCAAGGGGTGATGTTTCTTGCAAAGGTTGCACTGACTACTCGGCTTTTGTAAATTCCTCGGCTGTGGAGAAACTTTCTGGTCCGACACCTTAGCCTCACTGGGTTTAGCGCAATTCACAGGCGAGCCATGCGCGGCATCAACAATAACTCCGGTTAGCACCGCCTCTGCCTGGATGGGACCATCTTTTTCGGGATCCACCTTTTTGTTTGAAGTTGGTGCTACCATTAATGCGGGGGGGAGATGCCAGAGGAGACGGCCCGGCTACTTCCATTGCTTCCTCGTATTCGTCGAGTATGGCGTCATCAAAAAGAGTGGATAAAGCGTCCATTTTACTAGGAAACAATGAAAGTTAATAAGTGGTCAAAATGACCAATTTAGTAATTGGTCGTTTCACAACTCTGTTTGCAGTGCGTATATCTGCGACCCGAACGTGGTCATCACTTCCTGGGTAAGTCTTAATGACATGCCCTAGTCTCCAGGAAGTCGGAGAAAGCTGTTCATGTCGAATCGCTACTAAGTCGTCAACCTGTATATCCCTTTCAGGGAATTTCCATTTATATCTTTTATGCAAATTGTGAAGGTATTCTTCTTCACATCGTCGACAGAAGTCATGAGAGAATGCCTTGATTTTTCTATACCGATTAACTAAACTTATGGCAGATTCAAAAATAGATGGCTCCGGCGGGGCCAATAGGGGTCCCGAAAATTCGAAATTCCTTTTCAAGCTCCTACAAAATTACTACCATTATCAGAAAAGACAGTCAATGGACAACCTCGTCTAGCGATAAACCGATGAAAAGCTGCCAAAAAGGCGTCTGTGGTCAAATCTGAAGTGACCTCTAAATGAACTGCTTTAGTTGCAAAAAAAACGAAGATACACACATATGCTTTCGTAATTTTGCAACCTCTACCAGTAAAATTTCGCATATCAAACGGTCCTGCAAAATCAACACCTGTAGTGGTAAATGGCCGCTCCAATGTAGTCCTTTCCGTAGGTAATGCTGCCATGATTTGGTTACAAGAACGTTTTCTCTCTAAAATAGAACGCTTGCAACGATTAATTGTAGCACGCACTAAGTTTTTTAGACGAGAAACCCAATACTCAATTCGAATAATTCTCAGCATCAATTGATTTCCACCATGAATTGAAACCAAGTGAATAAAGTCTATCAACAAAATTGTAAAACGACAAGAATATGGTAAGATAATCGGGTGTTTTTCAGTATACGATAAAGGAGATTTTTCTAAACGACCATTTAATCTCATTACACCATTGTTGTCCAAAAAGGGATTGAGTGGAAGTAACGAACTCTTAGATGAAATCGGTTTCTTTGATAATAAAGCTTGATATTCATCTGTGAAATGAACCTTTTGAGCCAATATTGCCAAACGTATTTTCACTTGTATTATCTCACTGCTCGATATTGCATTAGATGAATATTCATGTTTTCCTTTATGTGAAGAATGTATTCTATGATAAAATCAAAAAATATACGCTATCACCCTAAGAGCACGATCAGGTTTTGAAAATTTTTCAAGATATCTTCGTAATCAGAGAAAAACGTCGCATGTGTCTTGACAGGTTTTGCCTCAACATCCGTTTCTAGTGAGTGTAGATCGTTGATTTTCCATTCACTTTTGCATCTTCTAAGCCACGCAGGTCCATTCCACCAAATATCACTCTCCGCTAATGCCGAAGGGGTGAGTCCCCAGCTGCCTAAATCTGCAGGATTTTCTTCAGACCTAACATGGTACCAATTATGACTCCCTACATTTTCCTACCACTGTCTTATTCCCTTTGTCAGCTGTAGTAACTATGATTGTATTTTTATTTTCTTTTAATATTTTCTCTGTTTTTTCGTATATGTCTAGTATAAATTTTTCTTTGTCATTGTTTCTCCAATTTCTTCTGAAATTCGATATTCTATTAGCCATTTTTGTTCTTAATGTATCTTTCTCGTTATCATCTTTAATTTTCTGAACTAGACATATACGAAAAAACAGAGAAAATATTAAAAGAAAATAAAAATACAATCATAGTTCTACAGCTGACAAAGGGAATCAGACAGTGGTTATTTATAAAGATGAATATAAAAATAAAATGAAGAAATTATTAGAGGACAAATCTACTTACAAAATTATCAGAAAAGATCCCACAACTGAAAAGAAAAAATAATAATATAACAACAGAACTTTTGAAAGCAAACCATAACACTAAGTTGGAAAAAATTAGAATGACATCACATGGAGCTATGGCACCGGAACTTTATGGTTTACCAAAAATACATAAAGAAAACATACCACTAAGGCCAATTTCATCATCTTTGAAAGTGCCATGTTATCATCTATCAAAATATGTGGGTACAATATTAAAAAATCTCATTTCTCAAACTTATAACATCAGGAACTCTATGCAACTGAAGGAAAAACTCTGTGATATAATTTTAGATGAGAATGACATCATAGTATCATTTGACGTGGTATCATTATTCACGAATATACCTACACATTTAGCTATTAAGAATATACTTGACAAATGGGATACCGTTAAGGAACATACAACTGTCAGTAGACGGCAATTTTTGAAAATACTTCAATTCTGTATAACGGACAACAACTATTTTACATATGGTATGCCAATGGGTAACCCATTATCACCGACGATAGCAGATATTGTTTTGGACACATTGCTAGACGAGATTATTAAAGAATTGAAGACAAAAAACATATACATAAAATTTATTTCTAAGTATGTCGACGACCTATTTGCGGTTATTAAAAAAGCGGACATGGAAATCGTATTAAAAACTTTAAACTCATACCACAAAAATCTGCAATTTACTGTTGAGATAGAAGAAAACAATGAAATACCATATTTGGATATGAAAATAATAAAATACAATAACAAATTAATAACAGACTGGTATGCAAAGGAAACCGCATCTGGCAGTTTAATTAATTACCATTCCACCCAACCGATGATCATGAAAATAAATACGTCGACGAATCTAATTAACAAAATTCTCAACATTAGTGACAAACGATTCAGAAACAAAAACATCAGTAAAATAAGAAACATAATGACAAAAAACAACTTCCCAATATACATTACGAACAAACTAATAAACAAATGCTTAAATAAAAACCAAACTGGAAACAATAATAATGGAGTAGTAGAAAAAGTTTTTTACAGTGTACCATATGTTCCAAAGTTGACCGAAAACAAAACATTAAAACATATGATAAATGATAAAACAACAATAGTCACACATAGATCAAACAAAACACTGAGACATCTTTTTACGCAGGAAAGAACAAAAATTTACAAATTAGAAACAGACAATGTTGTATACGAAATAACTTGTCAAGGAAATGAAGCAGAAAGGTGCAATAAAGTATACGTAGGAACAACAAAGCGAAAACTCGGGACTAGAGTATCAGAGCATGAAGCAGACATAAACAAAGGAAAAGAGACAACAGCTCTAGTCCAACATGTAAAAGAAACGGGACATAAAATAGATTTTAAAGGGGTCAAAATATTAGATAGAGAAAAGAAAGCGAATAAAAGATATACACTGGAAATTCTACGAATACAACAGCGTATTAAAAAATCCATCAACACAAAAGAAGACAAAGACAACACCAAACTGCAATATTCAATTGCAATAACCTGACAAGTGAAGTTCTGTGATATTAATTTTAAGTTTGCCTGTGATATTTTCCATTATTTATTATTATTCAAATTATGCAATTAATTGTTCGTGCTGTCCAGTTTTTATAATTTATTTAATAATGTAACTGAAAATTGTAAGTCAAACATAAAAAATTAATATTACAAAATGTAACAAAAATTAATAAAAAACTTGTAATTTGTTGCCAGAATTTAAAAATAAAAAATTCTCCTGAAGACGTCGGAAAAAAGCTGACGAAACGTTGAGAAAAAAGATGAAATAAATTGGTTTTATTTGCATCACAAAAATCAAGAAAACTGACCATTAATAGGCAATGTTAGACACAATAAAAAACATAAATCAATTAGTTTTCTTTGTGTATATACGAATCTTACCTCATTAAATGTGTTCCTTATAATTGTTCCAAATTTAAACATATTTTCCATTGTAGTATGAATGGCAGTAGTTTTTTTAATTCTTGTATCAATTCTTGTTCGTTTGTAAAATTTATTGTATGCCTAATCCTATTTGGAAAAATTGTACGTGTTCGTGTTTCTTTTAGTTTAGTATTTGGTACCAGTTCTATTTGTAGTGCATAAGCGTTGAATGGACCTGTTACACTTTTTATAACTTCGCTATGTGAGCTTTCAGCAGAATGTACAGTGTCTATAGATGAGGCATTAATCTGTTGTCTTGATAATGCATCAGCTACTACATTTTGGTGTCCTGGTTTGTATACTAATTTTGCTCCAAAATCTTCGATTATTGATTTCCAACGTTTCAATTTCGGATTTGGGTTTTTTCAGATATAGCGTGTGTTAAGGATGGGTGATCTGTGAGGTCTGTTGTGCCATAAATATAATTTCTCAGTTTTTGCAGTGCCCAAATTATCGCTCGTAACTCTTTTTCGTTGGTGCTGTAATTTTCTTCAGTTTTGCTCAATGTTCTGCTGAGGAAAAAATTGGTTTCTTCATTTAGTCAGTTCAAATGGCTTATCATAGTTAGGTTGAAAAAGTTCAACTTGTTCTTTTAAACATTTTTTTAGTTTGTTAAATGCTTCTACGGCAGCTTCTAAATCTAAATGTATTTTTGTTGTAGCACTTTTGTTTTTTCCAATTTGTCCATTATCTCCTCGTAAATGAACTGTAAGGCGCTTAGCTATGCAAGCATATCCTTGTATAAATTTTCTATAATAACCTGTCATACCCAAAAAACCTCTCAAGTCTTTGAGTGTTTGGGGTAAAGGATATTGATCTATTGTTTCAACCTTTTCTGGATTTGTAGCTGTTTTATTATGCTTAATGATGTGACCCAAGTATTCGACCTCTGCTTGGAAAAATTTGGAATTTTCATTGGATACCCTGAGTATTGCCTGATTTAAAGCATTAAATATGATTTGAATGTGTTCCATATGTTCCTCTGGTGTTGAAGAATATATGAGTACATCACATCAATGTATACATAAGCAAACTTCCCGATATATTCTCTTAGGATATCATCGACGCATCTTTGGAATATTGAAGGGGCGTTTTTTAGTCCGAATGGCATACGCACAAATTCGTACTTGCCACCGTTTATGCAAAAGGCTGTCTTTTCTCTATCTTCCTTCTTAATTTTTATTTGGTGGAAGCCTGATTCCAAGTCTAGGGTTGTGAAATATTTGGCTTTACCCAAATTTTGTATAGTCATATTTACATCAGGGATAATATATCTGTCCGCTATAGTACTGGCATTTAATTTTGAAAAATCTACGACCATTCGTCTTTTTGGTCGTCCTGTCTCATCTACTCCTTTTTTAGGAACAGTCCAGATGGGTGAATTATATGGGCTATTACTGCGTTGAATTATTCCTTCATGTAGTAATCTTTCGATTTCTTTATTTACGAAGTCGTTATCCGCTATGGGTATTGCTTCGTCCAAATGGGTTCATCTGTCTTAGTCCTAATAGTGGCTTCAATCGTTGTTGTAAAGGGTAAAGGTCCGATGCCATTGTTATCCCTCATTAGAAAATCTATTCTTTCTTTATATAATTCATTTCCTATAATATAATTAACTTAGCTTATTTCGTTGTTATTTATTGTAAACGTCATGTTTTGTATATTTACTATGGCATTTAGAGCAACTATTCCCTGCCATCTTAATATTAAGTCAGTCGCTTTCGTTTATATCATCTAACTCGAAAAAGTCTATGTCTTTGTCAAGAAATTTAATGGTTTGTTTTGCATTTATTATAGCAGTTCCGTGAATCGACATAACTTCAATAGGAATTACCTTTTTTTTAATTTAATTTTAATGATTTTTTTTTATATAGTTATGAGTTGCTCCAGTGTCTATTAATACATTATATGTTCTTTCTTCATCAGACATTGTGATATGGGGCAACCCATTCCTTAGTTTAAATTCTTAACAACTAATTTATTTACTGTACCTGTTTCTACAATCAAACTATCGGTGTCATCTTGTGTGGTGATATTGTTGTTCCTCTGTTGATGAAAGTTTCCGCTGGGTTTTGCTTGTTGCTTCCATGATTTGTTGTTGTGTTGTTGGTAAGAACTGTTGAAACGTGTGGGCTGTCGTTGAGCAGTGTTGCCTGAACTAGTGTTCACTGGTTCTGGTCGAGGTTGGTGATTGTTGATATGCTGTGGGTTGAATCCCTGAGGTCGTTGGTTGCTGAAGTATCTTCGAGGATTGTTAAAGTTGTATTCTTGGCGAGGTTGGTTTTTCCGATTTGGTTGGAACTGTTGTCTCTCGAATCGTGGCTCGCTTAATTGCATTTTTGATGTGTGTCCCGTATCGTATGATAGTTTTAAGTTTTGATGCCTGCTATCATGTTCTATTGTGCGGTCAATAGAATATGCGTGTCCCAAATCCACTGGAGCATTTTCGTATAATGTAGACTGTACAAATGTATTATTGACTCCAGATGTGAACACTCGAATAGAGTCTTGTTTTGCCTGTTCTGTCATGGCATTAACGGCTTCTATTCCATATCCGGACATTGTGATTTTTGATATTATTAAACTTAAGCATTTGTTTATTTCGTCATGAAATTCTTCCAATGTTTTTCTGCCTTGGTAGCATCGCTTCATCTCTTCTTGCAAGACATATAGGGGTCGAGTATCGGCGTACGTGTAGTCTAGCCTTGCTCTGATGGCCTCGAAATTGAAAATGGTACCATGAGCGGCTGCTCCTTGTATTTTCGTCTTCACTATTTGTAATGCTTGGGAGTAGATACTGGTGTTTTTTAGTGGTTCTATACTATGCATCATCCGAGATGTATCTTCTCTCCACACTCGATATTTTGTAATATCACCATCAAATGTCGGAAGTGATTTGAATACATCTAATTTTACGTCGTTGACATTTGTTATTAGTGTCGAAATTTCTTCCTGGGGTGCAGGTTGTGGATGGTTCCATTGAGGATTTACCTGGGGGTTGTTTCTCATTTGTTGTATTTCTAATTTTAATGCGTTTACTTCCGCTGCGTGTTTCTGCATCATATTCTGCATAGTGGCTTGTAGAGTTGCCATTTGCTGGACAAGCATGCTGATTTCCACACTGTTGTTAGCCATTTTTTGTTCTTCTAAATTTTCCAAAGGACGTGTGTAGTCCTTCTCTTCTTCTCTTTTCTTCATAAAGTTTTTATTCACTAACACTTTTATTGATTTTTATTTTATCACTATAATTTATAAGTTATTTTTATTTTATGTAGCTTTTTGTTTCAGTTCTCTATTTTCTTCTTCGTATGAAGATTTTAATTTTCCTTCTATGAAGGTTGTGTTTTTTTGTATAAAAAAACTTGAGTCCTTGCTGTGACAAGGATTCCAATGGTCCGCTTACTGAAGAATAATTTTAGTTATTCTCCTGGCAGGATCGCCAATTAAAGTTTTATACTTTCTTTTGAATTAAAAAAATATATTTTCTTAACTCGGATGAGTTATTCTTAGATCTTATGCTAATAATAAACTAACTTACAATTTTGAAATATCTTTCTTAAATACTAAAAAATACATGTCTTTGTTTCTTACATTTAAGTATTAGAATAAAACATATCTTTGTTTCTTATATTTAGGTATTAGAATAAACATATGTATGTTTTTTAGGTAATAAAACATATCTTTGTTATTTTAGGTAACTTCTTTGTTAGTTAAACAAGATTGAACATGGTTTATTTCTTAACTTACAGTTTTGTAATGTTATTATATTTTAGAGAAAGTATTTTAGAAAATATTTACAATTACATATCCATAAAATTAAGAACAATAAGGATATTGATGCTGTTCTTGATGAGGATATTGTTGATAAGGATACTGATATTGTTGAGCATATTGCAGTTGTTGAGGATAAGTGAAGGCTTTATGTTGATGATTATTCAGTACTTGATTTGAGTCTCGACTTATAACCACTCGGTTCTCCACACCATGATTTTGGATATGGTCTAAAAAGCACTTTTGGTATTTATATACCTTATTACATATATAACATGTATATACCAAAATGAATACTTTGGTATATACATTTAATTTATATTTTATTTATATAATATATAATATATATTTTTAATATTATTATATTTATTATTTTTTATTCAAAAGTAACTTTGATCGTTTAGTATAACACGTTTCACACTATTAAAAGCGAAATTATTGAGGATTGGAAACGAATATAATATATAATATATATTTTTATTATTATTATATTTATTATTTTTTATTCAAAAGTCACTTTGATCGTTTACTATAACACGATTCACACTATTAAAAGCGAAATTATTGAGGATTTGACACGACTCTTTGTAGATACAATGCTGTACTTGCTGCTAGATTAGAAAACTTCTCAATTTATACGAATTACGATCAAGTCTTTAAGAGTCAATAGACAGAGACAGAGACAAATGTCAGCAAGCAGTGAAAATAACAACCAATCTTTGACAATCCTCAATATCACAAACTTAATACACACGCACGAGCATAACGTTAGCTCCCATGATCACGCATCTCTAATTCCCTTTGACAATCCTAAATATGTTACACTTCAATTTGTCCAACCTTCAAATAAGTTCATTGCTCATAAATTACATATTTTATTCATCTATTTATAAACACAGGAAATAAAAAAATCAAAACTAAATAAAACCAACAACAAAAACATTCTTAGATTCCCCCACACAAGCATACATAATTTCTTTCTCAATTACCCCTCTGCAACCGTTTAACAAACGAAAAACCATACTACGTACAAACAAAAGAATAATACAAAAAACTAAAGCAACATTTTCTCTATCCACACACGCACACACAATCTAAAATCATACAGCTACTGCAACCGCTTAACAAACGAAAAAACATACTACGTACAAACAAGCGCACCTGCGTGCCTACATAAATAACTATGCACATAGACGGGCGGATATCAAACCATAAAATTAAAACAAAAACACATCGACGCACCGACATCAAAGTATCTTTATCTATGTACAAACCATCCATAACCCGCGTCACTTCATACCATTGACAGTAATTAACATAAAATGTAAATTTTAGCCCATAAATTACCAAATTTCGATTTTAATTACCCAAATTTGACAATTTTAATGGGCCGGGCACATACATTTCTATACTACTGACGAGGATCAGAATTTTTTCTTGAATTTTTGACTTTAGTCGGTTTTGTAGATTTCTGAGGTGGAGAACATAAGAGACGATGGTGGTCACCCTGGCATTTCCAACAATGACTCCTACTAAGGCAGTCTTTGGTTGCATGATTCGATGATAGGCATCGAGAGCAACACCCATGTAGCAAGACGTGCCACAATCTCTTTTCCGGAGTAAGACCACGAAAGCGGAAACATGCTCTCAAGGGGTCATGTTTCTTGCAAAGGTTGCGCTGACTACTCGGCTTTTGTAAATTCCTCGGCTGTGGAGAAACTTTCTGGTCCGACACCTTAGCCTCACTGGGTTTAGCGCAATTCACAGGCGAGCCATGCGCGGCATCAACAATAACTCCGGTTAGCACCGCCTCTGCCTGGATGGGACCATCTTTTTCGGGATCCACCTTTTTGTTTGAAGTTGGTGCTACCATTAATGCGGGGGGGAGATGCCAGAGGAGACGGCCCGGCTACTTCCATTGCTTCCTCGTATTCGTCGAGTATGGCGTCATCAAAAAGAGTGGATAAAGCGTCCATTTTACTAGGAAACAATGAAAGTTAATAAGTGGTCAAAATGACCAATTTAGTAATTGGTCGTTTCACAACTCTGTTTGCAGTGCGTATATCTGCGACCCGAACGTGGTCATCACTTCCTGGGTAAGTCTTAATGACATGCCCTAGTCTCCAGGAAGTCGGAGAAAGCTGTTCATGTCGAATCGCTACTAAGTCGTCAACCTGTATATCCCTTTCAGGGAATTTCCATTTATATCTTTTATGCAAATTGTGAAGGTATTCTTCTTCACATCGTCGACAGAAGTCATGAGAGAATGCCTTGATTTTTCTATACCGATTAACTAAACTTATGGCAGATTCAAAAATAGATGGCTCCGGCGGGGCCAATAGGGGTCCCGAAAATTCGAAATTCCTTTTCAAGCTCCTACAAAATTACTACCATTATCAGAAAAGACAGTCAATGGACAACCTCGTCTAGCGATAAACCGATGAAAAGCTGCCAAAAAGGCGTCTGTGGTCAAATCTGAAGTGACCTCTAAATGAACTGCTTTAGTTGCAAAAAAAACGAAGATACACACATATGCTTTCGTAATTTTGCAACCTCTACCAGTAAAATTTCGCATATCAAACGGTCCTGCAAAATCAACACCTGTAGTGGTAAATGGCCGCTCCAATGTAGTCCTTTCCGTAGGTAATGCTGCCATGATTTGGTTACAAGAACGTTTTCTCTCTAAAATAGAACGCTTGCAACGATTAATTGTAGCACGCACTAAGTTTTTTAGACGAGAAACCCAATACTCAATTCGAATAATTCTCAGCATCAATTGATTTCCACCATGAATTGAAACCAAGTGAATAAAGTCTATCAACAAAATTGTAAAACGACAAGAATATGGTAAGATAATCGGGTGTTTTTCAGTATACGATAAAGGAGATTTTTCTAAACGACCATTTAATCTCATTACACCATTGTTGTCCAAAAAGGGATTGAGTGGAAGTAACGAACTCTTAGATGAAATCGGTTTCTTTGATAATAAAGCTTGATATTCATCTGTGAAATGAACCTTTTGAGCCAATATTGCCAAACGTATTTTCACTTGTATTATCTCACTGCTCGATATTGCATTAGATGAATATTCATGTTTTCCTTTATGTGAAGAATGTATTCTATGATAAAATCAAAAAATATACGCTATCACCCTAAGAGCACGATCAGGTTTTGAAAATTTTTCAAGATATCTTCGTAATCAGAGAAAAACGTCGCATGTGTCTTGACAGGTTTTGCCTCAACATCCGTTTCTAGTGAGTGTAGATCGTTGATTTTCCATTCACTTTTGCATCTTCTAAGCCACGCAGGTCCATTCCACCAAATATCACTCTCCGCTAATGCCGAAGGGGTGAGTCCCCAGCTGCCTAAATCTGCAGGATTTTCTTCAGACCTAACATGGTACCAATTATGACTCCCTACATTTTCCTACCACTGTCTTATTCCCTTTGTCAGCTGTAGTAACTATTCCCTGCCATCCTAATATTAAGTCAGTCGCTTTCGTTTATATCATTCATCTCGAAAAAGTCTATGTCTTTGTCAAGAAATTTAATGGTTTGTTTTGCATTTATTATAGCAGTTCCGTGAATCGACATAACTTCAATAGGAATTACCTTTTTTTTAATTTAATTTTAATGATTTTTTTTATATAGTTATGAGTTGCTCCAGTGTCTATTAATACATTATATGTTATTTCTTCATCAGACATTGTGATATGGGGCAACCCATTCTTAACAACTAATTTATTTACTGTACCTGTTTCTACAATCAAACTATCGGTGTCATCTTGTGTGGCTATATTGTTGTTCCTCTGTTGATGAAAGTTTCCGCTGGGCTTTGCTTGTTGCCTCCATAATTTGTTGTTGTGTTGTTGGTAAGAACTGTTGAAACGTGTGGGCTGTCGTTGAGCAGTGTTGCCTGAACTAGTGTCCATTAGTTCTGGTCGAGGTTGGTGATTGTTGATATGCTGCTGTGGGTTGAATCCCTGGGGTCGTTGGTTGCTGAAGTATATTCGAGGATTGTTAAAATTGTATTCTATTCGATGTGAACACTCGAATAGAGTCTTGTTTTGCCTGTTCTGTCATGGCATTAACGGCTTCTATTCCATATCCGGACATTGTGATTTTTGATATTATTAAACTTAAGCATTTGTTTATTTCGTCATGAAATTATTCCCATGTTTTTCTGCCTTGGTAGCATCGCTTCATCTCTTCTTGCAAGACATATAGGGGTCGAGTATCGGCGTACGTGTAGTCTAGCCGTGCTCTGATGGCCTCAAAATTGAAAATGGTACCATGATTGGCTAAAACCTGAGCGGCTGCTCCTTGTATTTTCGTCTTCACTATTTGTAATGTTTGGGAGCACATACTGGTGTTTTTTAGTGGTTCTATACTATGCATCATCCGAGATGTATCTTCTCTCCACATTCGATATTTTGTAATATCACCATTAAATGTCGGAAGTGATTTGAATACATCTAATTTTACGTCGTTGACATTTGTTATCAGTGTCGAAATTTCTTCCTGGGGTGCAGGTTGTGGATGGTTCCATTGAGGATTTACCTGGGGGTTGTTTCTCATTTGTTGTATTTCTTATTTTAATGCGTTTACTTCCGCTGCGTGTTTCTGCATCATATTCTGCATAGTGGCTTGTAGAGATGCCATTTGCTGGACAAGCATGCTGATTTCCACACTGTTGTTAGCCATTTTTTGTTCTTCTAAATTTTCCAAAGGACGTGTGTAGTCGAAAGCTGCTTCTCTTTTCTTCATAAAGTTTTTATTCACTAACACTTTTATTGATTTTTATCACTATAATTTATAAGTTATTTTTATTTTATGTAGCTTTTTGTTTCAGTTCTCTATTTTCTTCTTCGTATGAAGATTTTAATTTTCCTTCTATGAAGGTTGTGTTTTTTTGTATAAAAAAACTTGAGTCCTTGCTGTGACAAGGATTCCAATGGTCCGCTTACTGAAGAATAATTTTAATTATTCTCCTGGCAGGATCGCCAATTAAAGTTTTACACTTTCTTTTGAATTAAAAAAATATATTTTCTTAACTCGGATGATTTATTCTTAGATCTTATGCTAATAATAAACTAACTTACAATTTTGAAATATCTTTCTTAAATACTAAAAAATACATGTCTTTGTTTCTTACGTTTAAGTATTAGAATAAAACATATCTTTGTTTCTTATATTTAGGTATTAGAATAAACATATCTATGTTTTTTAGGTAATAAAACATATCTTTGTTATTTTAGGTAACTTCTTTGTTAGTTAAACAAGATTGAACATGGTTTATTTCTTAACTTACAGTTTTGTAATGTTATTATATTTTAGAGAAAGTATTTTAGAAAATATTTACAATTTCATATCCATAAAATTAAGAACAATGCAATGTTTGTATTTTATTATCTATTAGAAAAAGTGTTTTTTGTATCATGGCGATGCATGATCATTACTTATTATTGTGTGTGTGTGTTTGAATGAGTGTTCTACCTAAAGTCGTTAACTTACTCCAACATTTCTCCGCTTCTTCCCTCATATTAGAGTCTATGATATCTTTAAGGTATTGAATTGGTTTTCGGATATATACCGTTACCTCAGCCGGTAATTGAATTCCCCTTTTGGCCAGTGTTTCGGCCATTTCATTTCCCTCAATTCCCATGTGTCCCGGGATCCAGAATATATGTACTTGTCTACCGGTACATAACATATCCAGGGCCTTTCTACACAGGCGCACAACCGAGGAGTAATTGCAGTCAGCTGAAATTGCTTTTATAGCTGCTTGACTGTCTATATACAGATTTACACGCGCATTCATAGTTAGAGGGGGAAGGCTAACTCTGCTGCCATTTTGACAGCATAGATTTCCGCCTGGAAGATGCTACAATGATCAGGAAGTTTATAAGATTCCTCTATACCGAGCTCCTGACAGTAAACCGCAGCTCCCACCTCTCTATCCATCTTTGAACCATCAGTGAAAAAGTTGAAACCAGAACCACTATGATTAAGATTTTCCAGATAGCCTTCTTCACTTATAGTGATCTGTGGTTTGGTAAAAAAGTTCGTCAATGGAATGATGTAGTCCGAGCTACACTCCATGTTTTCTAGTAATTTGCTGTGACCAAATGATCTGTAGGACATCTGACCTGTTGTCCTGAGTCGGATAGCTGATTTGCATGCCACGTTCACTGCAATTAGTTTTATTGGTTTAAGGTCCAATAAAACGTCTAAAGCTGCAGTAGGTGTAATCTTTAGAGCTCCAGCGATGCAAAGCTCTGCTAGCCTCTGGATACTTTCTAACTTTTTCAGGTATGATTTTGTCTCAGTCGCCCTCCACCATACAAGTATTCCGTAGAGTAAAATTGGTCTAGCCACCGCTGTGTAGGTTCAATACGTAAGAGTAGGCGAAAGGCTCCATGTCTTGCCCAGCATTTTTTTACATGCATATAGAGCAATGGTGGCCTTTTTAACTCTATATTCTATATTGGACCTCCACGTCAGCTTACTATCCAAAATAACCTCCAGGTACTTTGTGTGTGTTTTGGGCGAGAGCGATATACCGTATAATTTTGGTGTTCCCCATTCCTTAACTTTCCTATTAGCAAAAAGCACAAGGTCAGTTTTTCCTGGGTTTAAATTCAAACCTACCCGCGTTGCACATCTATGAATATCCCTCACCGAGGATTCCATTAGAGCGCTAATTGTGTCGAGGAACTTACCAGTTATGATACTAGCTATGTCGTCCGCATATGCTGTAATCCTAGCTTTACCCTCGAATTCCAGCGTCCAAAGAAGTGGCGATAGAACACCACCTTGGGGAGTTTCTCTCTTAGCTTCTTTGTTTACATTGGCATTGCCTAATTCCGCAGATACTATTCTACATTTTAATAGGTTGCCTATCCAGTTTTTGACTTGCAAGTGAGCACCGGAACGATTTACACTTTCCATAATTGCGTCCGTAGAGACATTATTGAAAGCGCCTTCGATGTCCAAAAAGACCCCTATAGCAAAGTCTTTATAGTGTAACGATTTTTCGATTTGTTCAACAACATTATGAAGTGCTGTTTCAACCGATTTACCCTTTGTGTATGCATGTTGGTTGGAGGACAGGATATTTGGATATACAGATTCTTTGACGTCAAACTGATAGGCCTAAAGTCTTTTGGATACATATGGTTGCTCCTACCTGCCTTTGGTATGAATACAATCTAAGCTATCCTCCATGACTTTGAGACATAATTCAGTCTGAGGCATCCCCTAAATATTCCTACTAGCCAGGGAATTATCCTCTGTTTACCACACTGCCGGGAAAATACCATCTGGTCCTGGTAATTTATATGGTTTAAAAGAATTGATGGCCCATTCCACTTTACTAAAGGAAATGGCGTCACAATTCTCAGTATTCAATTCAATTGTCGTTTCTGAGCGATGGGAGATCTCCGTGCAACCTGGGAAATGTGTCTCCAGCTAGTCCAATCGCCGTTAATTTTACAAATTGTGCTAGGCACTGATGGATTGCTTGCAAGCAGCTTCCTCATTCTGGCTGTATCCGTAGTTTTTTCTCTATTGCCACAAAAATTCTTCATCAATTTTTCTTGGCCTTTCTCACCTCTTTTTTTAAAAGATTTCAGTGCTTTTTTGTAGTCTAGATCACTACTCCACCATGGTGATCTAAACTTACGTATTACGCGCGAGAGGGGACATGCTGATTCATACGATTTTGTTATGGCTTTCGTTAAGCAATTAATAGACTTTTCAATATCATCCTGACTCCTAATCGGTTTGGCATTATATAGATTATTTTCGATGTTCCTTCTGTAATAATCCCACCTGATATTACGTGGGTTCCTATATAATTTCCTAAGCTTTGAAACTTCAGACAAAATTTTAAAAGGTTCCTTCCCTCTATTTACAATTACAACGTCAATTTGCAGTCTGAATTGAATAAGTGACTCACCTCTTTCATTGATGTCCTTACTTCCCCATACAGTATGATGCGCGTTAGCGTCTGTGCCTATCACCAGTTTTTGTTTCTTCCCGTAGGCTTCTTTAACGAGCCTTTGGAGCTCCAGTGGAGGTGCCTCAATTATGTGTGGCATGTAGCATGATGCAAAGAGTATTGGCTCATCCTTGTCAGCATCTATCTACTGTCACAACCACGAAATCGTCAGTACTGTATTATAAAAAATATATGAATTAAAGTTCTTCTTAATTAGGATAGCTGATCGTATCTTGCTTACCGTCTTTGAGAAGTATGTATGGTAATTACGTAACTTTAGCCCAGAAACCCTGTTTCCCGATGAGATCCACGGCTCCTGGACTAACGCCACGTCATAGTTGCTCTCCTCTAAGGTAAGGAGAAGCTCAGTGGACGCTAATTTACAATGTTGGAGGTTCACTTGAAGGATCTTTAGCTCCATCATCTAAGCTCACCTTTCTAGAGTCCATATCCGGGTATGGGACCTCTAGTCTCGGCTCCTCTAACCTTAAGCCGGCTGTAGCAGCTGCCAATTCGCTCTCCAATTCCTCGGCTTCTATAGTGTTATTATTTTTATCATTTGGGTGTCTCTTCTTCAGACGTAGGAAGCCACTACCTACAACCCATGCCATCTTGCCATTCCGCTTATAAAGAATGTCCTCAGCATTCTTATTAATCTGCAGAATATAGCTTTGGCCCTCTGACTTCGGTTTTGCCTCATGTAGTACCCTCCAGTCCTTCGTCGGAATCTCCGTGTTTTGGTTTTGTAGAACGCGAAGAGTGATATCCGGCTTCACTACACGCGGAATTATAACCTTCGCTTTCGGTATGATGGGGATGTCGTCCTTGTCCACAATCCGAAGTTGTGCACCAGGCCACAGGTTTTTGAGTGTCGGAACAACTTCCTTTAACCAATCCATCGACATTGTGTCCCTGCATCTGATGAGTTTCGCACCATTGAACCAGGTAAATGCTTCAAAAGAAGGTAGAAGTACTAAAAGGTGCACTTCTGTCAAGGTGTCCCACGATCAAGTGTCGCTTCGCTACCTCACTGACGTTAGTGACCGCGGATTGTGCTTTGGAAGCAGCTTGGGAAGTGGATGGTTTATCTGCAAAGCTGTGTTTGGACTTCTTTGCAGTCGACTGTGAGCCATCAACCGATCTATTCCTTTTGTCACTTTTCTTACAGGACTTATCGCTGCTCGATTCCAGTCTTTTGAGCACGCCCTCTTCTATACTATTTGCATATCGGGGGTCAGTGGTCTCAAAGCGTTTCTTATCAGCGAAGTGTTCACGGCCTTTACTCACTGCTACCTTAGCCCACTTAAGTCTGTCTGACTGCTCAGAAGACATATCTTTCTGTGAGCCAAGGAGGTGTACAATCCGAACCGCCGCTTTGTATTCTGAGGAAGACTTAATAGCTTCGTTGTTCTTCGGGGCTCTCTCCCTTTTAATTGGATCTGAGGTGGAAGAACCCGGAGACTTCAAGAGCTCGATCTCTGATTGTAAGTTGACACAGGTAACGCTTTCAAGGTACGATTCTGAATCGATCGAGGCACTTGAGTGTTCCTCGTTCTTAGATGTATTATTTATCGTTTTTTCAGTAGCACAACAACTGCTGTGACCTGTTTCCATCACAGTAGAGGTTTGACCGCTGGCGACACGCATGAGGATCATAACTTCCACCTTGCCCGCCGGTGGTCGCAGTCAATTCAGCCACCACCCGCTTTTCATTACCATTCTCACTCATCAAAAATTTTTTTAAGGTTTTGCGTTTTATAAATTCCGCCATGTACAAGAACCGCTGAACCTCTGGTTAACAGACGCTGACCAGGACGCCGTCCAATAAGGAGCAGACGGGCCTGGATTTTAATCATTATCCCAATCCAAGCCATGGTCCATTCATTACAAGAGAAGGACTGAATTTTGGAATAACGATTACCTCCTAAATATGATAAGAGCTCATTCCAATAATGTACACAATAGGCAATACATTGTGACACTATGTTCAAAACCCTGACCTTAGCCGTGTATCACTTAACGCACGTTACCAGCCGGCACCCAATTCAAAGAAAAGCTACAATATTCTACATTTACATTTACGCAGGACTATCAAACACCAAATACGGCCACTGTATTTTTGTGCGCCATTCGAACTTTTAGGTTTTTGGTACAATAGACAAATGTTTCCATTTTTTTAATGAACAAACATAATTTTTTATATTTTTATACTAATATTCGATTTTTTCTATATTTCAATTACTATTTTAATTGAATCATTAAAAAATTTTAATTAGTTTTTTAATTGTATCTTAAAAAATATTTTATTTAATTTTTTAATTGAATTTTAAAAGATATTTCAGTTAAATTTTAATTCAATCTTTAAAAAACCATAAATTAAATTTTTAGTTAATGTAATATTTTTTTAATTAAAAAAATATAAAAAAAACTAATTAATTTTTTAACTGAATCTCTGTTTTTTTAATTGAATCTTATTTTTACTTTTTTCTGTATACACAATCCACCGGTATTGTTGTATTCAACTAATGCTTTACTTATACAAAACAAAATATCATAATAATAAAATAATCCATTATAAATGTATGTATGTACATTAGGGTGGCCGTTATTTATTTTTATACCCTTTACCAAAAATGGAAAAGGGTATATATAGGTTTGTCCAGATTTTTGTAATTTCTACAATATTCATTTGCGGCCAAAAAAAGTTAGTTATTATGGATCCTTATGACTAGGAGATAAAAAAAAGACATGTCCGTCTGTCCGTCTGTCTGTACGGATTTTGTATGGGAGGCTTGAAATGCGTTTTTTGAAGCTCCCAAGCAAGTTAGAGAGCTCGGAGTTGGACTAAAACGACCGCGCTTGTCTTAGCACAATTCCTTATATAAATCAGCAAAAATGAATAATCGGTTCTCCCGAAGTTCTATATATATAGTTTTATCATACGTTTTGAAAATTGTATGAAAAAGCTACCGTGCATAGAACCAAGAATAATCAAATTTCTAATTAACCCCACTAGCTACTCGGCTACCGAGGCTTGCTTACTTTTGGTATTTATTTGCTGTAGTTAAACATTTTCTCTAAAATGCTTTATTTCATATTAAACCCCTTTTTGTCAGCTCTGCATAGACATTGTTCTTTTTAATTTTTTTTATACAATGATAATTTTGCTTGGCACATTCTTATTCCTGGAAATGCAAACGAATGTGTTTGCATAGAATTTGTAGTGTCATGAAAAAAAAACTATAGGTATACTATAAGCATTCGCACATGCATACATACATACATACATATGCATAAGAGTTTTTGTATTTTGTGTTGAATCGAACAACTACAACAACAACAATATGCTACCAATTGTATGGAAAGAATAATATTCAGTTTTTTGTTGTAAAAACTGAGAATTATTTTATGTACATACATACATACATACATAGCTACATATGAATGTATGCAAATACTTATAAAGTTTTGTATTAAAGAATACACTTGTTCATGATATATGTACATACATACATATGTACATTAGCTATATGGGAATTCTTAGTAAGGAGATTTCGACTTCCAAGAACCCCTCATTTTGTGAGGTTTGGTAAAAAAATATTCGAGCCAAAAAATGGTGGCGGTCAGAGGGAGGCAAAGGGCTCCGCATCGTGCTCAAAGTTGAGGGTAAAAGCAAAAAAACGTACAAAAAATCATATAACTTTCCGGGGGTCACTTCTACAAAGGTCAAATGTATGACGAGCACCAATTAATTTTCTTTGCCCAACATTTTTTAAAACACACCGACCGCCTAACTCCTTTCCTTAAGTGGCTCCCATACAAAGGGGAAATTTTATAAAATTTACTCGCAGGGCTCTAACTGTCCCTAGGCTGTACCTATCGAAGTCAAATGTATGACTCACCTCCAATATTTTTTCATTACAAAGATTTTCTCTGATTATACTTATCATCTATCTTCAACCATTAAGGTGGTCTCCATACAAAAAAATAGTTTTTTTATAATAATTTTTTTACGAAATCCGCTTTTTCCGCTTTTATGTTGCCTCGCAGGGGGGTAAAATGTAAGACCGACCCACAGTAATTTTTTATCTTCAACATTTCCTCCGAACATACCTATATCCTATCTCGACTCATTAAGGGGGGCTTCCATACAAAGGCGGAATTTGTACAAAATGTACTCGCAGGGCTCTAATTGTCCCTGGCGCGTTCCTATCGAAGTCAAATGTATGTCCGACCTCCAATATTTTTTCAACACAAAGATTTTCTGTCAACATGCTTACATCTGTCTTCAACCACTAAGGTGGTCCCATACAAAAAAAAAAAAGAATTCTTTGTCAAATAACTAATTTATTTTTGGCATGTGTTGGATACATTTTTTTATTCTGGGCAACGACTTGAAGTAAAAATATTTTTTCTTCTTCGTCGCAGCATAACGCACTGCTATAATCTTCTATTAATTTTACGCCTCTTTCGGCAGCGTCGTTGACAACATGGAGTTTTTGCAATATCTTTAGCAACCCAGAGGCGACTACAAGGAATTTCTTCCAATGGTGTTACTGTTTCTAGGTGAAGGTATAAAAAAAGTTTCACTTCGCACCACCAGGACCCATCAGTCATGCTCGTTGGATGGTGAAAGGGATATACTGCGTTAACATTTTCTTATTTCGAGAATATCTGGGTTTAACCAAGAATGAGGAGTCCGCGAGGTCAGTATATTCATCGTCACACTTTATGTAAGAGCTTGGTTTAGTGCGACTAAGGCCATCGAAGCTCCAAATAACGATTTGAGCTTTTTAAAGACCATTTCTCATTATGATACAATTGATAACACAGTTTCGCAGCGTTTGGTGAAGAAATTGTGTGGACATCTCTGGTACCTTAGTGATGAACCTGTTGCTCTCGCATTACTTGACCAGAATGTTACCTGTGACATCAAAAGGAAAATGGCAAATGATATTCGTATTTTTGTAGAAGATAGAGAAAAATATGAGGAAGAGTTGTCCAACGAAGAGGTGGACGAATCATCAAACGAAGACACCGGCAAAAGACGACAAAATAAAAAGCGGCGCCAGTGAAGAGAAAGGTAGTTCTCGCCTAGTCATTGGGTTCACAGGTGTGAAGCGAATTACCTTAGCTCTCACAGAAGTACTAGAAAAAGTAATGAAGGATTTGAGCCATTATGTAACACATGGGACAGCAAACTTTTTTCCACGCTTCGGATTACCAACAACTTTTTTAAATAGCGATCCAGAAACAAGGGAACAACGTGAAGACTATAAGCAAGCGCTAAAGATAATGCAAAAACTCCATGTTGTCAATGACGCTGCCGAAAGAAGCGTAAAATTAATAGAAGATTATAGCAGTGCGTTATGCAGCGACGAAGAAATAAAAATATTTTTACTGCAAGTCGTTGCCCAAAATAAAAAATTTTATCCAACACATGCCAAAAGTAAATTAGTTATTTGGCAAAGAATTCTTTTTTTTTGTATGGGCACCACCTTAATGGTTGAAGATAGACGGTAAGTATGTTGAGAGAAAATATTTGTATTGAAAAAATATTGGAGTTCAGTTATACATTTGACTTCGATAGGTACGCCCTAGGGGCAGTTAGAGCCCTGCGAGTAAATTTTGTACAAATTCCGCCTTTGTATGGAAGCCCCCTTAATGAGTCGAGATAGGGCATAGGTATGTTCGGAGGAAATGTTGAAGATAAAAAATTACTGTGGGTCGGTCTTACATTTTACCCCCCTACGAGGCAACATAAAAGCGGCATTAAAGCGGAAAAAGCGAATTTCTTAAAAAAAATTATTAAAAAAACTATTTTTTTGTTTGGGCACCACCTTAATGGTTGAAGATAGACGATAAGTATATTCAGAGAAAATATTTGTATTGAAAAAATATTGGAGTTCAGTATACATTTGACTTCGATAGGAACGCGCCAGGGACAATTAGAGCCCTGCGAGTAAATTTTGTACAAATTCCGCCTTTGTATGGGAGCCACCTTAATGAGTCGAGATAGGATATAGGTATGTTTGGAGGAAATGTTGAAAATAAAAAATTACTGCAGGCCGGTCTTACATTTTACCCCCCTACGAGGCAACATAAAAGCGGAAAAAGCGGATTTCTTAAAAAAAATTATTAAAAAAACTATTTTTTTGTATGGGGACCACCTTAATGGTTGAAGATAGACGATAAGTATGTTCAGAAAAAATCTTTGTAATGAAAAAATATAGGAGGTCAGTCATACATCTGACATCGATAGGTACGCCCTAGGGACAGTTAGAGCCCTGCGAGTAAATTTTATAAAAATTTCCCCTTTGTGTGGGAGCCCCCTTAAGAAGAAGAGCTAGGTGGCCGGTGTGTTTAAAAAAGATGTTGGGCGGAGAAAATTAATGGGTGCTCGTCATACATTTGACCCTGGTAGCGGTGACCCCGGGAAAGTTATATGATTTTTTGTAGTTTTTTTTTGCTTTTACCTTCAACTTTGAGCACGATACGGAGCCCTTTGCCCCCATCTGACCGCCACTATTTTTTGGCTCGAATATTTTTTTTTTGAAACCTCACAAAATGAGTGGTTCTTGCAAGTCGAAATTGAAAAATCGTAAAAAACGCCATACCTAATGTACATATGTATATTGAAATAAATACCCAGCAAAAAGGGGATGTAAAAACGGATTTAAATTATCATCACATTGCTACATTTTCATATAATAAGTTTTATTTCCAATTCAAAACAAGAGTACAGTAGTGAATTGGTAGACATTGTGCTTTGAGATTGAGAACAGCATGGTTCGTATCTTTCGAAAAAATTTTATTTATTTTTTGTTTTGTATTTACGTGAAATATTTTCATTAAATAAGTTTTATCTCTAAAGAATAGCAAGAGTACAGTAGCTCAGTGGTAGAGAGTGTGCCTTGAGAGTGAGAACAGCGCGGTTCGTATCCTGCGACAAAAATTTTTATTTATTTTTTTGTTTTGTATTTAGTGACACGATCGGATAGGGAACTTTCAAGGGTTTCAATTCATTAATTTTAATGGATATCAAAGTAGGTATTTAAATTCTCGCACAAATACATGATCTCCAATGACAAGCTAATGTAAAAATCATGTATCATAGTTCACATACATCGAACCAATGCGTCATCTTTTGAACCCATGATTCAACACATGATTTATCTTTTTTTTTTTTTTTTGCTGGGTTGGTAATAAGTTGAAATAATATTCAACGAAAAAGGCATGCAATAACAGAATTAAATTATCATATTGATACATTTTCATAAAACAAATTTTATCTCTAACTATTAATAAGAATTAATACGACAGGTAGAGGAGAGTATGCCTCAACAGTCAGAAAATCACGGTTCGTATCCTGGCTGCGTTGGTATTTTTTTTTTACGTGAAAAACATAATCGTTTTTGTAAGTTTCGTAAGAATTGACATTGCACATACATACATACCCAGCAAAAAATAAATGAACGCGTTCAAAATGAAATACTGTTTCATGCTTTCTTGAGCATTTGTTTCTTCGAATGCATTCTGGATATCACTGCAAATCGTAAATAATGCTATAGTTTTTGAACTCATTAAAAACGGATGCAAAAACGGAATTAAATCATCACATTTTCATATAACAAGTCTTATCTCCAGTGAATGACAAGAGTAAAGCAGCTCAGTGGTAGAGAGTGTGCTTTGAGAGTGAGAACAGCGCGGTTCGTATCCTGCGACAAAGGTTTTTATTTATTTTTTTGTTTTGTATTTACGTGACACATTTTCATAAAGTAAGTTTTATCGCCAAGAAATAACCAGAGTACGGTAGCTCAGTGGTAGAGAGCGTGCCTTTAGAGTGAGAAGAGCAAGGTTCGTATCCTGCGACAAAAGTTTTTATTTATTTATTTTTTTTTTGTATTGACAAGCTAATCATGCATGTTTCACCTAAATCGAACCAATGCGTCATCACTTGAACCCATTATTCAACACATGATTTGTCATGTTTTTTTTGCTGGGTATATACATAGATATGTACATACCCAGCAAAAAAGACATGCAAAAGAAATAGTTAATGCATGGCTTCTACTGAAAATTCAATTTAGTTCAGAAAGCATTATTTTAAAATCATGCTTTCTGACTGTTCAAAATGTGTGGTTGAAGTCTACTGACGATATGTTACAGCAACAATGAAATGCATATAGACATCGCTGAACCACCAGCAAATAAATTTAAAATTAAAATAAACTTATGACAATATGTCGAATAATAAATTTCTTAAAATTTAGAAAGAAATAAATTTGTACTCGCATTAAAACCAGAAAAATTTAAATAATTCCAGGGTTGGAAGTTGAAAAAAAATTGGCTAAAAAATAACCAAAAATATTTTTTTTTCAGTTAAAAATATTTTGTATTTTAGGAAGATCATTACTCAAGCAAATTCTTTAGTCGAAAAAAAACCGAGAGGTCACTTACTAAAAATTGCACTATCACAAAAAGTTATAAATTTGATCAGAAAACAAATATGTATGTATGTACTAATGTGTGTATCTGTATACTACATATATGTATATACGTTGGTAAAGGGTATATAAGATTCGACACAGCCGAATATAGCACTCTTACTTGTTTATTTTATTTCTTTTACTCTCAACCCAAAAATCGGTTCAGTTTTATGTAAAAAAAAATACAAAAAAATTTCATAGCGATAAGTTGTGTTTTAGGAGGTGCGCCCCCCCCCCTCAAAGTTGGCCTTCAAGGCTATTTTCAATGTAATTTGTTTGCATATGACTATCTTAAAAAAAAGATTTTACAAGAATATGATGTATGGCAATATTTTAGCTCTTCTAGTCTACAACATTAGTCTCAAAAAAATTTTTTTGCTAAAATTAATATTTTAGGAAATAATGAAGAAAATAACCAACAAAATACCAAAAATTATATATACCAAAATTGCATTTATATGGAAATTATTTTACTAACCGTTTACAATAATAGTTTATATCTATTAAATTATTTCATACATATATTAGGTATAGTAATAAAAAACTAAACCAAAAAAAAATTACGTTGAATGTATGGGCTTTAGGGCTAACTTAGAGGCCCTGGCGCACCCCCTAAAACATAACTTATCGCTACGAAATTTTTTTGTATTTATTTTACTTAAACTGAACCGATTTGGGGGTTGAGAGTAAAAGAAATCAACAAAAAAAAATTGTCCATACAATTAACGACCACTCTAATGTACATATATTATTATACAAAAAAAAGTACTAAAGTAAAAAAAATTCGCTCTCGCGAGAAAATAACAAGTGAGTAAACCCTATTCATTAGCCATTAGGTGAATAGGAGAATATAAGAAGAATAAGAATAGAAGAATACAAAAAGAAATAAAGTAAATAAGTGAATTCGAACCCTATTTACTAGCCGTTAAGTCAATATATAGGATAATATACAAGGAATAAGAATAAAATACAAAAAATAAAAAATAAAGTAAATCAGTATGCTATTCATTAGTCCTTAAGTCAATATACTCCAGTGCGTGATAGCGGCGGACAATCCAAATTCTTGTTTCAGTGTCCCATTTATCCATTTTTGTTAAATGTAAAAGTCAATCTGCAAAATAAAAAAAAATTAACCAGATTCATTAAATAGAAAAAAAGTTATTCAATTTTTTTTTGGTAGCGGTTTTCATCAGCCACCCTGTACGTATATAAAAAAAGAATTAAAATACATACGTGCTACTAAATTAGAGGTAATAATACTAATTATAATGTAGTCCAAATGCGAGCGGCGACTTTTGGCGTTACAAGGTATTACGTTTGTATTTCCTTTCACATTTAACAATTTTTTACAAATAAGTGGCAATCGTACAAGAAGAAATGTTATGGAAAAAAATTGGAATAAAGTTTGAAACTTTATAGTTTAAATTACGCGAGTTGTGTGCTGCCCCTCTATATTTCCCTGAAAGATGACAGTGATCTTTTCTGTCAATTCCTTACCGCAAATATGATAATTTCTAGCATTTTCAAAGAGTTCTTGTTCTAAGGGAGTTAAGGATGACATTAGTATGATATCTTTAAAATGTTTTATGTAAAGATCCTTACATTCCATATTTATACTATTTACAAAATGTGCACATACATTTACGTCACTATCGCAATAAACAAAAATTTTAAACCTATCCAAACTATCACTAAAACTACACTTAATGTAAAATGCATAAGCACATGCTATGTGCTTTTTAATAAAAGAATGCTGATTACTACTATTAACGACATAATAAACAAACACACATTCAATAATTTTTAAGATTCTATTTTAATATTATCAAAGCGAGTAAATTGTTGTGGCACAGCCGGTGTTTAATTGACGACTAAAAGTTCAAAACGTTTCATGCAAAACCATACTCTCACAGTCGGCCATCCTTTCAATACAATCGACCTCGATTGTCCCTGGATTGTCGGCATCAATATCGTCATCGTCTGTTCCGTCTTCATCACTTGGAAATTCGACTGCTGGCAAGCTGCACCAACGCTGTGTTCGACTAGAACGCGGCAGGTCCTCAAGTACATATCTATCTTTGTCGAGGACGGTGGTTATTATAAATGGGCCCTTGTATAGTGGCTCCAACTTTCGTGACGTGCCAGTTGCTGTTGGTTCATTTTCTACCAGCACTAAATCACCCACTTCGTACCGTCTTGGCTGGACATGTTGATTATCATAACGTCTCTTAGCTGTTCCGCGCTGGATGTCAATCCTTTTGGCTGTATCCTTACGCACTGTCTGCAGTTCTTCGCTGCTATGAAGGGCAAGAACGAGCTTGTTCTGGAGGATATCTCTTGGCTCGAACCCAAACAGAAGTTCTTGTGGTGTTTTTCTTGTTGTCTTATTCACCATGCTGTTGATTGACCACTGTATTCTTCGGAGTTGATCGTCCCACCGTTTTCCTCCTTTGTCCTTGGCAAGAGCATTCCTAGAATTTTGCGATTCGTTCGTTCAGCATGTCCGTTTGCTCGAGGTGTGCGGACAGCATTCAGTACATGCTGTACATCGTTGGCCTTGCAGTAGCGTTCAAATTCGTGCGATGTAAATGATGATCCGCGATCTGTGATAATTCTTGTTTGCATTCCGAAGTATTCGCTGACTTCATTAAGAACGCTTAAGACGTGTTTTGTCGCTGTACTTTTCACTGCTTTTATGATGCTAAACTTAGTAAAAGCGTCAACGATGACTAGTATGTGATCATTGCGTTTCGTGGTTTTTGGAAATGGGCCCAAATGGTCCATGTGTACAATATGAAAAGGGATGGGGTTAATATTTTCGTAGTGATACTCGCCTTCGTGTCTTCCTCCTCGTGATTTATTATACGCACATTCAACACACGATTTGATATGAGATTTCACGGCGTTTCTCATTCGGGGGAACCAGAAATGTTTTTGAAGGCCATGTAACGTTTTTCTATTCCTAGGTGTCCTGCATTATCATGCTGTTCTTGAATTACGCGCCATCTTATACCTTTTGCGACTATCCAGAGGCAATCGTTGTTGACCTTGCGAAACAATCTGTCATTTTTGAGAAGATACTCCTTGCAGGTTTCTTTATCACCAGACTGCACTTTCTTCATAGTCTCACGTATCTGTTCATCTTGTAGTTGCATTGAGAACAGAAAATCATTTTCATTAACAGTCGTTTTAGCGATCCGTAACGACGCCGTCTCCATGATACTTCATATGGTGCTCGGCTCAGTGCGTCGACATGTTGCATCCGTTGACCGAGCGATGTTCGATGGTTCGGTGGTCGTTACCACCGTTTTTCTTTTTTACAAGTACGATAGGGCTCGCGTATTCCGACGTTGATTTCCTTATTATATTATTCGTAAGTAGTTCGTGGATCAATTTACGTACCGACTCTTTCTTCATCTCGGGGATTCTATAAGGTTTCGTCGCGATGAGCTCGTTTGTTTTTAATTCTATTCTCATTGATATTACGTCTGTTAGGCCGATTTCACTTAATTCCTTACCGAAGACATCACGATATTTATCAATTAGCCCGAATAAATTTGATCTGGTTCTATCATCGGTTCTGTAAACGTTAAAATATTCAAAGTATTGACCAAGAGTTCGACGTTGTCAATATTTAGTTTAACATTGATTTTTTCGTTTAGCACTGTTGTTCCGCCACACACCCCACTAATCCGTATGCTACATTTTTCTCTCTTACCGACGATCAGATGAGCTTTCGATTTCTTCACAAGACTGCATTCGCTACCCGTGTCAATTAATGCAAACATTGCGACACCGTTGATGATTACCTCCTTTTCTGCAGAATATTTTTTTACATTGTTCATATTACGGATATTTGGTTGTCCGCAGTTTACTGGTGAACCCGTTTGCAGTTGGTACATCTCGGTCTTCTTTGTGGCTTTGGGCATGCGCTAGATAATTGGCCCGCCTCCGAACAATTAAAACAGATAATCGGCTTTCGCTCAGGCTGTGGCTTTATATTATTATCGTTGGATTTGTTAAAGTTTTTACTAGTGTAGTCATTGCGCCTAGGTGCTGCTACTACTTTTGGGTTGTGAGAACAACCTGCCATGTTTGCGAAATACTCGTCGAGTGTGGTACGCATTTCCTTCATTGACTTTAACCGTAGCAATGGCAACTTGTAGCTCTCGATGGTTTAGTCCCTCTCGTGTATATTTAATAATGGCTGATTCGCTCAGATGATTTCTTTTGCCTAAAGCACTCATACGGAAGCAATATTCGTTTATGGACTCACCTGGTTTTCGAGTCGCGTTTGACATTCTAAAGTGGACATCAGCTTCGTCTGGCTCGACCCCAAACTCTTCTCGTAGCGCTGCTGCCAAATCTATCCACTTACCGTATAAATCGGAAGATGCGTCTAGCCACAACCTCGCAGGACCCTTCAGTTTAGTAAAAACGGCGAGCATTAAGCATTTCTCGTCCCACTCGTATGCCTCTATCGATTTATCTATACGATCAATAAACTGATCAACACTAAAAATTTGATCCTTGGTTGGATCGTAATCGGGTAACGTATCGGCGATTTCTTTAACACTGCATATGCATTACGCGGTCGCGGTTCTCCCCGGTCCAATGACAACGGTTCATTGATTTGTTCGTTAACGTTATCGCGCGCCCGATTTTGCGAATTATTGTTTGTCTGGTGTTGCACTAATGTCATAACGTTTTCTAGCATTCCGCGCAATTCATCAATTTGAGAATGTAGATTTTCATTTAAGTCCATTTCTACTACTTCTATTGTTTCGGATCCGACGTCTTCTATTAACCGACTAACCAGTTCTGCCTTATTACCGGCCGTTGGCAGATTTCTCTCCCGAAGAAGATCTTTTATCGTGACCACTTTTAATGAAGATATCAAAGGTATTTTCAGTTTTTAAACCACTGTCTTTCGTTATGTATGTAGATACGTTAATTAAGCTTAGTTTGCGTCTTTTTTAATTTCTTAAAACTTTACACTTATTCGTTTGTGCGTCGTTTATTTTGATCGTTTTTTATATAATAATTTTTTTTGTTCGTTTTCACAAAATTTGCGCTTTTGCTTGAACGGTTTTTATTTACTTTTCGTAGACATATGCATTTCTATATATAATACGTTTCAAATTCTACCACTTTTTCATGTTTTTTCATTTGCATATAATACGTTTCAAATTATACCACTTTTGTATGTTTTTTTCAACGGATTTCATCGGATGTACATATTTATTTATTCATATGTACATATGTATACACACAAATAATTCTCTTCGCTCGCCATTCCATATCTATATATTTCGCCTTTAATTCGTTTCGATCCTGTTCGTACGTTTAGTAATATCTCTGTGTGTGTTAGTACACAAGCAAATATAATCATCGAGTTAGGATGGTCGTTATTAGTTTTTTACAGGGATCGCAAATAACGATTATTTTCCAAATTTAAAGTAAAAAAATCACAATAATAGAGAAGTGCTACATGCACAAGGAATATACCAAGATACTCCATGTTACATGGACTACCGATAGATGCAATGATTTTTATTTTTTTGATTTTTATTTATTCCTCACAAAATAACTCTTATTTTGTGACTTTTATTTATTCCTCAGAAAATAACAGTTATTTATTGATTTTTATTTATCCCTCACAAAATAAGAGTTATTTTGTGACTTTTATTTATTCCTCACAAAATAACAGTTAATTTTTGATTTTTATTTTTTTGCTCAAAAAAATTTTAACTTTTAAAATTAATAAATAATAAAAAAGTAAATTTAATTTAACATATAAGAGTTTTTTTTAAAGACTCTGGCGATAAATTCAATTTTAAATCGGTTAATATTCATTTAAACGCAAAAATTACGCTTTCTACATTTTAAAAGTTAAGCAAAAAAATAAAAATCAAACAGTAACTGTTATTTTGTGAGGAATAAATAAAAGTCACAAAATAACTCTTATTTTGTGAGGGATAAATAAAAATCAAGAAATAACTGTTATTTTCTGAGGAATAAATAAAAGTCACAAAATAAGAGTTATTTTGTGAGGGATAAATAAAAATCAAGAAATAATGATTAAAAAGTGATTTTTAAAATAAAAATTATAACCGTTACGGTCCCTGGTTTTTTATGTTCACGTGCTTGTGTCCATTCCGTTTTGTTTCGTAGGAGAGCAATTCACGTTTCTCACCCTTTTGACCGTTCGGTTGCGCAAAAGCAGATTTACGTTAGAACTCACAATTACCTATGTACTTAAATACATATGTACATTCTTCACACACATCACTTCTAAAGTTTTTTTTTAAAAGGTTTTTTGGTGAGCTTCAATCCTACTTCTGAACTATTAACGACATAATAAACAAACACACATTCAATAATTTTTAAGATTCAATTTTATTATTATCTAAGCGAGTAAATTGTTGTGGCACGGCCGGTGGTTAATTGACGACTAAAAGCTCAAAACGTCTCATGCAAAACCATACTCTCACACTACTCACATCTTCCAATATGGACTCGAAATCCGCATAAAACGATGAAAGGCACATTCATCTAATTTTCGAAGTGTGAGAATTTTAATGATGCCTTATGAGCTTCCGGCATCCTCGCAACACATTTGCCGCACTCCCTCCTTCGTTACACTGCCATGACGTCCGCTGAATTCGTGTGGAATAGGCACTCTTTGTTTTTTTCATGTGAAAAAACATGTGCACATGCCAACAACGTCTTGATTTGAATTGTCGTCATCAGAGCAAAGTATCCTAACATCGAAATTCTCGTAATAGGTTTAAATGCTCGAAAAAAATACATGTCTTTCGAGAAATATTTCTGAACTCTTGTAAAATATCATTTATAAAATCCATCGCTCTAGTTTAAAATCTTAATAAAAACTCATTGATTTATTAAATCCTCGTATTATACTTACTTATGTATGTTTTTATATAGTTGAATTCGTATAAATTAAGCAAATATTTTCGCAATTTTATTTGTTTTTTTGCTTGTTTTTATTTAAAATTTAAATTTATTTAAATCATTATGGTTGCTATCATTTATAGGATATTTAGAAATAAGATAAGCGCCCGCAGATAAATTTTCAATATCCTTATCATTTAGTGAATTAAATCTCTTTGGTAAATATAAAATGTTCGTTCCCAGTTCTAAGACAATAGTTTCCCCATACTTTCTAGTTATACGCTCAGCTCCATTTATATGATACTCCTCTAGAAATAACATGTCCTTCACACTAAGTCTCTTCCTGGCGTTCAATTTATTAAAGGTAAAAATTAACTCCTCATTGGTGGTCATTCTTATATAACTTACATATATTAAACTGTGAACTTAACAAAATATTTATAATTTTTTCACATTAAAATAAAGTTGAAATTTATATGTATGCATATACGTATATATAAGTACATATTTATATAATTAAATAGAGAAATCACTCGAATGTTCCATACATAAACGTGTATCGCAAATTCACTACATTTACAACCCTTTCCTATACCATTCACGATCGTTTACTTACAAAATCCTAACGCTAATTAACATGCACTCACAAATATACGAATTCGTCACCTTTTTACTATGTATCTCTGCACAGACATTTTGTCTAACAAAATTAAAAGTATAAAAACTAACAGAATTAACATATGCAAATAATTAAACAGAAATATTAACTAGAATTTGTATACGAACACCGGCTCAAATCCACACAAATTTTTACATCCCGTTTACTTATAAAATCCTAACCCTAATTAACATATTTTCTATTCGCACATGCACTCCCAAATCTCGGGTGCACTGACCTCAATTAACCGTCCAGAAGGTTCAGAGTCATTTGTACTTGTGCGACCACAACGAAAGTCAGTAAACCACTCCGAATAGTATTTATCGAGCTTTTCCTTGGTTTGATTGACGGTTTTTTTTCGCAAAAAATAATGTTTAATGAGCAATCAAAATTCAAATTTTTTTAATTAAAAAAAAAAATACACGAAGTTGTATGTTTTGAACAGCTGTTAAATGCAAAGTAAATGACGACACTTGATTACGAAGTTCGAAAAGTCACGGACGTATTGATCCTTTATTTTTATTATTGATGAACCTAAAGTTTATGGAAAGCAGGAAAATCTTTGATTTAGATATTTATATTTTCTCTATTAGCAATGTACTTTTCACTAATTAAAATGCTACTTTCCGGACTTGTGACTGATCTTTTTCGCTGCTTTCACTCTAATGAATTTTAAAATGTCCATCAGTTAGTTACATGGATAATTTCTTCAATATCTGCATTGTGGTTAACAATTAATAAAATTAAAAGGCAATTGAAGTACAGTGAAAACTCCCATAAGCGGACAGCCACCGTCGACCAAAATATGTCCGTTGTTGGGAAGTGTCCGCCTATGGGAGTTTGACAAAAAAGGACAAAAAAATAATTTTTATTCTTTATTTAGAGCATTAACACAAAATTAAATTCATATCTAATTAACAAAAAAATTTAACGAAAAAAAGGTAACTTAATAAATTAAAATAATAATGTCTTACTTATTAAAAAATTCATGGTAAGAGTTGCTTTAGAGGCAATAACAGGAACATAAATTATACGCATTTGTACTTATTTTGAAATAAAAAAGTCTTATAGTTTGTTGTTTCATATTTGCTTGCTATTCTGTCGCTAAGCGAGTTTGAAGGTGATTTTCTAAATTTTTTACAAATGTAAAAGCTGCATAAAGAGTTTTTACAAATTCTTTGATGTTGTAAAAATATTTCAAGGCATCGGTACAATTCCTAACTTTATTTGGAACTGCAATCCAATTTTATTTGGCTCCACTTCGCTTTCACTATCCGCTAATTCAATGACAATGTTATCATCTTCTGTCATAATATTTTCGTCAATGGTAACGTACTCTTCAGCATTGCCTAATCCACAGCCTTGTATCAATGATTGCAACCCTATTAGTGGGATATCATCATCGTCATCAAAATCCCGTGAGCTGTATGCATTTTCATCGAATCCGGCCTTACGGAAGCAGTTTTGAATTGTTTCGGTGGTCACCTTATTCCACGCATATGAGATAAAAAATGTAGATTCAAGGATATTGATTTTTTTTTGCTACTCTGTATTTTCATCAAAAGCTGTTATCATATCCTTTACTATAAAACTTCGGTAGTAGAATTTGAAACTACGAATGATGCCTTGGTCCAGGGGCTGGCAAATTGATGTTGTGTTTGTAGATAGCCAGATAACTTTAATGTTTTGGAGTTCAACATCTCGGGGATGAGAAGCTGCTGTAGTAGAATTTGAAACTACGAATGATGCCTTGGTCCAGGGGCTGGCAAATTGATGTTGTGTTTGGAGATAGCCAGATAACTTTAAGGTTTGGAGTTCAACATCTCGGGGATGAGAAGCTGCACTATCAAAAAAAAAGAGCTATTTTTCGTTTTTCTTTCCCCATTTTATGTTCCAATTGAAGTAGCCATTCAGTCATAATCTCTCTATTCATCCATGCCTTTTTATTTGATTTCCAAATGCCTGGTAAATTAGATACGGACATAGTTTTGAACGCTCTTGGTCGAGCGGCTTTTCCTATAAGCAATGGGACTTCCTTTTCTCCTACCATATTCGCACAAAAAAGCACAGTCAACCTTTCTTTAGAAAGCTTACCACCGGTACATTTCTGATTTTTAAAAGTGAGCGTTTTGTTTGGTAGAGCTCAAAAAAAAATATTGCTTTCAACCGCATTGTACACATTTTTTGGTTCGTAATCACGAAGGATCAGTTTCAGTCTTTCGTTGAACTGGTTAACGTCTTCTTCCGACACCGCTGCTGCTTCTCCGCAAATGAATTTAAAACTGATATTATGCCTCTTTCGCCACTTTTGAAGCCACCCATTCGATGCTACAAAGTTCGTTATGCCCAATTTTATTGCGCATTCTTTTGTCTTCTCTTGAATAACAGGTCCAGATAGAGGGATATTTTGGGCACGAACTTTCGAAAACCATTCAAGACACATTTTGTCAATTTTCAGGTTGTTCGAATGGAGTCTAAACATTTTTTGATTGGAATTACTGCCAGACTATCATTGGGACAGCCAATTTTCTTTGTTTTTTAAAATGTTTGCTGCTTGTGTTTTGCCGATGTCAAACCTAGAACAAAAATGTAATGAAATTGCAATTTCATTTTATTATAATTCTTGTGCATTTACTTTGATGCTATTGCTCAAATTGGTAATTTATCTTTTTGTGAGGTTTCTATAATTTCAATCTTTTCTTGAAGCGTAAAAAAAAATTTTTTTGATGGCATTGCAACAAAATTAATCAAAACAATTGTATGTGTTCTGGCTTTCACATCGTTTTCACATTTTTTCTTGTGAAATCGGATGTTAAAGCACATCATACTCCTGTTTAGGTTGAAATTTAGAAAATAAAAATTAATAGTATGTGTTCTTGCATCCGATTTTAGATGAAAACGATTTTTAAATGGACGATTTAAAATTTTTAGCTTTTTTCGTTTTCACTTTTGACAAAAAAACTCGTATTGTTTTCACAAGGCTATTAACAACACGGGTTCTATTCTAAAAAGGGCAATTGTTAATATTTTGTTTTATGTTGAATTACTTTTGTCCTCTTTTCAGAGGTTTTTTGACCAAATAATGCACAATTTTGCTGTCTGCGTCCGTTCAAGGGAGAGTCGGTTCTTGGGAGGCAAATTTGCTCTGAAAAATGAATTTGGTGCAACGTTAGTCGAAAATTGTCCGCATATGGGAGTTGTCCGCTTAAGAGTGTCCGCTATTGGGAGTTTTCACTGTACTTTATATCTCTCGCACTCTACCGATTTAAAAAAAAACTGTGTAATACTTGCCAAAATTAGTTGTAGTCTCTCACTATCTTACTGCATACGTATAAAAAAATTATGTTGCATTATAGAAAAAATGCTTTTTAACAATAAGTTAGGTTTCTTGATACCAGTTGTTTAGCCAGGGAAAGGTAATATTTTGTTATTTCTGTCTTATTAATTTTTACCTAATTTGCAACATAATCTCTTCAAGTATTCATATTTTGGTTGACAAAGGGATTTTGAGTATAAATAGATGTTTTTAAACATCCACTAGTACTTTCTAGCATGCTAATCATAACATTAGTCTTTCCACAATTTGATGGTCCAACTATTAGAGGGCGAATAGAATTTGGTAAGAGGGTCGAATTATCAAAATAAGCAATTCATTGGACTGCATCAGAATAGTGGTTCATCTCATGTGGTATAAGGAACATTCATTATATGCTTAATCATCGGAATTTTTTAAATACTATAAATTTAGTTGATAATGAAAGTGAGAGTTAGTTATCAAACAAGGAAACCTTAAAATAAAAATCGATTACTGACACTTGGAGATTACTAAGTCAAATTCGAGTATTTTTTACATCAATTTTATGTTGCAACAACATTTAAGGAAAAGAAATCTTTCATTTCTATTATGAATATTACATACCAACATGCTACACTTTAAACAAAACAAAACTTCAATTCAATGAAACATAAGGAATCCACGAAAGGGATGTAAAGAATGAATAACACGACTTTGCAAGAGGTAGGGGAATAAATGCAGCACAAGATTCTAACAGATCTGAAAATTCTGATTATATTTAAGGATGGATAATAAATAAAAAAAATTGTACACAAAAATATATGTGTTTATTGCTTTTTTTTATTGGCTATATTTTCTTTTTTTCTTTTTCTTAGTAATTAATATATACATTTATTTTAACAAAATTATTTTTCTTAATAATTAATATTTACATTTATTTTAACAATAAAATAAATTTTTTTTAATAATTAGCATTTATTGCTGAATGATACCATACATATGTGCTTATACCATCGCTTTTGATTTTCCTTTTATCGTCTTGATAACTTAGTATTACTTTATGTAGTTGCATAGTATACAATTGATATAAATTCGACTTAAAGGTTAGCATATTATCAAATACATTTGATTTATTAAACAAACAATCTCTATACGAACTTAGGCTATACTTATCTAAAATGGTTTTCTTGGCCCCCTTCGATTTTTTACATCATTTTGATCTTGAACACTAAATGAATATAATTTAGATCGCAGCTCAACAAACTCTTTCATTATTTTTCTACAATTTTCATCTTTCATCATACCCAGCGCCATTTTGTTTAAACGAGGAATACCATATGTGTTATCTGTAGGATAATCAGATGTGTCAAATTCATCCTGTATGTCCATTTTTATCTCAACATAGAAGTCATCAGTCCGTATTGTATATATGAATGAATCAGTTTAATGACAATTTTGATTTAAACATAGGCTGCATGTATCCATAATGGAAATTATACATTTTCCATTTGGAAAGTTCTAACACACAAAATCCTAAATAAATAGGCTTATTATAATATGTATGGAGCCTATTCATTTGAATCGCCACCATGTCTTTCGAAAATATGGACAAACTATGGAAATTTGGTTTAGATATCCAATCTTGGGCTCCCAAATGATTGCAGTTCGTTCTGTTCCATTTTGTTACTATTCTAACGTCTTTTCTCTTATCTACATTTTCCATAGTTTTACCATATACCGCATTATTGAACAATTTGAAGAAGTTTTTCTCAAACGTATTTTTTGCGTTAGCTCTATGCTGGGTATTTAAGTCTATATATGATTTTAACCATGGAGATTGTTTGAAAGTTAGAATCCGATGTATTTTCTTTAGAATCAAGCCATACTCTAAACATTGCTTAAGAATTCTGTAGTGAATGTTTGGTAGAAGAGTCATATAAAATTGTTTAAGGCAGATGAATGCCTCTATTAAAGCAGAATTTAATGAAGTAAACTATTTCTATGTTTAATTAGAGCTCAGCGAGGAGCTCCCAAGAAAGTTGTTTATTCATTTACTTGAATACAAAATTGTATTGTCTTATATACTACTTATAAGAAGAATTCTTAGGGGTATCTTAATACAAATAATCTATTCTAAGTTATGGGAAAAATATTTTAAAGATATATGATTCCTAGTTATTTGTTTGTTTACTTAGTGCAGCGTTTATTTATAACACAAGAAATGTATACATGTGTACAACAAGTGTTTTGGGTTAATATATTTATATTTATAAACAAATTACATTTATCTAACACTTCATGCAGCGGTATTTGCCCGAATGCATGAGTGTCAAATGTCCATTGCACAAAAATACTTTCATGCAATTGGATGTTATGTATGTTGCGGTCAAGTTGACTTTAAATGTTTACTATACAATGTTGGTCGTAGTGAACACGCTACAGTCAGCAATTTACTTAGTTTGATTCCTTTCATAAGGTTTTTTATTTTCCGCACAAAAAGGAAGGCCATTGTGCGAGTCATGTAAATTGGAGGGATATTCTAAAGTAACGTCATACACATAACCATCATTTGAATTATAGTCTATTCGATTTGGATCCAGATTTAGCTCGTCACTTTATAGCCATCTGAACACTCCGTATGGAAGATATTCGGACATAGCCCAACCGAAAAGTTATTAACATCTAGGTACATTGAAATTCTGAGGGTTTCTCAAAATCCTCTAGATATTTATTTTTTTGCTTTTGAAATTATACATATCTATGTCTGTTAACAACTCTAATTCTAATACTTTAACATAGCATTCCACAATAGTCAAGGACCAGTATAGTACTGGCTTTGATCTAAGTTATATATTCCCATAAAAACTTTGCGAAAATGTTCGAATTCATCAGTTAGTAATAGTACATCTGTTTTTAAATACAACTCCATATACTAGTCTTGTAAAGTCTTGCAATCAAATGTATGCCAAATTGCGAACATTCTCAATTGGTAAGTGTGTTGATGAAGTCTTCCCTGGCTGGAAGTTGACCATCATTTAATTTTTCAAAACAATTGAGATAGTTGTAAGTTAAAACATCCTTCCTTCTAACTCTAACTCTAGTTTTGATGTAAATTGCGCTTTAATCGTACAGAAATTGTTATCCGTAAGATTATTGGCTAAAGCTTCTAAGCTGTCGGGCATAAAACGTAAGGTGTCTAGAAATCTAAATTCAAATCGTCATTATTTTTTGTATATGTTGATAAAGATGTGTAACGTTCTTTATTTAGCGGAAGGACTTTTATGTTGTCAGACTCTTCTCCTAACTCTTTAAAAAAAACATGTGAGTAATAAGGTGAATAATTATGCAAATAAATTGGGGTACATTTTGGTTGTTGATATTTTAAGTTGCACATATTATGAGATGCACCTGTAAGTTTGCCAGTTACATGACAATGGTCCCATATGCGATCACTACCTAAAACGGTATAACATATGTGGCAATTTACGGCATTCTGACTGAATATCTTTGAGGGGAATAAAAAATCCATTTCTGTTTTACTCATTAAATAATTATTATATCTTTAATTAAATAATCAACAAATTTTCCTGCCGTATCCTTACCAGTATACATTCTAAAGTTATCTATGTTATTACTGTTAATATGTTTAATATTATAACTAAAAGCCCAAGGAATATGCTTTTTAGTTAAATTATTTTTTACTTACTCTACATTGGATGTCCTCAAGTATGCATTCAAACTCTGAATACACGACGAAAGGTACACCCATCTGTTGCTGATGGTCCTTAAATTTTAGCGCAGCGTTCATATTGGATGGTAGCCGGGGTACAATTTTACCACACTCTGCTTTGTGTTGCTCCATGATCGTTTCACTATGGGTATATTGGAGATATGTATTACATAATTTAAGACTGTGTTCGTGCTTTGTCGTTTGACCCCCTAATTATCTGTAAAAAAATAGACATTTAACCATTTATAATAATTATTATAAAAATTTTACTTTAAATTTTTATATATTTCTTTTATTTATATTAACGAGTACTTGATACTTTTAGCTTACCTAGACATATCCTCTATTAGAACGTAATGATGACCAACGATATTTTTCAACAACAATAAGTTCACATTATTAAATTTTTCATCCTTTGTAGTAGAATGCGGACCAACAATTGCATTATTTTCCTGATCGTACCCATATACGTTTACGATGATCCTCAAATATTTTAATATATGAAATGTTAAATTCTTAAAATTTAGCGTTACACCGCTTTGGGTACAAATGATGTCAGCAGTTATGTCATGGATATTGTATGAGCTACATCGCTGTTTACTCCTAATTTGAGAAGTATCCATTGCAGCAATTAGACACCACTTGAAACAATATTGGTCGGTGTTTTCGACATTGATGCAAGCTTTTCTTTTTTGCAGTTTTTCTGTTAAACCTATCCAGTTTGCTCCTTTAACTAGAGAAGCCTTATTAATACTTAGCTCTGCTCGGACTGTGCGTATCAAAGTCCAACCAGAGTCCATCTCTTAGAATTCAGACATTTTATTTTGAATTTCTGATATTTGGTTAGAAAATACTTCATATATTTCATCTCTATGAAAATTTATACATTTTCAGCAATAAAATCTTCTAGTAAAACTTCATCTCTTTTATTATTTAATCTATACGTTACAATGTTATTTTTGAACGCTTTTCTTATGTTGTAAAACTTCATATTAACTTCAGCTCTTCCTTGAGTTGATTGTGTTGTACCGATTTTGGTAAAAAAAATTATGTTATTTTCCAGTTCAATTTGAACCGTATTTACTAGTCACTCGTTTTGCATTTTTAACTGCATACTTAGTCCTGGAGCTCTTTTATATGTATTAATGTTTTTTATTTAAAGTGTTGAACTTAGTGATAAAATCTAGAGTATTCATTATTCTGATATGACATATAGCTCAATCTGCTTTTGTAAACTGATGTATTAAATATTTCTACCAATCTTTAAATACTCGTGGGTGAAGCAAATTCTAAAAACAAAGATCAGTATCGTATCTATCTGTTTTTCTCATTTTGTAATTATTTTTGATGTAAAATATTTTTTTTGTTACTGATAGAATTGTAGTGAAAGAGATAGTTATATTGACGTTCTAAAGCGTAACTGAAACAAAAAAAAATATCAAAACGAAGATCAGGGAGATAGTTCTATTGATGTTTTAAAGTGTGACTGAAACAAAAAATGTCTAAAGCACTAAAAAGTTTTCGTAAAATTTAAATTTTACAAGAATATTTTACTATAAATAAGAACGTAAACCTTTCAAGAATATTAGAGTAAAAATATCATTCTTTAAAAAAAATGTAAACAAAATTTAAAAAATGAGCCAAATCCGTGAGCGGTTATTGCAGTTTCTTAATTCTTTTGAGAACTTATTGCTCTATGATCATAAGGAAACCATACATTTCTTTATCTTCATGCCCACTGAAAATGAGAACTATGGAGTTATTGAGCAGGAGGACTCCGATAGTGGACATTTTGCCATCTGCCCTTGGTGCAGCGATGGATGCGAGGAAAGGCCGGACACATGTCGATGCACCATGTTCCATATAAGAAAAAAATAATAACTTTTAAATTCATGTTCTATATCATTTTTAATGTCTGCGTAAAAGTCCGCAGTATGTATCGTGTAACTATATGCATGAGTATGTGACTATGTAATTTAATTACAACTTTGACTTGAACTTAGGTTGCATGTATCTATAATGAAAATTATACATCTTCCATTTGGAAAGTTCTAGCACACAAAATTCTAAATATATGGGGTTATTATAACATGTCTTAACTCGATTCGTTAGAATCGATACCATATCTTCTGATAATATTGCTACAGAAGCACTTAAACCAAACACCAAAGCCCTGGTCGCATCATGGTTAGACACTTCATGATTATTAATGTGATTAGGATTATGGCTATCAGGCTTGTCCACCAGGGCAACAGAGAAATTAGAGAATTAGTGATGAACGAAACTAGCAACTGCAGATTTTCCTTAAAGGTTTCAATTGGGCCAGTGGTAACATTTGATTGAGAATTAGTGAAAGTGGTTTGAATTCCATTTGAGATTCTAGGCAAGACCAAGAGCATGCCTTTAATGTAGAGCTCGCCCTTAGACACTCCTGCTGTATATTCACATGTCTCTTGAATGATAGGTTTAGTTAATGCCATTTTAAGAGAGGTGTTCCCGTGAAAATTTGATTTAGATATCCAATTTTGAGCATCCAAGCCGTTTCGATGTAATGTGTAGTCCAACTGGTAACACTCCTCACATCTTTCCTTTTGTCCACATTCTCCATGGTTTTGCCATATACTGCGTTGATGAGCAATTTGAAAAAATTTATTTCAAAGTTATTTTTAGCCTCGGCTCTGTATTTAGTATTAAGGTCTATATAAGACTGCTTAAAAGTTAGAAATCTCTGTATTTTTTTCAAAATCAAACCGTTTTCTAGACATTATTTAAGTATTCTGTAATGAATTATATAAGAACGTTTTGGCGAAAAATCAGTTATTAGTTTTTTATATTTTGATGCTCCAATTTCCTTGTTTTCGGCGCAAAAAGGGAGATTGTTATGTACATATATTATGGAAATAAGAAGAGTATTCTAAGTCGATCTCATATACATAACCATCATTTGAATTATCTATTAACTGGGGTTTAATATTTAGTTGTTCTCTTTTTAACCATCTGAATCCTCCATAAGGAAAATGTTCAGACATCTCCCAAGCGTAAAGATTATTTGCATCTAAATACTTAAGAAATTCGGAAGGTTTCGGTTGGAGTATCTTTTACTACATTAGACAACTTCACCTCGTACACCTCTTTTAAAGAAATTGTAGATATCGAAATCGGTTATTAGATCTAATTTAATGTTTGTATGCTTAAGCATAGCATCCCAACATAGCCCCGAAGCAGTATAGTATTGACAGGGATCCAATCTATAATTTTTTTTACAGACATTTCTAAAATTTGCAAAAATATTCGTTATGAGAAGCACATCTGATAATGATAGGGAAAAACTCCCTTTCTCTTTATAAGATTAAACTCTTTTCTTGTTTTAAATTGTGTTCTGTTAGTATAAAAATGGTTGACAGTAAGATTATTTCCCAACGATTCCAAATTATCGGCCATACAACTCATTGTATCAAGAAACGGCCATTATACCAAAATACGTTTACGCTAAATCCACTATTTCTCTCCTCAAATATATTAATATCGTTTAAAGATATTGGAAATGTTAAATTATTAAAGTCTAGCGTTACACCGTTTTGGGTACAAATTACTTATGTCAGCAGTTATGTCATGGATATTGTATGAGCTACATCGCTGCTTACTTTTAATTTGAGAAGTATCCATTGCAGCAATTAGACACCACTTGAAACAATATTGATCGGTGTTTATATATCACATATGTGGCAATTTACAGCATTTTGAAAACTGAATATCTCAGAAGGGGATAAAGAATCCATTTGTGTCTTACTCATTAAATAATTATTATATATATATATCCTCAGCATCTTTAATTAAATAATAAACAAATTTTCCTGCCGCATCCTTACCAGTATACATTCTAAAGTTATCTATATTATTACTGTTAATATGTTTAATATTATAACTAAAAGCACAAGGAATATGCTTTTTAGTTAAATTATTTTTTTTACTTACTCTACATTAGATGTCCTCAAGTATGCATTCAAACTCTAAATACATGACGAAAGGTACATCCATCTGTTGCTGATGGTCCTTAAATTTTAGAGTAGCGTTCTTATTGGATGGGAGCTGGGGTACAATTTTGCCACACTCTGCCTTGTGTTGCTCCATGATCCTTTCACTATGGGTATATTGGAGACATGTATTACATAATTTAAGACTGTGTTCGTGCTTTGTCGTTTGACCCCTTAATAATCTGAAAAAAAATATAAATTTAATCGTTTATAATAATTATTATAAAAATTTTACTTTAAATTTTTATACATTTCTTCTATTTATATTAACTAGTACTTGATACATTTAGCTTACCTAGACATATTCTCTATAAGAACGTAATGATGACCAACGATATTTTTCAACAACAATAAGTTCACATGATTACATTTTTCATCCTTTGTAGTATAATGCGGACCAACAATTGCATTATTTTCCTGATCGCACCCAAATACGTTTACGCTGGTTCCACTACTTCGCTCCTAAAATATTTTAATATCTGAAATGTTAAATTCTTAAAATTTTGCGTTACACCGCTTTGGGTACAAATGATGTAAGCAGCTATGTCATGGATATTGTATGAGCTACATCGCTGCTTACTTTTAATTTGAGAAGTATCCATTGCAGCAATTAGACACCACTTGAAACAATATTGATCGGTGTTAATATATCACATATGTGACAATTTACAGCATTTTGAAAACTGAATATCTCTGAAGGGGATAAAGAATCCATTTGTGTCTTACTCATTAAATAATTATTATATATATCCCCACCATCTTTAATTAAATAATCAACAAATTTTCCTGTCGCATCCTTCCCAATATACATTCTACTCTACATTAGATGTCCTCAAGTATGCATTCAAACTCTGAATACACGACGAAAGGTACATCCATCTGTTGCTGATGGTCCTTAAATTTTAGCGTGGTGTTCTTATTAGATGATAGCTGGGGTACAATTTTGCCACACTCTGCTTTGTGTTGCTCTATGATCGTTTCACTATGGGTATATTGGAGACATGTATTACATAATTTAAGACTGTGTTCGTGCTTTGTCGTTTTACCCCTTAATAATTTGTAAAAAAATATATATTTAATCGTTTATAATAATTATTATACAAATTTTACTTTAAATTTTTATACATTTCTTCTATTTATATTAGCTAGTACTTGATACTTTTAGCTTACCTAGACATATTCTCTATTAGAACGTAATGATGACCAACGATATATTTCAACAACAATAAGTTCACATGATTACATTTTTCATCCTTTGTAGTATAATGCGGACCGACAATTGCATTATTTTCCTGATCGTACCCAAATACGTTTACGCTGATTCCACTATTTCTCTCCTCAAATATTTTAATATCTGTAATGTTAAATTCTTAAAATTTAGCGTTGCACCGTTTTGGGTACAAATGATGTCAGCAGTTATGTCATGGATATTGTATGAGCTACATCGCTGCTTACTTTTAATTTGAGAAGTATCCATTGCAGCAATTAGACACCGCTTGAAAATATAGTGATCAGTGTTTATATATCACATATGTAGCAATTTACAGCATTTTGAAAACTGAATATCTCAGAAGGGGATAAAGAATCCATTTGTGTCTTACTCATTAAATAATTATTATATATATATCCTCAGCATCTTTAATTAAATAGACAACATATTTTCCTGCCGCATCCTTACCAGTATACATTCTAAAGTTATCTATATTATTACTGTTAATATGTTTAATATTATAACTAAAAGCACAAGAAATATGCTTTTTAGTTAAATTATTTTTTTTACTTACTCTACATTGGATGTCCTCAAGTATGCATTCAAACTCTGAATACACGACGAAAGGTACATCGATCTGTTGCTGATGGTCCTTAAATTTCAGCGTAGTGTTCTTATTAGATGATAGCTGGGGTACAATTTTGCCACACTCTGCTTTGTGTTGCTCTATGATCGTTTCACTATGGGTATATTGGAGACATGTATTACATAATTTAAGACTGTGTTCGTGCTTTGTCGTTTTACCCCTTAATAATCTGTAAAAAAATATACATTTAATCGTTTATAATAATTATTATAAAAATTTTACTTTAAATTTTTATACATTTCTTCTATTTATATTAACTAGTACTTGATACTTTTAGCTTACCTAGACATATTCTCTATTAGAACGTAATGATGACCAACGATATATTTCAACAACAATAAGTTCACATGATTACATTTTTCATCCTTTGTAGTATAATGCGGACCGACAATTGCATTATTTTCCTGATCGTACCCAAATACGTTAACGCTGATTCCACTATTTCGCTCCTCAAATATTTTAATATCTGAAATGTTAAATTCTTAAAATTTAGCGTTACACCGCTTTGGGTACAAATGATGTCAGCAGTTATGTCATGGATATTGTATGAGCTACATCGCTGCTTACTTTTAATTTGAGAAGTATCCATTGCAGCAATTAGACACCACTTGAAACAATATTGATCGGTGTTTATATATCACATATGTGGCAATTTACAGCATTTTGAAAACTGAATATCTCAGGAGGGGATAAAAAATCCATTTGTGTCTTACTCATTAAATAATTATTATATATATATCCTCAGCATCTTTAAATAAATAATCAACATATTTTCCTGCCGCATCCTTACCAGTATACATTCTAAAGTTATCTATATTATTACTGTTAATATGTTTAATATTATAACTAAAAGCACAAGAAATATGCTTTTTAGTAAAATTACTCTACATTAGATGTCCTCAAGTATGCATTCAAACTCTGAATACACGTCGAAAGGTATATCCATCTTTTGCTGATGGTTCTTAAATTTTAGCGTGGTGTTCTTATTAGATGATAGCTGGGGTACAATTTTGCCACACTCTGCCTTGTGTTCTACCATGATCCTTTCACTATGGGTATATTGGAGACATGTATTACACAATTTAAGACTGTGTTCGTGCTTTGTCGTTTGACCCCTTAATAATCTGAAAAAAATATAAATTTAATCATTTATAATAGTTATTATAAAAATTCTACTTTAAATGTTTATATATTTCTTTTATTTATATTAACTAGTACTTGATACTTTTAGCTTACCTAGGCATATTCTCTATTAGAACATAATGATGACCAACGATATTTTTCAACAACAATAAGTTCACATGATTTTATTTTTCGTTCTTTGTAGTAGAATGAGGAACAACAATTCCATTATTTTCCTGATCGTACCCAAATACGTTTACGCTGATTCCACTATTTCTCTCCTCAAATATTTTAATATCTTTAAAGATGTTGGAAATGTTAAATTCTTAAAATCTAGCGTTACACCGTTTTGGGTACAAATTACATATGTCAGCAGTTATGTCATGGATATTGTATGAGCTACATCGCTGTTTACTCCTAATTTGAGAAGTATCCATTGCAGCAATTAGACACCACTTGAAACAATATTGGTCGGTGTTTTCGACATTGATGCAAGCTTTTCTTTTTTGCAGTTTTTCTGTTAAACCTATCCAGTTTGCTCCTTTAACTAGAGAAGCCTTATTAATACTTAGCTCTGCTCGGACTGTGCGTATCAAAGTCCAACCAGAGTCCACCTCTTAGAATTCAGACATTTTATTTTGAATTTCTGATATTTGGTTAGAAAATACTTCATATATTTCATCTCTATGAAAATTGATACATTTTCAGCAATAAAATCTTCTAGTAAAACTTCATCTCTTTTATTATTTAATCTATACGTTACAATGTTATTTTTGAACGCTTTTCTTATGTTGTAAAACTTCATATTAACTTCAGCTCTTCCTTGAGTTGATTGTGTTGTACATATTTTGGTAAAAAAAATTATGTTATTTTCCAGTTCAATTTGAACCGTATTTACTAGTCACTCGTTTTGCATTTTTAACTGCATACTTAGTCCTGGAGCTCTTTTATATGTATTAATGTTTTTTATTTAAAGTGTTGAACTTAGTGATAAAATCTGGAGTATTCATTATTCTGATATGACATATAGCTCAATCTGCTTTTGTAAACTGATGTATTAAATATTTCTACCAATCTTTAAATACTCGTGGGTGAAGCAAATTCTAAAAACAAAGATCAGTATCGTATCTATCTGTTTTTCTCATTTTGTAATTATTTTTGATGTAAAATATTTTTTTTGTTACTGATAGAATTGTAGTGAAAGAGATAGTTATATTGACGTTCTAAAGCGTAACTGAAACAAAAAAAATATCAAAACGAAGATCAGGGAGATAGTTCTATTGATGTTTTAAAGTGTGACTGAAACAAAAAATGTCTAAAGCACTAAAAAGTTTTCGTAAAATTTAAGTTTTACAAGAATATTTTACTATAAATAAGAACGTAAACCTTTCAAGAATATTAGAGTAAAAATAGCATTCTTTAAAAAAAATGTAAATAAAATATAAAAAATGAGCCAAATCCGTGAGCGGTTATTGCAGTTTCTTAATTCTTTTGAGAACTTATTGCTCTATGATCATAAGGAAACCATACATTTCCTTATCTTCATGCCCACTGAAAATGAGAATTATGGAGTTATTGAGCAGGAGGACTCCGATAGTGGACATTTTGCCATCTGCCCTTGGTGCAGCGATGGATGCGAGGAAAGGCCGGACACATGTCGATGCACCATGTTCCATATAAGAAAAAAATAATAACTTTTAAATTCATGTTCTATATCATTTTTAATGTCTGCGTAAAAGTCCGCAGTATGTATCGTGTAACTATATGCATGAGTATGTGACTATGTAATTTAATTACAACTTTGACTTGAACTTAGGTTGCATGTATCTATAATGAAAATTATACATCTTCCATTTGGAAAGTTCTAGCACACAAAATCCTAAATATATGGGGTTATTATAACATGTCTTAACTCGATTCGTTAAACCAACCAATGTTCGAACAGCGTCTTCCATTGCATGTGCCGTCATACATTTAATTGATTCTGGTGGGTCTCCGGACATTGCTATTTTTGATGTTACTACTGTCAATGCTTTACTAACCTCATCGTGGAATTCTGATAATGATAATTTCCCCTGCGTTAGTTTAGTTAATTCATCTCTCAGGACGTATAATGGGCGCTGGTCACAATATGTGTAGTATTATGATTTAATAATATATTAGCTGCTGCACCCGTTATTTTAGATTTTACGATTGTTAAGGCTTCCACGTATTTGTTGCAATTGGTATGTTGGTTAATGCTATTCATTAGCCGTATTGCGTCTTCACGCCAAAGACGATAATTAATTCTTGTTCCATCAAAAATACTTAATGCTTTAAATATTTCTAAGTTTATTTCATTAGGGTTATTATAATTGGCTACCCTTGGTTCCAATGATACTTGTGGTTGAGTTGCCGAAGAACTTGTTGGAATTTGGTCCAATCTATTCTTTAAAGATGCATTCTCCTGTTGTAGGTTCTGTAGTGCTAGTTGTATACCAGCCATTTGTTGAATTATTTGTTCCATGATTTGTGTTGAGTCGTTCAAGTTCCTATTTTTGTCAAAGTTATTTTTTCTTGTGAATTTCATATATATTTTTTTCGCTATGTGAATAAGTTTTTATTAATTACTTCACTTCATTCACTTTCCGTTTTTTATTTTTTTTATTTTATATCTTCTATATGAAGATATGGTTTAAATTTTTTTGTTGAATCCTTGCTACGACAAGGATATATTGGTCCGCTTCTAGAGTAACAAAATATATGTTACTCCTGGCAGGATCGCCAATTAAAGTTTTCACTAATTTTAGAATTAAAAAAATTATTTTTTGACGTCTATGCGTCTTTTTATTTTTAACTCTGGTGAGTTGATCTTAGTTCGATGCTAAAATTATAACTGACTTACAATTTACAAAATAAGTTTCTTAAATACTAAAGATAACAATAGATTTCTTAAAATTAAATATTTGGACATGATGAGTTAAATAAAATCGATCATGTCTTTATCTAAAAAGTATTTACAATTATATATATGTATATGCTTAAAATTCTAACAAAGGAATATTTGTTTTTTCTTATTATATTTTAGGGAAAAGTGTCTTTGTTACAAATTATCATGTTGATAAGGAACAAGGGATTGTTTATTTAGGTTCTAGTTTAGTGAAAGTGTTTTTTTATTACTATTATGAACAAAAGAAGATATTTTCTGTTATATTAATGTACATATACTTTCTTTGTTATGGTATCGTTTGTCTGTATTAGTATCGTACCTATCGTTCTTAACTCGCGTTCATTGATAATGTCTCCAGAAATACACTAGAACTGTTGTCTCTAACGTATCTATAATCGTGCATAAAAGGAAAGTTGTCCACATTTCAACTAGTGCAATTGTCGTTAGAGAAAAGAGTGTTGACATAGAGACATATGGTTCTACGCTGACTAGAGGGTAGTTTCATTTGTAAACGGTAGGTTATATATTTAAATATGTATTTTCCAGTAAACGGAAGTATGTGCTCAATGCATATACATATGTATATCTTCTCACTTTGCTTTTGGTTTATTATCTGTCTTTCAATTTATTTTCTTATTTACTTCAAATGTTGTACATATTTAAATAGATATGTTCAAGTGATGCACAATTATAAGTATTGAAAATCAATTTTGATGAAAAAATTTAATGTGAATAATTCGAAAGCTCAAAAGTAAGTAATTACTTTTTAAATTTTTAGTCTAATGACAACTTCGGAAATTCTAATTGAAAATTGGAAATTGGAAATATTGTACAAGATGTTCCAATTCGCAGATCCTCAAAAGTGTTAATTCATTCAATACAATTTATGAAAATATAATTATAAAAAATTTGTAAAGCTGACATGGCCAGTTATTGTCCATACGATTTTGGACACAAGGAATATGCTTTTTAGTTAAATTATTTTTTTTACTTACTCTACATTAGATGTCCTCAAGTATGCATTCAAACTCTGAATACACGACGAAAGGTACATCCATCTGTTGCTGATGGTCCTTAAATTTTAGAGTAGCGTTCTTATTGGATGGGAGCTGGGGTACAATTTTGCCACACTCTGCCTTGTGTTGCTCCATGATCCTTTCACTATGGGTATATTGGAGACATGTATTACATAATTTAAGACTGTGTTCGTGCTTTGTCGTTTGACCCCTTAATAATCTGTAAAAAAAATATACATTTAATCGTTTATAATAATTATTATAAAAAATTTACTTTAAATTTTTATACATTTCTTCTATTTATATTAACTAGTACTTGATACTTTTAGCTTACCTAGACATATTCTTTATTAGAACGTAATGACGACCAACAATACTTTTCAACAACAATAAGTTCACATGATTAAATTTTTCATCCTTTGTAGTATAATGCGGACCGACAATTGCATTATTTTCCTGATCGTACCCAAATACGTTTACGCTGATTCCACTATTTCTCTCCTCAAATATTTTAATATCTGTAATGTTAAATTCTTAAAATTTAGCGTTACACCGTTTTGGGTACAAATGATGTCAGCAGTTATGTCATGGATATTGTATGAGCTACATCGCTGTTTACTCTTAATTTGAGAAGTATCCATTGCAGCAATTAGACACCACTTGAAAATATAGTGATCAGTGTTTATATATCACATATGTAGCAATTTACAGCATTTTGAAAACTGAATATCTCAGAAGGGGATAAAGAATCCATTTGTGTCTTACTCATTAAATAATTATTATATATATATCCTCAGCATCTTTAAATAAATAGACAACATATTTTCCTGCCGCATCCTTACCAGTATACATTCTAAGGTTATCTATATTATTACTGTTAATATGTTTAATATTATAACTAGAATCACAAGGAATATGCTTTTTAGTTAAATTATTTTTTTTACTTACTCTATATTGGATGTCCTCAAGTATGCATTCAAACTCTGAATACACGACGAAAGGTACATCCATCTGTTGCTGATGGTCCTTAAATTTTAGCGTGGTGTTCTTATTAGATGATAGCTGGGGTACAATTTTGCCACACTGCTTTGTGTTGCTCCATGATCCTTTCACTATGGGTATATTGGAGACATGTATTACATAATTTAAGACTGTGCTCGTGCTTTGTCGTTTTACCCCTTAATAATTTGTAAAAAAATATATATTTAATCGTTTATAATAATTATTATAAAAATTTTACTTAAAATTTTTATACATTTCTTCTATTTATATTAACTAGTACTTGATACTTTTAGCTTACCTAGACATATTCTCTATTAGAACGTAATGATGACCAACGATATATTTCAACCACAATAAGTTCACATGATTACATTTTTCATCCTTTGTAGTATAATGCGGACCGACAATTGCATTATTTTCCTGATCGTACCCAAATACGTTTACGCTGATTCCACTATTTCTCTCCTCAAATATTTTAATATCTGTAATGTTAAATTCTTAAAATTTAGCGTTACACCGTTTTGGGTACAAATGATGTCAGCAGTTATGTCATGGATATTGTATGAGCTACATCGCTGTTTACTCTTAATTTGAGAAGTATCCATTGCAGCAATTAGACTCCACTTCAAACAATATTGATCGGTGTTAATATATCACACATGTGGCAATTTACAGCATTTTGAAAACTGAATATCTCAGAAGGGGATAAAGAATCCATTTGTGTCTTATTCATTAATTAAATATTATATATATATCCTCAGCATCTTTAAATAAATAATCAACATATTTTCCTGCCGCATCCTTACCAGTATACATTCTAAAGTTATCTATATTATTACTGTTAATATGTTTAATATTATAACTAAAAGCACAAGAAATATGCTTTTTAGTTAAATAACTCTACATTAGATGTCCTCAAGTATGCATTCAAACTCTGAATACACGTCGAAAGGTATATCCATCTGTTGCTGATGGTTCTTAAATTTTAGCGTGGCGTTCTTATTAGATGATAGCTGGGGTACAATTTTGCCACACTCTGCCTTGTGTTCTACCATGATCCTTTCACTATGGGTATATTGGAGACATGTATTACATAATTTAAGACTGTGTTCGTGCTTTGTCGTTTGACCCCTTAATAATCTGAAAAAAAATATAAATTTAATCATTTATAATAGTTATTATAAAAATTCAACTTTAAATGTTTATATATTTCTTTTATTTATATTAACTAGTACTTGATACTTTTAGCTTACCTAGACATATTCTCTATTAGAACATAATGATGACCAACAATATTTTTCAACAACAATAAGTTTACATGATTTTATTTTTCGTTCTTTGTAGTAGAATGCGGACCAAAAATTCCATTATTTTCCTGATCGTACCCAAATACATTTACGCTGGTTCCACTACTTCGCTCCTCAAATATTTTAATATCTGAAATGTTAAATTCTTAAAATTTTGCGTTACACCGCTTTGGGTACAAATGATGTAAGCAGCTATGTCATGGATATTGTATGAGCTACATCGCTGCTTACTTTTAACGGTAAATTGAGACATCAGTTAGAGCAAGAGTTTCAAAATTCAACACAAAAGGACGAAGCCCATACATTTTGTGCTTGCATATGACTCCATTACCAAGGGCATCTACATATTGTATAAGTTTTTTCGGTGGTTGATCGTCTGATTCGGTATCATCATCAGAATTAGGCTTATTGACAGCAGGTTTTGGAACCGAGGGATGGGTTTGAGAAGTATCCATTGCAGCAATTAGACACCACTTGAAACAATATTGATCGGTGTTAATATATCACATATGTGACAATTTACAGCATTTTGAAAACTGAATATCTCTGAAGGGGATAAAGAATCCATTTGTGTCTTACTCATTAAATAATTATTATATATATCCCCACCATCTTTAATTAAATAATCAACAAATTTTCCTGCCGCATTCTTCCCAGTATACATTCTAAAGTTATCTATATTATTATTGTTAATATGTTTAATATTATAACTAAAAGCACAAGGAATATGCTTTTTAGTTAAATTACTCTACATTAGATGTTCTCAAGTATGCATTCAAACTCTGAATACACGACGAAAGGTACATCCATCTGTTGCTGATGGTCCTTAAATTTCAGCGTGGTGTTCTTATTAGATGATAGCTGGGGTACAATTTTGCCACACTCTGCTTTGTGTTGCTCTATGATCGTTTCACTATGGGTATATTGGAGACATGTATTACATAATTTAAGACTGTGTTCGTGCTTTGTCGTTTTACCCCTTAATAATCTGTAAAAAAATATACATTTAATCGTTTATAATAATTATTATAAAAATTTTACTTTAAATTTTTATACATTTCTTCTATTTATATTAACTAGTACTTGATACTTTTAGCTTACCTAGACATATTCTCTATTAGAACGTAATGATGACCAACGATATATTTCAACAACAATAAGTTCACATGATTACATTTTTCATCCTTTGTAGTATAATGCGGACCAACAATTGCATTATTTTCCTGATCGCACCCAAATACGTTAACGCTGATTCCACTATTTCGCTCCTCAAATATTTTAATATCTGAAATGTTAAATTCTTAAAATTTAGCGTTACACCGCTTTGGGTACAAATGATGTCAGCAGTTATGTCATGGATATTGTATGAGCTACATCGCTGTTTACTCTTAATTTGAGAAGTATCCATTGCAGCAATTAGACACCACTTGAAAATATAGTGATCAGTGTTTATATATCACATATGTAGCAATTTACAGCATTTTGAAAACTGAATATCTCAGAAGGGGATAAAGAATCCATTTGTGTCTTACTCATTAAATAATTATTATATATATATCCTCAGCATCTTTAAATAAATAGACAACATATTTTCCTGCCGCATCCTTACCAGTATACATTCTAAAGTTATCTATATTATTACTGTTAATATGTTTAATATTATAACTAAAAGCACAAGAAATATGCTTTTTAGTTAAATTATTTTTTTTACTTACTCTACATTGGATGTCCTCAAGTATGCATTCAAACTATGAATACACGACGAAAGGTACATCCATCTGTTGCTGATGGTCCTTAAATTTTAGCGTGGTGTTCTTATTAGATTATAGCTGGGGTACAATTTTGCCACACTCTGCTTTGTGTTGCTCCATGATCCTTTCACTATGGGTATATTGGAGACATGTATTACATAATTTAAGACTGTGTTCGTGCTTTGTCGTTTTACCCCTTAATAATTTGTAAAAAAATATATATTTAATCGTTTATAATAATTATTATAAAAATTTTACTTAAAATTTTTATACATTTCTTCTATTTATATTAACTAGTACTTGATACTTTTAGCTTACCTAGACATATTCTCTATTAGAACGTAATGATGACCAACGATATATTTCAACAACAATAAGTTCACATGATTACATTTTTCATCCTTTGTAGTATAATGCGGACCAACAATTGCATTATTTTCCTGATCGCACCCAAATACGTTAACGCTGATTCCACTATTTCGCTCCTCAAATATTTTAATATCTGAAATGTTAAATTCTTAAAATTTAGCGTTACACCGCTTTGGGTACAAATGATGTCAGCAGTTATGTCATGGATATTGTATGAGCTACATCGCTGCTTACTTTTAATTTGAGTTGTATGCATTGCAGCAATTAGACACCACTTGAAACAATATTGATCGGTGTTTATATATCACATATGTGGCAATTTACAGCATTTTGAAAACTGAATATCTCAGGAGGGGATAAAAAATCCATTTGTGTCTTACTCATTTAATAATTATTATATATATATCCTCAGCATCTTTAAATAAATAATCAACAATCCTTACCAGTATACATTCTAAAGTTATCTATATTATTACTGTTAATATGTTTAATATTATAACTAAAAGCACAAGAAATATGCTTTTTAGTAAAATTACTCTACATTAGATGTCCTCAAGTATGCATTCAAACTCTGAATACACGTCGAAAGGTATATCCATCTTTTGCTGATGGTTCTTAAATTTTAGCGTGGCATTCTTATTAGATGATAGTTGGGGTACAATTTTGCCACACTCTGCCTTGTGTTCTACCATGATCCTTTCACTATGGGTATATTGGAGACATGTATTACATAATTTAAGACTGTGTTCGTGCTTTGTCGTTTGACCCCTTAATAATCTGAAAAAATATATAAATTTAATCATTTATAATAGTTATTATAAAAATTCAACTTTAAATGTTTATATATTTCTTTTATTTATATTAACTAGTACTTGATACTTTTAGCTTACCTAGGCGTATTCTCTATTAGAACATAATGATGACCAACAATATTTTTCAACAACAATAAGTTCACATGATTTTATTTTTCGTTCTTTGTAGTAGAATGCGGACCAACAATTCCATTATTTTCCTGATCGTACCCAAATACGTTTACGCTGATTCCACTATTTCTCTCCTCAAATATTTTAATATCTTTAAAGATGTTGGAAATGTTAAATTCTTAAAATCTAGCGTTACACCGTTTTGGGTACAAATTACATATGTCAGCAGTTATGTCATGGATATTGTATGAGCTACATCGCTGTTTACTCCTAATTTGAGAAGTATCCATTGCAGCAATTAGACACCACTTGAAACAATATTGGTCGGTGTTTTCGACATTGATGCAAGCTTTTCTTTTTTGCAGTTTTTCTGTTAAACCTATCCAGTTTGCTCCTTTAACTAGAGAAGCCTTATTAATACTTAGCTCTGCTCGGACTGTGCGTATCAATGTCCAACCAGAGTCCATCTCTTAGAATTCAGACATTTTATTTTGAATTTCTGATATTTTCAGCAATAAAATCTTCTAGTAAAACTTCATATCTTTTATTATTTAATCTATACGTTACAATGTTATTTTTGAACGCTTTTCTTATGTTGTAAAACTTCATATTAACTTCAGCTCTTCCTTGAGTTGATTGTGTTGTACCGATTTTGGTAAAAAAAATTGTTATTTTCCAGTTCAATTTGAACCGTATTTACTAGTCACTCGTTTTGCATTTTTAACTGCATACTTAGTCCTGGAGCTCTTTTATATGTATTAATGTTTTTTATTTAAAGTGTTGAACTTAGTGATCAAATCTGGAGTATTCATTATTCTGATATGACATATAGCTCAATCTGCTTTTGTAAACTGATGTATTAAATATTTCTACCAATCTTTAAATACTCGTGGGTGAAGCAAATTCTAAAAACAAAGATCAGTATCGTATCTATCTCTTTTTCTCATTTTGTAATTATTTTTGATGTAAAATATTTTTTTTCTTACTGATAGAATTGTAGTGAAAGAGATAGTTATATTGACGTTCTAAAGCGTAACTGAAACTAAAAAAAATCACAAAACAAAGATCAGGGAGATAGTTCTATTGATGTTTTAAAGTGTGACTGAAACAAAAAATGTCTAAAGCACTAAAAAGTTTTCGTAAAATTTAAATTTTACAAGAATATTTTACTATAAATAAGAACGTAAACCTTTCAAGAATATTAGAGTAAAAATAGCATTCTTTAAAAAAAATGTAAATAAAATATAAAAAATGAGCCAAATCCGTGAGCGGTTATTGCAGTTTCTTAATTCTTTTGAGAACTTATTGCTCTATGATCATAAGGAAACCATACATTTCTTTATCTTCATGCCCACTGAAAATGAGAACTATGGAGTTATTGAGCAGGAGGACTCCGATAGTGGACATTTTGCCATCTGCCCTTGGTGCAGCGATGGATGCGAGGAAAGGCCGGACACATGTCGATGCACCATGTTCCATATAAGAAAAAAATAATAACTTTTAAATTCATGTTCTATATCATGAGTATGTGACTATGTAATTTAATTACAACTTTGACTTGAACTTAGGTTGCATGTATCTATAATGAAAATTATACATCTTCCATTTGGAAAGTTCTAGCACACAAAATCCTAAATATATGGGGTTATTATAACATGTCTTAACTCGATTCGTTAAACCAACCAATGTTCGAACAGCGTCTTCCATTGCATGTGCCGTCATACATTTAATTGATTCTGGTGGGTCTCCGGACATTGCTATTTTTGATGTTACTACTGTCAATGCTTTACTAACCTCATCGTGGAATTCTGATAATGATAATTTCCCCTGCGTTAGTTTAGTTAATTCATCTCTCAGGACGTATAATGGGCGCTGGTCACAATATGTGTAGTATTATGATTTAATAATATATTAGCTGCTGCACCCGTTATTTTAGATTTTACGATTGTTAAGGCTTCCACGTATTTGTTGGAATTGGTATGTTGGTTAATGCTATTCATTAGCCGTATTGCGTCTTCACGCCAAAGACGATAATTAATTCTTGTTCCATCAAAAATACTTAATGCTTTAAATATTTCTAAGTTTATTTCATTAGGGTTATTATAATTGGCTACCCTTGGTTCCAATGATACTTGTGGTTGAGTTGCCGAAGAACTTGTTGGAATTTGGTCCAATCTATTCTTTAAAGATGCATTCTCCTGTTGTAGGTTCTGTAGTGCTAGTTGTATACCAGCCATTTGTTGAATTATTTGTTCCATGATTTGTGTTGAGTCGTTCAAGTTCCTATTTTTGTCAAAGTTATTTTTTCTTGTGAATTTCATATATATTTTTTTCGCTATGTGAATAAGTTTTTATTAATTACTTCACTTCATTCACTTTCCGTTTTTTATTTTTTTTATTTTATATCTTCTATATGAAGATATGGTTTAAATTTTTTTGTTGAATCCTTGCTACGACAAGGATATATTGGTCCGCTTCTAGAGTAACAAAATATATGTTACTCCTGGCAGGATCGCCAATTAAAGTTTTCACTAATTTTAGAATTAAAAAAATTATTTTTTGACGTCTATGCGTCTTTTTATTTTTAACTCTGGTGAGTTGATCTTAGTTCGATGCTAAAATTATAACTGACTTACAATTTACAAAATAAGTTTCTTAAATACTAAAGATAACAATAGATTTCTTAAAATTAAATATTTGGACATGATGAGTTAAATAAAATCGATCATGTCTTTATCTAAAAAGTATTTACAATTATATATATGTATATGCTTAAAATTCTAACAAAGGAATATTTGTTTTTTCTTATTATATTTTAGGGAAAAGTGTCTTTGTTACAAATTATCATGTTGATAAGGAACAAGGGATTGTTTATTTAGGTTCTAGTTTAGTGAAAGTGTTTTTTTATTACTATTATGAACAAAAGAAGATATTTTCTGTTATATTAATGTACATATACTTTCTTTGTTATGGTATCGTTTGTCTGTATTAGTATCGTACCTATCGTTCTTAACTCGCGTTCATTGATAATGTCTCCAGAAATACACTAGAACTGTTGTCTCTAACGTATCTATAATCGTGCATAAAAGGAAAGTTGTCCACATTTCAACTAGTGCAATTGTCGTTAGAGAAAAGAGTGTTGACATAGAGACATATGGTTCTACGCTGACTAGAGGGTAGTTTCATTTGTAAACGGTAGGTTATATATTTAAATATGTATTTTCCAGTAAACGGAAGTATGTGCTCAATGCATATACATATGTATATCTTCTCACTTTGCTTTTGGTTTATTATCTGTCTTTCAATTTATTTTCTTATTTACTTCAAATGTTGTACATATTTAAATAGATATGTTCAAGTGATGCACAATTATAAGTATTGAAAATCAATTTTGATGAAAAAATTTAATGTGAATAATTCGAAAGCTCAAAAGTAAGTAATTACTTTTTAAATTTTTAGTCTAATGACAACTTCGGAAATTCTAATTGAAAATTGGAAATTGGAAATATTGTACAAGATGTTCCAATTCGCAGATCCTCAATAGTGTTAATTCATTCAATACAATTTATGAAAATATAATTATAAAAAATTTGTAAAGCTGACATGGTCAGTTATTGTCCATACGATTTTGGACACAAGGAATATGCTTTTTAGTTAAATTATTTTTTTTACTTACTCTACATTAGATGTCCTCAAGTATGCATTCAAACTCTGAATACACGGCGAAAGGTACATCCATCTGTTGCTGATGGTCCTTAAATTTTAGAGTAGCGTTCTTATTGGATGGGAGCTGGGATACAATTTTGCCACACTCTGCCTTGTGTTGCTCCATGATCCTTTCACTATGGGTATATTGGAGACATGTATTACATAATTTAAGACTGTGTTCGTGCTTTGTCGTTTGACCCCTTAATAATCTGTAAAAAAATATACATTTAATCGTTTATAATAATTATTATAAAAAATTTACTTTAAATTTTTATACATTTCTTCTATTTATATTAACTAGTACTTGATACTTTTAGCTTACCTAGACATATTCTTTATTAGAACGTAATGACGACCAACAATATTTTTCAACAACAATAAGTTCACATGATTAAATTTTTCATCCTTTGTATTATAATGCGGACCAACAATTGCATTATTTTCCTGATCGTACCCAAATAAGTTAACGCTAATTCCACTATTTCTCTCCTCAAATATTTTAATATCTGAAATGTTAAATTCCTAAAATTTAGCGTTACACCGCTTTGGGTACAAATGATGTCAGCAGTTATGTCATGGATATTGTATAAGCTACATCGCTGCTTACTTTTAATTTGAGAAGTATCCATTGCAGCAATTAGACTCCACTTCAAACAATATTGATCGGTGTTAATATATCACACATGTGGCAATTTACAGCATTTTGAAAACTGAATGTCTCAGAAGGGGATAAAGAATCCATTTGTGTCTTACTCATTAAATAATTATTGTATGTATATCCTCAGCATCTTTAAATAAATAATCAACATATTTTCCTGCCGCATCCTTACCAGTATACATTCTAAAGTTATCTATATTATTACTGTTAATATGTTTAATATTATAACTAAAAGCACAAAGAATATGCTTTTTAGTTAAATTATTATTTTTACTTACTCTACATTAGATGTCCTCAAGTATGCATTCAAACTCTGAATACACGACGAAAGGTACATCCATCTGTTGCTGATGGTCCTTAAATTTTAGAGTAGCATTCTTATTGGATGGGAGCTGGGGTACAATTTTGCCACACTCTGCCTTGTGTTCTACCATGATCCTTTCACTATGGGTATATTGGAGACATGTATTACATAATTTAAGACTGTGTTCGTGCTTTGTCGTTTGACCCCTTAATAATCTGAAAAAAATATAAATTTAATCATTTATAATAGTTATTATAAAAATTCTACTTTAAATGTTTATATATTTCTTTTATTTATATTAACTAGTACTTGATACTTTTAGCTTACCTAGGCATATTCTCTATTAGAACAAATTGATGACCAACGATATTTTTCAACAACAATAAGTTCACATGATTACATTTTTCATCCTTTGTAGTATAATGCGGACCGACAATTCCATTATTTTCCTGATCGTACCCAAATACGTTTACGCTGATTCCACTATTTCTCTCCTCAAATATTTTAATATCTGTAATGTTAAATTCTTAAAATTTAGCGTTACACCGTTTTGGGTACAAATGATGTCAGCAGTTATGTCATGGATATTGTATGAGCTACATCGCTGTTTACTCTTAATTTGAGAAGTATCCATTGCAGCAATTAGACACCACTTGAAAATATAGTGATCAGTGTTTATATATCACATATGTAGCAATTTACAGCATTTTGAAAACTGAATATCTCAGAAGGGGATAAAGAATCCATTTGTGTCTTACTCATTAAATAATTATTATATATATATCCTCAGCATCTTTAAATAAATAGACAACATATTTTCCTGCCGCATCCTTACCAGTATACATTCTAAGGTTATCTATATTATTACTGTTAATATGTTTAATATTATAACTAGAATCACAAGGAATATGCTTTTTAGTTAAATTATTTTTTTTACTTACTCTATATTGGATGTCCTCAAGTATGCATTCAAACTCTGAATACACGACGAAAGGTACATCCATCTGTTGCTGATGGTCCTTAAATTTTAGCGTGGTGTTCTTATTAGATGATAGCTGGGGTACAATTTTGCCACACTCTGCTTTGTGTTGCTCCATGATCCTTTCACTATGGGTATATTGGAGACATGTATTACATAATTTAAGACTGTGTTCGTGCTTTGTCGTTTTACCCCTTAATAATTTGTAAAAAAATATATATTTAATCGTTTATAATAATTATTATAAAAATTTTACTTAAAATTTTTATACATTTCTTCTATTTATATTAACTAGTACTTGATACTTTTAGCTTACCTAGACATATTCTCTATTAGAACGTAATGATGACCAACGATATATTTCAACCACAATAAGTTCACATGATTACATTTTTCATCCTTTGTAGTATAATGCGGACCGACAATTGCATTATTTTCCTGATCGTACCCAAATACGTTTACGCTGATTCCACTATTTCTCTCCTCAAATATTTTAATATCTGTAATGTTAAATTCTTAAAATTTAGCGTTACACCGTTTTGGGTACAAATGATGTCAGCAGTTATGTCATGGATATTGTATGAGCTACATCGCTGTTTACTCTTAATTTGAGAAGTATCCATTGCAGCAATTAGACTCCACTTCAAACAATATTGATCGGTGTTAATATATCACACATGTGGCAATTTACAGCATTTTGAAAACTGAATATCTCAGAAGGGGATAAAGAATCCATTTGTGTCTTAATCATTAATTAAATATTATATATATATCCTCAGCATCTTTAAATAAATAATCAACATATTTTCCTGCCGCATCCTTACCAGTATACATTCTAAAGTTATCTATATTATTACTGTTAATATGTTTAATATTATAACTAAAAGCACAAGAAATATGCTTTTTAGTTAAATTACTCTACATTAGATGTCCTCAAGTATGCATTCAAACTCTGAATACACGACGAAAGGTACATCTATCTGTTGCTGATGGTTCTTAAATTTTAGCGTGGCGTTCTTATTAGATGATAGCTGGGGTACAATTTTGCCACACTCTGCCTTGTGTTCTACCATGATCCTTTCACTATGGGTATATTGGAGACATGTATTACATAATTTAAGACTGTGTTCGTGCTTTGTCGTTTGACCCCTTAATAATCTGAAAAAAAATATAAATTTAATCATATATAATAGTTATTATAAAAATTCAACTTTAAATGTTTATATATTTCTTTTATTTATATTAACTAGTACTTGATACTTTTAGCTTACCTAGACATATTCTCTATTAGAACATAATGATGACCAACAATATTTTTCAACAACAATAAGTTTACATGATTTTATTTTTCGTTCTTTGTAGTAGAATGCGGACCAACAATTCCATTATTTTCCTGATCGTACCCAAATACATTTACGCTGGTTCCACTACTTCGCTCCTCAAATATTTTAATATCTGAAATGTTAAATTCTTAAAATTTTGCGTTACACCGCTTTGGGTACAAATGATGTAAGCAGCTATGTCATGGATATTGTATGAGCTACATCGCTGCTTACTTTTAACGGTAAATTGAGACATCAGTTAGAGCAAGAGTTTCAAAATTCAACACAAAAGGACGAAGCCCATACATTTTGTGCTTGCATATGACTCCATTACCAAGGGCATCTACATATTGTATAAGTTTTTTCGGTGGTTGATCGTCTGATTCGGTATCATCATCAGAATCCGGCTTATTGACAGCAGGTTTTGGAACCGAGGGATGGGTTTGAGAAGTATCCATTGCAGCAATTAGACACCACTTGAAACAATATTGATCGGTGTTAATATATCACATATGTGACAATTTACAGCATTTTGAAAACTGAATATCTCTGAAGGGGATAAAGAATCCATTTGTGTCTTACTCATTAAATAATTATTATATATATCCCCACCATCTTTAATTAAATAATCAACAAATTTTCCTGCCGCATTCTTCCCAGTATACATTCTAAAGTTATCTATATTATTATTGTTAATATGTTTAATATTATAACTAAAAGCACAAGGAATATGCTTTTTAGTTAAATTACTCTACATTAGATGTTCTCAAGTATGCATTCAAACTCTGAATACACGACGAAAGGTACATCCATCTGTTGCTGATGGTCCTTAAATTTCAGCGTGGTGTTCTTATTAGATGATAGCTGGGGTACAATTTTGCCACACTCTGCTTTGTGTTGCTCTATGATCCTTTCACTATGGGTATATTGGAGACATGTATTACATAATTTAAGACTGTGTTCGTGCTTTGTCGTTTGACCCCTTAATAATCTGTAAAAAAAGTATAAATTTAATCGTTTATAATAATTATTATAAAAATTTTACTTTAAATTTTTATACATTTCTTCTATTTATATTAACTAGTACTTGATACTTTTAGCTTACCTAGACATATTTTTTATTAGAACGTAATGATGACCAACGATATATTTCAACAACAATAAGTTCACATGATTACATTTTTCATCCTTTGTAGTATAATGCGGACCAACAATTGCATTATTTTCCTGATCGCACGCTAATACGTTTACGCTGGTTCCACTACTTCGCTCCTCAAATATTTTAATATCTGAAATGTTAAATTCTTAAAATTTTGCGTTACACCGCTTTGGGTACAAATGATGTCAGGTGCTATGTGATGGATATTGTATGAGCTACATCGCTGCTTACTTTTAATTTGAGAAGTATCCATTGCAGCAATTAGACACCACTTGAAACAATATTGAACGGTGTTAATATATCACATATGTGGCAATTTACAGCATTTTGAAAAGTGAATATCTCAGAAGGGGATAAAAAATCCATTTTTGTCTTAATCATTAAATAATTATTATAATATATATATATATATCCTCAGCATCTTTAAATAAATAGACAACATATTTTCCTGCCGCATCCTTACCAGTATACATTCTAAGGTTATCTATATTATTACTGTTAATATGTTTAATATTATAACTAAAAGCACAAGAAATATGCTTTTTAGTTAAATTATTTTTTTTACTTACTCTACATTGGATGTCCTCAAGTATGCATTCAAACTCTGAATACACGACGAAAGGTACATCCATCTGTTGCTGATGGTCCTTAAATTTTAGCGTGGTGTTCTTATTAGATGATAGCTGGGGTACAATTTTGCCACACTCTGCCTTGTGTTCTACCATGATCCTTTCACTATGGGTATATTGGAGACATGTATTACATAATTTAAGACTGTGTTCGTGCTTTGTCGTTTGACCCCTTAATAATCTGAAAAAAATATAAATTTAATCATTTATAATAGTTATTATAAAAATTCTACTTTAAATGTTTATATATTTCTTTTATTTATATTAACTAGTACTTGATACTTTTAGCTTACCTAGGCATATTCTCTATTAGAACATAATGATGACCAACGATATTTTTCAACAACAATAAGTTCACATGATTTTATTTTTCGTTCTTTGTAGTAGAATGCGGACCAACAATTCCATTATTTTCCTGATCGTACCCAAATACGTTTACGCTGATTCCACTATTTCTCTCCTCAAATATTTTAATATCTTTAAAGATGTTGGAAATGTTAAATTCTTAAAATCTAGCGTTACACCGTTTTGGGTACAAATTACATATGTCAGCAGTTATGTCATGGATATTGTATGAGCTACATCGCTGTTTACTCCTAATTTGAGAAGTATCCATTGCAGCAATTAGACACCACTTGAAACAATATTGGTCGGTGTTTTCGACATTGATGCAAGCTTTTCTTTTTTGCAGTTTTTCTGTTAAACCTATCCAGTTTGCTCCTTTAACTAGAGAAGCCTTATTAATACTTAGCTCTGCTCGGACTGTGCGTATCAAAGTCCAACCAGAGTCCACCTCTTAGAATTCAGACATTTTATTTTGAATTTCTGATATTTGGTTAGAAAATACTTCATATATTTCATCTCTATGAAAATTGATACATTTTCAGCAATAAAATCTTCTAGTAAAACTTCATCTCTTTTATTATTTAATCTATACGTTACAATGTTATTTTTGAACGCTTTTCTTATGTTGTAAAACTTCATATTAACTTCAGCTCTTCCTTGAGTTGATTGTGTTGTACATATTTTGGTAAAAAAAATTATGTTATTTTCCAGTTCAATTTGAACCGTATTTACTAGTCACTCGTTTTGCATTTTTAACTGCATACTTAGTCCTGGAGCTCTTTTATATGTATTAATGTTTTTTATTTAAAGTGTTGAACTTAGTGATAAAATCTGGAGTATTCATTATTCTGATATGACATATAGCTCAATCTGTTTTTGTAAACTGATGTATTAAATATTTCTACCAATCTTTAAATACTCGTAGGTGAAGCAAATTCTAAAAACAAAGATCAGTATCGTATCTATCTCTTTTTCTCATTTTGTAACTATTTTTGATGTAAAATATTTTTTTTGTTACTGATAGAATTGTAGTGAAAGAGATAGTTATATTGACGTTCTAAAGCGTAACTGAAACAAAAAAATATCAAAACGAAGATCAGGGAGATAGTTCTATTGATGTTTTAAAGTGTGACTGAAACAAAAAATGTCTAAAGCACTAAAAAGTTTTCGTAAAATTTAAATTTTACAAGAATATTTTACTATAAATAAGAACGTAAACCTTTCAAGAATATTAGAGTAAAAATAGCATTCAACAAAAAAAAAGCATTCTTTAAAAAAAATGTAAATAAAATTTAAAAAATGAGCCAAATCCGTGAGCGGTTATTGCAGTTTCTTAATTCTTTTGAGAACTTATTGCTCTATGATCATAAGAAAACCATACATTTCTTTATATTCATGCTCACTGAAAATGAGGACTATGGAGTTATAGAGCAGGAGGACTCCGATAGTGGACATTTTGCCATCTGCCCCTGGTGCAGCGATGGATGCGAGGAAAGGCCGGACACATGTATCGTGTAACTATATGCATGAGTATGTGTCTATGTAATTTAATTTCAACTTTGACTTGAACTTAGGTTGCATGTATCTATAATGAAAATTATACATCTTCCATTTGGAAAGTTCTAGCACACAAAATCCTAAATATATGGGGTTATTATAACATGTCTTAACTCGATTCGTTAGAATCGATACCATATCTTCTGAAAATATTGCTACAGAAACACTTTAACCAAACACCAATTAATTGGATTACACAAATTTCCGAAGATCTTTAGATTTATCCAGCCCTGGTCGCATCATGGCTAGACACTTCACGATTATTAATGTGATTAGGATTATGGCTATCAGGCTTATCCACCAGGACAACAGAGAAATTAGAGAATTAGTGATGACCGAAACTAGCAACTGCAGATTTTCCTTAAAGGTTTCAATTGGGCCAGTGGTAACATTTGATTGAGAATTAGTGAAAGTGGTTTGAATTCCATTTGAGATTCTAGGGAAGACCAAGAGCATGCCTTTAATGTAGAGCTCGCCTTTAGACACTCCTGCTGTATATTCACATGTCTCTTGAATGATAGGTTTAGTTAATGCCATTTTAAGAGAGGTGTTCCCGTGAAAATTTGATTTAGATATCCAATTTTGAGCATCCAAGCCGTTTCGATGTAATGTGTAGTCCAACTGGTAACACTCCTCACATCTTTCCTTTTGTCCACATTCTCCATGGTTTTGATATATACTGCGTTGATGAGCAATTTGAAAAAATTTATTTCAAAGTTATTTTTAGCTTCGGCTCTGTATTTAGTATTAAGGTATATATAAGACTGCTTAAAAGTTAGAAATCTCTGTATTTTTTACAAAATCAAACCGTTTTCTAGACATTATTTAAGTATTCTGTAATGAACTATATAAGAACGTTTTGGCGAAAAATCAGTTATTAGTTTTTTATATTTTGATGCTCCAATTTCCTTGTTTTCGGCGCAAAAAGGGAGATTGTTATGTACATATATTATGGAAATAAGAAGAGTATTCTAAGTCGATCTCATATACATAACCATCATTTGAATTATCTATTAACTGGGGTTTAATATTTAGTTGTTCTCTTTTTAACCATCTGAATCCTCCATAAGGAAAATGTTCAGACATCTCCCAAGCGTAAAGATTATTTGCATCTAAATACTTAAGAAATTCGGAAGGTTTCGGTTGGAGTATCTTTTACTACATTAGACAACTTCACCTCGTACACCTCTTTTAAAGAAATTGTAGATATCGAAATCGGTTATTAGATCTAATTTAATGTTTGTATGCTTAAGCATAGCATCCCAACATAGCCCCGAAGCAGTATAGTATTGACAGGGATCCAATCTATAATTTTTTTTACAGACATTTCTAAAATTTGCAAAAATATTCGTTATGAGAAGCACATCTGATAATGATAGGGAAAAACTCCCTTTCTCTTTATAAGATTAAACTCTTTTCTTGTTTTAAATTGTGTTCTGTTAGTATAAAAATGGTTGACAGTAAGATTATTTCCCAACGATTCCAAATTATCGGCCATACAACTCATTGTATCAAGAAACGGCCATTATACCAAAATACGTTTACGCTAAATCCACTATTTCTCTCCTCAAATATATTAATATCGTTTAAAGATATTGGAAATGTTAAATTATTAAAGTCTAGCGTTACACCGTTTTGGGTACAAATTACTTATGTCAGCAGTTATGTCATGGATATTGTATGAGCTACATCGCTGCTTACTTTTAATTTGAGAAGTATCCATTGCAGCAATTAGACACCACTTGAAACAATATTGATCGGTGTTTATATATCACATATGTGGCAATTTACAGCATTTTGAAAACTGAATATCTCAGAAGGGGATAAAGAATCCATTTGTGTCTTACTCATTAAATAATTATTATATATATATATATCCTCAGCATCTTTAATTAAATAATAAACAAATTTTCCTGCCGCATCCTTACCAGTATACATTCTAAAGTTATCTATATTATTACTGTTAATATGTTTAATATTATAACTAAAAGCACAAGGAATATGCTTTTTAGTTAAATTATTTTTTTTACTTACTCTACATTAGATGTCCTCAAGTATGCATTCAAACTCTAAATACATGACGAAAGGTACATCCATCTGTTGCTGATGGTCCTTAAATTTTAGAGTAGCGTTCTTATTGGATGGGAGCTGGGGTACAATTTTGCCACACTCTGCCTTGTGTTGCTCCATGATCCTTTCACTATGGGTATATTGGAGACATGTATTACATAATTTAAGACTGTGTTCGTGCTTTGTCGTTTGACCCCTTAATAATCTGAAAAAAAATATAAATTTAATCGTTTATAATAATTATTATAAAAATTTTACTTTAAATTTTTATACATTTCTTCTATTTATATTAACTAGTACTTGATACATTTAGCTTACCTAGACATATTCTCTATAAGAACGTAATGATGACCAACGATATTTTTCAACAACAATAAGTTCACATGATTACATTTTTCATCCTTTGTAGTATAATGCGGACCAACAATTGCATTATTTTCCTGATCGCACCCAAATACGTTTACGCTGGTTCCACTACTTCGCTCCTAAAATATTTTAATATCTGAAATGTTAAATTCTTAAAATTTTGCGTTACACCGCTTTGGGTACAAATGATGTAAGCAGCTATGTCATGGATATTGTATGAGCTACATCGCTGCTTACTTTTAATTTGAGAAGTATCCATTGCAGCAATTAGACACCACTTGAAACAATATTGATCGGTGTTAATATATCACATATGTGACAATTTACAGCATTTTGAAAACTGAATATCTCTGAAGGGGATAAAGAATCCATTTGTGTCTTACTCATTAAATAATTATTATATATATCCCCACCATCTTTAATTAAATAATCAACAAATTTTCCTGTCGCATCCTTCCCAGTATACATTCTACTCTACATTAGATGTCCTCAAGTATGCATTCAAACTCTGAATACACGACGAAAGGTACATCCATCTGTTGCTGATGGTCCTTAAATTTTAGCGTGGTGTTCTTATTAGATGATAGCTGGGGTACAATTTTGCCACACTCTGCTTTGTGTTGCTCTATGATCGTTTCACTATGGGTATATTGGAGACATGTATTACATAATTTAAGACTGTGTTCGTGCTTTGTCGTTTTACCCCTTAATAATTTGTAAAAAAATATATATTTAATCGTTTATAATAATTATTATACAAATTTTACTTTAAATTTTTATACATTTCTTCTATTTATATTAGCTAGTACTTGATACTTTTAGCTTACCTAGACATATTCTCTATTAGAACGTAATGATGACCAACGATATATTTCAACAACAATAAGTTCACATGATTACATTTTTCATCCTTTGTAGTATAATGCGGACCGACAATTGCATTATTTTCCTGATCGTACCCAAATACGTTTACGCTGATTCCACTATTTCTCTCCTCAAATATTTTAATATCTGTAATGTTAAATTCTTAAAATTTAGCGTTGCACCGTTTTGGGTACAAATGATGTCAGCAGTTATGTCATGGATATTGTATGAGCTACATCGCTGCTTACTTTTAATTTGAGAAGTATCCATTGCAGCAATTAGACACCACTTGAAACAATATTGATCGGTGTTAATATATCACATATGTGACAATTTACAGCATTTTGAAAACTGAATATCTCTGAAGGGGATAAAGAATCCATTTGTGTCTTACTCATTAAATAATTATTATATATATCCCCACCATCTTTAATTAAATAATCAACAAATTTTCCTGCCGCATCCTTCCCAGTATACATTCTAAAGTTATCTATATTATTATTGTTAATATGTTTAATATTATAACTAAAAGCACAAGGAATATGCTTTTTAGTTAAATTACTCTACATTAGATGTTCTCAAGTATGCATTCAAACTCTGAATACACGACGAAAGGTACATCCATCTGTTGCTGATGGTCCTTAAATTTCAGCGTGGTGTTCTTATTAGATGATAGCTGGGGTACAATTTTGCCACACTCTGCTTTGTGTTGCTCTATGATCGTTTCACTATGGGTATATTGGAGACATGTATTACATAATTTAAGACTGTGTTCGTGCTTTGTCGTTTTACCCCTTAATAATCTGAAAAAAATATAAATTTAATCATTTATAATAGTTATTATAAAAATTCTACTTTAAATGTTTATATATTTCTTTTATTTATATTAACTAGTACTTGATACTTTTAGCTTACCTAGGCATATTCTCTATTAGAACATAATGATGACCAACGATATTTTTCAACAACAATAAGTTCACATGATTTTATTTTTCGTTCTTTGTAGTAGAATGAGGAACAACAATTCCATTATTTTCCTGATCGTACCCAAATACGTTTACGCTGATTCCACTATTTCTCTCCTCAAATATTTTAATATCTTTAAAGATGTTGGAAATGTTAAATTCTTAAAATCTAGCGTTACACCGTTTTGGGTACAAATTACATATGTCAGCAGTTATGTCATGGATATTGTATGAGCTACATCGCTGTTTACTCCTAATTTGAGAAGTATCCATTGCAGCAATTAGACACCACTTGAAACAATATTGGTCGGTGTTTTCGACATTGATGCAAGCTTTTCTTTTTTGCAGTTTTTCTGTTAAACCTATCCAGTTTGCTCCTTTAACTAGAGAAGCCTTATTAATACTTAGCTCTGCTCGGACTGTGCGTATCAAAGTCCAACCAGAGTCCACCTCTTAGAATTCAGACATTTTATTTTGAATTTCTGATATTTGGTTAGAAAATACTTCATATATTTCATCTCTATGAAAATTGATACATTTTCAGCAATAAAATCTTCTAGTAAAACTTCATCTCTTTTATTATTTAATCTATACGTTACAATGTTATTTTTGAACGCTTTTCTTATGTTGTAAAACTTCATATTAACTTCAGCTCTTCCTTGAGTTGATTGTGTTGTACATATTTTGGTAAAAAAAATTATGTTATTTTCCAGTTCAATTTGAACCGTATTTACTAGTCACTCGTTTTGCATTTTTAACTGCATACTTAGTCCTGGAGCTCTTTTATATGTATTAATGTTTTTTATTTAAAGTGTTGAACTTAGTGATAAAATCTGGAGTATTCATTATTCTGATATGACATATAGCTCAATCTGCTTTTGTAAACTGATGTATTAAATATTTCTACCAATCTTTAAATACTCGTGGGTGAAGCAAATTCTAAAAACAAAGATCAGTATCGTATCTATCTGTTTTTCTCATTTTGTAATTATTTTTGATGTAAAATATTTTTTTTGTTACTGATAGAATTGTAGTGAAAGAGATAGTTATATTGACGTTCTAAAGCGTAACTGAAACAAAAAAAATATCAAAACGAAGATCAGGGAGATAGTTCTATTGATGTTTTAAAGTGTGACTGAAACAAAAAATGTCTAAAGCACTAAAAAGTTTTCGTAAAATTTAAGTTTTACAAGAATATTTTACTATAAATAAGAACGTAAACCTTTCAAGAATATTAGAGTAAAAATAGCATTCTTTAAAAAAAATGTAAATAAAATATAAAAAATGAGCCAAATCCGTGAGCGGTTATTGCAGTTTCTTAATTCTTTTGAGAACTTATTGCTCTATGATCATAAGGAAACCATACATTTCCTTATCTTCATGCCCACTGAAAATGAGAATTATGGAGTTATTGAGCAGGAGGACTCCGATAGTGGACATTTTGCCATCTGCCCTTGGTGCAGCGATGGATGCGAGGAAAGGCCGGACACATGTCGATGCACCATGTTCCATATAAGAAAAAAATAATAACTTTTAAATTCATGTTCTATATCATTTTTAATGTCTGCGTAAAAGTCCGCAGTATGTATCGTGTAACTATATGCATGAGTATGTGACTATGTAATTTAATTACAACTTTGACTTGAACTTAGGTTGCATGTATCTATAATGAAAATTATACATCTTCCATTTGGAAAGTTCTAGCACACAAAATCCTAAATATATGGGGTTATTATAACATGTCTTAACTCGATTCGTTAAACCAACCAATGTTCGAACAGCGTCTTCCATTGCATGTGCCGTCATACATTTAATTGATTCTGGTGGGTCTCCGGACATTGCTATTTTTGATGTTACTACTGTCAATGCTTTACTAACCTCATCGTGGAATTCTGATAATGATAATTTCCCCTGCGTTAGTTTAGTTAATTCATCTCTCAGGACGTATAATGGGCGCTGGTCACAATATGTGTAGTATTATGATTTAATAATATATTAGCTGCTGCACCCGTTATTTTAGATTTTACGATTGTTAAGGCTTCCACGTATTTGTTGCAATTGGTATGTTGGTTAATGCTATTCATTAGCCGTATTGCGTCTTCACGCCAAAGACGATAATTAATTCTTGTTCCATCAAAAATACTTAATGCTTTAAATATTTCTAAGTTTATTTCATTAGGGTTATTATAATTGGCTACCCTTGGTTCCAATGATACTTGTGGTTGAGTTGCCGAAGAACTTGTTGGAATTTGGTCCAATCTATTCTTTAAAGATGCATTCTCCTGTTGTAGGTTCTGTAGTGCTAGTTGTATACCAGCCATTTGTTGAATTATTTGTTCCATGATTTGTGTTGAGTCGTTCAAGTTCCTATTTTTGTCAAAGTTATTTTTTCTTGTGAATTTCATATATATTTTTTTCGCTATGTGAATAAGTTTTTATTAATTACTTCACTTCATTCACTTTCCGTTTTTTATTTTTTTTATTTTATATCTTCTATATGAAGATATGGTTTAAATTTTTTTGTTGAATCCTTGCTACGACAAGGATATATTGGTCCGCTTCTAGAGTAACAAAATATATGTTACTCCTGGCAGGATCGCCAATTAAAGTTTTCACTAATTTTAGAATTAAAAAAATTATTTTTTGACGTCTATGCGTCTTTTTATTTTTAACTCTGGTGAGTTGATCTTAGTTCGATGCTAAAATTATAACTGACTTACAATTTACAAAATAAGTTTCTTAAATACTAAAGATAACAATAGATTTCTTAAAATTAAATATTTGGACATGATGAGTTAAATAAAATCGATCATGTCTTTATCTAAAAAGTATTTACAATTATATATATGTATATGCTTAAAATTCTAACAAAGGAATATTTGTTTTTTCTTATTATATTTTAGGGAAAAGTGTCTTTGTTACAAATTATCATGTTGATAAGGAACAAGGGATTGTTTATTTAGGTTCTAGTTTAGTGAAAGTGTTTTTTTATTACTATTATGAACAAAAGAAGATATTTTCTGTTATATTAATGTACATATACTTTCTTTGTTATGGTATCGTTTGTCTGTATTAGTATCGTACCTATCGTTCTTAACTCGCGTTCATTGATAATGTCTCCAGAAATACACTAGAACTGTTGTCTCTAACGTATCTATAATCGTGCATAAAAGGAAAGTTGTCCACATTTCAACTAGTGCAATTGTCGTTAGAGAAAAGAGTGTTGACATAGAGACATATGGTTCTACGCTGACTAGAGGGTAGTTTCATTTGTAAACGGTAGGTTATATATTTAAATATGTATTTTCCAGTAAACGGAAGTATGTGCTCAATGCATATACATATGTATATCTTCTCACTTTGCTTTTGGTTTATTATCTGTCTTTCAATTTATTTTCTTATTTACTTCAAATGTTGTACATATTTAAATAGATATGTTCAAGTGATGCACAATTATAAGTATTGAAAATCAATTTTGATGAAAAAATTTAATGTGAATAATTCGAAAGCTCAAAAGTAAGTAATTACTTTTTAAATTTTTAGTCTAATGACAACTTCGGAAATTCTAATTGAAAATTGGAAATTGGAAATATTGTACAAGATGTTCCAATTCGCAGATCCTCAAAAGTGTTAATTCATTCAATACAATTTATGAAAATATAATTATAAAAAATTTGTAAAGCTGACATGGCCAGTTATTGTCCATACGATTTTGGACACAAGGAATATGCTTTTTAGTTAAATTATTTTTTTTACTTACTCTACATTAGATGTCCTCAAGTATGCATTCAAACTCTGAATACACGACGAAAGGTACATCCATCTGTTGCTGATGGTCCTTAAATTTTAGAGTAGCGTTCTTATTGGATGGGAGCTGGGGTACAATTTTGCCACACTCTGCCTTGTGTTGCTCCATGATCCTTTCACTATGGGTATATTGGAGACATGTATTACATAATTTAAGACTGTGTTCGTGCTTTGTCGTTTGACCCCTTAATAATCTGTAAAAAAAATATACATTTAATCGTTTATAATAATTATTATAAAAAATTTACTTTAAATTTTTATACATTTCTTCTATTTATATTAACTAGTACTTGATACTTTTAGCTTACCTAGACATATTCTTTATTAGAACGTAATGACGACCAACAATACTTTTCAACAACAATAAGTTCACATGATTTTATTTTTCGTTCTTTGTAGTAGAATGAGGAACAACAATTCCATTATTTTCCTGATCGTACCCAAATACGTTTACGCTGATTCCACTATTTCTCTCCTCAAATATTTTAATATCTTTAAAGATGTTGGAAATGTTAAATTCTTAAAATCTAGCGTTACACCGTTTTGGGTACAAATTACATATGTCAGCAGTTATGTCATGGATATTGTATGAGCTACATCGCTGTTTACTCCTAATTTGAGAAGTATCCATTGCAGCAATTAGACACCACTTGAAACAATATTGGTCGGTGTTTTCGACATTGATGCAAGCTTTTCTTTTTTGCAGTTTTTCTGTTAAACCTATCCAGTTTGCTCCTTTAACTAGAGAAGCCTTATTAATACTTAGCTCTGCTCGGACTGTGCGTATCAAAGTCCAACCAGAGTCCACCTCTTAGAATTCAGACATTTTATTTTGAATTTCTGATATTTGGTTAGAAAATACTTCATATATTTCATCTCTATGAAAATTGATACATTTTCAGCAATAAAATCTTCTAGTAAAACTTCATCTCTTTTATTATTTAATCTATACGTTACAATGTTATTTTTGAACGCTTTTCTTATGTTGTAAAACTTCATATTAACTTCAGCTCTTCCTTGAGTTGATTGTGTTGTACATATTTTGGTAAAAAAAATTATGTTATTTTCCAGTTCAATTTGAACCGTATTTACTAGTCACTCGTTTTGCATTTTTAACTGCATACTTAGTCCTGGAGCTCTTTTATATGTATTAATGTTTTTTATTTAAAGTGTTGAACTTAGTGATAAAATCTGGAGTATTCATTATTCTGATATGACATATAGCTCAATCTGTTTTTGTAAACTGATGTATTAAATATTTCTACCAATCTTTAAATACTCGTAGGTGAAGCAAATTCTAAAAACAAAGATCAGTATCGTATCTATCTCTTTTTCTCATTTTGTAACTATTTTTGATGTAAAATATTTTTTTTGTTACTGATAGAATTGTAGTGAAAGAGATAGTTATATTGACGTTCTAAAGCGTAACTGAAACAAAAAAATATCAAAACGAAGATCAGGGAGATAGTTCTATTGATGTTTTAAAGTGTGACTGAAACAAAAAATGTCTAAAGCACTAAAAAGTTTTCGTAAAATTTAAATTTTACAAGAATATTTTACTATAAATAAGAACGTAAACCTTTCAAGAATATTAGAGTAAAAATAGCATTCAACAAAAAAAAAGCATTCTTTAAAAAAAATGTAAATAAAATTTAAAAAATGAGCCAAATCCGTGAGCGGTTATTGCAGTTTCTTAATTCTTTTGAGAACTTATTGCTCTATGATCATAAGAAAACCATACATTTCTTTATATTCATGCTCACTGAAAATGAGGACTATGGAGTTATAGAGCAGGAGGACTCCGATAGTGGACATTTTGCCATCTGCCCCTGGTGCAGCGATGGATGCGAGGAAAGGCCGGACACATGTATCGTGTAACTATATGCATGAGTATGTGTCTATGTAATTTAATTTCAACTTTGACTTGAACTTAGGTTGCATGTATCTATAATGAAAATTATACATCTTCCATTTGGAAAGTTCTAGCACACAAAATCCTAAATATATGGGGTTATTATAACATGTCTTAACTCGATTCGTTAGAATCGATACCATATCTTCTGAAAATATTGCTACAGAAACACTTTAACCAAACACCAATTAATTGGATTACACAAATTTCCGAAGATCTTTAGATTTATCCAGCCCTGGTCGCATCATGGCTAGACACTTCACGATTATTAATGTGATTAGGATTATGGCTATCAGGCTTATCCACCAGGACAACAGAGAAATTAGAGAATTAGTGATGACCGAAACTAGCAACTGCAGATTTTCCTTAAAGGTTTCAATTGGGCCAGTGGTAACATTTGATTGAGAATTAGTGAAAGTGGTTTGAATTCCATTTGAGATTCTAGGGAAGACCAAGAGCATGCCTTTAATGTAGAGCTCGCCTTTAGACACTCCTGCTGTATATTCACATGTCTCTTGAATGATAGGTTTAGTTAATGCCATTTTAAGAGAGGTGTTCCCGTGAAAATTTGATTTAGATATCCAATTTTGAGCATCCAAGCCGTTTCGATGTAATGTGTAGTCCAACTGGTAACACTCCTCACATCTTTCCTTTTGTCCACATTCTCCATGGTTTTGATATATACTGCGTTGATGAGCAATTTGAAAAAATTTATTTCAAAGTTATTTTTAGCTTCGGCTCTGTATTTAGTATTAAGGTATATATAAGACTGCTTAAAAGTTAGAAATCTCTGTATTTTTTACAAAATCAAACCATTTTCTAGACATTATTTAAGTATTCTGTAATGAACTATATAAGAACGTTTTGGCGAAAAATCAATTATTAGTTTTTTATATTTTGATGATCCAATTTCCTTGTTTTCGGCGCAAAAAGGGAGATCGTTATGTATATTATGGAAATAAGAAGAGTATTCTAAGTCGATCTCATATACATAACCATCATTTGAATTATCATCTATTAACTGGGGTTTAATATTTAGTTGTTCTCTTTTTAACCATCTGAATCCTCCATAAGGAAAATGTTCGGACATCTCCCAACCGTAAAGATTATTTGCATCTAAATACTTAAGAAATTCGGAAGGTTTAGGTTGGAGTATCTTTTACTACATTAGACAACTTCACCTCGTACACCTCTTTTAAAGAAGTTGTAGATATCGAAATAGGTTATTAGATCTAATTCAATGTTTGTATGCTTAAGCATAGCATCCCAACATAGCCCCGAAGCAGTATAGTATTGACAGGGATCCAATCTATAATTCCATGTAATCTTTCAAGGTTTTGCAGTTAAAAATTTTCCAGACTTCACTCGCATGCGCATAGTCTTCAATAGAACATACTTTTTTATTAAGTTTATTAAATAAATCAAGATAATGATAGGGAAAAACTCCCTTTCTCTTTATAAGATTAAACTCTTTTCTTGTTTTAAATTGTGTTCTATTAGTATGAAAATCGTTGACGTTAAGATTATTTCCCAACGATTCCAAATTATCGGCCATACAACTCATTGTATCAAGAAACCTGAGTTCAAGATCTGTACCATCACTCATTTCAATAAACTTAGATAGAGATATATATAATTCTTAATTTAACGGAAGGACTTTTATATTTATCCCAACTTTACTTAACTCTTTTCAAAAAGATGAGACTTATGATGAGTAGTGAATGATGTGGCAATAGTAATTTCAATCCAAGCACATAAACTTGTATTGACACTATTTTTGTTTGCCGGGATGTCCTTCAAGCACTTGAACTTGAAAAACGTAGTAAAGATCAATCAATAAAACACTTTAAATGTCTTAAGAAGATTGACAAATTTTTATTTTAATTCTTGTTTTTATACTAAATTAATTTAATAAATTGCTCAATTTAACTTAATAATAAATTGCGTAAATTAACTTTATAATAACAAAAAATAAAATGCTTAACCAACTATTGGTTAACAAGTAAATTTCTTATTGACCTATTTTTAATTATTGTGTTGAAATTGGCTGTATTGTCATATTTTTGTTTAAGTAATTAATGGCAAGTTCAATGACATAAATTCATTGCGGAAATTAAATGACCTAATTTTTATGTTAAAGTAAAATTGCCTTTTGGCATATTTAGTAATAATTGAATTATATGTTAACAAACTGACTTACAGTGACTAACAAAATGTATTATTAGTGTTTTATTTTTGGGAATTGCTACAATTTAAGTTTAATGTTTATTAACGCACTAATAATCCCAAATTATTATTTTACTTAATTAGTAAAATAACTTTTCCATTAAAAATACATTTAAATTGATTATTGAGGGGTTTAGCTGGATCCTATGCGCATTTCACTGTTGCTAATGCAGATCATCAGGGAACCTTTACCCAAAAATCTTAGAACAACTAGAGTTATTATGTTATAAACTTTCATTTAAACAAATAAGAAGTTCAACAAATAACAAAGTTGAAACAAGAACTCAATAATCAACATGTTTTTTATTTTCTTACTTTACTATATTGGCTGACTTTTTTTCAGCTCTAGTTGTAGTTGTAAAAAGTATGTAAAGAAAATAAATGTAAATAACAACAACAGCTATATAAGAATAGAGTGTTGCCACACAAGTATTTTTGACCTGGTGCAGTCAAGTTAATAATTAGTGTTTTATTTTTGGGAATTGCTACAATTTAAGTTTAATGTAGTAAAGTAAGAAAATAAAAAACATGTTGATTATTGAGTTCTTGTTTCAACTTTGTTATTTGTTGAACTTCTCATTTGTTTAAATGAAAGTTTATAACATAATAACTCTAGTTGTTCTAAGATTTTTGGGTAAAGGTTCCCTGATGATCTGCATTAGCAACAGTGAAATGCGCATAGGATCCAGCTAAACCCCTCAATAATCAATTTAAATGTATTTTTAATGGAAAAGTTATTTTACTAATTAAGTAAAATAATAATTTGGGATTATTAGTGCGTTAATAAACATTAAACTTAAATTGTAGCAATTCCCAAAAATAAAACACTAATTATTAACTTGACTGCACCAGGTCAAAAATACTTGTGTGGCAACACTCTATTCTTATATAGCTGTTGTTGTTATTTACATTTATTTTCTTTACATACTTTTTACAACTACAACTAGAGCTGAAAAAAAGTCAGCCAATATAGTAAAGTAAGAAAATAAAAAACATGTTGATTATTGAGTTCTTGTTTCAACTTTGTTATTTGTTGAACTTCTTATTTGTTTAAATGAAAGTTTATAACATAATAACTCTAGTTGTTCTAAGATTTTTGGGTAAAGGTTCCCTGATGATCTGCATTAGCAACAGTGAAATGCGCATAGGATCCAGCTAAACCCCTCAATAATCAATTTAAATGTATTTTTAATGGAAAAGTTATTTTACTAATTAAGTAAAATAATAATTTGGGATTATTAGTGCGTTAATAAACATTAAACTTAAATTGTAGCAATTCCCAAAATTAAACACTAATTATTAACTTGACTGCACCAGGTCAAAAATACTTGTGTGGCAACACTCTATTCTTATATAGCTGTTGTTGTTATTTACATTTATTTTCTTTACATACTTTTTACAACTACAACTAGAGCTGAAAAAAAGTCAGCCAATGTAGTAAAGTAAGAAAATAAAAAACATGTTGATTATTGAGTTCTTGTTTCAACTTTGTTATTTGTTGAACTTCTCATTTGTTTAAATGAAAGTTTATAACATAATAACTCTAGTTGTTCTAAGATTTTTGGGTAAAGGTTCCCTGATGATCTGCATTAGCAACAGTGAAATGCGCATAGGATCCAGCTAAACCCCTCAATAATCAATTTAAATGTATTTTTAATGGAAAAGTTATTTTACTAATTAAGTAAAATAATAATTTGGGATTATTAGTGCGTTAATAAACATTAAACTTAAAATGTATTATTGTTGTTTATAAATTAAAATTACATTTTATAGAATAATATGTTGAACTAAGTGTCAACAAGTAGTTATGAAAATAAATTGGGATAAACTTGGGTACCTGTTAATTTAGATTGCATTGTTATGCACTGCACCTCGATATTTACTGCTTATAGGACAATGATCTCTCACACGATCATTGTTTAAGTATTGTCCACATATGTGACAAGTTATCGTACTGTCAAATTATACATTTTCTTCATCTGTCAAGTTCTCCATTTAATTCAATTGTTTTTATGAGATAATTGTTATATATATCTTGACAAATTGATATTGATTCAAAAATATTAAAAAAATTTCAGAAGCATCTCTACCGTATAAATTCTTAGTTTATCCAATTTATTGTCATGTTTACACTTAAAGCGACATACATTTCTCTATGGTAGCTCTTACACCGCAGAATTGAGTCTTCTGCCTTTGGCATTGTAGTAACTATTTTACCACATTCCATTTTATGCTTTTCCATAATATTTTCATGCTGAGTGTATTGCAGATAGCTGTTGCATACCAAAATTGTCGTTGTTTGGCGTTTTAGTATTCTGTAAGACATTAAACACAGGCATTGTATTATTTAATTTTAAATACTTTCCTTAATTTTACTTACTTTGAAATTATGCAAAATGGTCCAATTAGTCCATCAGTGCCGTCGTCAGAAGCAAACGCATTCACACTAACATCATTCCGCCCCTCAAATTCCTTAATATTTTTTAGTGACATCGGAAATGTTAAATTTGAAAAATCAATTATAGTTTCATCTTGTAGCGAAATTATATCAGCACTAATATCTTCGATATTATATGAAAAGCATCGATGTTTCTCCTAAAAGTATAAAAAGTTGGTTTTTATAAACGTTAATAGGACATGCACTGCAGCTGTTAATGCATTAATATCGACAGTTTTATTAGACGGAGGTCGTGAAAGAGCATCCGCTACAACGTTACTTTTACCGGGCTTATAGTGGAGTTCATAATTGTACCCCTCCAGTATAGCCTTCCAACGTTTCATTTTGACGTTGTTATTTTTATTGCTTAGAGCGTACGTAAGCGGTTGATGATCTGTGTATATGAGTCAGGGTTTAAAAATTAGCTTTTCAAAATTTTTAGTTTAAATATGACTATTATGAAAATATGACTTGTATAAATTTTTGACAAAGCGCATAATAAAAATATTGAAGTCTATTTACATATTAAATATATGCGCATATAAATATTTTATACCTTCAAACTATTTAATATTTTCCATAGCAAACAGAACAGAAATATTTTTGTAGTAATATTTTTCTATGCACATAAAATGAAAATAAATCCACAATAATATTTTACGCAGTAAACAGATTTCCATTTTTGCATATTAGTTTGTGTAATATTGTTGTGACTGCAAAATATTATAGCACACAAATATTATAAACCACAGCTACCGAAAAAATATGCATAGAAAAATATTTCAACACGAAAAATGTGTGCTACATAAATATTTTGCCATTCAACCACTATGAAAAATATGATAAATGAAATATGAGAAAATTGAAACAAGAAATATTGGCATTTTGAAAATACTAGTGTTCGCCCAGTGGCTGAAAATCAACCATTAACGCACAGAGGTGGAGAATAGAATGAAAATATTTAAAGTTTGATGAATTTAAAACACAATTTAAAAACTATATTCAAATATACATATGTATAGACTACAAGGTAAACCACTCTCTTAAACCTCTTTCTTAACTACTAAATACGAATTTAAAATTTCATTTATCGGCATAAATAAGAATAGATTTTAAGCAAACTATTTAAAAAAAGTTGTTCACTTTTTGAACTAAATGTAATTAGATATTTGCTCCTAGTGTTTGCACTTCATATTCATTATTATTGCCCAAAACAAAAATATTCGTTTATTTTTTCATTGAACGCTTTTTCTCTAAAGTTTTAGACTCCCCATTAAAACGTTTGTTACAAAAAAAGTTTATATTCCCTATTCTTTTAGAAAGACCCCATATGTATGTTGTACGAATATGCTAGCCTAATAATATAAACATTCCATCATATTCCAACATTCTATCATATTCCAACATTCCAGTATGTTCAGTAATTTAAAGCACTGAAAAATAATGAAAACAATGAACAAAAACAAAACGCACACAAAATAAACCAAAAATAAAAAACTTACTTTGTGCTGTAGGTGAATTTAACTTTAATCAAAGTTATTAATAATTAAAAAAATATATTATTTTTAAGCATCTAAAGAAAAATAATACAGTACCACTCGTTATTTAAATATCCAAATTTTATTAGTTTCAGCAATAATCGTTTAAGTACATAGAAAGATGGAAATAAGAATAGAATGAACAAATAAAATACGTTTTTCCTTCTGAGTGTTTATGGAGTTGCCAAGCCAAATTGTTGTAATTTTTTTTTTAGCAAATTAAGAGAGAAAGAGAAATCATGGCTTTATGATTGGCTAATATTCTTAACTGTTTTTAACTATCTTAGACACAAAAATGTAGAAGAAAAAATACATTCTGCACTGCTCCTATTGTCAATCTATCTAACAAAAAAAAAATCAAGCGAATACGTTGAGTTTAAGTCAGTTAAAATGGTTCTTAACTTTTTTCACTTTCCTATTTATATATAGATTTTCAAGAAATATTTTCAAAAAATATGCATATTTATGGCACAAAATATTTTTCTCTTGTATATTTGTGTGTGTACGTATGTAAATTATATGGAATCAAGTTACGCAAAGTTTATTAGCATTATTATTATTAATAATAATAATATTAATAATAATAATTTTAATTATTGCTTTTTTAAATATATTTTACTTAGAATGTGTAAGTAATTAAAATGTTCACTAAGGAAATATTTCCTTCTAGTATGAGCAAAATGGGAAAATTATTAGATAAAACAATACGTTAATTTAACTTACCAGGTAGGACAAACTTGCCCTTAAGTTATCGCTCACTTTAAGTTAGACTAAAGTTACAATAATAAAAAACTTTTTATATATCCGATAAAATCCTACTTTTAAATAATTAAAAATCTCTTCCGAAATCAAATTTCAATGCAGAACTATTACAATTATGTTTTTGTAGGTTTTTTTCTAGTGCATTGTAGATGTTCTTGTTTTATTATTTTACTATTGAAATTTATAAAACCAAATTCCCGACAGACAAAACTGATGAAAGTGCTTTTTGCGAACTTATTTTACTTTTTTTTTTTTTTATAAAACGTGCAACAAATTAAAATTAAGTGAAAAGTGAAAATTGCTGATAAAAGCAATTATATTAAAATCATGTAAATATTTATGTATACTAAAAACAATAATAAAGCATGTGAGTTTTGGCTTTTTTGTTTTTATATAAGGGAATACGAATAAAATTTAGAATGTCAAATATTTTTCATTCCAAGTGATATTTTACATTCCAAATGATTTGATTCCAGAAAGAAGAAGTACAACCAATAATAAAATAAGAAACTTCACCTTGAAAAATATTACAGCTAACAATTAACATAACGCATTCTTGCGGGATTTATATCTTTATTCATAAATGAAAATTCCAAATGATTTGATTCACGCAAAAAGAGGTGCACCAAAAATATAAACAAAATTGATCAATAGATCAAAATAGACGGCATTCTTGCGGCATTTATTTTTTATTCATAAATGAAAATTCCAAATGACCTGACTGCTAACGATTTGTATTGCATTCCATTAACAAATAAATAAAAAATGGACACTTGTGGGAGATTAACAAAAAAAATGTTTTTAAACCTAAAAAATAAACAAAAATTATGAAATCAAATGTGCCTTTAATTATGAAAGTGGCCTAAGTCATATATTTCTTTGGTCGAGATAATTAGTAGTTTACCATTGAACACATCAAAAAAAATTTTTATATTATGCAACATTTTAATTTAGTGTTCTACTAGTCTCGAGTAATTTAACTAATATTTTGAAGTAAAAATGCATACGACTAAAGGCAGAATTACCCGACTGTAAATGTAGAACTGTAAATGTAAATGTGTCAGCTGATCGAATCTGTTGCATGAAAAGCTATGCACGTAATGTAACGTCTGAACCTGCAGAAAATAGAATTTCATGACGAGGTTACGTGACATTTTTAGACAGTGATGGGATGTATGTATATTGAATGAGAGTGTGGCACAATAGCCCTATTTTGGTACTTTTGTTTCTTTTGATAATTTAAGCTATTGAGTTGCTAAATTTGTATACGTACATGACATATTTAATAAATTTAGTTTTCTAATAAAGTTTTTTTCTTTATAAAATCTAACCACAGACTGCCAATCGTATTTGTTTATTTTTTTGTTAATATACCTACATATACATATATGTATGAATATGTAACATACATATAGTACATTTGTGCGAACAAACAGCATACAAGCGCACAAAAACTATTTTTATTTAATAATACCAAAACAAATTATAATATGTGCGTTTAATCATAACAATTATAATGATAATAAAAATATAAATATTTTTACAATTATAATACGTTGTAGTGTATGTCTGTATACATATGAAGCTAAAATTGTAATTTCACTAAATATCAAAGTCATAACATTGTTTGTAAGTATAAAATAATGATTTGATACCATTTATATAATTTTCGTACTTTTTCCACACAATCAAAAATAATGTGAAGATATTGAACTCCCATCAATGTTTCGAACAGCTGTTGCGCATTTTATTTGAATTTGTTATACTGATAAACACCCAGCAAACAAAAAGTAGTATATATGTGTTCTTGTTCAAAAATATACATATGTAAATGTATATTGTTTGTGATTAAAATTAATTATTATTAGTAGGTACGGACATTAATAAGAAAAGGATATAACGATAAAGTGGATATAAAATAATGTTTTTATATGATTCAGGTGATTCAGGAATTCCTGGAAATTAAGGAGTCAAGCACTTCGTCTTTCCGATGAAATTGCTCAAAATCTGTTTTGCTACTTGTAGTTATACGCAAACATTACGGTTAGAGGCTTAAACGTTACAGCTGCTATGAAAATTATTACAATTGAGTTCTTTTACATAAAATAATAATTTTTAAAACCTCTAAGCACATTTTCATTATAAAAGATGTCTTATTTAAAAAACCCCATTACTTTTTTCCAACAGTATAAAACTTACCATCGAAAGAAATAAATTATAATAGCTTCAGCGAAATTATTAAAGAAATCTTGGATTAATTGAAGCATTACCACTTTATATATTATTAACTTATAAGCAGTAATGCATACATACATATGTATGTATGATCACACAATGCATATACATTTCAATCAAAATGAATTCCATGAATTTAAATATTATACATAATGAAATTTTACGTTTGACTTCAAATTACTCGCAATTTAAAATCAAAAATGAGTGTCGAAAACACATGACACGTTTTTAAGCATTCTATAAGCGTTCAAACATTTACATTTACATTTACATTACATTTACATTACATTTACATTACATTTACATTACATTTACATTACATTTACATTACATTTACATTACATTTACATTACATCTACGATTTCTACAGTCTGCTAACGAGGCCTTAAAGGCTGGAACAGAATAGTAGCTGTAGTACAACGTAACGAGTAGCGCTGCAAGCTGTCAAAAGTTAAAAACTGTTGTTTTAAAGGGAAGTAAACAGAATGCGTAGTTGGTGTAGTCGTTGCAGTGGAAGTTGAAGCGATAAATTCGAAATTTTGAACTTTGTTGCGCGCCAAAAAAAAATGTTTGTATGTATATGTCAACAAGGATTACCATGCTTTTGAGTAAAATATTATGTAGTCAATTATTGTTGGTAATTTCTTTATTACATTTAGCAATTTTTGCTAACTTGCGATTTTTTTTTTGCATTTTTTTCGAAATATTTTTATTTTTAACGACATTTTAGGGCTTGCTTCCGATTTTGCAACTTCTCGCGAATTTTTGCAAACTTCGCGATATTAGTGACTTTTGTATGTTTTCAGCTTCCTGACAGTTTTGCCGATTTTTAAACAATATTAAACTTTGTTACCATCCCGCTGTTAGCAAGTTTTTGAAAATGTTCATCCTTTTCGCCATTTTTTTTTCATTCCTTACAGTCTTGAAGATTTTGAATTAATATTATGGCTTATTTAAAATTTTGCAATTTTTCGCGATTTTTTGCAAAGTTCGCGAAAAAATTACTTTTGCATGTTTTCAGAGTCCTAACATTTTTGCCGATTTTTAAAAGATATTCGACTTTGTTACCATCCCGGTGTAAATAACTTTTTGCGAATTTTCGACTTTTTCACGATTTTTGCCGAATGTTTTGCAGTTCTTACAGTTTTAGCGATTTTTAATCAATATTATAATTTATTTAAAATTCTGAAACTTTTCACGATTTATCGCTTTTTTTGCGACAGGCCTAATTTTCCCAATTTTTTTTTGTTATCTTATATTTCCAGGGACTTTTAATAAATATTGTGCTCTGCAATCGTCAAAATTTTAGCAAGTGTTTTTTTTTTGCAAATTTTCATAGTTTTCGCGAATTTTCCGGAATGTTTGCATGCTTTGCAGTTTTAGCAAGTTTTAATAAATTTTAGTATTTCTTTCCAATATTGCGATTTTTTGCGAATTTGTGGAATTTTTTTTGCTTGAGGAAACGCACCTTAAGAAGAATGTACTTTCTGTTGTTAATTATCAGATATTTCAAATATTTTATTAATTTTTAGGCATAAATTCGAGCTTGTGAATTGCACAAATTCACACATTATTGTTGTATAACAAAGTACAACATATGATTTTGGGACTCAATTCTGATAATTTCACGTGAAAGTAGGCCCAAAATGAAGAACTTGTGCATCATTCGTTTTGTCTTCTTACCTGCTAAAATAGTTTTAATATCAATAATGTTTATTGTTTAAAGACAAACTAATAATTACTTATTATTAAAATAAACTAAAACTTATGTACTAGCAAGAGGTGTCAAGAATGCAGGTGTCAACAAAAATTACGAATATATATGTAGGTCACTTAAAAAATGATATTTTATTACTTTATGAAATTTGAGAAGGTTTTAGTTAATAATTTATAGTGGTCATTTAGTAAAGTAAATTGATCATTGTTTGTGGAACATGGTGAGCGAATGCATTCATTACAATAGCAGCTCAAAATTACATTTAAAATGTATATCATTTTCTGAAATGTATTCCAAGATTTTATTATTTCTTCCTCAGCAGTTTTAAAAAACTTTCAGATATAGGTTTGTGACGTTAGGATTTGTAAAAGTATATACTTAAATTTCTTCCATAAGGATGTTTTCGCTGAACTTCCTTGTAATTCAATTGCTTTTATGTCTTCTTGTGCGCAAATGGTGACTCCAATCAAGTCTTGTTTTGAAACCCTTTTTAGTTTTGACTTGTAGCTTTGATGTTGATGACATTACCAAATTTAGTGTTTTCGGAAAAAAACAAACGTGTGTTTTTCAGGAACACTAGTTTTAAGCAAACTTAATTTTTTCCAAGAACACCTTTTTTAAACAGTACACACTTGTTTTAAACAGTAACTTAAATATTTTCAGGAAACTATACGAATGTAGTAAAGTAGTATGATTTATAGGAAATTTAGCTTCATGGCTAAATAGATAGGCCGTTTGTCTCACACACAATAGAAAAATTTTTCAATAAAGGGCGCTATCATAAACACTTACAACCAGGGAACTCAAACAAACTTGATGATTAATACACAGGACGCCAGCACAAAAACTTCTCTAAGGCTACAACGAATTTAACTCAGCTCTGATATTGTATAAACCTCCATAAAAAATTATGGATTGCGCCATCTTTGGTGAAGATAAATACATACATTATATAACTACTCATAGACCACTTTATTGAGCAATTTGGCGAAGTTTTCTTAAATTTCATTTCCATTTTGTACACTGCAGCATTATGTTTTAGACAGTAGGCCCACGAATTCTTTCATAATCTTTCCGTAATTCTCATGTGTCATCATACCCAGCAATTTTTTATATAAGAGAGGAATCACGTATTCATTTGTTTGTGGATAGCCAGAAGTATTAAATTTATGTTCTATATCATGTTTGCGTAAATATCTTCAGTTTGTATTGTGTATATGTATGAGTCAGTTTCCATGTATTTAATGGCAACTTTGACTTGAACTTAGATTAGGTGTATCTATAATGTAAATTATACATCTTCCATTTGGAAGGTTCTAGAACACAAAATCTGAAGTGTATGGGCTTATTATAACATGTTTTAACTCGATTCAAAAATATTGCTAAGCTATGAAAATTGGGTTTAGATATCCAATTTTTAACACCCAAATGGTTTCGATTTGACGTATTCCAATTGGTAACAATCCTTACCTTTTGTCTACATTTTCCATAGTTTTGAAATATACTGCATTGTTGAGCAATTTGAAAAAAGTTGCAAGTTATTTTTAGCTGCGGCTTCATATTTAGTATTTAAGTCCAAATAATCTTTCAACTATGGATATTCTTTAAAAGTGAAAATTCTATGTATGTTTTCAAATAAAATAAATTTCTAGACATTGTTCAAGTATTCTATAATGAATTATTTAAGAAGTTTTTTTGTGAAAAATCATTTATTAGTTTTTTATTTTTTGATATTCCGATTTCCTTGTTTTCAGCACAGAAAGGAATATCGTATTTTGTATTATACATATAAATAAGAAAGATATTCTAAGTCGAACTCATATACATACATGTATAATCATCATCATTTATGATCTGAGGATTAATACTCAGTTCTTATCTTTCTAATCATCTGAATCCTCCGCAAGGAAGATTCAGATATTTAGACATCACCCATGCATAAAGATTATTTGTATGCATTAGAAATTCGGAAGGTTTATTTTTTATCAAAAGTGTCTAAGTACTTATTATTTGCCCTGGAGTAAGTATATCTTACTATATTTTACAATTTCACCTCTTATCTCCTTCTAAAGAAATTGTACATATCAATATCGGTTATTAGCTCTAATTCAAGTTTTAGAGCAGTAAACTATTGACAGAAATATCTAAATTTTTCGAAAATATTACTTTTAATATAAAATTTCATGTAATCTTTGAAAAATTGCCGGTTTATCGAGACTTCACTTCACTAGAAAATTCTTTGTTATTAGGTTTGTTAAAGAAATCGTTTCTATGTGTAAGATGCGTTTCATTCAGTTTTTCAAAAGAGGTTAAAGATTAATTATTGGCTTGTTTAATGGAATTACTTTTATATTTATGGCAACTTTACTCTTTCACAAAAAGATAAATAGCTATGAAAATAAATTGTGATAAACGTGAGTACTTAATAATTTAGGTTGCAGCTGTTACGCGCTGCACCTCGAAATTTACTACTTATATGACAATGATTTCTTACAAGATCGTTGTTCAAACATGGTACACATATGTACATATTTATATGGCAAGTTATCGCACTTTAGAAGGTTTAATTTTCTTTATATGTCAAAATCTTTATTTTAAATGTGAGATTATTATTATACGTATGTATATATCTTAAAATGCTTGCAGGGCATATTCAAATATTTTATTATATTGTGTGTGTTGCAAACCACATTTAAAGACTCCGTATACGACAAAAGGCACACAAATTTTTCTTTGGTTGCTCTTAGGCCGCAGTATGGGGTCTTCTACTTGTGGCATTGTAGGAACTATTTAGCCGCATTCCATTTTATGATCTCCATAAGACTTTCTTGATGAGTATATTGGACATAGCTGTTACAAAACAAAAGTCGTTCACAATATGAAATAAAATGGGGGTTTTATTTTAAAGATTTTTCTTCCAAGGAGGGATCGCTATAGATGATGAGTACGCCAACCTTGAAAGGGAAATCCAATTATAACCACTCGTCAGGAATAGTTATAATTTAGGGGTTAAGGGAATGAAAAACAAAGAACGAGATAATTAATTCTTATGTTTTCATTAAGTAAAAAGGGGGATATTACCTTGGTTTCTTCGAGTAGGGTATCCTTTAACGCAAGATAAACCTTCACACCTTTTGCTTTTAGTTTACTTTGTCCTTTTATTTTAGATTTTTTTTTTCTTCACTAGTTCTATACTATGTACGTATGAATTCAATTTCCATTAAAATTTAGGTTCGAACAATTTAATAGCTCAAGGATAAGTAAAATTCTTTTTCATTTTAAATCTCATGACAACTGATTTGGAAAATTCTGTTTCAACGTGTTGACATTTGTAAATTGGAAATTTTGTACATTTTCCAATTTCCAGATCTTTAAAGGGATGAATTAATTCAATACAATTCATGAGTAAATAAAATCATTTGAAATAGATAATTTGAAATGGAAAATATAATAAGTATAATTTATATTATACATAAAAATATGGATAAACCTGACACGGTTGGTTATTGTCCAAACGATTTTGGACACAATATATATGTATTTGTTTTCAGCACAGAAAGGAAGATGCTGTAATGAATTAAACAATATAATTTCTGTTAATTGATCTGGGAGCTCCAATTTTGTTAGAGCTCAGCGAGGAGCTCTTTAATATGTTTGTCAATTAATTAATTTTAAAATAAAAATACATTGTCTTATATTCTAGTTATGAGAATAAATCTTAGGAGTATCTTAGAATAAGAGCGAAAAAAAGATATATTTTATTAGTTAAAATTATTCTTTTAGTTTAACACGGTGAACATGCGGCAGTGATTTGTAATAATTATTATTGTTTATATTTAAAAAAATTTTTTTCCTCGAGCGGTTAACGCTTACAGCCCTTACGATTGCGGATTTGACGCAATTCGTTTTTATTTTTATTTTTTAATTATTTTAGTTATACAAGATAAAGGTAAAAAAAAATTTGTTGGTGCTTCTTACACGTTTTTCCTTTTCAGTTTCTCCAAAGTTGCCTCCAGTAGGTTAATTTTCTTCCACATCTTAGTGGAGGCTTCCCAGGATGGTGGTGGTTCACTGTTGATGAGCCTTATTAGTACCGCTTTTTCCCTTTTCAGTTTTTTTGTTACTCCGCCTCTTCTTTTTTGTTTTTGGATTGTTAGTATTGCTGTTAATTGTTCGTTTTTGTGTTGATTTCTTTTGTGGTACTCTTCTATGGTTATAGCTTTAGGTCCTGGTTGATTTTCTGGGCCATGAGATGTCATTTGTTTCAGATAATAGGTGAGTTTTCACTTGTTGCATCAGATGAGTTGAACGTTATGTAGATCAATCAACTACGGCATTTGTAGATTCGCTACTTGCAGCGGTGGCTAGAACTGATGACAGTATTTCCAGTGTCTTTTGGGCAGACACTCTTCCGTCGGGTCTCAATTAGGCGCTCTCTTAGGGCACTCCAAAATTTTTTGATGAACTGATGCGACCATTAATGGCCAATTAACACACAAAAATTAATAATTTTAGTTAATTTGATTAACACATTAATTTAAAACTTATACTTTTTTAACTTTTTAAACTGGCAGCAGGATCGCCATGTAATGAATTAAACAATATAATTTCTGTTAAATGATTTCTGAACTCATCTGGGAGCTCCAACTTTATTAGAGCTCAGCGAGAAGCTTTTTAAGATGTTTACCAATTAATTAATTTTAAAATAAAAATACATTGTCTTATATTCTAGTTATGAGAATGAATCTTAGGAGTATCTTAGAATAAGAGCGAAAAGAAAAGATATATTTTATTAGTTAAAACTATTCTTTTTGTTTCCCATGGTGGACATGCGGCGTGTGTCTCGTCAGTGATTTGTAATAATTATTATTGTTTATATTTACCTATGCATACAAGTGTTATTAAACAAGATTTATTTAAGTTTTTTATGCCGTTGCCTGTGAACGAATGTATGGGTGTCAAGTAACCGTCACCAAAACATTCCAGCTGTAGTCTGGCAATGCAATTCGACACTGCTGTATGCACTGGTAATGCATTGTTGGTTATAGCGACAGTTAGTTCACGCTACAATCCTATTGCATATTATATAAATAAAAAGGATATTGTTAGCCGAGCTCATATACATACATATATAATATTCATCATCTTTTATGAACTGAGGAGTAAAATTCAGTTCTTTTCTTTCCAATCAGTCCTCCATAAGGAAGATATTCAGACATCGCCCATCCATATCGATTATTATTTTCTAAGTACATAAGAAATTCGGAAGTTTTATTTTTATCAAAAGTGTCTAAATACTTATTACGTATTTGTAATGAAGTTTTAAAGAAATTTTACATATAAATATCGGTTATTAGCTGCAATTCACTTTTAACGTATCAAAGAATACGGAAATACTCCCTTCTTTCTCGTCACCATAAACATAATTGAATTCAAAAATCTTACTTTAAAACTCTAGTTATTTTCAACAGGAAAATTTATAATAATAGAAATATATATTTTATTATTAGTTGAAATAATATCAATGTGACCCTCAACCTCTCCTGTCTGTCGAATTTCAACAAATTGTGAAAAAATACCGGAATGAAATTATTGATTTGATATTTTAAGTTGCAGTGTAAAGCAGGTCAATAACAATGACAATGAACTCGAACTACTTAAAATTCTTCCGCAAAGCTTGCAGTTTTCTGCATTAAAGAAATTTAATTTTTCTATCTCGGTCATTGCAGCCATTGGAACAATTCTATTAAGATATTTAGTTAAAATATCTTTGCAGTCTTGTACCAGTTCCCTAACAAATACTTGGTGAATATCTAGTCCATTATATATAACTAGATTTTCGTAATATAGTAACTAAATTAGCAAGGAATATGCTTTTGGTCATTCACTACCTTATCACTAATTCTTATATCGACTTTTTCTAATAGCCATTCGGAGTCTGCGTAGACAACGGATGGTACATTCAAATCATTTGAAAAATTTGTTAAATTCGAAATACCTTTCATAATATCGGCATAGTTGTTATTAGCTTCTTTATGATGAAGTGCCATTTCAGAATCATGAGAATATCCCAGACAAGTCCTACTAAGTTTAAGGCTCCATTCTGTTTTGCCAATAACGTCTTTAAAATTCTGTTAGTAAAATCAAAGTAATCAATGAGTTAATAATATGATAATGGTAAGAAAAAACTGTAACTTACCTTGAAAGGTCTTTATAGTGCATGCATCGTCCCCCAAGCAGTGTTTAAAAATTTTTAATATTGGCAACAACAAGTAGCGGCACCAGGAGCAGTTGTCTTGTTTTGTAGCATTGCCTTTTTTAAAACTACTGCTACATGCAAAAAATTAAAACAGAAGATGAAGCAGTAAAATCGAATATGAAGTAGCAGCTTAAAAAACTAAATAGTTTTCTATTTGTTTGATTGAGGTTTTTGTTTTATAACTACTACCACATTTGGAATTTTGTTTTTTATGGCTAGAAAGTTTGAAGAAAGTGGTAGTGAAGTAGCAAAATAATATCATTGACGTAGCAGCAAAAGTAGTCAACAAGAAAAATCATAAGGAAAACTAGAAACCAGAAATGAGAACGTTCCAGATCAGTGATGGCACAACCAAAAAATTATTATATTTCATTTAATCAAATTTTTTTAAAAAGTTACCAAATGTGAAAAATAACCACAATTTTAAATTCTTTTTTTTTTTATAAACTAAAAAATCATTAAAATTTATATTAAGTGTCATTGTAATACAAAGCTTATTTGCAGTTTTTCCTAATTTACACTACCAAGTCTTATTGCTAAGTCCTAATTTACAATATGCAAGTCTTATTGCTAAGCTGATTAGTTTGTGGAAGACAGAGACGAGGGGAAAGATATATTTATTTTCCCCCGTCTCTCTCTCTCCTAAAAAACTAATCAGATTAGCAATAAGACTTGGATGGTGTAAATTAGGACTAGCTGATTAGTTTTTAGGAGAGAGAGACGAGGGGAAAAGAAATATATCTTTCCCCTCGTCTCTATCTCCCACAAACTAATCAGCTTATCAATAAGACTTGCTTAGTGTAAATTAGGTCTTTGTAGTTTCATAATAAGTACGAAACAACAAAACAAAACAGAAAATGTAATTAATTATTTTATATATTAAAAAATGTTCGAAACAACGCTCTTAAACTTATTTTCTCATATCTGAAATTTGGTGAAAATATGTGTTTTTTAAGGAACACTAATAATATAATATAAATTTAAAAAAGAAAAGCTTTAAATAAAACCATAATTTTCAAAATACAACTGAACTTATAAAATTAATTTTATTCATACAATAACTTAAAATTAAATATTAATTTGCATGGTAATCGAAATGACACGCGCTGTTGTTATTTTGTAATATTGGTTACTTAGAATTTTATTTACCTGTCTGCAATTTGTGTCAGCAATTTAATTATTGTGAAATAGTTTGTAATAAGGGCATTCAACGTTTTCTGCGTTAATACCTCCCCTTTTAATTTCGAGCTTCCCGTTCGATCAAAAATATGGAATATTAGAGTTTCTTGTTATGCTGGGTTTTTCAGTTTTTCTGGTGTCCGATAATTCTGGCATGGATGTACATATGTACCGATGGGATTGGTTCTAACGTCGTTGGAATAATGATTGTTTTACTGCTTCTTTTTAGTATCTTTGTTTTGCCCAACAGAATAACCATGAATATTATCGTCATTAGAGAGAGACTAATATAAATCATTTTTTGTTTTTCTCATCCATCAAATCAATTGCTTCGGTGTTATTTGCTCGTAATTCTTTCACCAAATACTTAGTTTGTAAGATAGCTGGTAACGGTTGTAGTCGTATTGTTTCAAAATAATCATCACCCTTGTTCCAGTTGGCGACATCGACGTCACTTTAACACAATACTAAATATTGGGGCTTGTGTACACGTTGTCGAAAACAACTGACTCTTGTTGGTACACTGAAAGAATTTTCGGCCTAAATTCTATGAATTTTGGCATTAATCTAATGAAAAATTCATTAAAATTCAACCAACGTCACGCTTCGTTGGTGTACGAGTTCTGTTAAAGGATCTTTAGCATCCTCAATGGCTCGGGACCTCAATATTCTTGTTTGCGCAAACTTGGAAAATTTATCTATAGCAGTTGATATTGCTTTTTTTTCTGTGATAAAAATTTCTATATGTATGATCTGACAAGTATATGATGGTATTGGTGTCTCTTGGAGTGTGATTTTATTAGGGTGCCTATCGTATTTACTTATTTTCTTTACATACCTTACATAAACCAGTGATCTTTTTTTATCTTAGAATGCATTTTATATAAAGCAATCCTCAAACCGATATGGACATATGGTATACAGCTTTGGGGCACAACCAGCAATTCTAACATTGAAATTTTACAAAGATACCAATCTAAGACTTTAAGATTATTAACGAATGCACCTTGGTTTGTCAACAATAATAACATCCACAGAGATCTTAGAATTAAAAAAATAAAAGAGGAAATGATTAACTACAGTAATAGGTACCTTAATAGACTTGCCAACCATTCAAATGTATTGGCGATCAATTTGTTAGATGATAGTAATGAAATCCAAAGATTAAAAAGGTATCATGTACTTGACCTACCCTTTAGAAAATAATAAAAAATACGTTAACGTATTAAATAATATTAGCACTACAATTTGTATTTTATTTTTTTTTTTTTGGTTCATTGGAACTAAATATATGTTATTTTTAATTATTATGTATTTTGCTTATTATTTTATTCTCTGTAAAATAGATTGCAAATAAAAATGAATTTAAAAAAAAAAAAAAAAAAAAAAGAATGCATTTGGGGAAAATAAAATTTGGTTATAAGTTGGTTATAAGTTGTCTTTCTCTGCTATTTCTGTGTGCCCTATTGTGTTCTTTTATTATATCACTTTCCTGTTCTTCTTCGTTCTTTAGATCTGTTACCATGATTCTATAATATTTTGCTCTATATTGTGTAAAATTGTCTCTATAAATCTCCTGCAATTTTCCCAAGATGTCATCAGAAGTTTTTATACAATTTGTCACGGAGGGATTCAATTATTTTTTTAAAAGTTGAATCAGAAAATCTTCTGTAATATTGGGTTCATTAATGGTATGATTGTATTTCTTCATTGGAAATTATTATTTGATTTTTAAAAGCATTGAGCGGTGCGTCTGTAAATTGTATAAGATTATGAGATGAGCTTTCGTCGCTATCCCTAATGTATTTATTTGAGATTTTTCCTGCGAAGTTGTTGATAAAGCGTCGGCGACAACATTAGTACTACCTGGCTTATAATGCAACTCATAGTTATAATCTCCAAGAAATGCTTTCCATCTTTTTCGTTTAAATTTTTACAATTTAAGGCATATGTGAGTGGAAGGTGATCAGTATACATTTTTAAGTTTGGAGACTCATATGAATAGTTTTGGAGCATTTCCTTTTCATTAGTAGCATATTGCTCCTCTGCTCTGCTAAGTTTTCTAGACAGAAATACAATTGGCCTATTGTCCTGTGATAGAACGGCTCCGAGAGAATAATTTGCGGCATCTGTCGTTAGACAAAACTCTTTATTGAAGTTTGGGTACGCCAACATTACAACTTCGGAAGTTAATGCTGTTTTCAGTTTTTTAAAGGCATCTATAGTGTCTTGTCACAGTTCTATTGGTTTTTTTTTGGAGGTGTGCTTAGACGAACGTCCTGCCTCCCCTCTTAAAAGCATTGTAAGGGGCTTAGCAATTTCAGCGTAGTCCCTGATAAAGCGCCTATAATAATTTGAAATTCCCAGAAATGATCTTAACTCCTTAAGTGTTTTGGGTCTTGGGAAGTTTAAAATTGCTTCCACTTTCTTGGGGTTAGTTTTTATTCCTTTGTTTGAAACTATAAAGCCTAAAAATTTTACTTCTTCCTTCAGAAATTCACATTTGTCCAATTGGACGTTCATTTTTGCGCGCTCTAAGGTTTTAAATACAGTATATAAATTTTCATAGTGTTTCTTTTCGTTTTCTGAAAATATAATTATATCCATATAAACAAAGCATATCTTTCCAATATACTCCCTCAGAATATCATCTAAAGTACGTTGGAATATGGATGGTGCATTTTTCAATCCAAACGGGAGTTGCGCAAACTCGTATTTGCTGTTATTCACTGAAAACGCTGTTTTTTGCCTATCTGTTAGTGCTGGGATACTATCGATTGTACTATTGATACTTTGGATAGTTTCAAAATATCGAAAACATCCATAGGAAAAAATATCGACATCGATATTATTATTCAAAGTACAGTTTTGAAAATGCGTAACAGTCATAGTGCCAGGAAAATCGAAAGTGTGGATTTTTTTGCACAAAGAATTCTGAAAAATTGCAAAATGTAATATTTATATGAAAGAGACACGCAGTCTTAAGGATCATATGCGAAGAGTTCACACTTCAGAACTTTGTATAGGAGCTTCATGTGACCCCTCAAAAAAAATATAATAATAATAAAAGTAACAGGAGAAACTGCCTTATAACAAATAAAATGGAAATGCTTGGTGTTTACAAAAAAAAAATGTAATACAGATAAACAAATTCATACTTATTCACATACGAAATATTGTACATAAGTAGATATGTACATAAATATTTCATTGTCATTATTTTCTGTATTTACTGTAGTCTAATAAAAAATTTTTTAAAATTTTATTGCTGATATACAAACATTCAGTCGATAGTAATATCGATAGTATCTATAGTAAAATCTGAACCATCGATATCTATCGATAGTACAAAATATCGATAGTATCCCAGCACTACTATCTATTTCTTTGAGTGGTATTTGGTGGAAACCACTTTTAAGGTCCAAGACTGAGAAGAACTTATTTTGACCAAGAAGTACGTCGTTTATTTCCGGAATTGGGTCTGGTGTTGTTTGTTGATTTAGTTTTCTGTAGTCACTTACCATCCTAAATTTCTTTTGTCCCGATGTGTCAGCTTTCTTTGAAATTGTCCAAATCGGCGAGATGTAGGGCGACTTGGAATGTCGAATAATAACTTGTTGCAAGAGCTCTTGTATTTGTTTTTCTACCTCTTTTTTTAATGCATAGGGTAGGGATAATAACGAGAATATACTGGTTCATGTTTTTGTATGAATTTCGGCCACTACAGCCGAAGTATATGTTAAGCTCTCATTTGGTTCACTGAAAAGTAATATGTTTCTTAAAATGATTTCTTGTAAATTGTTTAAATGTTTTTTGTTTTATTCTTACTTTTAATTTGCCATTTATTATCATATAATTTCCGGATGAATAAATTACTGCCGACAGCTCATTAAGGCTGTCGTTTCCTAAAATGCCACGAAAAGACTTAAGTGTTAGTAATAAGAAGAAGTTTAATTTTTTAGTATGAACATCTAATAAATTTATAAAAGTATGTTCAATAATTTTAGTATGTCCTCCTACCGAATTGGCTGAGAAGGATTCTTGATTTGGTAAAGGATTCTGCACTAGACTTGGCTGAATATAGTTCTTGTTGGAGCCAGTGTCAATCAAGAAATTTAAAATCAGTCCGGTTTTCGTCCTGCAAGGCAAGGACGTTTAACGTTCGTAGTCCTTCATGAGTTTCATAACTAAGTAATTGCTGTTCGTAATATTGTTCGTCTAAGTCCTCATTTTGCTGAGTTTCTATATGGAAATTTTTTTGGATTTTTGGAGGAAGTCTTCTTTGTTCAGATTGTTGTACGTTTGGTCCTTTTGCGAAAAATCGATCGTTTTGAGCATGCCTATTCATATAATTAATGGCCCTGGTTCTAACTGACGGGTCTATGTTAATTGGTTCGGGTGTTGGTTGTGGTGAAGGAAAATTTGGATTTATGTAACCCTGGGGACGTATTTGATTGAAATTGTTCCTATGGTAGATCGGAGCGGATACATGAAAGTGTAACAGGGCGGATTGCCTTGTAAGGGGTTTATTTAAATTATTATTATTTTTTATATTATTCACTGGTTCGAACAGGGCAGATTAACTCGCCGTTGTTCGCCCTCAGTTTAACTGCCGTACACAGAAGTCCACGAAGGTCTGTCTATGTCCTAACAATTTTTAATTAAATTATTCTTTTCCAAAATAATTAACCAAGCGCTCTGTAGTTTTTAGATGACTTTATTCTTCAAGAATTTTAAACAGAATGAATTTAAAACTAAAATACAAGAGGTTACTTGACTTTTTGCAAATCACAAAAGTCGTCTAGTTATTTATTTTGTACTACATACTCAAATATACAACGTCAAACGAAAAACATCCACCGTAAAGTTACTAAACCATGCGCAAGTATATAAGACGTATACTCAAAATAATACCATAAGAGAACGTAATTGACTCCAAAGAGATGCACATAGTATACTAGAGACTCAGTAATACTTATGTATTATGTACCTGCACAAGTCTTAGCAACAATGGCTGTTACTGAGTGAATTCAAACTTCTCAGTATTTAATGAACAATAGATCCATACAATTAAAATAATGTATTGTGTGTATAAAATTAATGAGCATAAAAATATAATAAAAAGAATAAAAATATAATATAATATATAATTCAGGCTGCTACAACCTCCCCCTATGGTGCATTAATCGTCTCGATAATGTAACCATCCTTCAAGATTTTGGTTTATTGGCTAGCCGCAATGTTCTTCTTATGGTTGTAGATTGATTGTTGTTTCTGTTAATAGGGCTGTTAGGATGATTTCTTCCCTCAGGAGGCGGGTGACTATCCAAAGTTGATTCAGTATTCATTTGTTGTTATTTGATTGTCGATTAGTTGCTTTATTTGGTTGTTGGGTTGCTTGTTACTCGGGCGACCTCTTTTCCGAAGAGGATAAATTGGATTATTGGAATGGCCTTCATAAGGGGTTAGTGCTGACGCGTGTAGTGTTGCCATTGGTATATTTGGTGCGTCAACTGCAGCAATAATAAAACATGATTTTAGCTCCAATAATTAAATATGAACCATGTCTACGTGGTGTGAACTTCGAAGTAATTTTATCTTTTGCTTTACTCAGTATATGCGTGGCTACTAAAACTTGATAACCAATTTTAATATTGTTTGCGGGTCTTCTCTTCATATCGACAAAACATTTATTTCGATCTTGCATTTTACATTGAACTTCATTCACAATTTCTAATGTTTCTGCCAGTTTTAACAAATGGGGAGTTATTTGTGGTATAAAGTTTTCTGCTTTAACAATAGCCTTGAAGTCGTAATTTACTTCTGTTGGTGTTCTTAGCTCACGACCAAATGTTAAGAAAGCAGCAGAATGGTTAGTGCTTTCACATTTTGCCGTATTCATGGCAAATCGTATCGCCGGTAACATTTCGTTCCATTTTGTGTGGTCTTTTCCGACACAAATCGACAGTTGTGTTTTCAAATCGCGGTTCTTCCTCTCTACAGGATTAGCTTCTGGGTGATAAATAGGGGTAAAAGTTTGCTTTACTCCCAAACAAAATTTTAACTTTTGCATTAGAGCGGATACAAACTGCGTTCCGTTGTCGGAGTGTAGTCTGCGAAGTACGCCATATCTTAGAATGACTTCATTGAGAAAAGTTAGCGCACAGTTTTCAGCCGTTGCTTCTTTTAATGCAAACAGTTCTACCCATCTGCTGCAAATATCTTCTACTATTAGAATCCATTGATACCCATCTGTGATTTTTGGCAACGGACCTTAAAGGTCTATTGCGACGATTTCAAATCGTTTGTGGGTGCTTAAGGTTTGTAGTAGTCCAGAGCGTTTTCTGTTTACTGGCTTGTACTTCTTGCACTCTTCACATGCTTTGACATACAGGGGTGTTCTGTAAACCGCGCGTTTTGAAATCGTACGATTTTCAAAAACGAAAACAGTGTTTCGCTGATCGGACGATTTAGTGCATTCAAAGTTAAGTTCGTATAAACTGTCTTAAGCATCTAAAACATTAAAACAAATTAAAAAGCTGCAATAAGCCACCTTTTTAATTCAGCTCTTTTCTGAAAATTAGGCGATTTCAAATCACGCGATTTACAGAACACCCCTGATAGTTTGTTATATCCGTTCCCTGATACTGGATCGTTATGATACTTTTTTAAAATGTCCTGACGAATTGACTTTGGTATTACCAACTGACCATTTTCAGAATCTTGATCGGAGTTGTATTTATATAGGATACCATCAATCATTATATAGCCTCGATTTATATGTCTTGTTGCATTTTCCTCGTTATTTTCAAAGGAGGAGATTATATTTTTTAATTCGTCGTCTTCTAATTGAGCTTCACGAAAATCTTCAAGTCCTTCTCGGGGCAAATCAATTTCTACTGCATTACATTGGCAGTTTTCAATGCATATACTATTTGCACATGGTGGTCGTGAGAGCGTGTCGGCTATAATATTTTATTTTCCAGGTGTATAGTTAAAATTTATGTTATAACTTTGAAGTAATAACGCCCATCTTGCAAGTCTTCCTATAGGAGACTTTAAAGTAAATAACCATTTTAAGGGTTGGTGATCAGTAAAAATGGTAACCTTGGAACCTTCGATATAGCCTCTAAATTTTTGAACAGCCCATACAACGGCTAATGCTTCACGTTCAGTCGTTGAATACTTTCTTTCAGCTGGTAACAGAAGTCTACTTGCATATTCAATGGGGTGTTCATTATTGTTCTCCCCCTGCAGTAAAACCGCTCCGATCGCATAATTACTAGCGACGGTTTTTAAAGTAAAGGGTTTTTTCTCATCGACTTGTTGTAATACTGGCGGTGTTGCAAGTTTTGCTTTTAATCTTCCAAAAGACCCATTTATCTGAGATGACCATTTAAAAATTGTATTCTTTCTTAAATTTGAAAGCGGTTTTGATATATCTTCAAAATTGGGAATGAAACGTTTAAGCCATGAACCTGTTTGTAGGAATGACATTAATTGTTTTATTCCTTTTATGGGTGAATATATATTATGGAATATTTTGCCATATAAATGAATTTAACAGTCTTAGGAGGCGTCCTTTCTGTTGATCTTCGAGATAAGTACTTTCATCTTCTCATATATTGACATCTATTGTGTTTAGTGCGATTCCTGTTAATGGAGAACTTACACTTTCTTTTCTTCATGGGAGGAAATAAATCTTTATCTTCTGCTCCTGGCATTTCGAAATCTTCTGGAAGTGAATCTTTAAAAATCTTAAAGATTCCTCCTGGCGAGTAATCATCTTTTGATGAGTAGATCGACCCTAACGTAAGTACTTCATCCGACTCATTTGTGTTGTTACGTTCAAACCATGACGTAAATTATCGATTCTGCTATCTTTTGATGACATTGGTTGATCATTGGATACATTAGTTTGGTTCAGATCAATGTTGACGTTAAATCTTGATGGCTTTGCCTTAAATTCAAAAATTCGTTTTGGGTCATCTTTAAAATGCCAATTTCTCTGTGCTAAGTCCATCACAATACCAGCCTGCTCCAAGAAATCAATACCGAGTAAAGTTCTATTATTCCTTGCATTTGGTAGGCAAATAAAACGAATACGCCTTATGCGTTCGCCAATGTCAATCAGTACTATAGTGGAAAGGACATCTTCTCTACGAGTAATTTCATCCGCAAGAGTAATTTCTGCAAATACTTTTTGAAATGGAACCTCCTTTTCTACCAGCTTTTTATACAAATAGTAGCCGGCTATGCTTGTTCTAGCGGCAGTACCCAGGTATGCTTCACCTTTTAGGCCATTTACATTTATTTCCACTGTGGGAACATTCCTTCCAACCATATCTGTCTGTATGCAATTGAAATGCATTTCTTTTGGGCTTTCTAGAACTGTTTTGTAGTTGCATGTTGGGCAGTTTGATCGGTAGAAGCCGACGGCCCCACAACCATAGCAATTTACCCTGGTTTCTTCCGGTTTCTTTTTCTTTTCTGCTTCTAAACGCCTGTAACACACATCAGCAGTGTGGTTTTTCTTTCTACAGAAAGAACATTTCGCTTGAGATATTTGGTAATTTTCCTTACCTGCTGGTGGCTTTAAAAGTGGCTCTGACTTGTTCTCACTCTTATGCAACTCAATCTCACGAGCTTGCGATAAAAAATCTTGAAAAGTAATAATACTTTCCCGATAAATTTTTTCACGGACTTGTATGTTTATCAAAGAAAATATCAAATTTATCTTTGTACTCTCTGGGAGTCTTTCTTTGAGTTGGGCAAGAAGACGTCTCTTTCTACAAACAAAATTGTCCGTGGACTCAAAAGACTTTTGTTTGTCTGATAAAATTTCACCGTACAACTTTCAGTCTGGCTTTGGAGGAGCAAATGCGGAACGTAGTAGTTCTATACCTTCGTTGAAATTTGTAGCCTCATGCATAACACCTTGCCACCAGGACGATGCATAGCCTTGTAATAATAGAGGTTGTTACACGCCGCTATATTTTTTTTTTGCTGCAAAGAATTTATTATACAAAATAGGCAAAGAATTAAGCAAAAGAACAAACAGTCAATACTGGCATGGTTTGGTGAAAGGTGCATTCCTGGCTAGCTCTATCAGGGGATAAGTTTCTTGACGTTTCTCCACGCCCTGAAAATCCAGAGTCTAGAAAATAAAGAAATGGAACAAACTATTTTCTTGATACTAAAACGATCGTGATTGTCTCAATGGGAGGGCAAATTTTTCTGACGCATAAATTTACATTGCCCTAGTATGATGGTCTCTTATACGCTCTCGTGTCATCACCTAACACTCCTCAAAAAAAATCTTAACACATCATTTTAAATTCAATTCAGTATTTATTTAAAAGATGCAAATTTTGTGTTTTTGCTTTTAAAATATAGGGTTTACAAATATACATACTTAAAAGTAGTTAGTTATGAAAAAGGGTTAGTAAGAGGTAAGTATAATTATATATGTATGTATATATATGCGATCTAATATAATAAATGAATTAAGAAATTATAAATTACAATTGCTTTTAAACTATAAATTTTCTGTTATATTTACTCTCCACTATGTTGTAGACTGCTGATAGTTTTCACCTTGCTGCTTTGACTAGGCTTGATGTATAGATGAACTTGTTGGTTGTTGCTTAAGGAGTTCATTTAGTTTGTAGGTTTTGTTTTAAATTTTTGTTGTAGTTTCGTTTCTTTTGTTGTATTATTTGACAGTTTATAGATAAGTCTTATGTTTCATAGTTGTTTAGATTTTCCAATAGTTATTAGATTTACTTTTAAGAGTTTTCGATTTCTTTAGACTTAACACATTTGTTGATTTTTTTTATATGGTTTTATATTTTATATTATATTATTATATTTGGTTATTATTTGTAAAAAGCTTATATATTTTGTTACACATTTTCACGTTTCTAGGCGTTACATTTGATTTTTCGTTTTGATCAGTGAAAAACTTGCCATAAATATGGGTTTATGGTATGGGAAATTTCCCGTACGACTACTTTTTACATATACTGTACATATGAGTATCATATTCAAAATCTTTCTTAATAACTTTTTTTAAATTTTATATATATGTATATAGTATGTATATAATGCATACTTAAATTAATTTTTTGCTGATAATCGACTTATGCATGACTTGTTTTATTTGACACAATTATTAAAATTTAGTTGGTAAAAATTTTCTGCCTCATACATATGTATGTATGTTCACATGTAAGTATGTATGTATGTGCATAAGTTTGAGTTGACTCGATTTGCTTACTCTTGTACAGTAGTCTCACTAAGTGTACGATTTTCTTTTTCTTTTCTCATTAAAACAGGCGCTATGTAATTACAATTTCTTTTATAATTTTAAAAGGTTTATTATTTGACATATTTACATGTTTCCCAAAGACACGGTTTTATTTATTCTTTTGTTAGTTTTATGGGTTTTTTTTTCCTTTCAAAAATTCTTGTTTTCTTTGATTTGAGGTTAACACATTTTACAAAACAGGAGACAATTTGGAATATTCCAGGGAACAGACTTTTAATAATGAAATACTTTCTTTAGTTTTACAAATAGTTTTTTTTCACCGCACCGCCGATGGGACATTTTCTTGCACACATACATATAAATAACCATATGCGATTTTTGTCTTTTCTACATTTACGGACCGTCGTATGCGGTTGAACTTAAATTTCGTTTTTTTTCACTTTGTTACATTTTCACTTTGCTATATTTTCACAGATGATACTGTATTTGCAAATTCTAATAATTCCTTTTAAATATCAAAGTATTTTCAGCGCACTAAAACTTTCAAGGAATTTTTTCTTTTTTCCGAACACGTCTGTCCTTTAATATGGTTGCCAACTAACTCCTCTCTGATTTTTTCGTCGCCATTCAACGAAAAAAAAATGATTGTCTTCTCTTCCTCTTCTTCCTATCCTTACGCTACCAAGTGTCGTAATCCTATTAGCTATTCTACGTAACGGGACTATCATGCCATCATGGTTTTTAATTTTTTATGTAAAGAAGAAGTGTGATAAAAAATAAACGAAACATTATTTTGCCAGAGATGTTATATCTGTGTAAGGTTGCATTTTTATGTAGTTAAATGAAATATATCTTGATCGAAAACTAACACCGTTAAATTTGAAGCTGAAGCAAATTGAAAATTATAATACAAATAAAATCCGTAACAAGGTAAGCTTACTAAAGCCAATGAATCCGTAATATTTTCTGCCTCTTTGAAAACCAATATCGTAGCAATGAAGTCTTCTACTTTGGACGTGTTACGACCACCGTCAAAGCGAGCGCTGCATGAGCTAAATGTAGTTTTCCTGTCCCTCTGACCTCGTAACGTTCCCATTAATTCAGAAAACTGTTGTTCTGACATACTTATATTTGTCGAATTACCATTTTGGACATTTTGTGTGGTAAAATTTGCATGCTGGCCGTTAACCGTCTGTTTATTTGTAGACGTTGAAGCGAGAGCTGCATTTGCCGAAGCAGCTGCTACGTTGGCATTTGAAATTTCAGCAACGTTTACGGAAGCTTGGGAGTTCATTGTTGTTCTAGGCATTTTAGAAAGTCGTATGAAAACACTTATTTATCTAGACCGTAAAGCAATATCTTTCCTCACAAATAATTTTATTCTTCCTTCAATGAATACAGCAATAAATATACGAGCTAAAGTTGTTAAAGCACCGATAAAAATTCAAAAACCAATCGCAGAATATGTCAAGCAACAGCAACACCACTACTGTACAAAACCAAAGTACAGTTTGACAACAAAAAGTGAAGTTTCTAGTCTCAATTCGTAGAACTTTCCGAATATCCAATTTTCGTCCAGATAAACTGTAGCGGCAAAATTTACTGCATACAATTCAAATGCCGAAAACTTTTAATTTTACGTTGGGCGCCAATTGTAACAGGGCGGATTGCCTTGTTAAGGGGTTTATTTAAATTATTATTATTTTTTTATATTATTCACTGGTTCGAACAGGGCAGATTAACTCGCCGTTGTTCGCCCTCAGTTTAACTGCCGTACACAGAAGTCCACGAAGGTCTGTCTATGTCCTAACAATTTTTAATTAAATTATTCTTTTCCAAAATAATTAACCAATCTTATGTATTATGTACCTGCACAAGTCTTAGCAACAATGGCTGTTACTGAGTGAATTCAAACTACTCAGTATTTAATGAACAATAGATCCATACAATTAAAATAATGTATTGTGTGTATAAAATTAATGAGCATAAAAATATAATAAAAAGAATAAAAATATAATATAATATATAATTCAGGCTGCTACAAAAGTATCTTTGGTGAGAAGAAGGTTGTAGCATGTGCGCCAACTGCGGAAAAAATCCTTGTTGGTAATTACCACGGCTGATTTTCTTATTATTAGTAGGCTTGGGATGGTTGTGCGAGTTGGCAAATTGCGTTCTCACAAACTGATTTTCCATCTTTAAGCAGAAGTTCTTCTGGCAAGTCCATTGGTTCCTTCATTCCCAGATGTAAGGACATATTTCCTTTAAGGGCTCTAACAAAGGTGTCAAAAGCTTTATCTAGATACGTTTGTGTAAGTAGATCGAGTATCTCTCTTCCTATATCCACACAGAAAAAATTGAAAATCAACTTCAATTAATATTTTAGTTAGAAATTTGTGCTATTAAATAAATCCTGTACTGATTTTCGTCCTGCAAACAAATTGATAATATCAATTAATGAATTTGTAAAAATGAGGTTTTCGTACTGTTTGAGATTAATTAATAGAATTAATTGAAAGTAGGTGTTTATTTTAAAGAAATGATTAATTGGTCCAGTTAAATTAATAATTGAATTTAGAGATTGTAAGCAATTAAATTGTTCATTGAAAGAATTAAAGAAAGTAATTGAATTGTGGAAAACTTTCAATTAAATCAATTAATTGGCAAAACCAAAATTTTAATTGAATGTTATGATTTCAATCAATTAAATTTTTAATTGATTTTATAAAACGGGTTAATTGGAATTTACCCCCACCCCCACTATAAATAAAAAAAACCATTTTTAAATTTGTTATTAAAAAATTTTACATTTAATTTGCAATATGAAAATAATAATTAAAAAAACATATAATGGCGGTATTCGATGTTTGATGCAAATTGTCTAGCGTAAGTGCAAATGCAAAATATCGTAGCTTTTCTGTCAAATCCAACAACAAAATACATACACAATCCAGAGAAAAGCTACGATATTTTGCATTTGCACTTACGAAAGACAATTTGCATCAAACATCAAATTCCGCCAATATAATATACAATTTATAATTATAAACAATTTTATGATTCATTGTATAAAAAATTTTTACGGAAGTTACGAAATTTCGAGTACAATCAATTTTTTATCTTGAGTATCTCGTGTTTAATGGCAGAAGCCTTAATGCATTTTTTTGTGATGGCAACTCAAAATAAAATACCTGGATAAAATTGTAAAATATTTCTGCCTCTACAGGATATTTAACATTAAATACAAAAAATATTTTAAAAAGCAAATCAAACCCAGTTAGAATTGATATAAATTGATATTTTACATCGTCAAAATATACATAAATTTCTTTGATGCTAAGGATATCCCCAACAATTAACATCTTTGGCTGAATACATTTCCCTTGCAGTTTTAAAAGTTTTATTTTAACGTCCAACTCCTCTCTATTGGCAGCAACAACTGCAAAAGCTTCTTGAGAGTCCAATATGCTATACTTTTTTCTAAACTTTGCACCACTTTCGTCCGTGCTTACTTCAAGTTGAGGGGGAAACTTTATGATGTTGTGGTAAGACCACAACATCATAAAGTTTTTCGAGTCTGATAAATAATAAATTTAATTAAATTAAAAATGTGCAATATATGCAGAAATATTTTATATTATTACTTTCATCAACTCGTTCGCTTTGCAGCAATTTTTTAGAAGCTGCTGCACAAGAAATTTTAGTTTTTAAAATATTCATTACTTCGTCGGAGAAGTATGACCAACGCTCCTTAAAGTTTTTGGCAATAGGGAACTTTATTGTAAAATCAATGTCGATCTAAAAATAAAAAAAAAACAAGTTTTTTTTGTATTTACATGACATGTATTTATTAAGTTAAATACTTCCATACATAACTAATAGACAATTTTATAGAATCCAACATGATTGGATTGTTTCGATTAACTTAATCCTCAATTTTAAAATAAACATCTCACATTTAATTTGTACTTACCATAAGCTGACCAGAAGCCTTTGCATATTCAGGCCAAAGTTTAAAAAGTTCAGCAGTATCTTTCGAATTAGCAATTTCATTAAAGCGTAATGGGGCACACTTTCGCCAATAAATATAAAATTCGTCTTCAGATATTTTTGACGATCTTAAATGTTCCACATCTAAAGCGTAATTTCCTATATTATCTAAAAAAATTTTTTATTGTAGTTATTTATTTGTAATATTTTTATTTACACAAAATTACTTACCGGAAGTGTTTTCTTTTTCGTCAATTTCATTTAGTTTTAAGACACTTCTGGATAATCTTTTGCAGTTGGCAAGTTTATTGTAAATTTTGCCTCTTTTTCCAGTTGTATACAATTCCTAGAAAATATAATTATAGGAATAAATATAAATTTTTTTAAATATATCGCAATGGACTATTTACCAACTTCCCCGTAGGAAATATACGGTAGATTTGTCTTTCGAGATCTGAGCAATCAGACAGTGAACACTCAATGTTTTTCGACTCTATATACTTCGTGATAGTCTTAATCAGCAAATTACGCTGTTCCTCGTGAAGAATTTTGTTTGTTGTATAATACTTCAAAATGTTATTGCCATTAGTTGTGCTTTCTAAAATATGCATTACTGATGGCGGTTTGATTACTGCGGTATCATTGCTAGGTATTTGTTGTTGATTTGCAATAAAAAACTCAGGGCCGGCGATATGCTTATTGGGGGAAAGAGTTAACGCACTCAATAAACAAATAAACTACGGTTACAATTCCCTTTAAGTTTAGACATTAAAACATTATGTACATACAGTACATACAAAAAAAAACTAAATACTTATGTACATAAAGACTTAGTTTATAATTACCGTTTTTATTTATTTATTTTGTATGTATCTATGTATTTTATTTTTTTTTATATTAAATCAACCACCGCGAGTACGTTGTTCACAATTTGAGATCACTTTGAATACTGAATAAAATTTTAGCTTCTGCTCTTTTCTTACCCTTATTTACCACATAAGAAAAACATAAACTAAAACATTTTTTTCATTAAACAAAGTTAATTCAAACAATTAAAATTTTTTTTGAATTTTTAATACTACGTAAACGAGTTGAAGTGTGTGTGTATGTCTGCATATTTGCGAACATGCACACAAAGCGTTCAACTGTTTTCTTTTCAAAATTAATTTTGCTTTTCTCTACAAAGCAAATAAGAACACAAAAAATTGAAATATGAATAAACACACACACGCAAACTAAAATATTTTTTTTCATTAAACAAAGTTAATTAAAACAATCAAAAATCAATGTTTGCATATTTGCAAACATACAGCCAAACATTAAACTTTTTTGTTTTCAATTAACAAAATTTAATTGGGACAATTATAAAATTGCTTGAAACAGCATTACTTGATTTAATTGGAAGCATTTTGGCTAAAATTTTTTCTGTGCATGCAGGATAATTTATTCATGATTAAAGAAAGGTGAGAGTATACCTGTTGGTAGAACTCTTGAATTTTATTGTTACCTTGCGAAGAGTACCCATTTGGCACACCAATGTTGTAAGGTCCCTTCTGTCTGCATAATGTAATGCTAGGCAATTTGTTATACTTTCCCAGTTTAGGGGCGTATTATAAGACTCCAGTGCAGCATCTGCTCTACCCACAATCTTGTTTATAATAGTGGTTAAAATGGCATAATATTTTGGTGTTCCTTTCATAAATTCGTAAATCATAAGTATTCTATCTACGCTCTTTTTCCAAGAGCTAAAGTCTGAAAGGTTTCCGGAGAATTCACTTAAGCTCCAGACAACGTCAGGGACTTTGTCCAGGTCAGTTAAATCTTTCCTGAATCTTTCTTTTATCACTGGGTCTTCACCACCTATGTTCATATTTGGATCTAAAAATCGTCTGAATGCAAGTTTACACTGATGTGCGCAGATTCTAGCTATCCTGTCGTCTTCATTTTCCCTATTTCCCTCAAATATGGTGCCGCATTTGGAAGGTTTGCGTTGTTAAGGACTGCAGGCCTGATCAAATTGTTTGGGTTTGACATGATTCTTTAAAAGTAAGCCTTTATTCTTATTGAAGCTTTTTGTAAAAAATTTTCTTTAACTAAGAAAGTTTCTTTTTTTATTTTGTTATTTCTATTAGAGGGTCCCGTAGGAATCGCAGTTTTATTTATTACAGTTATATATTTCTTCCCTTTTCTACTATTGGTTCTCCGGGAATCGCAATAGTAGTTCTAATCAATAATCCTTACTCTTTAATTAGATAAAATAATTTTTTGGTAAGATTTTCCGATTAATTTATCTATAATATTTTGAATAATTGCTTTATAAGCTTTCAAAACTTCACTGTTTTAAAAATAAAATTTTTTTGTTAAAAATGTTTGAGTAATTTGTTTAGAATTTTTTTATAAATAATTCAAATAATTCACTATTTTAAAAATTAAGTTTTTGATTAATTTGATAATAATTTGTTTGAAATTTCTCGATATTAATCAATTTTTATTTCTTTAAGAGCTTTAAGCAATTCACTATATAAAATTTTTCAATATAATTTTTTTTTAACTTTTCACTTTTTAAAATATTTTACATGACTAATCTTACAATCATCCTTATGGAGCTGGTAGAGGGTATTTTATCCTTTTCTTAAATATACCGCACTACTATTGCAGAATTTTCTTACCGTTTTTAATTGTATACACAGTAGAAGTAAAACGAACCTTTCAATTCAAGCGTTTATTAAAGAGTAAGTCTTACAAGCTAAAATTAATATATTTATATTTGTACATCTTAATACTAGAACATTCCATTCATGGTTGTACATCAATTGCGCATTATTTTATTTCTTAATGGAAGTATTATGCCATCGTGTTGCCATATCTACAAACTAATTGTCTCCATTGCAACAACAAAGTGCTCATACTGCGAAGGTAAGCTGGACAACAATATAATGGTAATCAACTCCTCATTGAGTTCGATGCCAACTTCTGCCAGTTTGTCCACAACGTTGGTAAAACTCCTAATATGCTCCGACATGCTTCCATCTTCAGACATACGGGTATTTAGTAACTGCTTATATAAGTACACTTTCTTCACAGGGCCCTTGGACGAAACACATCTTGTAAAGTATTCCAAGCCTCTGTCGATGCCTTACAATTTTTAATGTGACCCAACTGGGACGCATTTATGGATAGGGTTATTGTCGCCAATGCCTTTTCATCTTGTGTAGTCCACTTATTGCCATCTGCAGGTCTTTTCCACTAACAATGCCCCAAAAGCCAGAATGAATCAATACACTTTTCATATCTATGCACCAAGCATCATAATTTTTCTCGTCAAGCTTATCAATCTGGTACAAACTCATTTTAGTTTACTTTCTTTATTTTTTAATTTAACTTTTAAGTACACTTCTTTTTAAAATCACTTTTAGTGCCCTGGGCCCATAACCTATGTTGCAGAATTTTCTTACCGTTTTGAATTGTATAAACAGTAGAAGTAAAACGAACCTTTCAATTCAAGCGTTTATTAAAGAGTAAAAGTCTTACAAGCTAAAATGAATATATTTACATTTGTACATCTTAATACTAGAACATTCCATTCATGGTTGTACATTAATTGCGCATTATTTTATTTCTTAATGGAAGTATTAGATATGCCATCGTGTTGCCATATCTACAAACTAATTGTGTAATTTCTCAACAATTAGTTCAAGTTCCTCACTCCAAACGTCCTTATTTGGCAGAAGGTTGTATTTATTACAGCCTGTGAGGTGTTGATTTTTGGAAAAAAAAATCTTCTTCTAGCTGCAGCCTATGGGGTGTGTTTGAGATGAAGCTTCCTTCCGTTAACAGCCTGTGGGGTGTTTTTTGTTGTTGTTGTTAGAATCTCCTTATTACAGCCTATGGGGTGTTTATTTAGATGGAGATCCTTTCACATTGGGCGCCAATTATGTATTTATTAATTTTATTTGATAATAAAAATATAACTTTATTTGGTCACTTTTAAATTACAACTTTATTATTTAATTTTCAAATACAAAATTAATTTTATTCATACAATAACTTAAAACTAAATATTAATTTGCATGGTAATCGAAATCACACGAATTAAGTATTCAAATAAACACACAAATTTTTATAATGCGTCTTTATTCCTCTATTGTGATCTTAAGACTGACTTCTTCAAAATTTCTTAATTCTACTCTTAACATAAATTTTTTCTGTTTCTTTGTGTTTTTTTTCTTGTTCTTTGAATTTGTTTCTCCAATTGTTGCAATTTTAATTATTGGGCAATCGCAATAAAAGTTGATGACTAAGTAGGGATGGGCAAAAAATATCGATATATCGAAATATCGATATTTGAGAAAATAAATATCGATATATATCGCCGATATTTCAAAAACCGATATAGCGATACATCGATTCTTATTTACGAGTATCGGGTTTCGATACTTTTAAGAGCTATAGCCGTTTTTTAACTGTACGATTACACTAGTGATGCGAAGAAAAAAAGAGAAATTTCATAATAACATCCATGGCGAATTTATAAGGTGACCCAACTAAGGAAGTTGACTTTTTGGATTGTGTGGGTATAACACTAAAGGCTTACGAAACAGGTGACTCTTTTTGGTTTATAGAAATCATATACAAGCCGTTAGTTCTTCTCTTCTTAATTCTGTTCTGTTTCAGTTAAACCTATGAAAATAAAAAAAACTGCTAACTAGTTGTAAGTGGCAGCATAAGTAATATACAAACATTTCGAAATAAACTGTGATTGTGCTTTAAGAATTTAAAAAAATTTAATTTTTACCAGAAAAGCATAAACACTATATTGAAACATAACAATCAATGTTTTTCATACGGGATTTCCCGTATGAATTACGGCCGGGAACTGAAATTGTATTATTTTTTTGAGTAATGTGTTTATAAAACGTTATTATTTAATCGATATCATGAATTATAATTTGTTTTTTGTTGAAATAAATAAATTAAAGTTAAATAAAAAAAAAATTATTGTTTTGCACCGGGCAGGAATTCCCGGGAAACCGAAAAGTCATTCCCGCTTTCCCGGGAAATGAAAAAGTTCCACTTTAGTGAAAAACTGTGACCGTTCTGATCCGAAACAGCTGATAATTTATTACAGAAAAAGTAACTATCAAAAGTAAAATTTAGAAAAAGAACGGCACAGCACAGAGCAGCAACAGAAAGTAAAGACTAATGAACTCTTAAGGAGCTACAGTAGGTTACATATAACTTAACATAAATAGTTCTTTTGTATTAAATTTCTTAAAGTTACTAATTGTGCATTCAAATTAATGCAGCAAAAAATATCGATATATCGAAATATCGATGTTTTCAAAAAATATATATCGATACTGTTCAAAAACATCGATACGATATATATCGATACATTTTTTCCATTTGCCCATCCCTATGACTAAGTGGTTTTACAAACAAACAAAATTTATAAACTGGTCAATATTCTTTTTTTTTAAGGTTTAGAATTTCAACCAAATTGTATTTTACAATGTATAGTGAAATAAAATTTGGATGAAAAAAAAATATGTCATTGACTTTAAGTGTTTATGAAATAACGGAAGCAGAAATCAAATTTCAAAAAAAATTGAGGAGAAGTAAAATTTTTAATTGTATAAACATTTCTTTATTTTGAAATTGCTACAAAGTGCCGTTGACCTTGTTTTTAAGTTTGCTTAGTATACTTAGCAATTATTGAATTTATGGGCCCGATTATGGTTTACAACAGTTGTTATTTTAATGTTGTAATTTTCAAATTGCGATTACGGTTTACAACATGTGTTCTTATGTGATGTTAGAACTGTGAAAAACTGACAACTGCTCATTAGGTGTTGTCTTATTGTCGTTGAAGAAAATTTTGTAGGTATACATATGTAAATGTTTTTGCGTAGTGTTCATAACTGCAATTTAAAATATTTCTTAGAAAAATAAAAAGCGGGTGGATGTGATGACACGCTTGGAAAAAAATTTATACAAAAAATATAAATTAAATAAAAAATCGTATAAATTGAAAAAGACAAAATTTGATCTCTAAACTCTAATTGAAAAAAAAAAGAGAATGCAGGAGATGTGACGACCATAAACTAAATACACATCTTTTTAACATATTTGGTCCAACGTGCTAAGAATTTATTGTAACTACACGTAAATTTTTTTTGTAATACTTCAACTTCTTAAATTTTCCTAATTTTTTTTTGTTTGTTTATCTATATATATAAAAATGAAACGGTCCATGTATGTAATCGCATAACATGAGAACGGCTGGAGCGATTTGGCTGATTTTTTTTATTCAATTAGAAATTGTCAGGACATGGTTTGTAAAGAAAAAAAATTAAAAAAATGCCTACTATTCACTTCTCATTTTTTCTACGCACCACAAACTAACAAAGGGGAAATCATTAGTAAAAAAACTTCCGAGCAAAGCCGGGGCGGTCAGCTAGTTTAATATATTTGCATGAATTAAAAGCAATGAATATAATTAAAACAATACAAAATATTTACTTCTTTAAAAATGTATGTAAGTATATACTAATCTATTTCATAATCATCATAAAAAACTTTATCGACTTTAACATCCATTATTATAATTTTTTCTTCTAGCAACATACATTGTATTATGGGATTTTTTAAATTGTTTTTCTTTTGAACTTCATCTTTTTGGCGCACAGTTTTGCATATTTATGTACATATCTACTACAATTAAAATACAACTGTGTGACATACACAGCACCTAGATGTTGTAAACCATAATCGCAAAAAGGATTAATGTTGTGTTGTAGCCGAAACAACACAACATTTTTGTGTTGTAAACCATAATCGGGGCATATGTCTACGAGGGTTGGTTGAGTATGTGGGATTACATACGTAACTCCTCCCCTACTAGACGAAGGATTCTCCTGAATTCTTCCATTTGACCTCTTACATTTGTCATGTAATATTATTATTAATACTATTGTTATTGCCACAATTAGTGTTGGAGGTATGGTGCAAACAATAATCTTACTGTTGAATTTCATTTCTTCAATTTCTTTCATATTTTGAATCGTTTTTATTTTTACTTCTTCTATAGTAAGTGTGCTATTAAATGTTATATTGTGAAATTTTGGAACAATTATTCTATCCAAATACATTTTGTTATTATTTGAAAATCTTTGATTTGCTATGGTTAAAGTGCAATTATTATATTGTATTAAGAAATTTCCATTCAAAACATTGTTTGTGGTATTATAGTTACTGGTTATTGTACTATTCTTTGCATTTTTTACTACAATTGTTTGATCGTTAATATTTAGGATCTCCGTATTTTCGTTTGTAACGATCTTACATGCTTTTTCTATTGTAAAATGTCTTGATGTTTTACATTCGTTTAAATAATTGTTTTGCTTGTATATATACGTTTTGTTATTATATTTAAATATATTTTAAATTTCTGCATCTACTTCTTTATTTAAGTATGGCATAGGTATAATAGTTGTTACTTGTATAGGGTAAAATGTTTTTGGAACTTTAATTACAAATATTAATTTATTAGCTTTTTCGAAAATTGCAGTTCTTAAAAATTTAATTTTTCATATATCTATATTGTAGTCATCTATCTCTTGCTTTGATAGGATGCTAGCGTCTGTTATTCCATTTTGTGCTGTTGTTATATAGTTTTGTATATGTTCTATGTGGTTTCTAATTGTTGTTAAAATAAGTAAATTTTCAAAATATATGTTTTTTGTCAGTATGTCCCTTACCGATCTATGTAATTCCTCCATATAATGTATTAAATTCTCTTGGTTCTGTGTTATAGTGTTTCTTATTAGTTGTATCGTATTGTTGAAATGGTCGTTAATTTTTATTTGTTGATTTAAGTTTGTTACAGAGTAATGCATGTTAGTATCAACTGTATTGAAATGCCTAATGATATCTTCTTGGTCTGTACTATCCATTGTACCAAAAAGATATTTCCAAGCATGTCCCACTAAATTTAAAAGTCCCCGTTTTTGCCTATTGCTTGGTGTTATTGTTTTTATCTTACTTAAAATTGTGTCTATTTCATGACATATAAATATTTTTTCGTTCATTTTCAAATTATTTGAGTCACTTCTCATTTGTTGAAGAATATTTGTTATTTCTTTTATATCTACGTGGTGTAAAATTAGGTCTGATTCTATAGGAATGCTGCAATTATAGTTGTTAATTTGTACGTATCCACTTGTTCCCGTTATTGGATGTAATATTACGTTGGCCTGAGTTTTCGTTATTATAAACATGGTTATTAGTATGTGCAATATTACCTGTAACTTTAAATGTAAGTGGAAATTAATTTTCGTTTATAATGAGACTGTTGTATTTATTAGGTCTTTTAATATTGCTCGTATGTATTCCCTGAACGGGTTTTCCCCCTGAATTTTGGTTCTTCATTGAGTCGTACATTTTTATAGTTTTTTATAAAACCTACTTGTTTTGTTTCTGTGTAACTTTCCCTATTTCTATTTATTCTATTACTGTACATAACCTTTCATATATTATGGTGTGATCAATTGTGTGATTTTGAACTTGTAATGGTGTGCATTTAATTGTGCTATGATAAGTGTCATTGTATAATATTATGGCTTTTGATATTTGTTGTCTAATTGCTAAATGATTTTCCCGATTCAAAGTTCATATTTTTTCTGTGATTGTGTTGTTTAGTCTTTCAATATCACTATTGCCAGTGTGGCTATTTGGTTTGGTAATGTGGTAATCTATTCCTTCAGTTTGCATAAATGTTTTAACATTTTCATTATTAAATTCATTGTCGAATACAATTTGTTTTACTTTTCCTCTAATCGCTAAAAACTGTTGTAATTGTGCAACAAGTGTAATACTATTTCTATCCGTAAGTGGCAAGCATGTGGCATGTTTTGAAAACTTATCAATAAGATCGAAGGAATGTTTGCTATTGACATAAGTGTCTACGTGTATAATTTCATTAGTAGTATGGGGAGTTTCAATTATGTAAAGGTACCAATACACTACATGTTTTTGCTTGTGTTTTTTTCAAGTTTACAATTCACATGTTTTTTGTTGTGTTTGTCAAACTTGATTAATTTACATACGGTTTTTAATTTTTGGTCACCAACTTGTATGTACAATTACACGTGACATCGGCCATGATTGTTTTTATTATAATATTAAAGCCGCTGGAAATTTCTTTGGTAGCGTTGCTGAAGTGCCTGCGTCACAAATGTTTATTTAAGTTTTATTCTTTTTAATCTGCAAAATATGGAGCTTGTATCAACACTTGTTATATACTTTATATCATTGTTATTAAAATTTTAAAATGAGATAAAAAATAATTAATTTATCACTAATGCAAATACTTTAATCGGACGGCTAATGTATCGGAGACATTCAACCGTCGATAAATTTTTTCGCATGGCATAGACATTTGAAAACACATGTGTGAACATAAGAAAATAGAACATGCTCTAATTGAAAATTTGTCTTATGTTTTTGCTTTTGTATCTTTGAGGTCACCAACTACATATTTTTACCGAATAAAATTTGACAGGTGCTACATGCATGCAAAACATGTAGTGTATAGAAAACGTCTCAATTTATACGAATTACGTTTAAGTCATATGCACAATGTGAGAGCTTTTACAGAAGGTCTCTCACAAAAATGCCTTTACATAAAAGCTTGAGCTTATACAAAGCATCTTACAACAAAACAAAACATAATCGTTAGGTGCAAACTAGGGATGGGCAAAAAATATCGATATATCGAAATATCGATATTTGAGAAAATAAATATCGATATATATCGCCGATATTTCAAAAACCTATATATCGATACATCGATTCTTATTTACGAGTATCGGGTTTCGATACTTTTAAGAGCTATAGCCGTTTTTTAACTGTGACCCAACTAAGGAAGGTGACTTTTTGGATTGTGTGGGTATAAGCCTAAGGGCAGAATTTGTTTTTACTTTCTGTTCTGTTACGAATCAGCTGACTCTTGGTTTATACAAATCATATACATATAAGCCATTAGTTTTTCTCTCCTTAATTCTGTTATGTTCGACCCAAGTCTAATTTTAAACATATGTCGCATCATACCAATCAGTTCGGGTGTTTGCTCCTTTTTCCCATTAATGATTATTTTGATGAAAAATAAAATAAGTAGGCAAAAGCGTTCGTTCTGATTATCAACAAATATTTGTATGATGAATAAAATCAAAAAAGCAAAAATGAGCGCGTATACATCAAGGGATGATGATTTTTTAGAAACAAGGGAATTTTATGTACTATGTATTTAGCAATTTGTATACCTATACAGAACACCCAAAGCAGGGGCATTTTGTACAAAAGCAGCGGACACCGTAGTATTTGCATTGTTTTTATTTCAAAATGTTGGAATTCGTGGGAAAAACTCTATGTTTTGAGTTAATACCATTTTTCTGAATTTTCTCGATATTTTTTTTTTGTATTATTTTGAGTTATGACGCTTTAGTTGAAATTTAAATAAAGTTTCAAAATATATTTTTCAACAAAACAGTATCAACTCAAAATACAACAGAATTTAAATAAAACAATTGGATTATTTTTAACTTGAATAAAGGCTCAAATCAAAATAATACCTTTTTTATGAAAATATAAGATACATTTATGTGTCCACTTTTGTACTAACTCAAAATAATACCTTTTTGATTATATAAAGGTAGTCACTATACTATCACAAAAATGGTCTCAAATGTGGTTTTCGAGGTGAAAGAGTAATCGGAATACGTTGAAATTTTTGCAGTAGATAGATATTGATGTTGTTAGTTGATTTCTTGCAAAAAGTGAAATTTCAAAATTTTTTAGTTAATACCCTCTTGTTGATAAGGTGCGACGCATAATACTCTAACGAGAGACGATCTAGTCTTTTCTACTGTATAAGAAAGACTAGCTACTAATATTAAATATATAAATATTAATACATATGTATATAAAGAGATGGATATGATGAATATTAAATATCTAAATATTAATACATATCGCAACTTATTTTTCGAATTGATGGATGAAGGCCAAATTAAGCTGGTAATAGCTTGCCAATACTGCAGAAAACCAGGTTAGGCTGGGTAGTTTCTGGTGGAGGCTTATCATCAAAAAATTTCTTTTCATTGATAACAGTTTCTCAAAAGACCCAGAGCACTGGAAAAGATTCATTGGCGGATATTATAAAGGGATTTTGGGAAATTGAAAACAACTTTGATAGTAATTCCAAACAGTCAATTCAAGATGAATTCTGTGAAAAGCATTTTCGGCAAAATGTAATTCGAATGGAATCCGGAGAATATTTCGTTAGTCTTCCAAGGAAACCAAACATTACTGAGCTCGTCGAATCGTATGATATTGCTTATAGAAGTTTTTTTTATCACTGGAAAGGGAATTAATCAAAGCTTCCGATGTAAAAAGAAAATAAATTGACTTTATGAACGAATATCTCCAACTAAATCATATGTCATTGGTTACCTCTATTCCTCCAGATATCAAATTAAATTTTCTTCCCCGTCACTGGGTTCATAAAGAAGAAAGTACAACTCTCTTACGTTTTCGCTTTTTCAAAATTGCATTGAGTGGGGACATCTGTAAAATGTATCGTTGTGTACGCGTGTCATATCCTGATGATTTTCTTCAGTGCATATTATGGCGAGAAAGCCCTGACAAAAATATAAACATTTATAAATTAAATACCGTTACCTTCGGTACGAAACCCGCATCCTTTCTTGCAATACGTACCATGCATCAACTTGCTTCAGATAAAAAAAGTTGTTTCCCAGTTGGTGCACGCAAGTTATGTAATTATAATAAAATACACTATTTAAAAAATGTAAATAAGTATTTATTTAACAAATATATATTTCAATCTGAAAACTGAAATTTGTTGAATGAATAATATTTCAATGAAAATGAAAATTATATAATTAATACTATTAAATAATAAAAAATAGTATATGTACAAAATATAAACAAGTTATAATAATAGTATTGGATATTATTAAAGATCCTTAACTACTCCCATATTTACTTAACACTCCCGAGTCCTTTTTATATATAATTTTATAATGTGTTTAGATTCTATACAGTTGAATAAACACTGAACAAACAAAAATATAAAGATAGATCTTTTTTTTACAGAACTTCAAACAGAACATATTTGTATATGTACATTAGGTATGGCGTTGTTTACGATTTTTCGATTTCGACTTGCAAGAACCCCTCATTTTGTAAGGTTTGGAAAAAAATATTTGAGCCAAAAAATGGTGGCGGTCAGATGGGGGCAAAGGGCTCCGCATCGTCCTCAAAGTTGAGGGTAAAAGCAAAAAAAAACTACAAAAAAACATATAACTTTCCCGGGGTCACCGCTACCAGGGTCAAATGTATGACGAGCACCCATTAATTTTCTCCGCCCAACATCTTTTTTAAACACACCGGCCGCCTAACGCTTCTCCTTAAGGGGGCTTCCATACAAAGGGAAAATTTTTATAAAATTTACTCGCAGGGCTCTAACTGCCCCTAGGTCGTACTTATCGAAGTCAAATGTTTGATTGACCACCAATATTTTTTCATTACAAAGATTTTCTCTGAACATACTTATCGTCTATCGTCAACCATTAAGGTGGTCCCCATACAAAAAAATTGTTTTTGAATAATTTTTTTTTAAGAAATCTGCTTTTTCCGCTTTTATGTTGCCTCCTAGGGGAGTAAAATGTAAGACCGACCCACAGTAATTTTTTTATTTTTAACATTTCCTCACAACATACCTATATCCTATCTCGACTCATTAAGGGGGCTCCCATACAAAGGCGAAATTTGTACAAAATTTACTCGCAGGGCTCTAATTGTACCTGGCGCGTTCCTATCGAAGTCAAATGTATGTCCGACCGACAAAATCCTGGTCGTTTTCCATTTTTTCTTTTTAAAGTGTTTGCTTACTGATTTGTATTAAAACAATAGTATTTTTCATAACTCCTCTGCTTTGATTTTATTCAACATGAAAACCTGAATATATAAAAATTTTAATAAAACATGTATGAAATTACTTGCAACTAACCAAACGATACGTTCGTAAGTATGATTCTGATTTTATTCAACATTAAGTTTTGTTGCATGATTAAATGTGAACAAAAGTTTAATGTATGATGAATAGACTTGTGTCGAACTCGTTCACTAGTTCATTTTTGCCACAAACCAATGGTCCAACCCATTTAAATTACATGGGTTTGATCATTGGTTTGTGGCAAAAATGAACTAGTGAACGAGTTCGACCCAAGTCTAATGATGAATGATGTGAATAAAACATGTTCGATCACTCGACTCACATTTACTTAAATGAAGCGTTCACCATTACGATGATGATTTTACTCAATGTTGATTTATTTTGCATGACTAAAAGTGTTTTAATTTGAAATTTATTTGCTGGTGGTTCAGCGATGTCTATATGCATTTCATTGTTGCTGTAACAAATCGTCAGTAGACTTCAACCACAAATCTTGTGGTTGAAGTCTACTGACGATTTGTTACAGCAACAATGAAATGCATATAGACATCGCTGAACCACCAGCAAATAAATTTCAAATTAAAATACTTTTGACAATGTGTCGATTAATAAATTTCTTAAATGATTAAAAGTGAATAACAAATTTATAGTATGATTAAATCAGAAAATGTTTTTACAGAATTATCTAAAATTTGACAGGAGCAATGTAAAAAACATGTAGTGTATAGGCACCTTTAAGCTTAGGATTATATCGCACCCTAAATACAAAAGGGGCACGATTAACTAGTGATATTATCTCAAGTTGTGCCTCTTCAACTGATAAAATGTTTTAAATTTGTAAGTTTCCTAGCCGCCGACTGAATAGCAAGCAGAATAATAAGAAAATCCACAGGAGTGATGAAATGTGTGTTTTTATTCAAATGTTTCTATTTTAAAATAAAGCTTTATTCATTTCATTAGCATATATCAAAGTAGCACAAAGTACAAATCAAAATAACTCATTATATTAAAAAAAATACTCTTCAAAAGCTTACATTTTTAAATGCTATTGAAACTATGTAGCAAATAAATATTTGTAATATGACTCATAAAAGTTTTTTGGAATATGATTTTTATCCACCAGTTCTTTTATATCCTTTTGCTTTATTTGTGGAAGCGATAGCCTTTCCGAATAAATTGCGCATAAGCTAAAATTATTATTGTTAAAAAAATGTTTAATGTTTTTAATAACAGCAAAATAAAGTAAATATAAAATGCTTCTCAATTCGTACTTGATGCAACTCCAAGGCCTTAAATTGTTCCTTACACACACTTCCTGAAAGTTGATTTCTTTATAAGATGTTTTATAAAAAAATGAATTCGAGTTTTCTTTATTGACTTGGAGAACTTTAATATCACGCCATATAACTTCCTGATTGTCTTCATTTGTGGAAAAATTTTTACCCCACTCTTCTTGAAGAGACTTTAAATCATAAAACGCTTCATGTGATAATTCCCGAACTTTATATGGGGGGCCAGTCTTTTTTGCAGTTGCTATGAGACTTGTGTATTGGTCTGGCGTATAAATGGGATTACTACTTAAATGCCTTTTGACTTGCTTCTCAATAACGCTGTGGACATTATCTCCTTCGTTTTGAGAGTGACCTTTAATAAGATATTTATGCGTAATACTTTTCAAATTATACTTATGTACAGCATATGCATACATTGAAAGAATGTACTTATTTTTTTTGTTGTCCACAGCAGTTATCAGAATAAAAAATTAGATCTAAATCTTGAGCATTTTTTGCCCTTTGTACTAGATTCTGGATATATAAAAGCACACAGGTTCCGATCTCATTACTCCCACGTTTTCCTTGTACTTCAGTCCAAAAAAAACATTCTACATATTTGGCGCTAAGGTCACTAACAGTAAAATTGTAACAGTTAATTTTACTTTTGTAGTAAAAACAAGAGGTAAAGCCTTTTGGCAACGGTAAAACAGCCTGTAAGTCATACACAGCTACATTGCTTTTTTTCTTATCAACATCCTTTTCGGCTCTGCATAGCTCCTTTTCTTCGAGGTGTGTGTCGTAATCTTGCACCAAATCACTTTTTCCATTTTCATCAGCATATAGGAAAGACTCGCAGATATCGCATTGATCTTTCTTTGGTTTGAAAAAAGCAATGTTGAATTCTGTGTTAAATATTCTGTAAAACATAATTTTACTCACAAACTCTAAATTTTCAGCTTCACGAGATTCTTTATAGTCTTGGTATAGATCTGCTATACTTTTACTGCTTTCAATGAACTCCCGACACTTGCCTTAGTGTAGGATTCAAATTTTCTTTACTATGATTGTTAATAATTTCATTTATTTTTGTCTTTGTAAGGTACAAAGCCCTTTCAGCTTCGTTTGATTTTATTAAAAAGATGGAATCAACGTCCTTAGATGTAGATTTATTCAAATAACTCTTGGTTCTTTCAGCCTCTGTTGGCTTATAGGGATTATCAATAAGTTTTCTGTTTGAAGTAGTAGGTAATTCAAAATCTCTTAAAACTTCATTGTGTTGTCTAATGGTATTACGGGCATTTTGCATTTCACGGTCTCTATTAACGTTTATGCGAGTTGCTTGTGCATAAGAACGTTTAGAATGAATGAAGCTTGCTGATTCTTGTAAATTATTTTTTATTGTGTTTCCACTAGAACGCGGTTTTAAAGTAGGAAAATCCATCGAATCATTGTCATTTAACAAATCAAATCTATTTGAGAAAGCAGCGCTATACTTTATTTTAGCCTCTTTGAAGGATAGATTTTCAATTGCCATAGTACGTTTGATAATGTACGCCTTTTCTCTAGCTGGACAGGATTTGGATGTTGGAGCATGGGGCTGTCTACAATTAGTACATATAATGTCCTTGCATGGTTCATCACTGTCGTGATTGTTAAACCATGTTTTGCATCTGTTAAATGTCTGCTTGCAATGTTCGGCAAATTGATTGAACCTAAAACATCTATAGCACTGTCCAAAAGAAATAAAATGTCGAACTGGAATCTTTGTATATTCTAAAAGAATTTCATTGGGGATCTGAAGTCCCTTGAAAATTATTTTAACGCGTCCTGTTGCTACCTTTCCACCTTCCGAGTCACGTCTTTCCACTCTAAAGCATTTGAGAATTGGTACAGCCGATTGCACCAAATCAATAAAATTTTCCATAGAAATTTCTTTAGGAATATTGAAAATAATTCCCACTTTGGAAACAAAGTGGACAAAAATTTTAGCAGAATAATTCAAATCGGTAACTCTTTTATCTTTAACAAATTCATTTGCGGCCATATAGTTTTTAAAAATAATTTTGCACCTACAAAACCAATTTTATAAACTTCCAAAACATCTTTAATATTCAAATTATTAATCAGGCTGCCCACTGCACTTAGCATTAATTGGTTTTCTAACCTCATTAGTCCAGCAATGTTATCAATGTAAACAACAAAGTGACCTTTGTGATATTTGTCATAAGAAAATTGTTCATCCATTTTATTTGTAATAGATTTTGTTTTGGTAGTATTATTATTATGACGCCATTTTATTTTCATGTGTTTTAGAATTTAAATTATTTTCAGGGTTATACATACCGCCATCTTGATTCATTGCATTTTGTGTCCAATTACTCACAAATTTTTTGTTGCTAACCACAAAATCTAATTTGGCTTTAGATTTCTTTAAAAATGCCGGATCATCGTATGCTTGCCTCTTCTCTGGTCTCAGTCTTTCAGTTCCAGACCTCTCCGGGTCTGGTTCTTCCATACTCACTTCCCAACAAAATTTTTCTTTAAGATTACTTCTTCAATTAATACACAGCAAAATTATGAATATTTTCTTATCTTTTTCTTGAAAAAATTATTTATTTAAAATATTTCAATAGCACAAAAAAGTGTAAGGGTTAATCCTTTTCTTTTATTTTCAGTAAAAAGCCAAACGAGAATATATTTTACACAGCCAAATTATTTTACAATTGCGACCGACACTCACGGCAGATAGAATACGAATAAATCTTTATAATTTCTAGTCAAAAAATTTTTAAAAAAATGTTAATTTTAAAGCTTTTTAATTAACTTATTTGTATCGAAAATAGAGATCGACCGAAGGCGTTTTTCTTTTTGCCGAAACCGAACTTCGGCTAAAATCCTAAACTTCGGCCAAAACCGAAGCAGAAGCCGAATGTTTTAAATTTTAAAAATGATATATACGTTTTAAATGAATTAAGAAAAAAGTTTGCTTTTTTGAGATCACTGAAATAGCTGTAATATCTATTGGATACATAACAAGAAAAATAAAACTATTTAGCAATTTCTCGATTGCTTTTTCATATGATCACTCACAAGAATGTCCAAGTAAAAGAAAATAGAAAGCAACAGGGTTGTATTTCAAAGCAACCCTTTCAAAACGTTAAACACAATAGAAACTGTCGGCGAGCAACGACCAAACATAATTTTATTTTTCAAGCTTGGAATGAAAAATATTCAGCTTCGGCTAATCGGCCGATTTTTGCCATAAGCCGAACTCTAAACGAAAATATCTTCAACCATTTGTTTATTCATTTAAAAGAAAAACATTTAGGTATTTCTCCGTTGTAATTTGGTGTATGGTTGATTTTATAAGTACTTTTTTTCCATTTTTTTGTTTTGGCAATGCCATAAAAAGTTGCACAACTTTGCAAAATTTACTGATAATCTTGCACTTACTCAGACCCTGACAATTTTGCATCACTTGTGCAAAATAATTTTCTATGTGGTTGTTGTTATATTTTTGGAAAATTTTTCAATTTTGCTTTTCTGCAACAGTGCAACTTTTGACGCGAATACCTTTATTGTATTTTTCGCTAGTGCAATATTAATTTATTACTTTTAATAGATTTTAGTTTAATGCAATAAATGCACTATAATTATTATTCGCGAATTTTTGCAGTTTTTTTGCAAATGAGATTGTTTTTGATTCTTAAAATCTACTAAGTTTTTCTGTTTTTTTGGAATTTTTTTTTTACATATTCGCATTTTTAGCAAATTTTTGCAAGTTATTGCCGATTTTGGCGGCTTATATAATCAGTTTTGGGAGATTTTTTCGATTATTTTAATTCCTTGCGAATTAGTATAGTTTTTGCAATATTTAATATTTTTAGTTGAAATTTGCAAGAGAAAAATACCCCGTATTTAAAAATAATTGGACATTTTGTCGAAAAAGAAAAGTAAAAAGCAAAATAATTACTTTAAATACCTGAATTATTTTATTATGAAATTGATAAATATTTCTTATAAAACTGCCCGTTTTGTCAACTTTGCCAAAGATATTTAAATTTATTGTCCTGCATACCCCTAACAAATGCATCTTATACATTTAAAATACCGTATTTTAGGTAGCAATAATTGCTACTTAAGTAACCAAACAATTAAAATTCTTTAGATTATTGTTATTGGTAACCAAAAAATGTTTTTGCTTGCTATAATAGTTATTCGTAACCAAAAAAAAAAATATTTCTCACTTAAATTGGTTACAATAACCAAAATAAAATATCTCTTACGATAATGGTTAAAAATAACCCAATCCAAATAAAACACATTTTACAGTAACCTTTTCATTTAAAATAAAAAAAGAACAATTATTTTCGGTCCCTGTATACAACGCACAGTGGGCGGAAAGGCTCATCTAGCGGCGTTTAATTAATAGCGCTTAGGGAAAAATTTTTTTTGTTTGTGTAATATTTTTTTTTGCAATATATTTGTTTGCAACTACTCAGCACCTGCAGTTTTTTGAGTTCTGAATCTTTATGATGTGCGATACATAGATACATATGCACAGAGAAAAAACTGCCTCATATAATCAATAAGATTTTCTCTATGAACCGTTTTTAGGCTAAGGGGTATCCCAGCAAGAAGAAGCGAAGATTCTTTCATAGAGATTCCTTATTGTTTTTATGTGGTAAATCTTATTAATTTTATCAAGAAGAAAACCACATAAAATCATGAAGAAATCTTATTATTCACAACTTTTTTTACTCAATTTCCGTTATTTTTGGCAGCAAAAAACAATCCATAGAGAAAAACTTCTTGATTCTATTAGGTTTTCTTATAAATTGTATGCTATAGGGATTTCTTATTGACTTTATGGGGTTATCTTATTGATTTTTTCAATAAGGTTTTCTTCTTGATTTTAGTAGGTTCCTATATGATTATGTGCAAAGCAACTTATTGATTTTTTTAATAAGGAAATGTTATAATAGAGACAATTTTTTTCATAATCTTTTTCATTTTTGGATAAGAATGTTTGCACAATTATTTCAATGGTTAATCAGGTTGCTTGTTAGGATATTGGTTAGAGTGCTTGTCTATCAGTCAGAAGTTTGCTGGTTCAATACTTGGTGAGTAAGTTAGTTAAGAATATAACATAATGTGTATGTATGTATGTACAAATAAATAACATCTACAATATACTACATACATACATACATATATGGTTTAGAATTTAAATGAAAATACATAAGTACAGAGAATAAAGACGCAATATTTTTTTATTGAAAAAATCAATAATATAACCTCATAAGAACTACAAGATTTCTTCTTGATTTTTTCAAAAAGGTTTTCTCTATGAAATTAATAAGATTTCCTTATTGAAAAAAATCATAGAGATTTCTTATTAATTTTGTTCTATTTTATGAGGTATTTAGTAGCCACTGTTTTCTCTGTGTGTATTTTATAAATTATTGTTTGTTGTTATGTTATTGAAAAGTTTTCAACTATATACGCTTAATAAGACTCCCTAAGAGAGAGTCACTAAAATATAAGCATAATTATGCCCTAATTCAGTAAGAATATTTAGGACGTTTTTATTTAATAATGCTTTTGAGTTCTTGTCTTTGAATTCCCTACATTTCTTCAAAAATGGTTGTTGTCTTTCATAATGAAAAATGTAAATATTATTGCCATGTTTTTAAAACATAAAAATTCAATTAAAGTATTAAACAATAGTTTGAAAAATATATGAAAAAACATGTGTTGGATATAATGTTTGGAACAAAATCATAAAGCAAATACACGAAACTTCTAGCATAGACAATAAATAATAATTGTTTTAAGGAATCACAACTGCGTCTTTTTTCCGTCCATAGACAAGACGATACAATCGTCGAACAGAACTAGGGCATTAGTTTAATGAAAACTTTTTCACGAAACACAACTACCTTATACAATTTATAAACAAATTAACAATAACAAATAAACAAATCAAACTAACAAATAAACAATCCATACTCATGTAGATAATAATGGTTCCACAATAGTTCCTATTATCGTAGATAAATAGCTCTTTTTTTAAGTTGCTGGATGTAAACTGCTTCTTCTAGCATTTTTTTGCCACCAATCAAGAGCTTCGGTTTCCCCGACATCCAAATCTAAGTATGCTCTAATTTCTCCTTCCAAATCGTTTCCTTCATTTGGTGATGTTTGAAGGATTTTAAGCATTTGTTGACGAATACTTGAAATTTTCTGCGAATAAGCAGAAAATTAGTGGATAGCAGTAGAAACGTATTTTTGAATTATGACGCTATTGTACTGAAATATAAAATCGAGTCACTTACCTTTTAAGGCAACCATCAGACTAGGGTAGCCACATCTGGAATTCGGAACAAAAAACAGTACAATTAAGAAAAAAACAGCACTTTTTTTAACGAAAAATAGCTATTTATTCAAGCCTTTACATGTTTCGAACTATTAACTCACTAAGCAAAAAATAATAATTTAAAAAACACTTAAAATATATGAGATCTTAGCCAATATTATGAATTTTTTTACGTCGATTAACTATTTGCTTCTTTTGTTTTGAATGTTTTGTAAAGTCTACTTCTGCATCTGTAGTCGACTTATCTGTTAAAGAGTCGTCGGAAATTATTTCCTCATCATCCATTCCTAAAAAAGAACTTTTTGAAATACAGACCACATGCACTTATGCGACTATATATATCTAATAATTAAACTCGTAATTTATCTTACCGTGATGTTTGTACTATTTTTGTCTTTAAATAACTTAGTGTTTCTATTAATATTTTTTCAAAAATAGACTTTCTGTTTGCAAATATATGTAAATACGTGGTAAATACATACATTAAAGAAATAACAACATTGTAAACAAGCGATGTGTATTACTACGACAGGGTGTTTCTTAATATTTTCGTGTTTCTGTACACTTAACAAAATTGTTGCTATCAAATATTAAAATAAAGATACTTATGTTTTGCATTATTTTATAAAAATACATAATAAGTAAAACAAAAAAAGTACAAAGTCCAAAAAACAGTACATTTGTGTACTGTTTTGGGTGTTCTGCATAAAACAGTACAATTGAAAAAAAAAACAGTACATGTACTGCTAAAAACAGTACGTCTGGCACCCCTACATCAGACACAAAACAAATGTGGCAGAACTTGAACTCTTGCATTACATTATAATGCGGTTTTTTATTAGGAGATTTCCAAAATATTTCCAACACTCGGATACACCCATATTAGTCATTTTAACTTTTGTAATTTTTTTTCAGTTTGTCCTTTTTGTTATACTTATATGTCTTCAAAATATTTAATGTCGTTCGGCAGAAACACGTTTTCACAAAAGTCTGAATCTGAACTGGAGTCAGAATTAACTTTTTCGGCATTATTTGAGAAAAAGTTTGTTATTAATTGGGACATCTTTTACCTTTTCACTGGTGCCCCTACCACAGCCGCATGCATCGGCGGCGGCGAAATTTAAAGAGAAAATTCGACGACGGCTGTTAAGGCGGCGATGCACCGAACAGCTTCGTGCTCTGCACATGAATGCTTATATTTTTCTGTTTTTCTACTCATGTGTATAGGAGTATGATAATTACGTTCTTCTTCTTGAGAAGGAGTTGTTTCCACTTCCATGGAACTTCCAGATTGTCTTCTCTCTCTCTGTTGTGCCTTGTTGTGTTGTTTAGACAATTTATTTCAAAATGATCAGATTCTATGCGGCTTAGAAAATCTGATATTTTATTATCTTTTCCTTTTATAATGTTCTATTCTAGCACTATATACTCCTAACTGTAGGATCCATTTTTGGAGTTTTGTGTTTATATCCTTACCCGCAAATTTTGCTTGAAGCCATTTAAGTGGCTGATGATCTGTTTGCAAACCGAATTCTCTTCCGTACACATAGGGTCTAAAATATTTTACCGCCCATACTATGGCTAATAATTCCTTTTCTTTTGTAGAATAATTGCATTTATGTTTGCTTAATGTTCTAAATGCATAAGTCACCGGATGCCCGTCCTGTGTTACAACTGCCACAAGGGCAAAGTTACTTGCATCTGTCATCAACTTGAATGTTTTCGAAATATTAGGATATCTTAAAATTGGTGCTTTTGTTACCATATCTTTTAGTTTTTCAAAAGCGAATATATAATTTGGATCATTTTTATTTACCCTTTCATCTTTTTACTTTATCATTGGCGATGCTATCTTAGCGTAATCTTTGATGCATTTTCTATTAAATCCCGTCATGCCCAGAAAAGATTTAATCTGTTTCTGGGTGACTGGTAGTTTTAACTTATGAATTGTATCTATTTTCCGACTATCAGGTTTGACACCATTTGCCGTTAAGATATGTCCCAGAAATGGTTTTCTTTCTTAAGAAAGTCACATTTCTCTGGTTGAATTTTTAGGTTTGCCTGTATGAAAGTTGATAACACCAAGTTTATATTACATATATGCTCTTCCAATGACGTACCGAAAACAAGTATGTCAGTATTAATTAGTCTCTGAAATGTAGGCGGAGTATTCTTTAATACAAATGGCATTCTGACAAACTCATACGGCCCTATGTATAAGCAAAAATTGGCATGAAGTTAGCATAAGTGGCAAAATTGAACATGATCTTAAAGAGTTTTGCGATGAAACTTCACATTAAAAATCATGCTAGGACTTAGAAGTGGGTTAAAATTAGGTAATGCGACCATTTTTAATGTCAAATTGTATGGAGAAACTCGTTAACACCTAATTTAATTTCGTCACTTATGCTAACTTCATGCCAATTTTTGCTTATACATAGGGCCGATAGTGTCCAAATGGAGTGGAAAACACTGTTTTTGCTCCATCTTTTGCATTTACTTTTATTTGATAAAAGCCTTTTGCCATATCTAAAGTAGTGAAATATTACGATCTTCCTAGTTTATCTAGTATACTGTTTAAACTTGGGCTTGGAAATTTGTCATCAATAGTATTATTGATTAGAAGTCTATAATCGACAACCAAACGCAATTTCTCTTTGCCTGAATTATAAATTTTTTTTTGGTACAATCCAAAGCGGACTATTGTAAGGTGAGTTACTATTTATTATTATTTTTTGTTCTAGCATCTCATTAATTTGTCGTTCTATTTCCTGTTCGTGTACTTGTGGATATCTATAAATTTTTGAGTACAAAGCTTTGTTTTTGTATTAATTTCGTGTACTACGATATCTCCTTCTTTGTAAAAAACGTCAGCAAATTTATCCAGTATTTTAAGTACTTCATCCCTTTCTTCGTTGTTTAGGTGATTAAGATAAATAGACTCGGTTATGTTTTTCGATTGCTCGAATTTCTTCGCAAGCAACCGGCTGGAAATTATTTTGAAAAAATACCCTGTTTCCGAATACCTCGATATGACTGACGGTGGTATAGATCAATTTTTGCTTTAAGCGGAATCAACAAATTTTGACCGATAATTGCATTATATCTATTGCTTTGGAAATCTATAATTTTCCATGAAAGTGTTCCTATTGAGTTAAACTCTTTTGGTATGTGTGTGCTGTAGTAATGTGTAACTTTAATCAAACCGTTTATTGTTTTGTATATCAGATTTTTCTTTAAGGTTTGTGGTTTAAAACTACGAAGTGCTGTTGGCTTGATAATGCTTGTGTCTGACCTGGTGTCTATTAAGCATTTCAATACTTGCCTGCATATATTAATTACAGTATTTTTCGGTTAATTGACCCTACGGTTAATTGGTTTCCACGCTTAATTGAACCACATGATCGGGCAAAAAAATATTGCATACGAAAACACATGTAAATTTGCTCGGATAATTGAACCCGGTTAATTGATTTTCCCGCTTAATTGGTTCAAAATTCATGTCATCAAAAATAAATTTCCTCTTACTTTTACCCGGTTAATTGCATTATTATTGAAAAATAATCTGGCATTTTTGCACAATGATCTCGTAAAGTGTGAAACATGAATTTATTTGTTCCTTTTTTTATTTTTTAAGCACTATGTAATATTTTAATACTTACGTGAATGGAAGAGCTGTATGTATATGCATATGAATTGTTTTTATTCTTTAAGTTTATGTTTTTTTTTTGTAAAACCAATATATGAATTCTTTTTTAGTTTATAAGTTTTATTTTTTTGTAAAACTAATGTGCACATAAATAGTGCATTTAATAGTACATATGTACCTACAATAATAAATACCTGCGTATACACATATAGTGCATATGTACATTTTTTTCTGTTACTTGCATTTTTTTCGTTTAAGGTAAAAAAAATTATTTTGAAAAACTTAAAGTGCACATATGCGATTTCTTTTAATTCATTAGTAGTTCCAATTATGCGTGATTTCTATAATTGAACAAACTGTTCAATTAAACGAGATTCTTGTAATTGAATGAATTGTTCAATTAAGCGGGTATCGGCTAATTGGTTCCCCGGTTAATTGAACAAAAAGTTGTGCAAATTTTGATGTGCAATTAACCGAAAAATACTGTATTATTATTGGTAGTTTTGATCTGGAGGCGGTGTCGTAAAATTTACTTCGCCATCAGAACTTTGTTCGATATTATCGATTTCCATATGATTATTTCTTTGAGCAAAATGAGAATGATCTATACTCATATGGGATTGGCGAGTTTGTCCCGATCTACTGTTATAATTATTTGGATAGAAATCTGGTCTGTCGAGCTGTTTGTTAAATCTATTAGTGTTTTGTGAGTATGAATGATTTTGGTTATTTGGTTAGAAATTTTTTTGCATTATTACCATTTGTTATTTGTGTATTTGTTTGTTTGTAGTTGTTTTGATAAGTGGGTTTTTGATAATATCTTTTTTTTAAGTCTGTATAATGCAGTTTCTTTTTTCTTGCTTAATATCTTCAGATATAAGCTCCACGACTGCGCCAGTTAAATATTTAGGGCTAATCAATCAGTGCGAGTTGATCTCGTTATTTCGTTCAAAGTATGTTTAAAGTAACAAAACAATAAAGCAGGGAGCAATCAAACTAGGATTAAACGGGCAAGATTTGACGTTTAAACTACATTTGTAGACCACATGATATTACAACTGAACACATCAACACATCTGTGTTGTGTTTAATGTGTTTTTCTTTACATATAAACCATATGATTTCATAACAGCGTGTTTTACTATTCTACATTTTGTTTAAAAGTAATAAATTTCTGTCTTAAAAGTATTAAAAAATAATTAAAAAAATGAATTTGTCATCAGATGAAGATGATTTTAGTGATTTCGAAACCTATAATAACATGGCTGTCACCATTTCTCGAAAATCTCATACGATAAGGTTTATTATATACAGAAAAGAGTTCTTTCAGAGATTCCGGCTAACTAAGGTCTCAGCCTATAGTATCCTAGAGTTAATTGCTCCACATATTAAACATAAAACAAACTGGTAAGTAAAGTGCAAAATTATAACACGACACAAATAATATTTGTTTAGGAACAACACTATCACCGTGGAGCAAATGTTCCTGATAACTCTACGAACATATGCTACTGGTGGTATGCTTAGGACAATTGTCGATTTATATGGAGTGTCTACAACTACGGTTTCTAAAGTGGAAATAAAGTCAAATATCTTGGCAATAAAAATTCCAATTCAGAAATAACTTTACTGATAATATTCTAATAATAAAAACAATAATTGACTTGGACATTTACAAAGTTTATTGAATTAAAACGCTGGCAAAATAAGTTTTTAGGAAATTGCACTACGGTAACATTGATTTAGTAAAATCGTAGCGGTATTTTAAATCTGTTGTGTTGAAAGAGATACAATTTTTTATTAAAAACGAATTTTACAGATTGATTGATATTGTCTGAAAGTTATTGCATTAAAATAAAATTAATTGCCTGTACTTGATGATTTTTATGAGGACTGAATGTTTTGTTGCATGTCTGCAACATGGCGCCCTAAAGGGTTAAATCGACTCAAGTAAACTTTTATATATTACTATTTTATGCTCTAAATTTTAGCTTAGGAATTTAGTCTGAAAATTTCTTATTTACAAATTGGAAAATTAAAAAAAAGCTCTTCTTTAAAATGGTTCTCCTCTCCATATCTATGAATTTATTATTTAGTTATTACCAGGGAAACCGCAAATATGCAATTGCATGTTTTTTCTTGTATCACGTATTAATGCGGGGACAAGATATTTATCCGTTTCAGAACTTTTAATGAAATTTGGCATCGATTTGTTAGTGCATATTTTTGCATATTTTACCCTTTAAGGCATGTTTATGCATATATCAGTTATACACGCATATTTTTAGCATATTTTTGAATTTTTAGAGCATAATTTACGCTTTTAGGGCATATTTTCATACTTTATAGAATTTATTTTATTTCAACCCGCTTGGCACCACCATCCTTTAAAAAAACTCTCCATTCCGAAAAAAAAATTTTATGAAATTTTTTTTTAGCAACGCATTAAAATTTCATTTTTGAAATAAAAATTTAAGTTTTAAAGAAAATTTTTTTCCTGTGCTATCTGGGTTAATATGCTTACAAATTATTTTTAATTTTCGCCATCTAAATCTCTGTTCCAATGTTCCATGTAGTGTATAATTTTTTTATATATAACACAGTTTTACGGACGTCAGTTGCAATACAAATTTAGCTGTGTGTGATTTACTCTGCCCCGAAAATACCTTGAAGAAACATTGTAAATGTATGAAAGTTCATTAAGACTGGACAGAAAAGATTTTTATTTGAAATTCTAGGTCAATATTTTGTTATTTATTGCAATAAAAATTGTAAATTAAAATCTTGTTTTATTTATCCAAAATACAGTTCCAAAGGCTTAATTCTGATATCGTGATCTTTTAAAATTAAAGTTAAATTCTTATGCATCCAATAAAAATTAATTTGTTTTAGTAAACATTTTTATAGTAATTTTGTTTTAACCTGCACTTCAAACCCAGTTATTCTTTGTTAATTATGTTTCCGTTTTTTGGTTATTTATTTTTTTCTTATTTTATATGAAAATGTTGTTGAATTTTTGATTAAAAAATATATTTTCATTTACAAATAAAACAATTTATTCTATTTTTAAGAGCATATTTTTTGACTTTTAAGCGCATATTTACAAGTTTTTAGTGCATATTGAATGCGCATAAAACACTTTTTTTAGAGCATATTTGTGGTTTCCCTGGTTATTACCCTCTATTTGTAACAACAGGAAAGTTCAATCATTTTAAAACTTTATGTATCACATAAAAAATAAACATTTTATTTAACATTAATTCATTCACATAAAAAATAAACAAACATAAAAACGATAAAGGATATAATTATGTATTTTAACATAAATTTGAGTCCTTAATTTTATATAAATCTTATATTGTTAAAAATACATTTGACAAAAGACTGTTTTTAAATTTACATGGTATGCAATTTATCTGTACTATTTGTTATTTTAAATAATTTCACTGGAAACGAAACTAAAGTTATTAAAAAACTATGTACTTCATGTCCATATGTACGTATGTATGTAACTATAGCATATCATGTGAATTTTTCAGTAGTTTGTACTATGCAGGCATTTTGCTCATATTTCCGTTTACAAAGCATTTAACTTCTGCATTATTATCTCAATTTCCATTTTCGCTTTCTCCAAGCGAAAATGGACTCTGTCTGTTTTCGTAAACAATCCATTTCCATGTATATTTTCTTCATATTAGCCTCCCCAACTTTTGCCCAAACATCTTTAGTTTTTTCCTTCTTATTTCTGAGTGCAGTATGTACAGGTGTCTTCAAAGATGTTGGCGTGTATTTTGACCATGGACTATTTTCAACTGTAAAGAAAATTATCCATAAATAAGTAAATGCTTAACTTGCAGCATATAAAAAATATTATTTATATGTGGAGTTTTATTATTTTAATTTTAGTTTATGAAAAATTATTACAAATATATGGATTTCAAATGTTCAAACTTTTACTTGCGTCTTTTTTCTACTTACGTCTTTACTCATTCGCGGCTGCTCACAGACTGACTTCGATTATGCTTTTTCTGTCACTTCGCTCTCCTACATACATATATGCATATTTACCTCTTTCAATTTTGATACAATTGGCGTTATCTTCTTTTTGGTGCTTTTGACTTCCTAATTCATCATTTTCAACTGTAAAGAATTTCAATAGCAGTCAGATAAAAGCATTCGATACCGTTTTATTAAATAAGAAGTGTATAAAAACACCGTATAGATTTTATTCGTATATGTATGTATGTATATGTCTGGATGTTCATATATACTTACGAAATTCTATAACATCAGCATCATAGATGGATTGCTCCGGCTGGCAAATTTGGCTTATTTTGCAATCTCCATCGATTGCTGTATCTGCTGGCAATGGACCACCACCCGTCCGATACTGCTCACTTTGCGTTGAAGGTGCCTTCTATTTTTCGCCAGATTTCTGCTTTTTTCCTCCGCTATGATTCGATCCGTTTTCTTGCATTCTAGTATATTTTTAAAATTTTCAACTTCGCAGAGCAGAAAAGTAATTACTGCTGTTGAAAAATTGGGTGCTCTTTTATTATTATTATTGTTTTGAGACATTTTACAGAATTTTTAATTACAATTTATTGTTGCCTGACGCTGCTTTTCTTATTAGACATGATTAGTCATTAAGGTAAAAAAAAATATATCTTGTTACTTTTTACATTTATCATAGTGCTGGCACACTATTAGTTCTTAAACTACAAATGATATACGGGATAGTGATTTACTGCTGTTGAGTTTAAACCACATATAAATTTTATTTTAGTTTAACTGAACTTGAGTTTAAACATTGACTGATTTGTTAGCCCTAAGAGTTCTTTTCTGAGCTCTTCAGCTTATACTGTATGTTATTTTTAAAATTTTTTCTTTCTTATACACATTTTTTTGAATCTAAAAACTTATTCCTATGGATACAAACTTATTTTTATGGATAATGTTTATCAATCAAAATTGATAGTAGGATTTCTGTACATCGATTTTGCTTGTACATACTTATTTGTTTTTGTAATATATTTTTGTTCAACGACAATTTGAGTTTATTATTTTTTTTACACAAACAGCAATTTTGTATTTTAATCGTCGTTGCCCTTTTACTTAATAATAAAATATTAGTGAATGAATTATTTGTTTTTGTTGTAGTTTTAGACCGTTTTGAATAAAACTCAATTACTCAATTCTAGTCTAAATCTATTTATTTAAAAAGTACAATATTCAATTGGTTGGTACACTCGCGTATGCGTTCAAAGCTAATACATTTTCTTTTAGTAAGTGAAAAGTGGCGCTAAGCCTAGATATATATATATACATACATATATATATATAGTACATAAAGAGAACATAGGAATGCAGTTATATAAAAGTACATATGTAGACTTGCGCAAATATACAGAGTTATTAATTTGTGTAGTAAATTACAATACATATTTTGGTGATGCCAACATCTCCCTTTCTTTAAAAAAGATGATAATCTGGAGGCTGCTTTCTGCGAGCGGATCTTCTAATACAAACGGGATGTTGATTAGACGATGAACTTTGATTAGTACTGCGTTCTATGTTATCTGATGTTACAGAAGATGGTAGCAGTTGCGGTTCATTATCACTTTGGAGAGCAGGCCCAATAGTTTCAGTTATTGACGGTTGACAATTTGATACTCCACTGGTTACGTTTTCCGTTGATGATGGTTGAGGCGTTACGTTGAAAAAATCAAATAAGATTTCCTGTGTGGAAACATTTACAAAATCAGTATGACGTGGTCTTAACTGGTGAGAGTGAGATATAACAGTGCAGAATTCTGGTATACTCAAAATTTCTACCTCGTAGGTTACGTTCCCAAGTCTTTATTATGCCTGGCAACCACTCTGACTTGTTTAGTTTATCAATTTTGTCGAAAACGCTTTGACCAATTTCGTATTTGCGTTTTACCGCTCCATGCTGCTTATCAAACTGGTTTTCCATTTTCGAATTCCGTTCTAAAGAATGTTTTTGTGGTTTCTTCAACAAGAAACCAAATTGTTTCTTATTTTCCTCCCCACGAATAATTCTGCTGGAGATTTGTTTTCTGTGGTAAGATTTGGTGATGAGCGATAATATTTGAGAAAAATTTGTAGATTTTCATTCGACGTAGCTGATCCATCAAGTTTTTTTAAAGCGCTTTTTAAGGTATCAACAAACCTCTCAGCTTGTCCATTAGACTGAGGGTGGTATGGAGGCGTAAATTTGTGCAAGATACCATTTTCTTGACAAAATTTAGCAAACTGTTGGCTGGAAAACTGTGTTCCATTATCGCTCACGATTACTTCGGGATTTCCAAATAGTGATGTGAAATCCAGTAAGCAATTTATAATTACGTTTGATGTAATTGATTTTATTTGATAAATCTGAGGCCATTTGGAAAAAGAATCCACGATTACAAAGTAATAAAAATTTTCGATTGGCCCAGCGATGTCTATGTGGATTCTTTGCAAGGGACTTGATGTTAATGGCCATGTGTACAATTGTGTTTTTGGTAACGATTTTGCCACTGAGGCGCATTTAGAACAGTTTCGTACGTATCTTTTTATCTCGTCATAAATTAAAGGCCAATACACGTAGCTTCTCGCTATTGCTTTTGTCCTTTCAATTCCAGGGTGCCCTTTATGCAGTTCTTTCAAAATACTTTTTCTAAAACAGCCTGGAATTACGATACGATCACCGTACATAATACAGCCTTCGACAATGCTTAAATTTTATAGTCTTGACAGATAACAACTCATTTCTGCGGATTTATTTGTTGGCCAGTTTTTAAATGTTCCATTACGCTTTGAAGAGTTTAATATTTTCTTGTTGCGGCACAAATCATGTTGAACGTTACGGGAAGAGCATCTGTGATGTCGTTTATTACCATTTTGAGTTCTTATCTACTTGAACACTTGCGATAACTGTGTCTTCGATTGGCTTTGGAACGTTGCAAATTAAACGAATTAAACGAGATGAATGTCTGCTGCTTCAAATTCATGCGTTGAAACATATTGCAGATTCGTACAACATAAGGGTGAGAGCCCAGCGTTGAATGCGGTTAGCCTTATGCGCCTATTTGAGATATTTCTATGGGAAATTTGTCAAATAAGCCTGGAATAAACCTAAAATATTTTTTTATGAATAAGACCGTTAGTATACATACATATTGATAAAGGGTTTAAAGAATATTTCTTTTATTATTCGTTAAATACTTAGGGCCTTATTCATAAAAAATATTTTGGTTTTATAAAAGGTTTCTTAATCAAGTTTCGATAGAAAATTTTTTTTATAAACCTCTTATAAAACAGAAAAAGTTTTTATGAATAGGGCAGTTAATATACACACATACAAATATCCTCACAATCTTTAATTAAATAATCAAAAAAAATTTCTGTCGCACAAAGAATGCGCTTTTTAGTTAAATGATTTTTTTCGCTTACTGCAAATTTGATGTACTCAAGTATGCACTAAAAATCTACGAGTACATACAATACTTTGGTATATCATAGTTATTATCTTATATATAAATACGGCACACATTTGTTGTCGCAAACTTTTAAGTATCTTATCGTCCAGCAATATTGGTGAAATACATATTGTTTAGAAGGTATTTTTGCGTAGATATGCACAATAAAAATGTTTTTTTTTTTCAAATTTCTTGGCTCAAAAGAAGTAAAAAGCGATTTAAATATGCTTGAAAAAGGCAATTTTCTTCTTTGTTTTTGTTTTGTACACATGAAATTATAATAAATAAACCATACTATGTGTCGAGTGGTCTAATTTAGACTATATGTTTCTCCAGTGTCCTTGCACGAGGAGTGTATTGTAGCCAAGTACTGCAAAATGTAAGACTTCGTTTGCAATTTGTAATCTGACTGCTTAATAAACTGTAAAAATAAAATGTTTTTAAACAATTATAATATAATATTAATATATAATATATAAAATTTTCCAAGGTTTGACTACATCTCTCATTCTTTGTAATGTAATAAAGACCAGCGGCTGTACCTGTAGCATTTATTAAAATAAAACTAATTTATATCTTATTAAAACAAAAATTGTTTGCTTATCACTACTTATATATTATTAATAACAATGTATCACTAAGTTAATCTCCGGCACTGGTCGGGCCTAATAATTATATTTAAGATTTCAGATTTGAATACTTATTGTTAGTTCATATTTGAAGATACAATAAATAAAAGCATGTATTAAAAAAATATATATATTTTATTAAAGGGGGCAATTATGAATAAAATTCCGCGAGAAATTTTTTTCCGGGGAAGAATTCTAATTAATAGAAAGTAATAGGGAAAACAAAAAATTCTAACTGGGAAAAGGGAGAAATTTCTCGCGGAATTTTATTCATAATTGCTCTGAAAGTATTTATTTATTTATTTAGTTTTTTCGCTGGAGCACACTTGGCGGAGCTCTGGTTAGTGAATTAATTATAATTGTCTTCTTATTCAATTTTACTCATATATACTAATTATGAGACGTTCTAGACGACTTAAATGTTTGTTTGTAGAGTATCAGCACCACTTGAGCTAGAAAGTACTACTGGAATCTGAAATGAAAAAGAAAAACGAGGAAAATGAGATGTAATGAAGGGCAAATGTTATATCAATCAAACTTACATTTAGTGGTCTTTCAAAATACGATTCCATGGCCAAACGAGTGTTGAACTGTTTGATGATGTGAATGTTCTTCATTCGGTTTTCAATATTTGGAAGAACCAATGTATCAGCTAACGTAGTGAGAAAATTTTTTCTAGCACTATTTTATTGAGACCATCATTCACAATGTTTCGTATAATGAACGGTCGAAAGTAGGTTCACACACTAATTTTTTTTTGGCACGTCGCTGCAAATTGATACCAAATTTTCGTGGAATCCAAATAACGATGACAAAACAGGACGAGAACGATCCTTTCTCATTTCGTTAGGAATACATCTTTTGTTGGAGCGAATGGTACCAACAAATGCCAGACCAATTCTGGCCAGACGCTTTACTCCTAAAGTAGTAAAAAAGTTGTCAGTTACAATTGTACGGCCAGTATTGCTGTACGGCTTTGCGAGTTGTATCAAAACATTTTCACCTTGATTCACTTCCCGTTCTTCTTCTTCTTCTTGTCGACCGATATAGAGCTTTCCTTGTAGTGGATATTTAGATTTGGATTCGCAAGCCCACCAAATTTTGATGTCATATTTCGCTGGTTTTGATGGTATGTACTGAGTAAGTTTAGTTTAGTTTTTCCACGGTATGGGAACAGTTGTTCACCAATTGTTATGCTGCCCTGCGGACTATAGTTTTTGGCAAGACTTTAATTTAAAAAATTCCAAATGTCACGAATGGGTGCAGCTTTGTCATCGCGCAATCGTTGAGCGCCTGTTCTACCATCACCAAAATGAATGTATCGTGCCATTCCAGAGAATCGATTAAAAGACATGGCTGCTCTGAATATGGGTAGATTATTTGACTGCCACAAAGCTTTTGTGGTTTGCATATTATTGTGGGAATAACCAGCCGACGAATGCGTCTAATTCAATTGCGGTCAAATCTGTTTTTTACTGGGATTAGCTGCATTCCACTTCTCGACTACAGGTTTTCCATGGCGATTCGTTTCAGAAATGATAATAAATGTTATATTTGGTGTGAACAATTTTTTTAACACCAGATATAACAATATTGGATCAGGGCGAAAACGAATGAGATTGTGTTGACGTAAACGAACTCAAATATTTGGTTCATTTTTACACCATGTAGTACCGTCCTTACCAAGAAAAGAATCTTCGGTAGCATTCTGTTCTTCAATTTTTTCATCGTAGTCACTATCAAACACTTCATCTGCTTCGACAACCCAATCGTTTTCGACATCTGAGGCATCGCCATCGTCTGGCATATAATGTAGATCCATATCGTCGTCAACTCCTGGGAAGTCATCAATCTCATCATTTGCAAACTCTTCTTCAGCGGCTCTTTCACGGTCTAACTCATTGGCCAATGGCAATGAGTTTGTGTTTGTTTCCATTGCTGGGAGAATGATTTGAGTAAACAAACGCAGAGAAAAATAAAAAATACGAATAATACAGCACTCTTCATACAAAATGTGTGTGTATCTGGCCAGATACATGCGCTACGTATACGATGTATAGATGAAAAAATCCACATAAATTTTGTTTGTTGTTTTTTTAATGTGTTTTTTCATAAAACGTACCTGGGGACTCAAACCCCTATCTAAATTAGAAATATATTTAAATCACAGTTAAATTCGTAAAATATCTGGCCAGATACATATGCATGACGGAGGGTTAAGCAGATGGGACAAGAATGGTACTGATCTTATAACATTTTAAGGAGATTAACTTCCTCCACTTAATTTTTTATTTTATTAATTTATGTTTTTGTTTTTTTTTTATTTTTTTTTTAGTTTTTAATTTTTTATTATAATTGCGCTTTTTTGTGACAATTGTTTAGATTTTTTTCATTATTTATTAACAATGAAGTAAAATCGTCGTCGTCTTCTTCTTATTCTTCAGCTTCTTCTTCTCCTTCGATTTGTTGGCTTGGAAGGGGTGAAAGCAATATGGTATCGTCCTCATTAGGGATGTAACGAATGTTCGCATTCGCTTTCGCATTCGCAAATAATTCGCTTACTTTTGCTATTTGCATTCGCTTTTGCATTCGCTAAAATGTATGCGAATATTTAAAGCGAATACTAAAGACAAAAATATTGGAAATATTTTCCAGTTTTTGAAAAAGAAAAGGTGTTTGAATTGCGCGAAAATAGTTTATACTTAAGACTAGTCTGTTAAAACTTTTGAAAAATGGAAAGCGCCATTCATTACTTCGTACAAAAAATTTTAAATGCAAAAATATTAACTAATCCTTCTTTGTTGTAAATTTTTTGCGAAACAACTACCACTCATATTATTTCGCATGAAAACTTAAAGTGTTAAAGATATATGTATTTCACGTTTTTTCCAAGATGAATAGAGTACTACTTCTGGAAAAAATTTCCATGAACAATTCATTCCAATTTTTCTTAATATTTATTCTTGTAGCATTTTACAGGAAATGTTGAACTTAGTACAAGGTCTTAGGGCCAAAGTACGAATGGATGATTTCCTATATACATTTATTTTTAATTATTATCTATACTTATATATGATTTCATATATCTTTAAGCTTAACAATTTTTATTTCTAATAAATTAATAAATATTTGCTGAACTCAAGACTCAAGTAGATCTATGTATACAATACAACTTCATGTTCTTACATAAATTTATTTTCATGTGACTTTTTTAACGTATTGTAATATTTGCATTCGCTTTCGCTTTCGCATTCGCATTCGCATTCGCTTTCGCTAAAATTAAAATGTATTATTCGTTTTCGCATTCGCATTCGCTAAACTGGTATTCGTTACATCCCTAGTCCTCATCAACGTTTAAATTTTGTGCATTCGTTGCAACTGATGTTTTTAATAATACTGATCACTAATTGAAAACCAAAAACTGTATTTATAGCATTTTTAAAAGAAAAATTCTATGAATTCTATTTGAAAATAATCCTTTTTTAAAAATTGTTAATCCTTTTTCTTGAAAAACCTATAAAATATGTGTAATAAAAATAGCCAAATAGACAGAGGAGACAGACGATCATAAAAATTTAATTTTAAGCAAAAAAAGATAAAAATTCAAATCCAAATGTGCAATAAGAAAGGATTTACATATCAAGTGTGCTAAATACTAGACATATGTTGAACATGTGTTAAGATTTCTCCATATATGACATACATTTGCGTGCTGCATCCTTTTTTAAAAATTGTTTTTCCTTTTTCTAGCCTATTCCTAGGCTGTTAGATAATTTATATTCAGTTCTATCCATAACAATAGAACTAACCAATGCATACAAACACTAGAGCTGGCAAACTATGGATAGAACTATCGATAGTATCGATAGTTTCTTTTTCATTAGACTATCGATAGTTTTTTTCCCGATAGCGATACTATCGTTGAAAAAATATATTACCAAATTGTGTTAAATTTAACACATTGGTTATCTTTTATTGAAAATACATGTAAATACATATCTCTCATTTACTCAAATAACGTCATAACTCGAAAGAATAAATAATAAATTTATGGACTTAGTAATATAGAATACTTCTTTGTGTAATGGATCAACTCTTGCTAGAAGAAAACTTTTTAATATCTCCACTGAGTTATATATATGTAAACTGAAAACTAAACTCATTTGAAAATTAAGTTTAACATTCCTAACTCTTAGTCTCCTGCTGACATGAAATGACTTTCTTTAACATTAACTGCAAGTAAGTAAAAAAGTACGCCGTTAGAGTTTTGCCTAGCAGAATTGAAGGTTGTGGAATAGAGACCGAATATATCCTTTTGTGTGCCATCTCCTTTTTTGTCATCTCATATTTTAACTGAGTTGTTTAAACAGATAGGTTAGGTTTGGTTGAAAAGAGGGCAGTAATAAATTGACCCAATCCGTGTCGGATTACACCCATCCATTATAGCATGTTGTGTGTTCTTGATAATAAATATTGGGAAGATACCTCAATATAAACCCTAACCAAACATTAACATATGAAGTCTACACTTAACATTAACTAGAAATTAATGTTAAAGTTAGTCATTTTATGTTACGTGTAGACCGCAAGTAAAAGAATTGTGATGTTTGTATGCAATAAAACGATCTTATATTTGCTCACTTCCTTATTACTGTGCACAGTGTTTAAAGGTTCAGTTAGCCGACAGTAATGAAATGTAACTGCAACGTAGGAAATAGCTGATCAATATTTTTATATAAAAAGTAGGTTACGTTACATTACATCTCTATAACCATTTTCATTACTTTGCACATAACAATATCGATCATGTGTTTCCTACCGTTGGCTCAGTTATCCGACTGTAATGTAATGCAACTGCAATGGTAGGAAACAGCTGATCGATATTGTTATGAGAGAAGTAATGAAAATGGTTATAGAGATGTAATGTAACGTAACCAAGTTTTCATATAAAAATATCGATCAGCTGTTTCCTACGTTGCAGTTAATTTACATTACAGTCGGGTAACTGAGCCTTTAATTGTGTTTACTGCCTCTTATGCACGACTATGCCATTTAAATGGCTTTAAATTTTAATAAAACAATGTACAAATAAGAAATATATTTATTAATGTATGTGATATTTTTTTAAGATCTAAATATGAATTTTATTTTATGTTTTTTTATTATATGTTATGGTTTTGATTTTAATCTGTTTTATATTTGTAAATAAAATGAATTCCAAATAAAATTTTATGTTTTCTTTTAAAATGTTGGTACTTTTGTAGAACAAAAGTTTTTGTATTGGAAAAAAGTATGTTTTCAGATTTAAGAAGTTTTTTAAAAAATATATATGGTAACGCTGTGTACGAGTATATTAGAATCCGCTTAAGTCATAGTTGTTTGAGAAAAAATATGTGAGCGTACAAATTGATTGTGCTAAAATTAGGACTATGCGCAATTGCTAAAGTTATGACTATTTACTTATATATATATTTTTTTGAGAACTTATTGTCATTATCTGACTCGAACCGACAACTTCCTACATTACAGGCTTGGATACTACATTTACACGATATGTGCTCCGTACTTTTGGCAACACTCGCATTTTCTCAAGTCATAGGAAGAGTACGTTCTGAGCAATTGTCACCAAATTAAATTTTAAAATATTAGTGCCCCTGTGGTCGAGTGGATAGTGTGAAAGCCTGTCATTACCGAGGTGTGGGTTCGAATCCCAAAACAAAATCTGCCTAAAAGAACTATAATTGCATTTGTAACTATAAAAAAGTGTCGCAATGACATTTTTAAATAAATTATGTTATTCTACACCGATTAGGTCCCTATGAGATAGTTCAGTGACAAGTCACAAGGTGCATACGAAGTATCAAATAACCCCCTCCTAGGCCATCCTCATGTAAACGTTACTGGTCCGCTACATAGGAAGTGCTAGAACTCGGACTGATCCTTATCACTTGGGGATCTATCACGTGACTAGTCTTGTGTCAGTTCCATTTCCTTAAGATAACACGTTTGAAATTTTTCGAAGGTATGGTTGAAGTTTTTATGTTTTTATGACTTGAACTTGCCCTGTATGGAAATTTTACATAAATTCTTTGTTTGAAAAGGGAAAGATTTTAACCGTAATTGAGCGATTAAAGGTTTCGATTACGATTACTAGTCTGGATCTTGTTAATTGTCGAACAATGTGTTGATAACATATTAATGAATTTGTTAGATGCTTGATGTGTACTTTTAAGAATTTTATTGGAATAAATAATGTTTGCTATGTTAAATAATATTAAATAATATTAATAATATTATTACTATCATAATATTATTACGGTTTCAATGAGCATATACATACATATGTATGTATGTATGTATGTATTTATCTAAAACCTAAAACTAGCGCGAAAGGCGCTAAATTGGCATCGCTGATTTTAGATCAGCGTTCCCCAAACACATACATTCATTTATGTTAGTGTTGGTTGATTGTTTTTGAGCGTAATTTATTTTTCGCTCATTCTACCAGGGTTGTTAACATTTATTTGTCTCTGACCCCGTAAAAATTCGAAAAAATCGTCACATATATTAAAAATAAAATTCAATTTGTTATTTTTATTTGAACTCGTATAAACACGTAACGTCTTATGCAAAAGAAAAACTATGACGAATTTTATGAAACGAAAAGGCGTTTACAAATTTTGTGTGTATTGTGTTTTGTAATTTATATTTTTCCATTAAAATATGTCAACCCTTAGCGTTTTCTTTTTTACAAAGTAAGTTATTTTCGAAAACAGTAAATAAATTTTGATGCGTGATTATAAATTTTTATAGAAATTTTTATGTCATGCGGAGTACTAAAACTTATCATATAATGATAGGGAGGAATTTGTTTTAATTCTAAGAAAACCATTTACAGAAACTTTATGAACAATTGCCAAAAATCTCAGGATTATCGCTTGTAATCGTGTTTTAAAAAAGTCAGCATTGGTTAGTGCCGCTGCACTTAGTAAGAAAGCACCTGTGGGCATCTGTATTAAAATACTTCGGTGAGAAAGGAGTCCAAATGCGAAAATCTATTAATGATATTTAAATGTCCTCTAATACAAATGCAAGGCGAACGGAAAATATTAGCGTATTTATTTATTCCAATATTAAGGACAGAATAATAAGATGAATGCACCGATATTTCTGACATATCCCAATTGATTATATACATACATATATGTATGTAAGAAATATTGACAATAGTTTCGAAATCTATTAAGAAAAAAACTCTTTTCTGTACGCACTGATAGTGCTAATGTAATGGTGGACAAAAAATTAGGGTTTCGTGGATTCGTTTGGAAAAAAGCGGTTTTACCATATATTCATGTACATCAAGAGCCGTTATTCTCAAAAAATTTGAATTTGATGAATAATATGTATCCTTTGATGAATTTTCTATAGTATCCAGTCATTCATAAAAAACCTCTTAATTCCTTCAATGTCTTAGGTATTGGGTAATTACTTATTGCTTCTACTTTTTCTGGATTTGTGGTAATTTTATTATATTTAATTATATGACCCAAGTATTATACCTCTGTTTGGAAAAATTTAGATTTTTCTGCAGAAATCTTTAATGTGGCTTTATTCAATGCATTAAATATTATTCTAATATGCTTCATATGATCTTCAAGTGTGGATGAATATATAAGTACGTCATCGATATATACATATGCAAATTTCCCTATGTATTCGCTGAGTATGTCGTCTACGCATCTATGAAAGATTGAGGGTGCATTTTTTAAACCAAATGGCATACGAATAAATTCATATTTTCCGCCATCTCTATCTTTTTCGGCTATTTTTATTTGATGGAATCCAGATTCCAAATCTAATGTAAAATATCTAGCTTTTCCTAGGTTTTGTATTGTCATATTGACATCTGAAATTATATATCATTATTATATGCATTTAGTTTCTGGTAGTCGATGACCATTCTTTTCTTTTGCTTCCCTAATTCGTCCAAACCCTTTTTTGGGACTGTCCATATTGGAGAGTTGTATGGATTGTTACTCTATTGGATTATTTCTTCATGTAATAGTTTCTTAATTTCCTTGTTAACGAATTCATTATCTGCTATAGGGTACGAGTATTGTTTGGTCCATATTGGTTCCTCATTTTTTGTCCTAATTGTGGCTTCAATAGTTTTTGTGAAGGGTAATGGTCCTATGCCATTATTTTCCTTCTTCAGACTATCTATTTCTTGCCTATACTTTTCTTCTCCTACAATATAATTTAATTCGGGTTGACTATCACTACTCATTGTGGTTAAGGTCATATCCCTTAAATTAATTTCGGCGTTAAGTATTTTTAACCCTTCTAATCCTAATATCATGTCAAATGATTCTATGTTTTCTATCTCAAAAAATGTTATTTTTTGTTCATTATGTTTATAATTTTTTTGCTATCTATCATGGAAAAACCATGTATAGTCTTAATCTTAACTGGTTTAATTTAAATTTTATCTGATGGATCGCACTTAATGTCTATGTAGTTATGGGTTGCACCTGTGTCTATTAAAATATCGTATTTTTTATGAGATAAACTGCTAGTTAAAGTGAGGTAGGGCAACCCGTTTCTTAGTTTAAATTATCTAATCTTAAGCTATTTACCGTTTGTTGTTCCGGTTCTGCATACATGCTGCTGTTGTCATCTTCATGTTGTTGTGATGATTGGTTGATCCTTTGTTGTTTATTACTCTGGTAGTGGCCGCTATGCTCTCTTTTCCATGGCGGATTAGTTGGAGATGGCTGATGTTGAGTGTTGTATTGCGTGTTGATTCTTCTTTGTCCTTCTATGGCTTGTCTAGAGTCTGTTTCCATTGGTACAGGTCTTGTTTGTTGGAGTCTTTGTGGTGTTGTTTGAATTCTTTGATATTCATAATTAGGACGTCTGTGATGTTGTAAGTTTTGGTTACGGGAATTATAATGGTGGATATTCGGGAAAACGCGTCGAAGAAGTGAAACTTTACATTAAAGCAAAAACAAAGTTTCAAAAATTGTTTTTGTTTCCCATACAACTCTAAAATGAAATAAACGTGAGAATTTGAACGCGTTGCTCTCTTTTTTAAAAACGGTAAATTTTGTATGATAAACAAAAACAAATTTTTAACATTTGTGAAGTTTTGTTTTTGTTCTACATGTAAATTTCACCAAGTCGACGCGTATTCCAGAATAGCCACCATTGTGAATTTTGGTAATTGAAATTAGAATGATGTAAGTTCTGATGTTGTGGATAGTGATGTCGTGCGTTAACTTGATGGTTAAAGCTATGGTTGTTACGACTTCGATTGTTTCCGGTATCGTGGAATAGTAGATTTTGATTATGATTATCGTGCTCTATCGTTTTTGCCATTGCATATGCGTGTTCTACGTCTTTAAGTGTTTTGGCATACAGGGTTGATCTTATAAATGTGTTTGTACATCCTGTTGTGAATACACGCACTGCTTCCTGGTTTGCATTCCTTATCATTGCATCAATTGTATTTGGTTGTTCCCCAGACATTGAAATTTTGGACGTTATTAGATTTAATGCCTGGTTTATTCTATCGTGATATTCAGATAGAGATAGCTTGCCTTGTGTAATTCGCCTCATTTCTTCTTGGAGTACATAAAGGGGTCTCATATCGGCATATGTGTAGTCCAGTCTATTTCTAATCGCCTCGAAATTAAATGGTGTGTTGTTATTTATTAGTATATCAGATGCTTGAGCTCTGATTTTGGATTTCACTATGGACAAAGCCTCTGAGTAACGGCTATGACCTTCAAAGTGTTTCATGTCTTTCATTAGTCTGGAGGCATCTTCTCTCCATGCTCTGTATTCTATTTTTTTTTTTAATTTACTGACTACCAGGTGATTAAAAAAAATAAACTTTAAGTTAACTGAAAGTAGTACAGAGTGGGACAATTGACTACCGCGTAGGACATCTCAATGTCAGTACTAGTTGCGAAATAGTTAGCTTAAAGATAATTTAAAGTTAACGGAATTTCCGACAGGGAAGTGCGAATTAAAGTGAGAAACCTAAGTAGCGATAAACAAAGACGAGAATAGTTCTTGTAGCGAATAGACTTGTGCCATTTAGTTCGTTCATTTAGTTCAATCGCTCTTTTACGTTCAACGAACTAGGTATACATGAATTATCAAAATATGCTCATTTAGTTCAGTACAGGCAATTCTCGGTATAACGAATCTCGCTTTAACCAAAATCCGATATAATGAACGTCCAAATTTTTTACATTAACAACCTTATATAGCGAATACTATCCTAATTTTATACTGGATATAACGAATAATAAAGAAAAAATCGCGAAATAAAAAACAAGAACTTGCTAGGAACATATTTCAAACATTTAGTTCTACTTTATATAGCGAATGTTTTGATAAATGTGTGCTCTGTATAACGAACGGGAAACATATTAAACAAATAAATCTACAGCAGCAATCTAAATGCAAAAAAAATTGATACCGCTAGTTTGTATTTGGTAGCTTATTTGAAAAAAATTTTCATCATTCTTTTTATTGAATTGTATCTTGTCTACAATAATAATAGTTAAAATAACACTTGAAAAAAAAACTTTGCGATATAACACCACGTCTCCACACGCAATATTTATTTAGGAACATATGTAAGCAATAACGTCGGCAGCGTGACGTCACAAATATGTTCATGTACAAGCTAATGTTTTTAGGTGGAGAACATTTACTGCATATTGAACATAAATCTAAAAATTTCGCTGTGCATAAATATATTAATTTTAGCGTTTTTGTGCTTGTCTCATTTATTTTTATTTAAAATTTGCCGAATACTAATAAGTTTAGGCAAATATATGCATACATACATATTTTTTTGTTGATTTTAACAAAAAAATTAAATATATTTTTATTTAACTAGCAAACACAGCCAAATTTGACAGTTTATTTCCAACATAATTGCTTGAAAATAACTTTGAACAATTATTTCTCAATATATGTACAAATAAATGTTTTTGCGGTCTACACGTGAACATATTGTGTTGGAAATAGAATTTGATAGATGAGAAAATAATTATTTCCAAGTTTATTGCGCGTGGAGACCCCCAGTAACGAACTTTTCGGTATAACGAATGGGCCTGACATTTATCGTTCGTTATACCGGGATTTGTATGTATTAAAAACAAAGTTCTGTGACTAAAACATTTTACGAAAACGAAAATTCAAGAAATAACCTTGCTTTATAAAGGTATGCAAATCTGTTTTGAAAATCCCATAAATCAAAAATATTTTTTGTGAATAAGGTAGTTTAAGTTTTAAGAAGAACTAAATATACATATCGCTCATTTACTTCAATAGTGTCATAATAATAATGTTATAATACAGAATAATACGACATTTCGTATTTTTTCTTGTGTAAAAATTTCATATAAGTAGCTTGTACCATCACCTTCTGAGAGAAAAATATTTTTTCATGTCTTCATTGAGTTGTATGCAACTTGGAAATATAAAACGCGTTTTCTGCAAAACTTGTTTTTTTGAGTTGTGACACTATTGAAGTAAATGTGGTGTATGGATAAGTGCAGAAGTAAAGCATCCTCGTGTGTAAAAGTTTGCACTTTGTGAATCGTCGATTTATATTTATGATTAATGTCAGGAACACAACTGGGACGCACGACGAATTCGCTGATATGAATTCGCTGAGGAAATTCGACGTGTGAAGCACAATAGTGACTAATAAATAACACCTCTTATAATTGATAGAGTTGGTTATAATTCAAGACATTTTCATATAAAGTATACTCAGCCCAATTAGCTTTGTGAAATTTATAAATACTTTAAATGTCAAACAAATACTGACATCCAACGTATATTCAAATTACAAGCGGCGAAAATAATCATTTCATCCCCTGCGACCAACAAGTATAAATTCGCCTTAATTATTGTTTGTGCAAAAAGAGAGAAAATTATTTTTTCATCGCTCGTCGGCGTAAAAAGTAGAAATAAATCTATCTCACAGTTCCTCACACATGACGAATTTCGTTCGACGACGGTGTTATGTTAATATCCATATGCACAAATATGTTTTATATCTGAAAAATTCGTCGTTCGTCCCAATTTTGTTCCCAGCATTGTATTGTATGTCAAAAGATATGTTTAAAATTATTAACAGCTTGTACATTAACCTGATAAAATTATGTTAATATATAAAATGTGTATCAAAGATGTGAATAGAAAAATTATTCTTAAGGGCATTTATATTTTAGAAATAAGTTATGTAGTTATTATACTAATATACAAAAGAATGAAATTTGAAATAAAATATATTTATATTTGTAATGCAATAATTGTAGGTAAGCTATACAAATAATTAAATTATAAATAAAAATAATAAATTATAAAAAAAAATAAAAATAAATATTAAAAAAAAAGTTATTTTAAAATCTCTCTTAGTTTGTTCTAAAAGGAAACCAAAAAGGTTTGTATTTATGGTGTGGAAACCATTATTGCCCAAGGAGTTGAAAAGTAAACGAACGAAAGTAATAGAACTTTTCTTAAATAATTATGATTACATTAAAGAAGAAGAAAAAGGATCTTAAAGTATTTTTGAAACACCATCTGCTACTGATCTGCTTCATATCTGCTAACATTCCATTTCTATCTGGCAACGATCAGCTTTACATATTTATTTTATTTTTATTTTATTCTGTACAAAACAGGCTAGAGTCTTAAGGTAAGATCCCACTATCGGCACAGGTGCTATATCGGCTCACATTTAAAAATATTTGTCAATTTATTCTTACCCTCCGTTCCCACATGCAAGTGCAAGTGAAAAAAATCAATACACTCACATTTTTTTACTAATACTGCCACACGTTTGCCACTTGCGAGTCTGCTTTTGGAACAAGTAAATTTTTACACTTGTCGCAAGTAAAGTGACAAAACGAAAAAATGTGTTGCCGAGTAAGGAGTTATTTCATTAATTTGGTTAATATTATTGCTGATTTTTTGTATATATAAAAAGGATATTGAGAAATAAATTTATTTCATAAATTTCATGTTTTAATAAAAGAAACATATTCGCAATACAATTTAAGTAAAATATTGAATACTTGACAACATTGCACTAACGCCATTTCTGCTAGAACTTTACTTGTTGACGACACACAGTGGCGTGAATTAAAAAAAAAGTGGTAAAAAGTCCGCAACTTTTGAACTAGTTAACCGATTTCGATGAAACCAACTGTTTTGGAAAGTAGAAGTGTTGAAATTTTTAGAAAGCATATTTTGAGGCACCCTGTTGTAAGACAGGGTAGCTCCAAACAGCCTCAAAGTGGGAAAGTGCGGGTATCGGAATTCTTTCGGAGCTTGTAACTTTTGTAAATAGGGACCGATTTCAATAATTTTTTCAGCGGGACAATCTACGTTAAGAAATAAAAATAAAACATGCTAAGAGTACCATTTTATCTCTTTAAGTTTCCAAGTTATTTGACTTGAAAAATTTATTTTTTAATTTTTGGCCCTGACTTTTTTTATTCGTTAGTACATAACTTCTTTATTACTTGGCAAAAATCAGTATCTTTTATTGTTTTTGAAAGAAAACTTCATTACAATTCATATAAAAAAAAAAATTTTTTTATATCTCAAAAATTGTAGCAAGGAATAATTTTGCAATTTGGATTTTTAAAAATTATGAAAAAATTTGGTATATTTTGTGAAAAAAGTATTCTTAATTTTTTTGGAATATTTTAAAAAATTATTAAGTATTTGATAAACACTTTGATTGTTTCTGAGAAAGGAGACATTGAGAAAGGCTGTGAAATAAATTTTGGAGATTGTTGTTGGTGCACCCTACATTCAGCATTGGTCGAAAACTAGCAATTTTTTTTCAAAAAAACCGATTTTCGGATGTGGCAAAAAAATTGCACGGTCGTTTTTGTAAATTTTTTGGTTTTTTATTATAAATAAATTTGTTATAAGTAACCTGTAAGAAACTCTTGACATCCTACACATAAATGTAGGCAGGAGAGGAGATTTTCTAAAAATTCTAAAATTTTTCTAACACAATTTTTCCCAATAAGAAAAAAGTATTATAAAATTATAAATTGGGAATCATTTTAATTTTTATCAATAGTATACATTTAGCTTTGCAAACTTAAAAAAAATTATTCTCCTACCTTCAATACTTTTTGAAATATTCGAAATCCAATTTTGATTAAAAATTTTAATTTTCTACATTTTTTATTTTTGTCTAAATTATTGATCTTATTTTCTTTACTGCAAATGTTTCTTAATTTTTTCTATGTTATTACAATAGTAGATACAATTGTCTATTCAACGGTATATAATATGTATTCCTTTGCCATTATATCAGTCTTAAAATGTATACACAAATATAACACCTCAGGTAACAATTTACGTGTTTTATCTGTTACTCAAACAAACCCACATTTTTTATGAACTCTTGAAGTATATTTATATACCTACAAGGACAAATAGATTGAGTTATTTATTTATTTAAAAAAATTAGTAGTTAATTTAACATTAGAACATTAAATTACGAACATTTTTTTATGTAGCTCCTTTTTAAACGCATCTAAATTGCCTAAGTTTTGAATATAATTTGACAGAGAATTCCAGAGACTTTTTGCCATGATATCAGATATTTGTTTGTGTGAATATAAATACTCATGTATCAAGATATATATGTACAATGTACATATCTATGAAAACTTACAACTAAATTTCTCGTTTTGATTCTGATAATTGTATTAAAAATATATTTAATAAGTTCAGTTTCATTTTCTTTATTACTCATATCTAAGTGCATGGATACATACATATGTTGTTTTTAATTTATATTTGGGTTTTACTTCAAGAATTTGCTTTAAAATAATCTGAGACATCATGGCCTAGCAAGCTATTAATTTCCTCTGCTTCGGGATCGTCCTTCTCGATTTCAATACTTATTTTTGGCAACCATTTCATTCTTATGCCTTGTAGGACTGGATCTGAAGACAATAGCAAATGATGCATTAAATCATTATTTTGAGCAACTCTAGAGCATTTACGTGTATTGAAAAGTCGATATTGCTTAACATCTCTATTTCTAGCTTCCTGTGCTTCTTCGGTTAGTTCCCCCATAGGAAGAATGTTGTTTTCTATTATTTCTTTTGTATGTGCTAGCACTTTATGTACTGTTGGAGTTATTGATTTCCATGGATATAATTCATTTATTAGAATCAGGGTGTCTTTTGCATATTTTTCAAATTTGTCCTTATTAATTAACTTTTTGCTATTTATGACGGCCAGTATTATTTTGAAACGTCTTATGAGATTAAAGCTAATACCAGTTATAGAAGATGTGGTTTCAGGGTCATCAAAAAATCGCCTGGCAGTGTTGCCATTATTGGAGTTTCCATAGCCATATAAAGGTTTGTCAATGATTAAGCCACGTTTCATAAACTCATCTTGAATTCTTTTCTTTTCTTCCAACCGTATCTGTTTTAAAGCAGAATTATTCGCAACTGGAACGTTCTGAAGTTCTGGTACACTGCGATATTTATTGTCGTAAGATAGGTGTAAAATGTACTCCATGAATCGAATCCGAGCATGAAGTGGTGATATTCCAAGCTTAAGGGCATCTTCATTAGTTGGAGTATAATTCTCAATGTCCTTAAAATCGGAATTTTTCTTTCCGCATATATTACAAATCAAATAAGATTTTGTATCGGTTATTGCATTTGCAACTTTTCCATCTATCATTGTTAAATAAGGTCTAAAAGATACTGTTATTACTCGTCCTAATATATGAACGTCAATGGGTTCCATATTAGAAATTTCATGTTTTATACCATCAACCAGATTTTGAGTTGTTTCTTTGTTTTCCTTGATGTATTCAAAACGTATTGGTCGGCATAAAAACTTTGAGCCTGGAGTAGTATTTACCCACACATCTTTAAATGCATTTTTACTTGTTGAAGGCATTTCATTATGTAGTCGAAGCCATAATGGTACTAACGATGCCATTAAAACTTTGGAAAAGTCATTATCGTATTCACTGGGCTGTCTATATTCTGAAAATCCAGATGATCCATCACATCCCCATTTGTATATTAGTGTTAGTTCAGAATTATTACATGTATCTAAGTCTCTTTCGTCAAAAGTAGCAATGAGTCTTGATGCTGTATTATGAAGAAGGTCTGACAAACTAATGACTGCACTTCGGCTATCCACTGTTATCGGATGTGGCAAAATTTCCGATTTTCTTTTTAACAACAATGTACTTGATGGCAAAGGCCCACTTTTTTCTTTAAGCACCTTCCTTAAGATATCGTATTTATTTCTTGAAAGGCCCAAATTAAGAATGAGTGCTAGTGCATCTTCCCCCGTAAAATGTTTACTATATTTTGGCGTTGGAATGCTTTCCACCATCCGTCTTAATCTTTTTGGAGACGCAACTGGTAGCACATCTACGATTTTGCCTGCTTCTTTAAGTTGAGTCTTCGCTAAAATCAATTTGAATGAATCTTTGATTTCATTTTCCGAATACGTATTTATCAAGTCTTCTTGTTTAATCCTTTTGCTCCTGCGTTGAACGTTATCGTAATCTTTATTTGGCCGACCAAACTTCTTTGGGTATATTTCCGTAGATAGTCCCATATCTAACCAATCCTGATTTTTATTCTGAAATTTAGAAATTGATTTATTGCATTCACGTATCTTCTTTTCATATAATTTAAAAAAATTTTCAAGTTTTTTTCGATAAATCGGTGTTTACAGATAAACCATATGTAGTAGATATTATGTACATCATTTGGTCTACCTTGTCCAACCGAGTACTACCATCAGTGAGGTTTTCCCACATTAATTTGCAGAGCGATTTATTTTCAATTGTTATTTCCATGATAGCTATAACTGAAATAATGACATTAAATGCATCGCAGCTTAAATAAATAGCTATTTTACAAGCTACGAATAAAAAACCGATACAAATATCAGGTAAAACCACACCCATATTGGAGATGTGCGCGCAGCTACCTTTGTCCTTGTGGGTATATAAATATACTGTGTGTATATAAATTCTTATATTTTATTGTATTTAAGTAAAGAAAGTATTTAATAACAGCTTCAAGAGTTCATAAAAAATGTGGGTTTGTTTGAGTAACAGATAAAACACGTAAATTGTTACCTGAGGTGTTATATTTGTGTATACATTTTAAGACTGATATAATGGCAAAGGAATACATATTATATACCGTTGAATAGACAATTGTATCTACTATTGTAATAACATAGAAAAAATTAAGAAACATTTGCAGTAAAGAAAATAAGATCAATAATTTAGACAAAAATAAAAAATGTAGAAAATTAAAATTTTTAATCAAAATTGGATTTCGAATATTTCAAAAAGTATTGAAGGTAGGAGAATAATTTTTTTTAAGTTTGCAAAGCTAAATGTATACTATTGATAAAAATTAAAATGATTCCCAATTTATAATTTTATAATACTTTTTTCTTATTGGGAAAAATTGTGTTAGAAAAATTTTAGAATTTTTAGAAAATCTCCTCTCCTGCCTACATTTATGTGTAGGATGTCAAGAGTTTCTTACAGGTTACTTATAACAAATTTATTTATAATAAAAAACCAAAAAATTTACAAAAACGACCGTGCAATTTTTTTGCCACATCCGAAAATCGGTTTTTTTGAAAAAAAATTGCTAGTTTTCGACCAATGCTGAATGTAGGGTGCACCAACAACAATCTCCAAAATTTATTTCACAGCCTTTCTCAATGTCTCCTTTCTCAGAAACAATCAAAGTGTTTATCAAATACTTAATAATTTTTTAAAATATTCCAAAAAAATTAAGAATACTTTTTTCACAAAATATACCAAATTTTTTCATAATTTTTAAAAATCCAAATTGCAAAATTATTCCTTGCTACAATTTTTGAGATATAAAAAAATTTTTTTTTTATATGAATTGTAATGAAGTTTTCTTTCAAAAACAATAAAAGATACTGATTTTTGCCAAGTAATAAAGAAGTTATGTACTAACGAATAAAAAAAGTCAGGGCCAAAAATTAAAAAATAAATTTTTCAAGTCAAATAACTTGGAAACTTAAAGAGATAAAATGGTACTCTTAGCATGTTTTATTTTTATTTCTTAACGTAGATTGTCCCGCTGAAAAAATTATTGAAATCGGTCCCTATTTACAAAAGTTACAAGCTCCGAAAGAATTCCGATACCCGCACTTTCCCACTTTGAGGCTGTTTGGAGCTACCCTGTCTTACAACAGGGTGCCTCAAAATATGCTTTCTAAAAATTTCAACACTACTACTTTCCAAAACAGTTGGTTTCATCGAAATCGGTTAACTAGTTCAAAAGTTGCGGACTTTTTACCACTTTTTTTTTAATTCACGCCACTGTGCGACATTTTAAAAATGATTTAATTTTTTTTTTTATTTTTTTTACATTTCTCCCGATTTTCGTTAGTAATACATATACGCTACTTGCAAGTAATTACTGGCATGTGACAACGGTGGGTTAGGTGGTTCCATTATCGTCACACATTGTGAAAATTTTTTTTGGGTTCATATCGGCCACAATAAAATTGCGACAATAATCGGTACAATGCGGTCACACTATCGTGCTTTATTCGGCAAATTAAACAATATGTTTAGGTTTATTTGCTTTTGGCAGACGAAGTTTTGCTTTCAGAATGAATTAGTCTGCTTTATCATGGTTGGCGTATTTCAAATACGACTACGACTGTTTGGTAATAGATTAAAGAAGACTTCAACAGTTTTTCTTTAATCTATTACCAAACAGTCGTAGTCGTATTTGAAATACGCCAACCACGATAAGGCAGATTACTACCCACTTGACGTGAGATTCGATAAAAACGAATGCTCACTAAAGCGAAGAAATTTCGAAACAAAATTGTTCGATATTTGTTCGCAAATCTTAAAAAATTCGAATGTGTAACGGTATCTGCGTAGAAGTGTATCAGCCTGTTAGTCTAGAAGTACCAAGTTCGATGCATAACAGCACTGTAGATTAAAAAAATAAAATAAGGACACATACCTTCATATGTGCAATAATTCAACAGAAACAAATTTGCCACGGTAGCCTAGCGGATGTGTGCGAGTCTGTTAGAATGGAGGTACCATGTTCAAAGCCTGCAGCGTAAGTTACGGAATTAAACAAATAAATAAAATAAGTAAGTTAAAATAAATAAATAACAAATTTTTTTACTTTTTCTGCTACCTTTTTGCGGTATCGTAATTAATTCGATAATCACTCACTTTTGATATTGCTAGCGAAATTCGAGATTGAATGTTTCTTGGGACAAAACTGAGCGACAGGTGAACATTTTTCGATTCATTTTTGAGTGTCACTCTCGATATTTTTACACGATAAATGTTCAAGATATATTCGAAATCGATATGATTAACGAAAGCCGTGGTCAACTGGGTAAAAGAAGAAAACTGCTGTGAATGTACTTATATACAGTACAAATGTACTTTTTAATGTTTTAACATACAGTATTGTGCAAAACAAAGGCAGCAAAATCCCTCTGAACTACAATTTCAACATTTTAATAATGATTATTTCAAGCAGCGCTCTTTACAGACTTTTGTAGGGAGCCATACCTGTGAAATAAGATTCAAGCTTCCATTTTTCAGTATGGATGAAGTCCAACAGGCTTATTAGTACTTATTATTCCTTATACTAGATTTAAAAATTCGTTTCTCGATGTTGTTGGTACTGCTTGTTCTAGTAAGAATGGAAAGGAGTAGAAAACGAAATAACTTCAAACATATCTCGTTTTTACTTCATGCAATTTTATTGTTTATTTTTATCTCAAAATGGACTTCCATAACACATGCCAAATTTGAGTCGTTTGTTGCTGTTGTTATGGAAAACTTTAGTTAACTATTTTAGAAAATATCGCTTCCATTTATTTTTGACGACTTTGTTGCTTTTGTTTTCCACAGTACTGTATATGACTAATAATTGATTAATAAAAAATATTTTTGCTGCAATTAAGCTCAAAAAAGTAAAATTTAAAGAACCAATTTGTATAATTTTAAAATTCCTTCTACAATTCCATGTATCGGCCTTGATTAGGCTTGCCAGATCTAAGTCGGCAAAAAGCTTGACATTCAAAAGAAAAAGCTTGATTTATCTTGACAATTAAAAATATATATAGTATAGTATTTGTTTATATGCATATATTTATTTCTTTCATTTTAGTATAAACAAAATCGGTAAATTTTTGAATACGAGTATTATTTGAGGATAATAAAGGGTATTTCAAACAAAACAATACAATTTCGTTAATCCGTAAAAAATTTTATTAACAAAAACAAGTAATAAATTTACATTTAATTCAGACTAATATGAATCTTGCAATGTACTGACAGTGTTTTTTCTGGCAACGATGTGAGACGAAAATTGTAAAATGTAAGAAATTCTTATTACATTTGACTAACAATATTGTAAGATCTGACAACCGTCTGTAAAACATGTACATATGTTATAGTGTTGATTTTGGGTAAAAGTTTATATTGTTAATAAATCTTTTTTCTTGATTTCTCTTGACAAATTGATGGAGAAATTTCTAAAATTCCGTTTTAACTTGACAAATGACAATTTTTCTTGATTCTTGACAAGCATTGAAAAATCTTGGCAATCAAGTCCGTCTGGCAACCCTAGCATTGATTGTCGACTGTGATGGGTGCACAAGAGGCCGATAAAAATTGATGCATACGAGTATGTTATAATTTGATTGCTCATCATTTGGCTAAAAAGTGTTCACATTATGGGCGCAACACGGTTTATTTTGATTGTCAAGAGTTAGCACAATTTCGGGGCAGACTTTTGCATTTTAAAAAGTTATCGGTACATTCATTGTGCAGATAGTGGGACCTTAGCTTTAGGTGGGTATCACCTGTAAAAGCAATGAAAATCGCGTTTTTAACGTTTTCTTGAAGACAACGTATAATTGCATTCTCCTTGAAGATCTAAGTACGTTACAGTTCAAAATCAAGGACTTATGGCAAATTAAAAAATTATTTTTGCATGTAAATGCTTTGGTTTTTTGTCGGTTTATTGCTTCTATAAAATATCGAAATTCGAGTTCCGCCTTTCTTATATTAAGCCATCGATATGTACATACAGGCAAATATCGCTCTAACGTAAATCCGATATAACAAACGTCCAAATATTTTACATTAACAACCTTATATAGCGAATAATATCCTAATTTTATACTGGATATAACGAATGATAAAGAAAAAATCGCAAAATAAAAACAAAAACTTGCTAGCATCATATTTCTAGCACTTAAGTTTCATTCTTTTACAACTCTGCTTTTTGCACGTTTTTAATAATGCAGTGTTTTTGCGCCTCTGATGTGAAACCAGGCATATTAATTTTTTGAAGGAGGGCGCTCTGATGTTACATTAGGATTAGTATCTGCTGAAGTCGGTGTAGTTCAGTGACCAGTGACTCTGCCTTCATCACTTGAACTTTCCTACAAACAACTGATACAAAGGGACACTAATGTACATCAGAAAAATGCTGGATACATACAGGGATTGAACCAAGGACCTTCGGTTTTGTAGTCAACGTGCTAACTACTTCAGCCAACGCCACGAATTTTTCGGTATAACGAATGGGCCTGACATTATATCATTCGTTATACCGAATGTGCATACTTACTTACAATAACGATTAAAAATTACATATAGAGGGCAATTATGAATAAAATTCCGCGAAAAATTATTCCCGGGAAAAAAAATTCAAACTTGTAGCAAGTAAAAGGGAAAACAAAAAATTCTAATTGGAGAAGGGAGAAATTTCTCGCAGAATTTTATTCATAATTGCCTTGATAGTGCAGTGATGTGCCGAATGTCAAATTCAACATTTATTAGCATTAAAGGTACCAATAGAAGGAAATGGTATTTGCAGAAGCTTATGAAAATATTTCTTCCAATTCTCATGGTGAAAAAGAGTCCTTTCCAAAAATATATTTATGCGCAAAAAAAAACAAAAATAAACTAAATGAAAATTGACAGGGTGGGCCAAAAGTTACCATGGGGCTTAAAAGTTTAATAACTTTTTCGTTTATTAACTTTTTTTCTCAGATTATATAAATGGAATTTGTTTACAGTAAGTATGAAAAATAATGTCTCTTTTATAATTTTGTCACTGTCACAGAGGTTAGAATACGGGTATAAGAATGAAAAATAATGTCTCTTAAATGACCACAGGTTTTAGCTTCGCACTGATGGGCTCGCTTTAGAACATTTTCCATAACATCTTTCAAAATTTGTGGCTGTAGCGTTCGAATTTCTGCAACAATGTTTGCCTTGAGTTCAAATATTGTCTCTCGGTTGTTCACATACACTCGCTCCTTCAAATAACCCCAAAGAAAATAGTAGGGTGCTGTCAAATGTTGCGATCGAGCTGGCCAAATAACTTTCTGGAAATTGTTCGCTCTCCAAAAATTTTACTTAAAAGTGCCATTGTATCTCGGGCAGTGGCTCCGTCCTGCTGAAACCACATACCAGGTCTGTTTTCAGGACCAGGACGTAAAAAATGCTCTATCATCATCAACCGATACCGCTATTCATTTACGGTTACAGCACTTCCATCTTCATTCTCGAAAAAGTAAGGCCCAATGATATTTTCAGATGTGATCCCACACCATATTGTACACCTAATGGGGTGAAATTGACGTTGATGAATGGCTCTTGGATTTTCAGAACCCCAGAACCTACAGTTTTGCTTATTAACAAAGTCATTCAAATGAAAATGAGCTGCATCACTCATAATCAAATTTAAAATAATTGATCTCTGATTTAAATAATAAAATTCTATTATTCTGGTTCTTTGTTCAGTTGTGAATCTCTCCATTATTTATTCTCCAAGTGTTATTTATATAATCTGAAAAAAAAAATATAAACGAAAAAGTTATTAAATTTTTAAACCCCATGGTAACTTTTGGCCCACCCTGTATTAATAGCTATGTAGGGGAAAATGTACTCATAATATTTCATAATTATCAGGCAGCCGTGATGTGAACATCTTCGTTTATTTTAATGGTACTGTGTGTTTTATAAAAAATTTTGGAATTTCCTTAATACATCGTGTATAATTAAAACATTTCAGCATTTGTTTACCAAAAATATTAATTTTCACTTTAATACACAAAATTCTCTTCTCGTATCTATATATGTACATATGTGTGCGTTTTTTGACACTTGATATCATAATATTGTTTTCTAAATACATATTATGAAAACAAGATTATAATATCTGATATAATATTAATATAATACTAATATTGCAGTCCACACGTAATATGATTCTCTCTGCTATGAAATTTGACATTTGCTGATAGAAATATATTTGATATTATATCAGGTATAGACGCTATGTTAGATGTTTGCGATGCTTCAGTCTACACTGTAAATGCTTTTACGAACGTACCCTACGCCTAATTGAGCAATTAATTAGAAAAATCTGAAATCGCGGAAATTTTAGATAGGGGGTGGGGCTAGCCCATATAAGTTAAAATTTGCGCTAGTGAGCTGAAATTTGATACACAAGTATCAATCTGAAATCTGCCAATTTTAGTCATGGGGCTACGCCCAAGAGCTCAGAACTTAAAATTGTAAGCGATTTTATTGAAATTTGGCATACATGTTGCATTAGCGCAAAGCTATAGATTTTCGTTTAAAAAAGTGGGCCTTAACACGCACATAAAATTTAAGCCACATACATATATACTTCATGTTCTTCGGCTCAGCCCATTTAAATAAACTATTTATGTAGGTATTATTATCCGTTTCCAACGAAACTTGACACGAGTGATAAGCACAGGCCAAAAAATCTTGAGTTTGAAGAAGTGGGCATAATTACGCCCATAAAATTGAAAAGTTGCGCTGAGCTGAAATTTGATACAAAATAGACCTAAGAGAGCAAATAACTAGAAAAATCTGGAAATTTTAGGCAATGAGGCTCAGAATTAAAAAAGCAAATCTAAGGCGTTTAACGAAAGCGATTTTATTGAAATTCAGCATACATGTTGTTCTTATGTTGCGATAAGCATTGGCCAAAAAATCTTGAGTTTGAGTTTGTGGGCGGGATTCCGCCCCTAAAAATTATACATTAAAAGGTGCGCTAATGACTTGAAATTTAATATTTAAGTAGATCGTTCTGGGAAACCAACTAAAAAGATCTGAAAATCCACAAATTTCAGCCAGAGCGCGGGTCTACTCCCATAAAAATTAAATATTCGAATTTTGCTATCGAACTGAAATTGATACAAAGTATATCTAGGTAATAAACCAATTAGAAAAATCTGAAAACCCAAACATTTTTACCAGGGTGAGCGGGACCCGCTTTTAATTTAAGCCATTTTATATTTTAAGCAGTTTTGCTAAAAATTGGGCATAATCACGACCATAAAATGGTAGACATGTGTTTCATCTTTTTCGGCTTAGCAAATTTAAATCTATTATTTACGTATTTCGTATAAGCCATATACCACGAAAATTAGCTTGAATGATAAGGGCTGCTCATAATAAAATATTTGAGCGAGCTAATGGAAAAGGGGCTACGCCCTTAGTGATTTAAGATCACTGAGAAACATCTAAGAACACGGAAGTTTCAATCAAGGGTGGGAAAGAGCATTTCAAACTAAAAATTAAAATAGATTTTATTTAAAGTTTTCATGCATATTGTACTTATCCAAAGTAACAATTACCTGTTTTGAAAAGTGGCCGTGACTACAAGTTTCGGCGAATATTGTCAAAACACCCTAGGGCTCCTGGGAATATTAAAATACTGGATGGCTCATAGACGGAATCCAGCTCTGAGACACTTTCTACTCTGATGTACACTCAATCTCTTGGCTGTAGGGAAGTAAGAGAAAAGGCTATGATTTATTAATTTTAACTACTTGTCGGAACCAGAATTAGGAGGAGCAGTGGATGACATAGTGACGTTTGGAGAAAGCAACATGGGCAATAAATACATGTGGACAGTATAAATCACCGGTCCCATGTTGTAGAATGTCCCAGAGCGCGTACTACTGCCTCTGGTGGATGTCTGTAAGATATGCTTAAGCAGGAGATTTATACCGAAAGGCTAAAGAGAGGTTAGAGTCATTTTCATACTCAAAGCGTGTAGGACAAGCCAATCAAAGCCGAAGGATTTCAGTCCAATCAGGTTTTCGTCGTTTCTTTTGAAAACATTATAACGACTGATTGAACTGCATCTAAGGAACAAAATTGATACCCGCGTCATTAGTGGCGCTCAGCATGCCTATCGAAAAGAAAGGTATGTTGAGAGTGAAGTGGTCGGTGTTATAGAGAGAAGACTGCAGCACACTGGCTGCATTCTCATACATTGAGGGAGTCCTTAACAACATAAGCAAAGAGGCTAGTAGGGAGTCGCTGGAGACACTTACGGTTCACAACTTTCTAGTGGAGTGGATAGTATCATACTTAATAGCAGAATCATCAACTCGAGTATAGGAAGGGAAACACTGAAGAGATTAGTAACAAGACGTACACCACAGGAAGAAGTTTTATCACCTCTTTTGTGGTTGTTGGCAATGAACGCAATTCTTATGCGTTTTGACAGGAGTGGACGGAAGATGGTTGCATATGCGGATGACGTGGTCTTACTGGTAACGGGAAAGTTTCTTCCCACTATCAGTGAAGTCATGCAGTCGGCGTTGGCCGATATATCCTCCTGGGCAGTAAATGGCTGGGAGTCAACACAGAGAAAACCGTGCTAGTCCTCTTTACCAGTAGATACAAAGTAGAAAGCTTTGTACTGCCTATGGGAAGGGTGGGGCTGAGACTAGCAGAGGGAGAGAAATACATGGGTGTTTTCCTAGATAGTAAGCTTTCTTAGAAAAGGAACACGCAGGAAAGGCTAAAGAAAGGGCTCAATGCCTACTACGAATACATCAACTTCATAGGAAGGAACTGGGGCCTACAACCGAAGATAGTAAACTGGATTTACACATCGGTTGTCAGGCCGTTTATTTCCTACTGTTGTGTGGTATGGTGGGAGGCACTGAGGAAGAAAAGTCACAGGAGATTAATAGCTAAGGTTCAGAGATGTGCCTCGATGGGCATCAGAGGTGCTCAGAGGAGCACACCTTGGGCTGCCTTAGACGACTTGAAGTCTCCTTAGACTCGTAGAAACAGGTTTCGTGAGGACAGGAATAACAGATCACACATCAGGGATCCGTAACCCCTGGGTTTACGGACTGTAAGGTCGCCGAGCTCTATTTTAGTACAACACTCTCACTGGTAATTCCGGATAGGGACTATTGGGTCAAATCCAATAAGCTATATGATGGTAGTGCAGTCTTTAGAGACGGATCAAAAATGTGGAAGGCACAGAGCTGGTGTCTATACAAACATTCGTAGTTCTTTTAGACTGCCGAATGAATGCAACGTTTTCCAGGCTAAGATCTTGGCGATCGTCAGGGCCACGAAGCTGGTGGCCAGGAATGTAGCTGAAGGTGAGAAGGTAACCTTCTACGTCAACAGCCAGGCAGTGCTAAAAGCTTTGAAGGGACACAATATCAAATTAAAACTTGTTAGTGACAGTAGGAAAGCCTTCAACTTGCTTATGGATAAATATAGTGTCAGACTATGTTGGGTTCCTGGACACAGCAGTGTTGAAGGATTAGATGAGGGATTGATGGACAGATTGTTGATAGATCACTGCTCGGTCAGAGCAAGAACCAGCATTTAGGCAACTAGCACTCCAGATTTTTGTAGGATGTGCCAGAATGAAGAGGAACCAAAAACCATTGAACATATTATCTGTCACTGCCCAAAGCTGCAACTTCATAGGCTTAGATGGCTGAGCAGGCGTTTTCATGAAAGCATTACTGATACCGGGAAGTGTAAACTAGAGGACTTCATCATGGGAATAGAGGATCAATGAAGGATAGGGTCACTTCTGACAAAAAAAAGGGGAGGGGGTAAATATTACCTGGTCAACAGAAGGGAATCACAATGGACCCGATTGGGTCTCCGAGTGGAGGTGCGGTATAGCACCACCCTTCCTAACCTACACCTATAAGTCTTAGCTTTCTCTTCTGTGTACTTCGGCTTAGCAATTTTTCGACTATTACTTATGTATTTCTTATAAGCCTTTTCATACGAAACTTTACATGAACCATAAGCACTAGCCATAGCATAATCATGATAGGGGCCAGTCCCATAAAAATTTAACGCAATATTGTAGTGTAGAGAGTTGACATTTTTAACCGACTTCAAAAAAAGAAGGAGGTTAACAATTCGTCTCTTTTTTTTTTTAGGTGTGTAGGTTCATAGCTCGGTGCATTTTAGACCGATGGTAAAAGTTTTTTTGTTGTATGAGAGGGTATAGCTTCCCATTGGTTTCATTTGAAAAAAGTGAACGGCGTCACGCCCACAATTTTTAAAATTTGATTTTGTGATCTTCTACTCATTTGATTGCTGCAAAACCTAGCAAACATCTTTGGTTCTTGTAATTACAAAATTTTTAAGTTGAAAAAATGGGCGGGGCTACGCCCATTAAAATGTATTATAACATTACACGTGGTTCTACTTAACCGATTTTTACGAAACTTAGCACACACCTTGAGCTCTAAAATAGACACAATCTTCTTTAAAAAAATTAAAATTTTATATTATATTTCACAGGGTTCTATTTCACCAATTTTTACGAAACTTGGCACACACCCTAAGCTATAATAAAGGCACAAAATTGAGTTCAAAAAAGTGGGCGGGGCACGCCTATTAAATTTTAGTATAATATTTCATGTGCTTGTACTTAACCAATATTTACGAAACTTGGCACACACCTTGAACTCTTAAAAATACACAATTTTGTTAAAAAAAGAGGCGTAGCCACGCCCCATACAATTTAATACTATATTTCACGTGTTTTTACTTAATCGATTTTTACGAAACTGCACCATATTTCTAAATAAAAAAAGATACTTACAAATAAAACTTTTGAATTGACCAGAGCTCAAAAGTATACACTAAAAAGGTAAAAATAAAACTTTTAAAAAAAAATTAAACCGACTTCAAAAATAAGCACTAAAAAGCTACAAATAATATAGATCTAGTTAAATAGAAGATTTTTATATATGTTACCTACAGTGCCGTTTGAAGTTGGTGCCAGTAATACTGGTACTAAACACATAGGAACATGCCCGGTAAAAAAAAACTGCACCAACTTCACACGGCACTGTAGGTAACATATATAAAAATCTTTTATTTAACTAGATCTATATTATTTGTAGCTTTTTAGTGCTTATTTTTAAAGTCGGTTTAATTTTTTTTTCAAAGTTTTATTTAGACAAATAGTCCTAATTGAGTTACCAACAAGAAAATCGGCAAAATCCAAAAATTAAAACAAAAGATCCTTTAGTGAAACCTTGTACTTACGCAAGGCGCAGCTATTATGAATAGAAATATAACAGACTAAAAATTTTATGTTTGAAAAGTTTTATTAAAGAAAACTTTTAAAAAGACAGTCCTAACAAAATTTCGGTCATGAAAAGTAGTGAGATAAATTTGTTTACAAAGTTCTTTTTTGGCACAATATGCTATGGATTGTAAAATTGTAATCGTGTCATATCAATTCTAGGCAATTAAGCGAGAACTTTAGTGTGTCGACTTTTTGATGTTAAAGCAGAGTTTTAAATGATTAAGTCGGTTCCTACAAATACAAATGCTTACTGTTTAATACTCTATCACCGCTTGTTGGAGTGTATACCACTAACAGTAATTGTTAAAAAAAATTATTTAAACAGTTTATAGCACGGTTGGCAAACGGTATCGTAAAAATACCGATACCGATTCAAATGCCGCTAAAATACCGGTATCGTTACCGATACCGATTCAAATGCCGCTAAAATACCGGTATCGTTACCGATACCGAAATCCATTTCGGTTAGAAAATGCCGGTATCCAGAATACCGTTTACGTCTATACCGGTACGTACCGGTATACCGATACCCGCCAAAAATATAGGCCCCTATGATTTACAACTAAATTGATAGTTGAGTTGCAGTTGCCAAAGTTTTATTATGTATTACAACTCTTCATCATGAGACAATTGCTTTTTATCAGTTGTATTTCGATTATGATATTCGTTTTGCTTTATTATTCCAGACGCCAACCAATCCCATTTGTCAACCAATATTATTGCCATGTTCATAAAACATAGAATCTCAAGAAAAAATAGCAAGGCCATAACTAAAAATATTTCAAATGTTTTGTAATGGATACTATGGTTTCAAAAAACATAGCATACATAAGAACCTTTGGTTTTTGAGGAATGTTTCGAAGACAACTAAAATTAGTTGTAATTCAGAATACCAAAAAACAGTTAACAGTTGTCTTAAAGTTAAGTTGTTTCAATTTCAATACAACTTAGTTGAACTGTAAACCGTAATATGGACAAAAATTCTAAAAATATATTTCAATTAACTTTCTTTCACTTCACCGTAATAAATAAGGTCGGTAGAGAAAAAGCTTCTAAACTTTTATATTTGAAGTTAAAGATTTCTCTCTGGAGGTGAAGAAAAGTACTTGCTTTAACTTTTTTAATGTTAATTGTACAAGAAGATTGTTTTAAATGAGACATTTTTAGATTTAATTGAACTGTAGTGAATTTTAATCAGAAATAATTTCTTAATCAGGCTTGAGTTCAGTAATTTCAATTCTTATTGAATGAAATATTTTTATTAATTAATGTGAGTATCTAAAGAAGAGAAGAAAAATTAAACTAGACTTTATTAGCTGGGGGAAATACCGCCATTTTTCTGTGCAGCCACGCACTTCATCAGCACCCATGTCTATCTACTGGGGTAGAGATTATTATTAACATCAGCTATTTAACATAAATTTCTATGAAATGGAATATGAGAATTGATTGTGTATACAATTATTGATTTACCTTTGGCAAACACATTTGTAAGTATCACTATTCATTTTCTGTTTTTCCATTTTCTATTTAGGTTAGCACGTAGTTATATCACTCTACCTATGTATGTTTAACTATTCTTACTTATCTTTTACGATCATCACATTAATTATTTTTACTTATTCGATGCACCATCGATACATACATATAAGTATTATTGTAGTGGCTTTATGTTACTTTGTTTTTGCTTTCTACAGTTGACTTCGCTTTTCAGCATTCTGAAGCAATTAAATCTAAAAATGTCTCATTTAATTCATCATGGGCACGTGACAAAAATATGTTGACTTAGCGATCACTGTTTACTTGGCTATCACTGCTTCAGAATGCTGAAAAGCGAAGTCAACTGTAGAAAGCAAAAACAAAGTAACATAAAGCCACTACAATAATACTTATAAGTATGTATCGATGGTGCATCGAATAAGTAAAAATAATTAATGTGATGATCGTAAAAGATAAGTAAGAATATTTAAACATACATAGGTAGAGTGATATAACTTCGTGCTAACCTAAATAGAAAATGGAAAAACAGAAAATGAATAGTGATACTTACAAATGTGTTTGCCAAAGGTAAATCAATAATTGTATACACAATCAATTCTCATATTCCATTTCATAGAAATTTATGTTAAATAGCTGATGTTAATAATAATCTCTACCCCAGTAGATAGACATGGGTGCTATGAAGTGCGTGGCTGCACAGAAAAATGTCGGTATTTCCCCCAGCTAATAAAGTCTAGTTTAATTTTTCTTCTCTTCTTTAGATACTCACATTAATTAATAAAAATATTTCATTCAATAAGAATTGAAATTACTGAACTCAAGCCTGATTAAGAAATTATTTCTGATTATAAGATTGTTTTCTTTGTTTTTAAGTCGGACGAATATTCTGACATCACAAAGTACATACATGTATAATTTATCCTTATAGACAAAACTTTTATTTTTACTAATTTCTTTAATTTACCAAAATGTATACGCTTGAATTGCAGTTTCCTTGTTTTACTTTTTTAATAAATTATTTTTTAATAAAATTATAAAAACATAGAGAAACAAATAAGTTTATATGCTTTTATATATATGTATGTTAATGTAAAAATACTCCCTTTTTGAAATAATTTATTAAAAAAAAGATTTTTTGCTATGTCCACTGCCTGAAATAATAAATTTTTCAGTAATATCCGTATACCGGTATTATAAACTTGGTAACGGTATGTACCGGTAATACTGATACCGAAATAAAAAAAATACCAATACCGTTACCGATACCGAAATTTAAAAAATAATTGTACCGGTATCAATACCGATACCGTTATTTGTTTCGGTTTGCAGCCTTGGTTTATAGTAATACGAGTACTTACTCATACACACAGACATGTGTAAATATGGATGACCATTCACAAGTAAAATATAAGAAAAAACGTTTGTTGTTCTTTAGTTTTCTTGATATACTGACTTTATTTACAAGAAATTATTCTTAAGTACTAATAATGAGAATCTTAGAACTAAACTAGAATTATCTTATTTTACATAACTTTCTTTGTTTGACATTAATTACAATTTCTTTGTTAAGCGGCTTATCATTAAAGTTCTAACCTTGAAAATAATTTTTATCTTATATATGGTACATATGAATGTACAATGTACATGAGGTTAAAGGTTGTTTATGGTATATAGGGTGTATATCGCTTATCTCTAAGTATGTATATGAAGTTAAATATTGTTTATATAAATAAAAAATGAAGAAGCTATCAAGCATACATACATACATATAATATATGTTATAACAATTTTACTTAGAATTAGTTTTCTTATTAAATATTTTAAGACTATACAACGTTCGCTATTATATTATTGTATTAAAATATATACATCATGGTTTTAACATACACTGCATTATTTAATATTTTAATAATAAAAAAAATCTTTTTCGAATGCATTAACAGCTCTGGCTCTATACTGCGTATTTAAGTCATTATAAGATTTAAAGCATTTTATTTTCGAATTTAAGAATGCGGCAAACTCTCTACAAAACTAAACTATTATTCAAACATTATTAGAAATATCTGCTACTAATTTTTCATGGTTACTTCCACCAAAATGGTAAAGGAATGTGGCTCACATTTTTTGCTATATTTGGTAAGACCACCTCGAATACCACGCTTAATAATATTATACAATTATAGATGCGTTAGAAGCTCTAATTAAATTTTTGTATATTTTAACATAGCATCCCATGGTATTGTGTAGAAATAACATGATTCAAGGTTGTGTACTCGTTTGCTAACTTTTCGAAAGTTTTCAGGTAAATTCTTGAAATTTGCAAAAACGCTAAGACTAAAAACGGCTTTTAACGTTAAAACCATAAACAGCTGATTTTGCATTCACACTGCCAGTTTGCTAAATTCAGGTTTTAACTCACAGACTGTCTAATAACTTTGCTCAAAATAAAATAAATCTCCTGCAGAAATGCGTGTGTTTGTTGTTGTATTTTTTATAACACTTATTTGACAAACTGTACAACTGTTTTTGTTTGTATGAAAAACTAAGAAACTTTACAATGCGCTCTAAAATGGAAATTATTTTATATTTTGTAAATTAATATTTTAAAATTATGGAACTAGTAATACAAAGTGAAGAAGTGCTTGGAAACAAAGTTATTGTATATAAAAAATGCACAAATAAATCGCAAAATACAACTTTTTTAGTGGTAGATCGATATGTCATATCGTTTATTTTCACTTTCCTGCGGTCAATGAAAATTTTTTTGTTGTTTTCCTTCTAAAGAACTTAAAGACGCATCGCGTAGCGAAAATATTTATTTTTTTTATTTTAAAATAACAAGTTTCTTTAATTGACCATCCTGCCAGGAGTAATATAGATTGTATTACTCAGCAGGCGGTCCATCGAAAACCTTGTCGCAGCAAGGACATGAAAAATATAAAAAATTCTTCATATAAATAAAAAATAAATAAAGAATCATCATAGCAGGAGATATAAAAAATCCATATTAAACATTTTTTTATCCAGTAAAATTAAAAGTGAAAAAAACCCCAAATAGTGAAGTTGTGTATAAATATCAAAAAAGAAAAGAAGCTCTACATTTGATGAAATACGTCCTTTAAAAGAAGAAACAACTATGGCAAATAGTAGAAATTTAAATTCTCACACAGCAAATAGCGGCATTACAAGCCATGATGCAGACAATGGTGCAGGAACATACATCAGAAGTTAATGCACTAAATCACCAAATAAAGCAGGTAAGAGTAAACCTCGACCAACACCAATGGAAGCAGTATCAACAAGAATTACAAACCCCAATGAAGTTAAATAAGAAGTTTTCAAGTGACAATATACAGAGTATGGAGAGAAGATACATTACTTATGATGGATAGTATAGAGCCACCCAAAGGCACAATTATTTATTCCCAAGCGTTACAAATAGTCAAAACAAAAAAACAAGGAGCAGCAGCGCAGGTCTTGGCAAATCATGGTACCATCTTCAAATTTGGTGCCATCAGAAATAGACTCGACTTCACTTATTCAGATACACGTCCCCTATACGTTTTATAGGAAAAAAATAAAAAGGTGGCATCAGGGGAGAAACACCCTAGAAGAATTCGACTATGAAATAAATAAAAACCTAAGTCTGATAATTTTAAAAATATCGATGTTCGGACATGGACAAGAAGCCGTAAATGCGATGACAAACCAAGCCAAACAAGACGCGGTCGAGGTTTTTATAACGGGAGTTAACAACACGTTCGTAGAAACCACGTTATGTGCAAATACTCCAGAGGATTTAGGGCGCGAATATACTACTGCACGTACCATTGAGGATAACAGTAGACACCAAAAAGGTAAACATGCATGTGCAAGGCACATCGTAGTAAATGTGTTACTATGTTTTATTACTTTATCGATTTACATGGAAATTTAAAAAAATTCTTACCCACAAAGGACAATTTAAAAACAGGATATAGAAATTTCCAAAACAAAATAAAACATCTGTTTGTATGGAAAAACTATTAAGAAACACAAGCGCATACCTGCTTTTCTTACACATACCGCTATAGGCTGGAGCGTTAGTTAAAACTACTTTTTATTTGTTCTGAGAAAAAGAGTATGCGAAAAAAACTCATTATAAAAATATCTTTCTATGAAGGAGAAGCAAATCTAATTCTATTTCATTGTTTAAACATAACAATTTACAAGATCATAAATGTAGATGATTGGAAAATAGAGGATTTTCCAATCAAAGATAATTTTCTATAGATGAATGTATGCCTGTATTGTGTTCAGAAAAATATAAAATAAAATATTTTTGCAAACAAAATTCTAGTCTTGCATCATTCAAAAAAACTAAAACAATATTTAAGAACTGTGAAATTATATGAATATTATTTTTGGAGTGATAAGTGTATTTATTAATTAAAATAAATAAATTTCTTTAAAATTAATAACGAAACAAAGAAGACTGTCATAAATTTTAAATTAAATAAAAATTATTTTAGCAGTGATAAGTTCAATTCCCGAAAACTTTAAAATACATAAAAAAATGGAAAGCTTATATAGTTGTATTGAATGTGGAAAATTTTTCACTAATCAAAAAAATTTATTTGAACATGGAAAAACCCATGATGCTGGATCATCGAAACATGTAGCAGAACTCCCTTTTCCTCAAAACGCTGTCAAAAGAATACATAGCGCATTCAAATCTAGAATACAAACATTACTATTTGAAAACAATGATGAAGGATGTCTCGTTCCTGAAGAATTTTTGAATAAGGCTTGGTTAGCTTCAAAGCCGGAAATTAATTTGAGGTTGAATGTATATAAAGCTATGAAAATTAATATGGAGCTATCGGAATTATACGTCAAGCTCTCTACAGAAGATATGGAGGTGAAGACATTCCAAACAAAAATGCAACAAATTTCCAACGAGAATGATTTTAATGAAGTTTTCCCTCTTAAAATAAAAGCAATTATTAATAAAACGTTGATTCAAATTGTCAAATTGGAAACGAACCTTAACAAATATCAGCCATTGAAGGGTTCAACATTTATTCCGCTACCGCAAAAGCTAAGCGCGAGAAAAGTTTGCATTAATGTCCAAAATAATGATTCATTTTGTTTTTAAGGGCTGTAGTTTCAGCAATATATAATTTAAATAGAGATGGTCGGTCATCGTATATCATCGCATGCCAGCAACATAAATTCAACAAAAATAGCTACAACTGGCGGAATGCTAAACTTTAAGGGCTTATGCTTCCCTCTACAAATAAGAGATGTTGAGCTTTTTGGAAAGCTCAATGAGTGGGTGAGCATAAATGTGTTCGGATACGACGAAGAGAAGAATGTTGTCATTGGGCCTTACTACAAGACAAAAGAAGTAAAATTAGTCCAAACAAATCTTCTCTTTCTACAAAAAGAAACTAACTATGGCACTACATCCCATTATGTGTGGATAAAAAATATTTCAAGCTAATGTAAAATTTAATAACTTTTTGTTAAAACTTTCATCTTATTATTTTTCATTAATATTTTTATTTAGTCAAACCACAAAATTCAAGGGGAGACACTATTTGTGTAACTATTGTTTGCAACATTTTACAAAGGAAGAAACTCTGAAGAAGCACTCACCAGAATGCGGAAAACGAGTTGTATATCTCCCAAATACAGATAAGTCATATTTAGAATCAATAGATAAACCATTTTTTATTTATGCAAATTCTGAGTGCATATTTAAAAATATTGAGACATGTATTCCGAATCCAAATAAATCATCAAGAACGTTGATAAACAAACATAGACCTTATGCTTTCTCATACTATTTAAAATGTAGCTTTAATAAAAGTTTAGATAAGTTTAAGTTATTTAAGGGTGTAGATTCTCCCAAAGCATTTTTATCTGAACTTCTTACGAACTTCTTATTCTTATATAAAAATTATTTAAAACATATAAAACCAATGATCCCCTTGAATGAAGACGAAGAATTACACTTTAGGAAGTCCACTATTTGTCATATTTGCTTAAACCCAATTGTTAATGAAGTTAAAGTTGAAGACAATTGTCATTTCAGTGGGAAATATAGAGGGCCTGCTCATAGTTCATAATCTTTCTTCTTATGATTCTCATTTATTTATAAAAGAACTTAATCATGTTTATGATGGTCCAATAAATATGATCCCACTAAATAAAGAGTTGTATGTATCCATTTCGAAAATCATCAGTGTAGATAATAACAATATAGAAATCAGATTTTTAGACTCATATATATTTATGCAAACAATTTATGCAGAAATAATTTTACTACTATAAAATCAAAATTTAATAATGAAAAGCAGTTTTCTTTGCTAACGAGGAAAGGAGTTTTTCCATATAATTATTTAAATTCAGTTGACAACCTTAGAGAACCCAATTTACCCAAGAGGGCAGTGTTCCCAGTTTAGGGGATTTGTCCCCAAATTAGGGATGTGTGGTTAGTAAAGTGAAGTGAGATGCGGTTATTTATTGATTTATATTACTAACGAAACACATGCGTATGCATGCTTTTTACATATCGCAACATGTAGATATATTTGGTTTATATCTAATTTTTATTTTCATTTTTCATTTTAAGAAGACGGATAGGACATTTAAAAATTTAATGAAAGGTAAACATGCATTTGCAAGACACATCGTAGTAAATGTGTTACTATGTTTTATTACGTTTATTACAATTTAAAAATAGGATATGGAAATTTCCAAAACAAAATAAAACATTTGTTTGTATGGAAAAAATATTAAGAAACACAAGCGCATACTTGCTTTTCTTACACATACCGCTATACGCGGGTGCATTAGTTAAATCTACTTTTAATTTGTTCTGAGAAAAAGGGTCATTACAAAAATATCTTTCTATGAAGGACAAGCAAATCATTCTATTTCATTGTCTAAACTTAACAATTTACAAGGTCATAAATGTAGATGAATATGAGGATTTTCCAATCAAAGATAATTTTCTATAGATGAATGTATGCCTGTATTGTGTTCAGAAAAAGTATAAAAAAAAATATTTTTGCAAACAAAATTCTAGTCTTGCAACATCATTCAAAAATCTAAAACAACACTTCAAAATGAATAATAACAATTTATATTGTGATATATGTATGTGAAATAATAACTTTTTCGAATACTTCAAACAAGAAACGCCATTATTTTAAGCAACATGGCATAAAATTAAAAACCAAAAAATATTGGGATACTCCTTTATATAGGAGAATAATTAAGAAAAATAAGGAGATTAGAGAATCTGAACCATCAACGTCAACATCTATCGAAGCGACAACACCAAATACACTTATAGCTACTAAAGCTGCATCATCAACATCATCATATACTATAGAAGCCGCAATATCAGCTACTAAAGCCGCATCATCAACATCATCATCTACTATAGAAGCCGCAATATCAACATCAAATATATCATCAATTACAGAAGCATCAAAACCAACAACAGACGAGAGGTATCATCATCTCTTAGAAGGCGATGAAGATGTATTTTTAAGCATCAAAGAGCCCATAAATATTAGGGAGGTAATAGTTTTACCACCGTTGGATATAACATCATATTTATTGCTACATGATGGGCAGGATGATATACTTTTAGATGTTTTAAGAAGGGTTGAAAATACGGGTTAAGAGAATCTTGTAAAATATTTTTCTTTTTTTTTATTATGAAATAAATGAACATGTTTTTTTTCTTTTAAATAAATATTTTTAATATCTAAACTTTTTGAAAATATTTATAATTATTAGTCTTTTAAACTAAATAAAAAAAATAAAATTATACCAGTTTTCTAATTTCGTTTGTTAGTGGAATATATTCAAATATTTTATCATGAATAATTAAACAATACGCAGATGTATTAGGTAATATATTTTTTAAAGTCTTCAGTTCAATTCTAATATCGATTGGTCCAGTTTTGAATAATTCATTTCGATGTGTAACATCCAAGACAGCTATTGGCGCCATAGTTTTGAAGTTTTCTGGTGTTAATAATAGTTAGTTGTTGCGTGAATATCAAAACGATTTCTATCAAACTTAATATTTAGATCATCATAAGGATATGTATCGGAGTTAAGATGTACTTTTACATCACTTAAATCGCAATGTTGGAACGTGTTGCCATTATTTCGAAGACCTAACAATAGGAAGCGTTTGAAGCTTTCTATGTTTATTATTTTTATAATTTTGTATTTTTAATTTTTTGCAAAAATTTTATGAGTTTTCAAATTCGCTTTTGGCTGATGGTGATTGAATAAATGTTAAATCATTGGATAGATCACTTTTGTTGTATATTATAATTTTTTCATAGGCTTTAAATGCAATCGTATTGTTATTTTTTCACCACGAAAGCTTATTAAGTTTCCGTCTTGGTCAACAACTTTCAAAATTAGATTATTTATTGTTCTTGAATTTACAGGTAAATATATTACAGTGATTTTAGTCTCCGTTATTTTATATCCAGGACTAACGTTAAGCAAAAACTGATGTAAGATATGTGTAGACATGTTGTTTATATACGAACCACATACAATATTACATTCAATGATTACTGTGTTAATTTTGGTTATATCTATCGTTTTACCGGAGTAATGTTCTATTCCAGGTGGTAGTATTTTTCTACTTTTGAGGATGTTTTATTAAAATAAATTGAATCAGAAGTGATTTTTATACATGTTTGTAGTGTATTATAATTTGCTCGTATATCAAGAGAACCGTTTGGATTCATATCATGATATTTTATTTTTAGTAGTTCAGCTATATCAGTTAATTCATACGACCCAACTGGAACTTCTATTTCATGATTTCCAATATGAAATAAATTGTTTTCAACATTTGGTATTGAATGATATGTATCAAAACTTATTAAGCCGCAAACATAATTTTCATTTAGTTCAATTGGCGGAAAATAGTTTGCAACAAGATGCGAAGAGTCTCCGTTTAAAGTTAATGTAATTGACATGTTAGTGATTCATGAATGATTAAATTAATTATTAAATTTTCACAGTTTTTATTATTATTTTTATTATTTAACATAAATTTTGTTGCTTTTCCTTTTCAAAACCTTTTCAACCAAATAAGTTTCAGGAAATCTAGTTTTTATTAATTCAGACTCATAAAACCCTCCTTTAATTTCATGTCCTTGATAGCCTTTTAATATACATATATGTATTTGGATTAGGAATTTTTATAATTTTAACCGTAAATACTTCAGTAGTCCAATTTGGTGTATAACCTTATTCAAATATATGTTTATATTTACTTATTGTAACATTATCATTCACTTTGAACTTTGGTTTTGTAAATACTTTTAAATTGTTGTAAGCTGTATCAAATAAAAACTTTTCATTTGATGAATTTACTTCATTGGGCGACATTTTTATTGTTCTGTGGTAAGTATTATTATATTTCTCTACAGGATTCTTATATATGTTTAACCATTTATATGTTCCTTGATAACTAAACTCCTTCCACATCATTCCCTTAAGAGTTATGTTAAATCTTTCTATGATGGATGCTTTCAGATCACTATATGTTGAATAGTGGTTGATTTGATTCAATTGCATTAAGTGATGAAACTGATTATTGAAGAACTCATAACACACAATTAACTTTATGAATAACACAATTAACTTTATGAATAACGATGATCTAATAATCGAATTTAAAAACCAATGCAGCCCAACAGAGTCGTACCTATACATATGAATACAGAAGAATTGTACCAATGCGCAGAAATAATAAAACAAACATTTGTCGGAAATCATTTCATACACGCGCCAAAGAAATTGAAAGGTATAACAGATAGAAACGAACCACTTCACATAATAGAAGAATCTCACAATAGAGCCCATAGGAGCTTTAATAATACAACAAGGGAAATACTTGAAAAATATTATTTTCCAAGCATAAAAAAGATCCCAAGAAACTTAATAACCTCTGTTTTGCTTGTTTATTTAGACGTTATGAAAGAAATCCAACTAAATAACCACCTTGCGATTCAGACATACCAATACAACCAAGGGAATACATATGTACATGCAAGTTAGAAGATTTAGTATGTAACAAAGAAAATTAGAGATAATCATAAAATGTAATAAACTAATTAAAATAAAGATATGATCCTTTGAAGGTCAGACTAATATGACAAATAACATAATCATAAAATATAACAAACAAACTAATTAAAGATATGATCGTTTGAAGGTCAGACTCAAATTGATATTAACACGAAAATACGAAAGCCCTTTTCGCTGATAACATGGCTTGAGTATCCCTAGAGTATAGACAATACACATTTAAGTATTTTAAGTATTTTCATCCCTAAGATATACAGAACGAAAGTATAAATAAAAATGTAAATACTCATTTAATTATTTTAAGATATACAGAACGAAAGTATGAATAGAAATGTAAATACTTTCGTTCCTCATTTCATAAGTAAAGTCATTATAAGAAACATTAAATAAAGAACGTGTCAAGATACAGTGGTATCTTAGAATTATTATTTTTTTATATAAACTAAGAACAAACATTCTTAACTGGCGATCCTTCCAGGAGCAATATATATTTAATTGTTCCAGTATAATTAATCAAAAATGAAAAGAAATACATCTTTAAAAGCCAGCAATTTTGACAGAAACAGATCATTAAATTCAGAAGAAATGGCACAAATAAATGTTAATCAATTGATGCAGCAAATGGCAAGCCTACAAATATCCTTGCAAAACATACAACAAGAAAATATGGAACTAAGAAACAGACTGATTCAACAACGACCTGAAGCTCTGGAGCCAAGAGTAGCTTCATATGAAAATCCCGGTGAAATTAATCTGGAAATATTTAAATCGTTATCCACATTTGATGGAAAAACAAATAATTATCGACATTGGCGAGAAGATGCAATACGTTGAATGAATAGCATCAGCCGGCACGAAAATTCAAATAAATAACTGAGCCAGCAGCAGATATACTTCTGAATCATAACACGATTTTTGTGATCAACGGCCACTCTATGCCCTAAAGGACGAGTTATCCAAACTTACACAAGGCAAGTCATCATTATCCAAATTTCATGACCAGGTTAGTAAAGCCTTAACAGTGATCACTTCCAAAATATCGATGTCTGGGGATCCACCAGACACAATAAAATGCATGACAGCACACGCTATGGAGGACGCTGTGCGTACATTTAAAAACGTAATCAATAATGATTTTATTCGATCAACGCTCTATGGGAACCCAATCAAGATTTTGGAGGATGCCTATGCAGTTGCACAAACCATAGAGCACGACAACACCCATAAAATCTTACATTACAACAACATAAATCAAAGAGAAAACAGACATCAGAACACGAAACAACCCCAAAAGGAATATCATCAACATCATAGACGTCCATCATTCCGCCCATTTAATCAACACCAAAATAATTGGCAGAAACAAAACAATTTTGCGAAACCAGAACCAATGGACACATCCTCTGTCAACACGAGACAAATTCACCAAAATGACAAGGGATTCCACAGTCAACCCTGGAAAAGGATGAGTGACCAGAGTGAAAATTTCAACCAAAACGAAAAATGTCAACGCAATAACAGAATGGAAACAATCCAACCCAGAGATGACAACAGTAGCACCACAACGAAAAAAAAGTAGTAAGTCATAAGTTATAACCATAGTAAGCATTTAAACTAATTGACGGGCTGCTCTATATATATATGAAGGATGAAGACGATAAGAAATATAAAATCTTTATATATTGTGGAGCAACCCATTTATATATTGGAGCTAGAACAAGAACAAAACCAATTAGAATGATCACCATGCATGGTGAATCTATCTTAACTCATAAACAGAAAATAAAAATATTTAAGGAGGAACTAGATTTTCTTTGAATTGAAAGTAATGATGATTACGATTTGATGTTAGGAGGTGAAGGGCTAAAACAATTAAATGCAGTCATAGATATAGAAAAAAAAATTGTTCATTGTCCCAGAATCGTTACACAAAATCAATTACTCTATAGGAGATAAACAGTATGAAGAGGAAATAAAAAGATTAATGCAGGAAAATAATAAAATAGGTCATTTACCTTTTACGACAACAATAGAAGCAAGTATTAGGACAACTACGAAAGAGCCCATCTAGACATCCAGGTAATATGAATGATACTGAGTTCATCAATAAGGAAATAGAAAAATTATTAAGTGATGGCATAATTCAATGAAGCTACAGCCCATATAACTCACCTATGTTGACAGTACATAAAAAAGGTATAGACGAAAACGGTAAACCCAAAAGAAGAATGGTAATAGATTTCCGTAAATTAAACGAACACACAGTTACAGACAGGTATATCATTCCTGATGTAAACACAACTTTACAAAATCTAGGGAAAGCTAAATTCTTTACAACATTAGATTTAGAATCTGGCTTTCACCAATTATGAATAAAGCGACCGAGAAAAAACAGCTTTTTGTGTTAATGGGGGAAAGTATGAATTCATACGAATGTCCTTTGGATTGAAGAATGCACCTTCAATTTTCCAACGGTGTGTAGATGACATACCAATTGAATTCATAGGTAAATTCGTGTATGTCTACATAGATGACGTTCTCATTTATTCATCTACAACAGAAGAACACATGCAACACATACACTTGGTAATTGACGCTCTGAATAAAGCAACATTAAAAATCTCCAATGAAAAATCAAAATTTTTTATGCAAGAGGTTGAGTATTTAGGACATATTATTAAGCATAATAAAATTTCAACATACCCGGAAAAGATAAAGGCAATTGAAAATGAAAACTTTGAAAGATCTTCGTACTTTTTTGGGATTAACAGGTTACTATAGACGTTTCGCGAAACCACTAACAATACATTTGAAAGGCGAGAACGCACATATTGAAAAAAAAAATAAAAGCAAGAATAAAGCAATTGAGTTAGACCAAACTCCCATAGAAGCAGTACAAAAGCTGAAAATCAAATTAAAAGAGCAAGTTGCATTATTTCAACCTGATTATAATAAATCATTTGAACTTACCACGGACGCTTCCAACATAGCTATTGGAGCTGTGCTAAGTCAGAACAAAAATCCAATGTATTTCCTGTCTCGTACACTAAGCACAACGGAACAAAATTATAGCACTAATGAAAAAGAACTTTTGGCCATAATTTGAGCCTTACAAAAACTAAGGAATTACATATACGGCATAGCCGACCTTACTGTTTTTACGCATCATCAGTCATTAACTTGTGATATTTCATAAAAGAGTCCCAACCCTAAGTTAAAACGCTGGAAAGCTATCATAGAATACAAACCAGGCACTGAAAATGTAGTAGCCCATGCATTGTCTCGTCAGAATATAAATGCATCCTCAATTGACACTGCACATTCAGCTGAAAGTTCAAGTAGTGATATCATCAAAGCATTTACCCAACCATTTAACTCGTATAGTATTCAAGTAGAATTAGTACCAACTAGAAACTTAGTGGAAACACGAACGCGAACTATTTTCTCTGGAAAATTCCGACCTTACTAACAATGACAACTTAATAACAGATTTAAAAAAAATTATACCTCCTAAAAGAATTATATCAACACACACAGATACTGAAAACATACATAAATATGGAAAAATTATCAAAGAAACATTTATTGGAACTAATTTTGTTTATACACCAATAAAACTTAGAGACGTATTAGATAAAAATGAACGGATAGAAGCTGCAAAATTCCAATAGTAGTAGGGAAATGGGGAATGGGATGAAGAAAATCATCTTTTTGGGATGATTTTTATTTTTTATGATTTTAGAGATGATGAAAAAAAATTTGGGATGATTTTTTTTTGTGTGAAATGCAAGTGCATAAGAAAATTTTTATTGCTGTTGAATAGAATTTTTTATTTTCATTGCACACTTGATGCGATGAAACATTTTAGGGATGACTTTTTGTTTAACGAGCCTTTATGTTTGTCTGTCGGTTTGTCTCTTTAATAATAGTTGTATCTATTTCTATCTCTTAAATCACTTGAAATCGTCAATAGAAACCTTTTTGTTTTTTATAATTATAAACACCGGCTTTAGTTTGAGATATCGGTTGCTTATCATTTTACAAATGCTGTTATCTGTACGTTTATAAATTTGCTTTTTTATTGCTGTTGGGTGGTAAGAAGAAAAAGGGAAAAGAATTGTATGTTTGTTTGTGACTCTTAAATGAATTTAATAGTTTCTGCACATATCTATACATAATTTTTTTTTTACATATGTATGTTTAAATGAATTTGAAGGTGTATGTATATTTGAGAACATTTGCATAAAATATAATTATTTGAAATAAATTATTTAAAACATAAGAGGAGGCATTTTCATTATTATGTAGAAATTAAGTAAGAGTAATTATGAAGGTATGAATAAAAATATTAAGAGATCAAAAGTTTAGTTTCAGAAAACAAAACTCTCCTGATTAAATTTTTTGTTTAATGTGTACCAAATAAAATGATATAAAAACGCTGCTTCTGAAATATTACTATTCATTAACTCACTGCAATCCCTTGGTAGCCAACTATGACATCGAAAAATATTACAAACATTGAGGTTGTTGAGGCTTTTAATAAAATTAAAGCAAAATCATATATATCTGTGAAGGAATAACAACCATCAAGGCCATATAAAGTGATAACGATGTTTCGTCATAAGACCAAATATGGAAATATAGTGATTGTAGTATCTTCCCAAATTCTACAATAGCTTAGATGACAAAGTAATTGAAGCGGCTGGGGATGAAAAATTTTCTTTAACAAAAAAACTAGAAAATTATTCATACACATTAGAATTGGCGGAGATACTTCCTGACGAAAACGAAAAAACTATTGAAGACAATCAAGGCTTCTACATTCCAAACTCGCAATCTTTTTTATTTGGGAAGGAGGCAAAATTCCAAAATTTTAAATTAAAATATGAGCAACTAACATTTGAAATAAAAGCCTTATTTTGTAAAACGCAATGTTGTCAAATTTCTTTAAATAAAATACTATTTTAATATCTGTTCAATAAAATTTCGTTTAATGTAAATATTTTGTGGAAACTGTATATAAGCCGCGAAAATTTTTAAAAAAATTTTTAGTCGATTTTTGCCTTTCCTAAGCAGGATGTCCACAAATCCAATTCGAAAATTTCTAAAGGACTTTGAAGGGCTTATTTTTAAGGAACATCTGCAACTTATTGAGAATTACTTGAATGACAAGAATCAAAAAAGGATACAAATTGCAAATTTAATACAAAAATATTATTTATTATCAAACAGATAAGTTTATTTAATTTAATTATTATTTTTCGAACTGTATTTGTTTCTATATTCTTATGAATTGAATAGGCTAAAGTTCGTAACGCTTTTTAAGCCAAATTACATGTGATAATTATTAATGAACAAATAACATCAAAGTTAGTTGTAAATATTCTGACAACAACACATAGTTGAACGGAACAGCCAGCCGTTTTCGAAGGCCACTAAACCTTCCTCATCAGCGTTCTTCTGTGTTTTGGTCCACTGTGTTGTTGTCAGAATATTTACAACTAACTTTGATGTTATTTGTTCATTAATAATTATCACATGTAATTTGGCTTAAAAAGCGTTACGAACTTTAGCCTATTCAATTCATAAGAATATAGAAACAAATACAGTTCGAAAAATAATAATTAAATTAACTAATTAATAGTCATTGGCTTGTGGCAAAAATTAAAAATAAAAATATACTTAATAGTAACAAACCAAAAAAGTTTGTCTTAAGTAGAACAAAAATAAGCAAATTAACAAACATGTGTATAGTTAGTAAGGAACAAAACGACAATGGTAAGACTGTTGTAATATATATAGAAGATGGTATATATATATAGATGGTAACTTGCGTATACATTACGAAACACATTAGCAAATTGAAATGCAATGAATCAAAACAATTCACATATTCCATTTGCAATAAAGTTACGTATATAAGGCAGACATCTACATCAACTGACACCACACACAGTGGACCAAAACACAGAAGAACGCTGATGAGGAAGGTTTAGTGGCCTTCGAAAACGGCTGGCTGTTCCGTTCAACTATGTGTTGTTGACAGAATATTTACAACTAACTTTGATGTTATTTGTTCATTAATAATTATCACATGTAATTTGGCTTAAAAAGCGTTACGAACTTTAGCCTATTCAATTCATAAGAATATAGATAAGTTTATTGTTAATTAAATATAATTATAAAATAAAAAACAAATATTATTGTAATTGAAGTTGTTTTATTTTATTATAAATAATTAAGATTATTAAATATATATATATATATATATATATATATATATATATATATATATATATATATATATTAAGAAAGAGATAGACTAATTTAATATTATCACTCAAGTATATGTTTACCTCTCTCTTATATGAGATTAATACATAATTTCAATTATATAATACGTAGCAAGATAGATATGTAGTTGGAAAGATAATATGTAAATCAGTGATGGGAAATGAGATTTGCATTTCGGTACCAAATAAAAATTTTTTAAGTACTTTTTTGATGTCGAGAGTACCAAAAATTATTATTATATTTTATTCAAATTTAATTAGCAAAAAATTATATAAAATACATTTACAAGGAAATAAAAAAGGAGTATCCAATTTTTTTTTTCGAAATCACGTTTTTAACGTTTTCTGGGAAATAACGCATCCTCCTTGAAGATCTTAGTACGTTAGAGTTCAAAATCAAGGACTTACGGCAACTTAAAAAAATATTTCTGCATGTGCATGCCTTAGTTTTTCTTCAGTTTTTGCTTCTTATGAAATACAAAAATTCGCGATCCGCCTTTCTTATATTAAGACATCGATACGTAAGGCCCTAACTAATTATTTTTTATAGATGTCGATGGAACATCTAATGTATCGGAAAAATTCAAAAATCTCGATTAAAAAAATTAATGACTTTGGGCCTTTCTATGTTAAGGTAACGATATGTAGGTGCAAATATTAAAGTTTTTAGTTAATTATTATTTAGTTTTTAGACTTCAATAAATCTTTGAACTGGATAAAACTTGATACTGTTGGAACATAAAGCATGTTCCTTTGTTTTATTTTCATGAGATTTTGGTAAGAGAAAATCTTTCGACATTTGCAGAGGAGTTAGGTATGGACATAATTTCGTAAACTACTCTCGATATATCGGGAAAAATGTTTTCATCTAATCTGGTTTTAGTTTTAGCCACTGCACAGTGGGAAATTTGGCAAAATGAATTGTAATAAATTTGGAACTACTAAACTACTGATTGCACGTTGTATAGTCCGTTATATTTTTGTAATGAAAAATTAACGATGTATATATAGTCCATTTAATTTTTTCTGAAGCTTCGACATCTTTAGAGGAGGACTTAGGCTTAATAACACATTTCTTGACACCCTTCTGGTTTAAGCCAGAAGTTCCAGACTTATTGCCATTTATTTTGCAAAAGACCCCACTCTGCACTGTAGATCAGAAGCTGCATATATTTTCTGTTGTTAATGGTTTCAGTTCTTCCATATTAGCTATGGGAAACATTTTAATTAAAAGTGGTGCAAATCTGTTGGTTTTATCTGATAAAAAATTTTTTTGTGGAAAACTTACTAAACCAAAATACACTTTTGCCCTTAGAACTTTTTAAAATTTTATTTAAACTGATTTAAAACATGAGTTGTATATATGTATGTATATGTAGATCAACTTCTGTGCCAATATCATTGAGTGAAATATGGTTTTCGTTTATATCTTTCACAATTAAGATTACAGTTTTCTAAAATATGTTTGCGAGCTAAGTTTTTTAAAAAAGAAATTTAATTCCTGGCAAAAATAAATGCATTTGTTGTAAGTTAACTGTGAGAGTATCAAATATGTTGGGGGAGTATTACGGTACTTTTTCATGTCTAATAGTATCAAAAAAAGTACGATCGTACCAACTTTCCCATCACTGATGTAAATATTAGTTTCTAACTTTCATATCTAATTATAAAGCATGAAAGAGATGCACTGACATTAACCTGAAATGATTGTGTGGTAGAAACCTGATTTGTGTATTTGAGCTGGGTTATAAAATTTCAAAATCTGAAGAGAACGAAGAAGGGGGTAGAAAGGAAAACATGTATCCTTTTCATATATCAAGAATATAATTATTTTACTCATATCAATTTTTAGATTGCTTGTATTAGTATTGGGGTATCTACGACTATGTTTAATATTGAAGTAGCTAAGACTATAAAAAGCAAATATTTAAAGGATGTTGCTTATTAATGAAAATGAATTCACTAAATTACAACTGTGAGCTCTGCTTAGAGCTCAAAAGGAAATTAATAAAATTTTCCAATGTTGCAAATAAAAAAAGACATTTCTTAAACAAGCATAACTTCGCATATTTTAAAGCGAGTTTCATCGCCGTCATATACATCAACATCAGCATCATCGTAGTCAATATCAACATCATCACCGTCATCATCAAAATCGAGATGATTCATTTTAAGTAAGGGGAGAATTACGAATTGGGACGGTTCATTTTAAGCAGGAGGAGAGTTAGAAGATTTAGTTTGTAACAAAGAAAATTAGAGATAATCATAAAATGTAATAAACTAATTAAAATAAAGATATGATCCTTTGAAGGACAGACTAATATGAAAAATAACATAATCACAAAATGTAATAAACTAATTAAAATAAAGATATGATCCTTTGAAGGTCAGACTAATATGAAAAATAACATAATCACAAAATCAGAAATAATTTCTTAATCAGGCTTGAGTTCAGTAATTTCAATTCTTATTGAATGAAATATTTTTATTAATTAATGTGAGTATCTAAAGAAGAGAAGAAAAATTAAACTAGACTTTATTAGCTGGGGGAAATACCGATATTTTTCTGTGCAGCCACGCACTTCATCAGCACCCATGCCTATCTACTGGGGTAGAGATTATTATTAACATCAGCTATTAAACTTAAATTTCTATGAAATGGAATATGAGAATTGATTGTGTATACAATTATTGATTTGCCTTTGGCAAACACATTTGTAAGTATCACTATTCATTTTCTGTTTTTCCATTTTCTATTTAGGTTAGCACGAAGTTATATCACTCTACCTATGTATGTTTAACTATTCTTACTTATCTTTTACGATCATCAGATTAATTATTTTTACTTACTCGATGCACCATCGGTACATACATATAAGTATTATTGTAGTGGCTTTATGTTATACACAATCAATTCTCATATTCCATTTCATAGAAATTTAAGTTTAATAGCTGATGTTAATAATAATCTCTACCCCAGTAGATAGACATGGGTGCTGATGAAGTGCGTGGCTGCACAGAAAAATATCGGTATTTCCCCCAGCTAATAAAGTCTAGTTTAATTTTTCTTCTCTTCTTTAGATACTCACATTAATTTATAAAAATATTTCATTCAATAAGAATTGAAATTACTGAACTCAAGCCTGATTAAGAAATTATTTCTGATTAAAATACACTACAGTTCAATTAAATCTAAAAATGCCTCATAATCACAAAATGTAATAAAAAAAGGTCAGATTAATATGAAAAATAACTTAATCACAAAATGTAATAAACTAATTAAAATAAAGATATGATCCTTTGAAGGTCAGACTAATATGAAAAATAACATAATCATAAAATGTAACAAAAAAACTAATTAAAGATATGATCGTTTGAAGGTCAGACTCAAAGCATGATATCAACACGAAAATACGAAACCTTTTTCGCTGATAACATGGCTTGAGTATCCCTAGAGTCTAGACCATACACATTTAAGTATTTTAAGTATTTTCATCCCTAAGATATACAGAACGAAAGTATAAATAAAAATGTAAATACTCATTTAACTATTTTAAGATATACAGAACGAAAGTATGAATAGAAATGTAAATACTTTCGTTCCTTAGTTCATAAGGAAACTCATTATAAGAAACATTAAACAAAGAACGTTTCAAGATACAGTGGTATCTTGGAATTATTATTTTTTTATAAACTAAGAACAAAGACAAAAGTAGACTTTAGCACTATTGACGAGGTAGTTCTTTTACGACAACATGGAGACATTTGATACAAAGGTTCACCAGTACATTTTAGTGACCCTCTTCTATAATTTTATAAGGGTTGGGGCAACAAACTTGAAACACACATATATACTTTTTATTAAAAATTAAATAAATAACTTTAAAATTATTTAGACCGAAATATTTTTGAAATATATACCTTTTTCGATTGTAGCTTATAACATATTAATTGATATTAAAAGTTTTATTTGAAACTAGAAAACATTTGTTTAAACTTTAAAGAAAACAAACTATTGACGCGTTCGTTGACAACGTCACAAGAAATACACTAGACCTGTTGTCTCTAACGTATCTTTACTCGCGCATAAAAGAAAAATTGTCGACATTTTAACGAGTGCAATTGTTGCTAGAGAAAAGAGTGTTGAGATAGAGAAATGTGGTTCTAGGCTGACTAGAGGGTAGCTTTAATCTGGGCTTTGCAAAAACTTCGATGTTATATACATGGAATAGCAGATCTCACCATTTTTACAGATCATCAATCAGAAAGTTCCGCAAGTAATATAATAAAAATTGCTACACAGCCATTTAATACATATGGTATACAACTGGAACTCCTACCTACTCCAAATTTTACCGAAGCACGAACACGCACAATTTTTCCTAGTAAAGTGCGCCACACTATTAATTTTTCAAATAATAATGACCTGATAAGTGAATTAAAAACGATATTGGCCCCAAACCGAATCGTAGCTATACATATGAATATAGAAGATTTGTACCAATACGCAGCCCTAATTAAAGAAACATTTATGTGTACAAATTTTGTACATACACCAAGAAAATTAAAAGATATAATTGATAGAAACAATCAACTTCGAATTGTTAAGAAAACACATTTAAGAGCTCATAGAAGCTACATCAATACAACAAAAGAAATTTTAGAAAAATATTATTGGCCAACCATAAAAAAAGATAGCAAACAATTTAATAATCACTGTTCTGCATGTTTATTTGTACGATATGAGAGAAACCCAACTAATGAGTCTCTCCGAGAATCAGACATACCATCACAGCCAAGAGAATACATACAAGTTAAGGTCAACCCAAGCACAGGTATACTAACATTAATAAACGACAAAGCAATTGATATCGTAAATAACCTTTAACCATAAGTAATAAAGATAAGAAACAAATCATAAATAAAATATATCTATTTTAAGAGTAAAAATACTGTAAACAAAATGATGTAAATAATAAATTAGATAAGATTGATCATGAAAAAAAACATGTTTTTAACAAAGACACAAATGTTTAAAACTCTTTGTAAGAACAAAAGAACACTAAAATATCATCCCTTAACATTATACGAAAGAAGAGTATAAATAGCACTGTAAATACTCTCGCTCGTCAGTTCATAAGAAAACTCAAAAAACTTAACATAGCTTAAAAAGTTAGTTCATATGTAAACTAATAGTTTCGTAAGAAAATTAAAATAAATATTAGATAAAGAATATTTCAAGATACAAAAGTATCTTGAAATTTAATAATTTTTTATTAATATAAGAACATTGTTTCTTAACTTCTATGTACATACATATGTACATATGTACATTTAGTTTAAGACATCTATCTATTGTTATATTTAGTATTTAAGAAACATATTTTAAGAATTGTAAGTAAGTTAAGATTTAGCATAAGAACTGAGAATAACTCACCGGAGTTAAAAAAACAAATAAAGTAAAAAGACGCATAGACGTCTAGAAAATATATTTTTTTTAATTCAACCAAAAGTGAAAACTTTAATTCATGTAAGTATTTTATATTCTAATTTATAATTATTTTCCTCCGTTACAGGCCTATAAGATGTTCTATTTATCGACTGTCCACAATGGGCGTTATTGGTATCGTTCCTAATATTTGGACATACATACATATATGTGAATACTTATAATTCTCCTTTTTTTTCTTTCCAGCTACCTACTTACTTTCGTACGTTTGTACTTGCCCCTTCGCGGCTAAAACTAATGCCAATCCTTCTTAACTCTGGGCCTTGGGCTAGATCACCTCCCACTCAGATTTATTGAACGTAATGAGGGACTCGAGGCCTTAGGAATGTTTAGCCTCCTCCGGAAACGCTTTTGTCTAGGCCTTTCCACGCAAATTAATTTTTTTTTTGTTTCAGTGGCGTAGCATTTTAAGGAGTTCCTAGGGACTCTCAGCTAATTGTTTCTATTAAAATTGAGACATGACAAAGAACACCCGCAACAATAGTCGTCTAAATTATTATTTTTACATTAAAGAGAAAACAATCTTTAACTTAGATACATGTATTGTATTACTAGTTCTATAATTTTAAAATATTTAGTTACAAAATAATTTCTATTTTACAACGTATTGTAAAGTTTCCGAGTTTTTCATACAAACAAAACAGTTATTGTACAGTTTGTCAAATAAGTCTTATTAAAAAGCGGAAAAATACAACAGCAAATACACGCATTTCTGCAGGAGATTTATTTTATGTTAAGTTATTAGACAGCCTGTGAGTTAAAACCTGAATTGTAACAAAATTGCAGTGTGAATGCAAAATCAGTTGTTTGTGGTTTTAACGTTAAAACCAGGTTTTAACTTTCAGTGTGAAAACACTAATAGAATATTTGTTGTAAACAGGGTTACCGCTGGGAATTTTAGAAAAGTCGCACAAAAGGTCGTTTTGTGAAAATAAAGTCGCACAAAAAAGTCGTTTGAGAAAATAAAAGTTGCTCCTTTTTTTTAACGTTTTTTTTATTATATAAAAGGCATAACAAAACAAAAAAATAATTGAAACAAAATAAAAAGCTTATTGCAGAATCCATTTTTATCATATTTCACAACACATGCAGTTGCATTACACATGCTTATATATGTACCCAGCAAAAAATTACACATTACCATATAATGACTTACTTTTCTGATTACCAAATTTCATTGCTCGCTTACAAATCACATTACCTAAAATTTAAAAAAATTATATACAAGTTGTTAAATGATGAGAATAATTTTTTTAGATTAAATAGATTACGTGAACAAGTTGCCAAATAAAAAAAGTAAGTACTTCTCAAGAATCGATTATTTTAGTCTCACGCCTTGTTAAAATCATTAAGTTGGTAATCCAGAATGGAACATCTTCCACCAAAAATGCTTCATTCCAAACCCGATTACCTTTTTTGAAATTTTTTGCTGGGTATGTACATGTTTTCATGTACCCTGAAGATTTTAGCTAAAACTATTCTTTGCAACTTCTACTGAAAATTTATGAAACATTTCTTGAATACATTTTATACATGACATGCATGTTGCAAAAAAGTGGTAAAAGTGTTTCCAAATGAACAATAATCTGTGAATTGCTTTTAAATTTTGCCGACGTTATTTTGACGATTTTTTTTTTTGATAAAAATATTAAAAAAACTTTTGATTTACTGCAAATTAACTGTTTTTTGAGAAGTTTCACAAAAAAGGGTAATAAGTAGCAACAAAATTAAAAAAAAGTCGGAAAAGTCGGTGACAAAAAAAAGTCTCACAAAAAGTCGCAGACCGCTAAAAAAGGGTCAAATTGCGACTTTAGTCGGGTGAACGGTAACCCTGGTTGTAAACAATGTACATACCATGATATAAATATAGAAGGTACTTCCATTCTCTCATTTTTTCTTGACATTCACCTTCTGACAAGGATAGGTATTCTGAAGTTTCCAGTAAAAATGTGCTACCGTATTAATTTAATATTTCCCCTCTGTTTCCTGTTTGTTTGAAAATTTTATTGAAAAATTATTTCAGAAGTTTTTTTTTATAAATTCAAACAATTTAAAAGAAATCGTGATTATAAATGTTTTATTATCTTGAAAAGCAATGAAATGCATTGTAAATGTATTGTTGTGTTAAAGAAAGCGAAAATTAGCTGCATATTACAAACTGTGGACGTACAAAATATCATTGTAAAAATATGAATGTAGCATTCTTTGAGTTCTCTACATTATCTGGTGTCCGCCAAGAGTGTCTAAGAGCCTGCAAAATTTGTGAAATAGACTTGCCAAAATTATCTGATCGTTTATTTAAGCCATTTCTTAGAAAAACATGTTACAATCAACAAAAAGCGAATTATATAGATTAAACAAGATGTAATCAATATTTGCTAAACTTAATGAAAATTCATTGTCAACTAATCAAAATCATCAATCAATTTGGATGAAAATATAGTTAAAATATTTATTTTAGGCAGAAAATTTAAAAAGATGCTCCAAGTTATTACATAACCACTTTTCAAACTTCACAGATGTATAGTCATGCATATTACTTTATATATTTTCAAATTTTTGTTAAGATAATTACACATTTTTGTAAAAAATTTATAAGGGAAGACTTATATTTTTTACGATATGGGAACATTTTTTTTATTTCTCTCAAAAAACAAACTTCAAAAATACTTATTTTTTAAAAACAAAGAGAGAATGGAAGTACCTTCTATATTTATATCATGGTACATACATTTGAGTGTGGAACAGTGATGGGAAATGAGATTTGCATTTCGGTATCAAAAACAAATTTTTTTAGTACTTTTTTGATCCCGAGAGTACCAAAAATTATAATATTTCTTATTTAAATTTTATTAACAAAAAATTATAAGAAATTCATTTACAAAAAAGGAACACATAGGTACAAATATACAAATAGGTGTAGCCTGGATTAGACTTAATACTGTTGGAACATAAAGCTTGCCCCCGTATTCCATAGCTCGCTAAATCTAAAGCTAAATTCTACCGCTAAAAAGCTGAACAAATAGAAAATTTTAAATTTTTGGCGATGACATAAAGCAATAAAATTTCGGTGAATTACATTTTTAAGCCCTTACCTGATTTATCAATACCCGTTTGAAAAGTGCATTCGTAGCCGAAAATCGACAAATTGATTTTATGGATTCTTAGCGATAGAGATTTAGCTTTAGCGAGTTACAGAATACGATGGCTGTTGATTTATATTTTGTTTTCATGAAATTTTGGTAAGAGAAAATCCTTTCGACATTTACATAGGAGTGAGGCATGGATAAAATTCCGTAAGCTACTCTCGATATATCAGGAAACATGTATTCATCTAATGCGTTTTTAGCAAAAGTGTGTCCAGGTAACATTTACCCTGCGAAGAGATACTTGTTCCCCTATTCGAATCAACAATCAAGTTGTTCTTCAACATTCACACGTAAAATACCTTGGTATACACCTTGATCGACGGCTTACATGGAAGCCCCATATTGACTCAAAGCTAACACAAATGAAACTGAAATTAACTCAGCTACATTGGCTGATTGGTAGAAATTCTTCACTCAGTCTAGATTGTAAACTTTTAATATACAAGACGATTTTGAAACCAATATGGTGCTACGGAATACAGTTATGGGGCACTGCTTCAGCTTCTAATGTCGAGAGAATCCAACGAAGGCAAAACAAAATTTTACGCTTAATAACATTGGCTCCATGGTATATAAAAAATTCAAATATACATCGTGATTTAAATATGCCACTAGTGACTGAAGAAATTGCAAAATACGCTGGCAAATATTTAACAAAACTCGAGTCACATCCTAATCCGCTTGCCCGTAATATTTTGAACTTTACTGGACACATCCGCCTAAAAAAGAGGGACACATGGGCTCTTATTCATAGCACTCCAGATGGGACTTCTTGAAAATACTTTATTTTTTTCCTTTTGACTATCACTACTTATGTATTATATATAACTATTACTAAGCTTATGTCCGACACTGGTCGGGCCTAATTATATTTTTAGATTTAAGATTTGAATACTTATTGTTAGTTCATATATGAAGATACAATAAATAAAAAATCATGCATTCAAAAAAAAAAAAAATCTAATGCGTTTTTATATAAGCCAGTGCTCTATATTGGTTGTTAATATTTTAAATTATTTTTCTTTTCTTTTTTTCTTTTCCCTGGTAACATTTTAATTAAAAGTGGTATAATGATATTGGTTTAACAGATAAAATACTTTCAGGGGGAAACTTACTAAACCAAACTAACATTTTATTGTCAAAGTCCACTTTTGCCCTTAGAACTTAATATAAACTTTTTAAAATTTTCTTTAAACTGATTTAAAACAGTTGTTTCAATAGATCAACTTCTGTGCCACATAAAATATCATTGAATGAAATATTGATATTGATATTTAATTGTGGTTACACTTTTCTAAAAGGTCTTTACTAATAAAGCTTCTTTCTATTTGTCAAAAAAAAATTTAATTCTTGGCGAGTCTTCTGACTGCATTTCTAAGTTGCCCGTGAGAGTATCAAATTTCTTAGGGTAGTACTGCGGTACTTTTTCATGTCAAATAGTATCAAAAAAAGTACGATCGTACCAACTTTCCCATCACTGGTGTGGAATGTACTCCCTCTCTCTCTCCCTCTCTCACACTTTTTCTACAACAAACACTCGTTTATATTCTATGATTACGTAGTTGAGCAGTAGAATTTTTTTTGTACGCCTGAGTGCGTTTTGTTTTCTTGATTCATGTACATCTTTATGTACTTATGTATGTACTCATGTGTATATGCAATGAAACAAGTAAATAAAAATATTCTATCATGCTAAGAGTTGCCACATCCTTTTCTTAAATTTTACCTATTACGATTTGTGAAAATTTCAAGTAACAATTAACCAGCACTTTTGTTCGGAATGTTTAAAGGGGGATTTTATTTTCTTTTAGAACCTACCGCAACTAAACGGAATTCATCTAACCGGAGATTTTTCCATGTTTTATATGGAATATTTTCATTCCATGATTTTGTTTTTAGCTTATCTGTTATTATATAATGATATTGGTATGAAGAGGTCATACATATCTGATATGTACCTTTAATTATGAAAGTGGTCTAAGTCATATATTTCTCTGATCGAGATATTTAGTAGATTACATTTTAACAAATTAAAAATTATTTTTAAATTATGCAGCATTTTAATTTAGAGTTGTAATAGTATATAGATTTATTTAATATTTTTTACATATTTATTGAAGTTTTTCAAAGATTTATTTGATATTTCGAAGCAAAAATGCACATAACTTAGACGACTTTCCTAATTAAGGGCACATATATAAATACGGCACACATTTTTTCTCGTACACTTTTAAGTATCTTATCGACCACCAATATTGGTGAAATACATATGTACATATTGTTAAAAAGGTACTTTGGATAGATATGCACAATATAAATAGTTTTTCAAAATTCTTAACATTAAAGTGACAAAACAGCGACTTAAATTTGCTCGAAAAAATATAAATATGTATGTTTTGTTTTTGTGCACACATGCTTATGATAAATAAGGACAAGTGTTCTAATTTAGACCACCGGGCTATCCTAGTTGTAATAAATGTGTGAAGGTACAATTGTACCTACACTATTATTTAACGTTGTAAGACTCTTCAGTTCGACAAGGGTTAAAAGTTCACTTAATACTCGTATAATATGAACACGGTTTATGCTTAATAATGCATTTAGAATTATTGTTACTAACTTTTTCCAACACACACCCAAAATCTGAATACAGTGTGAATGGCATATCTACCTGTCTTTCGAAGTGCTGGTATTTCATTGATGACTTCTCCAATTCCGGCATTTTAGCAACACGTTTTCCGCATTCCTTGCTCGTGTTGTGTAGCATAGGCAACCATTGCAAATTAAAATGCTGATAGCTCTAGTTGCTAGTGCTTTAGTCCTTAAGATTTATTATAATTTGAATTCTTCTAAATTAAAAATAAATAAATAAATAAAATGCGTCCATCACATGAAGATATTTGAAGTGATAATAGTCCAAACGAGAAAAATATTAAATTATTAACATTTATAATTATGATAAACTAATAATATACATATCTATGTATATAATAGTAATAAGAAAATTAATAATAAATACCTTGAAATATTTTTAATTAATATGTTGTGATAGTTTTCACCACAGGGTATACCAGAGATGACACGAGACGGCAGATAATTTGTGTTTTCGGATTTCTCGCTCCCTCTGTCACTGCGTCTTCTTTAACCTTCTTTCGTAGTGGAATTTTATGTGAAACTGCTTTTCTTCTTTGTTAATATAAAATGGCCCAACAACTTTTTTCGACTTGTTGCCATAATCTTTGAAGCGTATGTTTGTTCCCAATTTTATATGTTGATGGCACTGTAGAAAGATGTGCAATAGCAGCCTTTTATCAATAGTAATTTTTTAGTCTTTTCGTAGTGGACTATTTTATTGTACTTCGTTTTTGGTTTGGTGTGTACACAACCAATGCTAACAATATCTACAGAAAAATAAAATACAAAAAAATGTTTTTGGAAAAATTAAGAATCTCAAAAAAATTAAAATTATTGTAATATTGGTTGCTATTCTGGAAAACGCGTCGAAGAAATTACATTTTTTTATATTCTTATGAATTGAACAGGCTAATGTTCGTATCGCTTTTTAAGCCAAATTACATGTGATAATTATTAATGAACAAATAACATCAAAGTTAGTTGTAAATATTCTGACAACAACACATAGTTGAACGGAACAGCCAGCCGTTTTCGAAGGCCACTAAACCTTCCTCATCAGCGTTCTGCTGTGTTTTGGTCCACTGTGTGTGGTGTCAGTTGATGTAGATTTCTGCCTTATATACGAAATTTTATTGCAAATGGAATATGTGAATTGGTTTGATTCATCGTATTTAAATTTGCTGATGTGTTTTGTAATGAAGGCTCAACGTTACCATCTCTAAATTTACAACAGTCTTACCATTGTCGTTTGTTCTTTACTAATTATGCGCATGTTAGTTAATTTGCTTATTTTTGTGCTACTTAAGATAAACGTTTTTGGTTTGTTAGATTTTTTTGTTTGCAACAGTGATGGTATCTCTAAGAAGAGCAAAAGCACATTAAGCTGTTGCAAAAAGGGTAAAAAGCGGAAAAAATACGAAAAAGAGGGTAAAAAAGCACCAACACTTTTTTTAATTTTAATACATTAAGCCATTAAAAAAAAGGAGAGTTTGGGGTGTAAAACCTCATTATATAATTTCAAGTTTTTGCCTCAAAATATTTAATATTAATTATATTAATTTTTCAAAATGTTAGTAGTTATATGATCGGTGTTAGTCATTTGGTAAGTGAAGCTTAGACCTAGATTAGGATAAAGATGTTACTGAAAAATCATTTACACATACAAAATGCATTAAAAGCAACACTTTTTTCTTAACTAACTTAAAAGTTTTTTTTTGCGATAGTCACCCCTATTCCAGTTGTCAACATTGACAGCACGTCAATACGATACCAAAAAATTGGGACTTGGCTACCCGTTGTCTAAAACAACTGACTGCTATTGACAACCTCATCCTGTCAATTGTTCGAGGATGATTAAATATTTGTGTAAGCTTTAACAAATGCTTATTGCATACTACTATCAATCAAATATTATGCAGAGAATTAATTAAAAAGATATGCTGCTATTAGCGCTTAAAAGTATTTTAGGTTTGTAAAATTAAAAATATTTTTTTTTTACAAAAAAGCACCAAAAGCACTGTGAGAAATTGTTAAAAAGCACTGTAAATACCCGTTTTTAAAAAAAATACCCGAAACGCACCAAAATACCATTAGTGGTTTGCAATACATTTCCGAAATAAAATAAAAGTGAGAATTTCAACGTGTTTCTCTCTTTTAAGACGGTTAATTTTCTATGATAAACAAAAACAAATTTATTACAGTTTTGTTTTCGTTTTCCATGTAGCTTTCACCAAGTGGACTCGTATTCAAGAATAGACACCCTTATATTATTAACATTGTATTTTAAAATATATCGCACACTTAATCATAAAGAGTCACAACTCAAAAAATTTCAGATGCTGAGTAGTTGCAAACAACTGTTAATATTGTACAAATGACGCAAGTATGTGTCATAAATACAAGCATAACGGTGTTTTATATTCTTCAAGAAGACTGTATAGCAAAAGAAATTGTTGAGGTCGTTATAGATTTCTTAAATTAGTTGGTTTATAAAAAAGGAAAAGCACTTTTATAATTTTGAGTTGTGACTCTTTATGATTTAGTGTGCGATATGTATTAAAGTCCTGCACAAGACCATTTATAAGAACTTTCAAGCAGGGACCGTAACTGTTATGACTTTTATCGAAAAAGTCAAGAAAAAAAAGTTATTTTTAACTTTTATTTTTTTAAGGCAAAAATTAAAAGTTATTTTTAACTTTTATTTTTTTAAGGCAAAAATAAAAGTTATTTTTTAACTTTTAATATTTTAAGGCAAAAATAAAAGTCATGAATTAAGTATTGCATAGTAATACTCTAGTTTTATTGCCTCCTATTTATAGGTAATAATAATTGATGTATATTACAGAAGTCTATAAGGATGTTTTATCATTTATAGCATTAAAAGCAGTAATAATTGCGAATTACTATGCAATATATAATTCATGACTTCTATTTTTGCCTTAAAATATTAAAAGTCAAAAAATAACTTTTATTTTTGCCTCAAAAAATAAAAGTTAAAAATAACTTTTAATTTTTGCCTTAAAAAATAAAAGTCAAAATTAAAAGTTATTTTTTGACTTTTATCAAAAAAGGCACAAATTTAAAAGTCATACAAAAATTTGCATGTACATCACCTATGTATCATAATGATTAGAACCAAAATTTTCTACGATAATTTTTTATGTGTGCTTTTTTTATGTAAATTTTCAAAAATAACAGTTATTTTCTGTCCCTGCTTTCAAGACATGAGGGATTTTTCAAATGCTTTACTACAGCGAAGTCTTTTAAAACAAACGCTAAGCAACACTGTTTGCAAGAATTTGTTTCAGTTATTGCAAGTATAGGAGTAAAGAAGAAAGTACTTCGTGACTGAAAATTTTGTGATGCTTGCTTCTTTCTACGCATGGGCGCGTATACAAGCGTCATGCATGTACATACACACACACGTTGTGTGTATGCTCTTTTATTTTTCTGTACACAAACAAACGTTCACATGCATTTACATTAGTTGTGGGCGCTTCCTTAAAAAAAAATCCCTTAAACACATAATCCCCCTTATTGTGAATGGCGTCGTCGACGTCACATCAAGACGACAGTAAATATTGTCACTTCTCTACTCTTTATCAGCAACAATTGGCTCTTACTTATAATCTCTTACTAATCTCTAAGACTTTGTAAATTAATGTACCATGTTAATAGTAGTCAATTCTTGTCGACAAAGGGTAGACAAGTGACAATTTTTACTGTCGTCTTGATGTGACGTCGACGACGCCATTCGCAATAAGGGGAATATCTTACCATCTACATCTTACACACACACTCAAACGTACAATATGGAAAATAACAAGCATACACGTATCAACAAATGCATCTATCGTGCTTTGCTTATAATACGACAGCATTTATTATTGGTTTAGTATAATGCAGCCACGAGAATACATTTAAAAAACAAGACGTATTTACATTTCAAGACTATTTACGCAGGTCTTTAATATGTATATGATTTTTGTAGGTATTTATTAAAAAAAAAACTCTTTGAAAGAGGTTCATAGATGTTACATAGTTAAGCACAGGGACCGTAAGGGTTATAATTTTTATTTTAAAAATTACTTTTTAATCATTATTTCTTGATTTTTATTTATTCCTCAGAAAATAATAGTTATTTTTTTATTTTTATTTATTCGTCAGAAAATAATAGTTATTTCCTGATTTTTATTTATTCCTCACAAAATAAAAATAAAAGTTTAACGTTTATAACGCACTAATAATCCCAAATTATTATTTTACTTAATTAGTAAAATAACTTTTTTTTTTTATTAAAAATACATTGAAATTGATTATTGAAAAAAAAAGTTATTTTAATAATTAAGTAAAATAATAATTTGGGATTATTAGTGCGTTATAAACGTTAAACTTAAATTGTAGCAATTCCCAAAAATAAAACACTAATTATTACCTTGACTGCACCAGGTCAAAAATACTTGTGTGGCAACACTCTATTCTTACATAGCTGTTGTTGTTATTTACATTTATAATAATAACTCTAGTTGTTCTAAGAAATTTGGGTAAAGGTTCCCTGATGATCTGCATTAGCAACAGTGAAATGCGCATAGGATCCAGCTAAACCCCTCAATAAATTGAAATTGATTTCAATGTATTTTTAATAAAAAAAAGTTATTTTACTAATTAAGTAAAATAATAATTTGGGATTATTAGTGCGTTATAAACGTTAAACTTAAATTGTAGCAATTCCTAAAAATAAAACACTAAAAATAAAAGTTATTTGTGACTTTTATTTATTCCTCACGAAATAAGATTTACTTTTTGATTTTGATTTTTTGCTCAATTTTTAAAATGAGTTAAAATCAATATTAACCGATTAAAAATTTAATTTATCGCTCGAGTCTGTAAAAAACACTTATTTGGCGATAGAATATGTTCTTTATTTTTCAAGAGTTTTTAAAAAACTCCTATATGTTAAATTAAAATCAGTGATGCCAACTTAGCCCTTTAGCTCGCTTTTAGTCACTCAAAACGCGAAAAACATTTTTTGGCCCCAAACTGAAAAACGCGCAAATCTAGCACTTTTTACAATTCTCTTTCAGCCCTTTTAACCCCTTTTTACTTTTTGTTCGATATGGCTGAATTTTAATTTTTGCGAACTTTAATCACTTTAACTTATGAAATATCGTTGACTTATGAAATATCGTTGCAGTATTGTTTTACTCATTTTCTTTTGTTAAGTTGGCGTTACCAATTTAAAAAAGAAGAATAATTTAGAATAATCTTTTATATCTTCCAAATTATTTGTGCTTTGAAAGTTGTTGTGGGTTTTTTAAATGCACTTTAAGACAGAAAGGCACTAACTCATTATATTTTTGAAACCAATTTTTCGACACATCGATGTGTTTCTATCAAAATATACAAAAAACTCGAATTCAAAAAAATAATTATTTATAGCATTTTTGTATTAAGGTAATGATATCTATGTATATTACTACATACATACATAAGTATATACTGTGACCTTATTGAAATATAATATGCAATGTGTGTACCTTATTGATATGTAATATACTATCAGTCTATGTGTTGATGACATGGTAGTTATTTATTTTCTAATAAATTACTGTATAAAAATCTGTTGTTATTTTGATATTCAACAGAAACATTTTACACGATGCCTTTTTTCTCGCTTTTTCGAAAAATTGGATTTTATGTTGCGCTAGACGTATCTTTTTTCAATCTAGCCCTTTCTAGCCCTTTTTTTAAATTTTTTTACGCGTTTTGAGTCTCAAAAGTTGGCATCACTGATTAAAATTACTTTTTTGTAGTTTATTCATTTTAAAAATTAAAATTTTTTTTAGCAAAAAAATAATAATCAAAAAGTAACTGTGAAGAATAAATAAAAGTCACAAAACAACCTTATTTTTCAAGAAATAACTGTTATTTTCTGCGGAATAAATAAAAATCAAAAAATAATCGCTAAAGTTGAGTTTTTTAACAAAAATCAAAAAAATGGAAGTCTAGATACATGAAGTAGTCCATGTAACAAGTAGTATCTTGGTATATTCCTTTTGTAGCTAGAACTCCCTATTACTGTAATTTTTTCAGAGGAGATGAAATATATGAAGTAGGGATGGGCTAAAATATCGATATAACGAAATATCGATATTTGCGAAAATAAATATCGATATATATCGCCGATATTTCAAAAACCGATACATCGATACATCGATTCTTGTTTACGAGTATTGGGTTTCGATATTTTTAAGATCTCTAAAAATGTTAGCCAGTTTTTAACTGTACGATATTGTCATCACTGCTGGTGATGCGAAGAAAAACAGAGAAATTTCATAATAACAAGGCTCATCTATAAGGTTACCCCACTAAGTCAGGTGACTTTTATTTGTTAACTAAGCTTAATGCCAAATTTGGTTTGTTTGGGTATAAGCCTAAGGACAGAATTATTTTTTACTTTCTATTTTGTTACGAATCAGATAACTAAAATTTGTAAAAGTGTTGTTATTTTGTGTCTATTTTACTTGTAAATTTGTAACTTGTAGGTTTGAGAAACGGGCCCCTGTTCTGTTTCGGTATGTTTTATTCGAACTTTGTATAAATATTCAGAACAAATTTAAGTGTGTATAAACTCATTAAGTAGCTATACCCTGCAGGAGAAGAGGTGTCAATTGTCTAAAAGCTACTAGTATAATTACTAGAACAGCAAGAACTAGTGCGAAAAGGGTTAAAGTTGTTCTATAAAATTACTAGTTCTGATGAGTACTAGTATAGGAAGTAGTTCCAAGGCACCACATTGCAAAATAAATTTTGACTGTCTAACAGAGCACTTGCACTGTACGAAAATTGGTATTATACAATTGTTAAAGTTTTAGGTTCAGCTGTAAATAATTATAATCAAATAATTACAATTAACCTTTTGTATTTTTGAATTTTGATAAATAATTGCGAATTTTAACTAGCAGTTGTCACTGGGTAACAAAGGAATAAAACCACCAATTTTATAGAATTTTTCTTTGCAAAAGAACTGGTAATTAACTAGTCCTAAACTAGTACCAATGGCACTAGTAATTTTCTAAACACACTCAATGCTAATTTGAGCATTAACATGTTATAGGAAAGCTTACGGTTGGGAACTAGTGGTGGTGGCTTATGTACTAGTAAAATACCAGTTGGACACTAGTTCGATCTCCTGCAGGGTAGTTATAGCTGCTTCAAAATTAAGTAGGTGTATGTTTCGAATAAAACATACCTATAATTAAAATTAAAACGTTTCGAAATAAACTGTGATTGTGCTTTAAGAATTTAAAAAATTAAATTTTTACCAGAAAAACATAAACACTATATTGAAACATAACAATGGACGATGCAAAACTCATCAATTTAGTGGAAAACTAAGAAACAGCTAATTTATTACAGAAAAAGTAACTTAAAATTTAGAAATAGAAAGGCACAGCATAGAACATCAACACAAAGTAAAGGCTAATGAAGCCTTAAGGGGCTACAGTAGGTTACGTATAACTTAACATTCGAAGTTCCTTTATATTAAATTTCTTAAAGTGACTAATTATGCACTCGAAATGAATGCAGTTTTTTAGAAATTATCTTACAATACAAATTAAACATACAGATGTATGGATAAACTTATTTCCTTTTTCGATACCAATATTAATTTGGGTTTTCTCCACTTATGGAAAGCGTTACCATTTGTCAAGTGTTCCCTTTTTTTGGAAGTTTTTTGAGATGCCAACAAGTTTTTTGAAAATATAAAGTTTTTTCAAGTTTTTTTATCAATATGTCCATAATTGAACTTTTGCAGTATATTGAATGAAAATATTAAGTGATGTTTGTATGCAATAAAACGATCTTATGTTTTTTCACTCCCTTACTACTGCAACAGTGTCTAAAGGGTCAGTTAGCCTTACCATTTTCATTACTTTTCACATAACAATATCGATCAGCTGTTTTCTTTTAAAATTATGGTACTTTTGTAGAAAAAAAGTTTTTGTTTTGGAAAAAAAGTTTTTTTTCAGATTTAGCAAGTTTTTTAAAAAATATATATGGTAACACTGCTTATGGAGTTCATTAATGCTATGTTTAGACGACGAGTTGAATCACCTGCTTCGCTCTCTGAATCATGTTTATGAATCATGCTGTTTAGACTACGCATTCGTGCATCGTGCCAATTTAGTGCTTTTCGTACTAGATTTAGAGTTTTTTAATTCATAACAGTGCGGAATTTTTCAAATTGTTGCTTTAAAAAAAAATTAGTGCCTTTTTTTTGGTGCTTTTTACCTTTGATTTTAGTGCGTTTTACAAATCTACTAAATATTAATTTGTTAAAGTGTGGTGGCTTTATTTTCACTTTCAAAAACTATCTGCTTTCACCCCTTTTAGACATGCAAAGTTTCCTTTGCAGAATGTTAATTCAGCTTGGTGAAATATGAAGGAAGAAAAGCTTTATCTTTCATAGTGAGAAAAAATAATATATTTCTAGCAATTACAGAGGATACCATACACGTTATAAAATAACTTAATTACAATAATCTAATTACTAACCACTGAGGGAAGCAATGTATTGCTTTCTTGATAACGAAAGCTTTCAAAAATGCTTCTGAAAAGTACTAACGTAAGGCTCTCTAACAAAGTGGACAAAAGTAAAAAAATGTACACCAGTAACTTTTGCATCTGAGTATACAAAAACTACACATTATTGCTTCTGTAAAACGAATTAGTAAAGCAAAGTCATGATTGGGGCGTGAAGCATGAATAGAGAGCGAAGCGCGTACCGTCTAAACATAGTATAAGTTTTAAGTTACCCAGCAAAAAATTTCAAAAAACGTAATCGGGTTTGGAATTAAGCATTTTTGGTGGAAGCTGTTCCTTACTGGATTACCAACTTAATGATTTTAACAAGGCGTGAGACTAAAATAATCGATTCTTGAGAAGTACTTACTTTTTTTAGTTGGCAACTTGTTCACGTAATCTATTTAATCTAAAAAAAATATTCTAATCATTTAGCAACTTGTACATATTTTTTTTTAAATTTTAGGTAATGTGAGTAAGCGAGTAATGAAATTTGGTAATCAGAAAAGTAAGTCATTATATGGCAAGTAGTTCTGATGGTAATGTGTAATTTTTTGCTGGGTAGTTGTTGGCTATTTCTTTAAATATTATTGTTCTGATGCAAAGTGGATATTTCTCGCATTCCGCAATGATGAACTTTGAAGTGTTAAAAACGGGCATGCATTAATCAATGATTAACATCCTTAGTTATAAAAGTTATTAAGGCTTTCTAAAGGCTTAATCAGCAAAATTTTTTATGGAAATCTTTTTTAAAAACCCATAATGTCTCAATAGTTGTTCAAAATTTATATCGCTTAAACTGTTTTTGGCGGTTATGGCACGATATGTTAGTATGTGTATTTATTTTGGATTGGAATATTTTGGCAATATTTGTTGGCAAAAATATCGATATATCGAAATATCGATGTTTTCAAAAAAATATATATCGATACCATTCCAAAAAATCGATACGATATATATCGATACATTCTTTTCATTTGCGCTTCCCTAATATGAAGTATTTTCTAACCAAATATCAGAAATTCAAAATAAAATGTCTGAATTCCAAGAGAGGGACTCTGGTTGAAGTTTGATACGCATAGTCCGAGCAGAGCGAAGTATTAATAAGGATTCTCTAGTTAAAGGAGCAAACTGGATGAGTTTACAAGAAAAACTTAAAAACAGAAAACATTGCATATACCGATGAATATTGTTTCAAGTGGTGTCTAATTGCTGCAATGGATATTTCTCAAATTGAGAGTAAACAACGATGTACAGTACTTTTCGCTTAAAATCCATTCTGCTTAAAGGCCAAAAACCGATGTAATCCAAAACTGTCATATTCACTTGTAGGTTTTTTCGAATTTCGTACAAAGTATTTGTTGTAAAGTCTACTTCTATTGTAGTCTATTTTCGTTTAAAGGTCTTGTTTTTTGCATGCGTAAATATTATTGTATGGCAAAAATTCGCATATAGTCCACCCTGTTTTTTTCTTAATTTAACAAAATGGAAATCTTTTTTATTTAAATTTCTAGATCATTTTATAGATGTCAAAATTTTCTAGATTAATACAAAAGTACATGTGTATGCTGAAAAATGAGTAGATGTGTTATATATGTACATATTTTATGAAATGTGGACAACTGAGCGCTAAATATAAAGTGGACAAATCCACAGTTTATAAAATAAAAAAAAAATAGTTCCAAAACTAAAAAAGTGTCTAATTCCTATAATTTGAAAATATTGTGTAAAAAAAGGGAATCACACTAATATTTTGCAACTTATGATAACTTCATGACAGTGAGTCTGTTAAACTTTTATTTTGTCTAGAAATATGTTTTTATTAAGGAAAATAATTTTTATATAGTTCAAAATGTACTTATGTATATTGTATCTGGATTCACTTATAATTTATAAGGTGCCTTATAAAAAAATTTTGGTTAGAGGCCAAATTCGCTTACAGTCCACAGAACTTGTGCAACAATACTTGTGGACTATAAGCGAAAAGTACGGTAGCTCATATAATATCAATGACATTACTGCTAACATCATTTGTACCCAAAACGATGTAACGCTAGATTTTAAGAATTTAAAATGTCCAATATCTTTAAGGCCCACTAAAATTGTACAAATGGAAAACTTTTTATACGACCGATAAAGTCCTTCTTTTAACTAACTTTAAGTTGTAATAATGGCCCTAAAAGTATTAAAATATTTGAGGAGAGGAATAGTGGAATCAGCGTAAACGTATTTGGGTACGATGAGAAAAATAATGCAATTGTTGGTCCGTATTATATTTCAAAGGATGAAAAATGTAATCATGTGAACTTATTGTTGTTGGAAAATATCATTGGTCATCATTGCGTTCTAATTAGTTTTGTTAATTATTCGTCTTTTATATTTGTTCGAATGAAATTTAATGATTTTTTTTCTTGTTCGAAAATCATCTATTTATACTCAAAATCTCTTTATACCAAAATATGAGTACTTGAAGAGATTAATTTCACCAATTAAAGGGATGGGATATTACACATTTGCAGATAATGAAACAGTTATTCCTCCTGACAAAACGAAAACTAATTCAATTAGATCTTTGAAGATTTTGCATGCGAGAAGCGAAATAATATACGACCATATTTTTGCATGGGACGACATAATGATGTTGATTCATTCTACTTCTGTCAAACTTATACGAGAATTCCCAAGCACTTAATAAGAGACAATGCAAATGTGATTATAATGTTTAAATAAGATGAGACAAATATGAAGCATGTTTATAGTGATCATGTTGCCAGCGACATGAGTTATGAAAAGTTTCATGAAATTTGTCGAGAGTGTCAGGATAAATATTGATTTTTGATGATAAGCAAAGATAATGACTTAAGCAGTGGTCGCTATAAAAAGCAATTCGACTATTTTATAACGATATAAATTACTTTACATAAAAGTAAAACATTAGTACTTAATTTGGCTGTGCACATAGTACATCTACTTATTTCCTAAAGTATTTACCGTACCTGATCTGATAGCTGATCTGTTACCTGATTTAATATCTGATACCTGATCTGATAGCTGATCTGATACCCCGATACCTGATCTCATACTTTGATATCTGATCTGATGCCTGACCTTATAGCTGATATTATACCTGATGGGATGCCGGATCGGATAGCTGATACCTGGTCTGGAACCTAATAGTTGAAAATGGATGAACAATTTTTAAAAGAGCTAATAAAGACAAGAAATGTTTTAAAGAAAAAATTACGTAGTATAAAAGTTGATGAAGCAGATACACATCGGCAATTCAAAGATACATTTAAACCAATAATAGAACCATTAACAGAATTTGTGAACAGTTCTAAAAATAATAAAAGAAGTATTACAGCAGAAAGAGATGAATTTAAAACGAAAGTTTACAAAAATTCTAATTTTCCATTCAACGTACAATCAGTTAAGTTAGAGACAAGTACTCCGAAGAAACTTGCTGAAGAAATATATCTCACTTAGTAATCGAAACGCAAATAAGATTGATAATATTAATACTGATGATGATGACAATGATGACAACGATGATTTTTACTTTCAATTAGAAACTCTAGACAATTCAGATATTAATAAGAGTTATACTGACCTAGCACTCTTGGAAAACAGAAATGAATTAGATACCTTACACGGTCCACGTAAAGATTTTAATAATGAGTGAAAGTTCGGCAATAGTAGTATTAAACTTACTGAAGATAAAATAGTGATTGGAAATCAAATGTGGGTTTCCACACCAGGTTTACTTTCTTTACTGATTCACAAAACACCAAAATATTATAATAAATATTAATTAGATACACATATATAAAAAAATTTTAGTAAACAGATATGCATACAAAAGAGAATATAGACCTGATGGACAAATCAAAGGAATGAGAGCATATAAATATGAACATATTATCAGTAAATTCCTTAAGAAAGAAAGTGAAAAGAACTCATCAGCTTCATCATCACTATATACAATAAAAAGCCCTTATAAGGGGGAGGATTTGATGAAACTAAACACATACAAACCTAACTATATATACTGGGATGATCCTAATAAGTTAGTAGATCGCCTTAGGATTTGCTGGCATCACAAGCTGCAGGTAATACTAATCACAATAACGAAATTGTCTCGATTATCGAATAATTTTAAGAAGCCAACATTAAATATAATTATAGAATAATATTTATCTGCATAAATCATGTCCATCAATAAGTTCGGGCACTATCTTAATTTTCCTGGGTTTCGTTACAACTAATAACATTGACGTTCAAAACAAAAGAATAAAAAATGTGCTTTGAGGAAAATAATTTCAAGTATGAAATTATTCTTTGAAAAAAAATTAGAAAGATAAATGAGTTAAACAATTTAATTATGGGTATGTAAGAAATATGATGGTCGACAGTACTTAAATGAGCTCACACTGAGCTCAACTTATCCCATAAAATTCTAAATACTTATTTAAGGTGTTATGATTTCAAAAAGAAGTTTAGTAAAAAAATTATATGAAATTGTAACTTTATATGTAGACAAAAGATTTATAATTAAATACATGTTATCATATAAATAAATATAAAGGGTTATGGCAATAATAATCAAAGGTAACATCATTATAGTCATGCATGTAAAAAATAAAAAAAATTATCTAGGAGAACGAAAAAGCTGGTCGAGTTCTTCCGGAAAATATATTTTTATATGATCATCATTTTCATTTTGTTTTATGTGTTCAATGCCCCGTTGTGTGTTAACAGACTTCAAGCGTTTATCCTTTTCTAAGGCAAGGGCAGTTTTAAAAATACCATAATTATGCGACGCATGGTTCTCATGAATATAAAATGGGCAATTGCTGTCAAACCCAGCATCACATAACAGCAATGGTAATTTATTTTTGCGGCGAAAAGCTGCCACACATTGCAAAAAATTATTTTTGTCGTATGGAGAGTGGAGTTTAAGAAGAAGTGGTGGATCATCAACATTTTTATGATTTTTAAAGTGATTTACGCTGAAAATCTAATTGAAAAGAGGCACAGAAATATCAGGCGTACTACATACATGAAGAATTCCACATGTACAATTATACGATCTGAGAAAATTGAATATGATTAAAATTATTAACAGTGGTCTTCTCTACCGATGGCATTTCACAGTTGGGATTGTCACATTAATCCTCAACTAAATACAGGAACTAGCTATATATGAAATTAAATTGGCTGCAAATAGAGGTCGACCCCGTGTCGTGTTGATTGCTTTTCAACAAGAAAATTAGTTTGTTCAATGTAATCTAAACAATTTAAAAGTGCATTTAAATTCCGAGTCATACCCATATGATGATCTAAATATAAAATTTAAATATGATCGGAATTGAATTCTATATGATATGCATCTACAGTTTCAACAAAGCTACTACTTGAGAGAATCACAACCGATTCTAACTGCTCAAAAATTTAGTAGATGTCAGTCACCAAAACGAAGCCCTGTCTAAAGGTCCTTTTGATATAAATATTGAAATTGAAATCGACTCCAACATTCCTACCGATACATCAAGATTGTAATGTAAATAAAAAAAATAAGATGATTGAGGATAAAGTTTTCATCGATATGCAAGGATTTAAATCTTATTCAAACATCTTCATTCCAAAAGAAATAGCAATTGTTTTTAACAATAAGGACCACATAAATTTTATTATTAAACCGCCGTTTAATTTCAAAAACTATCAATAGCAAAACAAGAAGAAGCGAATTGGATAACAAGAAACTTTCATCATCTGAATTGGACTGGCGGATCAATATCATTCAAGAGTGTTGTAAAATTTTTAAAATCCAATTTAAAACATTCTTCAATCTATGTTAAGGGTATGGAAAAGAAGAAATGGTTTGAGAAACTACTTCAACCTAGAGTTTTCAACATCGAGGATATTGGCTGCATCAACTTTAAGCAAATAAAACTTAAACATCCGGAATATTTTTACTGCAGCTATCACAATTATGGAGTTTCTGGCTTAGAAAAGAATATTTACTTTATCATGAAAATATCTAAAAAATTATTTTAATTTTCAATTCTTACATTGCTACAATATATATTTACGATATTTTTTTAAATAGATATGTGGATTACAAATATAAAAAATTTTGTTCAATCATTTATTTATATCTATATGGTATGTACAAGAGACAGAGACAAATGTGAACAAGCAACAATAAAAAATATATTTACACATTTTTGATGTTTTAAAATATTCATTTAAATTTATGCTTAAAAAATTAATCAAATCAAAATCTTAAATTAAAGCCGCCAATAACGTATCCCCTGCATTCATCTGCATCTTCTGGCATATAATTAAAAGCTGCCAAGAAAGCATCACTCTCTTCATCTCGCATAAACTCTTCTTCCTTTTGAAACTTGCCATTATAAAAGTATGACATTTGGTTATTCGGAATGCCATCATAATCATCGCGGTCATTGTCAAAAATATCTCTGATTGATATATTAAGAGGCACATCGTCGTCCGAAAATTGTATTGACAAAAGGCTTACGGTTACCTCTTCCCGGCTGACAACGGTTATATCTTCTCGATTAGCGGAGAACAATCTCACAAAATCATCCATCGACATTTAAGAGCCTTTCAATGATAATCAAATTGGGCTGCTGCTTAATGTGTTCATTTTTAATATTATTATTTAATATTTTTATCAACTATTTTTTTATATTTTAAGATTAAGATTGCTGCTAGATTAAGGTACCAATACACTACATGTTTTTGCTTGTGTTTTTTCAAGTTTACAATTCACATGTTTTTTTGGTGTCTGTCAAACTTGATTAATTTACATACGGTTTTTAATTTTTGGTCACCAACTTGTATGTACAATTACACGTGACATCGGCCATGATTGTTTTTATTATAACATTAAAGCCGCTGGAAATTTCTTTGGTAGCGTTGCTGAAGTGCCGGCGTCACAAATATTTATTTAAGTTTTTTTCTTTTTAATCTGCAAAATATGGAGCTTGTATCAACACTTGTTATATATTTTATATCATTGTTATTAAAATTTTAAAATTAGATAAAAAATAATTAATGTATCACTAATGCAAATACTTTAAACGGACGGCTAATGATATCGGAGACATTCAACCGTCGATAAATGTTTTCACATGGCATAGACATTTGAAAACACATGTGTGAACATAAGAAAATAGAACATGCTCTAATTGAAAATTTGTCTTATGTTTTTGCTTTTGTATCTTTGAGGTCACCAACTACATATTTTTACCGAATAAAATTTGACAGGTGCTACATGCATGCAAAACATGTAGTGTATAGAAAACGTCTCAATTTATACGAATTACGTTTAAGTCATATGCACAATGTGAGAGCTTTTACAGAAGGTCTCTCACAAAAATGCCTTTACATAAAAGCTTGAGCTTATACAAAGCATCTTACAACAAAACAAAACATAATCGTTAGGTGCAAACTAGGGATGGGCAAAAAATATCGATATATCGAAATATCGATATTTGAGAAAATAAATATCGATATATATCGCCGATATTTCAAAAACCTATATATCGATACATCGATTCTTATTTACGAGTATCGGGTTTCGATACTTTTAAGAGCTATAGCCGTTTTTTAACTGTGACCCAACTAAGGAAGGTGACTTTTTGGATTGTGTGGGTATAAGCCTAAGGGCAGAATTTGTTTTTACTTTCTGTTCTGTTACGAATCAGCTGACTCTTGGTTTATACAAATCATATACATATAAGCCATTAGTTTTTCTCTCCTTAATTCTGTTATGTTGCGTACACATTCCTCGATGCATGTCGTTATTCACTTTATGAATGCGATGGTAGAACTATAGGTAAAACTTTACAACAATTACGCCCGAGAACTGAAATTGTATTATTTTTTTGACATGTGTTTATAAACGTTAAAAACCGAAAAGTTATTCCCACTTTCCCGGGAAATGAAAAAGTCCGGGAAAAGAAAAACTAATAACAATGGACGATGCAAAACTCATCACTTTAGTGGAAAACTGTGACCATTCTGGTCCGAAACAGCTGATAATTTATTACAGAAAAAGTAACTTTTAAAATTTAGAAACAGAACGGCACAACACAGAGCAGCAACAGAAAGTAAAGACTAATGAAGTCTTAAGGAGCTACAGTAGGTTACGTATTACTTAACATAAATAGTTTTTTTGTATTAAATTTCTTAAAGCAATTGTGCATTCGAAATTAATGCAGCAAACAATATCGATATATCGAAATATCGATATTTTCAAAAAATATATATCGATACTGTTCAAAAATATCGATACGATATATATCGATACATTTTCTTCATTTGCCCATCCCTAGTACAAACCATCTAAGAAATGCATATTTACTTTATCAGGAAATAACTAAAAATGTATTTTAGTATTCTTTTCATAGATTGTTACAACATACATATATTTACGATATTTCTTTAAAATAAATATGAAGATTAAAAAGTATAAAAAACTGCTGTTCATTCACCCAGCTATCAAAACACTCGAGAACGACTATCGTAAACGGGAAGAGAAAGTACTGCTAGAGCTCACTCGTCGCTCAGTTTGTGGCAGAAAATCTTTCGATTTCGCTGTTTCACTCTCGAATCAATGGGCACTGTCAATGTATTGGTAAATTGTATATGTGGTGAGATTGCGAGCTACCCACCAAACACAAAGCCAAGCGTTTGAAAGATAATGCTGCATTGTATATTTATACATAAGCAGACATATTTTCTATCTTGAAAAAAAACGTTGATTAAATAAAATTATTAATTGGAAATAAAACTTTTTCTAAGTAAACAGTCAAATGAAAAAAATTAAAAGAGATAGGACAATAATTTATTATGTTTTCCATTCAAGAAAAAAAATTCTGAAAAATTTCCAGCAACATTGATTATTTCGGGTGAAAAATTTGACACGTAACAAGTGATGCGGATAAAATTTTCGTATTTATTGGTTTGAAAAAGGCAACACTGATCGACTTTTGTTAACAAAAACATCAGCTATCAATATTTCGCACGAAATAAATGCCAGTCTCATTACTTCACAGATAGCAAGAAAATGTTGCCAGATACATTTCACAAATTTTTCACGAGTTGAACAGAGTAGAACTGTTGGAACATTATTTCATGAAAATTTCGCGTAAAATTTTTTTGTAGGGATTATCTCAACATTTTGCGTGAAATTTTGAACAGAGTACCAGGCTTTAAGTAGTAGAGAAATGGTGTATGTGATGAAAAAAAATCATCTATTTGGGATGAATTTTTAGGGATAGTTTTTATTTTCGATGATTTTAGAGATGAAAAAAAATTTGGGATGATTTTTTTTGTGCGAAATACAAGTGAAGAAAATTTTTATGGCTGTTGAATAGAATTTTTTTTTCATTGTACACTTGATGCGATGAAACATTTTAGGGATGACTTTTTGTTTAACGAACTATTATGTTTGTCTGTCGGTTTGTATCTTTAATAATAGTTGGGTCTATTTCTGTCTCTTAAATCACTTGAAATCGTCAATAGAAACCTTATTGTTTTTATAATTATTAGCATCGTCTTTAGTTTGAGATATCGGTGGCTTATCATTTTACAAATGCTGTTATCTGTACGTTTATAAATTTACTTTTTTATTGCTGTTGGCTGGTAAGAAGAAAAAGGGAAAAGAGGATTCATTTGTTTTATTTTGACATTTTTATTTTAACAAGCCTTGTGTAGTAATTGTTGCATAGTCCTTAAATGCTATAAATTTGCTTTTTTATTGCTGTTGGCTAATAAAAAGAAAAGGGAAAAGAGGATCTTTTTGTTTTATTTTGGGATGAAAAATATAAAAATTGAAGGAATAATTTTGTTTTAAGAAGCCTTGTATAGTAATTGTATGTTTGTTTGTAGAAATTAAGTAAGACTAATTATAAAGGTGTCAATAAAAATATTAAGAGATCAAAACTTTAGTTTCAGAAAACAAAACTCTCCTGATTAAAATTTTTTTAAATGTTACCAAATAAATTGATATAAAAACGCAACTTCTAAAATATTACTATTCATTAACTCATTGGAATCCCGTAGTAGTAAACTATGACTTCGAAAAATATTACAAACATTGAGGTTGTTGAGGCTTTTAATAAACTGAAAGCAAAATCATATGTATATATCTGTGAAAGAATTACAACCATAAAGGCCATATAAAGTGATAATGATGTTTCGTCCAAACAAATATGGAAATATAGTTATTGAAGACCTCGAGGATTGAATGCTATATCTTGTCAAACGCTACAATAGCTTAGAAGACAAAGTAATTGAAGGGGCTGAGGATGAAAAATTTTCTTTAACAAAAAAACTTGAAAATTATTCATACACATTAGAATTGGCGGAGATACTTCCTGACGAAAACGAAAAAATTATTGAAAACAATAAAGGCTTCTACATTCCTAACTCGCAACCCGTTTTTACTTGGGAAGTATGTAAAATTCCAAAACTGTATTAAAAAATTAGCAACTAACATTTGAAATAAAAGCCTTATTTTGTAAAACGAAATGTTGTTAAATTTCTTTAAATAAAATACTATTTTGATATTTGTTCTATGAAATTTTGTCAATGCTTAGCAATATATTTTAAAGAACAAGATCCGTAAATATTTTGCGGAAACTGTATAAAAGCCCCGAAAATTTTTAAAAAATTTATTAGTCGCCCTAATAATTTCTGTCAAATAAAAAAAACAAGATTTTTTAATTCAATTTTTATATATATTTTTATTTTAATATTTGATATATTTAAAAAAATCATCGTTATCAATTTTAAATTCATACATTATTTTGTCCAACGTTGATGCGGAGTACGATGATAGTGCTGATGTTGATGATGACGGTGATGATGCTGATCTTGATGATGACGGTGATGATACTGGTGTTGATGTATGTATATGACGGTGATGAATGAAATACGTTTATACGGTTTTGCTTTAAAATAAGCGAAGTTATGTTGTCTTAGAAAGTGACGTTTTTTGTTAGTAACGTATGAAAATGTTACAAATTTTTCCTTGAGCTGTAAGCATAGCTCGCAGTTGTAGTTTGATATATCCATGTTCATTAATAAACATCCTTTAAATGTTTGCTTTTTATGCTCGCAGCTACTTCAATATTAAATATAGTCGTAGATATCCCAATACTAATACAAGCAATCTAAAAATAAATGTGTTTGTGAAATAATTATATTCTTGATGTATGAAAAGGATACATGGTTTATCTTTCCATCCCCTTCTTAGTTTTCTTCAGATTTTGAAATTTTATAGCCTAGCTCAAATACTCAAATCAGACCCCTTATGCCGTAAGTCGCTAAAGCTAAAACTAAACTCGATCGCTAAAATGCTGAACAAATAGAAAATTAAAAATTTTTTGCTATAACATAAAACACTAAGGGTCGTATGCAAAAAAAGTTAACAAAGCTTTGCCAAGCAATGTTAAGTAAAGTTGTATTCTAAAAAAATTATTATATCAAAATTCTAAAGTAGGCACCTACGTTTGTTAAGACCTCAAATATTTTTGTTAATATAACACATATTGGTTCATGTTAAATCTGTAAATGAAGCTAGAAGTTCTAGCTCTTATCTTAAATTTAATATTTCGGTCATTTTATGGAAAACATCACCAAATTATCCAACTGATTCAAAATACATAGCAAAATCTATAAAAAGATATTAAATTCAATTATACAAAAATGTTTTCGTGATGTAAATACAGTCAAAAGGAATTGAAAAAAGCTGGATATTCAAATACTCATTTCATTCGAATAAAATAAATTGTGATAATTTTTCTTTGTTCATCATATTATTTTTACTTTTACTTCGTAAAAATGTTTATGCGTTTTCCTTCCATGTCAGAAGCTCATATTTTTTAAAGTAGGTTGCTTTACTTCAAGATAATAAAAATTTATTTAATAAAATAAAAAATTAAATGAATACTCGAATGAAATTCTATTCGATGTTGTACATCATAAGCTGTGAATTGGTTGTTGAACACGGTGGAGTTACCAGTATTTATTATTAAATTACAAAATAATTAAAGTTGTCTTTTGAATACAATTTCTTAATAAAGCAATGTTAGCCTTAAAGTGCTTCGTAACTACTATGAACTTTAATGCTCAAGTAAAATATTTTTTTGAATACGACCCTAAAATTTGGGCGAATTACATTTTTAAGCCATTGCCTGATTTATCAATATACGTTTGAAAATTGTATTCGTAGCCGAAAATCGAGAAATCGACTTTATAGATTTTTGGCGATAGAGATTTAGCTTTAGCGACTTACAGAATACGGGGGCATGTTTCTAGCACACAATTATTTTAGATTAATGTCAATGCATCTCTTTCGTGGTTTATAATTAGATATGAAAGTTAGAAACTAATGTTTACATGTTATCTTTCGGATGTGATTTTAGTTATTATATAAAATATAGTTTCAATAATAATTTAGATAGATTTAGTATTTATTTTGGTGACGATGCTCCTAGAGTTTTTTTTTAGTAAATTTAATTAACGACCTGCCTAAAGTTAACACAAAATTTTTATCAAAAATAGTACCAATGACGCCACTGACAAATGACGAAAAAATTTTATATCTCTCTCCACAAATTGTCAAATTTGTGGAAAAATTTTAAGAAATGAAAAAGTGTGTGACCATTGCCATTTTACAGGCAAGTATAGAGGGTCAGCGCATAACTCATGAAATCTTCTTTATAGAACTGCTAAGTTTATATCAGTTTTCTTTCACAATTTTTCCTCTTACCATTGTCATTTGTTTATAAAAGAACTTTCTAGCTCTGATGGTGATATGAGAGTAATTCCTCTTAATAAAGAATTATACATTTAACTTTCAAAGTTCATCCCAATCGGAGAAAAAGAGAGTTTTGAAATTCGTTTTTTAGGCTGGCAAATAATTTAAGTCATGATAATTTTCACATCCTCAATAAATTGTTTCCTCAAAAAGAAGAATTCAATTTAATAAGAAGAAATGAATATCATCTTCTCGCTCAAGAAAAGTATTATAATTATTTAAGTAATTCCAAATGCTCTTTGGATGATTACGAACATGCTAAGAAAGTTTGGAAAACCTTTAACTGTAAAAATATACTAGATTATACCTTATTATATTTAAAAACTGACGTTCTATTGCTAACTGATATTTTTCAAAATTTTAGACAACTTTGTAAAAATATTTACAAGATTTATCCATGTTATTATACGGCCCCTTCTCTATCATGGGATACCATGCTTAAGACCACAAAAATAGAACTAGAACTATTTACAGATATTAATATGTGCAAGATGCTATCAGAGGGGGTCTAGTACAATGTTCAAAAAGGTACACTAAGGCAAATAATAAATATATGGAGGATTACGATTGTAATAAGCCTTCAGAATACTTGATGTACTTAGACGCTAACAATTTGTATGGTTGGGCAATGTCAGAGTACCTACCATACGGAAAATTTCAGTGGATTAGTGAGGAAAATCTTCGTGTTTTAGATGTGAATAATATATCAGATACATCAACTGTTGGATATATTTTGGAAGTAGATTTAGAGTATCCCCATGATAAACATAATGATCTACCTTTTTGTCCAGAAAATAAAACGGTCGGTGATTCTAAATGCAGAAAACTTATAGCTGACCTCACATCTAAATCAAAATATAAAATTCACTATAGAGTGCCTTATCAATGCCTCAGAAATGGGTTGATATTAAAAAAAGTGCACAGGGCATTAAAATTTAAGCAATATCCTTGGCTTAAATCATATATTGATATAAACACTCATTACAGAACAATAGCAAAAAATTCGTTTGAAAAAGATTTCTTTAAATTGCTCAACAATGCGGTTTATGGAAAAACTATGGAAAATATCCATAAGCACAAAGATGTTAAAATTGTCACAGAGTGGGAGACTACAAGGAGAAACCATTTAGGTGCAAGAGTATTGATTTCAAAAACCAAACTTTTCGAGTATAACACAATTCTCGGATAATATGTTTGCAGTTCAGCTCAAAATAATGAAGTTCAAATACAACAAACCCATTTATATAGGGTTTGCTGAATTAGAATTGTCTAAGTGGAAGATGTATGACCTCCATTATCAATACATGCAGCCAAAGTTTGGAACAAACTTATCTCTAAATTATATGGATACGGACTCTTTTATTTATTCCATAAAAACAGATGATTTTTATGATGATATCCGTCAAGATGTTGCTTCAAGGTTTGATACATCCGAATATCAGCCTGACAACATTTTTAATTGGGATGATGAAAGACGAAAATAAAGGAAAAATTATGAAAGAGTTTGTAGGACTTCGATCAAAAATGTATTCATTTGAAACTGTTGGGATGGATCAAGTGAAGAAATCTAAAGGAATAAAAAAATCTTGTATTAAGAATTATTCTATTGCAGATTATAAAAAAGTTTTATTCGAAAAACAAATTATTTCAGATTCAAGTACCATCAGTTGTATACTCAAAAGTTACATAAAGTTGTATTGAGTTATTCTGATGATAAAAGAATTATTGATAAAAACCAGATAAATACACTTGCTAGGGGGCATTAGAGACAGAAGACATTTGAAGAATTTTATTCAGATAAAGATGATGACATTTTTATGAATATCTCGGATTCATATCTAGATTTTATTAACAGTTCATCTGATGACGAGTTTTTTTTATGAATTTAGATATTTAATTTGTAATTATTATTTTCAAGCTATGTACTTATGAATATATAAACAGCTCTTTGTAAATAAAGCAAATTTGTATATATATATATATATATATATATATATATATATATATATATCATTACGAAAATCATGTCATGTTGCCAATAGCTTCACATTGGGCTTCTTTTTCATCCAAGATTTCGTCGTTACCATCATGCAGCATCTCCATTAAGGTTAATGTATTGTCGAGTAGCTCATCATCTGTGTTCTCATACATAAATAGGAGTCGCTTGAGATATAATCTCGGCAGGATTATTATTTCTTTTATTTCTATTTGTGCTCTTCCTGAGCGAGTATTTTCATTTTTGTTCATTAATGGCATTTTACTTAATTCGCCTAATTTATCTAATTTGTTCAAGAGTAGAAGTTAGAATGAACATATTCTTCTTTATTTTTTTGCGTTTTTCTTTCGCTAGTTTACTGCCAGCTGATCACCAACTAATCGTCCTGCTGAAAACCATCTGATAAACACCTTATTGACAGTTCGATTGTAAGTAAATATAAAAATGCAATATTATATCTCTCTCGCTCTGATATTGTGTATATAAATATCAATAGAATGAAACAATAATAGTGCAAACTAGTGTTTGCTACTTTATTGTTAGTTGACTTTCACGTGATCGTCAACTGATTTTTCTAGCTGATCATCAACTAATTTTCCAGCTGATCATCTGATAGCCATCTGATTGGTCATCATCTTGATAATTGGAATATTTTACCTAAAAGCAATGTATATATTTAATGATCTTAATTATTTATAATAAAAGAAAACAACTTCAATTACAACAATATTTGTTTTTTATTTTATAATTATATTTAATTAACGATAAATTTATAATCTTTTTGATAATAATAATATATTTTTATTAAATTTTCAATTTGTATTCTTTTTCGGTTTTTATCCTTCAAATAATCCTCAATAAGTTGGAGATGATCCTTAAAAATTAGCCCTTCAAAGACCTTTAGAAATTTACGAACTGGATTTGTGGACATCCTGCTTATATTCCAAGGAAAGGCAAAAGGCGACTGATAAATGTTTTAAAAATTTTCGCGCCTTATATACAGTTTCCACAAAATATTTACATTGAACAAAATTAAAATAGTATTTTATTCAAAGAAATTTGACAACATTGCGTTTTACAAAATAAGGCTTTTATTTCAAATGTTAGTTGCTCATATTTTAATAGTTTCGGAATTTTGCCTCCTTCCCAAGTAAAAAAGGCTTGTGAATTTGGATTGTAGAAGCCTTCATGGTCTTCAATAGTGTTTTCGTTGTCGTCAGGAAGTATCTCCGCCAATTCTAATGTGTATGAATAATTTACTAGTTTTTTTGTTAAAGAAATTTTTTCATCCCCAGCCCCTTCAATTACTTTGTCATCTAAGCTATTGTAGCGTTTGGGAAGATATAGGATTCCATCCTCGATTTCTGCAATCACTATATTTCCATATTTGGTCTTATGACGAAACATCATTATCACTTTATATGCCCTTGATGGTTGTAATTCCTTCACAGATATATACATATGATTTTGCTTTCAGTTTATTAAAAGCCTCAACAACCTCAATCTTTGTAATATTTTTCGAAGTCATAGTTGATTACAAAGGGATTGCAATGAGTTAATGAATAGTAATATTTTAGAAGCTGCGTTTTTATATCAATTTATTTGCCACACATTTAAACAATTTTTAATCAGCAGAGTTTTGTTTTCTGAAACTATAATTTTGATCTCTTAATATTTTTATTCATACCTTCATAATTACTCTTACTTAATTTCTACATAATAATGAAAAATGCCTCCTCTTATGTTTTAAATAATTTATTTCAAATAATTATATTTTATGCAAATGTTCTCAAATATACATTTTCAAATTCATTTAAACATACATATGTATGTAAAAAAATTTTATGTATAGTTAGGTGCAGAAATAACATTAAATTCATTATGAGTCACAAACAAACATACAATTACTATACAAGGGTTCTTAAAATAAAATTACTCCTTAAATTTTTTATATTTTCATCCCAAAATAAAAACAAAGAATCGTCTGTCCCTTTTTCTTCTTATCAGCCAACATCAATAAAAAAGCAGATTTATAAACGTACAGATAACAGCATTTGTGAAAAGATAAGCAACCGATATCTCAAACTAAAGACGGTGTTTATACTCTCAGGGAAAAGCTGCAACTTAAATATAAGAACGCGTCACATTAATTCAATAATTTTCAATTTAATAGAAAAATAGATTAATAAATTAATACCGTAAATTAATATTTTTCCATATTGAAATAAGAGATTTCAACATGACGAGACTTCCGTTAATGTTTCTTATTAATTCAATATGGTTTCTATTGATTTTAAGCTGTTTTTTCTGTGGGTGTAATTATAAAAACAAAAAGGTTTCTATTGACGATTTCAAGTGATTTAAGAGACAGAAATAGATACAACTATTATTAAAGAGACAAACCGACAGACAAACATTAAGGCTCGTTAAACAAAAAGTCATCCCTAAAATGTTTTATCGCATCAAGTGTGCAATAAAAATAAAAAAATACTATTCAACAGCAATAAAAATTTTGTTATGCACTTGCATTTCACACAAAAAAATCATCCGAAATTTTTATTCATCTCCAAAATCATCCAAAATAAAAATCCTCCCAAAAAGAGGATTTTTTCCATCCTATTCCCCATTTCCCTATTACTTATTATAATTGATGCAAATTCGACTTAAAGGTTACCATATTATCATAAACATTTGATTTGTTAAATAAAAAAATCAACAACAGTAGATATCAAAGAATGAGAAAAAAATTTCAGGGATCAAATTGCAAATTTTGTCATGTTGCCTTGCAAACCTTTGAAAATCTGCAGTTTATGCAAAATAAAACTTGTATCAAATTTCGACGAAACTTTTTGCCCTTATTTTAGATATAGTGTGGAAGATTTAATGCATATATGTATATGTATGTACGTTTGAAAAAATTTACTGCAAAATTAATTTCTTAATTTGTATAAGCATTTAATTTAATCTTGAATTTCATGTATATGTTTTTTTATTAAATAAATAAATATTGCTCATTAAAGTTATTTAAAATTAAGAAGAGTACTGGAAAGTTTACAGTTTTACCAAAATAATGAACGCATATGAACAAAATTAAAATTTTTGGCCCTACGTATTTACTTATCTAAGGCTTATTGCCGAAGCAAAAATATTTTTCCGGGGGGCATTAGGACGTTATTTTCATGAGTAATATTAAAATAGATAAGTACAGGCAATTCTTAATAATTATAGGGTAACAAAGCAATTCTTTGGGAGAGGGATATTGCTCCTCCTCTGTTGTTCTTTTGACTTTGGAATGAAATCTATTATTGGAGTATAATTTAATTTAGTCTATTCGGGCGCATTTTCATAATGAACTATTTTTCGTATTTTTTGGGTCATATTTCATTTGAGTTTTTTGGCAAATTTTCATTTCTTTAGAGTATTACTTCATAAGAAAATTTTGGGATTTTATGTCATAATGCAAAATAGTGGGTTCTTATTTCGCACCGCCGTGAGAGCTCAAAATGATGTCCATTACCAGACAGGAATGTATTTTATTGTTGTTGCTTATTAATAATTAATAATAATTATAATTGTAATTTTTTCAAATTTATTGCATTTATGTCGACAACGTTTATACAGACCCATTAATCTAAAACAAAATGTTATTAAAATACCTTAATGCACATGATCTCGTTACTCTGCGCATTTATAAAAAGTATTCTTTTCAAAATACGTTTAAGTATGAAAATTGCTATTAATACATCTCTCAAAACTTATACGCTTTAGCCTCAAGTGACCAATAAAAGTTTTAAAGCTGAATAATTTAATATTTGTCAGATACTCGTATGTTCACATATGTTGAAGAATACATTCTTTTGAAGGACACTTTTTCAATCTGAGAATTGAAGAAATATTTTCATAAGCTTCCTTTTATGGATTTGGTACCTTTAATGTTAATAAATGTTGTAGTTTGATATGGAAATAAGTTTTTATTTATCAATATTACTAATATTTGAAAATGTAAAAGGAGAACGGAGGAGGAAAAGAATACCATGTAAATAGGCAGAAAATTATATATAAAAATTTGTCGTGCGGTATAGGAATGCATTTAATTCATTATAGAAATTTGTATTTCGTATAATTTTCAAATGTTATTTAATGACGACCATTAAAATTTTGGATAGCTTTTATTAACTTTAATGCACTAGAACAGTAATATTAAGTTCTTTTCAACACAAATTTTTTCATATTTAATTATGCAGCCATAAATAAAACAATTTAATGTCTATAAATTTCACAAATATTATTCATATTCGCGAATATATCGTTTCACAATAATAGAGAAGTGCTACGTGCACAAGGAATATACCAAGATACTCCATGTTACATGGACTACCTGTAGATGCAATGATTTTTATTTTTTTGATTTTTATTTATTCCTCACAAAATAACTCTTATTTTGTGACTTTTATTTATTCCTCAGAATATAACAGTTATTTCTTGATTTTTATTTATCCCTCACAAAATAAGAGTTATTTTGTGACTTTTATTTATTCCTCACAAAATAACAGTTACTTTTTGATTTTTATTTTTTTGCTCAAAAAAAATTTAATTTTTAAAATTAATAAATAATAAAAAAGTAAATTTAATTTAACATATAAGAGTTTTTTAAAGACTCTGGCGATATGTTCAATTTTAAATCGGTTAATATTCATTTTAACGCAAAAATTGCGCTTTCTACATTTTAAAAGTTAAGCAAAAAAAAAAATAAAAATCAAACAGTAACTGTTATTTTGTGAGGAATAAATAAAAGTCACAAAATAACTCTTATTTTGTGAGGGATAAATAAAAATCAAGAAATAACTGTTATTTTCTGAGGAATAAATAAAAGTCACTAAATAAGAGTTATTTTTTGAGGGATAAATAAAAATCAAGAAATAATGATTAAAAAGTGATTTTTAAAATAAAAATTATAACCGTTACGGTCCCTGGTTTAAAACATTTGAATTCGCGAATATCATAATTTGACATTCGGCACATCACTAGTATGTACAAAGCTTTTTGTGAATTAGTCAATTTTATGATATATGTACATATTTTTAATTTTGTTATACGTTTTTTATATAGCAAAAATTATGTCTTTTTTTAGTTAAATGTAAAGCTTACCAAAAAAACTGTTTTCTTATAATTGTTTTGCAATATTTCATTCGGTTTTGCACTATTTAGACTTGTCCTTTGTAATTACTTGTTCCACTAGTGACAACGCTGCAACTGCAACAAATTCGTTTCGAAGGAATGGTAACAAAAACTTAAATATTTCACGATTGAATGTTTGCAAGATACTGGCCTTATTTTTATAAATTTATTCCTTAAATACTGGAATTGTAATCTTAAAAACAATTTAAAATAAAAAAAGGAAGGAGGGATAAGTCTAAAATTCTGGGAAAATTATTCACTAATAATTTAAAGTACTCACCCATGTTTACAGGCAAAAAAACTTAAACAAGCAGAAGGGAAAAACACACACAGTTTTATGATATGTATGTAAGTATGTATTAATGTCCTGCACAAGACCATTTATAAAGGCTGGATCACACGATCGGCACAATGTACCGATTTTCGTCGGCTCACTGAAATAAAGTCATAAGTAATAAGGTAAATTTCCTTTATTTCTCAACTAATTGAAATATAATTACATAACGGAAACACACCGCACTGGTAATAAAGACATATTACTTATTCAAGAATGAATTAAGTAAAAATACCATTTTGCCTTATTGCTTATGCCTTTATTGCAGTGAGCCGACGAAATTGGGTACATTTGGCAAGGCATTTGTTTCAATTGTTTGTCTTGCAAACAATGTTGCTTAGCGTTTCTTTTAAAATATTGCGCTGTATTAAGGCAGTTAAAAAATCTCTCATGTCTTAAAAGGTCTTATAAATGGTCTTGTGCAGGACTTTAGTATGACCTCAACAATACAACACAAGGACACTTGAATTTCATGATGAACAGAATGTTTGCCTTTCAATTAAATTTTATGATACTCGTATGTATGACCTAATCAATACAATTCAAGGACAAATCAGATTCATGATGATGAGAGAATATTACCTGTCTTCAATTTTAAAGTAGATAACGAATAACACTGTGTGACAAAAACAAACATACTTAGAACGTCTAACTATTTTTGGTAGGTGTTATAAGTTTAACAACATAACATAAAATCTCGAGTTACAGGTAAAAACGCGGGTTTTCGTACCCGTATGCTGTTATCAACGTCTAACTAAGTTGAATATCAACCGGTTTAGCGACTCAGTCATTTTGGAATTATTTTTTTTTACGTTTGATAACATCGGCTCCATGGTACATCAAAAATTCAAATATATATTGTGATTTAAATATGCCACTAGTGACTGAAGGAATTGCAAAATACGCAGGCAAATATTTAACAAAACTCGAGTCACATCCTAATCCGCTGGCTCGTAATAATTTGAACTTTACTCGACATATCCGTCTAAAAAACAACAACACAAGGGCTCTTATACTCAACACTCCTGATTGGACTGCTTGAAAATACTTCTTTTTTTTCTTTTTGATTATCACTACTTATGCACTATTTATAACTATCATTAAGTTTTTGTCCGACACTGGTCGGGCCTAATAATTATATTTTAGATTTAAGAATTGAATACTTATTGTTGGTTCATATTTGAAGATACAATAAATAATTACAAGTATTATTAAAAAATTTTTTTTTATTTTAAAAAAATTTCTATTAGTTATGTATGAAACTGTTTAACTCAATATATGTGTCTGAATCAAACAGTTTTTCATTATTAATTAGTGGTTACGCTTTTTTTTTGGCACATGGCACACATTAAATAACAGATGTAAACTAAGCCTTAAGGCGCAGTTATAGTAAATACATATGTTTCCACCGGCATGACTTATACAAATCATGATGATTTGTGCAAATCATGTTGATGCATACATGATTTACCATACATTTTGCATCTGGATAAATCACCTCAGAGTAGTTGATTTATTTTAAATAATATCGAAAATACTATTTTTCGAACTATATTTATATATGCAACCCTGCGTTGCTTTTTAAATTACAAACTCCATCCCTGGGTCATCCATCAATAGTGATTGACAATTTCGAAAAAATAGCATTAAGGAGTCTTTAATCAATTTTAAATGTCAACAAATAATATAATAAAATAAATAAAATAATAAAATAAAATTCACCACTGCGCCCACCTTATAAAGCAAGTGCATAAATTGAGTACGAAAATTCGAACAACAAATCACTCACAAGTTCGGTGAAAATACTTTGAAGTGATTTACTTAAACCTACTTGATTTTAGGTCGGTGGAAACATACTATTAGCCGACTGTAATGTAATGTTACTGCAACAGTAAGAAACAGCTGATCGATATTATTGTGTGAAAAGTAATGAAAATGGTTATAGATATGGAATGTAACGTAACCTACTTTTCATATAAAAATATCGATCAACTGTTTCCTACATTGCAGTTACATTACATTACAGTCGGCTAACTGAGCCTTTAGTTTCCTTTGAAATTTCATTATGAATCGAATTAAACCAGAACGAATGGGCTGAAGCACAAATTGATATTGATTTTGAACTTTTATTCAAAATTTATTTTTTCCGATGAATCCCATTTTTGGTTGAATGGGTACGTAAATAAGCAGAATTGTCGCATTTCGAGTGAGGAGAATCCAAAAGCTTTTGTCGAAACACCATTACATCCATAGAAAGTTACTGTTTGGTACGCTTTATGGGCTGGCTGAATCATTGGCCCATATATCTTCAAAAACGATGATGGTCAGAATGTTACTGCCAATGGTGAACGTTATAGGAACATGATTCGAAATGTTTTCAAACTTCAGTTACGTGGCATTAATCTTGATGATATTTTGTTACAAAATGGCGGAGCCACATGCCACACAGCGGGCGCTACAATTGATTTATTCCAAGAAACTTTACATGAAAAAATAATTTCACGTAATGACACAATTAATTGGCCACCAAGATCGTTTGACTTAACTCCATTGAATTATATTCTTTGGGGTTATGTTAAATCACTTGTCTACGTCGATAAACCACCAGCAATTGAACACCTGGAAATCAAAATTCGAAGAGTTATCGGCGAAATACGGTAAAATGCTGCGAAAAGTTGTTGAATATTGGTGTTCAAGAATGCGCCTTCTACGCGCCAGCCGTGGCGGCCACATGGCAGAAATCATATTTTAACATTAATTAATTAATTAATTTCAATTTTTCCAATAAAGCCCGTTTCATTAATATTAAAAATATATTTCCTTGTTTTATTACCATACTATTCATACCTTTATTTATAAAACTAGATTTATTACGCGCAAAACACAGGTTTGTGTTAAAAAAATCCGTTCCAAATTGACTGAGTTGCTAAACCGGTTGATATTCAACTTAGTTAGAGGTTGATAACTACATACGGGTACGAAAACCCACTTTTTTACCTGTAAATCGAGATTTTATGGATGTTTTGACATTTTCAAAAACAGATTGTTGTTAAACTTATAACACCTACCAAAAATATTTAGACATTCCAGGTATGTTTCTTTTTGTCACACAGTGTTATTCGTTATCTACTTTAAAATTGAAGACAGGTAATATTCTCTCTTCATCATGAATCTGATTTGTCCTTGAATTGTATTGGTTAGGTCGTACATACGAGTATCATAAAATTTAATTGAACGAAACATTCTGTTCATCATGAAATTCAAGTGTCCTTGTGTTCTATTGTTTAGGTCATAAATATGTACATACTAAAGTCCTGCACAAGACCATTTATAAGACCTTTCAAGACTAGAGTTTTCAACTGCCTTACTACAGCGCAGTATTTTAAAACAAACGCTAAACAAAACTGTTGGCAAGACAAACAATTGAAACAAATGCTTTGCCAACAGTGTTGTTTAGCGTTTGTTTTAGAATATTTCGGTGTAGTAAAGCAGTTGAAAAATCTCTCTCAAGTCTTGAAAGGAGTTATAAATGGTCCAAACGTACTCGTTCTATGACTTGACAAAATGGGAGTGTTACCAAAAGTAAGAAGTTGTGTATGGTGAAAAAATTACATATTCTGTAAATGCTGATGTATTCACCATTGTTGTGATGTATAGTCGTGATCTTTTGTAAATTTAATTGGGATTTGGTCTAGTTTTTTAGTAAAAGGCACGGAACAAGTTCGATGTGGTTGGATCCAGGACCTATCAAACAGTACAAATATAATGTTCATTGTTCCCTCCAATGGTACCGCCAAGACACTTTAGAACCAGTCACGTAACTATTCTTAGATATTAACTTAAGCTTAACTGGTACTTATAAAGGGTGTTTATTTTAGAGGTATAGAACTTCGAATTGAAATAAAACACAAGAAAATCGTTTTAATGTCCATCAATTTGGCTTTATTGGAAGGATAATTTTATGCCATTAATGTTTAAATATGATTTCGGGCATGTGGCCGCCGCGGCTGGCTCGAATAAAGCAAATTTGCACGATTTTTTTAGAGGTATAGAACTTCGAATTGAAATAAAACACAAGAAAATCGTTTTAATGTCCATCAATTTGGCTTTATTGGAAGGATAATTTTATGCCATTAATGTTTAAATATGATTTCGGGCATGTGGCCGCCGCGGCTGGCTCGAATAAAGCCAATTCGGCTTTATTAAAGCCAATTCGGCTGGCTCGAATAAAGCAAATTTGCACGATTTTTTTAGAGGTATAGAACTTCGAATTGAAATAAAACACAAGAAAATCGTTTTAATGTCCATCAATTTGGCTTTATTGGAAGGATAATTTTACGCCATTAATGTTTAAATATGATTTCGGGCATGTGGCCGCCGCGGCTGGCTCGAATAAAGCCAATTCGGCTTTTTAAAGCCAATTCGGCTGGCTCGAATAAAGCAAATTTGCACGATTTGCAAGCGTTGTTCTTTTGTCAACCTGTTCATGATGAAATGGCAAACCAAACTAAATATTAATCACTTGACAGCTGACAAAATGGCCGCCAGTTAAAAAAGTGATGCCAACTTAAAGTTCTATACCTCAATAAAAAACACCCTATACTTATGAAATATGAGTGTCTCTGTGGTCGGGTGGGTAGTGTGCGTGCAATCCTGTCATGCCGGAGGTTGTCAGTTTCGAGTAAAAAATATCTGTTTAAAAATAAATTATAATTGCATTTGTAACAACGCAAAAAAAATTATACGTTTTTATTAGGTTTTTTCATTTACTAAAAATTTTTACGAATTTGTAACAATTGTTACTGTAAAGTGTTCACCAACACAAAACGTTTGCAAGGAGAGAGCGTCAAAAGAGATAAAAAAAAAATTGAGAGACAAAAAAATTCCTTCAAATTATTACTAGTAAAATTTTTACTTGCAAGAATTATGCAGACTGCTGTTCTGTGTTTTGTTTTCAAATAAATTATTTGATAAATAGCTGAAAAAAGAAAACTGAAAAATTTGCATTTCTTTATTTAAAATATATATATATATATATATATATATATATATATATATATATATATATATATATGTATGTATTCGGGTTTGTTTAAGGTCAAAAAAAATGTGGATTTTTTATTGTGTAATATTAAAGTTTTGGTGCTAAATAGATATATAACACGATATTGGGCTATAATTTTTGATCTTAATGTAAAAAAAAAGCTTTTCTTTAAATTGGGTTTACTTTGGGGACTGTAATAGAGCTTGCAATCTATTTGAGTACATGACCTGAACAAACACTGTATATGTTTGTTGCCAGATTTTCCCTTTATTTCCCCGTTTATTGTCTGACGGCGTCAAAAACGTTCTTCGACTTTGCATATTGTTCGAAAACTATGACAGTGATGCTAAGCTGTTATGTTTTCTAATTGTGCATGTGTTCGACGGTTTAAAACGTTAATAAGGTGCTAAATCGTCAAAAGTAGAATTAAAATGTTAAATGAAGCAACATTGAGTAATACTGTTTTGTTGTTTTTGTTGTTTTAATGCTCTATACATAATTTAATGGAAATAAGTATGTAAGACATACATAGTATGTGAAAGTTTAAAAAAATCTACATACATATTTACTTAATATCAAAGAAGATAAATTCACTTTAATTTGATATATATGCATATCGTTGGTCATAAGTAGAAAGGCCCCAACGAAAATAACTGCAACTTTACAGGAGAAGGTTAAAATATACGGCCATATCACCTCGGCATCGCGACCTCTAGCCGCAGTATACCCCACAATACCAGCTCATCCAACACTCTGGACACACCTGATACATTTCCGTATTTTAGTTTTCCTTTTTAGACACCATTGGTTGGATTGAATTCCTTTCCCGAACAGAATTGAACTCTGTAACATGGCCGATAATAATAAAAAGTACAACTGCTTGTAAAAGCGTCATTCTTACAATATTGCAATACATTTTTGTAACGACGTGTATAAGTAAGTGTGAAATATATTGGAATCCCTGAAAACCCCAATTTCGTAAAAATAGAATTTAGGACCTTTCTACTTGTGACTATCGATATGTACATATGAACTATTATGTATTTATTAAAATATGTGTGTAGTTGTGTGTTTGCAAGTACAAAACAAAAACGAAATAGAAATTTCTTTTATTTCAAGCAAATTTAAATCACTTTTTTTAAGAATTTTTCAATAACATTTAAATTATGCAAAATTGTTATAGTCTAAATGTTTTTTAGAAAGTTCTAGGAATTGTTTTAAAAATATTGATGCATGTACATTCACAACACAACTTCTACCCTTTTTTAAATAAGCTTGAAAAATAACTTGTTTTGACTCTACTGAAAAAATTTAATTTTTAGACATACATACATACGCTGTTATTAATGAAAAGCACAGATTTATACTCGTTTGTACACATTTGCTTATTTTTGCGACCTTTTGTTGGAGTATTAAGGCCGTTGTTTATTTCTTTATAAAAATTTGATTAAAGGCAATGTTTTAATAAAGATTACCAACAAATCACGCAAACAACCTAAGACTTCAATAATTGGACAAGTAAATGTATTGAAAATATCATATTTTTATGTTTTGAAATGTGGACTTTGTGTAGATACTTACTTACATGTCACAAATAAAACAATTCAATGTATGTTTTATATAAAATATTTGTTTGAAACAAAATGTTTTATTAAGATAGGAACTAATTTTTTATTCGAAATATGACAACTCACATTTAATTCATTTTTGTCTAAACTTTTATAATTAATATACACAGTATGTGTTCAATACCTATATTAGAAAAAAAACAAAAATATTTCAAGCCTGTATACAAAAGTTACAAGTAGTATATAATAATTACTTCAATGCAATATAAAGAAATCACTTTTTGTTCAAATTACTTTTACAAGTTGCTTACAAAAGATATTTTAAAAGGATAATTTTAATTCTGTGGCGAAAGGGAAAAAGTGCTAAAATCGATATAAGCTAATTTTGCGTTAATAATAGATCCGTAATCTGCATACTTGAGAGTATCCCTGGTCAAAATCTGAATTAATTTGTGTGATTTTTCAAGAAGTTATAGCAGAATGAATTGCGGCTTATCTTTTTAAGACAAATGTCATTTGGAATAATAGCTTAATTTAGCTTATACTTTGGTATATTTCAACTTAAATGTATTATTTACAGTGTGTAGAACGATGTTTGTATAAAAAAATAAAGATTAACAGAGAATTTTCCAATTTAGATGTAAAAGAAATAAATTTCTGAAAATCGACTTGAACGCTTAAAAGTGCTCTCCTGCAAAACAGTCAAATATGACTTAAGCACTTTTTCCTTATTGCCACAGAATTATTTTGGTTGGCATATTTCGACTTGTACTACTACGTATTTGTAGTAAACGAAAGGCTCAGTTAGCTGATAGTAATGTAATGTAACTGCAACGTAAGAGACAGCTGATCGATATTTTTATATGAAAAGTAGGTTACGTTACATTCCATTTCTATAACCATTTTCATTACTTTTCACATAACAATATCGATCAGATGTTTCCTACTGTTGCAGTTACTTGTTGGCTAAGTGAGCCACAACGTTCTTCTTTAATATTGCATTTAATTAATCGCCCTTATTCCAGTTGTCGATATCGACGTCATTTTAACACAATACCAAAAAATTGGGGCTTGTTTACTCGATCTCGAGAACAATTTTGTACTACTGACAATCTAATTCCGTTCCCTAAGGTCTAGAAAATAGCATAAAACTACCAACAGGAGTCAGTTGTTTTCGACAACGGGTACACAAGCCCCACTTTTTTGGTATTGTGTTAAAGTGACATCGATATCGACAACTGGAATAAGGGTGAATTAAATTAATTTTAATAAGATTACTTTCTAAAAATTAGTTATTGAAACAAAAATTTGTTTTCATTAAAATACCTTAATATAAATGTTACATAAAATGTATATTACTTTTTGCAAAATATGCATATTTTTACAAAGTTACATTTTTATTTACATAGTTTCTTTTCAATTCTTTTTTATAATTCAGTGATTTAAACAATTCGCAGTACCACACTTTTGTATAAGGCTCTGGGTATACATATTAATTTTTCGTAGCAGTAAAGTTTTAAGTTTATAAAATTAAGGAATAAATTTTAACTTCTCAATCGCTAACATATGTATAATTTTTATTTATTACAGTGCAAGTATTAGACATTTTTTAAAGAATAGAATATTGCAATTCGTATTGCTTTTTTTGGCTTTAAATACACATTTGGGGGATTGAAAAGGTGGTTTTCAGTGTCATGTTTTAAAAATTTTGTTTGGAAAATAAATCAAAACAAAAACCTTTATATTCAAATATAAAGTAAATATAGCATGTTGACAATGTTTTAGTATTAATAAGATGTAATTAACTTGTGTGATTAAGTTATATGAAAACGAAAACAACAAAATTAATAAAAGCATATTTACATACAAATATATTTGTATACAAAAATAGTTAAATTCTGTTCTGAAAATCAAGCTGATCTCAAATCACGTGATTTCAAAAGTAACTATTAAACGCTGACTTGATAGTGAGTTCTTATTTCACTTTACAAAAGCAACGATTTAGCTTTATTAATTTTTTGAAATCACCGTGACTTAGAATTCCGTAATTTATATAATAGGCCCGATAAAATTTACTTTTTAAAAATGTCACTTTTTATACTGTACTTTTAATAACAATTAGATTTTTTATAAAAGTTTTTTGCTGTAAAGGAAATTTTATATAAAGGGCTTTTTTTCAAAATGCTTGCTGTCAAGTTCGCGTACGTGTGCTTGTTGGCTTGATATTAACAGGCTTGATGACCCACTAAGCATTCATTTATATTTTGATTTTGTGCTGTTCGTTTGGTTAAAAAAAATATATAAAAATTTCTAGATAAAGAAGTTTAATAACAATAATGGCAGCACTATTTACAAAAAAAAGAGAAATGCGAAATAAAAAGTTCTAACACTTCTTTTTTTCTTCATCAGTCAAATTTATGTTTTCCTTCTTTTAATTCCGGTTTGTTAGCAACCATTCACAATGGAAATAAAATAATAATGAACATTTGTACGGGCTTGATGGGTTAACACTATACACACATTAACAAGTGACAGCAAGCATGCCGAAAATCAAAAATTTTTGATTTTCCATCAAGCATCTAAAACCCTTAAGAGTTATTTTCATAAAATATACTTCTTATAGCAAAACAATACTAGTTCAACTAGTATGTAGAAAAAAATATTGTTTGGAATTTTTAAACTGAATATACACACAATTTTTTTAAGATTTTCAATATAAGCATTTAAAAACAATTTCGGTATGATATTTATTAGGAATTTATACTTTCTTAGCCACCATCTTTATGCATTTCATCCCTGCTTAGAGAACTTATCTGCAGACTTCCACCCAATCTTTTCTGCTGACTTTTAATGCTTATAGATCAATTTGTAATATGTTATTTGAGAATCACATACATATACAAGTATAATAAGTTTAAAGTCTCAAACAAAAATGTTAACAATACAAGAATCTTATTCGATTTTGCATCCAAAATGTAGGCAGAATTTAATAAATATGCTTGTTTTTAAAAATTTTTGTTTGATACTTTTAAATTTAGTATGTTTTTATGTCGGGCTCTCAATAAAATATTAAGAGCCTTATCATAAACATGAAATTGTTGAAGTTTATTTAAAAGATGTTGGGTCTACCGACGAGTTTCCTAATCAGGAATGAAATGCATATAGACGATGGTTAAAACAACAAAACATTCAAAAATTTAAATACATGAAATATTGAATATGTATGTATATCTTATTTTAGCTTTACATTTCAAGTATCAATAAGATTTTCTTAAAGTTACCTGCATGCATAAGTATGTATGTATGTAAAAACATTAATATGTATTTATTTTTTTATGTGACATTTAATTGTTTACATAACTTATGTTGAACTTAACACGGGGATACAATTTTTCAATACAAAACAAATCATAATTTGGTTGAGTTGATGAACACAAATATTTTTATGTTTGGAAACTGTAAAGAAATACAAAAAATTAATTTCAAGCAAATTAATTTCAAACAAACATATACACATTAGAGCGGCTCACGTTTTATGGAGATGAAAACCACGACTTTGTTACTCCTATTCAATCAAAAATTGGTATTTTTAATGGAGAGTCTTAAAACATTTGAAGGGTCTAGCGATGACCGTTCGTGAGCTGGACAGTGTCTAAAAAAGGTACTTTTTTGAAAGTTTTTGCATATTTCGATATTTTCTCCCAAGACAACATATCAAAAAAAGGACATAATCTGAAAGCTTTTTTTAAGTCAGTTCCACTGATGCGTTATTCCATAAAAGCACCATTGGAAGCGGCTTGAAAATGTCTTTCAGATCATGACCTTTTTTAATATATTGTATTTAGACAAAATAAGAATATATTCAAAACACTTCAAAAATATGCCTCTTTTAGACACGGCTCATGAACTGTCATAGCTAGACCTCTAAAATATTTTTGGAGTATCATTAAATAGACCGATTTTTTATTTGAGAGGTGTAACAAAAACTTTTTTCAGTAAGTCGCTCTAATGTGCCTGTATGTATATGTGCCCTTAATTATGAAAGTGATCTAAGTCATACATATATTTCTTTGGTCGAGATATTTATTAGTTTACATTTGATCAAATCAAAAAATATTTGTATATTACAAAAAAGCAAAAAAGGCAAAAATGTATGTGAGTTAGACCACTTTTATAATTAAGAACGCATATGTATTTATACTTTACTTCTTGTTTATGTGTATCTTCTTTGGTTGTCGATCCAGGTCTTCAACTGTTGAGGAGTCCTCCTTTTGAGAACTGGTAGTTTGTTGATAGCATCATTGCATTCTAAAATACTGGGTAGTCTCTGCAAGTCTTTCAGACATCCGAAATATGTTGAAACTGCCTGCTTCTCCTCTTCATTCCATCTGGAACGTTTTGTTTTGCCAAATGGCGATCCTTAAATTTATATAAATGTACATATAAACATGAGTATGCTTATGTAGTTTTATTTATGTATTCCATATGTATTTATATCAGGGTAGGAAAAAATTCTGCTCGCAAAAGCTATTTTATTTTTTTTTTTTTCGTTTTAAAATTTGTTTTCAAAATTTTAAAAATAAAATTCGGAAAAGAATTCTGTTTTAAATTCTTGTCCGAATTTTATTTTATAATTCTTAAGAACGAATTCAGAAGAATAGTTCTTACAAAAGTTTCATCGCCTAGCTCAAACAACCATAGCTATAGAGCTGAAATTTGGTGTGTGGATTCCTCTTCCAATGCATAGATCCACTAAGAAGGGATTTTTTAAAATTCTACCGCGAAGGGGTAAAAAGGGTAAAATAGGTATCTTTATATCTCGGAAACTACATTAGATAGACTAAAAATTCAAAGAGCATAGGAATGCTGGCAAAAAGCAAGCCGACATGTGTTTGGTACTTTTTTAATATGTGTACTTTTGGGGGTTAAAAGGGGGTAAAAAAATGAATTTTGGAACCTTTTCTGCATTTGAAATACTTTTTAAATTATTAATTATTAAAGATTTCTTTAAGGTTTTCTATATCAGGGCACAATTCCTGAACACAAATTTTAAATCTTCCTAATAGCCTTAGCTGTGACCGAATCATGTCATGTTGATGGATATTTTTGGGACATTTTATTGCCATATTTAATAATAAGATCGTCATACCGAATAGCATTTGTAACCTCGTCATTTCTCAAAACGGGAAAAATTTTGGTTTTGAGAATTTCATTTGCTTCTTCGTGTATGTATTGCGTCATTCTCCTGCTTTGTATCATGTTTGAACGATCGTTTTTCAGATGTTTTCCACAGCCACGCATATGAAATTTTAAAGATATTTTTGAAAAAAACCCTTTGCAATTTCGGCAACAAACGTAGTCATCAGAAACATTTTTTGCCTTGGAATTTTGTTGCCTACTAACAATTAATATACCAGTATTTAACGAATGAGTTGTGTTGTGTAAAAAGTCTCCATCTTTTCTTAACTTGTTAAACATTTTTAAGCGATCAATATGCTTTTTAGGTAAACTTGAAATTGCTTTTATTTCTTTTTCGGATTTGTGCTTAAGCAAAAAATGCCGTGCAAGTTTTGTTTGAAGTGTTTTGCAGAAAACGCAAAAATGTTTTTTCGATTGGCTACTGTACGGAACTGTAACTTTAGTTATATTTAAAGGTAATTTAATCTCGTTAACACTTTTTTCAATCTCTTCTAAAGATACATTATTATTGCTTGCAATTGTGACATCATCTGTTGAGTTTGGCATGTATTCAGATAAGCTTTCATTCGGTACAAGTGCACTGCTGTTTGAAAAGTTGCTTATTTCGGTAGAATTATATTTAACGCTCTCATGGCGTGTAGTTGAATTGTTATCTAGACTTGGTCTAATTTCAGTGGAGCTGTGAAATATCGCTTCGGTACCCATGCTTACATTTTCATCAATTTCCAATTCCTTTTGATTTAAATTGCAATCTTTTTCTCTGGGTACTCCAATTGAATCTTGTATAAGCACATTACTTATCACAGTTATAGTTTCCCTTACGGGCTTACACAATTTCGCTACATTTTCACTCTGTTCATTATTAATGTTTGGAGAACAAAACGTTGGCAATTCATGTTCTTGCATCAATTTGTTATCAGAATACTTCATAATACTATTTGTTGCTTCCGGAAAAGAAGTAGACAAACTTTCATTTGTTATGAGTGGGCAAACTTCGGAACAATTGCTAACTTCACTGATATTACAAGAAACTGGCTCAAAATGAGAAGTTGAAGCACTTTCGTTGGAGGTAAATTTTTTTTGGAGAGAGACATGGGCAAATTTTCCAAAGTATTTGTTTTGATTGCTTCAAAAATTTCGATGGTAGATGTTTCTATGTCAGTGATTTTTCTAGAAATTGCATTACGGGAGTAACGTTTTATATTTGTAAAAGTAGGTGAAATTGTCTTTGATCGAAGTGTATATGACGATGGTGTTTTTGAACGAATAACATTTTTAGGAGATGTTTTCTCTTCTCTTTTTTTCTCTTCAGAATTTCCCCTAGTAGAAGTTTCTATGCCAGTGGTTTTTCTCGAAATTGCATTACGGGTGTGGCGTTTTGTTTTTGGAAAAGTAGGTGATATTGGGGTTGACCGAAGTGTATATGTCGATGATGTTTTTGAACGAAACACATTTTTTGCAGATTTTTTCTCTTCTATAGAATCTTTACACGAGTTTGAAGCAGGCGATGACGTAGCACGAGCTGGTTGGGAGAAATTGCATATTTCGTTGGGTGTAACTACTTTTTTGCAAGCACTTTCTTTGGGGAGAGATTTGAGCAACTTTTCGGAAGTGGTTTTTTCTAATTTTTCTTCGAAACTTGTTAACATTTCAGTGCTTTCTCTGAAAATTGGCTTGCGGCGCTTGGTTTTTATATTTGTAAATACAGTAGCAGGACTTTTCTTTGAACGAAGTGTATATGTCGGAGAAAACATATTTGAGCCAGTTATTTTTTTGGAATTTTCTGTTTTATCAATTTTATCAGCGTTATGAAATGATGACGAAGGGCGGGTTTGGCATTTTGTTGGTGTTTTCTCAGAATTAAGGGCAGATGAGAAAATTGCTTTGTTGCGCTTGGTTTTTATATTTGTAAATACAGTAGCAGGAATTTTTTTTGAACGAAGTGTATATGTCGGAGAAAACATATTTGAGCCATTTTTTTTTTTACAAATTTGTTTTTTACCAATTTTATCAGCGTTTTGAAATGATGACGAAGCAAGGGTTTGGCATTTTGCTTGTGTGTTTTTAGAATTAAGGGCAGATGAGAAAACGAGTACAAGCTTTTCTTCTTTTGGCGTACTTGCCGAACTGTAAAATACTTTTGGTGAAATCTCTGACATCTATATTAGGAAGTCAAGAAATAATGCGTAAGTATGTAGTAATTAAGGAAAAAGTGCAAAGCAAACTAACCCAAAAAAAACTTGCATCTAGTGCCCCAAAATTGCTAAAATGTCGAAAATTTTTAATTTTTTATTACTAATTGCACAACTCCACGAAATACAAGTTTTTGTTTCCCCTTGAAAAACTCATTTCATATTTTCATATATCTAAGTATATTAAAACAAACTACATTATTGTTTTTATTTTCCATCACGTTACAATTTTTTTATGAGCCTGCCTATACTTTTTTTTGTATAATTCCCCCTTGTGATACGTCAGTTTGATGTGTGGCCACGCCGCTTTAAGGGGAAAACCATCGTGGGGTTTGGTTTGTTGTTAGTCCATAAACTAAAGTTTTGAAATATTTTATGTAAACTACAGAGGAAAATTTATGAAAAAAACATTTTGAAGTATCAAAAATATTTTTTGTGCAATAAAAATAAAAGATAACAATTCTGAATTTGGACAAACGTGTTGAAAAAATATAAAAAAAAATTAAAAATTTTCGATATTTTAGCAATTTTTAAGCACTACATGCAGTTTTTTTCTGTTTATCCTAGTCTGTAACTACACCCAGAAAAAAGATTGGTTGGAAAATGGTTAGGCCAACAAAATATCATTTGCATAAACTATATTTCAGTTCACGCAATCAATTTTCTGTTAATCCAAAAAACAATCCATGTTTATTGCCATAAGGGCATAATTGTAATAAAGATATGATTCTGACAATTCTTAAATTGGTTGCATCAACCGAGCGTATGCTTTTGCCATGACTAATTCATTGATTGGTTAACACAACCGAATAAAATATTATGAATTGGATGTTACTACCAACTTTTGGTATTGGCAACTAAAAAATTGTCGTTCTATATTAATGTTAAAATAAACACTATCTATCAGTTGCTGCAACTAACTATAGGTTGAGCTTACTATCATAGTTTATACTCGTTGCAGCAAATTAAAAATTAACTTTTGTGACTTTCAAAGATATTATGATTTATGAATTCTCAAATGGTTTTTGAAAGTATGTGCATAAGATAACAGGTTTGTGGCTGTTAAAAATGTGTGGTTGAAATAAATAAATTTCAATTAAAAATAACTTATGACAATATGTTAAATAATAAATTTCTTAAATTGTATATTTTTATTTGCGTTTATTGCTTATTTTATTTCAGCAAGGAAGGCCAATTTTTCTTTCACAGGTACCAATTATGATATTGTTTCAGTTGTACTAACAACATTTTCGGTAGCAAGAATAACTTTTTTTTAAATTCCATACTGTTAACCAATTTTTTCTGTTGCTGCAACTATTTGTTTAAGGGTTATAATTAAAATATAGTGGTACCACAAGAAAATTGCAGTCGTTATACCAGAATTCTATATAGTTGGTGCAACCACCAAAATTCGATTGGCAACAAATTCGGTTGTCTCAACGAATCTCTTTTCTCTGTGTACAATTATGCATAACACAGGAAAACAAGATTCCAATTTGTTTCTGAGATATTCCCGTGGAACGTACAATATGTTCTTCAGAAGAATCAAATTTGAATCAAAATATGGCCCCTATTTCGAAAATCGAATGTTCAATTAACATTATGAGCATCGAAAATTTCGTTGAGCAACGAATTTTCTATCGCAGCATACGTACTTCGAGAATTTTAATACGGGAAGGAGATTGCATTTTTTTATGTTACACAGTGTTTTCTTGTATGATGTTTTTGCCTGAGCTAATTTTGCGATAACTGATACTGAATAAAAGTTCTTATAAACAGTCAAGGTCCAAGCTCTCCATACACTTATAATTTTTGCGGTTTTAGGAAACTTGAAAAGGAATTTGAAAAATAATAGACTGTGTGACTAAAAAAAACTTGGGATTTGATAATATTTTTCTGGTAGGTATTGTCGAGTACAACAAGAATCTGCATTTGAAATTTTCCAAATACCCCCCTAATCTTGAGTTATGGAGAAAACCCGGTTTTTCTAACTAGCTTAAATAACAACCGATTGTAAACGGATTTAGAGAGAAGAGACTCTGCCCTTTCGAACCATATATATTTTGTTTTAGTAAGTTTCATATAGACATGCATATGTATGTATGTATAAATGTACATGTGTATGTGTATTTTTTCCAACAAATATAATTTTTTCGGTTTTTTAGTCACTTTTCTACTTTGAATTCGTTTTTACGCAGTATTTCTTTAATGGTATCATACTATTTATGACTTCATTTATAAAACATACACTTAGTCGCAAAACTCTACATACGATTTTAGGTATTTCATATCTTTTCTTCCTAATTTTTATTTAATGTTTAATTTTTGAAAATATTGTATCTTGAGTATTATATCGGACCCACTTTATAACTTCGAGATAAAAAACCTAAAAAAAACATTGTTACGTTTTTGGTAAAGTAAAAAATGCTGAAAAATTACGCTTAGCCAACGTAGCAAAAGTGTACATACGCGTTTGAATTGGATTAACTACAGATATAGTAGCACGTTTTGTTTTATAATGTTGTGTCCATTTAGTCTTGTGTTAACAATATGTGTCAGATTTTGCTTAAGTTTTGCTTTGATTATTAGCAGTAGTTGTAAAAAATTGGGGAATACACACACAATGCAACGAAAAGCTGAAGTTTAGAATAGAAAAATTTTTCCTGAGAACGCACAGCTTTGTTTTAGATTTTTGAAATAGTGGAAATTTTTAGGGTTGCCACCATTTAAAAAAAGTAAAAAAAAACTAAATATCTCGAGACCGAACGGGTAAATTTTATTGAAACTCGGCACGATGAAAATACGAAAGGTTGCTAACAAGATGGCGTATAAGCCATGCAGACAATACTTGTAGGAAAAGTCTTTAGTCTTTCTGTGGGCCTTGTGCCACATTAAAGATACATTTTTGAAAAAAGTGTGTACCTTTTGCTTCAACGAAGCCATATCTTGTTTTAAAACATTATTGAAATCAGATTTTCTTCTTTTTACGAATCCAAACATTAAAAAGTTCACGATATTTCAAGCTGAGGATGTCTGAAAGAAAATGATATAAGGCAAAAACCGAAACAAAAAATGAATTCAGAAATATTATCTTAACGCTTTTCATCAAGGAAAGAGACGTCAGTATACGGTCAACAACATTAACAAAAGCTTATGCGAAGTCATTTATTTGAGGTTAAGTTAGAATTACTTGTTTTATTATTAAAAGCAATAATGTCCACCAAAATATTTTCTTTTTTTAACTACGAGTACTTACTATCCCCTTTCATCCCCATATTATGCACGATTTTCTACTTTTTGTTTTATACCTCATAAAAAACGTTCTAATTTATATCAAAATTACACTTTTGTGCTTCATTAACAAAAATATTATTATTGTTAGTGCAAAAAGTTAGTTTTGAACAAGCTTTAGGGTCAAATTACTTACCGTGCCATGTACTGCAGATTTAATTACTAAACAATTTTAAAATAAAAAAATGTGTTTACAAATATTTCAGGTCCTCTTCTACCTCTTTGTATTTGGACTTGCAGTTCAGAAGATATAAACATGTATTTATTACCACTTGTTTGGCTTAGGAACCATGATTGCTACAATTCAGTTTTTTTAACTAAAAATTTTGCAGCCTTTTCGCGTTAACATATGTTTTATATTTTCAAACTACTTCAAAACAGAAGGAAGTTCTCAATTCGGTTATATTTCTTATAGTTCAATTCAATGTCATCGACTCGAGTTAACTTTTTTTTCAGTTTTATCCGATTCGCTGCCATTTTACAAAGCACTTCAGTATTAATAATGTCAGCAACTTCTGCTGTCATTACAAAATAATAAATTTCTATAAGAAGCAATGTCAAATGAATATTAATGTAACAAAATGAACATGAGCGAAAAAAGGAAAGAGTGCGAAGTATTTTAGCTTTCACGTACGTTTGCCAAACTCAGTAAATATACAGATAGATTCAGATGCAATAGTGATTACATTACATTCAAAGTAGAGTGAGATAAAATTGGTTTTAAGGTTGAAATAAGTTTCCTGAAATTTTATCAAAAGAATAAAATAAATTTTATTATTGAAATTATTTATTTAGCAATTTTTTTTTTCATCTAATCAGATTAATTCAGTGAATTAAAGTGTAAAGATATGCCTAAATGAACAAGACGGATCGATAATTTTGAAACGGATAGCGTCTCAAAAGTAAAATAGGCTAATAAATTTGTTTAAGATGCCGGAGAAAGATAGAAGTATCATCGCGATGGTGTAACGATTATGTATTAACCACAATCAAACAATCAAAATAATAATAAATAAATAAAAGATGAATGAAGGAAAGGGATATGTGAAGAGTAGTTGTAATTCTTCCATTTCCATGCTACCTCTGATTAGAGTTCGACCGATTAATCGGCTTCGGCCAAAAGTTTGTAATCGGCCAGCATTCGGCGTATGGCAAAAATCGGCCCATTAGCCGAAGCCGAATATTTTTCATTCCAAGCTTGAAAAATAAAATTATGTTTGGTCGTTGCTCGCCGACAATTTCTATTGTGTTTAACGTTTTGAAAGGGTTGCTTTGAAATACAACCCTGTTGCTTTCTATTTTCTTTTACTTGGACGTTCTTGTGAGTGATCATATGAAAAAGCAATCTAGAAATTGCAAAATAGCCATCATATATTTTTTTTGTTATGTATCCAAAAGATATTACAGCTATTTCAGTGATCTCAAAAAAGCAATGTTTTTTCTTAATTCATATATAACGTAAGTATCATTTTTAAAATTTAAAACATTCGGCTTCGGGTTTGGCCGAAGTTTAGGATTTAAGCCGAAGTTCGGCTAAAATCAAGCGATTTAGCCGAACTAATTAAATAATATCGAATTCCTTCACTAGCTAGTTTGAGACACAATTATAGCCCATGTAATTTAAATTGGTTTGATTATAGGTTTGTGTCTAAAACTAGCTAGTGGAAGAGTTCGAAAATATTCTAGTTTTTTATTGAAAAGGGTGGGACCGCTGTCGAGATATAGCTATATATAATGTACATATGTGTGTATATCGAATAGTAAAATTAGCTTGGAAATTTAAAACAGAAATAATTTTTTCCCCAGTCCAAAATCTTGCATTTTTGTTGTTGAACCCGTAGTTTGACGGAATTAAAATTTTTTTAACTAAAATTTTCTGACGGTAGCGTTGACTGAAGCTAGACTTGGGTCGAACTCATTCAGTCGATTGCTTTTGACACAAACCTAGGATGAAACCCATACTGAGGGTGGCGTTGGCTGAAGTAGTTAGCACGTTGACTACAAAACCGAAGGTCCTGGGTTCAATCCCTGTATCCAACAGTCATTAAAATAACAACACCACGCATTTTTCTGATGTGTTGTAGGAAAGTTCAAGTGATGAAGGCATAGTCACTGGTCACTGAACTATACCGACTTCAGCAGATAATAATCCTAATGTAACATCAGAGCGCCCTCCTTCGTTGTGTAGCAAAATCATTGGTGAAGTAAAATAATCAATAAAATGGCTACAAGACACAGCTTCAAAAAATTAATACGCCTCATTTAACATCAGAGAGGCGCTGCAACAAGGAAGAAAAAGCAGAGTTGTAAAAAAAGAATGAAGCTCTATCTCTTCCTTCACCACCTGTCTTCTCTCTCACTATCCCTTTCCTAAAGAAGGTAACACCTAGTAATAGTAGTAGGCATTAATTGCCTGAGTGTTACTTCTCTTTCAAAAAAAAAAATCTAAATAGGTTTGAGTACCGTTCAAATGGACATAACAATATTTAAATTACATGGATTTAATTATAGGTGAGATGTCTTGGGTTCGAGCCCAATGTCCGACGAAGTCATAAAATATGAATTAGTCTAAAATAAATTTCCTAAATATCAGTTGTTGTCGGTAAATTTAAGTGACAAGGGCATTGTCATTGGCTACTGAATAGTACCGGCTTCAGCTGATACTAAAGCTAATGTAGCATTAAAGCGTCCTCCTTCTTCGGTAGTGTATACCAGAGTCCTCAACGAAGTAACAAAAACAAAAATGGATAATAAGCATAGCTTCGTAAATTTAACGCGCCTTCTTGACATAGAAGGCACTGCTATAAACAAAAGAAATTAACAAGAACATGTAAAGGCAGAGTTGTAAGGATAATGAAGCTTTCATTTGTCTTCTCTATCACTGCCAGTTTCCTAAAAGGAAGGTAACATCTCAAGCATTAGGAGCAGGCAATCATTGCCAGAGCTATAAAAATAATAATAATTACAGGAAAACAAACACAATTTCTTAAAAAAAACTTGTTACTCTTGGAGTAAAAAGAGGACTGTAAAAATTTGTTTTTGATATTCAAAGGGAAAATACGTCTGAAGTTGAATAACACCGGTATTTAATTGTTTGCACATCTTTACTTAACTTTGTTCTTTTTTTAACTATTTGTAATAATTTTGACTTTACTTTAATACTTGCAGGGTTATATTTGAAAATTATTATAAGCTTACCTGTTAGAATCTGCTTTTCTATCAAAAACAATGAAGTAATGCAATTTTTATATTTATTAATGATATCTCATACACAAGTTTTGTAACACTACGTTAACCAGTTCGTTTAATATACTTTAGTACAATATGTCTTCTTTATTTTTCTTTTTATATATTTCTAAAAACAAAATTTTGTTACTTATAATATATTTAATCTTAATCTTAAAAGTACTTACAGATTATGTTTGTATGTAATTAACTTTTCGTTTTGTGTTTGTTGTTGTATTTTGCTTTAATAAACACTTATTATTGTTGCATTTTATTGAACTGTTTCAATGATTTTTACATTTAAAATACTTTTTATTAATAATATTTGTTTGAAAAAATATGTCTAACAGATTTGTTTTTAATTTGTGGTTTTACAATTAGGCTTAGTTGAATGCACAAATTTAAAAACTATCGCAATTTCCTGCTGCAAGTCTGGTTTTATGAGAGAGAGAGAATGAAAGAAATCGAGGGTGCAATGCAACTTTTGTATGTAGAAATATATTTCTTTTCCTCAATCTTGCAGCAAAAATATTTTCATAGTGTAAATGAAGTTCTATAGAATAACGGTTGCATTCTAAAAAAAATCAGTTTGTATTTCGAGTGTTTTTTAGTTAAAAATTTTATTACAATTTTGTTTTAACATACACTACAAACACAAATTATTTTTTAAAATACGGCAGTAGATATGTATTTATATATATTTAAATAAGTTGGTTTTGTTTTATAAAATAATGGGTATGTTTTATTCGAAACGTATACCTACTTAATTGTTAAGCAGCTATAGCTACAGCTACTTAATAAGTTTATACACACTTAAGTTTGTTCTGAATATTTATATAAAGTTCGAAATAATAAAAACAAATAAATACACTGTAAGTATAATTTTAACTTTCGAAATGACACAGAACAACCCCAAGACACCGTTTTGAAAGATTAGGTCAAAATTAATATATATTTAATTTTTAATTTTGTACATGGGACAATACGAATTGTCTCTCAAGCGATTTCTTGGTGTTTTGAGGGAAATACATCAAAATCTCTTTAAAATATTTTAGCCTTTTTTTATTTGTTGAAATTCAACTCTTATGATGATGGCCTTCCACCTTCCGGCTAGCACAATTCATTTATTATACCCTTTACCTTTGTGTTTTTTAATGCTGAGATTTATGGACGTAACTTCGCCCCCTGGCTTTAATTTCCGTCTTTTCAGATTTTTTAGCTAGTTTAGCATGTTTATCAAATTTCAGCTCACTAGCGCAAATTTTAATATTTTATTCTTATGGGCGTGATCCCACCCACTTTTTTAAACTTAAGATTTTTTGGCCAGTGTTTATTCGTCCTGTTTGGTTTCGTTGGAAAGGAATAATAGTAAATACATAACGTACTGACTCAAAGTACATAAAATAGGCGGCTTAAATTTTATGTTAACGCCCACTTTTTCAACGAAAATTTATAACCTTGTATTATTGCATCACGTGTGCCAAATTTCAAAAAAATTGCTTAAGCTAAAAACCTTAGATTAATTTTTTTTAATTCTGAGCTTTATGGGCGTAGCCCCGCACCCTTGGTTCAGATTTTTTTAGGTTGTTTCTCACCTAGGTCTACTTGTCTACCAAATTTTAGCTCTCTGGGTATAGCGGAAGTACTTCATAATATTGATGAGTGAGTCAGTGAATCAGCGAGTCAGTGAGTATGTCTTAAAGTATGCACTTTTTGCAACAACAAGCTTTTGTTGTAAAACTTTCAAACTTCGCATATGAGGTGACATGAATTAATTCTAGTTATGAATAAAGTTATTAGGGGGGTAAAAACACGACAAATATATTCCTGTAAATATACACACTTCGTGTATTGGCCGGAATTTGTCCTGGCGGTCTACCGTGCGCCTAGATAAATTAGCACAACAGTATTTTATATTCCCCAAGAAGAATGTATTGCAAAAAAATTCTTGTGGTTGTTAGAGATTTGTTCAATTAACTGGTTTATAAAAAATAAAATCACTTTTAATATTTTGAGTTGTGGCTGTTTATGATTTGCTGTGCGATATGTAACTATGACGGAGTTTCTATGCGGTGGCTCTTCACATAAAATTGAAAACTTACTGGTAGTGACCAGATAAATAAATCAATGGAGGGATGTTTTAATCCCATGATGGGTTCCACTACGTAAGTGAATATTTTCAAAACGGGCTTTAATATCGAGTCATAACCGTTAAAAAAGCTTGATCAGCCTAGTTTTCGTACTTCGTTTTTTTACGAAAATTAATTATTTATGATCGCAAATAATCGATTTTGGTCAAAAAATGAAGTTCGATAATTATGTCACTTAACCGTTTTTGGCCGTTACGGTACGATATGTTTGCAGGTGATTCTAAAAAAATTAAAAAATTAAATTTCGTCTTTGTGCAAATATCTTTTGATAATTTAGGATTTTCTTCTATATATAAGTGAAACCAAATTTTCAAGTTATTAATTAGTAGTAGTTGAAGTCGTTGGGGCATGGTCTAGAAAGCAAGTGACAATTTTCAAGATCGCTATTATCATAGAATTTTCTGATATGCGTTATGCATATCGCAGCGCCTTCTTTCGTAGGTAGCAGAGTTGCTTGTTTGATGCGTTCTTAATAGTTGTCCATGATGATGTGAAAAGGTGTGCATTGTCAACGTTTTGTACTGCTGCATTGTGAAACACTACACTATGATCGAGGGCAATTGACTTTTTTGAAGTCAGCCATAATTAAATATAATGTTAATCAATCGCAATTTACCATACGACAGTACTGCACAGAAAGTATTCCGTTCAATAGAAAATTCATTGCTATTGTCAATATTTATTATCAGCGATGCCAACTATTTATAACCCAAATGCGCTATTCCCCTTCCCAAAACGCGCTATTCCTCTTCACAAAACGCGCTAGAACGCACTAAGTTACAACATTGTCAACTATTTATAACCAAAACGCGATGTGCGTATTAGTAAATATAATGAATATTTTTTTCAGTAACTCTTTTCCAGATTTTACAATATTGCTTCTTCGAAATTATATCCCAAATAATTACAATCATTTAATACAGAATCAACATCGTCTTAAAAATAATCAAAATCCTTAGTTTTTCTTTTAACTTTATTAGTCAAACTTTGTGACAACTTATATAAATTGGGCGCATTCATGAGACGTACATAGATGTTGAGCTCAACAGTTGTGAAATTGTTGGCAACTGTTGGCCCCAACAGTTACGTCTTAGAAACGGCATGATGGATATGGTTTAATTTTATATCTTTATTTTGTTATTTTATCGCATTTTTTATATAAAATTTAACAAATATTTGCTTCTGCCACCAGCATATATAAGGCATAACTCTATTCGATCAGCTGTTCAGGCTGAGCAAAGCATGTTGACATATGTAGCGAAAAAATTTTATGATGGAAAATTACTCAACTGTTGAGTGGAACGGAACTACTCAACTATGCGTTTCTAAGACAAACACTCAACGGTTGCGCAACAGCTACGTCTTATGAATGCACCCATTGTCAAATAGTTTTGCGATTCAAATGCTTTTTGTACGTCAGAAAAAAAAAGATGCTTAATGAATTATGTTTATTTTTTTTTTTTGGTTTTTAGTTGTGAAATTTCAAAATATTTGCCATTTACAGTATTAAAATGCGTTTTTAATTCTAATCAAGGGAAGGAAGTTTAGATACTATAAAATTTTAAAATATAAAAATAGGAAAAAAAAAATATTGAACTGAAATGATGCTATTGACTTTATTCAAAACGCGTTAAGACGAAAAAAAGTGCGTTTTGCATAGTTAAAACGCGCTAAATTGGCATCACTGCTCTTAATGCGAGTTTGGAATTCAACACAATTCTCGGACTTAAATTCCATCGAAACTTTATGGAATCTAATCAAAACTCGATAAAGGGAAGGTAGCCACCGAATTCTACTGAGCTTTGGAACTTCTACAGACTTCCTGGAATGCAATACCTGTTTCAGGTTTAACAACCAGTTGAATCAATGAAACGTCCTTACTATTTTCCACATGACGGATGACAAATAAAATATTGAGCCAATTCACAAAGTGTTGTATTGCGTCATATTTGTTGTACTCGTAAGCCATAAACGTTTATGACTGTCATAAAATCTTGCTCAAGGAACATTCATTTCCATGTAATATCAGGATTACAAAAACAATGAAAAAAACAACTTGGCTTTTAATTTATCCAAAATGTTAAAAATAGAATTTCTGTAACATAATAATAAAAAAAATTTGAATAAAATATTTTTCATATTGAAATTTTTTTAAGATATTTTTTAATTTCTCATTCATAAACAATTTTTGAAGTTTCGGATGAACTTTAATTTAAAAAAAAAGCTCAGCTGCGTTTTCGCTCCTATATGGTGATCTTGCTCATATTTTTTATATAAAAATATTATATGACAATAAAACTTATAGTTGATTTTTGTTTATTTTGCTTTGAAATTTCATTACGAATCGACTTACAGCAGAGCAACGTGGGTAAATTGTTAGAATTTTTTAATCAAAATCATTATTTTATTCGCCGAACTCATCGTGCACTTTTTTCATTTTCCTATGAAGCCCATTTCTTGTAGAATGCGTACGTAAATAAGCAGAATTGTCGCATTGGAGTGAGGAGAATCCACAAGCTTTTGTCGAAACACCATCAGATCCATGGAAAATTACTCCTTGGTGCGCTTTATGGGCTAGCGGAGTCATTGGCCCATATGTCTTCAAAAACGATGATGGTCAGAATGTTACTGTCAATGGTGAACGGTATAGGAACATGATCCGAAATTTTTTCGTGCCTCAATAGCGTGGCATTAATCTTGCTCACATATTGTTCCAACAGAACGGACCCACATGCAGCACAGCGGGCGCTACAATTGATTTACTCAAAGAAACTTGTGATAAAAAAATAATTTCACGTAATGGCCCAATTAATTGTCAACCAATATCGTATGATTTAATGGATTTAATGATTGGATTATATTCTTTGGGGTTATGTTAAGTCATTTGTCTACGTCGATAAACCACAAGCTATTGAACACCTGGAAATTCGAAGAGTTATTGGCAAAATATGGCCGCAAATGCTGCGAAAAGTTGTTGAAAATTGGTGTTCCAAATTGCGCATTCTACGCGCCAGCCATGGCGGCCACATGGCAGAAATCATATTTTAACATCAATTTCATAAAATTTTCTTTCCATTAGCCTTTCACACAGGAGAACAATTGTGCGGGCATAACATGCCACTTCGTTGGTGAGAGAGGCAAAGAGAGGGGTTTCGTGTTTGACATAACTTTTCAACCAGCTACAACCCCGCATCACTAGCACAAAACCAAACAGCAAATATCAAATGCATACAAAAAACACTAACACACATAAAGCTATGTATGCGTATACATTTTTATGTCGGATGAATTAGTGTCGTGTGTTCTTAAAAAAACAAAAATTGTGCGGCATAAAAATTAGTCTCGTGTGTGACAGGCCATTGACATTAAAAATATATTTCCTTGCTTTATTATGATTTAAACTTGTGTCAGTCTATAATAAATTCATTTTTTTGCGATTTATTTTCGTTTTAGATTTTTTTTTAATTTGGCGGTTTATTTCGTTTTGGTGATTTTTTTTTGTTTTTGGCGATTTTTTTTGGTTTGGCGACTTTATAGCTTTGGGATTTTTTTGTTTTACTGTTTTTGAAAATTTCAAGAGTTTAGCTCTTACGGTTTCCAAGATACAGCAAGTGGTCAAAATTACATAGTCGAAATTGCATTAACTGATGCAATACCCTTTAATTAATTTTTTTTTAAATTTTAGTGTTTATTGTTGTAGTTTGTATAAAAATACACTAACCTTACAAATTTCAAGTGTATATACATACATACATACGAGTACAATTGTATGTATATTACATGGGATTTTAGCATTTTTCGTTGCTCGTTTTGGAACACCCTTTAACTTCCAACTCTCATGTATTTGCTGTTGTAGCGGCCAAAGGTCTACACACTGTATCCAAATTTCAAGTCCGTAGCTCTTACGGTTCTCGATAAAATACCCTGTTACAGACGGACGGACAGCGTAGCGAAAGCAATAGGGTCCCTTTTCACCTTTGGTGTATGGAACCCTAAAAACACCCTTTATAAACATATTCCATATTTACATATCCCGTTTATATAAACTTCTTATTTGCAAATAAAAGTCGAAAGCGTTGCTGTATAACTTTTTTATAACTTAATAACTCACGAAAACTATTTGCAAATAACGCACTATTTGCAAATAGAGTGTAAAATGTTGCAATTATTTTTGTTTTCTAAGAAAAATAGTATACAGATTAGTGCTGGGACACTATCGATAGTACTATCGATAATATCGATAGTTTTAAAATATCGAAAATATCGATAGGAAAAAATATCGATATCGATATTATTTAAACTGCAGTTTTATAAACGAGAGCTGTTATAAAAATTTTTAACTGACATAAGCACAATTTTTCAAAAGCTGTCACCTAATATAACGTTCGTAGATACATACATTCATACATATTAAAACAAAAATACTATAAACTTTCAATAAAGTGATAAAAAACTAACTCTGACCTGATGAAAAATTAGTTATATATTTCTCTCTTAAGTACAAATATTTCGTCGATAGTAATATCGATAGTATCGATAGTGAAATTTGTACTATCGATAGATATCGATAGTAGCAAATATCGATAGTATCCCAGCACTAACACAGATAACAATCGTGTATGTTCTGGCTTCCACATCGTTTTCACATGTTTTCTTGCGAGTTCGGATGCTAAAACACATGATACGCCTGTTTAAGTTGAAATTTAGAAAATACAAATTAATAATATGTGTTCTAGAATCCGAATTTAGAAGAAAACAATTTGGAAATGGACGATTTCAAACTTTTAGATTTTTTTCGTTTTCACTTTTGAGCAAAAAACTCGTATTCTTTTCACAAGACTGTAAACAAGTGAAAATAATGCGAGTTTTTTACTCAAAATCGAAAACGAAAAAATCTAAAATTTTGAAATCGTCAATTTTTAAATTGTGCTCGTCCAAATTCGGATGCTAAATTATTATTTTTTATTTTCTAAATTTCAACATAAACAGGCGTAGGATGTGTTTTAACATCCGAACTCACAATAAAACATGTGAAAACGATGTGAAAGCCAGAACACACACGAATATAATACACAGATAGTAATGTATACTATCGACGTATAAAATATGAATTCAGGGGTATACTCTGTAATTCCAAACGAAAGAAAATGCTTCGAATTTACATGCTATAAACATACAAATTCGAAAGCATTTTCTTTCGTTTCGAATTACAGAGTAGACCCCCAGGGGTTGAATTGTCACATCCGTGAACGTACAACTCGTCACTCAAAAATACCATTTTTGAATTATGACATGAACGTAATAAAATGCCATTAGATTTGGATATCAGTGTCCTTATTATTTTTCACATAACTGTGTATCCTGTGTGTAATTCGAAACGAAAGAATGTAACAACTTTCGAATTTGTATATTTATAACATGTGAATTCGAAAGCATTTTCTTTCGTTTCGAATTACAGAGTAGACCCCCTGAACTAGAAATCCAAATACATAACAATGTGTACAAACACAAGGTACAAGAGAACTCGAGAATTTCTTGGACACGCTGTTATAGCATAACCTAAAGTACAGGATGTCAGCATTGACCACATCAGGATATGGAAACATTTTGAACATCACAACACGTACGATTTTAACCCTTTATGGCGCCATGTTGCAGATATGCAACAAAATATTCAATCCTCATAAAAACCATCAAGTACAGGCAATTGTTAATTTTATTTTAATGCAATAACTTTCGGACAATATCTAGTTTCAATCTGTAAAATTCGTTCGTAATTAAAAATTGTATCTCTTTCATTACAACAGATTTAAAATACCCCCACGATTTTACTAAATCAATGTTACCGCAGTGCAATTTTCTAAAAACTTATTTTGCCAGCGTTTAAATTCAATAAATTTTGTAAATGTCCAAGTCAATTATTGTTTTTATTGTTAGAATATTATCAGTAAAGTTAGTTCTGAATTGGTAGTTTTATTGCCAAGATATCTGACTTTATTTCCTCTTAATTGTTTGCCTTTTTTACTCTAATAAATAAAACTTCAATAAAATCCTAGAACATTTTTTACATGTGCTATAAGCTCCTATAATCTGTAGAAAAAAACTATTTTCTCAATGTTGCGTCAAAAAGGGTTAAAGTCCTATAGTTTTTGAAAAAGTGAATAAGAAACTAGAAAAAAACATTCCAAGACTTATTTTTTGTGAATTGTTGCGTTTGTGTAAAACGCAATGCCAAGTGTTGACAAATTTTATAAAAAGTGAATTACAAAAGCAAAATACATACAAAATTTATTAACGCAAAGCATTGCGTTTTATGAAATAAGGCCCAAAATATAAATGGAAATGATATGAATAAGAAATTTTTAATATTTTTATTTTTTAAAGCTTAGGGAATATTCGCACTCAAATACTTTTTTTCAATTATTTGCTGAAATATATAAGACACCGGTGGAAAACTAAATTACTCGTAAGTCAAAACTAAGAATTTTTTAATTGAAATACAAATATAGTTTTTCAAAAAACTAAAAATTAATTTTAATCAGGTATGTGATGGAAAACGATCGTTCGATGAATTCAAATAGAGTTTATGCACAGAAAAAACAGTGCCTACTAAACACCTCATAAAATAGAACAAAATTAATAAGAAATCTCTATGGTTTATTTTTCAATAAGGAAATCTTATTAATTTCGTAGGGAAAACCTTTTTAAAAAAATCAAGAAGAAGTCTTCTAGTTTTTATTAGGTTATCTTATTGATTTTTTCAATAAGGTTTACTTCTTGGTTTTATTAGGCGACCTCATAAAAAATAAAAAAAAATTGCGTCCTTATTCTCTGTACTTATATATTTTCATTTAAGTTCTATGCCATATACATATGTATGTATGAATGCAGTATATTGTAGATGTTATTTATTTATACATACATACATACACATTATGTTATATTATTAACTAACTTACTCACCAGGTATTGAACCAGCAAACTTCTGACTGATAGACAAGCACTCTAATCAATATCCTAACAAGCAGCCTGAATAACCATTGAAATAATTGTGCAAACATTCTTATCCAAAAATGAAAAAAATTGTCTCTATATCTATTTATAGATATGAAATAACAAGACACCTCATAAAATCAAGAAGATTTCCTTATTAAAAAAATCAATAAGATGCTTTGCACATAATCATATAGGAACCTACTAAAATCAAGAAGAAAACCTTATTGAAAAAATCAATTAGATAACCTCATAAAATCAATAAGAAATCCCTATAGTTTACAATTTGTAAGAAAACCTAATAGAATCAAGAAGTTTTTCTCTATGGATTGTTTTTTTTTTGGTGCCAAACATAACGGAAATTTAGTAAAAAAAATTGTGAGTAATAAGATTTCTTCTTGATTTTATGTGGTTTTATTCTTGATTAAATTAATAAAATTTACCACATAAAAATAATAAGAAATATCTATGAAAAAATCTTCGCTTCTTTCTGCTGCGATACCCCTTAGCCTAAGAACGTTTCATAGAGAAAATCTTCTTGATTCTATGAGGCAGTGTTTTTTTCTGTATGTATAATTTTTAAATTTAAGTTACTGACTTTTAAGAAGCACACAAGAAGATAAACTATAAGCAATGTAAAAGATCTGTGAAAAGAAATTTATCAAAAATTATTGGCGGTATTCAGTGTTTGATGCAAATTGTCTTGCATCATTGTAAATGCAAAATATTGTAGCTTTTCTTTAAAATCCAACAACAAAATACACACACAATGCAACGAAAAGCTGAAGTTTAGAATAGAAAAATTTTTCCTGAGAACGCACAGCTTTGTTTTAGATTTTTGAAATAGTGGAAATTTTTAGGGTTGCCACCATTTAAAAAAAGTAAAAAAAAACTAAATATCTCGAGACCGAACGGGTAAATTTTATTGAAACTCGGCACGATGAAAATACGAAAGGTTGCTAACAAGATGGCGTATAAGCCATGCAGACAATACTTGTAGGAAAAGTCTTTAGTCTTTCTGTGGGCCTTGTGCCACATTAAAGATACATTTTTGAAAAAAGTGTGTACCTTTTGCTTCAACGAAGCCATATCTTGTTTTAAAACATTATTGAAATCAGATTTTCTTCTTTTTACGAATCCAAACATTAAAAAGTTCACGATATTTCAAGCTGAGGATGTCTGAAAGAAAATGATATAAGGCAAAAACCGAAACAAAAAATGAATTCAGAAATATTATCTTAACGCTTTTCATCAAGGAAAGAGACGTCAGTATACGGTCAACAACATTAACAAAAGCTTATGCGAAGTCATTTATTTGAGGTTAAGTTAGAATTACTTGTTTTATTATTAAAAGCAATAATGTCCACCAAAATATTTTCTTTTTTTAACTACGAGTACTTACTATCCCCTTTCATCCCCATATTATGCACGATTTTCTACTTTTTGTTTTATACCTCATAAAAAACGTTCTAATTTATATCAAAATTACACTTTTGTGCTTCATTAACAAAAATATTATTATTGTTAGTGCAAAAAGTTAGTTTTGAACAAGCTTTAGGGTCAAATTACTTACCGTGCCATGTACTGCAGATTTAATTACTAAACAATTTTAAAATAAAAAAATGTGTTTACAAATATTTCAGGTCCTCTTCTACCTCTTTGTATTTGGACTTGCAGTTCAGAAGATATAAACATGTATTTATTACCACTTGTTTGGCTTAGGAACCATGATTGCTACAATTCAGTTTTTTTAACTAAAAATTTTGCAGCCTTTTCGCGTTAACATATGTTTTATATTTTCAAACTACTTCAAAACAGAAGGAAGTTCTCAATTCGGTTATATTTCTTATAGTTCAATTCAATGTCATCGACTCGAGTTAACTTTTTTTTCAGTTTTATCCGATTCGCTGCCATTTTACAAAGCACTTCAGTATTAATAATGTCAGCAACTTCTGCTGTCATTACAAAATAATAAATTTCTATAAGAAGCAATGTCAAATGAATATTAATGTAACAAAATGAACATGAGCGAAAAAAGGAAAGAGTGCGAAGTATTTTAGCTTTCACGTACGTTTGCCAAACTCAGTAAATATACAGATAGATTCAGATGCAATAGTGATTACATTACATTCAAAGTAGAGTGAGATAAAATTGGTTTTAAGGTTGAAATAAGTTTCCTGAAATTTTATCAAAAGAATAAAATAAATTTTATTATTGAAATTATTTATTTAGCAATTTTTTTTTTCATCTAATCAGATTAATTCAGTGAATTAAAGTGTAAAGATATGCCTAAATGAACAAGACGGATCGATAATTTTGAAACGGATAGCGTCTCAAAAGTAAAATAGGCTAATAAATTTGTTTAAGATGCCGGAGAAAGATAGAAGTATCATCGCGATGGTGTAACGATTATGTATTAACCACAATCAAACAATCAAAATAATAATAAATAAATAAAAGATGAATGAAGGAAAGGGATATGTGAAGAGTAGTTGTAATTCTTCCATTTCCATGCTACCTCTGATTAGAGTTCGACCGATTAATCGGCTTCGGCCAAAAGTTTGTAATCGGCCAGCATTCGGCGTATGGCAAAAATCGGCCCATTAGCCGAAGCCGAATATTTTTCATTCCAAGCTTGAAAAATAAAATTATGTTTGGTCGTTGCTCGCCGACAATTTCTATTGTGTTTAACGTTTTGAAAGGGTTGCTTTGAAATACAACCCTGTTGCTTTCTATTTTCTTTTACTTGGACGTTCTTGTGAGTGATCATATGAAAAAGCAATCTAGAAATTGCAAAATAGCCATCATATATTTTTTTTGTTATGTATCCAAAAGATATTACAGCTATTTCAGTGATCTCAAAAAAGCAATGTTTTTTCTTAATTCATATATAACGTAAGTATCATTTTTAAAATTTAAAACATTCGGCTTCGGGTTTGGCCGAAGTTTAGGATTTAAGCCGAAGTTCGGCTAAAATCAAGCGATTTAGCCGAACTAATTAAATCAAGCGAACATAATTTTGGTTTTTTATAGACTAATATCGAATTCCTTCACTAGCTAGTTTGAGACACAATTATAGCCCATGTAATTTAAATTGGTTTGATTATAGGTTTGTGTCTAAAACTAGCTAGTGGAAGAGTTCGAAAATATTCTAGTTTTTTATTGAAAAGGGTGGGACCGCTGTCGAGATATAGCTATATATAATGTACATATGTGTGTATATCGAATAGTAAAATTAGCTTGGAAATTTAAAACAGAAATAATTTTTTCCCCAGTCCAAAATCTTGCATTTTTGTTGTTGAACCCGTAGTTTGACGGAATTAAAATTTTTTTAACTAAAATTTTCTGACGGTAGCGTTGACTGAAGCTAGACTTGGGTCGAACTCATTCAGTCGATTGCTTTTGACACAAACCTAGGATGAAACCCATACTGAGGGTGGCGTTGGCTGAAGTAGTTAGCACGTTGACTACAAAACCGAAGGTCCTGGGTTCAATCCCTGTATCCAACAGTCATTAAAATAACAACACCACGCATTTTTCTGATGTGCATTAGTGTCCCTTTGTGTCAGTTGTTGTAGGAAAGTTCAAGTGATGAAGGCATAGTCACTGGTCACTGAACTATACCGACTTCAGCAGATAATAATCCTAATGTAACATCAGAGTAAGTTCTCGTTGTACCTTCATAGTGAACAGACATAATAGCGGAATTTTTCTTACATACAAACTAAATAAAAAAAAAATCATACAAAAATATTCGTAGTACATATTGACTATAATAAATAAGCTTTATTTGCTTTGCAAATATTTTTTACATATAGAAATAACAAAAACAAAAAAAAACCGTAAACAAAAAAACATACAAACATACCCTTGAGGAATACTCTATATGAGTACCCCAAAGGAAAAAAATAGTGAAGTGAGTTCTAACGGCAGAAATGCCTATTTTACTGTGAGTTTTGATGCTCATAATGATATCAATAAAAATAAAATATCTGATAATAGACTTGCTGTGAGTTCTGAAGCTCTTAATAAAAATCAAAAATCTGATAATAGACTTTTTCTAACGGCAAAACCACAGTTTCGTCAGCGATCAACTTCGCTTTGTCCAATGCCAACTAGTGAATCGTTGACAATATTGCCTAGTACTTCCACATTTAACTCAGCGATATCACCCGCCTCGGGCTCGGGGTCACCACTTAACCAAGTTGTCACTGAAAATAAGAGTAGCCCAAAAGCCAAGGTCCAAGTCGGAATGGACAGATACATTACAATTTTAAAGCGCGGGCGAAGCCCTAATTCTACTAAAATTGCATCTGCTCCAAAGATGTCTAGGGATAACAGCGCATCCTCAACTAATCGTTTTCAAATATTGCAAGATGACAACGACACACCTGATATATCTGAGAAAAAAACCTCCAAGCCGCCACCAATATATTTGAGAGAAAAAAATTCAAACGCTCTTATTAAGAAATTAATTTCGGTCATTGGTGAGAAAAAATTTCACATTGTTCCAATAAAACGTGGCAATATCGATGAAACGAAAATTCAAATTTATGACGAAACAGATTTCCGTAAATTGGTTTCTGAATTTGAAAAAAATAAAACAAGTTTCTACACATACCAGCTCAAGAGTGCTAAAGGCCTGCAGATCGTATTGAAGGGCATAGATTCTTATGTTGTTCCCGAAGAAATAAAAGACGCACTCGTCCTCCAGGGATTCAAGGTAAAAAATGTTTCAAATATAATAAATAGGGAGAAGATCCCCCAGCCTCTATTTCGCGTTGAACTTGAGCCGAATGATATAAAATTGAGAAAAAATGAGACGCACCCAATTTATAATTTAAAATATCTTTTATACCGAAAAATAACAGTTGAAGAACCACACAAGCGTTCTGGACCCGTACAGTGCCATAATTGTCAAGAATATGGCCACACAAAAACTTACTGCAAATTACCTACAGTTTGTGTTATTTGCGGTGAATTGCACGGTACTGCTAGTTGCAATAAACCGAAAGATCAAAGTAACAAAAAATGCAGTAATTGTGGAGAAAATCACACTGCTAACTACAGAGGTTGTCGTGTATATTCTTTCGTTAAAAAGACAATGGGGCAAAAACCTAAAGTAGCTCCAGCACAAACAGCAAACACTTACTCCGCCACTCCTGCCCAAGTGAGCCAACCAGTTAATTCACGTGTATCGTATGCCGATGCTGCAAAAACAAGCTCTATTCCCACACAAAATGTTTCACGGCCAAATACTTCAATAAATACAAACTCAGGCTTTAATTTTAATCGCCTTGAAGCTACTATTGAAAATCTGGTGCAAACTATAAACAATTTTACAACAAGTATGACTAGCATGATGCAAGAAATGCTGCGAATGCAGAATACTCTGCTTCAAGCAATACTTAATAAGCCATGAACACGTTAACAATATGTTTCTGGAACGCAAACGGCATTCGCCAACATAAAAATGAACTTGAGCACTTCCTCACGGAAAAAAATATTGATATAATGTTGGTCTCTGAGACTCATTTGACTTCGAGAAGCCTTTTTAAAATTTATGGCTACACCTTATATGATTCAAAGGACCCGAGAGGAAGAGCATGCGGTGGATCAGCAATTTTAATAAAGTCAAGACTCAAGCATTATATTATTGACAACATTTGCGAAGAACATTTACAAGCAACGAATATATGTATCGAAAATTTTTGCACTAATTTTGTCATATCATCAATTTACTCCCCTCCTAGGTTCGCAATTACTGAGGACCAATACGAGGATTTCTACAAATCCCTTGGCCCTTGCTTCGTAGCAGCTGGCGACTACAATGCAAAACATATGTTCTGGGGTTCGCGTCTTATTACACCTAGAGGTCGGGCATTGTTCAACACAATTTCAAAAATGGGCTTGGACGTCATTTCGAGTGGGGAGCCCACTTACTGGCCTACGGACATACAAAAAATTCCGGATGTTATAGATTTTGGAGTCATGAAAAATATTTCTAGGGAATTAGTTCATGTTGAAGCGTCTCAAGATCTTTCCTCCGATCACTCTCCCACGATCGTTACAATTTGTAGCCCACTAAGTAGTGACTTACCTCACCCGTATGTGAAGACGATCAACCGTGTTAATTGGCTGGGGTTCAGAAAATATCTCAGTACTCATTGTACGGAAAACATTATGCTAAGAACATCCGAAGATATTGAATTTAACATTGGCAATCTTATCAAAAATATAAAACAGGCTGCTGAACATGCGACTACCTCCTACCCGCAGACTGGATTTAATAGAATTTATTCTACGGATATTGAACGTCTTGTAAGTGAAAAAAGAAGAGCTAGAAGGGAATGGCAACAGCACAGATCGCCCCAACATAAAATCAGATTTAAGGAGTGCACTAAACGACTCCAAGACTTGCTTGCATTTGAAAAAACTGCATTTTTTAAAAACTATCTGGAAGGTCTTGATGCCACGCCAGCATCTAATTACTCCTTGTGGCGCGCTGCTAGAAAGCTTAAAACACCTGTTGCGTTTAAACCACCTCTGCGTACATCTACAGGGGGTTGGGCAAGAAGCGATACTGAAAAAGGTAAACTATTTGCTGAGCATTTAAAATCAGTATTTACCCCTAACTCGTGTACTGGTGTTATTGATTTGCCGAACGTAGTGGCGCTACCCCCTCGACCCATAAAATTTAGAACGTGTGATGTACAAAAAGTAATTGCTGAACTTAACCCGAAGAAAGCTCCGGGTATTGATGGAATTAGTAACCAGATGCTAATAAAGTTGCCTCGTATTGCAATTAGAATCCTATTATTTATTTTTAACGGCATTTTACGACTGGAGTATTTTCCAAATAACTGGAAGCTTGCCAAAGTTAAAATGATTCCAAAGCCTGGCAAAGACCTTACCAAGGCTGAGTCATACAGGCCAATAAGTCTGCTATCAACAATGTCAAAACTTTTCGAAAAACTGCTCATGACAAAATTGTCCCCAATTCTAGTTAGTAATGGGTGCATACCGGACCATCAATTTGGTTTTAGAAGTCAGCATAGCACCATCGAACAAACTCATAGATTGGTTCAATTTATAAGAAGAACATTTGAAGAAAAGAAGTATTGTTCTGCGCTGTTTATCGACGTTTCTCAGGCATTTGATAAAGTGTGGCATGAAGGTCTTATTTTAAAATTGAAATCATATTTACCAATAAATTTTCTGAAGCTATTAGAAAGTTATATTACTACCCGGAAGTTTACGGTTGTGGAAGGAGACTTCATGAGTGTGCCCGAATCTATATCATCCGGTGTGCCACAGGGGAGCATACTGGGGCCAGTTTTGTATTTGATTTACACTTGTGATATGCCTTTGAGCAGCAATATCCATACATCTACGTTTGCCGATGATACAGCCTGCCTTAGTATGCACGAAAACCCTCACGAGGCTTCCCGATATCTACAAGAACATATTACACAACTGGAACTATGGTTAAATTTATGGAGAATCAAAGTAAACGAGCAAAAGTGTGTCCAGGTAACATTTACCTTGCGAAGAGATACTTGTTCCCCTATTCGAATCAACAATCAAGTTGTTCTTCAACATTCACACGTAAAATACCTTGGTATACACCTTGATCGACGGCTTACATGGAAGCCCCATATTGACTCAAAGCTAACACAAATGAAACTGAAATTAACTCAGCTACATTGGCTGATTGGTAGAAATTCTACACTCAGTCTAGATTGTAAACTTTTAATATACAAGACGATTTTGAAACCAATATGGTGCTACGGAATACAGTTATGGGGCACTGCTTCAGCTTCTAATGTCGAGAGAATCCAACGAAGGCAAACAAAATTTTACGCTTAATAACATTGGCTCCATGGTATATAAAAAATTCAAATATACATCGTGATTTAAATATGCCACTAGTGACTGAAGAAATTGCAAAATACGCTGGCAAATATTTAACAAAACTCGAGTCACATCCTAATCCGCTTGCCCGTAATATTTTGAACTTTACTGGACACATCCGCCTAAAAAAGAGGGACACATGGGCTCTTATTCATAGCACTCCAGGTGGGACTTCTTGAAAATACTTTATTTTTTTTTCCTTTTGACTATCACTACTTATGTATTATATATAACTATTACTAAGCTTATGTCCGACACTGGTCGGGCCTAATTATATTTTTAGATTTAAGATTTGAATACTTATTGTTAGTTCATATATGAAGATACAATAAATAAAAATCATGCATTAAAAAAAAAAAAAAAAAAACATCAGAGCGCCCTCCTTCGTTGTGTAGCAAAATCATTGGTGAAGTAAAATAATCAATAAAATGGCTACAAGACACAGCTTCAAAAAATTAATACGCCTCATTTAACATCAGAGAGGCGCTGCAACAAGGAAGAAAAAGCAGAGTTGTAAAAAAAGAATGAAGCTCTATCTCTTCCTTCACCACCTGTCTTCTCTCTCACTATCCCTTTCCTAAAGAAGGTAACACCTAGTAATAGTAGTAGGCATTAATTGCCTGAGTGTTACTTCTCTTTCAAAAAAAAAAAAATCTAAATAGGTTTGAGTACCGTTCAAATGGACATAACAATATTTAAATTACATGGATTTAATTATAGGTGAGATGTCTTGGGTTCGAGCCCAATGTCCGACGAAGTCATAAAATATGAATTAGTCTAAAATAAATTTCCTAAATATCAGTTGTTTAAGTGACAAGGGCATTGTCATTGGCTACTGAATAGTACCGGCTTCAGCTGATACTAAAGCTAATGTAGCATTAAAGCGTCCTCCTTCTTCGGTAGTGTATACCAGAGTCCTCAACGAAGTAACAAAAACAAAAATGGATAATAAGCATAGCTTCGTAAATTTAACGCGCCTTCTTGACATAGAAGGCACTGCTATAAACAAAAGAAATTAACAAGAACATGTAAAGGCAGAGTTGTAAGGATAATGAAGCTTTCATTTGTCTTCTCTATCACTGCCAGTTTCCTAAAAGGAAGGTAACATCTCAAGCATTAGGAGCAGGCAATCATTGCCAGAGCTATAAAAATAATAATAATTACAGGAAAACAAACACAATTTCTTAAAAAAAACTTGTTACTCTTGGAGTAAAAAGAGGACTGTAAAAATTTGTTTTTGATACTCAAAGGGAAAATACGTCTGAAGTTGAATAACACCGGTATTTAATTGTTTGCACATCTTTACTTAACTTTGTTCTTTTTTTAACTATTTGTAAAAAAATATATTTTTATAAAAAATAAGATCTAAAGCTTAATAAATAGAAAAACATATTTGTAATAATTTTGACTTTACTTTAATACTTGCAGGGTTATATTTGAAAATTATTATAAGCTTACCTGTTAGAATCTGCTTTTCTATCAAAAACAATGAAGTAATGCAATTTTTATATTTATTAATAATATCTCATACACAAGTTTTGTAACACTACGTTAACCAGTTCGTTTAATATACTTTAGTACAATATGTCTTCTTTATTTTTCTTTTTATATATTTCTAAAAACAAAATTTTGTTACTTATAATATATTTAATCTTAATCTTAAAAGTACTTACAGATTATGTTTGTATGTAATTAACTTTTCGTTTTGTGTTTGTTGTTGTATTTTGCTTTAATAAACACTTATTATTGTTGCATTTTATTGAACTGTTTCAATGATTTTTACATTTAAAATACTTTTTATTAATAATATTTGTTTGAAAAAATATGTCTAACAGATTTGTTTTTAATTTGTGGTTTTACAATTAGGCTTAGTTGAATGCACAAATTTAAAAACTATCGCAATTTCCTGCTGCAAGTCTGGTTTTATGAGAGAGAGAGAATGAAAGAAATCGAGGGTGCAATACAACTTTTGTATGTAGAAATATATTTCTTTTCCTCAATCTTGCAGCAAAAATATTTTCATAGTGTAAATGAAGTTCTATAGAATAACGGTTGCATTCTAAAAAAATCAGTTTGTATTTCGAGTGTTTTTTAGTTAAAAATTTTATTACAATTTTGTTTTAACATACACTACAAACACAAATTATTTTTTAAAATACGGCAGTAGATATGTATTTATATATATTTAAATAAGTTGGTTTTGTTTTATAAAATAATGGGTATGTTTTATTCGAAACGTATACCTACTTAATTGTTAAGCAGCTATAGCTATACCTACTTAATAAGTTTATACACACTTAAATTTGTTCTGAATATTTATATAAAGTTCGAAATAATAAAAACAAATAAATACACTGTAAGTATAATTTTAACTTTCGAAATGACACAGAACAACCCCAAGACACCGTTTTGAAAGATTAGGTCAAAATTAATATATATTTAATTTTTAATATTGTACATGGGACAATACGAATTGTCTCTCAAGCGATTTCTTGGTGTTTTGAGGGAAATACATCAAAATCTCTTTAAAATATTTTAGCCTTTTTTTATTTGTTGAAATTCAACTCTTATGATGATGGCCTTCCACCTTCCGGCTAGCACAATTCATTTATTATACCCTTTACCTTTGTGTTTTTTAATGCTGAGATTTATGGACGTAACTTCGCCCCCTGGCTTTAATTTCCGTCTTTTCAGATTTTTTAGCTAGTTTAGCATGTTTATCAAATTTCAGCTCACTAGCGCAAATTTTAATATTTTATTCTTATGGGCGTGATCCCACCCACTTTTTTAAACTTAAGATTTTTTGGCCAGTGTTTATTCGTCCTGTTTGGTTTCGTTGGAAAGGAATAATAGTAAATACATAACGTACTGACTCAAAGTACATAAAATAGGCGGCTTAAATTTTATGTTAACGCCCACTTTTTCAACGAAAATTTATAACCTTGTATTATTGCATCACGTGTGCCAAATTTCAAAAAAATTGCTTAAGCTAAAAACCTTAGATTAATTTTTTTTAATTCTGAGCTTTATGGGCGTAGCCCCGCACCCTTGGTTCAGATTTTTTTAGGTTGTTTCTCACCTAGGTCTACTTGTCTACCAAATTTTAGCTCTCTGGGTATAGCGGAAGTACTTCATAATATTGATGAGTGAGTCAGTGAATCAGCGAGTCAGTGAGTATGTCTTAAAGTATGCACTTTTTGCAACAACAAGCTTTTGTTGTAAAACTTTCAAACTTCGCATATGAGGTGACATGAATTAATTCTAGTTATGAATAAAGTTATTAGGGGGGTAAAAACACGACAAATATATTCCTGTAAATATACACACTTCGTGTTTAGATACTATAAAATTTTAAAATATAAAAATAGGAAAAAAAAAATATTGAACTGAAATGATGCTATTGACTTTATTCAAAACGCGTTAAGACGAAAAAAAGTGCGTTTTGCATAGTTAAAACGCGCTAAATTGGCATCACTGCTCTTAATGCGAGTTTGGAATTCAACACAATTCTCGGACTTAAATTCCATCGAAACTTTATGGAATCTAATCAAAACTCGATAAAGGGAAGGTAGCCACCGAATTCTACTGAGCTTTGGAACTTCTACAGACTTCCTGGAATGCAATACCTGTTTCAGGTTTAACAACCAGTTGAATCAATGAAACGTCCTTATTATTTTCCACATGACGGATGACAAATAAAATATTGAGCCAATTCACAAAGTGTTGTATTGCGTCATATTTGTTGTACTCGTAAGCCATAAACGTTTATGACTGTCATAAAATCTTGCTCAAGGAACATTCATTTCCATGTAATATCAGGATTACAAAAACAATGAAAAAAACAACTTGGGTTTTAATTTATCCAAAATGTTAAAAATAGAATTTCTGTAACATAATAATAAAAAAATTTTGAATAAAATATTTTTCATATTGAAATTTTTTTAAGATATTTTTTAATTTCTCATTCATAAAAAATTTTTGAAGTTTCGGATGAACTTTAATTTAAAAAAAAAGCTCAGCTGCGTTTTCGCTCCTATATGGTGATCTTGCTCATATTTTTTATATAAAAATATTATATGACAATAAAACTTATAGTTGATTTTTGTTTATTTTGCTTTGAAATTTCATTACGAATCGACTTACAGCAGAGCAACGTGGGTAAATTGTTAGAATTTTTTAATCAAAATCATTATTTTATTCGTCGAACTCATCGTGCACTTTTTTCATTTTCCTATGAAGCCCATTTCTTGTAGAATGCGTACGTAAATAAGCAGAATTGTCGCATTGGAGTGAGGAGAATCCACAAGCTTTTGTCGAAACACCATCAGATCCATGGAAAATTACTCCTTGGTGCGCTTTATGGGCTAGCGGAGTCATTGGCCCATATGTCTTCAAAAACGATGATGGTCAGAATGTTACTGTCAATGGTGAACGGTATAGGAACATGATCCGAAATTTTTTCGTGCCTCAATAGCGTGGCATTAATCTTGCTCACATATTGTTCCAACAGAACGGACCCACATGCAGCACAGCGGGCGCTACAATTGATTTACTCAAAGAAACTTGTGATAAAAAAATAATTTCACGTAATGGCCCAATTAATTGTCAACCAATATCGTATGATTTAATGGATTTAATGATTGGATTATATTCTTTGGGGTTATGTTAAGTCATTTGTCTACGTCGATAAACCACAAGCTATTGAACACCTGGAAATTCGAAGAGTTATTGGCAAAATATGGCCGCAAATGCTGCGAAAAGTTGTTGAAAATTGGTGTTCCAAATTGCGCATTCTACGCGCCAGCCATGGCGGCCACATGGCAGAAATCATATTTTAACATCAATTTCATAAAATTTTCTTTCCATTAGCCTTTCACACAGGAGAACAATTGTGCGGGCATAACATGCCACTTCGTTGGTGAGAGAGGCAAAGAGAGGGGTTTCGTGTTTGACATAACTTTTCAACCAGCTACAACCCCGCATCACTAGCACAAAACCAAACAGCAAATATCAAATGCATACAAAAAACACTAACACACATAAAGCTATGTATGCGTATACATTTTTATGTCGGATGAATTAGTGTCGTGTGTTCTTAAAAAAACAAAAATTGTGCGGCATAAAAATTAGTCTCGTGTGTGACAGGCCATTGACATTAAAAATATATTTCCTTGCTTTATTATGATTTAAACTTGTGTCAGTCTATAATAAATTCATTTTTTTGCGATTTATTTTCGTTTTAGATTTTTTTTTAATTTGGCGGTTTATTTCGTTTTGGTGATTTTTTTTTGTTTTTGGCGATTTTTTTTGGTTTGGCGACTTTATAGCTTTGGGATTTTTTTGTTTTACTGTTTTTGAAAATTTCAAGAGTTTAGCTCTTACGGTTTCCAAGATACAGCAAGTGGTCAAAATTACATAGTCGAAATTGCATTAACTGATGCAATACCCTTTAATTAATTTTTTTTTAAATTTTAGTGTTTATTGTTGTAGTTTGTATAAAAATACACTAACCTTACAAATTTCAAGTGTATATACATACATACATACGAGTACAATTGTATGTATATTACATGGGATTTTAGCATTTTTCGTTGCTCGTTTTGGAACACCCTTTAACTTCCAACTCTCATGTATTTGCTGTTGTAGCGGCCAAAGGTCTACACACTGTATCCAAATTTCAAGTCCGTAGCTCTTACGGTTCTCGATAAAATACCCTGTTACAGACGGACGGACAGCGTAGCGAAAGCAATAGGGTCCCTTTTCACCTTTGGTGTATGGAACCCTAAAAACACCCTTTATAAACATATTCCATATTTACATATCCCGTTTATATAAACTTCTTATTTGCAAATAAAAGTCGAAAGCGTTGCTGTATAACTTTTTTATAACTTAATAACTCACGAAAACTATTTGCAAATAACGCACTATTTGCAAATAGAGTGTAAAATGTTGCAATTATTTTTGTTTTCTAAGAAAAATAGTATACAGATTAGTGCTGGGACACTATCGATAGTACTATCGATAATATCGATAGTTTTAAAATATCGAAAATATCGATAGGAAAAAATATCGATATCGATATTATTTAAACTGCAGTTTTATAAACGAGAGCTGTTATAAAAATTTTTAACTGACATAAGCACAATTTTTCAAAAGCTGTCACCTAATATAACGTTCGTAGATACATACATTCATACATATTAAAACAAAAATACTATAAACTTTCAATAAAGTGATAAAAAACTAACTCTGACCTGATGAAAAATTAGTTATATATTTCTCTCTTAAGTACAAATATTTCGTCGATAGTAATATCGATAGTATCGATAGTGAAATTTGTACTATCGATAGATATCGATAGTAGCAAATATCGATAGTATCCCAGCACTAATACAGATAACAATCGTGTATGTTCTGGCTTCCACATCGTTTTCACATGTTTTCTTGCGAGTTCGGATGCTAAAACACATGATACGCCTGTTTAAGTTGAAATTTAGAAAATACAAATTAATAATATGTGTTCTAGAATCCGAATTTAGAAGAAAACAATTTGGAAATGGACGATTTCAAACTTTTAGATTTTTTTCGTTTTCACTTTTGAGCAAAAAACTCGTATTCTTTTCACAAGACTGTAAACAAGTGAAAATAATGCGAGTTTTTTGCTCAAAATCGAAAACGAAAAAATCTAAAATTTTGAAATCGTCAATTTTTAAATTGTGCTCGTCCAAATTCGGATGCTAAATTATTATTTTTTATTTTCTAAATTTCAACATAAACAGGCGTAGGATGTGTTTTAACATCCGAACTCACAATAAAACATGTGAAAACGATGTGAAAGCCAGAACACACACGAATATAATACACAGATAGTAATGTATACTATCGACGTATAAAATATGAATTCAGGGGTATACTCTGTAATTCCAAACGAAAGAAAATGCTTCGAATTTACATGCTATAAACATACAAATTCGAAAGCATTTTCTTTCGTTTCGAATTACAGAGTAGACCCCCAGGGGTTGAATTGTCACATCCGTGAACGTACAACTCGTCACTCAAAAATACCATTTTTGAATTATGACATGAACGTAATAAAATGCCATTAGATTTGGATATCAGTGTCCTTATTATTTTTCACATAACTGTGTATCCTGTGTGTAATTCGAAACGAAAGAATGTAACAACTTTCGAATTTGTATATTTATAACATGTGAATTCGAAAGCATTTTCTTTCGTTTCGAATTACAGAGTAGACCCCCTGAACTAGAAATCCAAATACATAACAATGTGTACAAACACAAGGTACAAGAGAACTCGAGAATTTCTTGGACACGCTGTTATAGCATAACCTAAAGTACAGGATGTCAGCATTGACCACATCAGGATATGGAAACATTTTGAACATCACAACACGTACGATTTTAACCCTTTATGGCGCCATGTTGCAGATATGCAACAAAATATTCAATCCTCATAAAAACCATCAAGTACAGGCAATTGTTAATTTTATTTTAATGCAATAACTTTCGGACAATATCTAGTTTCAATCTGTAAAATTCGTTCGTAATTAAAAATTGTATCTCTTTCATTACAACAGATTTAAAATACCCCCACGATTTTACTAAATCAATGTTACCGCAGTGCAATTTTCTAAAAACTTATTTTGCCAGCGTTTAAATTCAATAAATTTTGTAAATGTCCAAGTCAATTATTGTTTTTATTGTTAGAATATTATCAGTAAAGTTAGTTCTGAATTGGTAGTTTTATTGCCAAGATATCTGACTTTATTTCCTCTTAATTGTTTGCCTTTTTTACTCTAATAAATAAAACTTCAATAAAATCCTAGAACATTTTTTACATGTGCTATAAGCTCCTATAATCTGTAGAAAAAAACTATTTTCTCAATGTTGCGTCAAAAAGGGTTAAAGTCCTATAGTTTTTGAAAAAGTGAATAAGAAACTAGAAAAAAACATTCCAAGACTTATTTTTTGTGAATTGTTGCGTTTGTGTAAAACGCAATGCCAAGTGTTGACAAATTTTATAAAAAGTGAATTACAAAAGCAAAATACATACAAAATTTATTAACGCAAAGCATTGCGTTTTATGAAATAAGGCCCAAAATATAAATGGAAATGATATGAATAAGAAATTTTTAATATTTTTATTTTTTAAAGCTTAGGGAATATTCGCACTCAAATACTTTTTTTCAATTATTTGCTGAAATATATAAGACACCGGTGGAAAACTAAATTACTCGTAAGTCAAAACTAAGAATTTTTTAATTGAAATACAAATATAGTTTTTCAAAAAACTAAAAATTAATTTTAATCAGGTATGTGATGGAAAACGATCGTTCGATGAATTCAAATAGAGTTTATGCACAGAAAAAACAGTGCCTACTAAACACCTCATAAAATAGAACAAAATTAATAAGAAATCTCTATGGTTTATTTTTCAATAAGGAAATCTTATTAATTTCGTAGGGAAAACCTTTTTAAAAAAATCAAGAAGAAGTCTTCTAGTTTTTATTAGGTTATCTTATTGATTTTTTCAATAAGGTTTACTTCTTGGTTTTATTAGGCGACCTCATAAAAAATAAAAAAAAATTGCGTCCTTATTCTCTGTACTTATATATTTTCATTTAAGTTCTATGCCATATACATATGTATGTATGAATGCAGTATATTGTAGATGTTATTTATTTATACATACATACATACACATTATGTTATATTCTTAACTAACTTACTCACCAGGTATTGAACCAGCAAACTTCTGACTGATAGACAAGCACTCTAATCAATATCCTAACAAGCAGCCTGAATAACCATTGAAATAATTGTGCAAACATTCTTATCCAAAAATGAAAAAAATTGTCTCTATATCTATTTATAGATATGAAATAACAAGACACCTCATAAAATCAAGAAGATTTCCTTATTAAAAAAATCAATAAGATGCTTTGCACATAATCATATAGGAACCTACTAAAATCAAGAAGAAAACCTTATTGAAAAAATCAATTAGATAACCTCATAAAATCAATAAGAAATCCCTATAGTTTACAATTTGTAAGAAAACCTAATAGAATCAAGAAGTTTTTCTCTATGGATTGTTTTTTTTTTGGTGCCAAACATAACGGAAATTTAGTAAAAAAAATTGTGAGTAATAAGATTTCTTCTTGATTTTATGTGGTTTTATTCTTGATTAAATTAATAAAATTTACCACATAAAAATAATAAGAAATATCTATGAAAAAATCTTCGCTTCTTTCTGCTGCGATACCCCTTAGCCTAAGAACGTTTCATAGAGAAAATCTTGATTCTATGAGGCAGTGTTTTTTTCTGTATGTATAATTTTTAAATTTAAGTTACTGACTTTTAAGAAGCACACAAGAAGATAAACTATAAGCAATGTAAAAGATCTGTGAAAAGAAATTTATCAAAAATTATTGGCGGTATTCAGTGTTTGATGCAAATTGTCTTGCATCATTGTAAATGCAAAATATTGTAGCTTTTCTTTAAAATCCAACAACAAAATACACACACAATGCAACGAAAAGCTGAAGTTTAGAATAGAAAAATTTTTCCTGAGAACGCACAGCTTTGTTTTAGATTTTTGAAATAGTGGAAATTTTTAGGGTTGCCACCATTTAAAAAAAGTAAAAAAAAACTAAATATCTCGAGACCGAACGGGTAAATTTTATTGAAACTCGGCACGATGAAAATACGAAAGGTTGCTAACAAGATGGCGTATAAGCCATGCAGACAATACTTGTAGGAAAAGTCTTTAGTCTTTCTGTGGGCCTTGTGCCACATTAAAGATACATTTTTGAAAAAAGTGTGTACCTTTTGCTTCAACGAAGCCATATCTTGTTTTAAAACATTATTGAAATCAGATTTTCTTCTTTTTACGAATCCAAACATTAAAAAGTTCACGATATTTCAAGCTGAGGATGTCTGAAAGAAAATGATATAAGGCAAAAACCGAAACAAAAAATGAATTCAGAAATATTATCTTAACGCTTTTCATCAAGGAAAGAGACGTCAGTATACGGTCAACAACATTAACAAAAGCTTATGCGAAGTCATTTATTTGAGGTTAAGTTAGAATTACTTGTTTTATTATTAAAAGCAATAATGTCCACCAAAATATTTTCTTTTTTTAACTACGAGTACTTACTATCCCCTTTCATCCCCATATTATGCACGATTTTCTACTTTTTGTTTTATACCTCATAAAAAACGTTCTAATTTATATCAAAATTACACTTTTGTGCTTCATTAACAAAAATATTATTATTGTTAGTGCAAAAAGTTAGTTTTGAACAAGCTTTAGGGTCAAATTACTTACCGTGCCATGTACTGCAGATTTAATTACTAAACAATTTTAAAATAAAAAAATGTGTTTACAAATATTTCAGGTCCTCTTCTACCTCTTTGTATTTGGACTTGCAGTTCAGAAGATATAAACATGTATTTATTACCACTTGTTTGGCTTAGGAACCATGATTGCTACAATTCAGTTTTTTTAACTAAAAATTTTGCAGCCTTTTCGCGTTAACATATGTTTTATATTTTCAAACTACTTCAAAACAGAAGGAAGTTCTCAATTCGGTTATATTTCTTATAGTTCAATTCAATGTCATCGACTCGAGTTAACTTTTTTTTCAGTTTTATCCGATTCGCTGCCATTTTACAAAGCACTTCAGTATTAATAATGTCAGCAACTTCTGCTGTCATTACAAAATAATAAATTTCTATAAGAAGCAATGTCAAATGAATATTAATGTAACAAAATGAACATGAGCGAAAAAAGGAAAGAGTGCGAAGTATTTTAGCTTTCACGTACGTTTGCCAAACTCAGTAAATATACAGATAGATTCAGATGCAATAGTGATTACATTACATTCAAAGTAGAGTGAGATAAAATTGGTTTTAAGGTTGAAATAAGTTTCCTGAAATTTTATCAAAAGAATAAAATAAATTTTATTATTGAAATTATTTATTTAGCAATTTTTTTTTTCATCTAATCAGATTAATTCAGTGAATTAAAGTGTAAAGATATGCCTAAATGAACAAGACGGATCGATAATTTTGAAACGGATAGCGTCTCAAAAGTAAAATAGGCTAATAAATTTGTTTAAGATGCCGGAGAAAGATAGAAGTATCATCGCGATGGTGTAACGATTATGTATTAACCACAATCAAACAATCAAAATAATAATAAATAAATAAAAGATGAATGAAGGAAAGGGATATGTGAAGAGTAGTTGTAATTCTTCCATTTCCATGCTACCTCTGATTAGAGTTCGACCGATTAATCGGCTTCGGCCAAAAGTTTGTAATCGGCCAGCATTCGGCGTATGGCAAAAATCGGCCCATTAGCCGAAGCCGAATATTTTTCATTCCAAGCTTGAAAAATAAAATTATGTTTGGTCGTTGCTCGCCGACAATTTCTATTGTGTTTAACGTTTTGAAAGGGTTGCTTTGAAATACAACCCTGTTGCTTTCTATTTTCTTTTACTTGGACGTTCTTGTGAGTGATCATATGAAAAAGCAATCTAGAAATTGCAAAATAGCCATCATATATTTTTTTTGTTATGTATCCAAAAGATATTACAGCTATTTCAGTGATCTCAAAAAAGCAATGTTTTTTCTTAATTCATATATAACGTAAGTATCATTTTTAAAATTTAAAACATTCGGCTTCGGGTTTGGCCGAAGTTTAGGATTTAAGCCGAAGTTCGGCTAAAATCAAGCGATTTAGCCGAACTAATTAAATAATATCGAATTCCTTCACTAGCTAGTTTGAGACACAATTATAGCCCATGTAATTTAAATTGGTTTGATTATAGGTTTGTGTCTAAAACTAGCTAGTGGAAGAGTTCGAAAATATTCTAGTTTTTTATTGAAAAGGGTGGGACCGCTGTCGAGATATAGCTATATATAATGTACATATGTGTGTATATCGAATAGTAAAATTAGCTTGGAAATTTAAAACAGAAATAATTTTTTCCCCAGTCCAAAATCTTGCATTTTTGTTGTTGAACCCGTAGTTTGACGGAATTAAAATTTTTTTAACTAAAATTTTCTGACGGTAGCGTTGACTGAAGCTAGACTTGGGTCGAACTCATTCAGTCGATTGCTTTTGACACAAACCTAGGATGAAACCCATACTGAGGGTGGCGTTGGCTGAAGTAGTTAGCACGTTGACTACAAAACCGAAGGTCCTGGGTTCAATCCCTGTATCCAACAGTCATTAAAATAACAACACCACGCATTTTTCTGATGTGTTGTAGGAAAGTTCAAGTGATGAAGGCATAGTCACTGGTCACTGAACTATACCGACTTCAGCAGATAATAATCCTAATGTAACATCAGAGCGCCCTCCTTCGTTGTGTAGCAAAATCATTGGTGAAGTAAAATAATCAATAAAATGGCTACAAGACACAGCTTCAAAAAATTAATACGCCTCATTTAACATCAGAGAGGCGCTGCAACAAGGAAGAAAAAGCAGAGTTGTAAAAAAAGAATGAAGCTCTATCTCTTCCTTCACCACCTGTCTTCTCTCTCACTATCCCTTTCCTAAAGAAGGTAACACCTAGTAATAGTAGTAGGCATTAATTGCCTGAGTGTTACTTCTCTTTCAAAAAAAAAAATCTAAATAGGTTTGAGTACCGTTCAAATGGACATAACAATATTTAAATTACATGGATTTAATTATAGGTGAGATGTCTTGGGTTCGAGCCCAATGTCCGACGAAGTCATAAAATATGAATTAGTCTAAAATAAATTTCCTAAATATCAGTTGTTGTCGGTAAATTTAAGTGACAAGGGCATTGTCATTGGCTACTGAATAGTACCGGCTTCAGCTGATACTAAAGCTAATGTAGCATTAAAGCGTCCTCCTTCTTCGGTAGTGTATACCAGAGTCCTCAACGAAGTAACAAAAACAAAAATGGATAATAAGCATAGCGTCGTAAATTTAACGCGCCTTCTTGACATAGAAGGCACTGCTATAAACAAAAGAAATTAACAAGAACATGTAAAGGCAGAGTTGTAAGGATAATGAAGCTTTCATTTGTCTTCTCTATCACTGCCAGTTTCCTAAAAGGAAGGTAACATCTCAAGCATTAGGAGCAGGCAATCATTGCCAGAGCTATAAAAATAATAATAATTACAGGAAAACAAACACAATTTCTTAAAAAAAACCTGTTACTCTTGGAGTAAAAAGAGGACTGTAAAAATTTGTTTTTGATACTCAAAGGGAAAATACGTCTGAAGTTGAATAACACCGGTATTTAATTGTTTGCACATCTTTACTTAACTTTGTTTTTTTTTAACTATTTGTAATAATTTTGACTTTACTTTAATACTTGCAGGGTTATATTTGAAAATTATTATAAGCTTACCTGTTAGAATCTGCTTTTCTATCAAAAACAATGAAGTAATGCAATTTTTATATTTATTAATAATATCTCATACACAAGTTTTGTAACACTACGTTAACCAGTTCGTTTAATATACTTTAGTACAATATGTCTTCTTTATTTTTCTTTTTATATATTTCTAAAAACAAAATTTTGTTACTTATAATATATTTAATCTTAATCTTAAAAGTACTTACAGATTATGTTTGTATGTAATTAACTTTTCGTTTTGTGTTTGTTGTTGTATTTTGCTTTAATAAACACTTATTATTGTTGCATTTTATTGAACTGTTTCAATGATTTTTACATTTAAAATACTTTTTATTAATAATATTTGTTTGAAAAAATATGTCTAACAGATTTGTTTTTAATTTGTGGTTTTACAATTAGGCTTAGTTGAATGCACAAATTTAAAAACTATCGCAATTTCCTGCTGCAAGTCTGGTTTTATGAGAGAGAGAGAATGAAAGAAATCGAGGGTGCAATACAACTTTTGTATGTAGAAATATATTTCTTTTCCTCAATCTTGCAGCAAAAATATTTTCATAGTGTAAATGAAGTTCAGTTTGTATTTCGAGTGTTTTTTAGTTAAAAATTTTATTACAATTTTGTTTTAACATACACTACAAACACAAATTATTTTTTAAAATACGGCAGTAGATATGTATTTATATATATTTAAATAAGTTGGTTTTGTTTTATAAAATAATGGGTATGTTTTATTCGAAACGTATACCTACTTAATTGTTAAGCAGCTATAGCTATAGCTACTTAATAAGTTTATACACACTTAAATTTGTTCTGAATATTTATATAAAGTTCGAAATAATAAAAACAAATAAATACACTGTAAGTATAATTTTAACTTTCGAAATGACACAGAACAACCCCAAGACACCGTTTTGAAAGATTAGGTCAAAATTAATATATATTTAATTTTTAATTTTGTACATGGGACAATACGAATTGTCTCTCAAGCGATTTCTTGGTGTTTTGAGGGAAATACATCAAAATCTCTTTAAAATATTTTAGCCTTTTTTTATTTGTTGAAATTCAACTCTTATGATGATGGCCTTCCACCTTCCGGCTAGCACAATTCATTTATTATACCCTTTACCAACAAAAATGGTAAAAGGGTATATATAGGTTTGTCATTCCGTTTGTAATTTCTATAATATCAATAAGCGACCCATAAAATATATATATTCTGGATCCTTATGCATAGGGAAGACGAATAAGCGATGTCCGTCTGTCCGTCTGTCCGTCTGTCTGTACGTGAAATCGGTTTTCTGAAGCTCCCAGAAAAGCTAGAGACTTCGTTCTTGGACTGGTGTGTCAGAAATTTTCCAAAATAGATTGGTATTGAAATTCAGCAAAATTGACCAGACGATTGCAGAGCTGGAAAACGTAAACTTCATTTTGCCATATAAAAGTAACTACCAAAAACAAATTTTTATTTTTTTTTAATAAATAAACTTATTTTACACCTCCGTACGACTAAAATTGGAATTTTAAATTAAAAAAATATAAAAAAATTAAAAAGACGTTTCCAAGGTTGGAAAACTTTAACTTTTTGTGTTATGTAAAATTAACTATGTCCAAAACTATATTAGTATTTTCTCGAGAACCGTAAGAGCTACAGACCAGAAATTTGGACACAGTGTGTAGACCTTTGGCCGCTAAAACAACAAATACATGAGAATTGGAAATTAAAGGGTGTTCCAAAACGAGCAGCGAAAAATGTTAAAATCCCATGTAATATACATACAATTGTATGTATGTATGTATATACACTTGAAATTTGTAAGGTTAGTGTATTTTTATACAGACTACAAAAATTAACACTAAAATTTCAAAAAATTTAAATTAAAGGGTGTTCCATCAGTTAATGCAATTTTGACTATGCAATTTTGACAACTTGCTGTATCTTGGAAACCGTAAGAGCAAAACTCTTGAAATTTTCAAAAACGGTAAAACTAAAAAATCAAAAAATTATAAAATCGCCAAACCGAAAAAAATCGCCAAAAACAAAAAAAATCGCCAAAACGAAAAAAGCACCAAATTAAAAAAAAAAAAATTCGAAAGCTAAAATAAATCGCATAAAACAAAAGAATTGCTAACATGAAAAAAAATCGCCAAAACGAAAAAAAAACCCGAAAAACAGAAAAAAATCGCCAAAATGAAAAAAAAACGCCAAAACGAAAAAAAGCACCAAATTACAAAAAAAAATGTCTAAGACTAATATAAATCGCGAATAACCGGAAAAATTGCTTAAATGAAAACAAATCGCCAAAATGAAAAAAAAATCACCAAAATGAAAAAAAATCGCCAAAATGAAAAAAAATCGCCAAAATGAAAAAGATCTCCAAAATGAAAAAAATACCCGAAAAACAGAAAATAATCGCCAAAATGAAAAAAAATCGCCAAAATGAAAAAAATACCCGAAAAACAGAAAAAAAATCGACATAATGAAAAAAAAAACGTCAAAATGAAAAAAAATCGCCAGAATGAAAAAAACCCCCAAAATAGGAAAAAATCGCAAATATGAAAAATAAAATCACCAAAATGAAAATAAACCCCCAAAAACAAAAAAAAATCGTCGAAATGAAAGAAAATCGCCAAAAAGAAAAAAACCCCAAAAAACAGAAAAAAATCGCCAAAATGAAAAAAAACCCCAAAAACAGAACAAAATAGCCAAAATGAAAAAAAAATCGCCAAAATGAAAAAAACCTCCCATATGAAAAAAAAACACAAAAAACAGAAAAAAATCGCCAAAATGAAAAAAACGCCAAAATGAAAAAAAAATCGCCAAAATAAAAAAAACTCCAAAATAGGAAAAAATCGCAAAAATAAAAAAAAATCACTTAAAAGAAAAAAATCTCCAAAATGAAAATAAACCCCCAAAAACAGAAAAAAATCGCCAAAATGAAAAAAAATCGCCAAAACGAAAAAACCCCAAAAAACAGAAAAAAATCGCCAAAAAGAAAAAAACCCCAAAAACAGGAAAAAATCGCCAAAATGAAAAAAATCGCCAAAATGGAAAAAAATCGCCAAAATGAAAAAAATCTCCAAAATAAAATAAAACCCAAAAAAAATCGCCAAATGAAAAAAAATCGCCAAAATAAAAAAAATCTTCAAAATGAAAAAAACCCCCAAAAACAGAAAATAATCGCCAAAATGAAAAAACCGAAAAAACAGAAAAAAAATCTTTAAAATGAGAAAAAAGCGAGAAAACCGAAAAAATCGTTTAAACTGTAAAAAACTTCAAAAAAGCAAAAAGCCACATTAAAAAATGCTCAGAACCGAATTTACGGAACCCTTCGTGCGCGAGTCAAAGTCGCACTTTACTGATTTTTTTAATATTAAAGGAATTAAATGCAACTAAGTTTTTTCTTATTATACCCTTTACCAAAAAATGGTAAAAGGGTATATATAGGTTTGTCATTCCGTTTGTAATTTCTATAATATCGATGTTGACAAGAGTGAATGTAAAACATATCTTAACCACAGAGTGTAGAGTAAAATATTCAACTATTGCTAATGTCGAAATAAAATAATTGAATCAAATTCTTTAATCGAAAAATACTGAAAGGTCACTTACTATTAATTGCTTTAGAGAAAAAAAATTATCAGAAAACAAATATGTATGTATGTATTACAGATACTATATATATTATATATGTACGTACGTTGGTAAAGGGTATATAAGATTCGGCACAGCCGAATATAGCGCTCTTACTTGTTTTTAATTTTATTTTGCTTACTATTTAATCCATATTTGATCAATTTTATCAATTTGTGGTAATAGTTTTTTTTTAATATAATTGATTAAATTCGACTAAGTAGTATTGACAAATAAACAATAAATAACGTTATTTCAAAATACTTTTCGAAACCTTTTTCCATGTACGAGTATAGTATAAAAATAGCTTGCTAGACAATACAAACTTAAAAATGGAATATCTCTTTATCTTGACTTAACCTTTTTAAAACGGAGTATACCATTGTGTTTTACTGCCCAAAATTAAGTTGGGTTATATCGGCGTTTTTCTGTGTCATTTTGACGTACTTGCAGTGTTATTAGTTGGTACAAAAACTACTCACTATTTATCATTAAATGCAACTATTTAAGGTTTATTAGTGTTAACAATTGCTTTCTTACACTAGATATAATTAAGTATATAATAAGTTTCAGTACTAATTTGAAATACCACATTGTTGAGCTGTTTTTTCTTTATAAAGAACCGATAATTTTTGACATAAAATTTATTTGAATGGAACCAGATTCGACAGTTTCTGCGAATTAATGTCACAGGGTGAATAAAAACATAAAACACAATAGTCGAAACTGAAGCGATCTTCAACAAGAAACTAATATATGGGTTTGAGTTAAAATGTTTACAAATAAAGTTTTCTAAACTCATAGTATTACGTATTAAAATGGTGACTAAAGCCTGGTGCTCTGTTCGAAGCTAAGAAAAATATTCAAGCAACATTGATCATTTCGCGTAAAAAATTTGACACGTAACAAGTGATGCCCATATTACTTTTTCCGACAAAATGTTCGTATATATTGGTTTGAATTAGGCAAAACTGATCGATAAAACAAAACAAAAACATCAGCTGTCAATATTTCAAGCGAAATAAATGCCAGTCACATTATTTCACAGAAAATGTTGCCAAATACATTTCATGAATATTTCAAATAAACTTTTTTTGTATGGATTATGTCAACATTTCACGTGACATTTTGAACAGAGTACCAGGCTTAAGACCACAAGACATGAATTTTTTCAGTTGTGAAATAAAGGGTTTTATACACAGTACTAAGTACAGGGTGTTTTTTTTAGAGGTATAGAACTTCGAATTGAAATAAAACACCAGAAAATCGTTTTAATGGCTTTATTGGAAGGATAATTTTATGCAATTATTGTTTAAATATGATTTCGGGCATGTGGCCGCCGCGGCTGGCTCGAATAAAGCCAATTCTACAGGTCCAATTTTCAACCACTTTTTCGAGCATATGGGGCCGTATGTTGGCAATAACGCCACGAATGTTGGCTTCCAAGTCCCCTAACGTTTCTGGTTTGTTGGCGTAGACGAGCGACTTCACATATCCCCAAAGAAAATAATCCAATGGTGTCAAATCACACGATCTTGGTGGCCAATTGACAGGTCCATTCCGCGAAATTATGCGCTCATCGAATGTTTCCTTCAATAAATCGATTGTGACGTGCGCTGTGTGGCATGTAGCGCCGTCTTGTTGGAACCACAACTCATCCACATTCATGCCATCCAATTCGGGAACAAAATAGTCGGTTATCATGGCTCTATACGGTGGCACGGTGGCGAATCGATTCATTCGGGTCCTCTTCAACACTTTGCTCTACAGCGGCAATTCTTTCTTCGGTGCGCACTGTTCGACGTCTCTGCGGATGCGTATTATCACATAGAGTAAACGTAGTGCGAAAACGATCCATGGTTAACCGAATTAATTGCTCTGATGGACGATTATGTCGACCATAAAATGGACGGAGCTTGCGGTAAACTTCACGAACTGAACCATTATTTTCGAAATAAATTTGCACGATTTGCAAGCGTTGTTCTTTTGTCAACCTGTTCATGATGAAATGGCAAACCAAACTAAATATTAATCACTTGACAGCTGACAAAATGGCCGCCAGTTAAAAAAGTGATGCCAACTTAAAGTTCTATACCTCAATAAAAAACACCCAATATATACAAATTGACTTTCATAGTCTTAGTCTTTCCTTTGACCTTACATAATAAATTTCATTTTGTTGGCCTGTTTTTTTTTTGTTATTTTATGTATTTTTACTTTGGATTTATTCACTCCATTGCTTATAACTTTGTAATTTTTTGGTCGATTTTCTTCTGGTTGGTCTTAGTTCTTACATAAAAGTATTATCTTTACGTACATGAACAGAAACCAGACTTTTTTTAAACGATTTGTACTTTTATGTCAGCATATAATCACTGTAAAATATGATTTGTTTGAAAATGTGCCTTATTTTCATCGATGTATTTTGAACCGCTCTGCCAATTAAAGATCCAATTATACATATTAATTTGTCATCTCAATACCTTTCATTTGAATACCAAGAACGACCCAATCGAACAATTCTAGCTCGAGATATGATGGGTTAAGTGAAAAAAGGTCGGGCAGTCTGTCCGGAGATCAGCGAGGCGGGAGCTGGCATTGGACCTGGACCCCTTTTAAACTCCAGACCCATGAACATAGTCACTAGTCACTAACTTCCCGGACTACTATAAATGGGCTCTAGCATTTAGTTCCATCTAGAGCGTACCACAGCCACATCAAAAACTTACAATAGCCCTAAATAATCCATAGTTCATTTAATAATAGTTTTCTGAAAGGTCCCAACCATCAGTTAGGATTGTTATCTATCAATTGTCGGGAACATCCCATGTTATCTTTCCTACACTGGCAGAAACCAGTGTTAAGTTTTCGGTGTCATAAATCAGTAAAAAAAAACAAGATAAAGAGTAAACTGGCTTAGCTTTGGTCAACGTTTAAATTAGAACTTGAATTAATATTAAGAATAAAATAAAAAATTTAAAAACAAAAATATATATATATATGTATATATAATGACAGGATAGACAAAGTTGAAAAACAGTAGCGCAGCAGCCACACGTTTAATAAATAGCTTTCAATTTCATCACAAATACTGTTTGTCAAAATTCCTTGAAATTGATAGCTGTTGCACAAATAGATAGTCAATTTCATTTTTTAATGCCACCGACGAAGAAACAACTCAAATTTGTAGCTTCAATCATCAATGTGTGCTGTGACCAGCTGTTCAAATTGAAAATTAAATTGCCATATAAATGGATAGGTGAATTTGAAAGCAATCTAGTTTTCAATCTAAAAAGTTTGAGTGTGTAAGTAAAAAAAGTGTGAGTGTATTGAAAATTTAATGGAATTAAAAGGTAAAAATTTAACGTGTGGCCCTCAAGTAAAACAAATTTGATTTCGAAAGTATTATGCATATATGTATTTATAAGTGAACTACATTAAGCATTTCGAATATATTTTGTAAATGAAAAGTAAAGGTATAGGAAAACAGTTCGAACTACAGGGGTGTACTATTGATTATCCCAAAGGGCATAAAGTAAATTAAAACCACTAAATGAATAAAATATGTAAAATTATACAACAGCGAACTTATTGAAATTGGACATTAACGGAGATCCGATCTAAGGGGTGAGTATTGGGGGGTTGGTAAAGGTGAGGGGTGAGACGATTTCATCATGGCTAGTACTAAAAGAGTTGTAACGCTATTAATTTATTTGGTTTTTTTAGTATGAGGGAGGGCACCGGTGGTTCACTAGTGACAGTACCACCGACTATTCTGGGAAACTTGGAGGGGGAACGGTCCCACACAAATTCTGCATTGTTGAAATATTAATCTTGTCACGCACTGGCACGGCATATGTTTTCACCTTGTTTTTAGCTTAATCCCGTACTGCAAGGAACACACGCCGGTGCCCGACGAGTCATAGCCGTAAAAGAAAAAGTTGTCAGAGCAGCAGGTAGAGATGTAAGGGGTTGATTGTTAGCTTGAGACAGATAGAAAAAAAATCAGTACAAATGATGTGTCACCACAAAAACAACAGTGCAAATGACAACAGAATTAACAACACAAACAATAGGAGGAATAACAACAGTGGTGTGAACAGCGGTGATTCAAATGACAGTGGTGGTGCAAATGATAGAACAGGTGCAAATGACAGCAAAGCAAATGGGAGTGGTGGCGTTCCTTTTTCATTAATAAAAGATCTGTTGCCAGAATATGACGGTTCGACATCTGCGACTACGTTTGTAATACAAGTGAAAAATATCTTCAAGCTATATCCGATATCTACGAGTACAATTAAGGCCCTACTTATGGCGAAAGTTCGAGGAAAAGCACAGCAGTCTAAGTCGAATTTTTTGTACGAAGATTTGGACGTGTTACTCAGTGACATGGTCAGTTTGGAACTAAGGAATATAAGCTGTCCATAAGAAGAAAGTTTGAGCAGAGAAAGTGGCAGTTTGACGAAGAATTTCTAAACTATTTTGGTGACAAATTTACTCTTGCTGAGTGCCTAGAAATAAGTGAAGATGAGCTGATCGATTACCTCATTGAGGGAATCCCCGACGAAAATTTAAAGGTGCATGCTAGCCTTCAGTGCTTTAAAAGTAAGTCGCACTTGTTGAAGGCAATCAAAATACAGCCAGGGAAGAGGAGAGTCGGGAGTTCGCTGCTACAACTGCAATTGCATTAGGCATTATGCCGGTGAGTGCCAAAAACCGAAGAGGGAACCTGGAGCATGCTATGGATGCGGCAATCTACATCACTTGGTGGCCGCCTGCCCAGAGAGAAAACCGTGTGGCGATAAGGTAGAAAATATATATCCAAAATATTTTAACTGTAGCTTTGATTATAATATAAAAAATATTTTTTATGTAGAATGCCTGATTGATACAGGGAGTCCTGCCTCTTTTGTTAAGAAATTATTGATCTCTCAGAGGAATGGTTTGGGTCGTGTGGAGAAAGTTAACTTTTCGTTTTTTTGTTTGAATAACAATGAGTTTCAAGTTTTTGGAAGAATTTAATTTTATGTAGTTTTTGATAATAAATGGATTGATATTAATATTTTCATTGTGGATGGTGGCACAATGGTATTTGATTGTTTTTTTTTGGGGAGGGACTTTCTTGAAAAGGCAGGATTGGGTTTGGCAAAGATTGAGGACGTTGTTGATGGCGGGTTTAGACGATTCTACAGGGTGTGATATTTTTGAGAGGGTTATCATGTCGATTGAGTGTGGGGGTGTGTCTGAGAATGTTGAGTTGGACATGGGCAGCCAAGTTGACAGGGGTAATAGAAAAAGGTTGGAGGGACTGCTTATGGATACTTACGTACAACAGAAACAGCCGTGGAACCCGCAACGAAGTGCGAGATTAAACTTAGCTTAGAAAATCCGAAACCATTTAGCTGCACGCTACGGAGATTGTCTTATGAGGAAAAGGGAAAACTGCAGTTGATTCTCGACAAATTTTTGGAAAAGGGGTTCATAAGACCAAGCGAATCAGAGTTTGCTTCACCGATTGTGTTGGTGAAGAAGAAAATGGGCGACCGTCGAATGTGTGTTGATTTTAGGACCCTGAATAGGATGAAATTGCGGGATAATTACCCTTTACCACTTGTCGATTACCTGTTGGACCGCTTAGCGGGAAAACGGTATTTTACGAAACTTGACTTGAAAAATTGGTTTTATCACGTTTTCGTGGAGAAGGAGTCGGTCAAGTATACATCTTTCGTAACTTCACTGGGGCAATACGAGTTTCTGAGGACGCCCTTTGGTTTGAAAGATGCCCCGTCCGTTTTTCAACGTTTCGTCAACAGGGTTTCTTCTGATATGGTTAGGGACGGGAGGCTTATAATATACCTGGATGACATTATGATTGGGACTAAGGCCATTGACGAACATTTTTGTATTCTGGACGAAGTATTCAGACGTTTGGTTGAAAATAAGTTGGAACTTTGCCTTGATAAATGTGAATTTTTATGACAAGTGTTGGATACCTGGAGTACGAGATCGACGGAAATGGTATCAGGGCCAACGACCTTGGGTTACAGGCTGTGAAAAATTTTCTTGTTTTAACTAACTTACACTCGTTGAGGAGCTTTCTTGGCTTAACTTCGTATTTTAGGAGATTCGTGAGGAATTTTTCTATTATTGCAAAACCGCTGACAGATTTGACGAAAAAAGACAGGGTTTTCGAATTTGGATCCCGGGAATTAGAGGCTTTCGAGACACTGAAGGAGGTGCTGACACAGTCTCCGATTTTGGCTCTCTTTGACCCAAAAGACGAAACTGAACTGCATTGTGATGCCAGCAGCATGGGAGTTGGGGCAATTTTATTACAAAGGAAGGACGATGGTAAGATGCACCCGGTGTTCTATTACTCAAAACGGACGAGCGAGGCAGTCTAAGTACCATAGCTTCGAGCTTGAGACTCTGGCTATACTTTGCGCGTTGCGACGCTTCAGGGTCTACCTTCATGGGAGGATGTTTAAGATTGTGACGGACTGTCACTCCCTGACGATGACTCTGAACCGACGGGAAATGAACACACGAATATCAAAGTGGGGATTGGAGTTTCAAGACTACGACTATGTATTGGAACATAGTGCGGGATCGCGCATGCAGCACGTTGATGCGCTAAGCCAGAGTATGCATGTCATAACGGTAGAGGGCAATAGTTTTCAGGATGATCTGGTGATATGCCAGAATAGGAATGCAAGGTTACTCAGACTGAAGAGTGAGCTTCAAGACGGACAGAGCAAGGTATTCGAGATGAGAAATGGCATTTTGTATAGAAAGACGAACAAGAACGACAATATTTTGTTCTGTGTACCGGAAGCAATGGAGGGCCATATTTTGTACAAGTATCACGACGAAATGGGACATGTTGGTATAGACAAGGTGACGGACCTTATATCGGGCACTTATTGGTTCGCACAGGTAAAGGAGAATGTTTCTGATCATGTCCGGAATTGTCTGAAATGTATCGCATATTCGGGCAACTACGGTAAACCGGAGGGTTTGTTGCACATCATTCCGAAGTCCACTGATCCTTTTGATATTGTGCACGTCGGCTCCTGTAGATAATGGAAGGGCTTTAAAGTACATATTGGTTGTTGTGGACGCGAGTACGAACTTCGTAAGGCTTTCCCCAACGAAAATGACCGCCACTAGAGAGGTCTCAAAACATCAAAGGGATTATTTCAGGGCTTATAGCCGCCCGAGGTGTATCGTAAGTGACAGGGCGACGGCATTTACATCTGGGGAATTTAGGGATTTTATGGACGAGAATGGTATAGAACATATAAAGATCGCGACTGGTTCACCGCAGGCCAACGGCCAGGTTGAAAGAGTCAATAGGAGTATTGGCCCAATGTTAGCAAAATTGGTTCGACCCGGGGATGGAGTTTACTGGGACTCGGTTTTGGACAGGGTTGAGTATGTTTTGAACAACACTTTTCATAGGGCAGTTGGTCGTTATCCGAGCGTATTACTATTCGGTTTGTGACAAAGGGGGAGAAAGAAAGCTTCCGAAAGACAGAGGAGTTTGCAGAGCTATAACGAACGTAATTTTGACAAACGGAGAAGACCGGGGACAAAGTATTCGGAAGGTGCTATGTGATGGTGAGGAACTTTGGTTCACACGTCGGCGTGTCGAAGAAGTTAATTCCTAAGTTTAAGGGACCATATAGGGTTGCCAGGGTCTTGGGGAATGACAGGTATTTGTTAGAGAACGTTGAGGGTTTCCAGCAATCTAGGAATCCGTATTGGGGTGCGGGGGGGTGGGGAGTATTCGTCCATGGTTTAAGTTTAATATAATAATTATATATTCATACGTATATACATATATTCTGTTTTCCATATTTCTTTCTATTTAATGATTATACAGATATATGTATTTATGTTCTCCTTTCTATATTTCTTTCTATTTGATAATTATACACACATATGTATTTATGTTCTCTTTTCCATTTTTTTTTCTGTTTAATGATTATACATAAATATGTATTTATGTTCTCTTTTCTATATTTATTATTATTCGATGATTATACGTACATATATGTGTTCTCTTTTCCATATTTCTTGTTATTCGATCGTTGTACATATTTACTTTTAGCTAGCACTAAGACATTTTTGAAATAAAGGCACAGTCTGTTTGTGAACGTTAACCCGTCAAGTTGTTTTACTTTTTGCTGCTACATAATGAATCGAAGCAAATTCACCATCCAAAAAGTTATAAACCGCTTTATACAAGAAAATAGAATTGAAAACAAACCCAGAACAGGACGCTCGGGAAGAGAGAACAATAGAAGCAATAATCAAGAAGGATCCATTTAAAAGTGCACTACTGATTGTCACCGAGTTAGGTGAGACTCTTGACAAAAGTATTTCTACAGACACAGTACGCAGATCGATAAGAGTTGGGTATAATGCACGTACAGCACGAAATAAACCATACATTAACGAAACAAACAGAAAGAAGAAGAATAATTTATACACAGCAAACCAAATGAGTTTTGGCAGAAAGTTATCTTTTCAGATGAATCAAAATGTAATATTTTTGGATTGGATGCCCGCGCATTAGTGTGGAGAAAAATAAATGAAGAGCTCAATCTGAAAAACACAAGAAAAACTGTTAAACATGGAGGCGGTAGTGTGATGGTATGGGGCTGTATGTCAGCTGCAGGTGTGGGGAATCTGGTGTTTATAGATGAAATTATGAATAAGGGAGTTTGTTTAAATATACTGAAGAATAATTTACGTCAAAGTGCTGAAAAGCTACAAATTTCAAATGATTTCTATTTTCAACAGGACAACGATCCTAAACACACTGCAGCTGATGTCAAGATGTGTCTTGCGTACAATATCCCACGCATGCTTAATACAAATCCACAAAGCGCACATTTGAACCCAATTGAGCAAGTGTGGGATCATTTAGAAAAAAGGGTACATAGTCACCAAATTTCTAGTAAAAATCATTTTTTTTTCTGGAAGAATAATTTTTATTTTGTTTTTATATTCAAGAATAAATAAATTAAAAAATGATAAACAAAAAAATTAAACAGCGCATCTTGTTGAAAATTTGGTAAGTTTATTTGTTTCAGCTGGAGTACCTCGACTTATGCTGCATAGTGTACATATGTATATCGGTGAAATAAAACGCGCACAGAAATATTTACTAAAAAGGAGTACACTCGTGTGCACAAGTTATGTGTATTGAAATATAGAAATGGTGCATGGTTCGGTTGCAGCGAATGCTAACTGTAAACAAAAGCAACAAATTAATGTAAATAAAATATCGATGCACCAAACTGGCAAGTGCATCGAATTCCTTTGTCATTGCATTTGACCACCCGCATAATGCCGAGATGGCAATATTAAGCCTTTGTTCTCGCTGCCGGCAGAGCTGCTGATAAATAATTGTAAGATAGATTTAAGTACCTAAACTTAAGATTAAAATGAATAAAGGCAGAAAGATATTAAAACTCAAAGTGAACAGTCTTAATTAAAACAAACTCCCAAGAAGTAAAACAAAACTAAGTGAACAGTCTTAATTAAAACAAAACTCCCAAGAAATAAAACAAAACTCCCAAGAAGTAAAACAAAACTCCCAAGAAGTAAAACAAAACTCCCAAGAAGTAAAACAAAACTCCCAAGAAGTAAAACAAAACTCCCAAGAAATAAAACAAAACTCACATAGTACATATTTACATACATACGCTTATACTTAAAAACAGATGCGTCTTGAACAGCAAACAAACATAGAGCATACATAAATAAATACATGTACTTATGTCGGTGACAGGAGGTTCCCACGATCAGTTGAAAATTCAAATATCGTTATCAGTGCATTTTAAACTGTTTTTATAAGAAAGGCACACAATGGTCAGTTCATCTCAAACTTGTTTGTAAACTCATACTTTATCCCGAGCAGTTAAAACTTAGATTTGTTGAGATGCCACACGTAGCGTGTAGTTAAAAATCTTACAAAGTAAAATAAATCGTTTAACGGTTGAAACACTATACACATTAAAAATATCGTCTTATGTTGAGAAAAACTTGTGAATTAACTTTAAATAAATAATGACTCTAAATAGCATCTGTACAATTTAAATTCATTACAAATGGATTAAATACAAAAGAAATCCACTCAATTAAAAAAATCTATGACAAGGTTGTATAATTTTATATATGGGCAAAATGTCAACTATACTGATGTTAAGGTACGTATAGATGAAATTGAAAACAAATTCAAAATATAAAAAGACATTCAGGACATTCGATATTATGATCGAGCTCGATACAGATATACAAAGAGAAGATGTATATCGTAATGAAATTGAAGAAAGCGAAGCATTATCAATCATTAAACATTTAACTCCGAAAAACAATAATTACACTGTGATACACAAAAAATATTCAGGGATTCTAATGTACCAATCTATTTTGTTGGAGTCCATGGATGACGAAAATACCGTTGGCTTTTTTAGGTCACTTCATAAAGTGATTTTATAACGGTAAATGTAGTGAAAACGGGGTTTCTTAGGTTTTCAGTTTTAAATAGTTGTAACTTCTTTGTTTCCCAACGGATTTCATTGGTTAAAAGGATCAAATATTATCTTTCAGCCAAGATATATGTAAATCGACTAACAAATGCCTAAGTTACAGTCGTTGAAGTGTAAAAAAAACCCATTAAAAAAGTATTCTTTTTTCCTCAGGCTATAAGTTGCTTATGAGTTACCAAACACTACAGTTATTTATGATTGCAAAAAAAGGAAACTAAATTAGCTTCCCAAAATGTGCAATAACGGTAAAATCGGATACAAATTAAAAGACCTATGCAAATTTTTGTGCTTTAACTTTTTGGTTTTTTATTTAGAAATAAAAACGAGTTTATTTTGCAGTTTACAAAGATATTTCCAAAAATCTTGAGAACTGTTTATTTAAATTACGAAATTTTACTCTGCTTAAAAGATATGTTTTTCTTTTATCACCTCATATTTATAGTGTGTTGATCGGATAAAAATTCACTGAGTTACGGCCCTTGAAATTTAACAAAATTTTAAATTTTTAGTGAAAACATCCGAAAATTAAAATTCGGATATATTTAGTAAATATGTCGTAACTTTAAATGTTTTGACCGATGATAATAATTTCACAGTTAATAAGATGGCTACAAAATTTAATTTAGATATAGGTTTTAAATAAATTTTTGAATTTTCTTTTTGGCTTAGGGGCGCAACTTAAAATACTGAATTAAACAAAAAAAACCAAATATTTAAAATTTTTTTAAACATAAAGACCCGTAACTCAATGAATTTTTATCCGATCAACACATTATAAATATACGGTTATAAAAGAAACACATATCTTTTTGACGGTGCAAAATTTGCTCAATTTAAATAAACAGTCCTCAAAGATTTTTGGAAATATCTTTGTAAACTGCAAAAAAAAACACGTTTTTCGCGAATATCGCGGAAACGCTTCTTAAGAAAAATAAATACAACAACTTATTTTGAGGTTATGGCATTGTTATGAATGTATGTGTCATGAAAGAATGTCATGTCAACTGTTAAGAATACTTGAAAGTTATATTTGGCTGCATTAAAACAACGACAAACAAACAATAATTAAATTTAAGAAAGGTCCGATTTGGTAATTCTTTGCTTTAGCACTTGACTATAAAAATACTCGTCATGTGTGGCAATGCACTTAAATGAATGTTGGATACTTGATCGGCGAAATGCACTCAAATGAATGTTGGATATTTGATCGATACAATGACACATGTTTGGCACATGCATTCATTACGCCTTTTTATTTTGAATATATAAATTTACGGCCCTATGTATAAGCGAAAATTGGCATGAAGTTAGCATAAGTGACGAAATTTAAATAGATGTTAACGAGTTCCTCCAACCATTTTACATTAAAAATGGTCGCGTTACCTAATTTTAACCCACCTCTAAATCCTAGCGCGATTTTTAATGTGAAGTTTCATGGCAAAACTCTTTAAGATCATGTTCAATTTTGCCACTTATGCTAACTGCGTGCTACTTTTTGCTTATACATAAGGCCGTTAGTTTTTAGTTAGTAATAAGAACAGTCTATTGCAAGACGTTCAAACGACAACAATAAAATAAACGATTATTTTAAATCACTAAATAAAATGAACAATTATTTTAAAAGCACTAAATGGCGACCGTGACTATTGACTAAATGAAAAACCGGCTTAAACTATTGTAAAGGTGAACACGAGTGAAAAACATAAGATAAGTGAAATTGACTAAGTGAAAAAAAAATATAACAATGGCCTGGTGGACAAAGATACTCCAAACAGTATCTGTACTCTTCGCAGGGTACGAGGTAGGAAAAAACATAAATGAAGAGGAAATTAGTGAAAATAAACCAGTAATAATTAATAATTATAAAAAGCAATAGCATACCCAAAAGAACAAAAAGAAGAGTTTAAAAAGAACAACCGTAAGATGGCACAAGCAAAATAAGTAGCGTCTGACACAACATCTATGGATACGGAAGATGGAGCAACTGTGTCTGAATCGCAATCAAGAGAGACGGTGGTGGCATCAACTAAAAGAAAGTTTGTTGACTTATCAGGATCTGAGTTGCCCGACCCGAAGAGGAATAGGGCTGATCCAGATGACTCTCTGAAAATGAGCACACTGTATCTTCTTCTTCATTGGCACGAGTATATGTGCAAACAATTTAAAATTCCTCCTGATAATTATGACAGGATAGACACTATTGCTAGTATAACATCAGTTATTTGGACAATTCATACAAAATTTCGCCAAAATTTCATTATTTGAAAATTGTATACATAATTGAAAAAAAAGGAAAAAGAAAAACAGAAAAATCAGAAACAATATACTATATCCTGAAGAAGTTAACCGAAGGTTAACGAAATATTGAAGTAATAAAACATAATACAAATAGACCTAAAGCTCAAAAAATTAGTTTAATTAAAGTAATAATTAAATTAAACTAAGATGAACAAACCAACACACATCTAATTATCGAAATAACATTGGGAGCGCTGGTACTCATAGCCATAATCTCAATATTGTTAAAAAAAGTAATAAAAAGAGCAATAAACAATCGTCCCCAGATGCGAATATAAGAACAAAAACAAAACAAAAAAATATTTTTTTAAACAATCAATTGTGTCAGTGCTAATGTGCAACACACCACCTCATATATAATCATTATCTAACTCATGAGCAACACACCACCTTATTTCTACTGGACAACAACATATGCTGCTAAATTGCTGATAAATTCGCCTCATGGAGAAACAAAGAGATGCTGGTAAAATCTACTAATTTCTACTGGAAAGATTGCTGATAAAATCACCTCATGGAAAACCAAAGAGATGCTGGTAAAAATCCACTTATTTCTACTGGACAACAAAAGATGTTGCAAAATTGCTGATAAATACACCTCATGGAGAACCAAAGAGATGCTGGTAAAATCTTTTATATTTATCCGAAAACACGTATATACATAATTTCAAAAATGCAAATTTTTAATTAAAGATTGTAAGTACATCCTTTTATTACATGTCAAAATAATAACTAGAAATACTAAAAATCATTCAATAGTAAAAAAAACAGAAAAGAAAAGAAGAAAATTTTTCCTTTTGTTTATTTTGTCCTTTTGATTTAATGGCTAAGAACTGGTTAGCTGTAGTTGAAGAATTAGATCATTATAAAGCTGAATTTGATAAAAGTTTCAAATGCATAAATAAGACACAAAAACCAACTACAGAAACTATAAATAAGCATTTAGAAATTTTGGAATTGAACTATAACAAAACAGTTACCTTAATTAATCAAATTAAGGACAAGTTAACTGACGAGCATTTTAAAGAATGCGGAACAACTTTAGAAAACTTGCGAAACAAAATTTTAAAAATTCTTCAAGAACTTGAATTGGCTTTTACTTTGCCTCCTAATACCCAAAAAAATAGAGCTTCCAAAATTATACCTATCCCTTAGTAACAATATAGAGTTAATCATGGCTGATCCCATCAAAGAAAGAATTTCATGTACAGTATTTTTCGTTTATAGCGAACCCGCTTAAACGAACTTTCGCCTAAAACGAACCATTTTCGAAAGTACGAACTTTTATTTCCATAGAACCATGAACATTTTTTCACTTATAACGAACCCGCTTAAAGCGAACTTTCGGTTATAACAAACTTTTTTGCATGTAAATTGTTCTTTTTTTTCGCTTAAAACGAACCAAGAAGTGTGTTGCCATGAACAAAAAATTATATTTTTTAATTTTGTAACGCTGTATTTTATTTGTCGTATGCTCTATAATCAGGTACTTCCCCTAGGTTTAATTGTTTTTTGTTTTTGTGTGATGGCGATGCGAATTCAGCAGTTGAAAATTACAAAGTTAGAAGATGGCCGTAGCAGCGGTTGCAAAACAAAGAAAGTGTTTTTCTTTAAAAGAGAAATTTTATATAATAAAACGCTTACAAGATGTGGTAAACAAGAGCAAATATTCCAAGAAATGGGCATCAGCAAGTCAACAATAGCACAATTTGGAAAAATAAGCACCTGGTGCTAAATAATTTTGAGCAAAACTCCACAAGTGTAAAGAAAGTTAAAAACCCTTCCTTCAAGGAACTGGATAATTGTCTTCTAAAGTGGTTTACCCAGAAAAGAGCCAATAATGTGACTGTAAGTAATGCCGTTTTACAAGCGAAAGCACAAGAATTTGGCTTAAAGCTTAACTACAGCGATTTTAAGTGCAGCGAAAGTTGGATTGTTCGATTTAAAAGACGCCACAACAACAGTCAATACTAATGTGGTCAATGATTGGTTGCAAAATAAGTGGCCAGGTATAAGAAACAATTTTAAAGATGAGGCCTGTGTAGGTGGTAAACTATCAAAGGAACGACTAACAGTGCTCCTAGTAGCAAATATGACGGGAACAGAGAAACGAAAACTTTTAGTAATCGGAAAATCAAAAAATCCCAGGTGCTTTAAGAACATTAAACAATTACCAGTTAATTATCAAACAAATAAAAAGGCTTGGATGACATCCGAAATTTTCGCCAATGAGCTAAAAGAATGGGACGTCGTGCTAATCGAAAAATTATACTTGTAGACAACTGTCCTGCTCATCCAGATGTAAAAGACTTAGAGTGCATTAAAATAGTGTTTATGCCTCCAAATACAATCTCAGTTTTGCAACCTATGGACCAAGGTGTTATTCACGCACGTAAATATCGCTACTTGCTTCTTTCAAAAATTGTCAATTCGGTTGATATGGGTGAAAATAACTTTAAAGTAAGCATACTGGACGCAATAAATTTCTTGCATATGGCATGGACAAAAGTCAGCAAAACTACAGTTGCTGTGTAAGAAATTTTCATCAGTCTCGCGACACTCCACAACAAATTCTTGACCACTTGGCCCAAGTGGAAGTGTATATAAATGAAGCCAATATTAATACTAAGCAAACTAAAATAACTGATTTTTTTTAAAACTAAATAAACTTATTTTTTAAAGACTACAATGTTCTAAAATTATTTTAATAAATAAATAAAGTTTTCGGTATTTGAATTGTATTCAGTAAATTTTGCCGCTACAGTTTATCTGGACGAAAATTGGATATTCGGAAAGTTCGACGAATTGAGACTAGAAACTTCACTTTTTGTTGTCAAACTGTACTTTGGTTTTGTACAGTAGTGGTGTTGCTGTTGCTTGACATATTCTGCGATTGGTTTTTGAATTTTTATCGGTGCTTTAACAACTTTAGCTCGTATATTTATTGCTGTATTCATTGAAGGAAGAATAAAATCATTTGTGAGGAAATATATTGCTTTACGGTCTAGATAAATAAGTGTTTTCATACGACTTTCTAAAATGCCTAGAACAACAATGAACTCCCAAGCTTCCGTAAACGTTGCTGAAATTTCAAATGCCAACGTAGCAGCTGCTTCGGCAAATGCAGCTCTCGCTTCAACGTCTACAAATAAACAGACGGTTAACGGCCAGCATGCAAATTTTACCACACAAAATGTCCAAAATGGTAATTCGACAAATATAAGTATGTCAGAACAACAGTTTTCTGAATTAATGGGAACGTTACGAGGTCAGAGGGACAGGAAAACTACATTTAGCTCATGCAGCGCTCGCTTTGACGGTGGTCGTAACACGTCCAAAGTAGAAGACTTCATTGCTACGATATTGGTTTTCAAAGAGGCAGAAAATATTACGGATTCATTGGCTTGAGTAAGCTTACCTCTATTATTAGAAGGCTATGCATCGTCCTGGTGGCAAGGTGTTATGCATGAGGCTACAAATTTCAACGAAGGTATAGAACTACTACGTTTCGCATTTGCTCCTCCAAAGCCAGACTGGAGGTTGTACGGTGAAATTTTTTCAGACAACCAAAAGTCTTTTGAGTCCACGAACAATTTTGTTTGTAGAAAGAGACGTCTTCTTGCCCAACTCAAAGAAAGACTCCCAGAGAGTACAAAGATAAATTTGATATTTTCTTTGATAAACATACAAATCCGTGAAAAAATTTCTCGGGAAAGTATTGTTACTTTTCAAGATTTGTTATCGCAAGCTCGTGAGATTGAGTTGCATAAGAGTGACAACAAGTCAGAGCCACTTTTAAAGCCACCAGCAGGTAAGGAAAATTACCAAACATCTCAAGCGAAATGTTCTTTCTGTAGAAAGAAAAACCCACTGCTGATGTGTGTTACAAACGTTTAGAAGCAGAAAAGAAAAAGAAACCGGAAGAAACCAGGCTAAATTGCTATGGTTGTGGAGCCGTCGGCTTCTACCGATCGAACTGCCCAATATGCAACTACAAAACAGTTCTAGAAAGCCCAAAAGAAATGCATTTCAATTGCATACAGACAGATATGGTTGGAAGGAATGTTCCCACAGTGGAAATAAATGTAAATGGCCTAAAAGATGAAGCATACCTATACTGCCGCTAGAACAAGCATAGCCGGCTACTATTTGTATAAAAAGCTGGTAGAAAAGGAGGTTCCATTTCAAAAAGTATTTGCAGAAATTACTCTTGCGGATGGGATTACTCGTAGAGAAAATGTCCTTTCCACTATAGTACTGATTGACATTGGCGAACGCATAAGGCGTATTAGTTTTATTTGCCTACCAAATGCAAGGAATAATAGAACTTTACTCGGTATTGATTTCTTGGAGCAGGCTGGTATTGTGATGGACTTAGCAGAGAGAACTTGGCATTTTAAAGATGACCCAAAACGAATTTTTGAGTTTAAAGCAAAGCCATCAAAATTTTACGGCAACATTGATCTGAACCAAACTAATGTATCAAATGATCAACCAATGTCATCAAAAGATAGCAGAATCGATAATTTTACGTCATGGTTTGAACGTAACAACACAAATGAGTCGGATGAAGTACTTACGTTAGGGTCGATCTACTCATCAAAAGATGATTACTCGCCAGGAGGAATCTTTAAGATTTTTAAAGATTCACTTCCAGAAGATTTCGAAATGCCAGGAGCAGAAGATAAAGATTTATTTCCTCCCATGAAGAAAAGAAAGACAAGTGTAAGCTCTCCCTTAACAGGAATCGCACTAAACACAATAGATTTCAATATATGGGAAGAGGAAAATACTTATCTTGAAGATCAATAGAAAGGACGTCTCTTAAAACTGCTAAATTCATATGGCAATATATTCCATAATATATATTCTCCCATAAAAGGAATAAAGCACAGAATTGATACCGGAAACAATGTGCCCATAACTAATCCCCCTTACAAATTTCTCCAGCTGTGAAGAAAAAATTTAAACTCGAACTGGATGATATGTTAACGAAAGGAATTATTGAAGAAAAGGAATCACCTTGGGCCTTCCCAGTTATTCTTATACCGAAAAAGGATAATTCGATACGTCTTTGTGTAGACTATCGGAAACTTAATGCAATAACGGTAACGGATACCTACCCTTTGCTTAGAATGGAAGACCTTTTACATGCAGCGAAAACTACGCCTTATATGTCCACGATAGATTTAAAGTCTGGGTACTGGCAAATTGAAATGAACAATGGAGACAAGCTTAAGACAGCTTTCACTACTCCGTTTGGAATATTTGTCTTTAATAGAATGCCATTTGGACTCAAAAATGCCCCAGCAACGTTTCAAAGGGTTATTGACAAAATTAAAAGTAGCATCCCCAGCGTTCTGATATTGCCATACCTAGATGATATTATTATCTGCTCTAAGAGTTTTGAGGGTCATTTGAAGGACCTTGACATTACTTTCGACAGACTTGAAGCAATAGGATTTCACCTGAATAAAGAAAAATGCTATTTTTGCAGGCCAGAGGTTAAATATTTAGGGCATATTTTAACGAAAAAGGGAATACAAATTGACCCCGAAAAAACAGCTGCAATTTTAAAACGAGCACCACCTAAAAATCTAAAACAATTAATGTCATTCCTACAAACATGTTCATGGTTTAGACGTTTCATTCCCAATTTTGCAGATATATCAAAGCCACTGTCAAATTTAACAAAGAAGAATACAATTTTTAAATGGTCATCTCAGGAAAATTAATCTTTTGAAAAATTAAAAGTAAAACTTGCAACACCGCCAGTATTACAACAGGTTGATGAGAACAAACGCTTTATTTTAAAAACCGACGCTAGTAATTATGCGATCGGAGCTGTTTTACTGCAGGGGGAGAACAATAATGAACACCCCATTGAATATGCAAGTAGACTTCTGTTACCAGCTGAAAGAAACTATTCAACGACTGAACGTGAAGCATTAGCCGTTGTATGGCCTGTTCAAAAATTTAGAGGCTATATCGAAGGTTCCAAGGTTACCATTTTTACTGATCACCAACCCTTAAAATGGTTATTTACTTTAAAGTCTCCAGCAGGAAGACTTGCAAGATGGGCGTTATTACTTCAAAGTTATAACATAGATTTTAACTATACACCTGGAAAACAAAATATTATAGCCGACTCGCTCTCACGACCACCATGTGCAAATAGTATAAGCATTGAAAACTGCCAATGTAATGCAGTAGAAATTGATTTGCTGATGGTATCCTATATAAATACAACTCCGATCAAGATTCTGAAAATGGTCAGTTGGTAATACCAAAGTCAATTCGTCAGGACATTTTAAAAAAGTATCATAACGATCCAGTATCAGGTCATTATGGAATTGACAAAACTACTAGTCGCATAATCCCACTATATTTTTGGCCAGGTATCCGAACGGGTGTAACAATCTATGTCAAAGCATGTGAAGAGTGCAAGAAGTACAAACCAGTACACAGAAACCCCTCTGGACTACTACAAACCTTAAGCACCAACAAACGATTTGAAATCGTCGCAATAGACCTTTTTGGACCGTTGCCAAAAACCACAGATGGGTATCAATGGATTCTAATAGTAGAAAATATTTGTAGCAGATCGGTAGAACTGTTTGCATTAAGAGAAGCAACGGCTGAAAACTGTGCGCTAACTTTTTTCAATGAAGTCATTCTAAGATATGGCGTACCTCGCAGGCTACACTCCGACAACGGAACGCAGTTTGTATCCGCTCTAATGCAAAGTTAAAATTTTGTTTGGGAGTAAAGCAAACTTTTACCCCTATTTATCACCCAGAAGCTAATCCCGTAGAGGGGAAGAACCGCGATTTGAAAACACAACTGTCGATTTGTGTCGGAAAGGACCACACAAAATGGAACGAAATGTTACCGGCGATACGATTCGCCATGAATACGGCAAAATGTGAAAGCACTAACCATTCTGCTGCTTTCTTAACATTTGGTCGTGAGGTAAGAACACCAACAGAAGTAAATTACGACTTCAAGGCTATTGTTAAAGCAGAAAACTTTATACCACAAATAACTCCCCATTTGTTAAAACTGGCAGAAACATTAGAAATTGTGAATGAAGTTCAATGTAAAATGCAAGATCGAAATAAATGTTTTGTCGATATGAAGAGAAGACCCGCAAACAATATTAAAATTGGTTATCAAGTTTTAGTAGCCACGCATATACTGAGTAAAGCAAAAGATAAAATTACCTCGAAGTTCACACCACGTAGACATGGTTCATATTTAATTATTGGAGCTAAAATCATGTTTTATTATTGCTGCAGTTGACGCACCAAATATACCACTGGCAACACTACACGCGTCAGCACTAACCCCTTATGAAGGCCATTCCAATAATCCAATTTATCCTCTTCGGAAAAGAGGTCGCCCGAGTAACAAGCAACCCAACAACCAAATAAAGCAACTAATCGACAATCAAATAACGCAACAAATGAATACTGAATCAACTTTGGATAGTCACCCGCCTCCTGAGGGAAGAAATCATCCTAAGAGCCCTATTAACAGAAACAACAATCAATCTACAACCATAAGAAGATCGTTGCGGCTAGCCAATAAACCAAAATCTTGAAGGATGGTTACATTATCGAGACGATTAATGCACCATACGGGGAGGTTGTACCAGCCTGAATTATATATTATATTATATTTTTATTCTTTTTATTATATTTTTATGCTCATTAATTTTATAAACACAATACATTATTTTAATTGTATGGATCTATTGTTCATTAAATACTGAGTAGTTTGAATTCACTCAGTAACAGCCATTGTTGCTAAGACTTGTGCAGGTACATAATACATAAGTATTACTGAGTCTCTAGTATACTATGTGCATCTCTTTGGAGTCAATTACGCTCTCTTATGGTATTATTTTGAGTATACGTCTTATATAATTGTGCATGGTTTAGTAACTTTACGGTGGATGTTTTTCGTTTGACATTGTATATTTGAGTATGTAGTACAAAATAAATAACTCTAGACGACTTTTGTGATTTGCAAAAAGTCAAGTAACCTCTTATATTTTATATTCAGTATTTATTTTTATTGACCTTTTTTTTATATATTTAGTTTAAGTATATTCTTAAATGGGCTTTTTAGGTCAGCGAATTAAAATAAACGATTATTTATTTTTGTTAATTATTTCATCCGACGTTTCGTTGGAAAATCCCAACTTCATCATTGATGTTTTTATTTATTAATCTGGTAACCTTGTGTAACAGAAAATATAAAAACAGCAATTTTAGAAACTTATCATTATAAAATTGTTTTTGTGGTAGTTACATACAACATATATTTTGTAATCATAATTATTATTAAGAACAATCATTACTTACATATAATAATATTTTGAAAATTATTATTGTTTTCCCTAATTTGTATTTAACATAAACAGCATTACATAAAATACAAAAACTCGAAAACAAACGTCATATACAAAACATACAACATGAAAATAACGACACCGTTCTTAATATTAATATCACAGTAAAACTAAAATAAAATAATAGAGTAGTTGGCATTTATATTGTCTTTGTCTTCCTTCTTGTTAATTGCACTGTTCCCTTTTTGTTGTATCCTGAGGCTCTCAAGTGTATATCTTTTATTCTCTCGTCTCTCTTTGTCCAGTATTTTTACATTCGTCAAGTCAGCTTTATGATTTTTCTCCGTGCAGTGTTTTGATAGTGCGGTTGAATGTTTTTGTTTTTTAATATCTGTTTCGTGTTCACTCGTTCTTATGCTTAAACTTCTCTTTGTTGTTCCTATATAAACTTTACCACAGTTATCAGATGCATTTCCTAGACATTTAATTTGGTACACAACATTACTCTGATCTTTTTTGTCCACTTTTGTTTTTGTTTTTGTGAATAAATTATTTATCGTCTTGTTTGCTCTATATGCCATTGTAATTTCCTTGTTGTTTATTAGTGTTCTCATTTGTTTATTTTCTGTAAGCCTAGGAATGTATGGAATGCTATAAAATTTGACGTTGCCAGATGAGTTTATTTCTTTATTTTTATCCCCATATTTTGCTTTTTCTATTAAATTGTTTATTAAATATATCGGGTAGCTATTATTTAAAAGTAGTTGTCTTATTTTTTGCATATTTTTATTTTTAAATTGCTCATCACTAATTTCCAATACTTTCTTAATTAAATTCAAGGCAGTATTTGTTTTTTGTTGCATAGGCTGTGTCGAATGGAAGTTTATAAGGCGCCCTGATGCAATCGATTTTGTGTACCAATCTGTTATAATCCTATTGTCTTTTTTATATATTTCTTTTTTTATATATTTTCTTGTTTTTCGATTGTAAACTTTAGTTTTGTATGATAACTATTGAAAGTGTTTAATATAATTTCTTCGTCGCTTTTTCTTATTACCGCAAATAAATCATCTACGTATTTTGTTATATATTTTATGTTGATGTTCTTTTCTTTTAGTTCTTCAATTGTTGTCTCTAGTAATTTATCTAAAACTATATCTGTTATAGTCGAGGAGAGTGGGTTACCCATGGGCATACCATATGTTTGGTTGTAAACTTTTCCATCATAAATAAAATAGTTATTTTCACGAAGACAGAATTGTAATATTTTTAAAAATATTGGTTTCGGAATTTTTGTAACTTTTTGCAATACGGTCCATTGTTTCATTATATTGTTGATAGCCAGGTGGATTGGAATATTAGTGAAGAGTGATACGACGTCCAGTGATATTAAAATTTCATCATCCTCAACTATTATATCCTTAAGATTCTTCTTTAATTCTAGGGAGTTTTTAATATTAAATTTAATATTAAATTTAAAATTTACTCTTCCTGTAAATAGAGCTAATTTTTCAACAATCAATCTAATTGCTGACATTGAACAATGGGTACAAACTTTGGACGACGATAGGGAAAAGGAAATAGCCAGAACAAGAATAGCTAACAGAATTTTAACATACAAAAGAACAGCTAAAAACAATCTGAAAGAGAAGTTTATACTCAATATTTTTGAAAAGACAAAAAGTTTTCTGAAAAATAGAAAAGACATAATAATAACGAAAGCAGATAAAGGTAATAAGACAGTTATTATGTATAAAGAAAGTTATAACAGAGGAATGCAGAAACTATTAGAAGACCAGACAACCTATAAAGTAATGAGATTTGATCCTACCCAAAAACTACAAAGAGAAAATAACAGAATAATACTAGATCTTTACAAACAAAATATTATAACAAAGTATGAAAAAATTAAATTAACGTCAAATTCTGCCACAGCACCTCGATTGTACGGTTTACCAAAAATTCACAAACCAGATATGACATTACGACCAATTTCTGCATCAATTGAAGTACCGTGCTACAACCTTTCAAAATATATTGGCAACATTTTGAAACAACTTATAAAAGAAACTTCCTGCAGAAATTGGAATAGAAAAAGAAGATTCTGCTCCAAATGTAGAAGCGATAGATTCATTTATAGAAAATGAAGTTTCATCAACGCATTTAAAAAAATAAAGAGCTTTCTGAGCATAAAACAGATGAAATCTTAAAAAGATTTTTGGAAGAAAACAATACAATGAACTGTTTGGTGAAACCCCCTGCAGAAAGTGGAATAGAAAAAGAAGATTCTGCTCCAAATGTAGAAGCGATAGATTCATTAATAGAAAATTAAGTTTCATCAATGGATTAAAAAAAATAAAGAGCTTTCTGAGCATAAAACAGATGAAATCTTAAAAAGATTTTTGGAAGAAAACCATACAATGGACTGTTTGGTGAAACCCCCTCCAGAAAGTGGAATAGAAAAAGAAGATTCTGCTCCAAATGTAGAAGCGATAGATTCATTTATAGAAAATGAAGTTTCATCAACGCATTTAAAAAAATAAAGAGCTTTCTGAGCATAAAACAGATGAAATCTTAAAAAGATTTTTGGAAGAAAACAATACAATGAACTGTTTGGTGAAACCCCCTGCAGAAAGTGGAATAGAAAAAGAAGATTCTGCTCCAAATGTAGAAGCGATAGATTCATTAATAGAAAATTAAGTTTTATCAATGGATTAAAAAAAATAAAGAGCTTTCTGAGCATAAAACAGATGAAATCTTAAAAAGATTTTTGGAAGAAAACCATGCAATGGACTGTTTGGTGAAACCCCCTCCAGAAAGTGGAATAGAAAAAGAAGATTCTGCTCCAAATGTACAAGTGTTAGATTCATTTATAGAAAATTAAGTTTTATCAATGGATTAAAAAAAATAAAGAGCTTTCTGAGCATAAAACAGATGAAATCTTAAAAAGATTTTTGGAAGAAAACCATACAATGGACTGTTTGGTGAAACCCCCTCCAGAAAGTGGAATAGAAAAAGAAGATTCTGCTCCAAATGTACAAGTGATAGATTCAATAATAGAAAATTAAGTTTCATCAATGGATTAAAAAAACATAAAGAGCTTTCTGAGCCTAAAACAGATTAAATCTTAAAAAGATTTTTGGAAGAAAAGAATACAGTGGACTGTTTGGTGAAAGTGAAAGTGGAATAGAAAAAAAGAGTCAGCTCCAAATGTAGAAGTGATAGATTCATTTATAGAAAATGAAGTTTCATCAACGGATTTAAAAAAAATAAAGAGCTTTCTGGGCATAAAACAGATGAAATATTAAAAAGATTTTTGGAAGAAAACAATACAATGGACTGTTTGGTGAAACTTCCTGCAGAAATTGGAATAGAAAAAGAAGATTCTGCTCCAAATGTAGAAGCGATAGATTCATTTATAGAAAATGAAGTTTCATCAACGCATTTAAAAAAATAAAGAGCTTTCTGAGCATAAAACAGATGAAATCTTAAAAAGATTTTTGGAAGAAAACAATACAATGAACTGTTTGGTGAAACCCCCTGCAGAAAGTGGAATAGAAAAAGAAGATTCTGCTCCAAATGTAGAAGCGATAGATTCATTAATAGAAAATTAAGTTTCATCAATGGATTAAAAAAAATAAAGAGCTTTCTGAGCATAAAACAGATGAAATCTTAAAAAGATTTTTGGAAGAAAACCATACAATGGACTGTTTGGTGAAACCCCCTCCAGAAAGTGGAATAGAAAAAGAAGATTCTGCTCCAAATGTAGAAGCGAAAGATTCATTTATAGAAAATGAAGTTTCATCAACGCATTTAAAAAAATAAAGAGCTTTCTGAGCATAAAACAGATGAAATCTTAAAAAGATTTTTGGAAGAAAACAATACAATGAACTGTTTGGTGAAACCCCCTGCAGAAAGTGGAATAGAAAAAGAAGATTCTGCTCCAAATGTAGAAGCGATAGATTCATTAATAGAAAATTAAGTTTTATCAATGGATTAAAAAAAATAAAGAGCTTTTTGAGCATAAAACAGATGAAATCTTAAAAAGATTTTTGGAAGAAAACCATACAATGGACTGTTTGGTGAAACCCCCTCCAGAAAGTGGAATAGAAAAAGAAGATTCTGCTCCAAATGTACAAGTGATAGATTCATTAATAGAAAATTAAGTTTCATCAATGGATTAAAAAAACATAAAGAGCTTTCTGAGCCTAAAACAGATTAAATCTTAAAAAGATTTTTGGAAGAAAAGAATACAGTGGACTGTTTGGTGAAAGTGAAAGTGGAATAGAAAAAAAGAGTCAGCTCCAAATGTAGAAGTGATAGATTCATTTATAGAAAATGAAGTTTCATCAACGGATTTAAAAAAAAATAAAGAGCTTTCTGGGCATAAAACAGATGAAATATTAAAAAGATTTTTGGAAGAAAACAATACAATGGACTGTTTGGTGAAACTTCCTGCAGAAATTGGAATAGAAAAAGAAGATTCTGCTCCAAATGTAGAAGCGATAGATTCATTTATAAAAAATGAAGTTTCATCAATGGATTAAAAAAATAAAGAGTTTTCTGAGCATAAAACAGATGAAATCTTAAAAAGATTTTTGGAAGAAATCAATACAATGGAATGTTTGGTGAAACCCCCTTCAGAAAGTGGAATAGAAAAAGAAGATTCTGCTCCAAATGTAGAAGTGTTAGATTCATTTATAGAAAATTAAGTTTTATCAATGGATTAAAAAAAATAAAGAGCTTTCTGAGCATAAAACAGATGAAATCTTAAAAAGATTTTTGGAAGAAAACCATACAATGGACTGTTTGGTGAAACCCCCTCCAGAAAGTGGAATAGAAAAAGAAGATTCTGCTCCAAATGTACAAGTGATAGATTCATTAATAGAAAATTAAGTTTCATCAATGGATTAAAAAAACATAAAGAGCTTTCTGAGCCTAAAACAGATTAAATCTTAAAAAGATTTTTGGAAGAAAAGAATACAGTGGACTGTTTGGTGAAAGTGAAAGTGGAATAGAAAAAAAGAGTCAGCTCCAAATGTAGAAGTGATAGATTCATTTATAGAAAATGAAGTTTCATCAACGGATTTAAAAAAAATAAAGAGCTTTCTGGGCATAAAACAGATGAAATATTAAAAAGATTTTTGGAAGAAAACAATACAATGGACTGTTTGGTGAAACTTCCTGCAGAAATTGGAATAGAAAAAGAAGATTCTGCTCCAAATGTAGAAGCGATAGATTCATTTATAAAAAATGAAGTTTCATCAATGGATTAAAAAAAATAAAGAGCTTTCTGAGCATAAAACAGATGAAATCTTAAAAAGATTTTTGGAAGAAATCAATACAATGGAATGTTTGGTGAAACCCCCTTCAGAAAGTGGAATAGAAAAAGAAGATTCTGCTCCAAATGTAGAAGTGTTAGATTCATTTATAGAAAATGAAGTTTTTGCTCCAAATTTAGAATTGATAGATTCATTTATAGAAAAAGAAGATTCTGCTCCAAATATAGAAGTGATCGATACATTATTATTTGGGAATGAATCGGAAAACTTTCTATCTTCAACGATTACTAAGCAGAATGGTTCCTGGTTAATCGACCGGGATGGTTCCAGATTAATCGATATTTCAAATAACTCAGCACCAACAATTGATCATTACCTTGTTCTGCGAAAGCATCAAAAAATATAAATAAATCTTTAAAAATATAAAAAAAATATTAAAAACTCATTACGTTGGAGGGTATGAGCTATCGGAGGAGGATTAAAGTTACATTTGAATTAACTTTTTTACAAAAATAAAGTTGCAGGAGGCAATTCCTTATTTAGAGGACTACTGTAGAGAACAATTTAAAGTTTTTACTGCTTTATGCCCAATAAATTATACAAGCCACAATTGGAATAAAACCTCTACAAAGTTTCAATTATACGCAAGGTGCTTGTATTTCATCAAGGGCTGTGGTAGATTTAGAATTACTTTGAGTATGGAAACGAAAAGTATTCAAGTAGTCATATATACCACTGGTATCCTAGTAAGACATGCTACAAATTATAAGAATGTGCAATTAACAGCAGTGCGCAGAAAAATTATAAAACGAGAAATAGAGAATGAGGAAGCTGCGAATTGGCGAAACAAAAGGCTTTACAAGCAAAATAATAATTTACGACAAACAGGAAACGTGCAAGAAGTACCAACAGCATGTGCTTCTAGAAAAATAAAATCAGAGCAGTTACGTAGTATTGACAGAGACAAGGATATTTTTTATAGATATCTACAAAATGCGTATGGATAAATCTTGATTGATTTCTTGGAGCAGGCTGGTATTGTGATGGACTTAGCAGAGAGAACTTGGCATTTTAAAGATGACCCAAAACGAATTTTTGAGTTTAAAGCAAAGCCATCAAAATTTTACGGCAACATTGATCTGAACCAAACTAATGTATCAAATGATCAACCAATGTCATCAAAAGATAGCAGAATCGATAATTTTACGTCATGGTTTGAACGTAACAACACAAATGAGTCGGATGAAGTACTTACGTTAGGGTCGATCTACTCATCAAAAGATGATTACTCGCCAGGAGGAATCTTTAAGATTTTTAAAGATTCACTTCCAGAAGATTTCGAAATGCCAGGAACAGAAGATAAATATTTATTTCCTCCCATGAAGAAAAGAAAGACAAGTGTAAGCTCTCCCTTAACAGGAATCGCACTAAACACAATAGATTTCAATATATGGGAAGAGGAAAATACTTATCTTGAAGATCAACAGAAAGGACGTCTCTTAAAACTGCTAAATTCATATGGCAATATATTCCATAATATATATTCTCCCATAAAAGGAATAAAGCACAGAATTGATACCGGAAACAATGTGCCCATAACTAATCCCCCTTACAAATTTCTCCAGCTATGAAGAAAAAATTTAAACTCGAACTGGATGATATGTTAACGAAAGGAATTATTGAAGAAAAGGAATCACCTTGGGCCTTCCCAGTTATTCTTATACCGAAAAAGGATAATTCGATACGTCTTTGTGTAGACTATCGGAAACTTAATGCAATAACGGTAACGGATACCTACCCTTTGCTTAGAATGGAAGACCTTTTACATGCAGCGAAAACTACGCCTTATATGTCCACGATAGATTTAAAGTCTGGGTACTGGCAAATTGAAATGAACAATGGAGACAAGCTTAAGACAGCTTTCACTACTCCGTTTGGAATATTTGTCTTTAATAGAATGCCATTTGGACTCAAAAATGCCCCAGCAACGTTTCAAAGGGTTATTGATAAAATTAAAAGTAGCATCCCCAGCATTCTGATATTGCCATACCTAGATGATATTATTATCTGCTCTAAGAGTTTTGAGGGTCATTTGAAGGACCTTGACATTACTTTCGACAGACTTGAAGCAATAGGATTTCACCTGAATAAAGAAAAATGCTATTTTTGCAGGCCAGAGGTTAAATATTTAGGGCATATTTTAACGAAAAAGGGAATACAAATTGACCCCGAAAAAACAGCTGCAATTTTAAAACGAGCACCACCTAAAAATCTAAAACAATTAATGTCATTCCTACAAACATGTTCATGGTTTAGACGTTTCATTCCCAATTTTGCAGATATATCAAAGCCACTGTCAAATTTAACAAAGAAGAATACAATTTTTAAATGGTCATCTCAGGAAAATTAATCTTTTGAAAAATTAAAAGTAAAACTTGCAACACCGCCAGTATTACAACAGGTTGATGAGAACAAACGCTTTATTTTAAAAACCGACGCTAGTAATTATGCGATCGGAGCTGTTTTACTGCAGGGGGAGAACAATAATGAACACCCCATTGAATATGCAAGTAGACTTCTGTTACCAGCTGAAAGAAACTATTCAACGACTGAACGTGAAGCATTAGCCGTTGTATGGCCTGTTCAAAAATTTAGAGGCTATATCGAAGGTTCCAAGGTTACCATTTTTACTGATCACCAACCCTTAAAATGGTTATTTACTTTAAAGTCTCCAGCAGGAAGACTTGCAAGATGGGCGTTATTACTTCAAAGTTATAACATAGATTTTAACTATACACCTGGAAAACAAAATATTATAGCCGACTCGCTCTCACGACCACCATGTGCAAATAGTATAAGCATTGAAAACTGCCAATGTAATGCAGTAGAAATTGATTTGCTGATGGTATCCTATATAAATACAACTCCGATCAAGATTCTGAAAATGGTCAGTTGGTAATACCAAAGTCAATTCGTCAGGACATTTTAAAAAAGTATCATAACGATCCAGTATCAGGTCATTATGGAATTGACAAAACTACTAGTCGCATAATCCCACTATATTTTTGGCCAGGTATCCGAACGGGTGTAACAATCTATGTCAAAGCATGTGAAGAGTGCAAGAAGTACAAACCAGTACACAGAAACCCCTCTGGACTACTACAAACCTTAAGCACCAACAAACGATTTGAAATCGTCGCAATAGACCTTTTTGGACCGTTGCCAAAAACCACAGATGGGTATCAATGGATTCTAATAGTAGAAAATATTTGTAGCAGATCGGTAGAACTGTTTGCATTAAGAGAAGCAACGGCTGAAAACTGTGCGCTAACTTTTTTCAATGAAGTCATTCTAAGATATGGCGTACCTCGCAGGCTACACTCCGACAACGGAACGCAGTTTGTATCCGCTCTAATGCAAAGTTAAAATTTTGTTTGGGAGTAAAGCAAACTTTTACCCCTATTTATCACCCAGAAGCTAATCCCGTAGAGGGGAAGAACCGCGATTTGAAAACACAACTGTCGATTTGTGTCGGAAAGGACCACACAAAATGGAACGAAATGTTACCGGCGATACGATTCGCCATGAATACGGCAAAATGTGAAAGCACTAACCATTCTGCTGCTTTCTTAACATTTGGTCGTGAGGTAAGAACACCAACAGAAGTAAATTACGACTTCAAGGCTATTGTTAAAGCAGAAAACTTTATACCACAAATAACTCCCCATTTGTTAAAACTGGCAGAAACATTAGAAATTGTGAATGAAGTTCAATGTAAAATGCAAGATCGAAATAAATGTTTTGTCGATATGAAGAGAAGACCCGCAAACAATATTAAAATTGGTTATCAAGTTTTAGTAGCCACGCATATACTGAGTAAAGCAAAAGATAAAATTACCTCGAAGTTCACACCACGTAGACATGGTTCATATTTAATTATTGGAGCTAAAATCATGTTTTATTATTGCTGCAGTTGACGCACCAAATATACCACTGGCAACTCTACACGCGTCAGCACTAACCCCTTATGAAGGCCATTCCAATAATCCAATTTATCCTCTTCGGAAAAGAGGTCGCCCGAGTAACAAGCAACCCAACAACCAAATAAAGCAACTAATCGACAATCAAATAACGCAACAAATGAATACTGAATCAACTTTGGATAGTCACCCGCCTCCTGAGGGAAGAAATCATCCTAACAGCCCTATTAACAGAAACAACAATCAATCTACAACCATAAGAAGATCGTTGCGGCTAGCCAATAAACCAAAATCTTGAAGGATGGTTACATTATCGAGACGATTAATGCACCATACGGGGAGGTTGTACCAGCCTGAATTATATATTATATTATATTTTTATTCTTTTTATTATATTTTTATGCTCATTAATTTTATAAACACAATACATTATTTTAATTGTATGGATCTATTGTTCATTAAATACTGAGTAGTTTGAATTCACTCAGTAACAGCCATTGTTGCTAAGACTTGTGCAGGTACATAATACATAAGTATTACTGAGTCTCTAGTATACTATGTGCATCTCTTTGGAGTCAATTACGCTCTCTTATGGTATTATTTTGAGTATACGTCTTATATAATTGTGCATGGTTTAGTAACTTTACGGTGGATGTTTTTCGTTTGACATTGTATATTTGAGTATGTAGTACAAAATAAATAACTCTAGACGACTTTTGTGATTTGCAAAAAGTCAAGTAACCTCTTATATTTTATATTCAGTATTTATTTTTATTGACCTTTTTTTTATATATTTAGTTTAAGTATATTCTTAAATGGGCTTTTTAGGTCAGCGAATTAAAATAAACGATTATTTATTTTTGTTAATTATTTCATCCGACGTTTCGTTGGAAAATCCCAACTTCATCATTGATGTTTTTATTTATTAATCTGGTAACCTTGTGTAACAGAAAATATAAAAACAGCAATTTTAGAAACTTATCATTATAAAATTGTTTTTGTGGTAGTTACATACAACATATATTTTGTAATCATAATTATTATTAAGAACAATCATTACTTACATATAATAATATTTTGAAAATTATTATTGTTTTCCCTAATTTGTATTTAACATAAACAGCATTACATAAAATACAAAAACTCGAAAACAAACGTCATATACAAAACATACAACATGAAAATAACGACACCGTTCTTAATATTAATATCACAGTAAAACTAAAATAAAATAATAGAGTAGTTGGCATTTATATTGTCTTTGTCTTCCTTCTTGTTAATTGCACTGTTCCCTTTTTGTTGTATCCTGAGGCTCTCAAGTGTATATCTTTTATTCTCTCGTCTCTCTTTGTCCAGTATTTTTACATTCGTCAAGTCAGCTTTATGATTTTTCTCCGTGCAGTGTTTTGATAGTGCGGTTGAATGTTTTTGTTTTTTAATATCTGTTTCGTGTTCACTCGTTCTTATGCTTAAACTTCTCTTTGTTGTTCCTATATAAACTTTACCACAGTTATCAGATGCATTTCCTAGACATTTAATTTGGTACACAACATTACTCTGATCTTTTTTGTCCACTTTTGTTTTTGTTTTTGTGAATAAATTATTTATCGTCTTGTTTGCTCTATATGCCATTGTAATTTCCTTGTTGTTTATTAGTGTTCTCATTTGTTTATTTTCTGTAAGCCTAGGAATGTATGGAATGCTATAAAATTTGACGTTGCCAGATGAGTTTATTTCTTTATTTTTATCCCCATATTTTGCTTTTTCTATTAAATTGTTTATTAAATATATCGGGTAGCTATTATTTAAAAGTAGTTGTCTTATTTTTTGCATATTTTTATTTTTAAATTGCTCATCACTAATTTCCAATACTTTCTTAATTAAATTCAAGGCAGTATTTGTTTTTTGTTGCATAGGCTGTGTCGAATGGAAGTTTATAAGGCGCCCTGATGCAATCGATTTTGTGTACCAATCTGTTATAATCCTATTGTCTTTTTTATATATTTCTTTTTTTTATATATTTTCTTGTTTTTCGATTGTAAACTTTAGTTTTGTATGATAACTATTGAAAGTGTTTAATATAATTTCTTCGTCGCTTTTTCTTATTACCGCAAATAAATCATCTACGTATTTTGTTATATATTTTATGTTGATGTTCTTTTCTTTTAGTTCTTCAATTGTTGTCTCTAGTAATTTATCTAAAACTATATCTGTTATAGTCGAGGAGAGTGGGTTACCCATGGGCATACCATATGTTTGGTTGTAAACTTTTCCATCATAAATAAAATAGTTATTTTCACGAAGACAGAATTGTAATATTTTTAAAAATATTGGTTTCGGAATTTTTGTAACTTTTTGCAATACGGTCCATTGTTTCATTATATTGTTGATAGCCAGGTGGATTGGAATATTAGTGAAGAGTGATACGACGTCCAGTGATATTAAAATTTCATCATCCTCAACTATTATATCCTTAAGATTCTTCTTTAATTCTAGGGAGTTTTTAATATTAAATTTAATATTAAATTTAAAATTTACTCTTCCTGTAAATAGAGCTAATTTTTCAACAATCAATCTAATTGCTGACATTGAACAATGGGTACAAACTTTGGACGACGATAGGGAAAAGGAAATAGCCAGAACAAGAATAGCTAACAGAATTTTAACATACAAAAGAACAGCTAAAAACAATCTGAAAGAGAAGTTTATACTCAATATTTTTGAAAAGACAAAAAGTTTTCTGAAAAATAGAAAAGACATAATAATAACGAAAGCAGATAAAGGTAATAAGACAGTTATTATGTATAAAGAAAGTTATAACAGAGGAATGCAGAAACTATTAGAAGACCAGACAACCTATAAAGTAATGAGATTTGATCCTACCCAAAAACTACAAAGAGAAAATAACAGAATAATACTAGATCTTTACAAACAAAATATTATAACAAAGTATGAAAAAATTAAATTAACGTCAAATTCTGCCACAGCACCTCGATTGTACGGTTTACCAAAAATTCACAAACCAGATATGACATTACGACCAATTTCTGCATCAATTGAAGTACCGTGCTACAACCTTTCAAAATATATTGGCAACATTTTGAAACAACTTATAAAAGAAACTTCCTGCAGAAATTGGAATAGAAAAAGAAGATTCTGCTCCAAATGTAGAAGCGATAGATTCATTTATAGAAAATGAAGTTTCATCAACGCATTTAAAAAAATAAAGAGCTTTCTGAGCATAAAACAGATGAAATCTTAAAAAGATTTTTGGAAGAAAACAATACAATGAACTGTTTGGTGAAACCCCCTGCAGAAAGTGGAATAGAAAAAGAAGATTCTGCTCCAAATGTAGAAGCGATAGATTCATTAATAGAAAATTAAGTTTCATCAATGGATTAAAAAAAATAAAGAGCTTTCTGAGCATAAAACAGATGAAATCTTAAAAAGATTTTTGGAAGAAAACCATACAATGGACTGTTTGGTGAAACCCCCTCCAGAAAGTGGAATAGAAAAAGAAGATTCTGCTCCAAATGTAGAAGCGATAGATTCATTTATAGAAAATGAAGTTTCATCAACGCATTTAAAAAAATAAAGAGCTTTCTGAGCATAAAACAGATGAAATCTTAAAAAGATTTTTGGAAGAAAACAATACAATGAACTGTTTGGTGAAACCCCCTGCAGAAAGTGGAATAGAAAAAGAAGATTCTGCTCCAAATGTAGAAGCGATAGATTCATTAATAGAAAATTAAGTTTTATCAATGGATTAAAAAAAATAAAAAGCGTTCTGAGCATAAAACAGATGAAATCTTAAAAAGATTTTTGGAAGAAAACCATACAATGGACTGTTTGGTGAAACCCCCTCCAGAAAGTGGAATAGAAAAAGAAGATTCTGCTCCAAATGTACAAGTGATAGATTCATTAATAGAAAATTAAGTTTCATCAATGGATTAAAAAAACATAAAGAGCTTTCTGAGCCTAAAACAGATTAAATCTTAAAAAGATTTTTGGAAGAAAAGAATACAGTGGACTGTTTGGTGAAAGTGAAAGTGGAATAGAAAAAAAGAGTCAGCTCGAAATGTAGAAGTGATAGATTCATTTATAGAAAATGAAGTTTCATCAACGGATTTAAAAAAAAATAAAGAGCTTTCTGGGCATAAAACAGATGAAATATTAAAAAGATTTTTGGAAGAAAACAATACAATGGACTGTTTGGTGAAACTTCCTGCAGAAATTGGAATAGAAAAAGAAGATTCTGCTCCAAATGTAGAAGCGATAGATTCATTTATAAAAAATGAAGTTTCATCAATGGATTAAAAAAATAAAGAGTTTTCTGAGCATAAAACAGATGAAATCTTAAAAAGATTTTTGGAAGAAATCAATACAATGGAATGTTTGGTGAAACCCCCTTCAGAAAGTGAAATAGAAAAAGAAGATTCTGCTCCAAATGTAGAAGTGTTAGATTCATTTATAGAAAATTAAGTTTTATCAATGGATTAAAAAAAATAAAGAGCTTTCTGAGCATAAAACAGATGAAATCTTAAAAAGATTTTTGGAAGAAAACCATACAATGGACTGTTTGGTGAAACGCCCTCCAGAAAGTGGAATAGAAAAAGAAGATTCTGCTCCAAATGTACAAGTGATAGATTCAATAATAGAAAATTAAGTTTCATCAATGGATTAAAAAAACATAAAGAGCTTTCTGAGCCTAAAACAGATTAAATCTTAAAAAGATTTTTGGAAGAAAAGAATACAGTGGACTGTTTGGTGAAAGTGAAAGTGGAATAGAAAAAAAGAGTCAGCTCCAAATGTAGAAGTGATAGATTCATTTATAGAAAATGAAGTTTCATCAACGGATTTAAAAAAAATAAAGAGCTTTCTGGGCATAAAACAGATGAAATATTAAAAAGATTTTTGGAAGAAAACAATACAATGGACTGTTTGGTGAAACTTCCTGCAGAAATTGGAATAGAAAAAGAAGATTCTGCTCCAAATGTAGAAGCGATAGATTCATTTATAGAAAATGAAGTTTCATCAACGCATTTAAAAAAATAAAGAGCTTTCTGAGCATAAAACAGATGAAATCTTAAAAAGATTTTTGGAAGAAAACAATACAATGAACTGTTTGGTGAAACCCCCTGCAGAAAGTGGAATAGAAAAAGAAGATTCTGCTCCAAATGTAGAAGCGATAGATTCATTAATAGAAAATTAAGTTTCATCAATGGATTAAAAAAAATAAAGAGCTTTCTGAGCATAAAACAGATGAAATCTTAAAAAGATTTTTGGAAGAAAACCATACAATGGACTGTTTGGTGAAACCCCCTCCAGAAAGTGGAATAGAAAAAGAAGATTCTGCTCCAAATGTAGAAGCGAAAGATTCATTTATAGAAAATGAAGTTTCATCAACGCATTTAAAAAAATAAAGAGCTTTCTGAGCATAAAACAGATGAAATCTTAAAAAGATTTTTGGAAGAAAACAATACAATGAACTGTTTGGTGAAACCCCCTGCAGAAAGTGGAATAGAAAAAGAAGATTCTGCTCCAAATGTAGAAGCGATAGATTCATTAATAGAAAATTAAGTTTTATCAATGGATTAAAAAAAATAAAGAGCTTTCTGAGCATAAAACAGATGAAATCTTAAAAAGATTTTTGGAAGAAAACCATACAATGGACTGTTTGGTGAAACCCCCTCCAGAAAGTGGAATAGAAAAAGAAGATTCTGCTCCAAATGTACAAGTGATAGATTCATTAATAGAAAATTAAGTTTCATCAATGGATTAAAAAAACATAAAGAGCTTTCTGAGCCTAAAATAGATTAAATCTTAAAAAGATTTTTGGAAGAAAAGAATACAGTGGACTGTTTGGTGAAAGTGAAAGTGGAATAGAAAAAAAGAGTCAGCTCCAAATGTAGAAGTGATAGATTCATTTATAGAAAATGAAGTTTCATCAACGGATTTAAAAAAAAATAAAGAGCTTTCTGGGCATAAAACAGATGAAATATTAAAAAGATTTTTGGAAGAAAACAATACAATGGACTGTTTGGTGAAACTTCCTGCAGAAATTGGAATAGAAAAAGAAGATTCTGCTCCAAATGTAGAAGCGATAGATTCATTTATAAAAAATGAAGTTTCATCAATGGATTAAAAAAATAAAGAGTTTTCTGAGCATAAAACAGATGAAATCTTAAAAAGATTTTTGGAAGAAATCAATACAATGGAATGTTTGGTGAAACCCCCTTCAGAAAGTGGAATAGAAAAAGAAGATTCTGCTCCAAATGTAGAAGTGTTAGATTCATTTATAGAAAATTAAGTTTTATCAATGGATTAAAAAAAATAAAGAGCTTTCTGAGCATAAAACAGATGAAATCTTAAAAAGATTTTTGGAAGAAAACCATACAATGGACTGTTTGGTGAAACCCCCTCCAGAAAGTGGAATAGAAAAAGAAGATTCTGCTCCAAATGTACAAGTGATAGATTCATTAATAGAAAATTAAGTTTCATCAATGGATTAAAAAAACATAAAGAGCTTTCTGAGCCTAAAACAGATTAAATCTTAAAAAGATTTTTGGAAGAAAAGAATACAGTGGACTGTTTGGTGAAAGTGAAAGTGGAATAGAAAAAAAGAGTCAGCTCCAAATGTAGAAGTGATAGATTCATTTATAGAAAATGAAGTTTCATCAACGGATTTAAAAAAAATAAAGAGCTTTCTGGGCATAAAACAGATGAAATATTAAAAAGATTTTTGGAAGAAAACAATACAATGGACTGTTTGGTGAAACTTCCTGCAGAAATTGGAATAGAAAAAGAAGATTCTGCTCCAAATGTAGAAGCGATAGATTCATTTATAAAAAATGAAGTTTCATCAATGGATTAAAAAAAATAAAGAGCTTTCTGAGCATAAAACAGATGAAATCTTAAAAAGATTTTTGGAAGAAATCAATACAATGGAATGTTTGGTGAAACCCCCTTCAGAAAGTGGAATAGAAAAAGAAGATTCTGCTCCAAATGTAGAAGTGTTAGATTCATTTATAGAAAATGAAGTTTTTGCTCCAAATTTAGAATTGATAGATTCATTTATAGAAAAAGAAGATTCTGCTCCAAATATAGAAGTGATCGATACATTATTATTTGGGAATGAATCGGAAAACTTTCTATCTTCAACGATTACTAAGCAGAATGGTTCCTGGTTAATCGACCGGGATGGTTCCAGATTAATCGATATTTCAAATAACTCAGCACCAACAATTGATCATTACCTTGTTCTGCGAAAGCATCAAAAAATATAAATAAATCTTTAAAAATATAAAAAAAATATTAAAAACTCATTACGTTGGAGGGTATGAGCTATCGGAGGAGGATTAAAGTTACATTTGAATTAACTTTTTTACAAAAATAAAGTTGCAGGAGGCAATTCCTTATTTAGAGGACTACTGTAGAGAACAATTTAAAGTTTTTACTGCTTTATGCCCAATAAATTATACAAGCCACAATTGGAATAAAACCTCTACAAAGTTTCAATTATACGCAAGGTGCTTGTATTTCATCAAGGGCTGTGGTAGATTTAGAATTACTTTGAGTATGGAAACGAAAAGTATTCAAGTAGTCATATATACCACTGGTATCCTAGTAAGACATGCTACAAATTATAAGAATGTGCATTTAACAGCAGTGCGCAGAAAAATTATAAAACGAGAAATAGAGAATGAGGAAGCTGCGAATTGGCGAAACAAAAGGCTTTACAAGCAAAATAATAATTTACGACAAACAGGAAACGTGCAAGAAGTACCAACAGCATGTGCTTCTAGAAAAATAAAATCAGAGCAGTTACGTAGTATTGACAGAGACAAGGATATTTTTTATAGATATTTACAAAATGCGTATGGATAAATCTTGATTGATTTCTTGGAGCAGGCTGGTATTGTGATGGACTTAGCAGAGAGAACTTGGCATTTTAAAGATGACCCAAAACGAATTTTTGAGTTTAAAGCAAAGCCATCAAAATTTTACGGCAACATTGATCTGAACCAAACTAATGTATCAAATGATCAACCAATGTCATCAAAAGATAGCAGAATCGATAATTTTACGTCATGGTTTGAACGTAACAACACAAATGAGTCGGATGAAGTACTTACGTTAGGGTCGATCTACTCATCAAAAGATGATTACTCGCCAGGAGGAATCTTTAAGATTTTTAAAGATTCACTTCCAGAAGATTTCGAAATGCCAGGAACAGAAGATAAATATTTATTTCCTCCCATGAAGAAAAGAAAGACAAGTGTAAGCTCTCCCTTAACAGGAATCGCACTAAACACAATAGATTTCAATATATGGGAAGAGGAAAATACTTATCTTGAAGATCAACAGAAAGGACGTCTCTTAAAACTGCTAAATTCATATGGCAATATATTCCATAATATATATTCTCCCATAAAAGGAATAAAGGACAGAAATTGATACCGGAAACAATGTGCCCATAACTAATCCCCCTTACAGAATTTCTCCAGCTATGAAGAAAAAATTTAAACTCGAACTGGATGATATGTTAACGAAAGGAATTATTGAAGAAAAGGAATCACCTTGGGCCTTCCCAGTTATTCTTATACCGAAAAAGGATAATTCGATACGTCTTTGTGTAGACTATCGGAAACTTAATGCAATAACGGTAACGGATACCTACCCTTTGCTTAGAATGGAAGACCTTTTACATGCAGCGAAAACTACGCCTTATATGTCCACGATAGATTTAAAGTCTGGGTACTGGCAAATTGAAATGAACAATGGAGACAAGCTTAAGACAGCTTTCACTACTCCGTTTGGAATATTTGTCTTTAATAGAATGCCATTTGGACTCAAAAATGCCCCAGCAACGTTTCAAAGGGTTATTGATAAAATTAAAAGTAGCATCCCCAGCGTTCTGATATTGCCATACCTAGATGATATTATTATCTGCTCTAAGAGTTTTGAGGGTCATTTGAAGGACCTTGACATTACTTTCGACAGACTTGAAGCAATAGGATTTCACCTGAATAAAGAAAAATGCTATTTTTGCAGGCCAGAGGTTAAATATTTAGGGCATATTTTAACGAAAAAGGGAATACAAATTGACCCCGAAAAAACAGCTGCAATTTTAAAACGAGCACCACCTAAAAATCTAAAACAATTAATGTCATTCCTACAAACATGTTCATGGTTTAGACGTTTCATTCCCAATTTTGCAGATATATCAAAGCCACTGTCAAATTTAACAAAGAAGAATACAATTTTTAAATGGTCATCTCAGGAAAATTAATCTTTTGAAAAATTAAAAGTAAAACTTGCAACACCGCCAGTATTACAACAGGTTGATGAGAACAAACGCTTTATTTTAAAAACCGACGCTAGTAATTATGCGATCGGAGCTGTTTCACTGCAGAGGGAGAACAATAATGAACACCCCATTGAATATGCAAGTAGACTTCTGTTACCAGCTGAAAGAAACTATTCAACGACTGAACGTGAAGCATTAGCCGTTGTATGGCCTGTTCAAAAATTTAGAGGCTATATCGAAGGTCCAAGGTTACCATTTTTACTGATCACCAACCCTTAAAATGGTTATTTACTTTAAAGTCTCCAGCAGGAAGACTTCCAAGATGGGCGTTATTACTTCAAAATTATAACATAGATTTTAACTATACACCTGGAAAACAAAATATTATAGCCGACTCGCTCTCACGACCACCATGTGCAAATAGTATAAGCATTGAAAACTGCCAATGTAATGCAGTAGAAATTGATTTGCTCCGAGAAGGACTTGACGATTTTCGTGAAGCTCAATTAGAAGACGACGAATTAAAAAATATAATCTCCTCCTTTGAAAATAACGAGGAAAATGCAACAAGACATATAAATCGAGGCTATATAATGATTGATGGTATCCTATATAAATACAACTCCGATCAAGATTCTGAAAATGGTCAGTTGGTAATACCAAAGTCAATTCGTCAGGACATTTTAAAAAAGTATCATAACGATCCAGTATCAGGTCATTATGGAATTGACAAAACTACTAGTCGCATAATCCCACTATATTTTTGGCCAGGTATCCGAACGGGTGTAACAATCTATGTCAAAGCATGTGAAGAGTGCAAGAAGTACAAACCAGTAAACAGAAACCCCTCTAGACTACTACAAACCTTAAGCACCAACAAACGATTTGAAATCGTCGCAATAGACCTTTTTGGTCCGTTGCCAAAAACCACAGATGGGTATCAATGGATTCTAATAGTAGAAGATATTTGTAGCAGATGGGTAGAACTGTTTGCATTAAGAGAAGCAACGGCTGAAAACTGTGCGCTAACTTTTCTCAATGAAGTCATTCTAAGATATGGCGTACCTCGCAGACTACACTCCGACAACGGAACGCAGTTTGTATCCGCACTAATGCAAAAGTTAATATTTTGTTTGGGAGTAAAGCAAACTTTTACCCCTATTTATCACCTAGAAGCTAATCATGTAGAGAGGAAGAACCGCGATTTGAAAACACAACTGTCGATTTGTGTCGGAAAAGACCACACAAAATGGAACGAAATGTTACCGGCGATACAATTTGCCATGAATACGGCAAAATGTGAAAACACTAACCATTCTGCTGCTTCCTTAACATTTGGTCGTGAGCTAAGAACACCAACAGAAGTAAATTACGACTTCAAGGCTATTGTTAAAGCAGAAAACTTTATACCACAAATAACTCCCCATTTGTTAAAACTGGCAGAAACATTAGAAATTGTGAATGAAGTTCAATGTAAAATGCATGATCGAAATAAATGTTTTGTCGATATGAAGAGAAGACCCGCAAACAATATTAAAATTGGTTATCAAGTTTTAGTAGCCACGCATATACTGAGTAAAGCAAAAGATAAAATTACTTCGAAGTTCACACCACGTAGACATGGTTCATATTTAATTATTGGAGCTAAAGGTTCATCATGTTTTATTATTGCTGCAGTTGACGCACCAAATATACCACTGGCAACACTACACGCGTCAGCACTAACCCCTTATGAAGGCCATTCCAATAATCCAATTTATCCTCTTCGGAAAAGAGGTCGCCCGAGTAACAAGCAACCCAACAACCAAATAAAGCAACTAATCGACAATCAAATAACGCAACAAATGAATACTGAATCAACTTTGGATAGTCACCCGCCTCCTGAGGGAAGAAATCATCCTAACAGCCCTATTAACAGAAACAACAATCAATCTACAACCATAAGAAGATCGTTGCGGCTAGCCAATAAACCAAAATCTTGAAGGATGGTTACATTATCGAGACGATTAATGCACTATAGGGGGAGGCTGTACCAGCCTGAATTATATATTATATTATATTTTTATTCTTTTTATTATATTTTTATGCTCATTAATTTTATACACACTATACATTATTTTAATTGTATGGATCTATTGTTCATTAAATACTGAGTAGTTTGAATTCACTCAGTAACAGGCATTGTTGCTAAGACTTGTGCAGGTACATAATACATAAGTATTACTGAGCCTCTAGTATACTATGTGCATCTCTTTGGAGTCAATTACGCTCTCTTATGGTATTATTTTGAGTACACGTCTTATATAATTGTGCATGGTTTAGTAACTTTACGGTGGATGTTTTTCGTTTGACGTTGTATGTTTGAGTATGTAGTACAAAATAAATAACTCTAGATGACTTTTGTGATTTGAAAAAAGTCAAGTAACCTCTTGCATTTTAGTTTTAAGTTCATTCTGTTTAAAATTCTTGAAGAATAAAGTCATCTAAAAACTACAGAGGGCTTGGTTAATTATTTTGGAAAAAAATAATTTAATTAAAAATTGTTAGGACATAGACAGACCTTCGTGGACTTCTGTGTAGGGCAGTTAAACTGAGGGCGAACAACGGCGATTTAATCTGCCCTGTTCGAACCAGTGAATAATATAAAAGATAATAATAATTTAAATAAACCCCTTAACAAGGCAATCCGCCCTGTTACAAAAAGATTTTTGGAAGAAAACAATAGAATGGACTGTTTGGTGAAATCGCTCCAGAAAGTGAATAGAAAAAGAAGATTATGTTCCAAATGTAGAAGTGTTAGATTCATTTATAGAAAATGAAGTTTCATCAACGGATTAAAAAAAATAAAGAGCTTTCTGAGCATAAAACAGATGAAATCTTAAAATGATTTTTGGAAGAAATCAATACAATGGACTGTTTGGTGAAACCCCCTCCAGAAAGTGGAATAGAAAAAGAAGATTCTGCTCCAAATGTAGAAGCAATAGATTCATTTATAGAAAATGAAGTTTCATCAACGGATTAAAAAAAAATAAAGAGCTTTCTGAACATAAAACAGATGAAATCTTAAAAAGATTTTTAGAAGAAAACAATACAATGGACTGTTTGGTGAAACCCCCTGCAGAAAAAGGAATAGAAAAAGAAGATTCTGCCCAAATGTAGAAGCGATAGATTTATTTATAGAAAATGAAGTTTCATCAACGGATTTAAAAAAAATAAAGAGCTTTCTGAACATAAAACAGATGAAATCTTAAAAAGATTTTTAGAAGAAAACAATACAATGGACTGTTTGGTGAAAGCGCCTACAGAAAGTGGAATAGAAAAAGAAGATTCTGCTCCAAATGTAGAAGTGATAGATTCATTTATAGAAAATGAAGTTTCATCAATTGATTAACCCCCTCCAGAAAGTGGAATAGAAAAAGAAGATTCTGCTCCAAATGTACAAGTGATAGATTCATTTATAGAAAATTAAGCTTTATCAACGGATTTAAAAAAAATAAAGAGCTTTCTGAGCATGAAACAGATGAAATCTTAAAAAGATTTTTAGAATAAAACAATACAATGGACTGTTTGGTGAAACTTCCTGCAGAAAGTGGAATAGAAAAAGAAGATTCTGCTCCAAATGTAGAAGCGATAGATTCATTTATAAAATATGAAGTTTCATCAATGGATTAAAAAAAATAAAGAGCTTTCTGAGCATAAAACAGATGAAATCTTAAAAAGATTTTTGGAAGAAAACAATACAATGGACTGTTTGGTTAAACCCCTCCAGAAAGTGGAATAGAAAAAGAAGATTCTGCTCCAAATGTAGAAGTGTTAGATTCATTTATAGAAAATGAAGTTTTTGCTCCAAATTTAGAAGTGATCGATACATTATTATTTGGGAATGAATCGGAAAGCTTTCTATCTTCAACGATTACTAAGCAGAATGGTTCCTGGTTAATCGACCGGGATGGTTCCAGATTAATCGATATTTCAAATAACTCAGCACCAACAATTGATCATTACCTTGTTCTGCGAAAGCATCAAAAAATATAAATAAATCTTAAAAAAAATAAAAAAAATACTAAAAACTCAATACGTTGGAGGGTATGAGCTATCGGAGGAGGATTAAAGTTACATTTGAATTAACTTTTTTACAAAAAAAAAGTTCCAGGAGGCAATTCCTTATTTAGAGGACTACTGTAGAGAACAATTTAAAGTTTTTACTGCTTTATGCCCAATAAATTATACAAGCCACAATTGGAATAAAACCTCTACAAAGTTTCAATTATACGCAAGGTGCTTGTATTTCATCAAGGGCTGTGGTAGATTTAGAATTACTTTGAGTATGGAAACGAAAAGTATTCAGGTAGTCATATATACCACTGGTATCCTAGTAAGACATGCTACAAATTATACGAATGTGCAATTAACAGCAGTGCGCAGAAAAATTATAAAACGAGAAATAGAGAATGAGGAAGCTGCGAATTGGCGAAACAAAAGGCTTTACAAGCAAAATAATAATTTACGACAAACAGGAAACGTGCAAGAAGTACGAACAGCATGTGCTTCTAGAAAAATAAAATCAGAGCAGTTACGTAGTATTGACAGAGACAAGGATATTTTTTACAGATATGTATCTATAAAATGCGTATGGATAAATCTTGGTGCACTTATATACAAAAACTTTGCATACCTCTTGAAATCTACCTATTTACAGAGACCCAGTTGACTCTTTTGCATTCAAATAAAAAAAAAATTAAATTGAGTAGAAATAAAGGGTCCGCCATCTAACGTTTTTTTCAACTAGTGCTTATTTCGTGAATGGTAACACTTAGCTCATGTCTGATTTGACAGATAATTAGTTTTATCCTTCCCCTGAACGACTATGGTTGTGTTTCCGCTTGAATAAGGCGTCGCTAAGTGGGCCTGCGATCGACTTACAGAAGATGCCGATTTTGCCAAAAAAAAAATCATCTTTTCAGATGAAGCTCATTTTGATCTTGGCGGGTATGTAAACAAGCAAAATTGTCGCATTTGGGGCACATGAAGTGGCACAAGGAGTGGTCAATGGCGATCGTTATCGGGCCATGTTGAACAAATTTTTGTTCACAAGAATTGAAGAGGAGGATATTGGCAACATTTGGTTTCAACAGGACGGCGCTACGTGCCACAAATTCGAAGCTACACTCGATGTTTTTTATAACATTTTCAAAAAAAAAAAGTTATCTGGCGGACCCTTTACATTATTTTTTGATGCAACAGGTAGTGCGGTCAAAAAAATTTATAGAAAATTTAAAAGAGTTTTTTTGTATTCTTTCGTAGTGCGCGTACAAAAAAATTATGAACGAGGAATACTGTTACCTATTGCAGAAGCTCTTCTTAGTAGCCATTGTGCAGAAGACATAGATAGGCAAAGATTTTTCTTAGCTCTTTATATATGTATATTGTGCACAGTATAAAATCGCGTGACCTCTATGTAAAAAAGTTTGTTTAGACTGGAGTTGGGCGACAATAAATGCAGTAAATAGAGTTTTCAACAAACAAAACAAAATAGATACGATGGGACAATATCTCTCTGCATGTTATAACTTTTGCGCAAACAAAAGCACAAAATGCAACTTTGCTGCTGTTCAAATTTGCTGTGTACATTTCCTACGTATTGCATTAAAAGACATCAACACTTGCGTATCTCATGAAAACGTCGCAGAGTACCTTAAGAGATAAATGATATATGCAATTAATATAAGCGATTTTAATGTGTTTTTCAGTGGATAACACGGGATCAAAGCATAACTCAGTGCAAGTAGATAATGCACTTAAATTAAAAATAAAAACCAATAAAAATGAAGATATTTAGCAATATACACACGGAAAGAACGCAGTTTAATGCAAATTATAAAAAAAGTCCATTCTATCTAAAAGCCAGCATAATTAATTTGATCACAGTTAAAAGTTTTAACTTAAAACTTCTGCTAAAAATGGGGAAAAAATATATTTTACAATGAAAAACTATGTCAACTTCTCTTGCGCAAATATGCTGCATTTGCGCCTTTGTGGACAAATTTAATGGGCGTATTAGTAGAAACGAAGGAAAAATCAAGAATATCTAATAGCCCGGTGGAAAGCTATTTCAATATTAATAAAAATTAGAGTTGTGCTGAAAAGAGCGAACTAGTTCAATTCAACTATTCCCATAAGTGAACAATGTGAACTAGTTCAGTCTATGTAGTTGTTCTTTTGGTCTTTATTGTTCTTTTGGTCTTTCTCGTTCTCTTGGTCTTTCTTGTTCTATCGTTCGTTTTTATTCCTTCGTTCGGTTTTGGTCTTTATTTCGTTTTGTTTATCTTATTCTCTGTTCCTGATCGTCGGTTGATTTCTGGTTTGCGGCAGAGTATATTCAAAATACATTATGTTTGCAGCAAACCAGAAACAAGCCGACGAAACGACGATCTGACGATTTTTTGCTTAAAATCCACGATTTTTCAAGTCAAATTGGGCTGCTTTTTATGAAATGTCTACTGTTATAGCGAGTATACACGTTACTACAAATCGAACAAGTATGAAATTAGTCACTGGTTTTTTTTTTTTTAAGAACGAACACAACCCGCAAAGCTATTAGCTTGTCTGCGGAAAACACCCAAGGTCTATGGTGGGAATCGAACCCACGACCTCTGGACTGAGAGGCTAGCATCACTGCCACTCAGCCACAGGGGTACTTATGAAGTATACTTTGTAGTATGAAATTCAATATTTTTTATTTTTGTGGGCGGAGCTTCACTAAGTACGATAATAAGTATTGTGTATCATGCTGTTGTACAGCAAAATTTGTTTCATGAGGAGCTGATTTAGAAAACGCAGTGTTTCTACGGCTCAATTTTTAAATCTTTATGTAGCGGATATTTTAATTAAAAAAAGAACATAAAACATTATTTTAACCATTCTCTACAACATATATTCTTTTTAATTGCAGTTCACTTATTATTAATAAATCCACTACATTATTTATTTATGATTTGTAGTAACGTGTATCTGAAAACCCGTACTACAACTCATACTACGCTAAGTACGAAATTAAGTATCGTGTATAGCCTGCATTAAACTTTATACATATATGCATGATGCCCAATAAAATATTTTGGTATAGTTTTGCAGAATCTTTCTTAATAGTTTATTGTTTTATTTAACATTTATTTATTGATGGTTTAGCGTTAAATAAAAATTACATACATACGTTTGTATGCAATTATGAATACGGGTTGATTTAAAAGAAATTTTATGTACATGTAACTCGTATTTTTTCCGAAAATGAGTTTTTCAGTGATTCCAATATGTAGAAAACAAGGCTTTTACAGGCAGCTGTACAAAACAAAATTAATTTTGAATATTACGCTATTAAGTTTTACCTTCTATTGTAAAGTCACAATTATTTCAGTTAGGGCCTTTCTAGTTGAGACCAACGATATATTGATAACTGTGAAATTGATGTCCTCAAAGGACAAGGCCAAGTTCCTATCGAAATTTCGGCCATCTAAAGTACTGAGACGAAAACTTTGACCTTCTGAATTGTAAATATTTTTCATAATTTTACCACTGAGGCGAACAAAGTTATTAGGGAGTAAAAACAATGTGAATGGCTTCGTGTAGAATTCATGTATGAACACGAATTGTTATGTTTTAGTTTGCGAATAAATACATTTATAAAATAAAACATATCGTCGGTTGGTTTCTGGTTTGCGGCACAGTATATTCGAAATACATTATGTCTGCAGCAAACAAAAGGTACATTTTGATTTGTCCAATTTTTCAAGTAGGAAATGACGATTATTTTATATTTTATGGGTATTTCGACGATTTTTCGATAATTTTATCAGGCAGCCCTGGTTACTGACCAATACACATCAGTGTTGGCAAAGCTGATACCATTGTAATTATTTTTGGCAACATTAAAACACGCAAAGTACAATAGTACACGAATGACTGGTTTAGTACATGCCTTCTTGTGAAAGTAAAACGCACCGAGAAAATCAAAAAAAATGTGAAGTCGTCCATTTCCAAATAATTTTTCTTCTAAATTCGGATGATAAGCATATGCTACGTGTATTAATTTGTATATGTATTTTAAATTTCACATCGCAACTTGCAAGGCAATTTGTGAAAACGATTCGGTAGCCAGAACAAAGTCGATTATTTATTAAAAACAAATAAAAATATGTAATTTGAAGTAAAAAATATTTTAGTACCATTAAGGTAAAAAAGTGCAATTTTTAAATCTTATTGGTACAATATCAAAATTCTCAATGCCATCCCTGATAGACATGCAAAACATTTCAATTAAAAGATTATAGTTGCTGATTTGCATACTGTTAAAAAGATACAAATGTAGTATGACTATTAATTAGCACAATAATCAAAACAAACAGCAGAAAATGTATACTTCAGTATTAGAAAAGTTATTAAAACTTGTTTTCTAAAGACTTCATTTTAAGCATTTTCAATCAAAAATATTAATTTTAACTATTTACTTACAAAAACTACGCAAATAAAATTACATTAGAATAACAACACACGAAGAAAACATTGAATAGGATTCGATGACTGTGCAATCTCTGTTCTGTTGTTCACTGAACAACTGACCGAAAATAACAACTGAACGAAGAGAACGAACTAGTTCTTTTTGTTGTTGGGAACAAAAAGGAACAAGCCGCAAAAGGAACAACTATGCCCAACTCTAGTAGACATCGATCAAGTCCACAATTTAAGTTTGCACAACGTAAACAAGCTTGAATATCTTGGTTTGAAATTAAACTTGTCACTTGGAACACATATACATACAATCGCGATTGCGATGGGTATTTGCGTTGGAGTCTTGTGGCATAGGATAACTAGGAGAATCCACCTACCAACAATCAAATTTCCACAGACAGCCGATCCTACCACCAAACCAAGAAATGTGATCTGCGGGACGCAGATATTTAAAGAGGGAGGAGTTACCGACACCGTTGACAATGTTAACCAAATCAATTTGCCATAATCAGCATTTAATAATTTCTACACGCGTATCCGGCCTAATTACAAATTGTCTACTTGCAATATATATCACAAATAGGTCTCACGTGGGCCGTGAAGGTAACATACAGCGAAGGGGAGGAAGAACCAAACCCCTTAGCAGAACAGAAAATGGAGTATGACATGAAAATCCAAAAGACCGAAGCTATTTTACAATAGCATCAACAACAATATCAGTTACAGTGACAGTAACAACACAATACAACATTTGGCTTGGATACCAATCAAATAATAAATTAATTTAACCAAATAAAACCATTTGGTCCAAAAAACAACCTATCCTCTATTATAAAAACCGTCGAAAATCTGATTGCATTATGTGGCAATAACTATTAACTTCAAAAGTTTGGAATAAAAATTATAAAAAAACAAAAATTCTTTGGAAAGATGGCTGATTCAAATAACATTCTAGCAGACGACGCCAGCTGGGAAGACATCAAAACTCAACTAATAAAGGATTTGGGACCAAAAACATCTTACCCTTCGGTAATTAATTATTAAAGATAAGTAATTTAAATGAATTATTTAAAGTATTTATAGAATCTAAGTACAAACTTAATGACACTTATCTGTACGACGAATCTAAACCTGACTTATAACATTGAATTTTACAAACTTCAACTTATAAAAGTAGACGTTATGTACTACAAAGACGATTTATTAGTGATTGCCCTAATAATATCTTTAAATTCTTATACCACTAATTTAAGGGAAATATTCCCAATGCCAAACTCAAACTTTTATGAAATAGATGATAATATAGAATATTTTGTAAATGTTAATAAAACAACACACAAATTCAAAGAATATACCCCATTTAAACACATGGACATAAGTTCCAGCTGTATTCTAAGAAGAAACTACAAGTTTAGGCAAAACAAAAAATTTCAAATCACAAATGTCGATGATGAAACATTAATAATAAAAAATGCCATAAGCAAAAAATTAATTAAAAAATTGTGACGATAGGGAATTTATTTTTAATGGAAATTATTTAATATCCTATTATAATCTAAATTGATAATTAACAAAAAGGAAATGACATTTGACAAATTTAACTATGAAACTAATATAAATGCCTTTACAGTAAGTTTCAGTATATCGTTTCAGAATATGCCATATGAACACAATTATCAAAATATAAAAGAAATAAAAGAATTGAAGTTACATAAAAATAAATATAAGCTATGGAATAAGTTTTTCAATAATAATCACAATTATTGTACTAACTTGTGCTCTGAAGAAAAATCAAGTGAAAATTAATATAAATGAACCCTCTGATAAAATAGAAAAATTTTTTAACGGCGGCATGAAATAACTCCGCACGAAATAAATCCCCAAAAACAAAATGAAATAAGTCCCCGATTTTAAAAATTAAATAAGTCCCCAACGAAATGATATAACGCCTGAAACATAAATGAAATAATGCTTTAATTTTTAGGGATTCATTTCGTATGAAATAAAACCACAATTTTAAAAATGAAATAAGCCTCAAAAGACATTCAACATATTGAAACAAATTTACTAACTTTTTATTTACAATAAGAGTAAGACCATTAATTTTGCGTCACGTGAGTGTCATATTATATTTTTAGACGCTTGCATGAAAAAGGACAATATTTAGACCTTTGTCCTTACAAATCACATACAAGTTTTTACTAAAACCGTGGGCTCAAAACTCGTATCTGGCGATTCGTCTTCACTAGATTATTAGTTATAGTAACCCCTAACAAAAATAATTATAATACGTAATAATATAATATACAATACCACATTTCACACATATTCAATACACTTTGGTTGACCAAACTCTAACTAGATCAATTGATTTCGAAATATGAACTTCATGATTTCTTAATAGTTCATAAGAATTACTGATAAGTATTTTTGTGTAAACTGTTCAATTTTAGTATTTAATACTAAGATTTAAAAAAAATAAAGTCTGTCACTTATTTGATTCAAACAAAGAAACACAACAATGAGTTTTATTTTTTAAAACAATAGTTTTATTTATTTTTTTCTACAAAGTAAATTTAAAACTAAAATTGGCGCAGTCGGTTTGATGTCGCATGTCCTATCCAACATAAAAGAAGAAGTTTTATGCTGTAATGCTAGAATATTATTTTTTCTTAATGCGATACATTTAAAATTGTTGTGTGGAAAAATAAATATATTTATATAAAGGACAAAGAGTGTACGGAAGTTTTTGTAAATTTATTCTTTGCAAACACTTTTGAACTTTTTCCTGTGCGTATTATATGAAAGATCATATTAACGCGATTCTGTTTTCACTTTTGTGCTGTGTGTTGATTGCGAAAGATCGTAACAACAAGAACTCAATGAACGAAAATATTTCCTAAAAAGAAGATTTAAGGACAAAAACCATCCTCAACAAACGCAACATCACATCCCCATCATCAACATTTTTAAGGACAAAAACCATCCTCAACAAACGCAACATCACATCCCCATCATCAACATTTTTAAGGATAAACAATCTCAACAAACCCAACATCAGATCCTCATCGTCAAGATTTATCGATGTCACCCCTACTTAATCAGAACATCAATTGAAGCCAAGAAGATTCCACAATACATCACATCCTCAAGGTAAAACAAATAACTACCATTAAGAGTGCATTTTACAAAGTTAAAGTATTAACTAATACTTATATTGATAGAAAATAAAATCAAATTAGTTTTATAAAAACATATATTAGTAAATTTCAAGAGAAGTGGTTCAAGCGTAACAGTTTTTTTTCTTCTCTAAGAAAAAAAGAAGAAAAAGAATAAACTTTAACTATGGCGCAAACAAACTTTGATCCCCTTAAATACTTGGGAAATCTCCCTGAATTCAACGGAGACGGTAGAGAGTTACAAACTTTTATTAACTTGATAGATAGAATACACCCTAACTTACAGAGTTATGACGAATTGTCACAGGGACTATTTTCCGACCTTGCTAAGAGTAAAATGAAGGACAAAGCTAAGGATGTAATGGACATAAATTTCCAAGCAATATCTTGGACAGACATTAAGCTGGTATTACAGAATAACTTTGGTGACAGACTCAGTGTTGACGAACTTTTTGATTCCCTCAGGGCAGTAACACTTAAGACTACTAGTTTAGAACTTTACGAAGAAATCAAAAGTAGACTTCGCCGACTTAATAATAAAACATTGTTAGTATTGGGACAAGGACACCAACAAGAGGCATTGAGTGCAGTAGCTTCAAATAACTCCCGTGCAGCTTTGAACATATTTAAATCAAAAATACCCGAACCAATGAAAACAATATTAGCATGCAGAAACCCAACAACATTGGAAACAGCCATGAATATTCTTTTTGAGGCAGGATATGCACATCTCCAGGTAGATGTGCAGCATCAATTCCACAATAGACATGAAAATAGAAAACATAATCATAACAGAATAATTTGAAATGAAACAAATGATAAAAAGAAGGAATAAAACCCAAGGAAAAACAAAACGTATGTATGTGTATTTTATAAATGAAAACAAAAGGTAAAAGAAAATCCATAATTCATACGCGTTTGTATCAAAAGATAAAACATTATTTGACCACCAGCGTCTCCCACCAACAGAACTAGTAATACAAACTGAAGAAGTGCTTGGGAATCAAGTTATTGTATATAAAAAATGCACTAATAAATCACAAAATACAAACTTTTTATCGGTGGATAGATGTCATATCGTCTATTTTCATTTTCCAGAGATCAATGAAAATATTTTTGTTGTTTTCCTTCTAAAAAAACTCTTATTTTTCCACAATTTTTTTTACTTATTATTGCTGCTGCATCCCACTTTTAAGTTGAAAATCTTTCAAGCGACATCTCTTGTTATTCACTGGCATAAACATTACACTATGGAACAGTTTTGGGATTATTGTCTGGGGGGTGAGAAATTCCAAGTCAGGGTGATGGATTTCATTGTCAAGTCCTTAACGTGTTGAATGGCTATTTGATATTGTATTAAAATTTTAATTTCATAATGATACACATACATTTTCGATTGGAATTGCTGTTTTCTCTCTCTATCTCTCTCTCTCTACGAATATTCCACATATAGACATATTCACTATTTCACAGCAAATATTTTCTTGTAGGCTTCTTAGACTCATCGAATCTACATTTAATATCAATTCAATTCAAATACTCAAAGATAGAACATTAAATTAAAATGGAATCGCAAAATTTAATTAAAAAATTTAGTTCCTTGAACAACAAGTCCTTGATACATATAAAGGAGTTAGATGTTTCGAAGAAATACAGAGTTGTTTCTGCACAAAGGACAACGACCAAATACGGTCCAACAGTGAAGATTGAGATGGAGGACCACTTCATGTTCTTACTAAATAGGTATAACTCTCTATCCGATGAGGAGCTCAACCACCTCTCAGATGGTACATTCCGGGTACAGAGGCAAGGGGAACGAAATTTGGTTCTCGATAAGGAGGAGGTGGAGGAGTTTTTAATCTCCAATGGCCAATACCCCATTTGGCAGTAATATAAATTTTTTGTATACATATATATTTTGCAAGTAACACTATGGAACATTTTTGGGATTATTGTCTGGGGGGTGAGAAATTCCAAGTCAGGGTGATGGTACTAGGTCAGTATAGTAAAACCCTCAAAGGGTTTGGCGTTCGTATGTGTCAGTTTTTTTTATGACCTTTTAAATTTTTTCCTTATCTTGATGTTTTTTCGCTTAGTTGTAACATTTTGGCAAAAACGTAGTTTAACATAACTCGAGAACCACTTGTCCGATTTTGATGAAACAAATTTAGAAAAATTAAGAATTACAATTTCTCTAATCTGTTTCTATACCGTTTTCCTATATGTGCAACACTTTCGAAGTTAAAAATGAATGTATGAAGGGAAAGAAGTATTTTTTGCCTAAAAATTTAAATATTTTTTTTTTTAAATTCATAAAGAATACAAAATGGAAAAAAGTGCCAAAACTAATTACTTTCGCGTAAAGTCACATAACTCATGAGCAAAAAAAGGGATAGATCATGAAAATCGATACACGCGTTTCTCATTTATTCACAATTAGGTAAATGTATGAATTTCAAAAATTTGCTTCAGATATGCACAACATTATTTGGAGAAAACATTGACACTCACAAGCCGAACTCTCTCATATTTTTCTACTGTACTAAAAGAGAAATATTGATGTGGCAACACTGGTTCTGTAATGTTCACATAAAACTTGCATTGTCATTATACATTTTCTCTTTCTCACACTGGTTCTGTGATTTTTGTCATTCAACAAGTGCCGACGAACGCGAACAGTAAAAGTGATTTTTCTCCAGTTTTTTAAAAGTGAACATAGTGATATTGCTTCTCCACTGCATATTAAACTTGGAATTGTTAAGAATTTTATCAAAACTGTCGCCAAAAGAGATGAAGTTTTCTTTTGTTTGAAACTAATTTACCCGAGACTCAGCGAAAGTAAAATTAAAGAAGGTAAGTTATAATATCACATTCATTTCCCATGATTTTCCATCTTAACAAATTAATTTTTTCCAATCAGGCGTACTAAATGGTCCAGATATACGAAAGCTGATTAAAAGTGACGCATTCAACAATATTTTGATTGACGCTGAATTGAATGCATGGCAGGCAATCAAAGATATTACTTCTTTGAAGGCTTGTTGGGAAAGCATCGTTCTAACAACTACGATGTTTCTGTCGCAAAGATGTTAAGAGCATTCTCGGAAATTGGTGTCCACATGTCCTTGAAAATCCATTATTTACATCATCATCTGGACTACTTCAGCAAACAATTGGCTACCGAATCTGATGAACAAGGTGAACGCTATCATCAAGTTGCTATGCCATTTGAAATGATGTAATACTGATTTTTTATTTTTTCAAACTCATTTTAATAAAACAAAAACTTACAGATATAGAGGCAAAAAGTCGCCGAGTGCAATAATTGCGGAAATTTGCTGGTGGAGTAAGCTTGTGTAGCAAGACAAGGAGGATCTTGATGATAAAGAATTTTCAGGAGATGCAGAAGGGCCAACAGTGGAGTCACACATTGACATTATGTGTGGTTCAGAAACTGATGATAGCGATGAATGCGATGCCACTGTGTTATCAGCTGCTGCCGGACATTTTAACTTTGCAGCACGGAATTTACCACAGCGAACACAGGGTTGCATTATATAAAACCAAAAAAAACCAATTCAGAAATGGTTTTAAGTTGGATTTAACAAAAACAACAATTTGTATGGTAAAACTAGGTTTTAACAGTTGAAGGTTAGCTGCGAATATCGTTTTAAGTGACAAAATAATAATTTTTCAGGAGAGCTAAAAAACGTATTTTAAAGCAATATTGTTTATTTCGTTTAAATTCTTTTAGATAATGATAACTAGCATTAACTTTTCTTTTTGTATCTCTGCTACATTTATCAATTATTTTCGACAATTTCGTTTGCATGATTTTATTAGTTACTTACAAAGCTTTCCACTGACTGACTGTAATTGTATTTTGACGGCGATAAAATGCATAATTTGGGATGGTTTGATGTTTGAACAACGCAAGAGAAATATCTTAATGTTAATCTGTGAAAAAACTGGTTTTTTAAAAATTGTCTTTTACAACGTTATTCGCGGCTGTGCTTCAGTTGGTTTTAACATTAAAACCAACTTTTATTAAAACCAAGTCAGTGTGAAAACAGTAATAAATCATATAACTCCCAGCAGAACTATCAAGGACCAACAAATACTCCACACCAAAAACCAAGGAAGAAATCCTTCATATACAAACCAAGGAAGGAATTTTCCTACACAAACTAATCAAGCGCGTCCAAGCTATGACCGGATCTTTCAACATCCACGAACATACCCACAAATAAATCAACAAACACAAGGAACGGAGACGTGGAAGTTGTTTTACTATCTGAAAATCATCTAGACTTGTCATCGACTATCGGAAACTCAACGAAGTAACCATAGACGACAGGTACCCAATTCCTAATATTGATCAGATTCTTGATAAACTGGGAAGATGCCAGTATTTTACCACGCTAGATTTAGCGAAAAGATTTCACCAAATAGAAATTAAGGAGGAAGACTTCCATAAGACTGTCTTCACTGTGGAAGGAGGACACTACGAATTCCTCAGAATGGCGTTTGGACTGAAGACAGCTCCGGCGACATTTCAGGGGGTAATGAATAATATTCTTAAATACTATATTAACAAGATCTACCTTGTTTATTTGGATAGCGTAATGTAGTGTAGTGTCGTCAGAATGTGCCATTTGTTTTCTTTTGCTTCTTTTGTTTCTTAAAAAAAAGCAAACGAAACAAAACGATGACTTTTCATTGATCGAACTGACACACAAACTCTTAAACTAACAAACGCTTTGTAGCTTAAATATTTGGCAACAGTAAACTGAGTTCATAAACTGCTGCATTAGTGAAAAGGGTTTTACATCTACCTAAATTGGAAATAGATTGATAAGTTAAAAGTATGATTGTGTAAGTGACTAGTTGTGTAAGAACCTTTTTGTAAAATAGTATTTAAGTCAGTAAAAATCAAAAATAAAGGGAGAATTATTTCATGCCTCGAATCGGCATCATAGTTTCAATTCATTAAGGGATTCTGCATATAAACCTGCGAATCCTAGCCAGCGGCGCTGGCCATATAATAAAATAAATAAAGATTTATTTTTTTATTTATTTTAAATCAGTATAAATGTCTCGACAAATAAATTATATGAATAGACCCGAAACATCGCCATTGCCATATTCTAGTAATAATTCATCAAATATACCGCGGAAACATCAGCGAGTTTTTAATACTGAAACCGTAGACAGCCAAGAACAATACCCTCGATGTGAAGAAAACCAACAGGACGATGAAGACCTTTCAGAAGATAACCGCTATGAAGAAGACACCGAATTTGGTGACGCCTATCCAGCGTTCCTTACTTAGAAGTGCGTTGAAAAAACGGTAAAATTCTTAAATTTTAGATTGATACAGGAGCCAACAAAAATTTTGTTTCGGTAACATTTTGTTTCGGTAACAAACCTGTAAATTCTAGTTTTAAAATACAGTCGGCAACAGGTCAAATTCCAATTACTCATAAAATTTATGGCACCTTTTTTAAAACAATCAGCATAAACAAAAATTTAGTTTTCTCTGTCCTCTCTGGATTAAAATCTTTCGATGGGATCATTGGTGACGATTCACTAAGACAATTAGAGGCAGTAATAGACAGGAAAAATAACACATTGAAGCTTTACAATGGCTCTATTATTAAACTTAAATAAAAATTTTCTAAACAAGTCAACAATATAAACACTGTACAACATGAAGATAAAGAAATAGAGAATTTAATAAACGAACACCGCACCCTATTTGGTCCAGTATCTGATAGTGGTGTGATTGAAACAAACGTTCGTGCAGAGATCAGGACCTCAACTGAGGAACCAATCTACACAAAGTCATGTCCCTATCCAAGTCATTTAAAGTACGAGGTGGAAAGTTAAATCAACCAAATGCTAGAAAATGGAATAATTCGACCTTTCAAGAGTCCCTATAATTGACACCTTTGGATTGTCGCAAAAAAGCCCAAACCAAATGGCGAAAAACAGTTTAGAGTTGTGATCGATTTCAGACGACTTAATGCTGTAAATATTGCCGATGCCTATCCAATACCGGATATTAACACCACGCTTTCTAGTTTGGGAAAATGTAAGTTTTTCACTACTCTAGACTTGACCTCTGGATTTCACCAGATTAGGATGAAGGACAAGGACATAGAGAAAACGGAATTTTCTACTAATAACGGGAAGTTCGAGTTTCCAAGGTTACCTTTTGGCCTTAAGAACGCCCCGTCGATATTTCAAAGAATGATAAACGACGTACTACACCCATTACTAGGAAAGGCTTGCTACGTCTATATATAGACGATATTATCTTTTTTGAAAGCAACAGAAATGAGCACATCGAAAATTTAAGGAAAGTGTTCGTTTTATTAGAAAAAGCTAACTTAAAGGTAAACCTCGAAAAGTCGAAATTCCTAAAGACTAGTGTGGAGTTTCTTGGACACACAGTATCTCAAGATGGCATTAAACCGGATGAAGGTAAAATAACGGCGATTCAAAATATTCCACCTCCAAAAAACCTAAAGGATTTAAAAAGTGTTTTGGGATTAGCCTCATACTACAGGCGATTCATAAAAGATTTTGCAGCCGTAGCAAAACCTTTAACAAATCTAACTCGTGGAATAAATGCTCAAATTAAGGCGAACCAGTCCAAACATTAGCTTGGATGATAATGCCATAAATTAATTTAGGAATTTAAAAGAACTACTGATGTCATCGGAAATTTTATCATACCCTGACTTTGAGAAGGCCTTCATTTTAATTACTGACGTCTCAAATTACGCAATAGGATCTGTTCTCTCGCAAGGAGAGCTTGGAAAAGTACTCCACGATAGAAAAGGAGATGTTGTCTATAGTTTAGTCTCTTGACCAACTTCGTTCTTACTTATATGGAGCTAGAGAAGTAAAAATTCTCACCGATCATCAGCCGCTTACTTTTGCATTAAGCACTGCGAACAATAAGGCAAAACTCAAAAGGTGGAAGGCCAGGATAGAGGAGTATAATTATAAACTGATATATAAGCCAAGCAAAACAAATGTCGTTGATGATGCTCTATCACGCTTGCCAACGGAAGTAAACACACTATCAGCAACTGACGATTGCTATCAACATAGCGCTGAAGAGGATGGTGCACTGCTAATACACCATTGTGAATCTCCGATAAATGTTTTCAGGAACCAAACAATATTTACGAACGGAATGAAGTCAAACTATATGGAAGTTCCTCATGACAAACTTCAACGGCATTACGTAAGACTTGAAAACCTTAACGAAAAAAGGATTATTCAGGCTTTAAAAAACAAATTGAATCCAAAATTAATAAATGGCATAAAAATTCCAGAAGAAAAAAGCTTACAATATTGCAAAAGGTATACACAGAACACTTTTCTAAATTTAAAATCAAAATTACACAGAGATTGGTAGAAGATATAGTTGATCCAGAGGAACAACTTACTATCATTCAAAGCGAGCATAAGCGCGCACATAGGAATTTTGCCGAAAACAAGGAGCAAATTTTGGAAAAATACTATTTCCCAAAAATGGCCAAGTTAGTTAAAGATTTTACAAAGTCTTGCGAAGTTTGTAGGAAAAATAAATACGACCGGCACCCCCCAAATCCAGAATTACAAGCTACTCCAATAACTTCATACATATTGGACATATTGGAAATCAAGGGCGAAAAATTTATAACCTGCGTGGATAAATTTTCAAAATTCACAAAATTTTTTCACATAAAGAATAAATCAGTTCTACACATAAGAGATAAAATCATTTAATTACTACATTTCTTTTCCGCGTCAAACACAATAGTAATGGACAACGAAAGCAGTTTTATAAGCCCGATAGTGTTAAATTACATAAAAGGATTAGGAATCAAGACATATTTTGCACCACCTCAAAAGAGTGAGGTAAATGGAGCTATTGAAAGAGTCCATTCAACAATTGTTTAAATGCTCAGATGTCTAAAATAAATATTTCCAGATTTTTCACTCAATGAACTAATAAACATAACAGTAAATAACGTCAGCTATTCGAATTGGCAGGCAACATCTTTTCTAATATTCCCACCAATAATGAGAAATAATGTGACTGAAAACGAAGTCATGTTAGACCTGCAATATCTCCATCACCTTCATCTAGGCAATATTAAACACATAAAAGACATTTCTCATAAGGGCCTAATTTTTATTAGCTCTAACTTCTTAATGGTTTTCATAGGGTTTTCCATAATCACTTCCTTTCAACTTTATTCAAAATACAAGAATAACAGAGGAGTTCTACAAATCCCACCTATGACAAATTTTCCCGAGATAAAAATAAATTATCCATAAAATCTAAGGATTAGCGGGACTCTAATACTGAAAAAGGGAGGAGTTAACACATATGGTGAATACCATGATTATGTTTCTTAGTTAACTCATACCATACGGTTCACACAAAGTCAATAACCCAAATATTTTCTGCACACTAAACAAGAAATGCAATAACTCAAATATTTAACAAAAACACATCCGACACGCTTAACAACAAACACAACAAATTCCTCAAACCCAATTTAGGCACAAAGAAAAGAATTAAATTACAACCTGGTTTAAGTTATCGAATAAACATATTTTTATTTTTATTTGTATTAAATATTCAGTATTCAGTTCTCACACAATTTTATTAATTTTAAATAATAAGCAGAATTGTATTTAGTTTAAGAAATATTATTATACAAAATGATTTTGGTTTGTTCAATAAAGTTCAGTTCTGTTCTGAAGTGCAAATAAACTCGTTTACTTGCTTCGTTTCGTTTACAGTGATTGCTTCAAAAAATGAGAAATTGCAGTAAGAGGCACTGGAGGAGACTTAAAAAAAAGAAAGTTAAGTGTTTTGTAACAAATTATTAGTGAATAATGCAAATGAAGCAGCACGAATCTATTCTTTTGACAATGCTCTGCACCAAAATGAAAACCATATGAACATTAGCACCTCTTCCGAAGTAAATTTTGTGCGTAAAAAGATTTTTAAACAGAAAATCGGTGATTGGTACTTTAAAAATAAGCCGTCTCGGGAATTTTTTGAAGAGTTTCTACGTATATTATCTGAAGAAAACTTAGATGTGCCTTTGAGTGCAAATTCATTTATAAAAAAGCGCGATAAATTGAGTTTAAGAAACGTTTCTCTGGAACTGTATAGCCATTTTGGCATAAAAAAACAATTATCAAGAATCCCAAGTAGCATCCTACATGACTGTGACAAAATAGTGATAGACATTAATGTTGACGAGTTGCCATTATGGCCTATTTTAATGAAAATTGTTGATTTTCCGAATATTTCGATTTTACCCACTGGAGTATATGTTGGAAAAAGTAAGCCACACAACATATCTGACTTTCTTTCTGATTCGGTGGCAGAACTTAAGGAACTAATTGAAAATGGAATACTAATCGACAACAATGTGAAATCATTCAAAGTTAGGGCACTCATTTGTGATGCTTTTGTTTGTGGCATAGTAGGGCATACTTCCTCTCATGGATGCACCAAATGCACTCAAATAGACAGAAAAATAGGCAATGCACTAACATACTTCGAAATATCAGGCGAACCAATTTCTGATACCGATTTTATAGCAAGAAAATATCCGCATCACCACCAGAAGGAATTCCGGTGCAAGCAAACACTATTTGTGGAACTTGGCATTAAAATGGTAACGCAAGTTCCAATTGATGCAATGCATCTAATAGACTTAGGTGTTATGAAGAAAATATTGGTTCGAATCAACGCAGACAAATCTAACTTCAGAATAAGTAAAGAAATAAAAGAAAACCTTTCTCAACACCTAAAGTCCTTACAACAGTACATTCCCAGGAAGGACTACGTAAGTTTTTTAATTATCTACCTATGTATATTTTTAATTAATAAATTTTTACTCTCCACAGATAAATACTATGAAAGCAGTATTTAAGAGCCGCTTGCCAAGAACACTTACGAATATAATATCAACAAATTTGTGCATGGATGGAGTACATGGCAAAAAGAGATTAAAAGATTTTGCTGCTTTTTATGACGCCTTAACAGGTAAGTCCTAATTTGAAAATATATGTACATATCTAACGAAGTCTAAAAACATATACAAATTTACATATGTACTTATCTTTTAAACAGATGCCTGTCGATCACTTGGCGCTCAGGATGTTGAATCTGAATTACGCAACGCATTAAAAATAATAAAGAAACGTACAATTCATGCTCAGTGTATTAAAAACAAAAGCATAAAATCTAAAAATTAATTTAAACAGCAAATATTTGAAAATGTTCCCAGCAAAAAAATTTGCCTACTAGAATGCAAAAAAGTGTATGTACTCCTCAGTCGTAAGTACTTACAATTTGACTGAATAACCCATTATTTTTGTTTGAGAAGTTTAAAAAGTATGCGGTTCCCTATACTTTTTGCCTACAAACATGCAAAAGTTAATATATTACTGATTGCCTAAAAGTACTCAAAATTTAATGGATTATTTTTTGCTTACAAATATGCAAAATTTTACAGATTAATTTTTGCTTAAACTTATTCTAAATTAATTTGCCAGTTTTTCTAATTAAAACATATAAAATTTTGTAAGTTTTGTAATAATTATAAAACAAGTACCTTTTTTTGGGATTGTTAAAAATCATAGTCTTTCAAAGAAAATATGTGAATATGTATATTGAAGAGTATGCGAAAAATAAGTACTTTCACGTAATGATATGAATAAGTTCTTATTTTATTCATACAGGACAGTCATTATTATGCACATATAATAATTAGATAAATAAGTAGCACTCATTACTTTGTAAGCCATTAAAAGAGTACTACCCATTACAAAATTTCGACAATTTTTTGCTGGGTTGTTATTTGTATTTATAAAAAACTCTTTTTTTAATCTTTTTGTTTTTTAAATCAACAAAAGTACAAAATAGTCATGTAAATTATTTGTGATACGTGGAAGTTAAATTGAATTTATTTAATTTATTAATATTATTTTAATTTATCTAAATTTTATTTCTTGTAATATATACTATTTACTTCAATCAAACCATTTATGGTATCTAAAGGGAATGTTGAGGCCAAATTATTTTGTGTTACCTCTTGGTAAAAATTATTTCCGTTAAAACTTTCGTGTTCAGACAGGGTTTTCAAAATGACATCGTTTTGGTCGATACACGAAATAAAATTTAGATAATTTATGTACAAAGAACTTTTTATTTTGCTTTCTATTTTGAAAAAAAAAATCATTTTTTTTAAATAATTTATACACTGTAGTGAAAATGCGCAATATATAAGTCATGTGTCACTCAACAGGTTATTTACCTGCACATACCATGGAATCGTATTATTAGCTGACTTACTTAAAGTACAGGTTATTTACCTGCAAATACCTAGGAGTCATATTACTGGCAAGTAATTGGGTATTCTCTCTACACATCCATTTTTACTTAGGTTTAAGTTTTATTTTTCAAGTATTAACTATAAGTATTTTAATTTTTAGATGATAACGGTTGTGAGGACTAAAGTCGCTACCTCTCGTTTTAGCCCACACGCCATGCGTTATAAAATCTATTTCTAACCTCATCATCATTTTTACTCTTAAGTTATGTTTATTTTTAACCCTGATTTCCTAAATGAATAAATAAATTTTGTGTTCCGTTAATTTATGTATTGTCCGTTAATTCAAAATTGTTATAGTGCCCTCTGTATGTGAACCTACACAAAGCTGTAACAAAAGGGTACTATAGCACAACTGTGTGCCCGTCTATGTATGTGAGTGTCTGTGTGATCGTTCTGCGTACTATAAAAGGCCGACCGACATTTCAATTGAGGACAGTTGGTTTTAGACTGTCGCGCAAGTAAGCTGTTTGTTAGACAACTACTTGTAGAGAATTTAAAACAATTGATTGGGTTTGATAAACGAATCACTTGTTTTATATCATACTGGTTATATTTTGTGTATAGGTAGTATATTAAATATAACCATTGTTTTGGCTTGTTAACTAGAATATTGTCGCCGTTCTGTTTAATGTAGTACATTAAATAAAGAATTTGGCCGTTAAAGTAATTACTATTTTATAAATGAAAGAAGTTTAAATGAATTTAATTATAACGTAAAGAAACGAAAAAATAAATTTAAGAAATTTTAAATAAATAAAGAATTTACTCCTAACCCAAAATAAAACTTTGGTACTATTTTATATTTTCTGTTAACGACTCTGGACTCCGCTGAACTACCCTAGCTTCAAAGGAAATTTTCGTCGTTACAGTGGCGCCCGAGCAGGGACTTTCAAGAAGACTTCTAACAAATTGTGAATTAATTTAAAATTAAAAAAAAAAGGAATACAATTTTTTTTTAAGTTTTTTTTATTAAAGGAAAAAAAGGAATCGGATGTAAAGTGGTGTAAAAATAAAATAAATTTATTTTCATTCCTTTCTCGCCCGCAATAATTACTTAAAGTAAATAAATTGATTGGTGCAAATGAAACGTATGTTAATAGGAAATTCTACCTTGAAATAACTGAGACACTTGAAGAAAAAAATTTTGTGGATAATACGTATAACAACACATTGAGTAATAAGAATAAAAGTGCTTATGATATAACACCAACAATGTTGAAAGTCTCCTGGGCATACTCCTTGCGGAAAGATGAGTTGGTGGCATACCTAAGTGAGTTTGGAATTCAAGCGGATGGCAATGTCGATGAAATGCGAAGGACTCTAGCAAAATTTATTGGGAGTACACACCCTCCAGAACAAATGAATAGGTTGCTGGAGTTGCAGACCAAACATGAACTTACTCCAACGGGCAGCCTGCAAACCCCTACTGGATCCCCAGGAAAGGGGCCAACTATTACAGTCAGTGGAGAAGCAAGCCCTTCAATACTGGGAACAGGTATGCCGTTAGAAAACCATAAGCTCATAAAAATGGGGGCACAAGATCCGATCACGCACAAAGAAAACTCCTTGATAGATGTCATCGATTTGGTGCGAAAATGGGGTATTCGCTACGAGGGTGGAAGAGACCCTTTATCCTTCATTGAACGACTCGAAGAAATGTCTGAGTTATATTGTATATGTAAAAATGTGTTACCCAAGACCATGCCTGAACTGTGTAAGGATAGGGCATTGATTTGGTTTCGGAACAATAATAAACACTGGGAGACCTGGGAATTATTTAAAGTTGATTTTCTAAAGTTTTTCCTTCCTTCTAGATATTTTGAAAAACTGGAAGATGACATTCGTAAACGATACCAACGTCCACGAGAACTCTTCAAGGACTATGTGCTAGCACTGCAAAACCTGATGAGACACACCGAGATGTCAGAAGCTCAACAACTCGACCGCATTTACCGGAATGCCCAACCAAATTATTTATGGTATATACAACGCAAAGACTTCAATACGTTGGACGAATTATTATCATTGGCAGACGACTTGGAGAGTATTCCTACTACCAACAATGTTCAAAATAACCCACAGCATACACGAAATGAGCACCATCGTATGGTGGCCATCAGAATGCCAGACGACTGTGGAAGGGGCAGGCATCAACGTACGATCAACGAACCACTACCACCTATACAGATAAAAAACTTACAATGTGATGACGATCGAATAAGTGCCAATGTACAAATAGGACAACATATAGTAGCAGCCACTATTGATACAGGTGCCACGAGTAGCTATATCAACGGGGAAGTTGCTGAAACTATTTTCGGTAATCATGCAAAAATTCCTACGAACCTAGAAATTATCCTAGCCGATGGATCAGTTAGTAGAATTCAACACGCCGTTGAATACCCTATGAAGTTTGGCCAGAGAGTGTGTAATGTACGGTTTTTGATTATGCCGACCGCCATCGAAAAAATGATCATTGGGTTAAACCTACTTAAAGTTTTCAAAACTACTATGACGTTATGTGACCTATCGTTTCGTTTAGAAGACAACACTCTCCCGGCCCTCCATCCACAATGTATTGACACAACACTCCAGCCGGCAAAGTTACGAGAAGTAGCCGAGGTGGTCCAAGATCAAGAGAGTGCCAGCGCTCCCGTAGAGCAAGAAGATGGACCAAATACGGTAAGTGTCCCTTTTGCCATAAAAAACGAAACTATTCCAGGACATCATGACGCAGCAAGGTATACCATAATTAAAGAATTTATTGAAGAAGAATTACAAAAATTTAGGAATATATGCGGCCCAACAAGTATAGCAGAACATCAAATAGTTATGAAAGACGAAAGACCGATAAAAATTAGATATGCCAACCGAAACCCAGCAATGCAGGCGATTATTGATAAAGAAGTTGACCACTTACTCAAAAGGGGTTGCATCGAACCCTCCTCTAGCCCATATAGCTTTCCCATTACTTTGGCCAAGAAGAAGAATGGATCATGGCGTCTCTGTATGGACTTTCGGGTATTGAACAGCCGCTCGATTCCCGATGCATACCCTCTACCTCGTATTAACCATATTCTTGACCGTTTAAAGGAAGCAAAATTTATCAGTTGCCTCGATCTAGAAAATGGTTACTGGCAAATACCATTGGCAAAGAACAGTAGAAAATTTACTGCTTTCACCACCAGGTCGTGGCCTCTACCAGTGGAAGGTAATGCCTTTTGGCCTACATTCAGCACCAGCTACTTTTCAACGAGCCCTCGACCTAGTCATCGGAGCTAAAATGGAACCTCATGCATTCGCATATTTAGACGACATCATAATTACTAGCCAGACGTTCGAACAACATATTGAACATTTAAGGGACGTATTCTCACGGCTGAGAAGCGCAAACCTAAAGGTAAATCCAGAAAAATGTGAGTTCTTTAAGAATGAGATAAGATATCTGGGACACGTGGTGTGTGGGGAAGGTATAAAAACAGATCCCGATAAAATAGCGGCTATCGCCGAAATGCCCCCACCTAAAAATATAAAAGAAGTGCGCAGATTTCTGGGCACCACTTCCTGGTACAGGCGGTTCGTCCCAGACTTTGCCCAAATATCGCAACCTTTAACATTTTTATTAAAAAAGGGCAAACATTTTAAGTGGGGTCAGGAACAACAGTCAGCGTTCCAAGAGCTAAAACGAAGACTCACGGGTTCTCCTATATTGGCATGCCCTGATTTTTCAAAAGGGTTTTGTTTACAAACAGATGCAAGTGACTTTGGGCTCGGAGCTGTGCTCACACAAGAAATAGATGGGGCAGAAAGAGTAATTGCCTACGCCAGTCGTCATTTAAACCAAGCGGAGAAGAATTATACAACCACCGAAAAGGAATGTTTAGCGATCATATGGGGCATACGTAAAATGAGGATGTATCTTGAAGGATACGAGTTCGTCGTAATTACAGACCACTTATCGTTAAAATGGCTAAATTCTATCGAATCACCAACGGGTCGATTAGCACGCTGGGCGTTGGAGCTACAGCAGTATCAGTTCTCCATAAAGTATCGGAAAGGAACTAAGAACATAATAGCGGATACTTTGTCCCGGCAACCACTGGAAACTTTTCAAATGTTGGTAACAAGTGAACCATTGGCCGAATGCCCATGGTTGAAAAACAAATTTAAAGACGTACATAAAAACCCGGAAAAATATTCTGATTATATTATTGTTAATAACTCTCTTTACAGGCATTTCCCACGCAATCATAATGATGAAGACTGCCATTCCTGGAAGCTCTGCGTTGATACCAACCAACGGAAACGTGTCCTACAAGAAAATCATGATGACCCCACAGCCGGCCATCTCGGAATACGAAAAACTATAAACCGAATATGTAATCGATATTATTGGCCAGGTATGTTTAGGGATGTTAGTCGGTATGTGAGAAAATGCGAATTCTGCCAAAAATATAAGTCCAGCCAACAGAAACCATTAGGAGAAATGTTGATCAGAACCCCAGAGGAACCTTGGGCTACGGTATGTCTCGATTTTATTGGACCCCTACCTAGGACAAAGCACGGAAACACGATGATACTGGTTATCATAGACCGATTTTCCAAATGGACAGAAATTATACCGCTAAGGAAAGCAACATCCGAAACCCTGGTGAAAGCCTTCAGGGAACGCGTGCTGGCAAGATTCGGAGTGCCTAAAGTATCAATCACAGATAACGGACCCCAATTCAGGAGTAAAATATTTCAGAACTACCTGCGGGAAATAGGAGTAAAACAGCAATACACAGCACCCTATACCCCACAAGAGAACCCAACAGAACGAGTAAATAGGACTATAAAAATCATGATCGCACAATTCGCTAAGAACAAACATACTGCCTGGGACGAGCTAATACCAGAGTTATCGTTAGTTTTAAACACTAGTTGTTCAGAATCAAGTGGGTACTCCCCCGCATTTATAGTACAGGGTAGGGAGCCTCGGTTACCAAATTCTTTATATGACGAAAAAACGGTAGGAACAGGAGAAACGTCTCCTAACCCGAAAGAAAGATCGTCTAAATTGAAAGACGTTTTCCACATCGTACGAAATAATCTAAACAAGGCAGCACAAGACCAAAGACGTCACTATAATTTGAGGCGGCACAGTTGGAAACCAGAAATAGGTCAAAGTGTTCTATTGCGACAACACCATCTCTCCAAAGCTGTCGACCAGTTTGCAGCAAAACTAGCCCCTAAGTTTGATGGTCCCTACGAAATAATTGAGATCCCATCTAAAGTTATAGTAAAATTGAAGGGACAAGAAAAGGGCGATATAAAGACTGCCCATATAAACGATATAAAAAACATTTCCCAGACTAATAAACCGGAATAAAAGAAAATTTTAAGAAACAAAATTATAATAATAAATATTTTTTTTGGTGGTTGTAGACTTTCTCTAACATGACAACTTGTTTCTCTCTTTACAGATTTGTACCCGTCACTCGGTGGCATAGATTTTATTTTCCCTACTCACATAACAATAAAAATAAATATAAAGGAAGGGAAAAATGGACGATGAGAGGAAATTTCAACAAACGCGAGAAATGTTACGAAGACGAATGATGGAGGAGAGAGACCTACGACGGCAAGCCATTCTACTACCACCTGTGCCCAGGCCACCTTTATCCAGCAACCAGAGGCAAGAGCCCAAGTCACTACCTCCACAACAATTCCTTCGCTGCATAGTACGACCAATGCACACCACAAATTATACCGAAATCCCCTCTACTTCCCAGCGACGTCTACTCGACATCCCCACCAATATCCAACATCCCACGCCAAGCTGTCCTAGGAGTACCTCCGGAGTGATGCCAGTTGCAATCGTTACCCCCTGGAAAATCCCAGCACGCAGACTTTCTGCATCAAGCGACAGCTCTAATATTGAAACAACTAATGTCAACGACCCGCCAGACCTCGATACCGACAACATCGTAAGTCTAGAACTGTCACTCTCCAGCGATAGTACAGCATCGGATAACCTCAATACCGCTCTCGCGCAATCCAGACCTATATACCAGCCAATCACCGAAGAAATATCCAGCGACACTAGTGAATATAGTCGTGTTTTAAATGACCAGGCAGAAGAGATGGAACCAGCCCCACGTACGCGATTCCAGTCAGTGCTCCCACCGACTACACCATGGTTTGTAGAAGTAAACTCAGAAGGGGAACAAATACAAGATGAATGTCAATTACCAGAAGCCGAACAATATGACCCATATCACATGCAATGTTCCAATATCACCGTATCACCCTCAACATCACCCACCATACCACCACCTTCAAAATCGTCGACCTCAAATTCACCGGTGTCCGGAAAGCGAACACCCCCCACCACTTCAGAAAATCCACCAAAAAGGTTTTTCTTGTCTTCTGAAAAAATAGAACACCGACAACATATGTTTGGAAACCTCACCATGGTGGAGGGCAGTATCCAGTATAAATACTTCATCTTACGAGTTCCACAACCAACCATACCCCACCCGCCAAAAGATGTTGACGAGAAAAGGGACATAACTTCACCCGAACGACCCACGCAAAACCAAACGCTTGTGGCCCGGAGGTGTCCAAATGAACAAGGAAATAATAGTGAAGCTCAGGTGAGAGCCCAAGTAGATGAAGACAGGGCGACAACGCCAACCATATTCCAAGCTCTAATGTCCCCGAAACCTAGCCATACACCTAGCACACCCAGTGCCGTTACTCACATACCCTCTACTCTTACATGTCCCCCAACGCCAACTATCCCAGAGTATCTTCAAGCATATTTCTCAAGAACACCCCGGAAAAAAGAAGACAGTGTCAGCATCCGAAGTACCACGAAGTCATTGGACAGTTTATCAATTTCCGAGTGTTTTGTCAAAATCCCGAGCTCAACCTCTACTGCGACCACTAGCCCTCGTAGCTCTTCCCCACCCTCCGGGACATCAGTGTCAGCCGAAGAAGTTCGCATACCATCTCCAGATGTAGTATTAGTAGAGGAACCAACCGGTAACACGACAAATCCTATTATAACAGCAGCCACCACCCACGCGGACCCCAACAAAATAAAACTGGTAGAACAATGGGTTCACACTCAGATCCACGAAGTTCCCCTAGAAAATAACCCAACGTCCAGCACAACGCAACGTAGTAAGTGGAACAACCCCCAGGTAGTCGGAGATGGAGTTTCGCCAGACACCATCAATAAATTGATGCCCCTGATAAATGAAACACTTATAAATATACACCGCCGCACCAACATCCTGCTCACGTTTGAAGGACGAACCTTTAGGGCAAAATTTCGACACCCTAACAAAGTTATTGTCTTGCCCGTCAACCGAAGGGAAGATCCTGTGTGAGGACTAAAGTCGCTACCTCTCGTTTTAGCCCACACGCCATGCGTTATAAAATCTATTTCTAACCTCATCATCATTTTTACTCTTAAGTTATGTTTATTTTTAACCCTGATTTCCTAAATGAATAAATAAATTTTGTGTTCCGTTAATTTATGTATTGTCCGTTAATTCAAAATTGTTATAGTGCCCTCTGTATGTGAACCTACACAAAGCTGTAACAAAAGGGTACTATAGCACAACTGTGTGCCCGTCTATGTATGTGAGTGTCTGTGTGATCGTTCTGCGTACTATAAAAGGCCGACCGACATTTCAATTGAGGACAGTTGGTTTTAGACTGTCGCGCAAGTAAGCTGTTTGTTAGACAACTACTTGTAGAGAATTTAAAACAATTGATTGGGTTTGATAAACGAATCACTTGTTTTATATCATACTGGTTATATTTTGTGTATAGGTAGTATATTAAATATAACCATTGTTTTGGCTTGTTAACTAGAATATTGTCGCCGTTCTGTTTAATGTAGTACATTAAATAAAGAATTTGGCCGTTAAAGTAATTACTATTTTATAAATGAAAGAAGTTTAAATGAATTTAATTATAACGTAAAGAAACGAAAAAATAAATTTAAGAAATTTTAAATAAATAAAGAATTTACTCCTAACCCAAAATAAAACTTTGGTACTATTTTATATTTTCTGTTAACGACTCTGGACTCCGCTGAACTACCCTAGCTTCAAAGGAAGTTTTCGTCGTTACACGGTTAGTTGTAAACAGACAAGTAAATAAATGAGTTGAAACAACTTAACATGGCGACCGTGACATATTAGTGAAAAAACATTTAAATTAAAATAAGTGTTTTAAACATAAAAGCATTAAACTTTAATAAAAAAAAAGCGAACACAAGTTAAAGTGATGACGATTCATTTTTGTTAAAGTGCAAAAAAAAAAAAATTTTAACTGAAAATTGGAAACAAACAACAAGTACAATATGAAACAATTACAGCTATTAACTTAAACCTATTGAAAAAAAAAAAAATAAATACATAAATTAACAAAAGAGTTCAAATAACAAAGTTCTCTGGACATAAAATATAATAAAACTCCTGGATTTTAAAAACAACGTCAAGTTAAAATGGTGTGGTGGAAAAAAAATTTTATCAACCATTCCACTCCTGGTGGCAGGTTACGAAGTCGGAAAATCAACTGAAGAAAACAACAACAAAGATCTGGTGGAAATACTCCGTAACAGTGAACAATTAAAAACTGAACAACATGTAGTAAAAAGTGCTGAGACAAGTTACATAGAAACTCTATCAATAATAGTGGTGATATTACTAGCAGTTATTTATTTGACCAAGCTGATATGTAAGGTGATGAAAGCCAGAAGTGTTAATGCTGCCCAACAACAACATATATAACATCTATAATTCATCTGTGAACACCATCAGTATATTGTAAGTTTATTTTTAAAATGTCTAAAATTATAAATAAAATAAATAATTGTAAATTTTAAATATATGTACGTATTATGCAATGGGAAAATATAATAGACAGTCTAAGCCCTTTTCAAATTAAGTTTGAACAATCATATAAATGTTTAAACCAAAATCGGACAATTAAACAAGATACCTTAGACAAACACGCACAAAATTTAATTGAAAACTATAATTCAATTAGGGCAACATTACATAGAAACTACGACAGATACACTACCCCACACAAAGAAAAAGCGAACGAGATCTTTCTGACGTTAAGAGATAAATTGATAAAAGTCTTTCATCGACATAATATTAATACTAAGGTGCCGCTCGCATTAGGATTTGAGGTAGTTAGGGAAATCACTGAAACAGAAGAAAACGAAGATTCTAAAACGGAAACAAACATGACACGAACAGAGGACGACATTATAGACAAGACAACTAAAATTGTCCCTGTATTTGACGGTAACGTTAATGAGCTGCAAAGTTTTCTTGACGCGTTGACTCTGATTGACAGAATTAAAGAAACACACGAGGTAGTCGCTATAGAGGTAATTAAAACGAAACTGAAAGGACAGGCAAGAAACTTAATTACAGATGAAAACTCTATTCAGGCTATTAAAAGCAGACTACAGACTTCCATAAAGGGTGAATCGTCGGAATTATTATGTTCTAAGCTAATGAACATAAAACAAAATTCAAAATCAGCCACCGCATATGCGGATGAGTTCCAAGAGATTACGAAGAAACTAGGTGGAGCCTATATAAGAGAAGGCTACCCTCAAGATATTGCTGATAAATTAATAAGACAAAATACGGCTAAAGCCATTTCGCGAAACGCCTCAAATGATGAGGTAAAACTTATCATTAAAACTGGAAACTTCTCGTCCTTCAATGAAGTCGTTTCGAAATTCGTAGAAGCTAGTACCGAAGCTTCAACTTCAAATTCTGCAGTTTTCTACTTTAAACGCCGTGGATCTGGTAATTTCAATAACAGATTCAATAATTATCGCATGCGCGGCCAAGGCTGGCGTTCGAACAATAACTTTAATCACAACAGGTATAATAATAACAATTTTAATAATAATAATTGGCGGCGTGGAAGCCAAAATAATAACTTTAGAAACCAGGCCAACCGTCCACCGAATAGAGGTCGCATAAGATTGGCACATGAAGTCTCGGAAAACGAGATTTCCCCCCAAAACGAGGGGGGCCATCATCAAAACTAGCATTTAGTACTGTATCAATATTCCACTTGAACCTCAACTTAAGTAGTTTTATTGAGATTCATCTATCAACTAATGAATATATAAATACATTTCTTGTAGACACCGGAGCAGATGTCTCATTAATCAAAATCAATACGCTTAATTCATTGAAATTTAACGTGAAAGACATTATTCAAATATCCGGAATAGGAAAAGGAAATATTTTATCCTTGGGAACGGTTCAAATTGATTTAATGGTGAGAAAATTTTTGATCCCTCATAAATTTCACGTAGTTTCGGATACATTCCCAATGCCATTTCAAGGTATATTGGGCCTAGATTTCTTAAAAACATATAATGCTATTATTCAATATGGACATGATATAAATTCGAATTTACTTTCATTGAGACCATCTAATCTAAGTAACCCTATAGATATTCCGTTACTTGAAAGTCTAAATGATGGTCATATAACACTACCAGCTCGAGCCGAGGTTTTCAGAGCCATAAAAATTGACAACGACGTTTCTGATTTGGTGGTTCCAAGTCAAACAATTGAAGATGGAGTGTATGTAGCTGGATGCATAATATCCAGAAAATTTCCTTACGTAAGAATAGTGAACACAAATTGTGAGAATAAATTTCTAAACAATGTATCAATTGAGTATGAGCAATTGTCTGATTATGAAGTTCTTGATATGACCAATGTCGATAAAATAAGAACACAAAATATTTTAGGCAGATTGAGAAAAAATTTCCCTGAGATAGCTAAATCGGAATTGCTTGAACTATGTTCAAAATATATTGATATTTTTGCTTTGGAAAGTGACAAAATAAGTACAAACAATTTCTACACACAGAAATTAAGAGTGTCAGACCACGATCCAGTGTACATTAAAAACTATCGTACCCCTCACTCCCAAAAGGAAGAAATAGCGAGGCAAGTTGAAAAGCTTAAGCGGGATGATATTGTCGAACCATCTGCTTCCAACTATAATAGCCCTATTATGTTGGTACCAAAGAAAGCATTGCCAAATAACCCTAACAAGCGATGGCGTCTAGTAGTTGATTACCGACAAATCAATAAAAAGTTAACAGCAGACAAATTTCCACTGCCCAGAATAGAGTATATTTTGGACCAGTTGGGTAGAGCAAAGTTTTTCTGTTGTCTGGATCTAACTTCTGGATTTCATCAGATAGCATTGGATGAAAAATCAAGAGACATTACTTCCTTTTCGACGGAGAATGGTTCATTTCGTTTCACGCGTTTACCATATGGCTTGAAGGTGGCTCCAAATTCTTTCCAAAGGATGATGAATTTGGCTTTTACAGGTTTAACACCTTCTAAGGCCTTTATTTATATGGATGATGTCATTGTGACAGGATGATCAGTAAAGCATATGCTTAAGAATTTAGAAACAGTTTTTCAAAGATGCAGGAAATGCAACTTAAAATTACATCCGGACAAATGTAACTTTTTCCGATCTGAGGTTACATATTTGGGTCATAGGTGTACTGACAAAGGTATTTTACCAGATAGTAGCAAATATGATTCAGTTAAAAACTATCCCAGACCGACGAATGGCGATGAAGTTCGCCGATTTGTAGCTTTCTGTAATTATTACAGACGTTTCGTACCAAATTTTGCATACTATTCTGCGCATTTAACTAGACTAACTAGAAAGAAAGAACCTTTTATATGGACTGAAGATTGTGAACAGGCTTTTCAGAGTCTTAAGACTGCATTAACATCCCCACAAATCCTTCAATATCCTGTTTTTACAAACCTTTTTATATAACCACCGATGCAAGTAAAATCGCCTGCGGTGCAATATTATCCCAGGACAAAGATGGTATACAGTTGCCGATTGCATATGCGTCACGTGCACTAACCAAGGGAGAATCGAACAAAGCGCCAATAGAACAGGAATTGATTGCTATACAATGGGCAATTAATCACTTTCGACCATACGTGTATGGTAACAAATTTATTGTGCGTAGTGATCATAAACCATTGACATATTTATATTCTTTAAAAAATCCATCTAGTAGGTTGACAAGAATACGTATGGATCTGGAGGAATATGATTTTGTTATAGAACACATTAGAGGAAAAGACAATACAGGAGCGGACGCGCTATCTCGAATTGACTTTAGTGATATTAAATCAATTCCTTCTACCAACAATGTTCTAATGGTAACAACACGAGCTCAATCAGGAAACAGGAATGAAGATAAAATTCAGAAAACGAATAATCAAACGATTCACGAAAAGCCCAAAGTTTTTGAAACTATCGGGTTTGATTGCGTAGAGAAATGGGTAAGGCTTAGAATGGATACTAACGGAAAAATACCTATTATTTCTTTTAAAAGAGGCAAACAAGTGCTAGCACCTAAAGTTAATATAGGAAATATTATTGCTAATGGAAACATTGATTTAGATCAATTTTTTCCAACTCTTGAAAGAGAAGCAATAATTAGAAATTTAAACAAAATTCAAATTAATCTAAATGATCATTTATTTAGCCTCGTAACTATAGAACAATTCAAACAAAAAGCAAATCAGCATATAAATAAATTACAAATAGCGCTCACACCCAGAATAAGCATCGTATCAGATAGGGAAGAACAAAAATTTTTATTGAAAAAATTTCATGATGATCCTATATTTGGCGGACATCCTGGAACAAACAGACTACTTAAGAAACTACGTCAATTTTATTATTGGAAGAACATCACCAAAGATGTTAACCAATATGTAAAGAAATGTCTTCAATGTCAAACTAATAAAACTACAAAACACATAAAACCAAATATGATTATAACACCAACACCCCAGAAACCCTTTCAAACGGTAATAATAGACACTGTAGGACCCCTACCTATTTCTGAAATGGGAAATCAATATATTGTTACAATGATATGTGACCTAACCAAATACCTTGTAGCGGTGCCCGTAACTGATAAGTCTGCTAAGACGATTGCAAAAGCATTAGTAGAACATTTTATATTAATTTATGGACCTATGAATACAATAGTTAGTGACATGGGTACGGAATACAACAATCAAGTACTTTCAGAACTTCTTACACTACTAAACATAAAAAGATCAATGTCAGCCCCTTACCATCACCAAACACTAGGAACAGTTGAAAGATCCCACCGTACATTTAATGAATAGATACGTTCATACGTTCACACATCTAAAAATGATTGGGATAAATGGATAAGGTATTTCACATATGCTTTTAACACAACACCCTCAACTGTACATGGATATTGTCCATTTGAATTGATTTTTCCGAACGTACCAAACCATAATCCACTAATACCATCTGAGAAAGTAGATACTGTATATAATTTTGATAACTATTCAAACGAGGTAAAATTCAGACTGCAAACTGCATTGAAAAGAGCAGAACATCTAATAAACAAAGCAAAACTAAATCAAAAAAATTCACATGACCAAAACCTCAATAACATTAACATTAACGTAGGTCAAGAAGTATTCATAAAAAATAACACAGCACACAAACTAGAATCAATTTACAAGGGACCATATAGAGTCATTGACGTTGACGACAAAAATAATATTACTGTAAAAATAAAGGGGAAGAATCAGAAAATTAACAAACAGAATGTGAAAACCTTTTAATAATTTATTTGTATACTTTTTTTCCAACGGAAACGTGTCCTACAAGAAAATCATGATGACCCCACAGCCGGCCATCTCGGAATACGAAAAACTATAAACCGAATATGTAATCGATATTATTGGCCAGGTATGTTTAGGGATGTTAGTCGGTATGTGAGAAAATGCGAATTCTGCCAAAAATATAAGTCCAGCCAACAGAAACCATTAGGAGAAATGTTGATCAGAACCCCAGAGGAACCTTGGGCTACGGTATGTCTCGATTTTATTGGACCCCTACCTAGGACAAAGCACGGAAACACGATGATACTGGTTATCATAGACCGATTTTCCAAATGGACAGAAATTATACCGCTAAGGAAAGCAACATCCGAAACCCTGGTGAAAGCCTTCAGGGAACGCGTGCTGGCAAGATTCGGAGTGCCTAAAGTATCAATCACAGATAACGGACCCCAATTCAGGAGTAAAATATTTCAGAACTACCTGCGGGAAATAGGAGTAAAACAGCAATACACAGCACCCTATACCCCACAAGAGAACCCAACAGAACGAGTAAATAGGACTATAAAAATCATGATCGCACAATTCGCTAAGAACAAACATACTGCCTGGGACGAGCTAATACCAGAGTTATCGTTAGTTTTAAACACTAGTTGTTCAGAATCAAGTGGGTACTCCCCCGCATTTATAGTACAGGGTAGGGAGCCTCGGTTACCAAATTCTTTATATGACGAAAAAACGGTAGGAACAGGAGAAACGTCTCCTAACCTGAAAGAAAGATCGTCTAAATTGAAAGACGTTTTCCACATCGTACGAAATAATCTAAACAAGGCAGCACAAGACCAAAGACGTCACTATAATTTGAGGCGGCACAGTTGGAAACCAGAAATAGGTCAAAGTGTTCTATTGCGACAACACCATCTCTCCAAAGCTGTCGACCAGTTTGCAGCAAAACTAGCCCCTAAGTTTGATGGTCCCTACGAAATAATTGAGATCCCATCTAAAGTTATAGTAAAATTGAAGGGACGAGAAAAGGGCGATATAAAGACTGCCCATATAAACGATATAAAAAACATTTCCCAGACTAATAAACCGGAATAAAAGAAAATTTTAAGAAACAAAATTATAATAATAAATATTTTTTTTGGTGGTTGTAGACTTTCTCTAACATGACAACTTGTTTCTCTCTTTACAGATTTGTACCCGTCACTCGGTGGCATAGATTTTATTCTCCCTACTCACATAACAATAAAAATAAATATAAAGGAAGGGAAAAATGGACGATGAGAGGAAATTTCAACAAACGCGAGAAATGTTACGAAGACGAATGATGGAGGAGAGAGACCTACGACGGCAAGCCATTCTACTACCACCTGTGCCCAGGCCACCTTTATCCAGCAACCAGAGGCAAGAGCCCAAGTCACTACCTCCACAACAATTCCTTCGCTGCATAGTACGACCAATGCACACCACAAATTATACCGAAATCCCCTCTACTTCCCAGCGACGTCTACTCGACATCCCCACCAATATCCAACATCCCACGCCAAGCTGTCCTAGGAGTACCTCCGGAGTGATGCCAGTTGCAATCGTTACCCCCTGGAAAATCCCAGCACGCAGACTTTCTGCATCAAGCGACAGCTCTAATATTGAAACAACTAATGTCAACGACCCGCCAGACCTCGATACCGACAACATCGTAAGTCTAGAACTGTCACTCTCCAGCGATAGTACAGCATCGGATAACCTCAATACCGCTCTCGCGCAATCCAGACCTATATACCAGCCAATCACCGAAGAAATATCCAGCGACACTAGGGAATATAGTCGTGTTTTAAATGACCAGGCAGAAGAGATGGAACCAGCCCCACGTACGCGATTCCAGTCAGTGCTCCCACCGACTACACCATGGTTTGTAGAAGTAAACTCAGAAGGGGAACATATACAAGATGAATGTCAATTACCAGAAGCCGAACAATATGACCCATATCACATGCAATGTTCCAATATCACCGTATCACCCTCAACATCACCCACCATACCACCACCTTCAAAATCGTCGACCTCAAATTCACCGGTGTCCGGAAAGCGAACACCCCCCACCACTTCAGAAAATCCACCAAAAAGGTTTTTCTTGTCTTCTGAAAAAATAGAACACCGACAACATATGTTTGGAAACCTCACCATGGTGGAGGGCAGTATCCAGTATAAATACTTCATCTTACGAGTTCCACAACCAACCATACCCCACCCGCCAAAAGATGTTGACGAGAAAAGGGACATAACTTCACCCGAACGACCCACGCAAAACCAAACGCTTGTGGCCCGGAGGTGTCCAAATGAACAAGGAAATAATAGTGAAGCTCAGGTGAGAGCCCAAGTAGATGAAGACAGGGCGACAACGCCAACCATATTCCAAGCTCTAATGTCCCCGAAACCTAGCCATACACCTAGCACACCCAGTGCCGTTACTCACATACCCTCTACTCTTACATGTCCCCCAACGCCAACTATCCCAGAGTATCTTCAAGCATATTTCTCAAGAACACCCCGGAAAAAAGAAGACAGTGTCAGCATCCGAAGTACCACGAAGTCATTGGACAGTTTATCAATTTCCGAGTGTTTTGTCAAAATCCCGAGCTCAACCTCTACTGCGACCACTAGCCCTCGTAGCTCTTCCCCACCCTCCGGGACATCAGTGTCAGCCGAAGAAGTTCGCATACCATCTCCAGATGTAGTATTAGTAGAGGAACCAACCGGTAACACGACAAATCCTATTATAACAGCAGCCACCACCCACGCGGACCCCAACAAAATAAAACTGGTAGAACAATGGGTTCACACTCAGATCCACGAAGTTCCCCTAGAAAATAACCCAACGTCCAGCACAACGCAACGTAGTAAGTGGAACAACCCCCAGGTAGTCGGAGATGGAGTTTCGCCAGACACCATCAATAAATTGATGCCCCTGATAAATGAAACACTTATAAATATACACCGCCGCACCAACATCCTGCTCACGTTTGAAGGACGAACCTTTAGGGCAAAATTTCGACACCCTAACAAAGTTATTGTCTTGCCCGTCAACCGAAGGGAAGATCCTGTGTGAGGACTAAAGTCGCTACCTCTCGTTTTAGCCCACACGCCATGCGTTATAAAATCTATTTCTAACCTCATCATCATTTTTACTCTTAAGTTATGTTTATTTTTAACCCTGATTTCCTAAATGAATAAATAAATTTTGTGTTCCGTTAATTTATGTATTGTCCGTTAATTCAAAATTGTTATAGTGCCCTCTGTATGTGAACCTACACAAAGCTGTAACAAAAGGGTACTATAGCACAACTGTGTGCCCGTCTATGTATGTGAGTGTCTGTGTGATCGTTCTGCGTACTATAAAAGGCCGACCGACATTTCAATTGAGGACAGTTGGTTTTAGACTGTCGCGCAAGTAAGCTGTTTGTTAGACAACTACTTGTAGAGAATTTAAAACAATTGATTGGGTTTGATAAACGAATCACTTGTTTTATATCATACTGGTTATATTTTGTGTATAGGTAGTATATTAAATATAACCATTGTTTTGGCTTGTTAACTAGAATATTGTCGCCGTTCTGTTTAATGTAGTACATTAAATAAAGAATTTGGCCGTTAAAGTAATTACTATTTTATAAATGAAAGAAGTTTAAATGAATTTAATTATAACGTAAAGAAACGAAAAAATAAATTTAAGAAATTTTAAATAAATAAAGAATTTACTCCTAACCCAAAATAAAACTTTGGTACTATTTTATATTTTCTGTTAACGACTCTGGACTCCGCTGAACTACCCTAGCTTCAAAGGAAGTTTTCGTCGTTACACGGTTAGTTGTAAACAGACAAGTAAATAAATGAGTTGAAACAACTTAACATGGCGACCGTGACATATTAGTGAAAAAACATTTAAATTAAAATAAGTGTTTTAAACATAAAAGCATTAAACTTTAATAAAAAAAAAGCGAACACAAGTTAAAGTGATGACGATTCATTTTTGTTAAAGTGCAAAAAAAAAAAAAAATTTTAACTGAAAATTGGAAACAAACAACAAGTACAATATGAAACAATTACAGCTATTAACTTAAACCTATTGAAAAAAAAAAAAAAATAAATACATAAATTAACAAAAGAGTTCAAATAACAAAGTTCTCTGGACATAAAATATAATAAAACTCCTGGATTTTAAAAACAACGTCAAGTTAAAATGGTGTGGTGGAAAAAAAATTTTATCAACCATTCCACTCCTGGTGGCAGGTTACGAAGTCGGAAAATCAACTGAAGAAAACAACAACAAAGATCTGGTGGAAATACTCCGTAACAGTGAACAATTAAAAACTGAACAACATGTAGTAAAAAGTGCTGAGACAAGTTACATAGAAACTCTATCAATAATAGTGGTGATATTACTAGCAGTTATTTATTTGACCAAGCTGATATGTAAGGTGATGAAAGCCAGAAGTGTTAATGCTGCCCAACAACAACATATATAACATCTATAATTCATCTGTGAACACCATCAGTATATTGTAAGTTTATTTTTAAAATGTCTAAAATTATAAATAAAATAAATAATTGTAAATTTTAAATATATGTACGTATTATGCAATGGGAAAATATAATAGACAGTCTAAGCCCTTTTCAAATTAAGTTTGAACAATCATATAAATGTTTAAACCAAAATCGGACAATTAAACAAGATACCTTAGACAAACACGCACAAAATTTAATTGAAAACTATAATTCAATTAGGGCAACATTACATAGAAACTACGACAGATACACTACCCCACACAAAGAAAAAGCGAACGAGATCTTTCTGACGTTAAGAGATAAATTGATAAAAGTCTTTCATCGACATAATATTAATACTAAGGTGCCGCTCGCATTAGGATTTGAGGTAGTTAGGGAAATCACTGAAACAGAAGAAAACGAAGATTCTAAAACGGAAACAAACATGACACGAACAGAGGACGACATTATAGACAAGACAACTAAAATTGTCCCTGTATTTGACGGTAACGTTAATGAGCTGCAAAGTTTTCTTGACGCGTTGACTCTGATTGACAGAATTAAAGAAACACACGAGGTAGTCGCTATAGAGGTAATTAAAACGAAACTGAAAGGACAGGCAAGAAACTTAATTACAGATGAAAACTCTATTCAGGCTATTAAAAGCAGACTACAGACTTCCATAAAGGGTGAATCGTCGGAATTATTATGTTCTAAGCTAATGAACATAAAACAAAATTCAAAATCAGCCACCGCATATGCGGATGAGTTCCAAGAGATTACGAAGAAACTAGGTGGAGCCTATATAAGAGAAGGCTACCCTCAAGATATTGCTGATAAATTAATAAGACAAAATACGGCTAAAACCATTTCGCGAAACGCCTCAAATGATGAGGTAAAACTTATCATTAAAACTGGAAACTTCTCGTCCTTCAATGAAGTCGTTTCGAAATTCGTAGAAGCTAGTACCGAAGCTTCAACTTCAAATTCTGCAGTTTTCTACTTTAAACGCCGTGGATCTGGTAATTTCAATAACAGATTCAATAATTATCGCATGCGCGGCCAAGGCTGGCGTTCGAACAATAACTTTAATCACAACAGGTATAATAATAACAATTTTAATAATAATAATTGGCGGCGTGGAAGCCAAAATAATAACTTTAGAAACCAGGCCAACCGTCCACCGAATAGAGGTCGCATAAGATTGGCACATGAAGTCTCGGAAAACGAGATTTCCCCCCAAAACGAGGGGGGCCATCATCAAAACTAGCATTTAGTACTGTATCAATATTCCACTTGAACCTCAACTTAAGTAGTTTTATTGAGATTCATCTATCAACTAATGAATATATAAATACATTTCTTGTAGACACCGGAGCAGATGTCTCATTAATCAAAATCAATACGCTTAATTCATTGAAATTTAACGTGAAAGACATTATTCAAATATCCGGAATAGGAAAAGGAAATATTTTATCCTTGGGAACGGTTCAAATTGATTTAATGGTGAGAAAATTTTTGATCCCTCATAAATTTCACGTAGTTTCGGATACATTCCCAATGCCATTTCAAGGTATATTGGGCCTAGATTTCTTAAAAACATATAATGCTATTATTCAATATGGACATGATATAAATTCGAATTTACTTTCATTGAGACCATCTAATCTAAGTAACCCTATAGATATTCCGTTACTTGAAAGTCTAAATGATGGTCATATAACACTACCAGCTCGAGCCGAGGTTTTCAGAGCCATAAAAATTGACAACGACGTTTCTGATTTGGTGGTTCCAAGTCAAACAATTGAAGATGGAGTGTATGTAGCTGGATGCATAATATCCAGAAAATTTCCTTACGTAAGAATAGTGAACACAAATTGTGAGAATAAATTTCTAAACAATGTATCAATTGAGTATGAGCAATTGTCTGATTATGAAGTTCTTGATATGACCAATGTCGATAAAATAAGAACACAAAATATTTTAGGCAGATTGAGAAAAAATTTCCCTGAGATAGCTAAATCGGAATTGCTTGAACTATCTTCAAAATATATTGATATTTTTGCTTTGGAAAGTGACAAAATAAGTACAAACAATTTCTACACACAGAAATTAAGAGTGTCAGACCACGATCCAGTGTACATTAAAAACTATCGTACCCCTCACTCCCAAAAGGAAGAAATAGCGAGGCAAGTTGAAAAGCTTAAGCGGGATGATATCGTCGAACCATCTGCTTCCAACTATAATAGCCCTATTATGTTGGTACCAAAGAAAGCATTGCCAAATAACCCTAACAAGCGATGGCGTCTAGTAGTTGATTACCGACAAATCAATAAAAAGTTAACAGCAGACAAATTTCCACTGCCCAGAATAGAGGATATTTTGGACCAGTTGGGTAGAGCAAAGATTTTCTGTTGTCTGGATCTAACTTCTGGATTTCATCAGATAGCATTGGATGAAAAATCAAGAGACATTACTTCCTTTTCGACGGAGAATGGTTCATTTCGTTTCACGCGTTTACCATATGGCTTGAAGGTGGCTCCAAATTCTTTCCAAAGGATGATGAATTTGGCTTTTACAGGTTTAACACCTTCTAAGGCCTTTATTTATATGGATGATGTCATTGTGACAGGATGCTCAGTAAAGCATATGCTTAAGAATTTAGAAACAGTTTTTCAAAGATGCAGGAAATGCAACTTAAAATTACATCCGGACAAATGTAACTTTTTCCGATCTGAGGTTACATATTTGGGTCATAGGTGTACTGACAAAGGTATTTTACCAGATAGTAGCAAATATGATTCAATTAAAAACTATCCCAGACCGACGAATGGCGATGAAGTTCGCCGATTTGTAGCTTTCTGTAATTATTACAGACGTTTCGTACCAAATTTTGCATACTATTCTGCGCATTTAACTAGACTAACTAGAAAGAAAGAACCTTTTATATGGACTGAAGATTGTGAACAGGCTTTTCAGAGTCTTAAGACTGCATTAACATCCCCACAAATCCTTCAATATCCTGTTTTTACAAACCTTTTTATATAACCACCGATGCAAGTAAAATCGCCTGCGGTGCAATATTATCCCAGGACAAAGATGGTATACAGTTGCCGATTGCATATGCGTCACGTGCACTAACCAAGGGAGAATCGAACAAAGCGCCAATAGAACAGGAATTGATTGCTATACAATGGGCAATTAATCACTTTCGACCATACGTGTATGGTAACAAATTTATTGTGCGTAGTGATCATAAACCATTGACATATTTATATTCTTTAAAAAATCCATCTAGTAGGTTGACAAGAATACGTATGGATCTGGAGGAATATGATTTTGTTATAGAACACATTAGAGGAAAAGACAATACAGGAGCGGACGCGCTATCTCGAATTGACTTTAGTGATATTAAATCAATTCCTTCTACCAACAATGTTCTAATGGTAACAACACGAGCTCAATCAGGAAACAGGAATGAAGATAAAATTCAGAAAACGAATAATCAAACGATTCACGAAAAGCCCAAAGTTTTTGAAACTATCGGGTTTGATTGCGTAGAGAAATGGGTAAGGCTTAGAATGGATACTAACGGAAAAATACCTATTATTTCTTTTAAAAGAGGCAAACAAGTGCTAGCACCTAAAGTTAATATAGGAAATATTATTGCTAATGGAAACATTGATTTAGATCAATTTTTTCCAACTCTTGAAAGAGAAGCAATAATTAGAAATTTAAACAAAATTCAAATTAATCTAAATGATCATTTATTTAGCCTCGTAACTATAGAACAATTCAAACAAAAAGCAAATCAGCATATAAATAAATTACAAATAGCGCTCACACCCAGAATAAGCATCGTATCAGATAGGGAAGAACAAAAATTTTTATTGAAAAAATTTCATGATGATCCTATATTTGGCGGACATCCTGGAACAAACAGACTACTTAAGAAACTACGTCAATTTTATTATTGGAAGAACATCACCAAAGATGTTAACCAATATGTAAAGAAATGTCTTCAATGTCAAACTAATAAAACTACAAAACACATAAAACCAAATATGATTATAACACCAACACCCCAGAAACCCTTTCAAACGGTAATAATAGACACTGTAGGACCCCTACCTATTTCTGAAATGGGAAATCAATATATTGTTACAATGATATGTGACCTAACCAAATACCTTGTAGCGGTGCCCGTAACTGATAAGTCTGCTAAGACGATTGCAAAAGCATTAGTAGAACATTTTATATTAATTTATGGACCTATGAATACAATAGTTAGTGACATGGGTACGGAATACAACAATCAAGTACTTTCAGAACTTCTTACACTACTAAACATAAAAAGATCAATGTCAGCCCCTTACCATCACCAAACACTAGGAACAGTTGAAAGATCCCACCGTACATTTAATGAATAGATACGTTCATACGTTCACACATCTAAAAATGATTGGGATAAATGGATAAGGTATTTCACATATGCTTTTAACACAACACCCTCAACTGTACATGGATATTGTCCATTTGAATTGATTTTTCCGAACGTACCAAACCATAATCCACTAATACCATCTGATAAAGTAGATACTGTATATAATTTTGATAACTATTCAAACGAGGTAAAATTCAGACTGCAAACTGCATTGAAAAGAGCAGAACATCTAATAAACAAAGCAAAACTAAATCAAAAAAATTCACATGACCAAAACCTCAATAACATTAACATTAACGTAGGTCAAGAAGTATTCATAAAAAATAACACAGCACACAAACTAGAATCAATTTACAAGGGACCATATAGAGTCATTGACGTTGACGACAAAAATAATATTACTGTAAAAATAAAGGGGAAGAATCAGAAAATTAACAAACAGAATGTGAAAACCTTTTAATAATTTATTTGTATACTTTTCTTTGATACATTGTATTTGTCATATATTTTAATTTTTTTTATATTCATAATAATCATATCACAACATGCATTTTAGTATAAGTTGAATAGTTATTATAATATATTGAATAATATATTAAAAATTTATATATACCTAAAACTATTATCAATAACATTTGTAAAGAAAGTTCTTATCGACATCACTTGATCAATGATCTCTATAAGAACTTTCTCTTTAAAAGGGGAGGTGTAGTGAAAATGCGCAATATATAAGTCATGTGTCACTCAACAGGTTATTTACCTGCACATACCATGGAATCGTATTATTAGCTGACTTACTTAAAGTACAGGTTATTTACCTGCAAATACCTAGGAGTCATATTACTGGCAAGTAATTGGGTATTCTCTCTACACATCCATTTTTACTTAGGTTTAAGTTTTATTGTTCAAGTATTAACTATAAGTATTTTAATTTTTAGATGATAACGGTTAGTTGTAAACAGACAAGTAAATAAATGAGTTGAAACAACGTAACAACACACATAGTTATGTATATTCAACATATTTATGTAAATTGAATATCTATTTACGTAACAGTGAATATTATTAAATTCAGAAATTCTTGAATTAATTTTTGTTTTTTATTAAAATACGAATTTTTAAAAAGTATTTTATTTCGAACCAACGTGTAAGCAACTAACTTTTCGTGGACTGCAATTTCTCTAACTTATAGTTAACTAAAAAACCCCAATTTAAAGCTAACTTGAAGTAGTAACTTTTTAGCTACCTACAAAAAGTTAATTTTAAGTTAACGGCTAGGTAACTAACTTTAAAGTTAACTGAAAGTAATGCAGAGTCGGACAATTGACTACTTCCTAGGACATCGCAATGTTAAAATAGTTAGTTAATTACATATAAAAGTAATCCAAGTGTCAACCACCACTACTTGAGAAATAGTTAGCTTGAAATTAATTGAAAGTTAACTGAATTGCCTGCAGGGTACTTCCAAATAACAAATACGTGTATGTGTGCATTGAGTAAATCAGTGTTGGTGGTGTTATTTGAAAAGAAAACAAGTAAATACTTTGCTGAGCAGAACAAATTAAAGTAACGGCTGATACAACAGAACCCTGTTGCTAATTTTTGGAGTAGAGTAGTAGGGAACTACCAATCCTGCGGCAATTAAACTTTTGAAATTTTAAAATTTTAATTACCCAAATTTTAAAATTCTTGGAAATTTGTGAAATTTGATACCCTTGAGTTTTCGGCGGCACGCTTTGATGTTTTTTTGTTTACATAAGGAATTTTTTGTTTACATTAGGAGTTTTTTGTTTACATTAACCCTTGTGGGAACGGGTGATTTTTTTTGAGGTTACATTAATTGTGTGAACGGGTGATTTTGTTTTTTGTGGGAATACGTTAAGTGGGTTCATAGGTTGGAGGTTTTTCGTTTTGTAATGTATGTATGTATATGCCGACGGGAAAATCATGAATATGATTTTTCCTAATACTAATGGGGGGTGAAATAGTGAAAATTATTTTTTCCTATTGCCGACAGCAATACATGATTATTTTTCCTAATGCCTACGGTAAAACATGAATATTATTTTTTTTTTCAAATACCGACGGCAAAACATGATTATTATTTTTTTCAAATGCCGACGGGAAAATGATTTTTCATAATTCAGACGGGAAAACATAAAAGTTATTTCTAATGCTAATACAGGAGTTTAAGGCTGGCCGTGATTTGGGTGGGTGGGGTTTTTGTTGTAATATATAACCGATGGAGTTTATGGATGTGTCTGTCTGTCTGTTGTGCGAGGCTGTGATTGGTCGGGGGAGTGTGGTGTAGTTGAGGTAGATGAATTGAGTGTATGTGTGTGTGTGTGTGTGTATACCTGTCTGTTGGAATTTGTGTGAGGGTGTGATTGACAGGGGGCGGGGTCTATTTGTGGTAGATCGACTGCGTGTATGCAGGTGTTGCAAGTCTGTAGGAATTTAAGGCTTATAGTGATTTGGGGTAGGTGAGGGTGTTGTTGTACAAGTTACATGTATCCATGGGATTTGTGGATGGTCTGTCTGGGGGAATTTAAGCGAGGCTGTTATTGGGAGGGGGTGCGGTGTAGTTGAGGTTGATCGACTGCGTGTATGTAAGTCTATATGCTTGTAGGTGCTTAAGGCTGATCGTGATTTAAAAGAGGTGAGGATGTTGTTGTAATATGTATACGTTGGAATCTGTATGTATGTATGTCTGTGAAAATTTAAGGCTGATCATGATTTAGGGTAGGTGAGGTGGGTGTAGTAAAATGTCTGTGTGTATGTACATATGTTTGTAGAAGTTTAATACTATTAGTGATTTGAGGATAGGTGAGGGTGTTGTCGTACGAGTGATATGTATGCGTGGGAATCTGTATGCATGTTCGTAGGAGTTTAAGGCTGATCGTGATTTGTGTTGTTGTCAGTGTTGTTTGTAGGAATGACCGTGAGAATTTTTTTATGTATATCTATAGGAATTTAAGGTTGGCCGTGTTTTGTGAGGGGTGGTGTGTTGTTGAAATAATTTGAAGTTTTCTTAGATGAAATCTGGTATATGTGCGTGTGTGTGCGTATGATTTTCTCACGCTAGTTGTTTTATGTACGTAGAAATAAATTGTATTCAATATCGAGATTTGGTTCTATAAAATATTTTCATATATCTGATACATATACATAAGTATATTTTCATACTCCAGGTTGCTGGGTATTTTGTCATGCTTAAAATTGTCCAGCTTTAAAGTCTGCCTGCGAGAAATTTGTTTATATTACAGATTTTGTTTATTTAACTACGTCCGGCTTCTTTCGCTGAACTTCTTTTCATACGATCATGGAAATTTATAGTTTCTCTGTCCATAATAAGGTCGTTTAGCTTGGGCATGTGCTCTGACTGAATGGTTTGCGTTGTTCATATATTTTTATGATGTAGATATGTAAGTGTGATTGTCAAGATCTAATAAATATTTGAGTATTGATAAGAAATTTGATATTATGTGTACATACATATCTACAAATTGATTTTATGTATGTATGTACATATGTATGTACATACAAATAAGTGTTTGCCTCCGTGTTTGAATACATTTTTTTGTTTTTGTTGTTGTTGTAAATATTCGCCTGGTCTTTTATGTATAGATGTCAAATATCTTCATAGTTTTTTTTTATTTGAAATTAAAAAAACGTTGTTTTAACTTTTATCTGTATTTACTTAATAGTTTGTGAGGATTTGCTGTTTTAAGTAAAACTAAATTCCTTAAGATACATACTTTAGAATAATAGTAACTATAATAGAAATATTTCCTATATTTAATTTACTTTTGTTTAAAGTTGATGCAGCTTATCTTCATTCTTAGAAATATTTTGATATAAAATTTTTTCCAGCCGTATGCTTTTTTCATCACCTTTTACATTTATTTTAGAACATCTTGCATTGCCTTTTATACATTTATAAACATTTTTAAATGAAACTGATCCAGCAGTCCAGCTTATGTAATGATAGTTTTTTGTTAGCCAGCTTGCTTCTTTTTTTTATTTTTTATTGATTATTGAGTTTTATAATGAAATCATTATATTCGTAATTGTTCAAAACAATCGCTACTTCTTTTGCGATGAAATCATTTGAATTACTTTTGAAACATTGTACGTATATAAAAATTATGTTGTTTTCCATATTACTCAATTTATAAGACTTTTCGAACTTGTCCTTTGATGGGTATATACATATGTATTCTATTATACGATCATGAATAAGAATACAGTAAGCTGATTTCTTTGCTTACTATTTCAAATTAAAATTTTATTCAATTGCCCCGCTATTGAATAAAAGGAGCTTTTATCTTAAACTCTGGTACAGGTAGAAACGCATGAGATTCTTTCATATACTACCTTTGCTGGAATCTTAGATACATATAATAACTATATAGAATTGCATTACGTTTATTTTTAAATTTTATGTTAGGATTATCATCATATGGATATGAGACTGAACTTAAATGTACTTTTAAATTAGTTAATTCATAATGAACAATCTTATTTTCTTCCTGAATAGCGAACAACAGAAAACGAAGTCGTTTTCTTGCAATTTAGGTCTAACCTCTCAACTGGTCCTCTAGTATACAATATGACTTTATATGTCAACATTTCTGTCTCCTCTTTGTCAGCGTTAGGGATAATTAAATTTTAAACTTTTTATTCTTCAAATTGTGTTACTTCATACTGATAATATGTTTAAGTACATTAATAATGTACGAGTATATGTTTATTTTATGACGGGTCCCTATGGCTTTTATTTGATGTTCTAGATGAAGTGATTTTTTTTTCTAATTTTATTAAAGTTTAGCGTATTGCGTATATATTTCTAATATATTTAAGTGAGCTTTTTGTACCTGTCAGACAGAGTGTACGTATCAGTTGATCAGTCAGTCTCTCTTTTTATTTTATTAATTTTTTCTTCTAATGTGTCACTACTATTTTTTCAGATTTTACTACTTGAAATAGAAAATATTTATATAATTTTAAGAGTATTAACATACATATAGGTAAATATATGTATGTACGTAAAAATTAGTTCATATACAAAGAAATACATCTTTAATAATCAACTATTCTAGAAAATCGATCTAAGATAACACATTTACCTCCATCATCATTTCACCATCAGTGTTTTCATAAAGTGTTAGAAACATTGGAATATCTATGTTTAGGAGAATTTTTACTTCAAGTGTTTCTATATAAGATTTGGTGTTTGACCCCTTGACGTTATTGTGGTTAACGTAGGCTGCGTTGTATCACATTCAGATCTAATAATTTCTCACTTAGAAAAGGTCCTCATTACCATCAATCATACCTGTATATAATACATTCATGAGTTGAGTTGATCCAGATACAATTGCTGTCTACAAATTAATGATTAGAAAATAGCTTTCTCATCATATTCTATCAAGTTTAATATTTTGCTAGCATGCATGCTTTAGCATGCTATTCTATCAATAGTGAGGCGAGAGTCCGACATTTAGTGGTGTTTCAATTAAAAATCTATACAATTAGAATTACGAATTCACTCTTTTGAATTTTTAACAAAGTAGATACATATGTATGTATGTATTTCATTTGCCACAAACTCTTAAAATTTCTGTACTTATAAAAGTATGATGTCAGGAATTTTTTTAAATCATACATGCCTCGGCATGCTTCCAATATTTTTCTCGGTAAATTTATTTCATACTCATACAGATACAGATATAAAGTAAGATCTGTTTACATTCCATTTTACAATTTATGCATGCTTCAGCATGATTCTAGTTGAAGTCTGTATTTATTTAGTAAGTTTGTTTGATACCCATTCATACACATGTACATTGTTAAAGATTGGATATCAAAATCCAATTTTCTTAGTTTATCTAGAAATGAACAAAGTGAATATCTTTTATAATAATCATATTCACACTTTAAAATTTTGTGTGCTAGAGCTTTCGAAATGGAAAATGTACACCTTTTACTACAAAAAGTGGTAAACGATGTGTTGCTGAATATTGCACTGTGTTATAGTTCATTTTGAACTCTTAAGTTTTCACAATATTTCATACAGACCATCAAGTTTAGAGAATTCCAGTACATTAAGCTATTTATCTTCCCTGAGACCTAAAATTCCTAATCAATCCTTCAAAAAACCAATACAAATTAGATTTATCCTTTTTAATTTTATTTATATTTTCATTGAATTTCAACATTTTGTACCTCTTCAAATTACTGTATACTGTATTTTGCACCTTTTTCTCATTCGTTGAGTTAACTTTAATCGCAAATATTTTAATGATGTGGTGAACTTTTCTATTGTAGGCATTAAGTAAATCTTTGTGTATATCAATCCACTTATATGAACCATTATAGCTAAATTCTTAACACATAATTCCTTTTAATGATCTATTAATTTATTCTACTATTGATGCTTTCATATTATGAAATTTTTAATCCTCTGTTTATACATGAATTTTGCAGTGTTTATTAAAAATTCTGTACCAACATCTATATGTATTTTTTTTGTTTTGATACTCATATCATTTCAAAAATATTTTCCATTGCCTTGGTTTTTTTCGAGTGCAGCTTTTATTTTCAACGATACTCACAATATAAATTTTGAGAATGTGTCAGTTACAGTCAGCAAAAAATCAATAATTTCTATTTTCTCTAGAATAGCTACCCAGTTCACCTAAATCAGCTCCATAAAAGATCATCTATTCCATTCATTACATCACTACAATAGACAAACAATTTTATAAATTTATTATGGATTACGTTTACTAAATTTCTTTTTAAGGACATTGAGTTGTTTTACAGTTTTTTGGCGAGTGTTGTGATCTACTTGATACATTTTCAGATATTTATACTAAAATGTAGTTAATTTTCCAATCTATAAATTTTATCGCTCAGCTCTTCAATTTGTTTGTCAAAAGATGATTTAATTTTTAGAATGTCTTTTTCAATTTTATACCTATCTTCTATCGTTAATTTTATTTCACACTCCACTTATTAATTCATCCTTTAGTTTCTCGATTTGAGTTTCCAGAAACAATTTACTGATAACATTGTTCACCGTCAGTGAACATTGTATACATTGGTAGAAATTATATATTTTATTTAGTTTTCAAAATCAAATTTGTCATACTATTTTCACGTTTTATCAATCATTAAAGAAAATAAACCCACTTTTAAGCCCCATATTTGATCATCAACTTGTATTTTATCTTTTTTCAGTTTTAGATTTCTATCACCAAATTTCCAATCATTATTGAAGTCTTTATGTGAGTCATAGTTTGTATCTAATTCATTTCATCCTTCCCAGACTAATAAGTCAATATAAGCATCTTCGATGTTGGAAGGCCGTGAGTAAAAATCATATTCTTCTTCTTCATCGTCATAATCATTCTCAGTATTAGCATCATTAAATAAGATGGTATTATCAAATATTGTTCCTTTTGAAAGTTTCTTTAACTTGTCTCTATCTTGAGTGATGGTTTTTCAGACTTTAAACTTGTATTATTTTCAACTTCTGTCTTCATTTTACTTTGTTCTTTCTTGTGTAATCTTTCAATATTTTTAGAACTATTTATGAATTCTTTGAGAGGTTCTGTTATAGGATCAAATATATCTCTTAGTTGTTCACGTGTATCTATTTCACCAGTTTTTATACTACGAAGCTTTTTCTTCAAGACACTTCTTATCAACACCGTTTTAAAATTTTCTCATCCATGTTTAATAATAGCAAATAAGAGGTATCAGCTATTAGATCAGGTATCACCTATTAGATCAGGTATCAGCTATCAGATCAGCTTATCAGGAGCTGCTCTGGTTTTCAGATCATCTTATTAGGAGCTGGTCTGATTTTTAGATCAGCTTATCAGGAGCTGGTCTGGTTTTCAGATCAGCTTATCAGGACCTGATCTGGTTTTCAGATCAGCTTTTCAGGACCTGGTCTGGTTTTCAGATCAGCTTTTCAGGACCTGATCTGGTTTTCAGATCAGCTTTTCAGGACCTGATCTGGTTTTCAGATCAGCTTATCAGGACCTGATCTGGTTTTCAGATCAGCTTATCAGGAGCTGGTCTGGTTTTCAGATCAGCTTATCAGGAGCTGGTCTGGTTTTCAGATCAGCTTATCAGGACCTGATCTGGTTTTAAGATCAGGTTATCAGGTATCAGATCCGGTTATCGGACAGCTGATCTGTAAAACAGATCAGGTTATCAGGAGCTGTTAAGATTGTCACATCAGATTATCTGTTTTAAATTGGGTCATCAGATTACAAGTAGCTGGACATTTATAAAATTTAGATGAATGAAGTTTAAGGCCAGATAAAATGCGAAAAACTATACTGTTATGTAGTCAAATTGTTTTCTATGACGATCATCACTTAATTCAGTATCTTTCCTTATAATCAAAATTCCATATTTTTAATTCCAACACGATTTATATTTTTCTCATATTACTTAAACATTCTAACTACATTATGATTATTTCCTATCAAATATTTGGTGATTCTAGTATAAGTTTGACATTAGTAGAATGCATCAACATTCTTATCTTACCCCATACAAAAATATGCTTCTCACACACAACATGGTTAAATATCGTATTGGTATTACTTCTAGATTTCTTAAAAGAAATAACAGATTCATTATCTGTAAATGTGTAATACCCATGACTTTCATTAATGAAATTAATTTCTACAGGTATTTATATTTAGGTTGTTAGAGAGATTTTGAGTTTAAATATGAAGATGTTTTCAAGTTTTAGTCCATTAGAACTGTCTAGCCAACCAATCATAATATTATTATTTTTTTATATATTTTTTATTTATTTTTTTTACCAATTTAACAGACCAACTATTCTTGCACGAATAAAAATTTATAGAAGGGAGCTATGATTTATTTTTGAGTTAACGTTTGATGACTCATCAAAATTGCATACCAAGGTATTTTTATGTTGTTTTGACTATGAGTATGTGTCAATATTTATGAAATACCTTTCCTAAATATTGGTGCATGCACATAGTCAAAACAAAGTATGCTTTAAGTGTTTAAAACCAGTATTACCCTAAAAATGGTGGTTTTAAACTCTTAAAATATACTTTGTTTTACTAACCCCATTTTGTAACTAAATGCATTTCATAAATATTGAAGCATACTCAGAGTCAAAATATCCTTTGTTTTGAGTATGAGTATGGCTCATTATCTCTTATTATAGAAAAAAAATAGTATGATTATTTCTATAGTAATAGATAATATTTATAAAATGTATTTAGTTACAAAATGTGGTTAGTAAAACAACATAAATATACCTTGGTATGAAATTTTGATGATTCATCAAAATTTCATGCCATCCTATATTTAGGTTGTTTTACTAACCGCTTTTGTGTAACTAAATACATTTTATAAATATTATCTCTTATTATAAAAAACTAAAATAATACAGCTATTCGATTTCAGAAAATATTTTCTAAAATCGTATAGCTGCATTATTTTATTTTTTATAATAACAGATAATGCTCCATACTCACAATCAAAACAACATAAAAATATCATTTGTTTTGAGTATGAGTATGCGTTAATATTTATGAAATGCATTTAGTTACAAAAAATGTGGTTAGTAAAACAAAGTATATTTTAACAGTTTAAAATCAGTATTTTGTATGACAATACTGGTTTTAAGCTCTTAAAATATACTTTGTTTTGACTATGAGTAGGTACCATTATCTCTTATTATAGGAAAAATAAAATAATATAGCTATATGATAACCGAAAATATTTTCTGATATCATATAGCTATATTATTTTATTTTTCCTATAATAAGTGATAATATTTATGAAATACATTTCATAAATATTGGTACATACTTATAGTCAAAACAACCTAAAAATAGGATGGTACGAAATATTGATGAATCATCAAAATTTCATACCAAGGTATATTTATGTTGTTTTACTAACCACATTTTGTAACTAAATACATTTTATAAATATTATCTATTACTATAGAAATAATCATACTATTTTTTTTTCTATAATAAGAGATAATGAGCCATACTCATACTCAAAACAAAGGATATTTTGACCCTGAGTATGCTTCAATATTTATGAAATGCATTTAGTTACAAAATGGGGTTAGTAAAACAAAGTATATTTTAAGAGTTTAAAACCACCATTTTTAGGGTAATACTGGTTTTAAACACTTAAAGCATACTTTGTTTTGACTATGTGCATGCACCAATATTTAGGAAAGGTATTTCATAAATATTGACACATACTCATAGTCAAAACAACATAAAAATACCTTGGTATGCAATTTTGATGAGTCATCAAACGTTAACTCAAAAATAAATCATAGTTCCCTTCTATAAATTTTTATTCGTGCAAGAATAGTTAGTTGGTCTGTTAAATTGGTAAAAAAATAAATAAAAAATATATAAAAAAATAATAATATTATGATTGGTTGGCTAGACAGTTCTAATGGACTAAAACTTGAAAACATCTTCATATTTAAACTCAAAATCTCTCTAACAACCTAAATATAAATACCTGTAGAAATTAATTTCATTAATGAAAGTCATGGGTATTACACATTTACAGATAATGAATCTGTTATTTCTTTTAAGAAATCTAGAAGTAATACCAATACGATATTTAACCATGTTGTGTGTGAGAAGCATATTTTTGTATGGGGTAAGATAAGAATGTTGATGCATTCTACTAATGTCAAACTTATACTAGAATCACCAAATATTTGATAGGAAATAATCATAATGTAGTTAGAATGTTTAAGTAATATGAGAAAAATATAAATCGTGTTGGAATTAAAAATATGGAATTTTGATTATAAGGAAAGATACTGAATTAAGTGATGATCGTCATAGAAAACAATTTGACTACATAACAGTATAGTTTTTCGCATTTTATCTGGCCTTAAACTTCATTCATCTAAATTTTATAAATGTCCAGCTACTTGTAATCTGATGACCCAATTTAAAACAGATAATCTGATGTGACAATCTTAACAGCTCCTGATAACCTGATCTGTTTTACAGATCAGCTGTCCGATAACCGGATCTGATACCTGATAACCTGATCTTAAAACCAGATCAGGTCCTGATAAGCTGATCTGAAAACCAGACCAGCTCCTGATAAGCTGATCTGAAAACCAGACCAGCTCCTGATAAGCTGATCTGAAAACCAGATCAGGTCCTGATAAGCTGATCTGAAAACCAGATCAGGTCCTGAAAAGCTGATCTGAAAACCAGATCAGGTCCTGAAAAGCTGATCTGAAAACCAGACCAGGTCCTGAAAAGCTGATCTGAAAACCAGATCAGGTCCTGATAAGCTGATCTGAAAACCAGACCAGCTCCTGATAAGCTGATCTAAAAATCAGACCAGCTCCTAATAAGATGATCTGAAAACCAGAGCAGCTCCTGATAAGCTGATCTGATAGCTGATACCTGATCTAATAGGTGATACCTGATCTAATAGCTGATACCTCTTATTTGCTATTATTAAACATGGATGAGAAAATTTTAAAACGGTGTTGATAAGAAGTGTCTTGAAGAAAAAGCTTCGTAGTATAAAAACTGGTGAAATAGATACACGTGAACAACTAAGAGATATATTTGATCCTATAACAGAACCTCTCAAAGAATTCATAAATAGTTCTAAAAATATTGAAAGATTACACAAGAAAGAACAAAGTAAAATGAAGACAGAAGTTGAAAATAATACAAGTTTAAAGTCTGAAAAACCATCACTCAAGATAGAGACAAGTTAAAGAAACTTTCAAAAGGAACAATATTTGATAATACCATCTTATTTAATGATGCTAATACTGAGAATGATTATGACGATGAAGAAGAAGAATATGATTTTTACTCACGGCCTTCCAACATCGAAGATGCTTATATTGACTTATTAGTCTGGGAAGGATGAAATGAATTAGATACAAACTATGACTCACATAAAGACTTCAATAATGATTGGAAATTTGGTGATAGAAATCTAAAACTGAAAAAAGATAAAATACAAGTTGATGATCAAATATGGGGCTTAAAAGTGGGTTTATTTTCTTTAATGATTGATAAAACGTGAAAATAGTATGACAAATTTGATTTTGAAAACTAAATAAAATATATAATTTCTACCAATGTATACAATGTTCACTGACGGTGAACAATGTTATCAGTAAATTGTTTCTGGAAACTCAAATCGAGAAACTAAAGGATGAATTAATAAGTGGAGTGTGAAATAAAATTAACGATAGAAGATAGGTATAAAATTGAAAAAGACATTCTAAAAATTAAATCATCTTTTGACAAACAAATTGAAGAGCTGAGCGATAAAATTTATAGATTGGAAAATTAACTACATTTTAGTATAAATATCTGAAAATGTATCAAGTAGATCACAACACTCGCCAAAAAACTGTAAAACAACTCAATGTCCTTAAAAAGAAATTTAGTAAACGTAATCCATAATAAATTTATAAAATTGTTTGTCTATTGTAGTGATGTAATGAATGGAATAGATGATCTTTTATGGAGCTGATTTAGGTGAACTGGGTAGCTATTCTAGAGAAAATAGAAATTATTGATTTTTTGCTGACTGTAACTGACACATTCTCAAAATTTATATTGTGAGTATCGTTGAAAATAAAAGCTGCACTCGAAAAAAACCAAGGCAATGGAAAATATTTTTGAAATGATATGAGTATCAAAACAAAAAAAATACATATAGATGTTGGTACAGAATTTTTAATAAACACTGCAAAATTCATGTATAAACAGAGGATTAAAAATTTCATAATATGAAAGCATCAATAGTAGAATAAATTAATAGATCATTAAAAGGAATTATGTGTTAAGAATTTAGCTATAATGGTTCATATAAGTGGATTGATATACACAAAGATTTACTTAATGCCTACAATAGAAAAGTTCACCACATCATTAAAATATTTGCGATTAAAGTTAACTCAACGAATGAGAAAAAGGTGCAAAATACAGTATACAGTAATTTGAAGAGGTACAAAATGTTGAAATTCAATGAAAATATAAATAAAATTAAAAAGGATAAATCTAATTTGTATTGGTTTTTTGAAGGATTGATTAGGAATTTTAGGTCTCAGGGAAGATAAATAGCTTAATGTACTGGAATTCTCTAAACTTGATGGTCTGTATGAAATATTGTGAAAACTTAAGAGTTCAAAATGAACTATAACACAGTGCAATATTCAGCAACACATCGTTTACCACTTTTTGTAGTAAAAGGTGTACATTTTCCATTTCGAAAGCTCTAGCACACAAAATTTTAAAGTGTGAATATGATTATTATAAAAGATATTCACTTTGTTCATTTCTAGATAAACTAAGAAAATTGGATTTTGATATCCAATCTTTAACAATGTACATGTGTATGAATGGGTATCAAACAAACTTACTAAATAAATACAGACTTCAACTAGAATCATGCTGAAGCATGCATAAATTGTAAAATGGAATGTAAACAGATCTTACTTTATATCTGTATCTGTATGAGTATGAAATAAATTTACCGAGAAAAATATTGGAAGCATGCCGAGGCATGTATGATTTAAAAAAATTCCTGACATCATACTTTTATAAGTACAGAAATTTTAAGAGTTTGTGGCAAATGAAATACATACATACATATGTATCTACTTTGTTAAAAATTCAAAAGAGTGAATTCGTAATTCTAATTGTATAGATTTTTAATTGAAACACCACTAAATGTCGGACTCTCGCCTCACTATTGATAGAATAGCATGCTAAAGCATGCATGCTAGCAAACTATTAAACTTGATAGAAGATGATGAGAAAGCTATTTTCTAATCATTAATTTGTAGACAGCAATTGTATCTGGATCAACTCAACTCATGAATGTATTATATACAGGTATGATTGATGGTAATGAGGACCTTTTCTAAGTGAGAAATTATTAGATCTGAATGTGATACAACGCAGCCTACGTTAACCACAATAACGTCAAGGGGTCAAACACCAAATCTTATATAGAAACACTTGAAGTAAAAATTCTCCTAAACATAGATATTCCAATGTTTCTAACACTTTATGAAAACACTGATGGTGAAATGATGATGGAGGTAAATGTGTTATCTTAGATCGATTTTCTAGAATAGTTGATTATTAAAGATGTATTTCTTTGTATATGAACTAATTTTTACGTACATACATATATTTACCTATATGTATGTTAATACTCTTAAAATTATATAAATATTTTCTATTTCAAGTAGTAAAATCTGAAAAAATAGTAGTGACACATTAGAAGAAAAAATTAATAAAATAAAAAGAGAGACTGACTGATCAACTGATACGTACACTCTGTCTGACAGGTACAAAAAGCTCACTTAAATATATTAGAAATATATACGCAATACGCTAAACTTTAATAAAATTAGAAAAAAAAATCACTTCATCTAGAACATCAAATAAAAGCCATAGGGACCCGTCATAAAATAAACATATACTCGTACATTATTAATGTACTTAAACATATTATCAGTATGAAGTAACACAATTTGAAGAATAAAAAGTTTAAAATTTAATTATCCCTAACGCTGACAAAGAGGAGACAGAAATGTTGACATATAAAGTCATATTGTATACTAGAGGACCAGTTGAGAGGTTAGACCTAAATTGCAAGAAAACGACTTCGTTTTCTGTTGTTCGCTATTCAGGAAGAAAATAAGATTGTTCATTATGAATTAACTAATTTAAAAGTACATTTAAGTTCAGTCTCATATCCATATGATGATAATCCTAACATAAAATTTAAAAATAAACGTAATGCAATTCTATATAGTTATTATATGTATCTAAGATTCCAGCAAAGGTAGTATATGAAAGAATCTCATGCGTTTCTACCTGTACCAGAGTTTAAGATAAAAGCTCCTTTTATTCAATAGCGGGGCAATTGAATAAAATTTTAATTTGAAATAGTAAGCAAAGAAATCAGCTTACTGTATTCTTATTCATGATCGTATAATAGAATACATATGTATATACCCATCAAAGGACAAGTTCGAAAAGTCTTATAAATTGAGTAATATGGAAAACAACATAATTTTTATATACGTACAATGTTTCAAAAGTAATTCAAATGATTTCATCGCAAAAGAAGTAGCGATTGTTTTGAACAATTACGAATATAATGATTTCATTATAAAACTCAATAATCAATAAAAAATAAAAAAAAGAAGCAAGCTGGCTAACAAAAAACTATCATTACATAAGCTGGACTGCTGGATCAGTTTCATTTAAAAATGTTTATAAATGTATAAAAGGCAATGCAAGATGTTCTAAAATAAATGTAAAAGGTGATGAAAAAAGCATACGGCTGGAAAAAATTTTATATCAAAATATTTCTAAGAATGAAGATAAGCTGCATCAACTTTAAACAAATGTAAATTAAATATAGGAAATATTTCTATTATAGTTACTATTATTCTAAAGTATGTATCTTAAGGAATTTAGTTTTACTTAAAACAGCAAATCCTCACAAACTATTAAGTAAATACAGATAAAAGTTAAAACAACGTTTTTTTAATTTCAAATAAAAAAAAACTATGAAGATATTTGACATCTATACATAAAAGACCAGGCGAATATTTACAACAACAACAAAAACAAAAAAATGTATTCAAACACGGAGGCAAACACTTATTTGTATGTACATACATATGTACATACATACATAAAATCAATTTGTAGATATGTATGTACACATAATATCAAATTTCTTATCAATACTCAAATATTTATTAGATCTTGACAATCACACTTACATATCTACATCATAAAAATATATGAACAACGCAAACCATTCAGTCAGAGCACATGCCCAAGCTAAACGACCTTATTATGGACATAGAAACTATAAATTTCCATGATCGTATGAAAAGAAGTTCAGCGAAAGAAGCCGGACGTAGTTAAATAAACAAAATCTGTAATATAAACAAATTTCTCGCAGGCAGACTTTAAAGCTGGACAATTTTAAGCATGACAAAATACCCAGCAACCTTGAGTATGAAAATATACTTATGTATATGTATCAGATATATGAAAATATTTTATAGAACCAAATCTCGATATTGAATACAATTTATTTCTACGTACATAAAACAACTAGCGTGAGAAAATCATACGCACACACACGCACATATACCAGATTTCATCTAAGAAAACTTCAAATTATTTCAACAACACACCACCCCTCACAAAACACGGCCAACCTTAAATTCCTATAGATATACATAAAAAAATTCTCACGGTCATTCCTACAAACAACACTGACAACAACACAAATCACGATCAGCCTTAAACTCCTACGAACATGCATACAGATTCCCACGCATACATATCACTCGTACGACAACACCCTCACCTATCCTCAAATCACTAATAGTATTAAACTTCTACAAACATATGTACATACACACAGACATTTTACTACACCCACCTCACCTACCCTAAATCATGATCAGCCTTAAATTTTCACAGACATACATACATACAGATTCCAACGTATACATATTACAACAACATCCTCACCTCTTTTAAATCACGATCAGCCTTAAGCACCTACAAGCATATAGACTTACATACACGCAGTCGATCAACCTCAACTACACCGCACCCCCTCCCAATAACAGCCTCGCTTAAATTCCCCCAGACAGACCATCCACAAATCCCATGGATACATGTTACTTGTACAACAACACCCTCACCTACCCCAAATCACTATAAGCCTTAAATTCCTACAGACTTGCAACACCTGCATACACGCAGTCGATCTACCACAAATAGACCCCGCCCCCTGTCAATCACACCCTCACACAAATTCCAACAGACAGGTATACACACACACACACACACATACACTCAATTCATCTACCTCAACTACACCACACTCCCCCGACCAATCACAGCCTCGCACAACAGACAGACAGACACATCCATAAACTCCATCGGTTATATATTACAACAAAAACCCCACCCACCCAAATCACGGCCAGCCTTAAACTCCTGTATTAGCATTAGAAATAACTTTTATGTTTTCCCGTCTGAATTATGAAAAATCATTTTCCCGTCGGCATTTGAAAAAAATAATAATCATGTTTTGCCGTCGGTATTTGAAAAAAAAAATAATATTCATGTTTTACCGTAGGCATTAGGAAAAATAATCATGTATTGCTGTCGGCAATAGGAAAAAATAATTTTCACTATTTCACCCCCCATTAGTATTAGGAAAAATCATATTCATGATTTTCCCGTCGGCATATACATACATACATTACAAAACGAAAAACCTCCAACCTATGAACCCACTTAACGTATTCCCACAAAAAACAAAATCACCCGTTCACACAATTAATGTAACCTCAAAAAAAATCACCCGTTCCCACAAGGGTTAATGTAAACAAAAAACTCCTAATGTAAACAAAAAATTCCTTATGTAAACAAAAAAACATCAAAGCGTGCCGCCGAAAACTCAAGGGTATCAAATTTCACAAATTTCCAAGAATTTTAAAATTTGGGTAATTAAAATTTTAAAATTTCAAAAGTTTAATTGCCGCAGGATTGGTAGTTCCCTACTACTGAGTAGTTACGTTTTGGAACAGTCCTATACTAGTTATATAGAGACAGAACTAAGAAGCTTGATGAAATATCGGCTGCACTTCTCTACAAGCGACGCTCTGTCTCTTTCTCTCTCTTTTGTTTGTATGTAAACAACATTTTTTGCCTGTGCAATATTTCCATTGTAAAATGGAATGCAGCAAGTGTGTGTATATATGTATGTGGTAAAATTTTTTGTAAAGGAATTTGAATGTCTGCTGCGTCATTACAAATAGATCAGTGCTTGAATTCAGAACAATATTTTATTTTCGCGGCGGATAAATTTCAGTTAAATTTAAATACGCAGTAAGTGTTTCTAATTGTGTATATGTATATATATTTTTAAAAGAAAAATGAGTAAACGCAATATGGCCAGGTTAATAAAAAAGCAGCGTGAAATATATATTAGTAAGCTAAGGAACATTTCAAGTGATGAATTTCTAAATACTAACACAAATGATGATGCTATTTTAAGTGCAGATATTTTAGAGGAGCAATCTGAAACTGTTGAAAGAAATGTCAGTGTTTCGACAGAATCATTTTCTGACACTGTTCAAACAGAGTCATTCACTGACAAATTAGGGAAATGGTATCTAAGAAATAAAATTTCAAGAAATGCCTTAGAAGAGCTTTTGGGTATATTAAGAGAATATAATATTAATGTACCGAAGAAAGCGGAAACAAAAGTACCCAACATTATTGAAAAACCCATTATTAAGAGTGTGAGCCCCGGTCTATATTGCCATTTAGGTATAAGAAAACAGCTTAATAAAATGGGAGAACTTCTTTTAGGATTACAGAAAATAGTAATAGATATTAATATTGACGGCTTGCCACTATTTAAGAGCTCTAGGGCTCAACTTTGGCCAATTTTAATAAGGACAGTAAATACTAAGAACGTACATATTGTTCCAGTTGGAGTTTATGTTGGCCTTAAAAAGCCAATAGTATTGTTCTTTATTTAGAAGACTTTGTTGAAGAAATGAAAGAAATAACAGAAAATGGAATATTAGTTGAGGGAAATAATACAAGGTTAGAAATACGAGCCATTGTTTGTGATGGTCCAGCTACAGCATTTATTTGTGGGATACCTAGTCCATGCATCGTCACATGGTTGTAGTAAATGCACTCAGGTCGCCAAGAAAATTGGAAATCTTTAACCTACTGCACTGAAGCAGGAGAATTGATATCCGATGACGATTTTAAAAACAGAATACATTTAAATCATCATCTGCCCGATTTTAAAAATACTAAAACACCCTTAGAAAACATAGGTGTTAAAATGATAAGTCAAGTATCAATAGACAGTATGCATTTGGTGGATTTAGGAGTAATGCGAAAATTTATTTTAAGAGTGTTACAGGACAAAATGATGGTTAATGTAACTGAAACAAACAAAGTCGACATTGTAAGGGATTCCCATCCCTGATTTAGTACGTTAAGAATACAACTCTGTTTCGTTAAGATAAGTAAACGATAAATAAGAAAGAATCAATAAAAGACTGAGTCTGTGTTGAATACTCAAAGAGAATGGTTGGTCGAAGTATATTTAAAAAGGTATAAGATGAGACATTACATGGCGACCGTGACAGGACCACAAGATGTACATATATATTTGTTTAAAAGAAAAATATATAATTACGTTAAGCTGTGGTTGATAATAATAAAAAAAAGTTTTGTATAATTTGGCAAACAAAAACGTAACTTATAAGAGTAATATTATAACAATTCGTTCGTTGGTATTTCACCTTCGCCGACAGTCGGTACAAAAAAAAGGAGGAAAATTTGTTTTGTTTGATAGTGAAAAAAAGGAAACGCAAAAAAAAGCATATACATACATAATTTTGTGAAAGTTTTAACTTGCCTAATTCAATAATAAAACGAAAAAAAACTTATGAAAGAATTGAAATCCCTTCAAGGGTCGGCTTGGTCAGTCATTTTTAAAAAAAGAAACTTAACTCGAAAAGCGCTGCATAGTAAAACTAAAGTGAAATGAATTAAATAAAAGATAACAAAGAGTACATGAGAAAAAAAAAGAACTTGAAAAGCACTGCATAATAAAACTAAAGTGAAATAAATTAAATAAAAGATAACAAAGAGTACATGAGAAAAAAGAAACAGAACTTGAAAAGCAAAGTGAAAGTGAAATATATTAAATAAGATATAACAAAGAGTGCATGAAGAAAAGAAATGTAACTCGAAAGGCACTGCATAATAAAACTAAAGTAAAGTAAATTAAATAAAAGATAACAAAGAGTACATAAAGAAAAGAAACAGAACTTGAAAATCACTGCAAAATAAAACTAAAGTGAAATAAATTAAATAAAATATAACAAAGATTGCATGAAGAAAAGAAAAGTAACTAGAAAAGCACTGCATAATAAAATTAAAGTAAAGTAAATTAAATAAAATATAACAAAGAGTGCATGAAGAAAAGAAATGTAACTCGAAAAACACTGCAGAATAAAACTAAAATAAAGTAAATTAACCCCCTGTTTGTGTTAGACGTTTGAGTTAGAAATCTTAGCGTTTTTGTAATAGATTAAAGGAAACTTGTACAACTTTTCTTTAATCTATTACAGAAACGCCGAGGTTTTTAACTCAAACGTCTTACACAAACAGGGGGTAAATAAAAGCCAACCAAAGAGTACATGAAGAAAGGAAACAGAACTCCAAAAGCACTGCATAACAAAAACCAAGTGAAGTAAATTAAATAAAAGCCAACAAAGAGAAAACAACATACTCAAACCAAATAAAAACAACAATAGCATCGATTTAATCAGAGAAACTAATGAAAACCCAACTAATACTGCCACAAAACCGAAAACAAATGTCTAGTCAACAGATGAGAAATTACTGTCAACCGAATACAACACCGTAGGAGAGGAAAAAGATCAGTTTACACATTTTTGCAAACATTTAAAAACCAACCATATTTACACTAACATTAGTATTTGGCAATTGTTTTATATAAAATTAGAATGATAATTATATTTGAAAGCCACTGTAACTAACACCAAAATTATTTAAATAAAAAAAAATTAAAGAATTTAGTTAAAGAACAAAAACCTTTATGATTATAAATAATGTAAAGAGAGAATAAAAATTTAAAATAAAATGAAATAAATTTAAAATATTTATATTTAAAACAATTTTAATCCAGGAAAAAAAAGAAGACCAAAACGTAACGACAGATAAGTAAGCACAATATCTTTTTTTTTTCCTTTTACCTATGATATGAATGTGATCAGAGCCACAAGCCGATGGTCTCAAAATCGGCGCTAGACGCCGCCGGTACTTTTCTACAGTCATTATAGCCTATCACGGTTGGTAAATGTGGCACGATCGTGCCATTTTTGGCACAATTCAATGATTAATGGCACGATGGCACGCTCACCCAAATTTTGGCACTAATGCAACATCCAAAATTTTTGAAAAAAGTTTTTAATATTGTATAAAATACTTCAGCAAAATTTGTAAAATCTGTTGTAAAAATGTGTACTTCTAAAAGCTGCAACAATGAAAGTATTAGTTTCAAGTAAATGACATCTTACATGTTGTTTTTTGTTCGCTTCTATTTTGTTCTCCTTGCCTAAATGGCGCACCGAGTCGCCTGCCTTTTTGTCATACATAGATTAGCCGCCGTCGAAACTATCGGTTTTTTTATATTTTGGCCAGTTTTATATCATTCGTTATATTCGTTCGTATATGTGAATTGTTCAAGATTCAACACAACTGACTCAAAAAACAAACAAATTCTATAAGGTCGCGTCCTTGCTAGCTTAAAAAAATCTAAAGTGGACGAAAATTTATTGTTGAAGACTGAAAGTTTTTTTTTCTACTTGAATTGTTGAATTAAATAAATAAATAAAACAAACAAAAATGAATTGAATTCCTATTAATCAAATGTATTGACATTTAAAATACAAACTCAATAAAATTTACAATTAATACAATATATTTCACCGTTTTCATGAGCCCAGCTGTGTATGTATGTACATTTATTTTTTTTGGCACTTTTTAAGTTATTTTGGCACTTTTTGGCAAACATTTTGGCACGAAACTAAAATTCTCAAATATCATCACTGCCGCCTATGGCATTTTTCTATAACAAATAAATTTTTTTTAGTAATAAAATAAAAAAAAAAATGAAAAAGACAAAAAGACATTGACTTGCAGCTCTGCATGTTATCATATAAATTCTTTTACAAATGTTATATAAATAAAACAAAATGAAATTAATGCAAAACAGATAGCATATATGTACATATTTTCTATATGTACAAACAAAAAGAGAAACACATGAAATAAACAAGAAACATATGATATAAAATATGTTTAAATATACAAGAAAAAAATTTTTTTAAAATACATATATATAAAAAAAAAATATATATATATTTTTTTTAGTTGAAAATATTGAATTTTTTTGTTCTGTCTTTTTATTCCAATGGAAAAAATTTAGAAGAATACAAATCAATATGTCATTAACAGATGCCAGAATTCAATAAAGTAATATTTAATGAACTCATTACTAAATTTAATAACGTAAAAAAGAGAATATTGCAGAAACGTCCTTTGTCATCTAAAGAATCAAAGAGAAACGAATATATCCGGTTATTGATTGATAATTATAATGCAATTTTGTCATACACAAGGTTACATAGTACAGAACTGTCAATTGATACGAAAGCGAATAGTATATACAATAGAATAATACATTGTAGGGAACTTTTGGTTAGATGCTTTGGGAAACTCGATTGTAAAATCAAGGTACCTCATAATATTGCTTCGTTAGAGCTAGTTGATAAATATCAAATGTCAGAATCTGATTCCGAGCTGAGCGATAACGCAGTAGAACAAGACATTGACAGCGATAACGGGAAAATTGAAGAAGACAATAAGATAGGAAAACATACTTTTGAAAACAACCTTCGTGACGAAAATCGAATAGAACCAAACATGGCAACACTTGAGCAAAATAAGTCCTTTATTAACATGTGTTCCAACATAATTAGGGAAAATTATGATGGAAACCCACTGGCGTTATAATCATTTCTAGATAAGATCGATTTAATGGCAGAATTGACAGATGAAAATTTAACAACTACTTTTATAGCGTTCGTAAAGTCAAAGCTAGAGGGCAAAGCCCGTGAAGCGTTACCAGAAAACATTCGAACGATTGCAGATATAAAAAATGCTCTGAAACAAAAGATAAGACCCGATAATTCAAAAGTCGTAGCAGGCAAAATCGCTGCTCTACAAATAAAAAACAATAATTATGCAGATTTCACGAAACAAGTTGAAGATTTAGCAGACGCTTTAAAAAGATCTTTAGTTATAGAAGGCATAACAAAGGAAAAGGCTCACGAAATGGCAATTGAGCAGACCGTTAGCATATGCCGATTAAACGCTAGGTCTAATCTGGTAAAATCAATCCTTGCTTCAACAGCATTTTCCGACCCAAAAGACGTTGTAGCTAAATTGGTCATTGAACAAACCAATGAATCTAATGAAAAACAAATTTTATCATTTCAGTCACGTAGAAACTGAAATAATTTCTCTAACAGAACTAATTTTAATAATCTCAATAGCAACGGTTTCAATCGTGGGAGTGGCTACAGACGGGGCACTAGCCATTCTCGAAACTATACAAACAGTCATGTAAACTACGCATGTAATAATCCAAACAGAAATAGAAATTTTAACCGTGGTAACGCTCGTTCGGGTAATAGCAACCGTAATAGGGGAAACCCAAGTAACAGAAATGTGAGAACCCTGACTTTAAACGAAGAGGTCCCTCAGCAGGAATCGTTGGGGGATGTAAATCAATATTAGCAGCAGAAAATAAAACACAATTCGCAACAGAAAAGAAAGATTCGCCTACAAAATCCATTTTCAGTCTTAATTTAAACTATTCAGATTTCATTCGTCTAAAATGCTTAGAAACAAACAAACCAGCATGCTTTTTAGTAGATTCCCAAGCGGATATCTCACTTATCAAAATTTCTTCTCTAATACCAAAAACATGTTACAATAATGATGAAACAGTAAACATTACGGGTGTAACGACGCAAACCATTCCAACCTTAGGTACTTTAAACGCAAACTTTATTATACAGAACCATTTGATCCCACAAACATTACATATCGTTGATAGTGACTTTAATATTCCATCAGACGGGATAATTGGCAAAGACTTCCTGAAACAACATAAGTGCAAAATTGATTATGAAACAATGACACTTTCTTTTTGGTTTTACAACGACAAGATAAAAATTCCAATCGTACATGGCTTGAATGATGACAATTTCTTAATATCTCCCAGGTGTGAAGTTTTTAGACTTTTCAAACTACAAAATGCAGGAAAACCAGTTTTTATAGATGGGCAAGAAATTTGTGAGGTAGTTTTCTCAGGTCGATGTATTATCGATTCAAATAACCCAATTTTAAGAATAGTTAACGTAACGGACAGTTATAAATGTATAAAAAACGTTAATATCAAATCGGAAGACCTTTCAAATTATGACGCATATTCAGTCGACGAAGTAAAATCAGAACCTAAGCGAATTGAAAATTTGAAAAATGTATTGAAAACCCAAATGCCCATGGCAGTTGAAAACAAATAAATGCCTTTAGGCAGTGAATATGCCGATATTTTTGCTTTAAAAAGCGATAGAATGACAATTAATAACTTCTACGAACAGAAACTTAGAGTAAATGACACCTCTCCCGTATACATAAAAAATTATCGTTTGCCTCATTCACAAAAACAAGAAATTGACAGACAAGTAAAAAAATTAATACAGAATAACTTAATTGAGCCAAGCCATTCTAATTACAATAGTCCTTTGATTTTGGTACCGAAAAAGAGCGTTGATGGACAGAAATCGTTCAGAATGTGCGTCGATTATAGAGCAGTAAATAAAAAGTTAATAGCCGACAAATTCACACTTCGCCGTATCGATGATATACTAGATAATTTAGAACGCGCTAAACATTTTTCGATACTCGATTATTCTCTGGTTTTCACCAAATACCATTACATTCCGGTTCTAGAGATATAACATCGTTCAGTACAAATCATGGTTCATTTAGATGGAAAGTATTACCTTTTGGCTTAAACATTGCTCCAAACTCATTTTCTCGGATGATGTCCATTGCATTTTCTGGCTTGCCACCGAATCAAGCATTTTTATATGCCGATGACATTATAGTCATTGATTGCAGCCAGCAACATCATTTAAAAAATCTAAAAAACGTTTTTGAAATTTTTAGAAAATTCAATTTAAAAATAAACCCGTATAAATGTAATTTTTTAGAGCGGAAGTAACCTTCCTAGGCCATAAAGGTACGTCAAAAGGACTCCTACCAGATGATTAAAAAATTGAAACAATAAAAAACTACCCGGTTCCGACAGACAAGGATTCAGTTCGAAGATTCGTTGCTTTTACAAATTATTATCGCAGATTCATTGAAAATTTCGCTACGTTGGCAGCACCATTAAATTATATTACTCGAAAAAAAGTAAACTTTATTTGGGACGACAAATGTCAGACAGCTTTTGAACGATTAAGACCAAGTTTATTATCCCCAAACCTGTTACAGAACCCAGACTTCAAAAAACCATTTATAATAACAGTAGACCCATCCAAATACGGATGTGGTGCGGTTTTAAGTCAAAATTTTGGTGGCAACGACTTACCCATTTATTTTGCATTCAAATCTTTTAATATGGCAGAACAGAAAAAACCGACAATTGAACAGGAACTCTTGGCAATACATTTTGCAATAACACAGTTTAGACCGAACGTTTACGGCACTGAATTCATCGTGAGGTCAGACCACAGACCTTTAGTTTACCTCTTTAACATAAAAGATCCTTCGTCAAAGCTAACAAAAATCAGGCTTGAGTTATCTGAGTATAACTTTACAGTAGAGTATATAAAAGGCAAAACAAATGTGGCAGCAGATGCACTTTCACGAATTTCAATGGATGAGTTGAAAAATAAAATTAAAGAAATCTTTGCAGTGACAACCCGCGGTATGTTTAAGAAAACTGAACTCGAAAATAATAATAGAGTAAAAACTACGATAGAGAAAATCGCAATATACGACAAATTTTCGAATGATTTCAACAATAAATTTCCAAAAATCAGATCAGAACTTTTATACAGTAACGAAAAATTAGCAGAATTGCGCATAAAAATTTATAAAAAATTTAAATTGACACTATGTTTTAATATTTTAATTGACAACGAAATATTGGATTTAGATAAAATGCTTTTGAGGCTTCAACAGGAAGCCGTCAATCAAAATATTCAAGCTATAGAATGACCAAAAGATGACATATTTTTCAAAATTTTTAGTATGCAAAAATTAAAAGACCATGGCATCAAAATATTACAACAATTAGAAATTATATTAACTGATCCTGTAGAAAAAGTATTTGACAAACAGAAAAAAGAAAATTTAATGAACATCTATCACAATGATCCACTCCTTGGAGAACATTGTGGACGCAAGAATCTATATGCGAAACTAAAACCAAAATTTTATTGGAAAAACATGTCGAAAGATGTAGCTACTTTTGTAAAACAGTGTCATAAATGCAATCTTAACAAAGTTAGACCAGGAAATAAAGAAAAACTAGTACTCACACAAACACCAATTCAAGCTTTTTATGTAGTCGTTTTTGACACAATAGGTCCATTAGCTGAATCTAAATTTGGGAACAAATATGCTTTGACCTTAATATGTGACTTGACAAAATATTTAGTTAAAATAGCTATACCTGACAAAAGTGCAACTACTACAGTGCCCGTGCTATTTTTGAAAATTTCATCTTAATTTATGGTTCGATGAACTCAATAAAATCAGATTTGGGAACTGAGTTTAAAAATCAGGTATTAACTGAATTACTCAAATTATTAAAGATTGAAATCAATTTCTCAACAGAATATCACCATGAAACATTGGGCACTGTGGAACGTAATCACAGAGTTTTCAATGAATATTTGAGAGCATATATAGACGAAAATATATGCGATTGTGACACCTATTTAAAATATTTTACTTTTTTCCACAACACAGCGCCAAATACGGCATTTGACAATAAATTTGTGCCTTACGAACTAGTTTTTGGAAAAAAACCTTATTTACTTCAAGAACTGCAAAAGAAGACAAGGTTCTATCTATATAATATAGACAATTATAGCAAAGAGGTAAAGTTTAGGTTACAGAAGACACATATCCTAGCAAAAGAGCAAATTGAGAAACATAAACTACGAAACAAAGACGTTTACGACAAGTATGCAAAACCATTACTATTAGAAGTCAACGACAGTGTATTGATTCAAAAACAGCCTTACGATAAATTTAAAAGCATTTAAGAAGGTCCGTTTTTTGTAAAAAATATTGACGGTTGTAATGTAACAGTGTATGATAAAACAAACAAGAAAGAAAAAACTATTCATAAAAATAGATTGAGGAAGGTATAAATAAAACCATTAAAAACTTTTATTAAATACTTCATTTATTAAACAAGTAAGTCTTAAACTTGTAAAATCTGTATATAAATAATACAAATATGCAACAAATATGTATATACAACTTTGATAAAAATAATTTTTGTTAGACGAAATCTATAAAAATTAATCAACATGGAAATTAAAATTAAATATATAAAAAAAAACAAAGAAAAAAAACAGAAGAAGAATAAGAAAGAAAAACCCAATGAAAATTTAGTTAACATAATTTTGTAACAATAAACGAAAGAAAAACCCAATGAAAATTCAGTTAACATAATTTTGTAACAATAAAAGTCAAACTTTATCTAAAAAAAAAGAATAGAAGAATAAGAAGAAATACACAAAAAAAAAGCAAGAACTAAACAAGTCCGGTACCCCTTGTTTACTTCTTTCTTTTTGAAAATAATGCTAAAAAAAAAATAGAAAAAAATGGAGAAAAAAATTAACTTATAAACTAATACATACATGTAACTTGTTATAATTCTTTAGCTTATTACTTACTTTCTTATTAATTATTTTCCTTTTCAATAAAAGAGGGAGGTGTAAGGGATTCCCATCCCTGATTTAGTACGTTAAGAATACAACTATGTTTCGTTAAGATAAGTAAACGATAAATAAGAAAGAATCAATAAAAGACTGAGTCTGTGCTGAATACTCAAAGAGAATGGTTGGTCGAAATATATTTAAAAAGGTATAAGGTGAGACATTACAACATGTCAAGGAGATTGGAGTCATTGCGAGCATCGCTACCAAAGGAATTTGTTAGAAACCCCAGAAGTTTTGATGGAATTGCTAACTGGAAGGCAACTGAGTTTCGGCAGTTTCTTTTATATACAGGGATTTTCGTATTCAAAGAACAAATTACTGAGGATGCATATTACGTATTTCTGCTTTTACATTGTGCATGTAGATTGCTGTTATGTCCTAAAAGCTATATCAATAACTTAAATTCATCAAAACAGTTATTGGAATTGTTTGTACAAAACTTTCCCGCAATTTTCGGAGATAGTAGCGTATCGTACAATGTCCATAATTTGCTGCATTTAACAGATACCATTAAAGAAATAGGAATAATGTCTGGAGCATCTGCATATGATTTCGAAAACTATTTGCAAAAACTTAAAAAGTATGTATGAAAGCCAACAAACATACTGCAACAGATTTTTAAAAGAGTTCACTACGAAAGATTTGTCATCGATGCTCAAGATGAAGGGTTTAAAGTTTTTAAAAATAGAGATTTATGTTATTATTTCAATAAATGTCTCTATACCTCAAAGAGGCCAGATAATTTCTGTTGCATCGAACCTTATATTCCAATTGAAATAGAAGGTTTTTTAGATGAGGGTGTAGAAAAGTTTGTGCTTGGTAAAAGGTTAACAAATATACACAGCTTTTGTGAGGAGCCCATAGATTCCATGACAATTGGAATTTGTTGTGCTGAAACATCTTCTTTTGGTAATATAGAGAAGTTTCCAATTTCGAAAATTAAAATCAAATTTACGTGCATTCCCAGTAGTGATAAACTTTTATTGGTACCAATTTTACACAGTTGCGTTTAACTTGTTTCTTTTAGAATATGCATGTACACATTTATATTTACATTTGCAAGTGCTTAATATTTAAGTTATTTTATAACAAAGAAGATGGATCCGACCCGAATATACAAAACTCTTCGTGTAATCAATTCAAGTAAGTATATACATATATAATATATTATATGTTAAGTCCCAATTTTCACGAGGGAATTTTACTTGCGAAGCACAGGAAGTCTGTTGGGGTTTACACTTTACAGTTCTTTCGTCAACAAATTAAAAACTTACGCAAGTAAATTTGTTTCGTGAAAATTGGGACTTGGCACAGTGATCACTCATAAAACTTTATCCTACATTTGTTATGAAAAATGAAGGGTGCTTTTCTTTTTGAAAAAAATTTTTGTTTGTCAAAAATCTGTTGATCTGGCTGCGTTGGACTCAAACATGAAAAATTTAATGCTCTTTGCGACCAAATAAGTTCCAAATATAAGATGGTTGCAGTATGAATTAGACCTATTCAGTCCGTCCAAATAATATTTCTAGAACACTGTGTTTGAGTATTATTTGTTAAATATTTGCTTAATTCACAAAACCTCTTGTATCTCTGTATCGATTGTATTATTGTATTAAATACAATAGTGTAAAATTTGTTGTTGGTAATTTTCATATAAAAATTAAATACACTATTACACTTTTATTTCATATGTTTTTAAAAAGTTGTAATGTGAATGGCATTCATTGACAAGAAGAAAAAAATGAATTTTTTTTTCTTTTTGGCAGCAAAAAAATTATTAAATAAAAATGGAAATTAACGGAGATAATGCGGTAAGAATATACACAAAATTTAAATTTATTTACTTATCCGTGTATGTATTTAACATATTTTAATGTTGTAGATAAAGCGGAAAAGAGTGTGGCTTAATCCGGCAAGAAAGTGGACAGTGCCAGAAGAGAAGCTGCTTATTGGATCGGGAGTTTAAGGTACATACATAAACAAAATTGTTTTTACAAAAAATTTTTTTCAATTTGCTTTATATGTGCATGTAGATTGTACATATGTACATATTTCAGAAACCAACAATCGTATTACCGGAGATTTTGCTTGGAAAAAATGGTCGACATAGATTGGACATAAGTACGATCTAAAGTTAGGAACCTACGAGTTAGTTATAACAAACCAAAATCATGGGAGGGATCCACAGTCGTTGGCAATATGGATAAGAGTTCTATAAAAAGTAAGTTTTTCGGAAGATTCATAATTTTTCAAACCATAAATGATAGTTTTCGTTTTAGAAACTTTAGAAAGAATGTGCAGCTACTTCGATACACTCGAAGACATCTTTGGTTCCCCTATTATTGAATGTACCCTGATCGAAGAAATTTTGGTTGAATCTATTATCGTCAAAGTTTCACAAAATCTTGTGATGCCATACTGGCGATTTTGGTAGTCCTAAATGAACACTTCTGCGATTCGACAATAGGTGAATTAAGTTCATCCTAAAATTTTCTTGTATTTCATCCTCTTCGCAACCTGTAAATAGACAAATATTAAAACACACAAAAAACGAAGAAACTCTTGGGAAACTTACTTGAGTCAACCATTAATATCTCAAAATTTCACTTTTCGCACAAAAAGTTTATTAATTTACTTTTTTCAGTTCTGTTTTTCATTTTGTATCCATAATCCCTACTTTTGAATACTTCTTTTCTTCTTCTAATTAGGTTTTTGACGTTTAAAATACAAAATACGTTAATACAATATACACTGGGTGTTCACAAACATATAAACATAAAGTGTATTTGATACAAGATACAACGATACAAGTTGTTGTGAATTAAGCAATTATTTTTAATATTAATATTTGTAATATCACAGCTGTTAACCAAAGCGAACAAAGTCTCGCTTGAAATTCTTAACGCTGCTGTGCAATTTTTATTCCTGAACATAAGAAATAACGCCGGCAAAAGAACGTAAAAAATGTTCCATGTTCAAACATACATATATTTAGTGTGGGGTAAACGTATGTATATGTTCGGGCACAAAATTTCAAAAGTATAAAGGCTAAATGTGAATTACTTGCACTTTATTTTAATTCAGTAACATTTTTTACATAAGTAACATTTATAGATTTATTTCAACCTTTTTTTTGCCTTCAGAACTCTTTTCAAAGAATTTTTTTTCCAAATTTAACAGCATGTGGTCAAACATAATTGCTCAGGTTTGTTTTTGAGCAATGATTTCCGAACAAGTGTCTGAGCAGTCTAATTTAAGTCTAAGAATTTAACAATTGCAAACACAAAAATTTCCAAACCTGGTTCCAATGTGGATTAAATGTAAAACAATACAAGCAAAAAACGTCATATTTAAAAATTTCTAAAAACAGGCTGTAATCATTAGATTTAAATTTTTTCATTTTGTATGCGTAATTGTTGTTGACTTATAACAGCCATACAAATGCCTGTACAGATATAAATATATACACATGCACATCACATAAAAAAATATTAGAAAAAAATATTTGTTCTGTAGTTAAATTTTGCTTTTATATGAGATTATCGCCTAGTAATTTTCACGAGCTTTAATTTGATACACATATTGTTGTACTACATCAACAACTTCTTCAAAAAATTTTGAGATCTGCCAAAAACATTCAATTTCAATTTTATTCAAAAAGCCATACATATGTATAAGGACAATAAGTTATCAAAACTCACTGCAAATTGCATGAATATATTTTATTAACTGGCGGCTCAAGCAATTACTTAACTAACGGCGCCAGCGTCTTTTCGATCGACTTATTTCTCAAATGTAAATACAGACTGACAGTTAATAACAAATTGGAATTAATTTTTAGAAAATTTTGATTGTTTCATGAATGTTGGAAAAAAATGTAGTAATTCTGCACTAAAAAGCTTGACCGCGCAGTATATCGATTCGGAAAACGATCAACAAGATCTCCGGCACAGAATACTCTGTGATCTCTGGACTCGCGAATCGCACAGGCATCACAAGTATAAATGATCCATTAGAAAGCAGGGGCATTAATTACATACATATGTACATGTAATATTTTTTAGTCTGATATGCCTCCACGAAGACGTCTTGAAAAACGTTAAAAGGAGGAAGTAAAACAAGAGGAAGTTTAAAAAAATTAGAATGAAGTGGAGAATGGATTGGATGAAGCAAATCAACATGTATCATATCGCGATGAAATGCATGGACGAAGTAGTTTAAAAGTCAATAAACGTGTATTGATTCCGTCATAATATTGGACGATGTTTCCTCTGATCCTTCGAAAAAAGTTTGTGATCATAACAAAAATGACAAATTTGCTAAATACTCATTACTTATAATTTCATACTGCCACCTAGGGATGGGCAAATGAAAAAAATGTATGGATATATATCGTATCGATATTTTTTAACAGTATCGATACATATTATTGGAAAACATCGATATTTCGATATATCGATATTTTTTGCCAAAATATTCCAAATCTAAAATAAATACACATACTAACATATCGTGTAGAGTTCGACCGATTAATCGGCTTCGGCTTCGGCCTTCGGCCAAAAATTGGTAATCGGCCAACATTCGGCCTATGGCAAAAATTGGCCGATTAGCCGAAGCCGAATATTTTTCATTCCAAGCTTGAAAAGTAACATTATTTTTGGTCGTTGCTCGCCGACAGTTTCTATTGTGTATAACGTTTTGAAAGGGTTGCTTTGAAATACAACCCTGTTGTTTTCTATTTTCTTTTACTTGGACGTTCTTGTGAGTGATCATATGAAAAAGCAATCTAGAAATTGCAAAATAGTTTTATTTTTCTTGTTATGTATCCAATAGATATTACAGCTATTTCAGTGATCTCAAAAAAGCAAACTTTTTTCTTAATTCATATAAAACAAGTATCATTTCTAAAATTTAAAACATTCGGCTTCGGTTTTGGCCGAAGTTTAGGATTTTAGCCGAAGTTCGGCTTCGGCTTCGGCCAAAAAAACGCTTTCGGTCGATCTCTAATATCGTGCCATAAACGCCAAAAAAAAAATTATAAATTTTGAACAACTATTGAGACCTTATGAGTTTTTAAGGATTAAAAAAAAAGATTAACCCCCTTATGCAAAAACGATTGTTAAATTTAAAGTTGGTTTAACAAACGAATTTGGTATGGCAAAACCGGTTTTAAAGCATGCTTTAACTTTAACAATCGTTTTTGCATAAGGGCATTAGCCTTTAGAAATCCTCAATAATTTTTATAAATAAGGATGTATATCATTGATTAATGAATGCCCGTGTATATCACTTCAAAGTTCATCATTGCGGAATACGAGAAATATCTACTTTGCATCCAAAAAATAATAATTAAAGAAATCGCGAACAACTTAAAACTTAATGAACTCCATGAGTGGAGAAAACCCAAATTGATATTGGTATCAAAAAGGAAGTAAATTTATCCATACATCTGTATGTTTAATATGTATTTTAAGATAATTTCTGAAAAACTACATTAATTTCCAATGCATAATTAGTCACTTTAAGAAATTTAATACAAAGGAACTACGTGTGTTAAGTTATACGTCATCTACTGTAGCTTCTTAAGGCTTCATTAGTTTTTATTTTATGTTGCTGTTCTGTGATGTGACGTTCTATTTCTAAATTTTAATAGTTACTTTTTCTGTAATAAATGAGCAGTTTGCGACCAGAACGGTCATAGTTTTCCACTAAATTTATGAGTTTGGTATCGTCCATTGTTAATGTTGCAATATAGTGTTTATGTTTTTGTGGTAAAAATTTATGTTTTTTAAATTCTAAAAGCACAATCACAATTATTTTAAAATTTTTTATTTAATTTATGCTGTCACTTACAATTACTTAATATTTTTTTGATTTTTACGGCTGAGCAGAAACAGAACATAACGAAACAGAAAAGCTAAGGACTTGTATAAGATTTCTATGAAGAAAAAAGAGTTAGCTGTTTCGTAACAGAACAGAAAGTAAAAACTAACTCTGCCTTTACAATTACTTAACATTTTTTTTTGATATTCAGAGGTTGAACAGAATGAAAGAGAAAAACTAACGGCTTTTAAAGATCTACATATCGTCGGTTGGTTTCTGGTTTGCTGCAGACATAATGTATTTTGTCTATACTGTGCCGCAAACAATAAACCAACCGACGATATATATAAAGCAAAAAGAGTCAGCTGATTCGTAACAGAACAGAAAGTAAAAACTGCTTTTAGACTTATACCCACACAATCCAAATTTGTCATTAGTTAACAAATAAAAGTCACGTGGCTTAGTGGGGTCACCTTATAGATGCGCCTGTGCTGTTATGAAATTTCTCTTCTTTTCTTCGCATCACTAGTAGTGAAGCCAATATCGTAGTTAAAAAACGGCTATAGCTCTAAAAAGTATCGAAACCCGATACTCGTAAACAAGAATCGATGTATCGATATATCGGTTTTTGAAATATCATCGATATATATCGATATTTATTTTTTCAAATATCGATATTTCGATATATCAATATTTTTTGCCCATCCCTACTGCCACCACAGCCCAAAGCCAAACGCTTACCACAGTTATCAGAGAAAATTCAACAAATCCAAAGCCTATTTATCAGGTCAACGCAACTCTACAAAAACACAGCAATACAAAAAACAAGTTTATGTTTAAGTTGTCAGAAACACACACAAACATGAACTAAAGTATATGGTGCAAATAACTTTTGACAGCTCAAACAAGAAAACAAACCATAAAAACAAAAATCATCGTGAGAGTTGCGTTGACCTGATAAATAGGCCTTGAACAAATCTATGAAAAAATGGAAGTGACATGATTAGATTTAGAGCTTTTATATTTCAAAAGTAGTAAGCCACCTTACGTTTCTACAAATTTGAACTGTAACCACCAGTCACAATTTTACCCGTGGGGTGAAAAAAAAACATAAATTAAGGTTCCCGCATATAAATAATACCCTGTTAACTTCTACAAGAATCTTGTTCATATTTTCTCATACACATATTATAAATACATATACATACTTGTTCTCTCATTATAGACACGGAAAAAAATTCATGTGGAGAATGTGAACGACTTTCCCGAAAAATTGAAAATTTGCAAGGTACGTATAATAAGCAATATCTAGACACATAAATACTTGTGTATAAACCCTGAAGGAAATGTCGTTGATGAAAATGTACTGAGTCGCTTTTGACTTTGTCACCAGTACTACTCTCTAATTATTCCCCATACAATACTTTGTGCTATAGACATTTAGCATGTGCTTGTCATTGAAAATCTACTAGTAACACTTACAACAGTTGACTAGGTAGTGACTACATAGTTCTTATGGGAACATGGAGACAGACCAACCAGACATTTAGTGGTACATTTCTATACCTTACGTACATACAATTATACGAATATTGACAAGTCGTTGCAAAACCCACCACAAATGCACCACATCTGTTTTCTCTCGTTCTTTTGTACTGACGAATAGAGGAGAAATTGTAGACAATGTACATACTACTAGAATTTTAGTGTTGACATAGGGACATTGGCCCCAGTCTGACTGCAGGGAAGTTTTTACATTTCACTAATATATATACATATTTTTATTTATTTTGTATTCCAGAATCCATTAATAATTTGTCAACAATTATTCAAAAACAAAATGAATCTGTTATGTCTGCATTTGCCAAGAATTTATCCACACTTATTCAACAACAAAATGAGTCAATTATGTATTACCGTGACATATGTATATGTGCGTAATGCATTATTTTTTTATATAAATTTTTATTATCTTAAATTATTAACAATATATATATACATATATGTATGTATGTACATACATATCTGTGGAATTTTGACAAAACAACCAATGTCGAAAAACTGAATTTTACAGGAGGACCAAAAAACACTTTTATAGGGTTACAGAATCGTCCCAGAACATATCTAAGCAAATGTAACCTATTTTTATGGTGGAGAATTTAAATACCTTTATTTTCCAATTTGCATCTTTCTTCCAGATATAACTGTTGCCGAGAAAATGTCCAAAAACCGAGATGTGTTGTTTTGTCAAAATAATTTTTGATCGAAAAATCAACCCTTCTCTAGATAAAGTCTTTTTTCATACTGAAAAGTAACAAATATTTCGCAACCTTTGTCGGGACTAGTGCTTTTATTAAAATGAAATAAGAAAAATTCAGTGACATATGTTATTTTCTTAAATATAATTCAGTTTATTTAAAACGAATATTATAAAAAGTTATGCTTTCTATTAGACCAGAAATAAAGAATAATTTGCTCTACAGCTCATCATATTCGTCAATATCCCAATTATCTTCCAATTGTACTTCACCTTCAACGTGCAAGTTATTGTAAAGATTATGAAACTGCATTTATAAATGGCAGAACGGACTGTAAATCACGTTTTTTATTAGAAGATATTGGCAAAGGAGCAGAATAACATTTATTAAATTCGAAATTTTTTATTTTCCGTCGCCGCTGTGTTATGTCTAGTTCCTTGAAGTCCTCGGCCGGCTGTAAAGACAGCTTGTACTGTAAAATTCCAGACTTAGATTTCTCATATCGCATCCAACGTATTAGCTTCCATTCAAATGTGTCACCTTCACAAAACAACAAATAAAAATCATACTAAGAATATAGAAACATAAGTAGTGTTACACGCACCTAATGTATTAGTATTTCTCCACGTGTATTTGTTCTTTAATAGGCTACCGAAGTCAAAGTATTGATCTTGAACCATCTCGATTGCATTGTATTTGTGATTTGTAGTTGCTATTAAAGTAGCCCAGTCATGTGGGTGATGTATGGAATTCACACATTTTTTCTTCTTTTTTTCTATTTGGGAATGAACCGTGTCACATTCCATATGCGTGTGTCCAACAACCAGAAACTTGTGATCAATTAATTCTATAGTTTGATGATCTTCTAAAACCTTTTCAAACATGGCGCAAATATAACAATTACGGTTTTGCCCTGGACAGGAGTCGCTGTACAAAATAACATGCTTCACATGTATCGGTAAGTCCATAATACATTTGAAGATACAGGAACTAATCTCGTTTCCTCCACGCTTTGCAATGGTCTCATTCCATATATAACAATTCGCTCTGTTTGTTGCTCCGTCATGCATCGTAAAATTAAATGTCCACAGTGGTCGTTTGTAGAACATTGCCGCATTTAAGTGTGGTGTTGGCAAACATTGCTGCAGATTTGTCCTTCGAAGACAGATCTTTATCATGTTTTTTAGATTCATATGCCATGTCTGCCTCTTCGTGATGATTATTGAAATTAATACGGCAAACCCTAACAATGTGTGCGTTGTTAACTTGACATCAACACTGTATGTATTAATAAATCTTAATTCTCTCACTTCATTCTCATTTCAACTCTTACTGAATAAACACATACTAATAATTATACGCTTCTGAAAGAAGAAAACTGTCTTTGTAATTAATAAGATTCAATAGGTTATGGGCCCAGAAGCCAAAGTTTTTTATAAAGAATAATTGTGGTGGACAAGAGTGTAATGAGTGCTTCGATGATGCAGATCGAAAAGTTGGACGACGGCAACTATGATAGTTGGTCTATCCAAATGAGGAGTGTCCTTATCCATAGTGGTTTCTGGAAGATAACCAGTGGAGAGAAAAAGATCGGCACTACAGGCATAGAAAAAGAGAAGTGGGAGTCCGATGACGAGAAGGCACTTGCGTCAATCTATCTAGCAGTTAAGTCAACACAGTTGGGATATATAAAAAGCTGTAAAACATCACATGAAGCCTGGAGCAAGTTGGAGCAAGTATATCAGCCAAAAGGGCCTTTACAAAAGGTATCGCTGTACAAAAGGTTAGCTAAATTGTCTATGTCTGAAGGAGGAAATGTGGTACAGCATTTAAAAGATTTCGCGGAAGTGTCTGAAAAATTGGCTGAAAGTGGGATACAAATCCAGGAGGAGCTCTTGGTGATCATGTTGCTATCAAGTTTACCAGCAGAATTTGATAATTTCGTAATAGCCATGGAAACCAGGGATGAATTGCCATTATTTTCTGTGGTGAAACAAAAATTATTAGAAGAAGGAAACAGACGAAAAGATAGAGTTGATAACGAACAAAAACCATCGAACTCGCAACAACAGGCTTTTGCAGCCCATCAAACAAAGAAGAACAAAAAATACGATAATAAATTCAAGGGCAAATGTTTTGTGTGTGGTTTAGTTGGGCACTATGCTAGTAAATGTGAAAAGAAAAATAAAAGAAGCAACAACACACAGGCAATGACGATGCTTGCGGCAGCAGACACAAGCAAATTAAATCCGAGTAGTTGGTACGTAGACAGCGGAGCTACATCACACATGTGTAACAACAGAAACCAATTTATTAAGTTCCATGATCATGATGAGCTAATTGCGTTGGCTGGCAACAAATACATAAATGCCAGTGGTAAAGGTGATGTATTAATTCATAGCAACAACTTTGAAATTTTACTGCAAAATGTTTTGTTTTCCTCCGAATTACAGGCAAATTTCATCTCTGTAAACAAGGCCGTTGATTGTGGTTTGTCAGTCATGTTTGACACACATAAGGCTTCAATCAAAAGGGATGATGGCACTGTTGTATAGACTTGTGTCCAACAGTTCTTTTTGAACTAGTTTGAGAGCGTTTGAATCAAAAGTTGTATTAAACCCATTTAATTTACATTAATGTTTTTGGCCGAACTTGTGTCCAACTGAACGAACTAGTTCAAAAAGAACTGTTGGATAGACTTGTATCGAACTCTTTCAGTAGCTCGTTTTTGACACAAACCAATGATCAAACCCATTTAAATTACATGGGTTTGATCATTGGTTTGTGTCAAAAACGAGCTACTGAAAGAGTTCGATACAAGTCTACTGTTGGACACAAGTCTACTGTTGTACTAAAGGCAGAACGCAGAGACAACATGTTCGTAACAGTGGTTGATCATGCAACTGAAAGAATTTGTGCTGTTACCAATACAAATACAGTGTGGCACAACAGATACGGGCATCTTAACTTTAGAAGTCTTCAAGATTTGAATGACAAACGTATGGTGAAAGGTTTGAATGTAAACAACATTAAAGATGTTAAATGCAAGACATGTATGTTGAGCAAAATACATGTATTGGCATTTCCAAAGGAGAGTGACACAAGAACAAAACAATTGTTGGAAGTTGTACATTCAGACGTATGTGGCCCATTCAAAGTAAAATCTGTTGGTGGTGTCAAGTATTTTGTAACATTTATTGTAGACTTGCATCGAACTCTTTCAGTAACTCGTTTTTGACACAAACCAATGATCAAACCCATTTAAATTACATGGGTTTGATCATTGGTTTGTGTCAAAAACGAGCTACTGAAAGAGTTCGATACAAGTCTAATTTATTGACGACAGGTCCCGACGAACTTTTGTTTATTTTATTAAACATAAGAGTGAGGTTTTTGAGAAATTTAGAATGTACAAAAACCTAGTAGAAAACCAGACTGGCTGGAAAATAAAAACACTGCGGTCAGACAACGGTGGCGAATACATGGGAGCACAGTTCGAAGCATTCCTCTCGGCAGAGGGCATAAGCAGACAGTTGACAGTGCCATATACTCCGCAGCAGAATGGTGTGGCGGAGAGAGCCAACCGTACTTTAATTGAAATGGCTCGGTCTATGATGGTGCACGCTGGTGTGAAGGAATATAGACTTGGGTCGAACTCGTTCACTAGTTCATTTTTGCCACAAACCAATGATCAAACCCATTTAAATTACATGGGTTTGATCATTGGTTTGTGTCAAAAACGAGTTACTGAAAGAGTTCGATACAAGCCTAATGTACAACATTTTAAAACATTTGGTGCGTATGCTGTTAGCCTAAACAAATCACAAAATAAATCGAAGTTCGAGTCTAAAGGTTTGCCTCATATTATGGTTGGATATTCGTCGACGTCGAATTCTTATCGTCTTTTCGATCCAACAACATATAAAATCGTTGAACACCGAGATGTTATTGATTTGTTGAACAACCGCTTGAGGCTAAAGATTATTTAACATTGCATTTTGAAAAATCCAATAGTGCAGATGTTGTTGACAGTGAGTGCCAACCTTCTGTACAAAACGAATGTAATGTAGGTGACAACGAATGTCAATCTAATGATGAAAGTTTTGACACGGCTGATGATGATCAAAGTGAGGAACATCAACCAAAAATTGGCCGCGGAAGACCAAAAATTATTCGTGATGGTAAACGTGGAAGACCGAAAAAACAACACAATACTGTTCAGCCACAGGACAATGAATTGTACATTGCTGTAGATGAAAACATACCACAAACAGTTGAACAAGCTTTTTCGGATAAACATAAAAATTTGTGGCAGCAAGCTATGCAAAATGAAATGCATGCTCTGAGGAGAAATAGAACATGGTTCTTGACAGATTTACCCAAAGACCATAAAGCATTACCATGTAAATGGGTTTTTTCTATAAAAAGAAATGCAAATGGTGAAATCGAGCGGTATAAAGCACGGCTAGTAGCCAAAGGTTGCAATCAACGATTTGGCATCGATTTCAAGGAAACATTTTCTCCAGTCGCACGGTATTCGACAATTCGTTTGCTGTTGGCACTAGCTGTTAAAAATAAAATGCACTTGCATCAAATGGATGTCAGCACTGCATATTTAAACGGTGATCTGCATGACGAAGTTTATATGCAACAGCCCGAGAATTTTGTGGATACTAAATCACCAGAAAAAGTTCTACGTTTAAGTGAGGCTATTTATGGTGTCAAACAAAGCGGCAAGGAGTGGAACAGCAAATTAGATAGTGTTCTACGTGAGATGAGTTTTAAACCTTGCGAAAATGAACCATGTTTATACAAGTCGTATAAAAATTGTAACTTGGTGCTGATTGCTGTGTATGTGGATGACTTGATTGTTGCTTGCAGCAACATAGATATTGTGAACGAGGTCAAGAAGCAAATTGCTGAAAGTTTTAATGTTGAAGACAAAGGCATTATTAATCATTTTCTGGGAATGGAGGTGGAGCGTGCAGGTGCAACAGGCGAAATAAAATTGAGTCAGACGCAATACATCCAAGATATATTGAAGCAATATGGTATGGATCAATGCAAATCTGTGGCTATTCCATTGGAACCCGGTTATCAAGTAAATTGTACCGATAACTGCGAAAAAGTTAATCAGCATGATTATCAATCACTCTTTGGCTCACTTATGTACTTGGCAATATCTACAAGGCCAGACATTCTGCATTCCGTGTGTAAGATGGCTCAACGTAATTCCGATCCGCACGTTGAACACATGATGAAACTTAAGCATATTTTAAGGTATCTTTCTGGAACAAGAAATTTAAAGCTTTTATATAAATCTGATGGAAGTGGCCTTGAAGCATTTGTAGATGCTGACTGGGGCGGAAACGCATTGGACAGAAAATCCTATACGGGTTTTACGTTCTTTTTTAATGGTTGTATTGTAAGTTGGGAATCTAGGAAGCAGTCATCGGTAGCACTTAGCAGCACAAAGGCTGAATATATGGCCGCTTCCGATGCTGCAAAAGAAGCTACGTATTTAAAGCGGTTACTAACTGAAGTTGATGCTTGTAATGGTGAATCCATTATACTGAATATTGATAACCAAGGCGCTCAGAAATTAGCAGAGAATCCCGTATATCATAAACGCAGCAAACACATTGATATAAAATTCCACCATATCAGGGACCTTGTACAGGCAAAAGAAGTAGAACTGCTGTATTGTCCAACATCGGAAATGGTCGCCGATATTTTGACTAAGAACCTGTCAAAGATCAAACACAATAAATTTATCGATTTGCTAAAATTAAATTAAAGAAATAAAGAAATTTTTGTAAAACAACATCCACATTGAGGAGGAGTATTGAAATTAATACGGCAAACCCTAACAATGTGTGCGTTGTTAACTTGACATCAACACTGTATGTATTAATAAATCTTAATTCTCTCACTTCATTCTCATTTCAACTCTTACTGAATAAACACATACTAATAATTATACGCTTCTGAAAGAAGAAAACTGTCTTTGTAATTAATAAGATTCAATAATGATTTTGTTGTTTTAATTTAAGCATTGCTATTTGCATTTTTAATATCTATTCTTAAAGTCTCACACTTGCTGCATACATCAATATGCGGCTTTTTAAACTTAATGTCCAGCTTCTGAAATATTTCTCGATACGTTGACAACGAAACAGGTTGAGAAAATTTGTTTTTGTATAATCTGTATAATTCTGCCATGCTTAAATTACACTGAAGATATAGTTGTTTTGTATGACGACGGCTGTAATGGCTCACATATTTTGGAAAACTATTAATGTGATCTAAAACTTCCTGGTACTTTTCCGTCGACAGTTTGTGTTCTGGAAAATGTTTTCCTCTTTTATCGCACTGAACAATTTCAACGGAGCTTTCTTTAACTTTACACTTAGTAACAGTTTTAATACTTTGAACAGTTTCGGCATATATTGTCATAAAACATTGCTTACATACTCTTCTCCTTTGACCGTTAATTTCACAATTATACAAATAGTTATATTGGCGATTTCCAACGTTATTAATTGTATGCGTTTTCTTAAATTCAACATCAATTAAGCCTGACAGATATTGCCGTCGTTTGTTGTAATCACCCAAGTTCCAGTACAGTTTAAAAATCATCTTTTGCTCCTCAAAATTTAGGTGAGTATTACACAACCTTCTGCATTTTGAAAGTGCTTTAATTTTTTTAGCAGGGACGATTTTATTTTTATTGGTCACATATTCTTTTCCAAAGTTTTTGTTACGCCTGTTCTTATTTTTAACTGCTGATGTGGTTGGAAGTTCGAATAGTTGGGTTTCATCAATTTCGGTGAAATCCCAATTACTTACATTGGACTCAATATCTGGAGACATTTCCTGCGTAGTGGTGTTAAGATCGGAATCCGTCTCCGGGACAAAATCGGAGTCATCAACATCAGATTCATGGAAAGGATCTTCATCAATATCAATCTCTTCATCAATATCTTGGGCACTTGTGTGGTACATTTTATTTAATTTAATTTAAACACAACTTGAATGAAAAACAGAAAGAGAGTACTATTCATTTTGTCGTAACTGACATATCTGTCATTGATAGTGTGACTTTTCACAAATGGCTTACTTGGATTCGTTAAGTATCGGTAGTTGAACAAAGGTGCAATTCCTTCGATAAACACGGCACCCTCTAGAAAAGTCGAAAATTCTAAAATCATTGCAAATTCCATACAAATTGACAAACTCTTTGGAGCCGTGACGTAGGTACCTTCAAAACAGCTGATAATTGTCGTAATCTTGTATATCTATAATATTTGGAACCTTTGTTTTTTTTCTTCCTCTGTGCATTGTTTATGTTTTTCTTTATTTGGAAACAACATGTTTTCATTAAAAACGTCTTAATTTGTTACACATGCACACGACAAAAGCACTTGATTTGATATAGGTTCCTCTTATTTCGTTAATTCCCACTACACTAAAGCACTCATATTAACATAGGTTGTTTAGTCACAATGAATGCTAATGATCAAATGGCTATTAAAAGAACTTAACTTTAGAAGGGAACGTGTTATTTTCGTTTATGCATTTGATAAAAGAACATGAGTGCAAATAGGTTCTTTTGTCAAAATTACGTTATGATATTTTTCTTTGTGCCCTGCAGCATATTTCGATATGGGTTCTTTTGTCAAAAGCAGATTGTAAAAATTGCGAGATAGGTTGATTTGGGGGCTTCTATATCTTCCGATCTACACTATCTAGAAACACGCTGAAAAAACAGAAAGATGCGCTTTTGAAACTTATACATATGGTTCAAAAAGTGGAAAATTGTCCGATCTCGAGTTAGGTTCTTTTGTCAAAACTCCACAGATATGTAAGTTAAGATACGAGTTGGAAAACAACAATAAAAAAAATATAAATAATTTATTTCATAAGTTTTGCATTTAATTAAATTTTTGATGACTTTGCGCTTCCCATCAATTCATAAATTCTTTTATTCAAGCGAGGATCAGATTTCGTCTGTGAATTTGGCATGGGAATGAAAATTAAATTAAATAAAATTGCTGACAAAGCATTTTCTCACAGGTAAATTAGAATAAGAATATGGTCATTGCAAGTCAGTAAGTTAGTTGTAATGTATAACTCATCAAAGCCTGATCATAGACCAGCCTAACAAGCGGCTCCCTGAGATGGCTCATAATCATAATTAAAATTAAGGACTAGGATAATTTTAATTTAAGAAAAATAAATAAATAAAATAAAAGAAAAAAATAATAAAATATTTTTTTTATGATTCTGTAAGGATAAAAAATTAATTGGCGCCCAACGACGTGGGGCAACCGTAATCGAAAAGTAAAATCCTAAAAATAACAAGTAAGGATCGGTCCGGTTGCACAAAAATAAATAAGTATCTTCAAAAGGAAGAGAAAAAATTTGTAAATAAGTATCTTCAAAAGGAAGAGAAGAAAAATTTATATAAGTATCTTCAAAAAGAAGAGAAAAAAAACTAAAATATCTTCAAAACGAGAAATATATAATAGTGACATTAAAATTTTTAATTAAAGTGCAGTATAAAATTACCAATTAACTCAAAAGCTGTGGAATAAAAATTAACAGTTAAAGAAACAAATAGACTGTGAAAATTTTACATTAACTAAAAAATAAAAACATTAACTAAATAGTGACATTCAAATTTTCTACTTTTAAAAGTACAATTTTTTTCAATAGTACGAAACAAATTAAACTTAAAAGTGATTGTGGAGGAAATATTCATCGCAATTTTTTAAGGAAATGGGGACCAGAACCAGAAGAGGCATTCGAAACTATAAAAATGCGACTAAGTGAAGCTCCAATTTTCAGCTTTCCAAACTATGAACTACCATTCTTTTTACAGACCGACGCCAATACAAAGGGCCTAGGAGCCGTACTTTTCCAAGGACAAGGAGACCAGGAAAGAGTAGTCACCTATCCCAGCCGAACTTTAAGCGATTTAGAACGAAATACTCTGCTACTGAACAAGAATATCTTGCTGTACTATGGGAACTACGGAAAATGAGACCTACCTCGAATGTTATCATTCCGTTATCACGAATCATCAGTCCATAAAATGGTTAAATACAATACGAAATCTATCAGGGCGACTGGATCGCTGGGCATTGGAAATTCAGCAGTGCAGTTTTGAAATAGAGAGCTGAACGTAGTCGCTCAAGTCTTGTTATGAAGCCCTTTACCAGTCCGCTATAGGGACGCCCAAAGAGAATTGGTCGTCCAGACTATCAGGAGCTGAGTGGACGACTATTTCGTCATATAACGCCAAGAAGGGCATTGGTCACAGCCTCGCCATGTAAGTTATGTTTCGCACCAGACAAGGTCAGTCGCATATTAACCGAAGTACATGATGCTGTCACTGCTGGACATTTAGGGATATTGGCCAGGAATGTCTCGTCATATACGACAATACGTGCGTTCGTGTCCGACATGTGGCGCCACAAAACCATAAAGCCGGCTTAATGACCACAATGAAAAACGCTCAACCCCGGGAGGTAATCTGTATGGACTTCATCGGACCTCTTCCCCGTTCCTCTAACGGAAGAATATGGGTTTTGGTCATAGTAGGCACGTTCAGCCGTTGGGTGGAGCTGATTCCCTTGCGGAACGCTACCACTAATACTGTTGTGACAGCACTAAAAGAGCGAGTAATCTATCGGTTCGGCTGCCCAAAGATCGCAATATCAGATAATGGACCCGAGATTTGTAGCAAAATATTCCATACCTTTCCAATCAACTGTGGTATTGAGCATCGTACGACGGCGCCCTACACACCCCAGGAGAATGCAATGAAGCGAGCTAACAGGGTGATAAAAACCCTCATATCACACAATATCGAGGGAAACCATCGAAATTGGGACAAAATGCTAAGTGAAATTGCGTTCGCTATCAGCACAGCTATGCATGAATCCACGAAGCAGACACCAGCTGAAGTAATATTTGGCCGGTCAACTTATAAATCAAGGAGAACAACCGACTCATACATGAAGAAACCCACCAGCACCGACTGAATGGTCCCGCATCCAAAAAATCGTCACCGAAGCTTCCCAGAAACAGAAAGACTACTACGACCTACGTCGACGGAATTGGCAACCGAAAATAGGATAACATGTCTGGAAGCGAGAGCACACACTGTCATCAGCCGCCGATCGATTTGCCATTAAATTAACTACTAAATTTTCCGGATCACACACGATCATTCTGAAAGTATCGCCGAACATTTGGCTATTAAGAACCGACAATAGAAAATCACCGAAGGTACACGTACAGGATCTAAAGCCATATCACGGCCGATCAGTAACCGAACAACCAAACCAGCGTCACTATGGAAAGTATAAAAGACTTCCGCAATTGTCAGAAGGACACAGTTTAAAAACCGAGTGCAAACGAACCAGACCACTAGCACGTGGACGGATTAAAACATACCTACGTATATGCCAAGATATGCTCAGTTATTTCTGCCGCCATTTAAAGCTCTTCTCAAACTCCAATCCGTCGAGCAGCCACCAGTGGGTGCGTCGGGAATCGAAGCGATGGACACAATAGCTAAGCGCATCTGAGAAAAAAGAAGTATCAGGCCAGTACATTCCATACGGGAGGCAACACCCCTAAAACAACAATATTGTCAAAAAAGACATAACCAGTACCAAGAACCCTGTGGAACGTGACGAACCACCGAGCCATCTAGAGAAGGACCTACTCAAAGACATCCTCATCCTAAAAGCCCCAGACCTTCGTGAAGATGAGGACATTTTTGAGGGAATTACAATAAAAGATGATTGGACACACAAGGATCGAAAATGGACCATTTATCCCAAAAGGAAACCGAAGGTTCATGTACGGGCCAGCAAAGGAGTAGCTAGACTCAGATGTCAAGGACAAGACAAAGTAATCACCTTACCTTGAATACCCCAGTTTTGTTCTTTCTCTTTGAGCATGTTCATAGAGTGTACATATATTTGTTTACATTATATGATTTTTTTAACATGTACATATGTATGTATATGGAGTGCACATATATTTTTCATTTGGTTTTTATTTCATTTTAGAATATGTGTATAGAGGGTACTTATATTTTTAGTTTTCTTATTATACTCTTTACCAAAAATGGTAAAGGATATATATAGGTTTGTCATTCCGTATGTAATTTCCATAATATTCATATGCGTTACATACAAACCACCTCACCAATGATATCAGCTGGAAAAGTGTGGGAAAACGTACATATAAGTTCAAAGTTAAATTTTATTTTTGTTCCCACATTTTGCTAGACAGCAACGTCAGCATAAAAGACTGTCGTTGTTCACCTTAAGTTAGAATTGAGAAATTATTGTAGTTTTAGTCTTAAGATTCAATTTAAATAAAAAGCACTTAAAAGTAAACAAACGGGTGTTTTAATCGACACGTTATTTATGCGACCCATTAAGTATATATATTCCTGGTCCTAATGAATAGGGAAGACGAATAAGCGATGTCCGTCTGGACATCCGTCTGATGTACGTGAAATAGATTTTTCTAAGCTCCCAGCATAGCTAGAGACTTCGGTTAAAAAGTCGTTTCCAGGGTTGGAAAACTTTAACTTTTTTTGTTAAATAAAAATAACCTACTAAAACTAACTTTTCCTTTTTAGCTATAAATTAAACATATCTTACATTCTTAAAAAAGCTATTGGTGTAAGAAATCAGAAAAATCTAAAAGGAAAATTCCAGGGTTGGGAAACTTACACTTTTTGTAATATATTACAAAATTAACTAGGTCTAATTAATTTTTTTTCTTCTTCCTTATAAATTAATTATAGTTATTTTATGTTTTGAAAAAAAATATGGTACAGAGAATTAGAAAATCCACAGCTACAGAGCTGGAAAATTTTAACAGTTTTAGATTTTAAAGTAACTAAATAAAACTTTTTTTTGTACATATTTAAAAAACAAGATTGGGATAAAGAACCAGATAGATCTAAAAGGATGATTCAAGGGTTGGGAAACGTACACTTTTTGTGATATATAAAACCAATTAAATAAAGCTAAATATTTCTGTGGTTATCAAGTATATTCTATATTTTAGAAAGAAAGAAATTAATATTAAAGTCAGGAAAATCAAATTTGTAGTTCCAGGGTTGGAAATTGATGAAAATTTTTTTGGTAAAAAAAATAACCAAAAATATATTTCATGTTTTAAGAAGATCTGTACTCAAAATTGTTTTATATATGCTAAATTTTTATATGGATGTCTAATTTGAGTATAAACGAAGATTTGTGCTTTTAGCACAGTTATGTTTCAAAGCGATGGTCTTTTGTTGACAGCTTGTAACGAGTTCTTATTAATGTTTCGTAAATGGAGATAAAAATTTAATTTATAGCTACAGAACAGTCACAGTTATAAAATATATGTTCCATTTCAGTTCCCTTAAGCCATTCCTTTCTGTTGAACAAAATAAAAAAAATCTTTAGGAATAAATCATTTACATAATACCGCGATATATAGGTTTTGCAATGGGATGTTTTAATTGGGACACTAATGAGTATTGGTATGGAGGAACAGTGATAAGACTATTTTAGGGTTGTTAAATAGTATCACGGGTTTTGAAATTGTGCACGTCTGAAATCGTCACAACCTAAGTAATTAAGTAATTGGTTAAAACTTCTCCTTGCAAAGTATTCTTGATAATTCTTTTCGTTTTCAGCAACGTCTGCCATCAGTCTAAAAAAGAAACCGTTATAACCTAAGGAATTGGTTGAAAATTTTTTAAAACTCTTGCAAAGTGTTCCTGATAATTCTAGTTCATCTTCGTTTTCAACAACGTTTGACGTCACTCTGAAAAAGAAACCATCACAACCTACGAAATTGGTTAAAGAATCTTCAAAACGTTTGCAAAGTATTCCTGATAAATCTATTTCATCTTGTTTTTCAACAACGTCTACAGTCCATATGGAAAAGAAATCGTCACATCCTAAAGAATTGGTTAAAACTCCTTCTTCAAAACTGCTTCACAGTAGTCCTGCTAATTCTAGTTTTTCTTTGTTTTCAACAACGTCTGCCGCATTTATGGAAATCAAATCGCAGCAACGTGCTTCTTCTCTTTCAAACTTTTCGCCAAAACTGTCCGAACATAGACCTTGTGGTGATTCTGATTTATCATCATTATCCACAACGTCTGACGTTTCTCCTACCAAAATGTCAATGAAACGCGATTGCGTGGTTGCAAATTCATCACTCCCTAAAATTTTTTCCACATCGATATACTCCTCCGTCTCAGATTCTTTTATTTTAAAAATTATTCTTAATAGTAAGTAAACTGCAGGGTTTTCAGTCTCTAGCAACAACATTTCTGAACATTTCCCGGAATCAACACTTGATATAACTGATGAAAATGTGCTCTCAACAAATAAAACGTCTGAGTTAAAAAACCACAATTGGAATTATAAAAAAATCCTTTAAAAATATCAACTGTAAAAGCGAAGCATAGAAATCATTAATCAAAAAGTCACTTTTGTTTATATTGTAAAGCTTTTAAAAACTAAATTAAGTCGACAATTTTCTTTAAAACATGGATCAGAGAAGAGAGTTCAAAAGTTTTCAAATTTGCAACTCAATTCAAAAGAGCTGGTAAGAGTTAAAAAACGGGACGATTTCTTGCATAACACGTCAAATGAATACAACAAAAAAAAACTCTACGAATGCATTTAAATAGATATAAAAATAAAGATAAAAATTCCAGACAAAATGTTATAAATGGAAGAAATCTAGCACAGTACAAAGAAGCAAATTATACAGTAGAAACAAAAATTTTCCCACTTTCTAGAAACGATGTCATAACTAGAGCCAAATGGTACGATAATTTAATAATACATTTTGGAAACCAGTTACCTGAAAAATACACCTTAACTAACCAACACGATATGATCAAATCAAAGTTGAGGTTATTAGGGCGACTATTCAATGAAGAAAAAATCTAGACGGTACAATTACCCAGCTTAAGGATATGTATAAGCCTACATAGTATGAAATTTGATTGAGGGGCTTTGCGAAAAGTTTCAAACTGGTACGAAGAGTTAATATTATTCAACACGCTTGCTGTTGCGCAAAGTTTATGCTCCTTAATTAAGAAATGCGGAAAAATACAGAGATTAGAGTATGTAAAAAATGGGAGAAAGATTTGGAGAAATTTTTAAATCTTTGGACAGAAGAAATTCCAATTTTGATAAATCACAAAGCGAATGAGGATCATCGCAATAAAACACATTCACAAAAACCAAATTTGCCAACCATAAACGACATAAACAAATTGTGTTTGTATTTAAAAAATAAACTTTTAGTCGGAATCAGCGTTTTGGAAAAAAAAATATGACTTTAACTGTTGGAATGAACTTGTAAAATATATCCTAATATTCATTCAGGTATTTAACAGAAAAAGGGCAGGCGAACTCGAACGTTTAACTATCAACAGTTATTTAAATAAAGCAAAACTGACCTGAAATAATATTGGTAACGAGCTTTTTCAAACAATGTAAGGGGAATCTATGTTATTGGCAAAGCAATTTGTACGACTGACACTGCGTGGAAAGCTTGGCAGAACCGGAAGTGTTCTTCTGTTCCCCTTATGCATAAAACCACTAGATTTTATTCTAAAATAGAAGTGCGATGCAGATATACCACAGAAAAATTAATATATTTTCTCTAAAAACACCTCATCAAAGTTAGTTAAACCGTACTATAGGGCCTGTCCTTTACTAAAACAGTTAGGTTCAGAGTGTGGCGCTGAAAATTCTGAAAGTTTAAGAGGATCAATTTTAAGGAAGCGCATTGGAACTCGTACGTCTTTTCTTGATATACAGGATACAACTGTACATCATCTGGCCAATTTCATGAGTTATAATAAGGATATGCACAAAAGCATATGCAGGATTTCAGTTTCTGTCGCAGAAATTACACGCGTTTCAAAGCTTTTGCTATCAGCCATAGGAAATGAGAACGTAGATAACGAGGAACAAGATGAATTTATGAAGGAGAGTGACTCGGAATCAGAAATAAGAAAAAGCAGTAAATATCAGTGTATTTGGAATAAAATCAGTTGTATATGCTAAAATTCATAAATTTATTTCTTATATATTTGCTTATTTCAAAAGGCTGACTTCCAAAACGTATCAATATAAAGTTTGTATACTTTTCGGATGCGGTAGTTAGCTCATGTAAAGTTGCAAAGTTTTGAAACAGTGCAACTGATTTCTTGTTTGTGGCATTCTAAAGATTATGTATTGTGAATATTATAAAACACTACACATTGTTCGAAAACAAAGCAATTGGCGTTGCGGAAGTCAGCCCAATATAAATTTTGTAACTTTAGCATATACAATTGATATACATACATATCTAAACTTGGAATAGTCTGTTTTTTATGTAAGTTTTTATTATTAAGGCTTCGGGAGAACAAAAAGAATCAAATGGACTCAAGAGGAGCAAGCAGCCGTTATATCTTGTTTTGGTGCGTTTGATAATCTTATGATGCATTGAAAAATAGAACCCTGCAGTAGTTAAAAACATGGATACACAATCCACGGCGGTACAAATTTAACAGTAAGAATAATTCTTCAAAATAAACTTCTTTAAAATAAATTTTCCATTTAAAACACAACTATTTCCAAAATTGGAACAGTTTACATACGTCTTTGTAACTATTTACATTATTATTTGCATTATTGATACTTACATAATATGTATGTTTATAAAAATTTTCAGTTACAACTTCAAAAATCGACCCTGATGAATTAGAGTAACATAGAATCGGATCCAAATAATATCCAAAGCATGATCGGTTCAGCAAAAAGAAAAACAAGCAGTAAATATCAGTATTTTTGGAATAAAATCACATATACATATGTTAGAATTTATAATATTGATTTCTCACTATCGTGACAATAATATAACTTTTAAAACTTAAAAATATGTAATTGCTATACACATCAAATTTTTTTTTATTATTTATTTTTGTTATTAAAGTTTCCTCTTCTCAGAAAATAAAAAGAAATAAGTGAACTGACCAGTAACAAGCTGCCGTACGTTCTTCGTTCGGTGCGTTGAACAAGTTGGAAAAACTTCCCAGTAGCTCCCAATGTAGTCTTGCCATCAAAAATTATGATGCATTGAAAAACAGGACTCCCCAACACTTAAAAACTTGGATAGACAATCAACGGCGGTACAAATAGATAGCTACTAATAGTTGTTTTTAATTAATTCAATTGTGCAGAGACTTTAATTGTAAGTTAAAAATTATACGATAAAAAAGACTAAACAATTAAAAAAACCTTATAAAATTTAAATTTTGGTTGCTAATTTAAAATGATGTTTTGAAATATAATGGATTTTCTGCAAATGAACACAAACATATGTATATAAAATGACACATAAAGCAATCATATTAAAGAGTGATACTAATAAGTTGAACAAAATTTTTCTCATCATCTTAATAAAAAGAAGCAACCGATCTATATTAAAAGTGTAAAAAACCTCGATAAATAAAAACACTTAACTTTTACTTTTTCTTTTATTTAGTTACACGCCATATAAAATTTAGGTAGCTAAATATCTAATATGTCATTCGTTACAAAAACACTTTAAATATAATTAATAGGTAGTTCTGAAATATATAAGGGTTCTACAATTACTACATTGTACAATGTATTTGACATTGTTATTTTGAAAGTATTAACATTTGCACAGTTAGCAAGCCTGAATCATCAGGCAACCAGATAAACATTTCAGACATCAAAAATTCTAAATTAGGTAAATATTTTTTCGTATAGAATTCATTTCTAAATATTTATTGGTGAAGTAGGATCTCATTAGTTAAGTTAAAATAATGATTATCCACAATATGCAAAAAAAAAAAAAAACGTGTGCCTACGAGGGCGGTTCGGAAACTTCTTAGCCTATCAATGAAAGAGAATAGTTAGTTTTTCAAAAATATTTTTATTTTTCAATATAATCTCCTGAAACTTCAATACACTTAGTCCAACGCTTTTCTAGCAATTCTATCCCTTGATTAAAATAGTTTTCCTCAAGGTCTTCAAAATAGTGGTTTACAACTGTAATTGCATCTTCATTTGAGGTAAAACGCTTGCCAGCAAGGAATTTTTTTAGATTTGGGAACAGGTAAAAGTCACTGGGAGCCAAATCAGGAGAATAAGGTGGGGTGGTCAAGCAACTCGTACTTTAATTCGTTAATTTTAGCCATTGTTAAAACACTCTTGTGCGCTGGTGCGCTGTCTTGATGAAACATTATTTTTTTGTGTTGTAAGCCAGGACGTTTTTCTCGAATTTGTACATTTAGTTGATCCAAAAGGTCGCAATAGTACTCTGAATTTATTGTTTTGCCCTTTTGCAGATAGTCAATCAATAAAATACCTTTAAAGTCCCAAAAAACCGTTGCCATAACCTTACCAGCCGATTGAATTGTTTTTGCCTTTGGGGCACTTCCTCCAGCTTCAGTCCATTGTTTGGATTGTTCTTGTGTCTCTGGAGTATAGTGGTGGATCCATGTCTCATCAACAGTTATGAAACGACGCTTAAAATCCATTTTATTTCGCTTAAAACGATCCAAAAAAGCTTGAGAAATTTTCATTCTTATGCGTTTTGGTCGACTGTTAACAAATGCGGCACCCATCTTGCAGAAAGCTTTTTCATCTGTAGTTCTTCATGCAAAATTAAATGGACTCGATCATTTGAGATGCCCATGATATTAGCTATTTCACGCACTTTTATTCGTCGATCATTTAATACCATATCATGCACTTTGGCTACAATTTCTGTTGTTGTTGCTGTTTTTGGACGTGGTTCATCTTCAATGCTTGTACGACCACGTTTAAATTCAGCAACCCAATTTTTTACTGTTGCATATGAAGGAGCACTTTCACCTAACACATTCACCATATCATTATGAATTTCTTGTCCCGATAAACCTTTTTTATGTAAATATTTAATGACACCACGCATTTCTAATTTTTCCATTGTTAAAAAATCGCGGATGCGTCTTTTGTGAACACCTGTTTCTATATGAAGGAGTTGCCACATCGAAACAAAATTTAACATGTGTTCATAGCAGAGATGGAAGTTTCCAAAACACTTAACTTTTTTCTGTTTATACCGCGCTTTTTGTGCTAGGCTAAGAAGTTTCCGAACCACACTCGTAAAGTGTACGCTAAAACAAAATTTTCATACAAAAACCAGTTTTAACGTACACTTGTAGCACACGTAATTTTTTTTTGCATATGGGGGATATATTTTATTAAGTTGGCTTTTTTAAAAGGGGAACTATAGAAAACTTGTACAGAAATTTATAATAATAAAAAATTATCTGTAACAAGATTTGTATGAATTTTAATCGCTCCAAGTCACATGTACATCTGGTGACAACTGTAGTACATAATTTTTGCCCCTTTTAGATGTCAGCTCTAACGATTCGTATAAAGATCTTACATGTTCACGCATGGAAGCTGGTTTGGAATCTGATGACGGCTTTTTCTTCCATAAAGGTATTTTTTATGTTTGTTATGCAATAGCATTGCTAAGAGCTCAAGTAGTAAGCTTCAGATTTTCTTAAGCCTATTACAACAAAATATTTTTTTATATTTATTAAAGATGATACAACTGGATATGAAAAAGAAAAATGCAAAAACACCGACGAACAAACTGGGAACAATTTTGAAATTGGAAATGCTGGTACTTTAGACGACCGCACTCAACACTACGTGACAATTAGTATCTCTAGTACCAGTGCATTTCCAATGAATTCGTGAAAACTAAAGAAACAATGTTTGCAGGCAATTTTTCATTGACATATTTGGCATTAGTGATGGATTAATTAAAGGCACGATCCGCAAAATAATTGCAACACGACCTGATAGGAGAGAAGGTAGCCTATCAAAAAAATAAATCGGTGCTGACGGTAAACTAATGCTCAATAATAATGAAGATTCTACAAAAAACATATTCTTCCTTTTCCTGTTGTACAAACTCACAGTTTCGGGAAAAACGTGATTAAAGGTATTGCGATTCTAATTTGAGTATAAAAGTATTATGTGTGATTTATATAAAAATGGAATGTTTAACAAAAAACATAAACGAACAAAGTTAAAACATAAAGCAGGACAGTATTTAGAATTTACAAGCTAAAATTCTATAAGCTAAAAAAAGATTTGTGCAAAGTCTGTGAAGCATTTGGAGGAAGCTCTGAAGAAGAGAAAGCTTTAAAACGAGAAACCTAGAGATAAACAAATTTATGCTGTGAGTTTTGACTTACACTCGATTTTATCTTTTCCCAAAGTATATGCAGGTCCCATCTTTTACGAAAAGAAGCTTGCTATTTATAATTTAAGGATATACAATTTAAGAGATGCAACTGTCAGATGTTTTATATTGAATGAAACAGAGGGTTAGAGGGGTAGTGTTGAAATTGCAACCTGGGGGGTTACTCTCTATTACGATGCGAAAGAAAAATGGTACGAAATCGCACGATTGGTACTCTCTAATGCGTTTGCGCATTTACCTTTCGCATCTTTTATTTTCCGTTTCGCAAGTCTGGTATCACCGTACTCTACAATGCGAAAGCGCCTGTCAAAATCGCTCGATAAGCGCAAAAATCTTGCGTTAGCTAAATACCAAACGCAAAGTGAGAAAAACATGTAAGTACGTTGAAAAACATTTTTATATATTGACTGTCGTATTCATAAAAAATATTTTTGTTTTATAAGAGGTTTATTAAACAAATTTTCTATGGAAATTTGATTAATAAACCTTTTTTAAAAACAACGGTAGTTTGAAATTTTAGTGGATTGCATGTGAGCAAATGGCAAATAATTTGTGGACAAAATTGACAGACGACCTAAATTCTAATGGACCTCCTGTAAGGGATATAGCTGGTTGTTTATAATGAAATGTGACACTTATAGTACTTATACTTATAGTACTTATAATATTACACATGTATGTTTGTATGTATGTATTCATATTTGATTTTAAAAATCACACCAAGTGAAAATGCGTAAAAATAAATTAAGCATTTCCAGCACAGTTTTGTATTTTCTCAATCGCTACGTAGAGCTCTTTTAAGCGACGGGACATTGACTGCTGCTATATTCGTAAGGTATGGTCCTGGCCAATTTGATGTTGGTATCCAGCTTGGCCAAGTAATTTTAAGGCAGCGGCTAGATTTATAAACTTTTAGCTAGTGTTGAACAGTGTTTAGAACACACAGAAACGCAAATTTTGTACAAAGTTAAAATAATGCAATATGTATTTAATAACATATTCCGCTACAGATTTTTTCTTACCTGCGGTCATTTAAGGAAAGTATACCGGAACTATCTCTTAAGCTTAAATTAGAAGTGACATAGCCATAACCAAACCAAAATTCAGTTGGTTTCTATGGTGCGAGTTATGGCGTTAAGGTTGTTTTCTATGGCTATGGTTATGTCACGTCTAATTGATCCTTTAAGATTCGTCTTGCAACTCGTTATACATGGACGTTTTCTTCATAAAACCATAATGCTAAAGAATCCATCACTTTATTTTCAATCAAAAGCTGTTACACTTCAGTTTCTCTTAAATTTTGATTTTAACCGTCGTTTTTTTATACATATTTTGACATTTCAGTACTGCCAACCTTTGCCATATTTTCTTTTGCAATGTCCGTGTTGCCACTTTTTCAAGCAATTTTGCGAAAGGTTTTGCGAAAGTAATAGAGAGTACCAAATTTGCATATCAACGCATTTAGCTTTCGCATCGTAATTACTTTCGCATCGCAATAGAGAGTAACCACCCTGTATACACAAACACTTAATGTCCTACCTAACATCGAACATGTTAAAATGATGTCCAATAGCTCCCGAGGGCAACAAAACAATTTATATTTTTCATTCATCCATTTCACCTAAATTGAAATGAAATCCAAAAATTTACCTGATGGGCACAAGTTATCATTAACTGCTCCGAATAAGCAAACTCCATTTGAAGTAACCGAGCTACAACAAAAATACTTTATTAATCTTTTGAGGATCTTGAACGTATTTTTTGCGAAGAGTCAGACTCTGATGGCGATTTTGAGGACTCTAGAACGACTGAGTGCCTGATTGGCCTGTGAGGCTATTAGGCGGGCTCAGGAGTTTAATGCGGGGTATTTTAGAAAGCATCATGGTGCACTTAGGTTTGAGGCGGGAGACCTGGTGGTTGTAAAGAATGTCGATACTACAGCCGGCTCTAATAAGCAATTGATTCCTAAATATCGGCAATGTTCGAAATAAGGTAGGTGGCTTTGAGAGTTGCCAGATAGGGGAATTATTGACTCTACTAGAATGAAGAAATGGCTGGAACACATAGGGGATACTGATGTGCCACATTTAGAAATGGAAGGCAACGCGGACCAATGTATAGATTATGAGCAGGGAAACCGCAAATATGCAATTGCATGTTTTTTCTCGTGCATTGTATCAATGCGGATATAGGATATTTATCCGTTTCAGAACATTTTATGAATTTTGGCATCGATTTGTTAGTGCATATTTTCGCATATTTTACCCTTTAAAGCATTTTTTGCATATTTAAGCCTTAATAGCATATTTTCAGCATTTTTACGAATTTTAGAGCATATTTTGCTACTTTATGAAGTTTTTTTAGTTTTTTATTTTAATATGCGTTTCGTAGCGGATGCAAAATTTTATTTAATTGGACTTAGTGCCATCTGTTGGTCAGAATTTTTTTTTGCCCTCTAAATCTCATATACAATCTTCTATGCACATACACACGTATGCACATATAAATGTATAGTGTATACATTAACAAACAATATTATCTCTAAGATCAGCTAGTTAATGTTTACATGACAGAAAATTTCAAATGTTGCATAAAGTGTGTGTGATTTTGCCTAAGATTTGTGCCAGAACGTGTTGTTAGAAATACACAGGAGAACACAAAAATGTTGACACTTTTAAATTTGTTTCTATCATTAAAATGTGTTTGTTTTTAGTGTAGTAGAAATGGTGGTACCTATCAAATGCCTCGATTGCTACCATTATGAAGTTGTAGTGATTTCTATGCATAAGAACAAGATGCAATAATATTTTCCGTACATATTTCGCTCAATTTCGAATAAAAGCAAGTTAAGAACTTAATGTAAGCATACTTTGTCATATTTTTATAATTTAAAATTGTTTTTATTAGATGTTTTTTGGTACTGTAGAAAATGCCTAAGGTAAAGACTTCTAAAGTATTGAAGCTGAAAACCATTTGTGAGGAAAATCCCGATTTACGAACAGAAGGTGGAATTTTGTTTTGTAGTGTCTGTTGCAAAGCAATATCGGGAGAGAGATCCTTTTTGGTAAAACAGCATGTAGAAAGTGCAAGACACATTAAACTTAGAGATACTCAAAACAAAAATGCAATACAACTATTCATACCGGAATGCACGCTGCCATCTGAGCAAAGTAAATTTGATGAAAAATTATGCAAAGCATTTTTATCTGCCGACATTCCATTATTCAAAATGAGAAATGATCACATTAAAAACTTCTTGGAAGAATATACAAACTACAAAGTGCCCTCAGAGACGCTTTGTGTAAAAAACATGTAAAAAGTATCTACGAAAAATGTTTGGATAACATAAGCAAATGCATAAATAATCAATATTTATGGATTTCAATAGATGAAACCACCGATGCCACTGGAAGAAATGTCGCAAATGTTATAGTAGGTGTTCTACATTCTGAAAAAGAAATAGCCAGTCAAAAGTTTTTAATAAACACAGTGGCTTTGAGTAAAATCAATCATTCTACAATTGCCCAACTTTTTGACGATTCCATAAGAATTTTGGATGCTAACTTCGATAAAAACTTGGTTTTGCTACTTGTGACGGATGCTGCACAATATATGGTAAAGTCTGGTAAAGCCATAGCAGTGTTTTATCCTAAAATGACACACGTTACATGTGTTGCCCATGGCCTCCATCGTTTATGTGAGCGTATTAGGAATGAATACGAAAATGTAAATAAAGTAATTGCAAATGTGAAAAAAGTATTTCTAAAAGCTCCAAATAGAGTCGAGATTTTAAAAGAAATGCATTCGGACCTTGTATTGCCACCAGCGCCAGTTATAACTCGATGGGAAACGTGGCTTGCAGCGGTGAACTACTACGCCAACAATTATGAAAAAATTTTAGAAGTGCTTAGTGTTTTAAATAGTGGGGAGTCTCAGTCTATTAAAATTGCAAGAGATATATTAAAAAGTACAAAAACAAAAAACGATCTCATTTTCATTGCAGCAAATTATGGTTTTATCGAAAAATTTATTAAAAAAACTGCAAACTAGTGGTCTCACACTGGTAGGACAGTACACAATCGTAAAGGAGACCATCCAAAATATTAATAAAATAAGAGATGGCAATACAAATATTAAAGAAAAACTTGATCATATTTTAATGAAAAACGAAGGACTAGATATGGTAAAATGTATATGTGACCATTTTACTGGAGAGGTTACTACATCCACATCAACAAAAGTTTTGAAATATAATGCTAAGGAATTATTATATTTTCAATATGCCCCAATTACATCAGTAGACGTTGAAAGAACATTTTCAATGTATAAAAGTTTATTTAGATGTGACAGGCAACGATTTTTATTTGAAAATCTAAGTCAGTATTTTGTTGTTTATTGCAATAATAAATTATAAATAAAAAGTTTCTCTCATTTAGCCAAAATACAGTTCCAGAGTCTTCATTATGATATCGTGAATTCTCTTAGCGATGAAGTCAAATATGTTTTGTTACTTAAATTTTTTATTGCTTCCTTTTTTATTTTGTTTTCGTCTTATTTTGTTATTGAATTGTTGAATTGAAAACATATTTTTATTGCTAAATAAACTGAATATATATTATTTTTAAGAGCATATTTTTGGAGTTTTTAGTGCATATTTTAAGGTTTTTAGTGCATATTGAATGCGCATAAAACACTTTTTTTTAGAGCATATTTGTGGTTTCCCTGATTATGAGTATTTAGATGATGAGCGTACCGACTATAAGTTTTTGGATGATAGAGTTTAATATAGAGATTAAGGAGCTTTCAGCCTTTTATGTCAATTGACTACTAAGAAAATACAACCTTACCTGCTAAGATTGGCAACTGCAGCCAACTTCACGGAGGTCCGGCATTATTAAAAAGCTCTAAGTTGAAGTGCAGATACACATTGCCAATATTAAATAATTAAAAATTGTACAACTATATCAAGCTACATATTTGAATAAGATATTAAACAACAAAATTATTTCATAATTTTGAAAGCCATATTTTGAAACTGTGCAGAAATCAAAAGAATTATACAATTTTTAAAGTCACTAAAACTTTTTGAAACTTTACAAAATAAAAGGAACTTTTTCGACGGCTATACAAAAAAATATAAATTTAAAAATCACATTTTAAAACTGGGAAAATAAAAGAATTAAAAAAAAAGAAGATGGAGTGTCTAAGGGAAGCAAGAAGTATTCTTGCCTTTACTTGCGAATCAGAATACACCCTTGAAAATTACTTGGGGGACATCACTAATATATTGTCCTTCACACCACCTGACAGCCAAGAAATTATTAAAGCGGTGCAGCAAGCACACAAAATACAAGGAAAAACACTAAGAAGAGTCGAGCAATTGACGGATCCGTCATGAGAAGGAATCCTGACTAAACTGAGAAGGGAATTCGGGGTGAAGGAGGAGTATTTAGTTTAGAATGTAAAGCGATGAATATTAAGGCAGGTAACATACAAGAGTTGAACTATAAATTGCAAAACAGGGATTACAGTCCAGAGAACAATGAAAGAATTATCTATGATATACATATATTCAAATTTACTAGCATGAAATATTAAAATATTGGTATTGCAAAATGGTATTCATGAAAGATAAAGTATTGAAAAACAGGTACGAAAATTTCAAAAAGCAACAACCAATATCCTCATATCCAATATCCTTGTTTTTTAACTAATCTGGGTGCGCTGAATTCGAATCTGGCATAAAAATTGGGCTATCACGTCTTATTTTTTTACCGCATGCTGGCAATACTGTAAAACAGTCAATACTACTGACACTCCAATTTCACAATTGCTAATTTGACTGAAGACTGAGATCGTGTGTTACTGAGTCAAACTATTTTTGTTTTGTGTGTGGTGAATATTTGGGTGGAAAAAAGGATATGCAATATCAGAATCATTAAAATATGCATATTTTTATTATTTTGGTTTTGCTGTCAGAAACATGAGCGAACTGGACACTGACAATATTTTGCAATAGTTGCAGAGCTGTTTTATACAAGTTGTCAAATGGTAAGATCTATTTCGATTTTTCAATTCCTGTACTTTGGAGAAAGTCAAGTAACCACCAAACTGATTGTTATTTCTGTTTAACAAAAGCTGCTGGATTCAATATGAAAATATATTACTTACGCGAATGTCCCATCCATTTCCAAACCTGTTTAACCAAAATTTAATGAAAATTTAAAGAAATTATCAAGGATTTTAGGACAAAAGCATGTTGGGAAACTGTTGCTGGACTCTAATACGTGAAACCGAACCATGAAAATACAAATACCATTCATTGGTTTTTAAATAAACTAAACTAATTCATTGATTTTTAAATAAACTAATGATTTTGTATGTAAAAAACGAAAATCTGACGTGATAGAGAAAAACCAATTACAGATTCGAATTCAGCACACCAAATTACCCTAGAAAAGATATTTGGTTGCTCCAGCCCAAAACCGTGTTGATTATGTGTAATCATAGTAACACATATCGAAGTAATTATAATAGTAATAGAAATATCAGGAATGATCAATACAGACAAAATAACTTTAGACAGCCAAACTGGTCTGATCAATATGATAAGGATAATGGTTTCAGAAAAAAACAATTTTAGAAATAGTAATAATTACAGACAGAGGGACTATAGAGCACCCATAGTGGATCTTAACGTAATTATGTTACTTATAAGTAACGTGACCAGAAGCTTTTTACAAAAAGCGGGACACGATCGTTCAAAAAGCGGGATTTTGACGAAAATACGGCCAAAAAGCGGGATTTTTAAATAAACAACTATTTGAAAGCGGGATGTGTAATACGCACATAAAAAGGTTCGTATGTACTTAGGAAACACAGTTTTGAACTCAAAAGAATCGATTTTAAATAAACAAAAGTTTTTATTAACAAAAATTTTTATTTAGTAACGTAAAATAAATAAAATTAAAGATTTTTTGACTTCATTTACAAAACAAAATACGATTTTTATACAAAACAATGTACAAAAACTTAAGGCGAATGATAGCAAGTGGCCTTGTTAGTCCATATAATCATCAACTGACTACACCAATGTGTCAAACTCTTTATAAAAAAATAAGCAAGAACTTTTTATTTTATTATTGACAGTTTGGTGAATGTCAGTTGTTATTCTCCTAATAAGCCCTCTTGGTAATAAATTCCTAAAGCAGCAGAATTTCTGCACATATAAAGCACTGTAACAAAAGGATCTTTGAGTGTGTACGTTTGTATTTATATTTTTTTCATTTGAGGAGCTGCCAGATCCAAAAAAATAAACAATAACTACACTAAAAAATATTTGGAATAAATTTTTATCAGTTACATATTAATAAAAATATATTAAGAGATAAGAAATTTCAAAACTCTAAAAAGCGGGATAAAGCGGGATAAAAATTCAAGGCGGGATCAACCTCAGAAAAGCGGGATAATCCCGCCTAAAGCGGGATGTCTGGTCAGGTTACTTATAAGTAATATTAAGATTAGATGCCTTTTAGATACAGGAGCTGCTACTACACTAGGAGACAATAAAATTTTTTTATAATTCCCATTAATGTAGAAGTGAAGGATACCAATAATTATAAAAACATTACCAGGATGTTCAACTGTAACTGTGCCCCTACCAAGAGAATTTAATGAACTGGGAAAAACTATGTCTGTGGAAATAACAGATTTTTCAAACAGGCCTTTCGACTGTATTATTGGCTGCAACATTTTGTACCGTATAGGAGCAAAATTAGATTTTTTGAAAAATAGGATAAAAATAAATAATAATGAAATAATTATCAATACAGAAAGGGAAGGACCATTTTGTTATGATGAAATTAATTGTTTGGAAAAGGGAACTATTAATACATAGAAAAAAAAAAAGAATGTGCTTAACGCAATGTTCAGAAAAAGTCAAGCTGAATGCTTGTAGGCACATCTACTACGCCTCTTTAGAGGTGCGTTGAAAACCTTAAAGACCGAACGCATATGTTGTTTATTAATACAGGGTGGCTGATGAAAGCCGCTACCAAAAAAAAATTGAATAACTTTTTTTCTATTTAATGAATCTGGTTAATTTTTTTTTTATTTTGCAGATTGACTTTTACATTTAACAAAAATGGATAACTGGGACACTGAAACAAGAATTTGGATTGTCCGCCGCTATCACGCACTGGAGTATGTAGCGTTCAGCTCATAAATATGAGTTTTGTGTATGCTGAACGAAAAAATTATGCTTCTCCATAAGCGAGCTAAACCTTTTGTTCAGTATTTTTTGTAAGGATTTACTTAACTTATGGCTGAATTGTCAATCAGAAAAACTGAACGCAATATTTAGTAAATTTTGTCATACAAAATTTAAAATGTTTCGTTCAACATACAACTTAAACAGCTTAAAAAACTAGAAAACCTGACAGCATCGTAAAAATATTTTTTTTGACAATTTTTGCACACAAGTGTCGTTTTTAGGTACAAGTGCTATAATCAAACAAAAATATAGGTTTACATTTGCATAATACCATTTTTACTCCAAACAAAAATAATTTTAAAGTTTCTCCTTTAGTCAAGAAATATATGGAAAAAAATTATGACCGACAATATTTTCTATTTCGATCAGAACGAAAATTCTTGTTCTTAGGAAAATCTTTATTGGATAATTTGTGATAGATTCAAGTTTGGTTATACGTCGTATGTTTTGTCCGTCAGCGAGATAAGTTATAGTTGTAGTTGGTATATAAACTGTAGTTTATTTATACTTGTTGGAATATTTTGTAATTTGTTTTATAAAATTTTGAATAGATGTCATTGAAAAAAACAAGTTTTCAGTTTGAATCAAGTAAGCAAATAAAAATGTTCTTTAATTTAATAGTATGGATGGATTATTACAAGAATTTGGTTTCTTTTACCGGAGTTGAAAGGTAAGTTATTTGTGATTTTTACAATTATTCACGTACATACATACACATATGTATACAGGTACAATTATTTTATATTCATATCTGGCAACGCTATGCCTGAGTAAACGTGTTGTGCGGTAGCTAATCTTTTTTCCTTAATTTTTATATTACTTCATTGATTTATCTACTATTTTTATTGTGCTGCGTGGAAGATATTGGTACTGCTTCCATTATATTCGTAATTATTGGGAAATCTTGAGCATACAACTTTTTGTCATTTGTGGTTGCTTATGCGAGGTGAATTGTTTTTTTTTCCTGCTACTCCATTTTCTTTTGTTGCTGCCGGTGTTTTACTTATATACATAAGTACATAAAAGTAAAAGGAATAACAAAATTGAATGCAGACATAGGCATAAGTCGGCAAAATGGCGCCTAAAGTATTTAAGTGTGGCATGTGTAATGAACCAATTGGGAAGAGGGATTGCATCCAATGTGATGTCTGCTCTGCATGGATTCATCAGGTATGTGCCGGCATATCAGATGCCGATCTTGAGGTAATGGGCAGGAACAAGCGGTTGAAATTTACTTGTATAAATTGTGAGGATAAAACTAGCCGTGGAAGTTCTGTTGGTGATGAGATACGTGCCCTTAATAAGAAATTTGACGACGTAGTCAATAAGAATCTCGAAGAGGTGGCTTCTATTAAAGAGGAATTTTCTAAGGCTGTGGCTGAAATTAAATCAGATATGCATTCTGTTTTGGGTGAAATGAGAAATAGCATTGCTGCTTGTGAGGCGCGTGTTAAACGTCTGGAGTCTGACTCACATAACAGGATTTCAGCTCTCGAGGATGAAAATCATGTGCTCCATAAGCGACTGAATAGAGCCAATATAATTATGCGTGGATTGCCTGCTGGTGTACCTGATCTTGCTGCTGTTGTTGTTGCTGTTGGTGCGTTTTACAATATACATAGGTGTTGCGCGTCATGATATTAACAATGTTTGTTATATGAGTGGCAAACGTCTTATATTGGTTACTTTTAACAATGTTCAAATACGAGATAACATTATGAAGCAATACTTTAGAACTCGGTTGCTTACAAGGTCTGATGTTATTAAAGACCTACTAATAAATAATGATGTTGCTACTACCTCTGGCGGTTTGGGTACTGGTAGGGTCTACTTAAATGACAATTTTTCACCGGCTGCTGGCAGGCTTAATGCTGCGTGCAGAAAGCTACAAATAGATAAGCTTGTGACGAGGTATAAGGTCTTTAACAACGATAAGCTACGAGCTGTGGTAACTCTGCCCTGTGGTAAGGAAGTTGTAGTTCATGATGTTGCTGAATGTGCGAAGATTCGAAGTGGTGATTTTGAGGAAACTAGTTAACTTACTAATTCTAATATATCCCATACACTGAAGGTAGATATAACGTCGGCTCTGTATTTTCATGAATTATTATATTTATATTCCTTCTACGTTATACCTGGCTTCTATGGTGGTCATTATGTCTTGTATTCATAAGAATTTGAAATGAATTGAAGTTTATTTTAAGAACGTTTTTAAGTGAGATTTCAAATGAAATGTATTTCAGACTAAATTTAATTTTATGAGTATGATGGTATATGTTATATTATTTTTTATAGTTTTTCAAGTGGATTGTACTATGTGTATATGTGCATAAGTATATATGTGTATGTATGTATGTGTGTCGTCGTTACAAACACCTATTAGCCTATCTGTTAACTTTTGAAAACTGCTGGGTCTTTTTGATGGCGATATGTATATATATGTATATGTATGTATGATATGTATGTATGTATATGTGTGTATATATATATATATATATGTATATAAGGCTTTCTTTCCCTTATCTTTTTTACCGGATGTTTCTTATCTAATGCTTCCCTTTCAATATTGCTTTCATTTGGACCTACTTATATGGAGGCCTCTAGTGGGTAATCATAGTATATTTCTTTTTCCTTTTATTTATATAAATTGATTAGCTACGGTGTACTTGATATGGATATTTTAAATTATTCGATTGTTTGTTTTGTTTTTGTGTACTGTCTTGTTTGGTTCCCCGCCCCTAGTTTTGTCTATGACTTTTTATAGAGATAATATCGGCCCGGTTGTTAGTAACAACTCATATTTTACTGGTACATTGCAATCATATAAGGGCATATTAAAGGTTGCGCACTTAAACTGTAATAGTATTCGACCGTCTTATAGGCTCTCTAAATTTGATGAATTTAGGAACGTTCTTGAGGGTTCTACATTCAATATTATTGGTATTACGGAGACTTGGTTAAAAGAAGAAGTGTCTTCGCATGCGGTTTCAATTCCTGGCTATAGGTTTTGTCGTAATGATCGTCCAATTCATAGGGGGGGGGGGCGGAGTCGGTGTCTATATTTCTCATATAATTAATCATAAAGTTGTTTTTAAAGTGTCTATTCGTGACAAGTGTGAATCTCTCTTCCTTGAAGTTATGTTTGGTAGTGTCAAGTTCCTATTTGGTGTGGTTTATTTACCACCCCCTGCTGACCTTAATGCGTTTGAAGAGTGCCACTCTGAGTTATTGCTTAATTACTCGAACATCAGTGTAGTGGGTGACTTCAATCTGAATTTATTTGATAGTGGTAAATCTGCTTTAGCTCGTTCGTTTTGCACTAGAAATAACCTTTCAGTCTGTCAGAACTCTAAGCCGACTCATTATGATGTTAACCATTTATCTACTTCATTACTTGATTTCTTTCTTGTCTCTGACCGGTCTTCGGTTTGTGTTTCTAATCAGGTACTTTGTCCTTCAATATCTCACCACGCTCTCATATTTGCGGGCTTTAGAGTGAATTTAGAAGTCCGTAACATTACTCTTATGCGTAGAGACTTCAGAAAAATTGACTGGGAAGGACTACTCCTTTTTTTATCTGAGTTTGATATATCGCAATTTTGGAGTTCTGCGGATATTGATGAAATGTGTGATACTTTTTCTACGCTTGTTCGGGGTCTTTATTCATTTGTACCAACGAAAAGGATAATCTACTCTAATGATGACCGTTGGATGAAATCTAGGGATATCGTGCTAGCTTTATCGATACGTGACACGGCTTTTCATACTTACTTCTCGAACCCTAATGATACAAATTGTAAGATTTATTGTAGGTACCGTAACAGGGCTAAATTTATTATTCGCCGGGAGAAGAGGAAACACTATACCAGATTGTTTGGTGGCCTGGATAATAGTGGTATGTGGAGAGTGCTTAAGGGTAGTGGATGTGGAGCTTCAGCCAGTATTACCTGTCATGAAGATGCTGATGCAGTGAATGAATTCTTTGTTGCTGGTGTTGGGTCTAGTCCTCAGAGGGTAGTTGATTTTAATAATTTTTTCGACAGTGCTGGATCGTTCTCATTTTGTTGTATAAGTCAGGTTGAATTGCTTGAGGCTCTAATCAGAGTCAAGTCGCAGTCAACTGGTATTGATGGGATTCCCATACGTTTTCTTAAAGTTATTTTTCCTTACATCTCTGACATTGTTCTACACTTAGTGAATACGATTCTGACTTCTTCTGTGTTCCCGAATTCATGGAAGACCGCACGTGTCGTACCTATTTCTAAGACTAGTACCATTAGAGTCTGAATGATCTTAGACCTATTTCTATCCCATCTCTGTCTAAAGTTGTGGAACATCTAATTAAGAACCAAATCGTTTATCATTGTTCACGTTGTATTTCTCCATCTAATTATGCTTTTCGTCGTAGCTTCAATACCACTTCCTTGTTGTTAAACTTAACAGATGACATTAGAGATTATGAGAATAGAAGAAAACTATCATTACTTGTTTCACTGGATTTGACTAAGGCTTTTAACTCTATCTCCTACTCGACTATGATACTTTAGTTAAAGGCAAGTTTGGTTTCTCTAGATCTGCATGTAAATTGATAATGTCTTTCTTGAGTGGCAGGAGCCAATTTGTAGAACTCAAGGGCTCATATTCTTCATGTCGTGTCCTTACCTCTGGTGTTCCCCAGGGATCTGTCTTGGGACCGTTACTGTTTATTTTGTACGTGAATGACCTTCCTGATATTTAAGGCATGGATATATGCCGACCTTTTCTTTTTGCTGACGACATATTACTCCTGTTTACCTCTGAACGTGAGTGTGTTGCTAATCTAGAACATAACGTTAACTCTTGCCTTGATAATATTTCTAGTTGGACTTGCCATAAATCCCCTTAAGACTAAAGCTGTGACATTTGGATGTCTTGACCGAATTGCACCTAACCTAAGTCTATTTCTGTCTGGCCATCGTATTGAGTTTGTGAATGAGCATAAATGCCTGGGTGTAATTATTGATAACCAATTGAACTTCGAACCGCACATTGGATCTTTAGATAGGAAGGTGTCTTTCTTGTTGCGTAGGATCTACTCTACTAATATTTATTTTCCGTCTAGGGTCAGATGTAGGGTGGCTAGTGCACTTATGATGCCGTTAGTGCTTTATGGCTTGGAGGTTTATTCGGGGACCACTTTGACAAACTAAATGAAGCTTAGGCGTGTTGTTAATTCTATTGTCAGATCCGTCTACAATATTTGTAGACGGGACCATGTGTCTGATTATGTTGCTAACTTCTTGGGCTGCTCTTTTCACGGTTTTATTAAGTTCCGAAATTTATACTTCTTTTACAGGACGTTTAAGGGTAATATTATTGCTCAACTGTGTAATTGTTTTAGTTTTTCCCACTCCACTAGGAGTAAGCAGATACTGATACCAAGGATAAATTGCTCAATATATGTTAGATCATATCTTGTTAGAATAGCTCGTTGGTGGAATTCCCTACCTGCTGAATTGAGGATTTTCTCTCATTCAAATAATGTTTTCCGCCTTAAACTTATTCGACAATTGAATCCCCACTAATAATGTATTTTCAATCTGAAACTAATTCGATAATTAGACCCTAACTCATAGCAGGTCTGTAGGCTTTTCTTATACCTAGCTGGTTGCTAGCATTCGGAGATATTATCTTTACTGTTTATATACTTTCTTTTTTTTATCTCATTTGATGGGACAGGCTGGGGAGCCGGATATGTTAGTACATTTAAATAATAATATTGATTTAAAAATATAAAATTGTTTTTGAGATTTAACTTGAAATTGTATTTTTATTATTACATATTCTTGTTATAATTAATTATTGTTATAATTAATACTAGTTCTTTAACTATTAATTATTTACTGAGTTTAGTTTACTCAGACATTGGTGGCTATTCGGGAATACGCGTCGACTTGGTGAAATTTACATGTAGAACAAAAACAAAACTTCACAAATGTTAAAAATTTGTTTTTGTTTATCATACAAAATTTACCGTTTTTAAAAAAGAGAGCAACGCGTTCAAATTCTCACGTTTATTTCATTTTAGAATTGTATAGGAAACAAAAACAATTTTTGAAACTTTGTTTTTGCTTTAATGTAAAGTTTCACTTCTTCGACGCGTTTTCCCGAATAGCCACCATTATATAATAATATTACTATGTAATACGCGTGTTTGGCCTTAAAGGCTTTTGTATTACTTTATGGATAAAATAAATAAATAAATATTATATTGTTGTTATTGCATGTAAATATTGTTTTTCAGAAAGCGGAAGTCGAATACCGACACTTGGAGTATTTAAATGAACGGGATATTGCTGATGCAATAAAAAAAAGTTCGCACGAGAGCTGAATTCCGTGAAAAGGTAAGTAATTTAAAAAGTAATATGCATGTAAAGGGTTGTTGAATTTTATGGGCCGATGTTGAATGTGAACCACACCTAAACGTAATTTTTTTTCTGCATTTCATTTGACATTTTTCAATTTCAGACTAACTCAATTTGAACCATGGAAAGATACACAATCGAGCAAAGCGTTAAAGTTATTCAGGCTTATTATGAAAATGGGCGTTCAAATCAAAATGCTTATCGTGCACTTCGTGATTTTTCGGTCAGCACAATCGACCAAATGTGCGTACAATCGGAAAAATCGTGCAAAAATTTTATCAATTTTAGTAGGAGATGTGAAAACACCAGTGCATATACATATAATATTGCTGCTATTCGCGATAGTATGGCTGAAGAGTCGTCCACCTCGTCGTCGTGCCCAACAATTGCACTTCTCACGCTCGTCGTTGATAAACATTATGCATAAAGACTTGCATTTACACACTTACAAGGTGCAATTGACTCAAGAACAAAAGCCTCTTGACCATTCCAAACGTCGTCAATGGTCAGAATGGTAGCAAGAAATGGCAACAGTGGACGATACATTTTTGAAGAAAATCATCTTCAGTGATGAGGCACATTTTCACCTCAGTGGATTCGTCAATAAGTAGAATTGGCGCATTTGGGCGAATGATAATCCAAGAGCGATTGTCGAAAAACAAATGCACCCACAAAGAGTGACTGTTTGGTGCGGTTTATGGGCTGGCAGTTACTGATATATGGTTTCAACAGGACGGTGCCACTTGCCACGGCTGTAAGTTTCAAGTACTCGGAAAATAATAAAAACTTGTACTAGTTTAATTAAAAGAACATAACTAAAAGAAATTTATAACTTTAAAGCAACTAAAATAAAACATTTAAAAAACGAGAAAAAAATTGTTTAGTTAAAACAAAAGTTTTATGGAAAAGTACCTTAAAAGTAATTCTGAACCCCAACACGGGAGTCTGCCATAAACACCTCAACAAAACGCCGAATTAACATTTCCAATACCCAGGAAGGATAAGTAAGAAAAATTGAAGGAAAAGCACCAGGGATCACAAATAACGATTATTTTCCAAATTTAAACTGGAAAAATCACAATAATAGAGAAGTGCTACGTGCAAAAGGAATATACCAAGATACTCCATGTTACAAGGACTACGTATAGATGCAATGATTTTTATTTTTTTGATTTATATTTATTCCTCACAAAATAACAGTTATTTCTTGATTTTTATTTATTCCTCAGAAAATAACAGTTATTTCTTGATTTTTATTTATCCCTCACAAAATAACAGTTACTTTTTGATTTTTATTTTTTTGCTCAAAAGAATTTAAATTTTTAAAATTAATAATATATAATAAAGTAAATTTAATTTAACATATAAAAATTTTTTTACAGACTCTGGCGATAAGTTCAATTTTAAATCGGTTAATATTAATTTTAACGCAAAAATTACGCTTTCTACATTTAAAAAATCAAACAGTAACTGTTATTTTGTGAGGAATAAATAAAAGTCAGAAAATAACTCTTATTTTGTAAGGATAAATAAAAATCAGGAAATAACTGTTATTTTTTAAGGAATAAATAAAACTCAAGAAATAACTGTTATTTTCTAAAGCATCCCATACACGTTTCAAGTCAATTGAGTTTTTCAATTGAATTGATTCTTGGCCACACACTTCATAAACTGAATTGAAAGATTTTCATTCAACTGTCAAATTTATATTGTTTTCACAATTACAAATTTAAAAATTTAAGACTTCTTTTGCATACATTCATTAATTTTTATATTTTTTATTTAAAATTCAATAAAATTAAATACAATTTTAAAAATACATAACTTTTTCTAAAGCCACAAACATAAATTTTGACAGCTAATCCAGAGACTCGAACACACACCGCACAATCGAAATGAAAGATTTACTAGTCAACATGAAAAAACAAAATCTTTTGATTTTTCTTCAACCAACTCGACAACTGCCAAATTAATCAATTGCCAGAGCCATAGACGCTTTGATTTGGAAAACAACCGACTCAATTGAAAATTGAATTGAATCGTGTATGGGGTGCTTAAAGAATAAATAAAACTCAAGAAATAATGAATAAAAAGTGATTTTTAAAATAAAAATTATAACCGTTGCGGTCCCTGAAGAGCACATTAAAAATTTACCCATAATCAACTGCCGCTGTAGTCGGACATTGCACATAGTTATGTGCATACATATGTATGTATGTTTGTACAAAGGTACATGCATACTTACACACATATTTACATGGCAAGAGACAGCCCTCACAAAACCAGAAATCAGCATTGGAAAGAGCCAGGAAAGGCTGCAAGTACTAAATAAAAATTCTAAAAATATGTACATGTATACATACATACTTACGTGCATCCATACAAATCTCCACCGGCAGTTTCTGTTAGACTGGCTATAACAAATTACATGTCTGTAAGAATTTGCACTGAATGCGTGCAAACCGGCCATGCTTAGTGCACTTTTTACCCAAAAAAAACTATATACACTTTTGGCCAAATAGCTTTCAAATGCGGCGTTTTTCGGAAAAATTATATATAACCATTTTTGTGCAGAATAAATAGCACAACATTTTTTCTCCACATGATCTTGCCCTGACTATGTCTTATCATGGTCCTTTAATGAGATGAAACTAAGTTTTTTGTTAAGACTTTCTTTTAACGGCGCTCGCTAAAAATTCGATAGCGATAATTATAATCCGTTTTCATTATTTTATAAGGTAATATCTATAGATTATATAATACCATTAAATTTGGTCGAAATATGTATCATTTAGTAATATATGGACCAACTACCACATACTAGTTATATAATTATAAGCTTTGTTATGTATTTGGAAATTATCCTACAGCTCGTGATCCATTAAATATATCTCAACAGAACTAGACACAAATATAGATGATAGACGAAAATATATTTTTCTATAAAAAAATTTGAGTACACGAAAAATAGCACCACTTAACCTGAAAAAGCGATATTAAAATAAAATGCAACGGACATAGTAGAACAACAAAGCTCGCTTCAATTCTATTATACGAGTATTGAATTAAAAGAACTAGCAGGACATTACTAAAAAAAAGCCCACGAGTTCAGCCAAAATAAAATAAAACTGGAAAATACCCAAGACAGAATATGGCAGTACAAGATTTAGCAGTCATCCAAGCACAAATAGCTTCACTGGTAGCAGCTCCAGCAGAAGCCCAAAGGACAATAACTGCATTAACAGCCAACATAGCATTTAACTTTTAACCAACTGCACAACTCACAGCATGTTCCAGTTTAATAACCACAGAAACACATATTAATTTAGAAGTATTCAAGATTCTACCCATTTTCGATGGTGACAAAAGGAAATAAAGAGCATGAAGATCCGCAGACTCACTTGGAAACAATAAAGAGGTTTCAAAATACACCAAACTACTATACAGCATTAGCCATAGTTTGAGGAAAAATTAAGGGAGCAGCAGCGGACATCCTAATAAGCCATTTATTTTTATTCGATGATAAACCATTTGGATTATACATATGCTGACCAACGGTCAATGCATGTACTCTTAGAGGAAATGAAAAATATTACGCAAGGGAGAAGATAATTATGTATATGAGTATCATTCGGCAATAAACGAAGCACTTAATCCCATACTTTCAAAAATTGAGATGGAAAAAGAAGACGAAGGAAACCAAGAGGCGGTTCGAGCATTCATATCAGGTTTGAATTCTAAGTATATGATTGGCACTCTCTAAGATCAAAATCGAAGAGACTTAGAGACATCATGCTCTTTAGCCAGTACCATATACCATGACGACAAATATCTACAGTTTGATTCACCAAGTCATGGACCACACCCAATGAGTCACCAACATAATCAACAAAGAATACCATATTTTGAGAAGAATACTTGTAATTATCAACCAAATATACCGTACCATCAAAACAGAAATGTACGGCCAACACCCAATCATCAAACAACAAGCCAACCAATGGAAGTAGACACTAGAGATAAAAATGTAGTTCAACCTACTTAATTTCAACATAACAGCGACCAAGGAAGATACAACAATCCTTTTCGTCCACAATAACTTTTAGACGATAATACAACGGCTTCAACAACCATTCAATCAGCACAAGCAGCCAGGAATCAACAATACAGTAGCAGAAGATGACATCACCTCAACGCAAGGCGAATATGACTAAAAAGATGACATCACCTCAACACAAGGCGAATATGCGAAAAGGATGAATACAAAACAGCTTCTTTGGATTAAGACAAGATAAGAAAATACACAGAATAACTCGTAATACCAGCAATATTTTAATAGATTGTGGAGCTTATAATAATTTAGAGCCCAAGGGTAAAATATAATATAGTGTTAAATTAGAAAGTCCAATCAAAGTAAAGACCTTGCATCGATATTCATATGTGAAAAGTAAAAAAGCTATGCATTTATTTAATTATGACGACATTTTTCGAGATTAACTCACTACTAGCTCTTTCAAAAATGAATCATCTAGATTCTATTTGAATGTCTGCGTGTAGTAGGCAGCCACATAAATCAGCTCTGACATGATTTTAGGAATGCAAGTGTTGGAGGAGATAATATTAAACCATGTACCATCTCCAAAGATAGTGTCGTCACTGATATTAATCCCTTTTTTATTTTAAAATTGGACCGTATTAATTCCCATTTTTCCACTGAAGCACCAAGGCTTCCAATAAGCTCAAAGAAATGCAGGAGCAAATGGGAAAAAAATTAAAACTAATCAACCTAATCCTACAAGATGGAACTCGACTTTATATATGATAGAGAGAATATTTGAAAACCAAGAAGTTTTAGAAGCCACTGTGGCAATATTACATAAGCCGGTGGAATTGTTTTCCCTTGAAGAATTGGAAATTTGAAAGGAACTTTGCAACATATTAGCGCCTTTCAATGAAATAACAATTGAAATCAGCGCAGAAAAGTTTACATAAGCTGATTATTAAATTAATTATTAGTCATTTGTATAGAACGAAAAAATATATAGTACCAGGAAAGTTTTTGTCATGTGCACCCTGTAGTGGTAGGACGAGTGGCAACGCTGTTAACACTGATGGCTAGAAATATAAAAAAAAACAAAAAATAAAAAATACAAGCCAGCTGTCTTGGTCCCACTACAGGGAGTACATGGCTGAAAATAGAGACCGACAGACTAATGAAAGTCCAATCAGGGGGGAGACAGCCATTTTTTTAAGAAACTTCGAGAAAAGTACAGAAAAAGAAAAAAAGATGGCGTAGATCGACAGATCACGACGAGAAGACAGACTTTTCTGGAACTTTGTGGGGGATGGATGTCGATGAGGTAGGCGAGCAACAACAGGATGGAAGAAGCTGAAAATTGAAAAGAAGGAAATGTAAAAATTTAATTTTGATTAAACAGAAATAAAATAATCACAAAGAAAAGTAAGAAGTAAAATTTGTTCTACCAAGAAAATGAAACAATTAAAATAAAAGAATATCTAGGAAATTAAATTCCTTTAACCAAAAATGAAAAGATTAGAAGAATGTTAAAAATTGAATTTGCTGGGACTAAAAAAATGAAACCACCAAAACTAAGAAATTAAAAATTAACTTAACCTAAAATAACAAGATAAAAAAAATTAAAATGAAAAACCTATTCATATAACAAAAATTTAAAAAATGTGTTTAATCGGAATTGCATAGATAAATTTAAGAAATAAAAATGGTTCAGCCGTAACGAAAAATACAAAAAAAAAAACAAAATCAATCAAGAAATAAAACAAGAAAAAAAATCGTTTAGACCTAAATTAAAATAACAGAATAAAGAAAGTGAAAAAAATAAAAAAAAATATACAATCGTGTGACCAAAATTTGAAAAGGCTGAGCGTGAAAACGACGAGAACACCAAAATACCACATTCGCTAGCCAAATACCGCATCCAACGAGGGACTTCGGAATCAAGTTGACCAAGTCGGCAGCCCGGCTGATATTCCAAGTGTCGGACCAGACGATTGCATCAGGCCTACGGACTCTGTAATAAGTATCATAAGCGTTCTGGGAAAAATCTGTATGTATAGTATTGTATGTATAAGTATATGTTCAAGAAAAAAAAATATATTTTTTTTGGTCATGGGTATTTCACATCTAAATTAGTTTTTGTAAAAGTAAAATTTTTTTTGAAAGTATTAAAAAAAAATAATAGAAAAACAAGAGAGGAAAGCCGGTATATCCTACAAACCATGGATACCTATTAAGATGCATGGGGGACCTATTAAATTTGTCCTCATTCTCAGCCGAAACATTGGGGCGCGAGAAGTAGTACTTTCGTCTTTCAGGTTGAGCTCACCCTGGGGAAAGTAGGTATCACGCTTAATAGAGGTCAACCAAGTGTTAATAGGTGAAAATATAAGAAAAGTTTTTTGTACAAATACTTTGATTGAAACCCATTACCAAATTATTCATACTACTTTTGTGTGAATAGACCTATAAGATTACAAGGAGTAAGGTACAGAAAATTTTGTTTTGAGTAAAAAGAAAATTTAACTTGATTGATGATTGATAAATTACGATAATGAAGGTCAATAAAACTAAACATTTTTTCTTATAACGTTTTAAAGAAAGAAAAACTATATGCATATATCTATATATTTTTTATATTATTATTGATGGAGAACAGAAATGTGTGAGTAAGTAAAGGGGGAGTAAGAGGGGAACAAGTCGGAAGGCGGTAGAAGACACCGAGGTTAGTATTCGGGGGGTAATATGATTATTACCACAGGGACGACCGCGGGGATTCGAATGGTGAGAAGAAGCTGTGCTACAAAGATCAGCCTGCAAAGTTCAGTCCCAATCGAGTGCCATGGTGAGTTGTAAGTAGTTTTCATTGTTTTTTTTATTTAATATTATTCAGTCGACACATCCTAGCTAGTTTTTTTACGGCCCTATGAATTTTTCTTTTATTAATTTCTTCAATTTAGTAGGCTGGCATTAAATTTTTTTTTTTGTATATTGGGTGTAAAGAAAGGAAAAAAGGAGCAGACTGGTTGGCAAGAACTCCACCCCAAGACGGCGAGCTTCAGCCGGAGCAACAAGCCAGAATGCCAGCGCCACCAACAGTCATGCTTCTTCTTCGTCAGTCTGGCTGACGAAGTAGCCACTGAGGTAAATATGTGAGTACACAAAAAAAGTTTAAGATGACGTGAAGAGAATTGCAACATACCCCAATTATTAAATTTTTTAAAGAAAATTAATGAATTTTAACTGTAAATAAATTATTGTATAATAAGTAAGTAAAAATAGAAAAGAGATCCATATTTTGGTATTGAATTTGGAGAACAAGTACAATTGTCTGCTGAATTCATGCAAGGAATCATAACAGATATAGATGTTAAGGCAACAGTTCATTTATTGATAGTATTGATGGGAAAGACTTTTCCGACTAACGCACACAAATTCGAGAACATGTGACCAATTATGTTCAGAATCGATTAAAGGCTATTAGACATGTGTTAAAAAAATACAAATGCTTTTTTTTTATACTGAACATCTCATGAATATGCAGGCTGTCTGGAACACTTATCCGAAATTAAAAGAGAGGATATTCTACATGTTGTTGTTACCTTTAAAATCTTCTCCAGAAATCGGAACTGCTCTACTGCTTCTAAATGACGCATCTTCATTACGTGTGAACACCCCACACAAACACACGAATTCCCAGTAATATGAAAGGAAATAGAAGAGTTTGAGCGTGCACTTGAAGGCCTTAGTAAAATTGTCCTGGAATAAAGAAGTCATCTTTTAAGTAATTAAACCGCACCGCATTTAAATTTGTAATTTTAAACATACAATATTTTGTATGCAAAAGCAGGGATTGAGAAAAATAGGTGCAACAATAGATTTAGTAAGTATTTAAATGAAATATAGGGATAAAGAAAAAACCCACAGAATAAGTTATACCATTAAGAAACTATATAGACTAAACAGTATACTGATAAAGAGTTCATCAACAAAAAATATTCAAAACCTTTTACATAATGAAGTAAAAGCCCCTACAACTGTCCTATATGTCACTAAAAAATCCAGTGATGATAAAGTCAGGCCAAAACGACGCATGATTACAGATTTCCAAAAATTAAATTCATAACAAATTTTGCCAACATTACAAAACCATTAACGGAGGAGAAAATGGAGGTATTTCAAAAAACCAAGGTGCAAAGGTTAACATAACTTTGGAGGAAAATGCTTAAGAAGCACTAAATAAAATAAAAAATGAGCTGGAAGTACAAGCTCAATTATTCTCACCAGACTTCGATAAACCATTTGAATTAATAACAGGCGCAAGTAATTTTGCAATAGGACCAGTACTTTCACAGGAAAGAAGATTATCATTCATATCTCAAACGCTTAATAAAACTGAACAGAATTACTCGACTAATGAGAAAAAATTACTAGCCATAGTATGGGCATTGCAAAAACTTAGGAACTACCTCTATGGCATAGCAGACTGAACCATTTACACTGACCACCAATCATGAATATTTTCGATGTCAGAAAAGAATCCAAACAGCCAATTAAAAAGATGGAAGTACTTAATAAAAGAGTATGGAGCAAAGATTCTATACAAACCTGGACATGAAAACGTTGTAACTGACGCTTTCTCCAGACAACAACAAATAAATTCAAGTACAGATGAATCTGGGCATTCTGCTGAGTTCACCTTTCAACCTTTGAATCACTTTAAAAATCAAATCTTAGTAATGCAAGATACTTCTGATTCACTCGAATCTAAAAACTGTAGCAGTATTTATTTGTTGTGCCAATACTTTTATCCCTCACTTCATTCCCATTGTTCATTTGTATAGTCACATTATGACTTATCTATAATATAAAAATGAATCGCAAAATGTGTTGGTAAGCGCATAACTCAACAACGTCTGGACCAATTTGGCCAAATCTTTTTTTAAAATGTTCGTTGAAGTTCAAGGATGGTTTTTACGGCGAGAAAAATTAGAATTATTGCTGGAAAACCCCTAAAAATAGCCCTTCTTTTTCCCATACAAATGAAACGTAGAATATAAAAGACTTAAGGCACAAACTTAACTTCCTGACAATTAAATGTAAACACAAAAGACTTAAGACACAAACTTAGTTTACTTGCAATGAAACGTAGAATATAAAAGACTTAAGACACAAACTTAATTTTCTTACATTAAATCTAGAAACAAGAGACTTAAGACACAAACTTGGTGTTATCTATAATATAAAAATGAATCGCAAAATGTGTTGGTAAGCGCATAACTCAAGGATGGTTTTTACGGCGAGAAAAATTAGAATTATTGCTGGAAAAACCCTAAAAATAGCCCTTCTTTTTCCCATACAAATGATTTGTAACTAAAACGTAGTCAATTTGAGCTTTATTGCTATGGTATAAAGTTCATATTAAATTACAAGCACTCACTGTTGTCTAATATTTTATATTTGATAGATATTAGTTAAAACTAAATATATACTTTTTAAGATCAAATATTATTTAAGTTTGATCACTGACAATCCATTAATTTATACCACACCATAATATTTTTTTTTTATTTACAGATACAAGGGCAAATATAAAGTCATGTCAAATTAAAAAAAAAAAAAAAAGTTGTCTGTTACCTAATCTTCTGAGTTTGCTTTTGTCAACTGATACACGAAACAAATTCGTATATCGTGTTTTGTGCAGAGTGTTTAGTTAGTTAGTGTTTGTGTAGTTCGTGATTAGTGAAAAAATAATTTATATTTGATATGCCTCCTATAAGACGAAGCAATTTAGGTAGAAGAACCAGAAATGCTACAAACCAAGCTAATTACCGATCTAATCGTACTGCACAAGAACGTGACGACGGAAATGAACGTGAAAGAATTCGGATATCACAAACGCGTGAAGCGCGAGCGCGACATTCAACTAATAATCGCGCAAGTTTGAATCGAGCTGCTTTCAGTTACGATGTGTCAATTGACTACAGTAACTACCAATGTGTTGTTATTGGTTCTATGAACTCGGTTTGCTCACACTGTAAGGCATTAAAATACAAAAACGAAGCCAATGGATTATGTTGCGCAAATGGTAAAGTGAAATTGATACCATTGGATCCACCACCAGAACCATTGTACTCATTGGTTTCAGGAATAGGAACAGATTCTATACACTTTTTGACACATATCCAACAATATAACAATTGCTTTCAAATGACTTCATTTGGGGCAACAAATGTAGTTCGGGAAAATTTTATGCCAACTTTCAAGGTATGTATTATAGCAGTTACTCATAATTATTTTAGCGAACAAAATTTTCTGTCACCAAAGTTAAGATGTGTCACTAATCTTCAATTTCTTAATCACTTATATATATATCACTTAGTCATCATATTATATGGTGATTCAGTTTCAGTGACACTTTTATTATATTTTATATTTGATAGATATTAGTTAAAACTAAATATATACTTTTTAAGATCAAATATTATTTAAGTTTGATCACTGACAATCCATTAATTTATACCACACCATAATATTTTTTTTTATTTACAGATACAAGGGCAAATATATCACAGAGCAGGTTCACTGTTACCAGTGTCAGATAGCGACAACAAATTCCTGCAAATTTATTTTATGGGCAATTTACCACAAGAAATTGATCTGCGTTGTGCACATAACAATTTAGTAAAGAGGTCTATTGTAGAACAATTACAAACTTTATTTCATCAACACAATCAATTGATTATATTGTTTAAAACTGCCCTGGATCTGATGCCATCCGATAATCACAAAATTGTAATCAGAGCTGATAAAACACCTGCAGGTCAACATACAAGACGTTTTAATGCACCAACTATTGATGAAGTTGCTGTCGTTGTAGTTGGAGAAAACTTGGAATCCCGTGATATTGTTTTACATCGTCGGAATGATCAATTACAACGTATAAAGGAAACACACCGCTCATATGATGCACTGCAATATCCCATTATATTTTGGCAAGGTGAAGATGGCTACGATTTCTCAATAAAAATGATAAATCCCATTACAGGTAACTAAAATATTAGTTTAGCTATGGCGATAATATCTCAGTCATTATATTATGTATTTTAATTTTATATTTGAATGTTATTAAAACAAAATCTATTTACAGGTTCTGAAACCAACAAAAAAGTCAGTTCAATGAACTATTATTCATACCGCCTAATGATTCGGGAGAATGAAGACAATCACATATTGAAATGTCGGCGATTATATCACAAATATGTTGTTGACATGTATGTTAAAATTGAAACGGAGAGATTAACATTCATCAGGTTGAATCAAACCAAACTCCGATCTGAAGAGTATATTCACCTTCGAGATGCGATTAATACTGATGGAAATGCACAGAATGTCGGTCGGATGACTATTCTTCCAGCAACATACATCGGAAGCCCTCGGCATATGCACGAATATGCTCAAGATGCCATGTCGTATGTTCGTCATTATGGTACAGCAGATTTGTTCATCACATTTACATGCAATCCGCAATGGATAGAAATCAAGCAGGAGTTATTCCCTGGGCAATCACCCATTGATCGTCATGATATTACAGCCAGAGTCTTTAGACAAAAGTTGAAATCTTTAATGGATTTCATCGTAAAACATAATGTGTTTGGTGAGACACGCTGCTGGATGTATTCTGTGGAGTGGCAGAAACGAGGATTACCACATGCACACATTTTGATTTGGTTGGTTGAAAAGATAAGGCCAAATGAAGTTGATGCAGTGATATCAGCTGAAATCCCTAATGTACAAGTAGATCCTGGATTGCATGAGGTAGTTATGAAAAACATGATACATGGTCCCTGTGGAAATCTTAATCAAAATTCACCGTGTATGATGGATGGTAAATGTTCAAAACGATATCCACGGACATTAATATCGGAAACAATTACTGGTAATGACGGTTATCCATTGTATCGTCGCAGATCGACAGCAGACAATGGAAAATCAACAATTGTCAAATTAAATCAACAAGATATTGAAATAGATAATCGTTGGATTGTTCCATATTCACCCATTTTATCAAAGACATTCAAAGCACACATCAACGTTGAATCTTGCCATTCAGTGAAATCTATTAAATACATTTGCAAATATGTAACCAAAGGGAGTGATATGGCTGTGATTGGAATTGGTGCAGAGAATTCCAATGATGAAGTTACCCAATACCAAATGGGCCGCTATGTCAGTAGTAATGAAGCAGTTTGGCGAATATTTTCTTTTCCTATTCATGAGAGACACCCTTCTGTTGTTCACTTAGCTGTGCATTTAGAAAATGGACAAAGAGTGTATTTTACAGCACAGAACGCAGTACAAAGAGCTGCTCAGCCACCATCTACTACATTAACCAGTTTTTTTGAGACATGCCAAAACGATGATTTCGCACAAACATTGCTATATTCTGAAATGCCAAAATATTATACCTGGAATCAATCCTCAAGGAGATTTATACGACGGAAACAAGGAAAACCAGTTCCAGGATATACAGATGTATATTCCACCGATGCGATTGGCCGGATTTATTCAGTACATCCAAGCAATAATGAATGTTTTTATTTACGACTGCTATTAGTCAATGTACGTGGCCCAACATCATTCCAACAGTTACGAACTGTTGATGGTGAATTGTGTGGATCCTACAGAGAAGCCTGTCAACGTTTGCAATTGCTTGAAAATGACGCTCATTGGGATCAAACTCTCAATGATGCTGTAATATCATCACACGCTCATCAAATACGAACATTGTTTTCTATAATCATATCTACATGCTTCCCATCAACCCAATTGATTTGTGGATCAAGTACAAAGATTATATGTGTGATGATATTTTGTATCAAATACGGAATAGAATGGGAAATCCAAATATACAAATCAGTGAAGAAATTTACAATGAAGCATTGATTTCAATTGAGGACATGTGCTTGATAATGTCAAACAAACTATTAATTCAATTAGGCCTGACCGCGCCCAATCGTCCAATGCATGACGCTTTTAACCAAGAGTTGCATCGAGAAAAACTGTATGATCTCAACGCTTTGAAAGAATTAATTCAAACAAATCTTCCACTGTTAAATGAACAACAGAAGTATGTATTTGAAACTCTTATGAAAGTAACAAATGATGAAACTGGAGGGATTTACTTCTTAGATGCACCTGGTGGTACAGGAAAAACTTTTTTGATTTCATTAATATTAGCAACAATTCGCTCACAAAATAAAATTGCACTTGCACTCGCTTCGTCGGGAATCGCAGCAACTTTGCTTGAAGGTGGTCGAACAGCCCATTCAGCACTAAAATTGCCATTAAATATACAAAGCAATGAAACTCCAACCTGCAACGTTTCGAAGAACTCTGCAATGGCAAAGGTTTTGCAGCAATGTAAATTGATTGTTTGGGATGAATGCACGATGGCACATAAAAAATCTTTGGAGGCTTTAGACAGAACCTTAAAAGATCTACGGAGCAATAATAACCGCTTTGGTGGTGCAATGATTTTGTTAGCAGGAGATTTTCGTCAAACATTGCCAGTGATTCCACGATCAACGCCAGCTGATGAACTCAATGCATGTCTAAAGTCCTCCAATTTGTGGAAACATGTCAAAGTACTTCATTTAAGCAAGAATATGCGTGTCGAGTTGCAAAATGACCAATCTGGAAACATATTCTCTAAACAACTCATTGACATTGGTAATGGCAAATTTCCTATAGACATGTTGACTGGCTGCATTAACTTTCCTCAAAGTTTTTGTCAGTTAACTCGATCAAAAGATGAACTTATTCAGAAGGTGTTTCCAGATGTTTCTCAAAATTACAGAAACCATGATTGGTTGAGCGAACGAGCTATACTGGCTGCAAAAAACATAGATGTAAATGAATTAAATTTCAAAATTCAAGAACAAATTACAGGCGAATTGAGGATATATAAATCAGTTGATTCGGCTACTAATCAAGATGATGTAGTCAACTATCCACCGGAATTTTTAAACTCGCTGGATTTGCCAGGATTGCCACCTCACAATCTTCAATTAAAGGTTGGATCGGTGGTTATAATGTTGCGAAATATCAACCAACCGCGTCTTTGCAACGGTACACGGTTAGCGATAAAAAAATTACTAAACAATGTGATAGAAGCAACTATACTCAAAGGAAAGTATAAAGGAGAAGATGTTCTCATACCGCACATCCCAATGATTCCGACTGATGTGCCATTTGAGTTTAAACGACTACAGTTTCCAGTGCGGCTTGCTTTTGCTATGACTATAAACAAGTCCCAGGGGCAATCATTAAGTGTTTGTGGTATTAATCTAGAAAACCCATGTTTCTCACATGGTCAATTGTATGTTGCCTGTTCCCGTGTTGGAAAACCATCAGATTTGTTTATCTATGCGCCAGGTCATCAAACAAAAAACATCGTATACCACAAAGCACTACAATGATAATAATAATAATTATGATTCACATGATTAACAATAAAGCGATTACTTACTTTTAAATCCTTATATATGTTTTATTTAATTATTTTTTATTCACAACGCACTATCACCAGGGTGACGGTTCTGTTCAGGAGAATTTTTTAAAATACGTAGGCACAAAAACTGCCACATTACAAATCTTTTTGACAGGACGAAGTCTGTCGGGTCAGCTAGTCTACATATATAAATTCATCTGCTTTGGTACAGCACTCTAAAGCAAGCCACAGACGTTGCGACGGTTGGTACAACATGAGCTGGTTGTGTATGAGATTGTAAAGTGTGTTGTGTCGTGGATGACGCAATCGTGCGGGCATACTTCATTTTATTATTATGTAAGTTAACACATTTCTCATTTAAACTCCGCTACTGCTAACAAAGTACACGCGCACAAAATCTTCCCACAAACAACAAGGAATTTGCTGACACCATGTCTACGATACAACATACTTTTGTGTAATTCCAGGAAAAACATCAGGTGATGTGGTGCAACGATAAATTAAATAATAATAAAAATATAATGCAGTTTTAGTTTTAAGTTGGTGTTAATTCAACATTCAGAAAATAAAGAAGCATAAGCTCCCAAAAAATATTTTTTTAATTAAAATAAACATATAAAGTTTTAATTGGCGCCCGAGAAGGGATCAACGTGCCATTCAGTAAACAATCTGAAAACAAAAAAGTAGGATTCGCGCGTACTAAAAACAGGAAATCCCTGAAAATAAGAAGTAAGGGAAAAGTGGACACAAATTATAAAAGTGAACACAAATTCGAAAAGTGAACACTAATTAGAAAAGTGAACACTAACTTTTGGAGTAAGCGGCTTAACGACAAGGGGTTTGGAAATCAGCGACGAGGAAGGTCCCAAGTACAAGCAGGAAAAGGAGAAACTGGATACGTTCAACAAACCATAACCTCAGCGTTGGAAATGTTTAGTTTAAGATTCATCGTTTTTTTGTAAGTAATTTTTATTTAATGTGAAAAAAGAAAAAGTTTTTAAATTAACGTAATTAATGTGAAAAAAAAGTTAAACCAAGTTAAACATAAAAAGATTTTTTTGAAGTATAAAATTTTTAAGAACAAAAAAAAGGGAGTTAAAGAATTTATTTAAATCTTAATATTGTAAGAGATAAAAGAATCTGTTCAATATATGAAGAAAAATTCCAAAATTGAAATATGAATTAAATTAAAAGGTAAAAGAATATATCAAAGCATTAAATTGATGACTGAAATTTAAAACATATTCTATATTTTTTTGCAATATCAAAAAATATAAACCACTAACAAATAAATAAATCAATAAACAGCTGTTGCGATCCTTACTAGGCCCTTTAATAGCAATCATAACAATAAAAAAATATATAACAAAAGTATCAAAACAATAGGAAAACCAGAATAACTTTTATTTCGAAATAGAACAGGAAGAACAGGAGATCATTAAACAATTAAATCAGATGAGAATAGGGGAGAACCAAAACGTACAGCCGACCACTTCTCGATAAACACCAGTACCGACCAACCAAATTTAATTATCACAGAAATTATTAACGAAATAGTTCAACAAGTTTTGAATCAGATGAATAATAGAACCGGACAGGACACCCATGACAACCAAGTAATAGTTGACGCCACAAACGAAAATGAATTAGACCGCATACCAGATATGGTTAAATGCCTAAGGGAATTTTCCGGACGTTCTGGGGAATTTAACTCATGGCGCAAGACAGTAGATAGGATATTAGAAGCATATGCGAATTTCAGAGGCACACCGAAGTATTTTGCTATAGTTCACACAATAAGACATAAAATTGTCGGGGAAGCCGACAACGCATTGGAATCATATCGAACGCCATTAGATTGGGCACAAATAAAAAAATTGCCTTATGCTACACTATTATGACAAGCGAGATATTGGTACTCTTGAGTTTGTTGAACATCCGCGAACCGGCTACATTACCACTTGTGCCAGAAACTAGAAAATATGACATTTAGGCTTAACTATGCCCAGGGCATAAATAGGCATAATGTAAACGCAACACTACATAAGCCTTCACGGCACGGAACAAATTTTAAGGGATCCCACTTTTATCCCGAATTGGCTTACATGCCACCTGCACCCCATCGATTCCATGGTGCTAACCAACAATACAATCAGTCATACAACCGCCCCAATATTTTTCCACCAAATCGAATAATGCCGCCTAATTACAATAGATTCGGTAATAATCAAGCTAGTTACAATAAATTCAGTAATAACCAACCTAATTATAGTAGATTCAGTAACAACATAGACAACAGATTTAACAACTACCGACCATTCGGACAAAATTTCAATACAAACTCTTCTCCAAAACCAGTGCCAACGGAAATAGACAGTTCAAGTCAATTCAGGCACAATTACTATCGAACCGATAATAACAATGAACTACAGTAATAAACGTCCTCCTAATAGTCAAAATACTCATCCTCCAAATAAAATACACCGTAACTTTCACCTAGAAACATTTCGATGAGTAAAGTCCTACACAATCCAATGTAGACCCTAACAATATATTTTCTGAACACGAAGGTTATTTGGAAAATAATGTTTTGCCAGATAATGACGCCCCACAAGTTTAGGATAGTGTTAATTTTTTAGTATTATGAATCCAATTAAAAATGAAAAATTGTTTAAGGTATCCTCCGTTGCAGGTGACATAGAAATAACTCACCATACGTTTATAAGCATTTTTGAACCACGGATTAAAAAATTTAATTTTTACATCCTACCTACACTTTCTTCATTTCATGGAATAATAGGCAACGACACATTAAAAGAATTAAGGGCTACTATCCATACCGATAAAAGCTTTATGACAATATCTCCAGGAATAAAAATTCCTCTGAAACAAAAAATATCCTAGGAAGTAAACATGGTTGATTTAAATCAACCCGACTTTACCCAAGAATAGCAAATAAAGCTGTATAGTATTGTAAAAAAATGTCCCAATTTATTCTCAGATCCTAATGAAAGGCTAACATTCACAACCTTAGTGAAGGGTGAAATCCGTACCACCACGGATACCCCAGTTTATTCGAAGCCTTACCCATACCCAATGGCATTAAAAGGAGAAGTCGAACGACGAGTCGAAGAACTCCTTACCAATGGAATAATTAGGAAAACAAAATCACAGTACAATTCACCTGTCTGGGACGCTATTCTATTTACATATGCCTGTACCAGAGCTGTTCACCGAGAGAAACAAGAGAGAAATGTATAGCGCCGTAGCTGCTGGGGAAGCCCAAAAGCTAAAAGCTATGGTAGGAGCTGTCGCTCAAACCACTATAGTGGGGGAGCAGAAAATGGCTTCTGCGATCGGAAGACTAGGGCCTAGCATTCAAATAAAGAAGGTTAATAAGAAAATCATTTGTATAAAAAGCCAATTGATGTTCGGCCCTCAGGCGCTTCTCTGGGCAGACTGGGCTTGTACAGTTGCTTATGTATTAATTTACTCATTTCACTTATTCTATTTATGTATGAATGTATATCTGTTAAGTAGTTTTATTATTACATATGTATTACTTTCAATGTTTTTGCAGGCTCACTCTGATACTCTATTTACGTTTGTACACTTATATTGAGATGTTCTCTTCTCTTAGTTTTTATGATCTCTTTCGTTATTTGTATATTAATACTTGCTTTGTTAATCGCGTGTATCTGTATGTAACTATGTATTAATTGTCTTTGTGTATGAGCGTAATATATATATATATATATATATATATAAAGAGATTCAGTTAAATTAAAAACTTTGATAAATATGTATTGGGGTCAATTTTTAAAAACTGGTGATAAATATTGTACTTGTCATGCACAGTGGAAAACTTTTCAAATAATAAATGCAATAGTTTTGGATATTATAATGCAGGTGTTTCTAACCGCAGAAGGAGGGACTAGAACGCAAATTTTTTCTCTTAATAGAGGACAACAAATGCCAACAAATATTCCAATATTTCAATTTAGTCACAATCAACATATAAAAATTGAGGTTATTGGTGGTATGATATCACTAGTCGGAACAGTCTATGAGGGTGGTTTTAAAGATATAAATGTATACTCATACAAACCATCATGTGTTTATAGTGAAATAGATGAATATGCAACAAAATCTTATAATGGTAAGACTGGTATCCATTCATTGAATAAAAATCAACAAAAACCTCCCCTCCCCCAGAAAATGGTTAATAATAGTATAGTTAAGAAAGCAGCTGGTGGTGCTAGCGGTGGTGATGACTCATTTCAATATGAAGATTATTAAATTAGTATATAAATATAAGAAACAATTCTTATCATCTCATTCAAAAATATATCGCTAACCTAAGAACATATATATTAAAAAGAAAAACTAAAATGAAAAATATTTTTATCATATTGTTTTCATATATCTATATCATACAAGTGTTTTCAGCTTCATTACCTATTGATTTGAGTGAAAATGAACTTAAAAATACAGAATTTGCAATTAAATTACCAAATAATGATACTGTGAGCATACAACTAAATTTCAAACTTTTAAAGTTTACTAATGATTTAAATAAAAACATCGAGTCAACAACATCAACAACAAAAACAGAATATAAATCAAACGAAGAACAAGAAGACTCCTCACCACCACCACCTATAAATCAATCTTTTACTGTCGAACAAGCTATTGAAGCATTTAGGCAAGATTTAGTAAAAAAAGAAAAAAAATATTGCAGGAATAATTGAAAGTTCGGCTCCATTTTATAGACATTTTCAACTTCAATACAAGGATAATATAAAATTGAGAATCCGTTGTACATATGACAGCAATTACTTGAAACGTCGATTAAATATTTCATGTTTCGAATACCGTCAAGTTGAATACGAGAGAATTTTAAGTAATGGTGAAATTGAGACGGTTTCTGAGGATGATACTACATACCGATCCGATATGACATTAATCAACATTCAAGATTATACCCATGATTTGGATATGGAAATATTATAAATTAACTAATATGATGAAATACATTTACTACTACTTAATATAAACTTTGTTGTTGATGTGTTAAGAACATTTATTTAATATAAATAAAAAAATTAAAATAAGAAAAATAATGAACAATCAGTTTTATTCGAAAATTTTACATGAGTTCTTGAACGAAGAAAGGTTTTTGTGGTATGAACATGAGATTATTTTGAAGAAATTAAAAACTCAATTCGATGAATATGCATTTTATAAGAAAAGTAAATCAAAATTTGGATATCATTACACCAATTGTGTGTGGTCCAACAATGAAACAACTTGTGGACCTGATACCTGTAAATGTTCCCTTATCGATAAAAGTTGGGAACAAGCATTATGTATAATGAATTTTTATAATAATTTAAAAACATAGACTTTATCATTCAGAACAACTAATTTTAAAGTTGAATAATAAACTGAAACTGAAACTGAAAATAATAGAAACATTCTCGTAAATTCATTGGTAAATTGTTTTAAGTAAAAACATTTTATAGAAAGTGGAACTAATTTACAAATTCATATAAAACAATAACATTTAAACCAACAATCAACAACGAAAACGATGACAACCACTAAGGGTATTTCATTTGCGAGAACAACAACAAACTTTCGCTGAAAACTTTCCCAAAAACTCAAACGAAAAAGCGAGCATTACACACAGAAACAGGAGATTAGAGAAGCACCAGTTTTTCACTTGCCAACGAAACTCAACAATTATTTTAAGTATTAAATTGTAAGCAGTATGTCTAAAAATTATTGATTTTATTTTGTTTATAAACATTTTGGAAATATTGATTCACATTATTTAACCTTATAGGCATAACTCCCTGCCCCGATTCGTAGAAAGGAAAAATAATAAGTTTGTTGACAAGCACAATAGCCTCTAAAAACTAAATAAGCCTCTAAGCGGCTTAAACCATATACATAACTTCAGTTGATAAATCTTTTTTAGTCAAATCCATACATGGATTTAATAGTGTGACAGAGAAATTTAGCATAAACCCTTTCGGCAAACATTTTTAATTTTTTATACTCCCGTCATTGTCAGCCTTTGATGGTATAGTTGGCATTGATTTGCCAGCGCTGACGGGTTGTACATTATATTTTAATCGCAAAGAAATCCGAACCAATAACAACGGGGCTGTGAAACTTAAATTTTTGAAGTGTGATAATGTGAGTTTCATACAGTTTGAGGATATTGAAGTACCACACATAGTAGAAAAATTTTGTAAAGCAATGAAAAACGTATTGGGAGTTTTTGCAAATCTCAATGAATCGTTGCCTTACAACACAAATATTGTCACCACTATTCACTTTTACCGGCTATTGAAGAATGGCATTATAAGATCTTCTCGGTATCCGTATAATAAAGCCATTTGGGTCGTCGATAAGAAGGGTAAAGACGAGTAGGGCAATATAAAAAAATATAGATTGTTGATAGATTTTAGGAAACTAAATAAGAACACCATAGATGACAAATATTCCATCACAGAGGTTACAGTTACACTCTCAAAACTGTGAAAAGCAAAATATTTCACAACGCTACTCTTAAAGACGGGTTTTCACCAGATATAACTTGCAGAACGCATTTTTCTGTTGGAAATCGCAAATATGAGTTCTGTAGCCTTCCTTTCTGAAGCAAGAATGCACTCAGTATTTTTCACCATGCCATTGATCAGGTATTACGAGAGCAAATAGGGAAGTTGTGCTACATTTACGTCGACGACGTTATAATTTTCTCAGTAAGGCACATTACATGGATCCTGAAAATACTTTACGAGGCCAACATTAGAGCTTCACGGGTGAAGTCACACTTTTTATATGTATACGGCTATTGGCTGTAAGCACTGCAAAAGCTCAGAAACGACCTATATGAAGTACATAGTCTAAATATTTCTACGGATCATCAACCACTCACCTTCATTGTATCAGACAGAAATCCGAATGCTAAAATAAAGTGATGGAAATTACAAACGAACACAATGCAAAAATATTCCATAAGCCTGGTAAGGAAAATGATTTCGTGGACGCTCTTTCGCGTCAGAATATTCATGTTTTGGAAGATCAAACACTTTCAGATTTTGCTACTGTCCATAGCGAGGATTTCTACCATTTGGGAGTGCGGTGGCCACCCAAAAGTGTTAGCATAAATACAATCTGGGCGAGCTCATGATACCAGGTGATCTAGATGGGGAAATATATGTACTTTTCCCACTAGGAATTCATTTCAAATTCCTCCAAAGAATATAAATTGATTTAGTGAGGTTTTGAACTTTTTTGGATTTCTAATTGAATATATTTTGATTGATGATCTTTGCGATCACGTATTATAAAGGTAAGTCAGATCATTTTAACGTTATGGACCTTTGGGGTGCTAAAACTAAGGACGCTAAAAATTAAGATGAAGATGATTCTTAGACTCTCACTAAGATTAAACTTTGCTTAGTAATGGCGCTGGCTGTGCAATGGAATATGCACCAGGTCGACATATTTGAAAAGTAACATACAACATGAGATTTTTGTTCGACAACTGCAAGAATATGTTGACGAGGAGAGACCTGACAAAGTATTGAAGCTGCATAAAGCCATTTATGGATTGAAATAGTCCGGTAAATACTGGAATTCAAAATTGGATATGATTCTTAAACGTTTTGGCTTTGAGCAGTGAGTGTGTAAACGAACATTCTTTCTATAAAGCCACACGTAAAGATTTGATTATGGTTACAGTTTATGTTGATGAATTAATAACACTGTAAGTACGTCAAAATGACACACAAAATCGCCGAGATACTCCGACCTAATTTTTGAGCGTAGTAAATGAATTGTACTATCAGGAAGGTGGAAGACCATCATCATAAAAGTTGAATTTCGATAAATTAACGAAAGCTAAGGCCATTGACAATTTCACCATTACTTAGGTTTCGAAATAGATCGAGAATGTGAAACTGGTACAATATTTATTTGCCACTCGCAAATGATCTTTTTTCAATGATCTACTCAGAGAGCTGGAATGCAGGAGTGTAAAACAGTATCAACACCGCTGGAAACTAACTTTCTAGTAAAATGGGATGACAATAACTGCGAAGAAACACCTCAGAAAAATTACAAATCTGTTAGCATTACGACCAGGCCATACATTCTTCACTCGGTATCTAAACTGACACAACGAAACGTAAATCCACACCTCGAACACATACAAGCCGTAAAAAGAATATTACGTTACCTTTATGCCACTATGAATTGGAGAATGGTGTTTAACCCCCAGTTTTTGACTGGCTAATCAAACTGTAATTATTTTTAAGTTCTAATTAAATACGAAATTGTGTTTTCGAGAGCATAATTAAATAATAATTAAATACCTAACCTTGTGTAATTAAATACTATTTAAGTTTTATGAACGTACCATATGTTTTTATGCGTGTATGTGTTTATTGAAAACATACACATGACATCATGTGGTCGGGTTGAAAACATCATGTGGTCGGGTTAAGAAGAATTTCGTTTAAATTTCATATATATATATAACATATACAATACAAAGTTACATATTATGGAATAAAGTAATAGAAAAATGTATTATAATGTTCGTTTGATTTCATAAAATTAGTTTTTATGCAATTTTAATTTTCTACATGTTTATAACCTAACTTTTTTGTTTATACTAAGCAGCTGTTCTTTAGAAGTTTTGCAGTGGTGCCGTACTTTCAACGTAATTTAATAAGAACTTTAATTAACCACTGAAAAAATCAAATCGCATTTAATTACAACTTAATTTTAAATAAAAATTAGCTAATTACGTACTTAATTATTAAGTTAAAAACTGCGGGTAAGTCTGGTAAAAAATTAATTTAGGGATATGTGGATACGGATAGGGGAGGCAATTCTTTAGACCATAAATCATACATCGGCTTTATATTTGGATGGTGTCCTTTATCATGGTTTCCTTGGAAGCAGTCATGTGTGGCTCTCAGTATTACTTAGCCCGAATATATGGTCATGTCAGAGGCCGACAAGGAAGCTGTCTTTTAAAAAGTGAGTTCTTCAAAAATGGATAGAAGCATGCAATATAGATGATGGTTTGCTACCAAAAATCCTTTGGTTTGTTCTGTTCACTTCCGTCAAGTGGATAGAATTGTAAAGCATAATTGCGTGTCATTGAGCCTAAATGCAATTCCTCTTCATGCCATATTAAATACATACACTACATTATTGGTTTAAAGCAGTTGAGTCCACACGTGCACTATCACATTCTGTGCTTCGAAACAAAATAGATATTAAGGGTTTTCATGGGAGTGTTCAAAAGTCTCACAAACTGTGCAATTGTGCATTTTTACACATTAGTAAACAAAATGTAAAAAATTTTATTTTTTTCTATTTTATAGAAATATATAAATATGTTTTTAAATTAAAAATTGCTTGAAACTTTATTTGAACTTTTTGACGTTTGTTTCAAATTTACATAAACTGTTTGCGCAAAAGTTCAAAAGGGTCTTCATCATGATACAATAATATAAAGGTACAACCGTTCTCTCTTTTCGTCGCCATATTAACCTTCTGACGTTTGTGCCGACAATTTTTTACTCTCAAAATTAATGCTACCTTATTAATTTATGAAATCCGAGTTTTTGATTAATTTTTTGACGTTCTTTTTTATTTATTGAAAAATATTGAAGAATATGTATTTAAATTATAATTATAAAAAAAATTTACATCAGCACAAGCAATTGAAGGGAAATTACCAACGGAAAAGCCTCTGAATCAAGGGTGGGACTTTCTCTTCGTACTACTCTGGCTTATTGCTTTAAATCAGGTGCGTCCAAGTCATATGCACAATGTGCAAACTTTTTTAAAAGAGCTATTGAGCTTTCACACCGACGAGAGCACAATTGCCAATCAGATCTCGGCGAGAACAATGCTTCCTCTTAATTTGCAAGGAAACAACAGCACACTTAACAGCTTTCAAAGCTGTTTGCCTCAAATACGAGTACAATCATCAGAGTATGCCTGCTTAGAGCCTAAAATTATAAGCAAAAGGCCACCCGCGGGCACTTCGTTATGCTCTGTTTTAAACATACATATCTATGTATATATAAACGAATAAACGTATCATGGGTTCTAAGCACTCATTGGAATGATGAGCAGTTTTGCTAAATGTTAGCCCATGCTCGTCAATGACACGCCTGTGTTAAAATCATGCGTTCTGCACCTAAATTGAACCAATTCATTAGCAATAGAACCCTTGCATTAACTATTTCTTTTGCATGTCTTTTTTTGTTCAGATTATTCGGATGTAGCCCATCAAAAAAGCATTAATTCTTACTGTAAGCTGCAATAAATTTGCACACGAAGTGTATGTATGTAAATGTGTATTATATGCATAAAATACGCTCATCCATTCTACATCATATTATACACATGCATATTTCGTTATCCACGTATCCAATTAATACAACATTTAAAAAAATGTGTATTAAACCATAATTTCTAAACTTAAAATTACACATTTCCAAAAACATTCCTAAAAAAAAGTTCCCCGTAATTTCGTGTGGCAACGTTTTCCTCTCTCTTTACAAAAAAACAGCAATCAAACAATTTTGGTAAAAGTCAAAATTAATTTTATACGTCAAATGTGGTTGTACCTTTATATTATTGTATCATGGTCTTCATGAAACAAGTCTCGCAAGTTTGCCCGATTGCAGAAATGGCAATTTTAAGAGTTCTCATGAAAACAATTATTGTTTAATTACGGCCTATACATTTGTGGGTCGATTATGACTTTTCAATGCACATATTTGTTTGCCTCTTGTTCTACTAATCTAGCCATCATTGAATAAGTACTTTTCCACGTGGTCTACTCCGTAACTAAAAATAAAGAAAATGCAATTGCTTTCGAATGTGTATGAATACGCATTGATTTCATTGTGATTCAATATTATGCAAACTCGAAAGCATTTTCGTTCGCTTCGAATTACAGAATAACCCTCTGATATTTACATCCTGTATAAGTTTATGTAATGCAAAGAACACTTTGTATGCATGTATTATTTTTTAATATTAAAAATCAGAGTGCATAAATAAATATAAACCATATTCAACCATTAAACTGCTTTTTTACCCTTCAGCCTTCAATATAAAACTGATGTTAACAAGATTTCATTATCCCTAGTGATATGCAAAACTATGTACTGGCGGATACTTCTAAACACTGTTAGAAATATAATAAATATGTACTTAAAAACCTGTTATTTTGCTAGTTTAAAAAAACTGCAACTAACAAGAAATTAAATGACATCTATTTCCCAAGATTTTTTTTATTACTGTTTGATTTTTATATCTACTAGTGCTGACTTACCAGCATAAGCGTCATCACTGCAGTGTAAATAAGAAGAGCGTATGTTTGGAATTTTAAAGTTTTAATAATATAAAGTAAGAAATTTTCAAAACCACGGAAGAAAATGGATGATAGGAGTTACGATATCAACGATACTCCCACATAAAATAGTAACATAAGCAAACATACGCATATACACACAAGTTAATACTCTCATTATTTGCGCAAACATTCTTAATAAATAAGTATGTCCTAGAAATTACTATATTGAACCTTATTGTGAAATCATATTGCAACAAAGAAAATAAATGACTGCGCGTGTTTTAATATGATCCGTATTTAAAATCAGTGTTTGAAAGTGTGTCCATTTTTTGTTTCATTTGCTTTGAGTGTGACTTGAACTGCCAAAAGTTTCAAAGCCGATACCAAAACGAAAGCACAAAACAAGAAACGAACGAACGACTGTCAACTGTGCTGTTAAACGAAAAAAAATATAACTTATATGTTGCTGTGCTGTAAAGATCTTTGCAGCTAAAGTCAAAGCAACAGCAACTGTACACAAAATTCGACTGTTGGTTTTGCTGTTGCTCTGTATTAGCTAGGCTAAACTTCTTAAGCAATTAAGTACAACAACAACAAATAAACGTTGTTTCATAGCCACGGCAGTTATACCATAAAATGTCACACGAACTTTCGAAACTGTGCTTTGACTGAACTGTTTGAAATTTCGAAGTTAAAGCTACAGAACAGTAATCAATAACGCGTGATGCAACTGTGCTCTGACTTAATTGCAGACACACAGAACATGCAACAAAAGTTTAAAAAAATAAATAATATTTTCGCAGTACAGCAAAAGTAATTTTTTACTGCAGTTACTGTTTTGCTGGCAGTTTTTCAAACACTGTTTAAAAAGCTTAATAAAACCAAATCATGTAAAATAGAAGTGTAAGCATTTTCCCACAGTAATTTTAAGGAATTATAATTAATCGAAATGAATTAAAATAAATTCAATTCGAATTTTTTTCGAAGCTTAAACAACAGAAAGCGGGTTTTTCGTTGTGGGAGTACACAAGCTGTCAGGCCACTTACATATGTGGTCTGATAGTAATTTTTTATATCAAGGTTTCGTCCTTGATTAACTGGCGCCCGACCAAGGACCGGCCAGTCGCGAAAAAGGATATGCGCCGGATCCTTACAACAAAAATTGGCTCACTGAAAAATTGGGATGGAAAATCCAAAACAAAACAATTTTGATAAAAAAATTAAAGTGAAAAAAGTAAATGCTCTGTTGAAAATAAGGAAAATAATTTCCAAAGCAAAGTAAACTTGATAAAATAAAAAAGTGAAAAAAGTAAATACTTTGGTGAAGGTAATAATGAAAATCCAAAGTCAAGAATAAGTTTGAATAAAATAAAAATGTGGAAAGATTAAAATGCTTAAAAAATAACAAAAGGGTAATTAAAATTATTATGTCTTTTTACCGAATGATTTCAGCGTGCTGCGATCTCGAACTCCGACCCCTCCAGTGCGTAAAAAATTAGAATTGTCACAGAATTAACAATGGTAACTAATCCTTTTGAGAAAATGTGTAATTACCTTCGCAACATGCTTTCACGAAAGCAGTAAACATACTGCTACTTGGCGGAAATCCTGTAAGTTGTATCAACATTGGAACCTACACGACTTAATGGGAAATAAGCCTTACTTTTTGCCTTGTAATAAAAGGCTAAGGTTGGTGCATTCACAGGGTGAGACAAATCGTGCCTTAGCACTTCGGCGGTGGTCGTTCGAAAAAGGACTACACGATCCTCCACTCAAGGATTATAAAATAAAAAGAAAATATAATGAAATATAAAAAAATTTACAGTACAATGCAAATAAGATTTAAATGAAAAAAAACCCTTAGAGAACGATGATAAAAAAATGACAGGCGATATCTATGCAATAAATTGCAAATAAAAATAAACTTCTCACTAAACAAAAAAAATTAATAAAACAACATTTAAAAATTCTTTTTGTTTTTGGTTTTGTTCCCAACTTAAATCACGAGCCAAATTATTTCATTTTAGAAACTATTTTCTAGATATATTTCACAATTTCCCAGCATCGCCGATGTTCAGGTAGATACATTTAAAGGAAAAAATTATAGATTACTCTTCCTCTTTTTTAAGCGCTTTAATTGTGCTGGAAGTCTAGCGCTTGTCTAAACTTGTGCAATTCTCTGAGTTAAATATTTTTATAATTTTAAATTGAATACTTTACAAATTTTAACTTAAATATTCCCACAAATTCTGTCCTGTTGTTTACTTTTATAATTTTTGTATATGTCCTGAGTGAATATATTTTACAAATTAGGGAAGTTTCCAAGGAAAGTACCCTTAAAAGTCTTTTTAGAATGGAAGCGTTACAAAACAAAAGTCCTTGAAATGACCGGTACTCTCAATGCAACTATTACCCAGGTCAAAGCATTGGAAGCTAAGAATACGGAAATGGAGCAGCGTCTCGCTCCACCGGAAGCTGGTCCTGAACCACCTCCAGTTCATCGAACTGAATATAAGTTAAAAGAAATATCTCAACTAGTTACCTGACAGAGTGAAAGAGTTGCAGCCTTTTGATGGCAACCCAACTCATCATGTGTCATGGATCCACAGCGTGGAATCTATTCTCCGCGACTATAAGATAGTTCGGAACAAGTTCATATACAGGTCAATATTACAGAGCATTCGGCAGAAGATAAGAGGAGGTGCTGACACGACACTGGTATGTTATAATGTATTTGAGCCGGATGGGCTCAAAATGAAGGAATGCCTGTCACTCCATTACGCGGACAAAAGAGATATACACATAAGTACCCTCGAACACCAATTGAAGAATTTTATGCAACGGTAAATCGCCAATTCTCATAATCATAAATAAGATAAGATCTGAAAGTTACTCTAGAGAAACCGCATTGGATGTTTCTGTTCGTGGCTTGAACGGAGAGTTTACAAACTTATTAATTGTGCAAGGACCCAAAACACTACCGGCAGCATAGACACTACCGGGTGCTTAGAAGTGCAAAACCTGAGTTTCAGAACCATCAATTTGCATCGAGTTAGCCGGAATCAGATAACTGTCCCCATGAACGTAATGCCGCGTTCCGAATATAGACCACAATTCCCAGCAATACCATATAATAAGTTTCAAGGAGGGAAGTTTAGTCATTGGAACAATTCTTCAGTACCTTTAGGACCAAAACCACCGGAGAACATGGAGGTGGATAGTTCCATACGACCAGGGCAGTTAAAATGGGTTTCAGGTCAGATAATTTTAGGAATCCGTTTAAACGGCAAAAGCTTTCTAATACTTTTGTAGTGAATCTATAATTAGCATAAGCACTGTAGCAATCTAAGAATTTTATTTACTCTAAGCTATATCCATATGACATTGAACTTGAAATTCAATTAATTTTTTTGTTTACGCTAAATATTTTTAAGAATTTAATTTTTTAAGCCAGGGAACTTTAATTGAGTTTTTTCTTTGTTTATTTTTTTGTTGGTCAGCAGTAATGAACATTAAATTTTTTTGTTTGTATTAAATAATTTGTATCAAAGAAAATTGTAGCATGAATACTGTGTGATTGAAGTAAACTGTTGGAATGAAACAATTTATAGTGTGAATTCTAAATTGAATTTTTTCATATTGATTTGTTGCTTGATAACCAAAAGAATTTGTCAAAATTGCAAAGTTTCGTGGGAACAGCAAATCTACCATTGATTTGTTGTAATGCCGCATTAATGCTAACCCTTAGAGTAAGTTAATATATAAGTTGGTGATTTTTGTAAATAAAATTTAGAAATAATTGATCAAGCAAGGACGTGAGATCTTCCTTTTTATTTCTCAATCAAAATCGGTGCTGAAGAAAAGCGTCTACAGAGCTCAGTAATACTGAAAACTACACAAACATATCAAATCCTTCTACACACCATTAAACACACAATACTTTTATGGAACACCGCCTTCCCACTTCTGACACTTTGGCAGATGCCGAATGCGCAGGCTAAGATGGCGAAGAAACACAAGAGAGTGACGCATTCGTTCCTGAGATAAACTTAATTGCAGGGGTCTCCCTTCCAGTATTCCATCAATAAAAATAATAACCAAAACTAGGGTGCCCTTAAAGTTTGTCATAGACACTGTTGTGACTAAGAATTTTGTAGCTTCCCATTTATGCGCTATGGACACTCCACTAAGAGAACCGCTTCCCATAAAAACATCTGGAGGAACTAGAAATACATCAGAAAATACAGGGATAATTTTTCGCATCCATAGGAATTAAGGATAATTTTACATTTTACATACTTCCTGGATTGAAAAGGTTAGACGGCATCATAGGCGACGACATTCTTAAGGCCTTAGATGCTATTATCAACAGGAAAAATAATATCCTGACCCTTAATACGGGTGTAATTCTGCCTCTCAATGAGAAATTTTCTCGGGAGATAAATTTTATTTCACAAAGCCTTCCAGGAGAGGTGGCTCATAAACTAAAAAAACTTAATTGATAAATACGATGAACTATTTGGTCCACTCGAAGCAGGTGAAATGGTCACTACCTCTATACGAGCTGAGATTAAAACAAGCACGGATGAGCCGATCTACAGCAAAATTTATTCTTATCCAGTGAATATGCGCACCAATATTGCGGAATTATTAGCTCAGAATACAACAAGACCCTCAAGAATCCCAATAAGGGTTGTGTTAAAACACACCTATTATTAAAATGTGATAAAACACACCTAATATTAATATTAATTGAATTTGTAAAACCAAAGCAAAATATTAAACGTATTAAATTGCATTAATTACAACTTTGTTCTGATTGGTTAATTCCCCATAAATTTTAAGTTTCTGTAGACATTAGCTCAGCAATTTTTTATTATTAATTTAGTATAAGTATCGTAATAAAATTTAAATTTTTGTCAGTCAGTCACAAAGTAAATCTTGAGTGTTTAATTTTCTGATTCATTGTCTTCAAGTTACAAGTGCTTGAAGATAAAACAATAAAAATACAATTAGTACGGTTCCAATTCAAGTGTTGGAATTGAGTAATACTAATAATTAAAATTTTTTGGTGACCCCAACTTTTAAGGATACATAAGTTTTTCCCATCAGTGGCAAATGACTTTTATATTCTTAAAAAACATTCAACATTCTGCTACAGATTTGCTACAACATTCAAGTCAAGGCTCATTCTACACAGGACATCCTTGAATTTCCTGATTACGACGTCAGACAGCAACTAGTCTACATCGTCAACAATCCACCAAATAAAATTTTGGTGACAAAGGGCCTTTAAGACTCATCAAGACAGCTGGATGTCAACCAGGCCAATCAACATTTTGGAAAGTAAAGAAAATAAATTTTGGTCAGCCATTTTTGATCCTCCAACAACCTCCATCCATTTTCGTTACCCACAAACACGATTAAATCATGGCTTCTTTCGAGGAATTGGTCATCAACCAAAAACTAATTTGCAACAAAATTAAAGTCATAATCCGAAATTCCAAGAAGGATCCTACATCAAGAAAGGATTCTGCAGATTATTTCCAGGAAAGGTTGCGACGACCGGAGGCTGAATGGTCAGAATTCGAGACCAATGACACCAAGATTCGTCTCATTGAAAACCTTCCAATGGAACATCAGTATTTCACTGAAGACTATTACACCGCAGTTATGAATATCGTAGACCAATATAAGGCGATATTTGAAAATTCAATAACAAAAATTACTGAATCTATCGGCAAGCAACAAATTCAATCAGTCGGATCAGAGCCAACTATACTTACCACTGACAAATCAGTAAATCAACAAGAGCCAGTCAAGCTCATGTGGAGGCAAGCCGCCATGATGTCATATTTGGAGCGCCTTTTAGAAGACGTCTTCACAAGAGAAGACACTAAACCCGCAACAAATCTGTGCAAAATATTGAAAGCTTGCATTATCAAATTGCAGAATTGGGTGCTGACACAAGCAAACAAGGCTATAATATGGATAGATTTATCCAGTTAGAAAAGAAGCTACGGACTGCGATTAAAACCACTCCATGCTCCAAAAAAAAACCAGCACGGACAATCCCAATTCCCAAGATATCGCTCCCTAAATTTGAAGGAAATTATTTGAAGTGGAAGGAGTTTCATGATTTGTTCTCTTCACTAATAATACAACAACCGATACCAGACATTCAAAAAATGTGGTATCTCAAAACACATCTAGAAGGAGAAGCAGCAAACCTTATCAAGCACTTCACTGCTACAGGAGATAATTTTGAGGCAGCATGGTCACTAGTAATAGAGCGCTACAACAACAAACGATTGCTTGTTGTGAAACTGGTACAGGAGCTGGTCGATATTCCAAACAGAACTGCAAGCGATAATTACAAGTCATTGCATGATAAAACACAAGAGTGCCTATTAGCATTACAGAATCTTAAAATAAACACAACCACTTGGGATCCGTTGCTACTACACTTGTTATTAAAAATACTGGATCAACCCACCCGCTTTCGCTACGCGCAATCTCTTTCACATCCACGCAAAGTTCCAACAATCAAAGAATTTTTAGAGTTTTTGGAAAAAAAATGGAGGCAGTTGCTCTGAAGGACAAACCACAACACAAGGTGGTGTCAACAATTATAACAACCAACGGAAGCAATAGTAATACATGCAGACTGTGCAATAGTAGTGACCACAAACTTACCACTGCAGTAAATTCCTTCGACTATCAGAAGCAGAACGACTACAATGGGTACAACGAAAGAGGTTATGTGTAAATTGCTTCGGAAGTGACCATGCTTAAAAAACTTGTAATTCAGGTAGTTGCGACTACAATGGGTACAACCAAAGAGGTTATGTGTAAATTGATTCGGAAGAGACCATGCTTCAAAAACTTGTAATTCAGGTAGCTGCAGAAGGTGTGCGAAGAAACACAACACGTTGCTCCACTTACAAAAAAGGGGTAATACCAAAACAACGAAAAGCTCATCAACTTCAGCTTCAAATCCGAGTCCAGAAGCAAAGCCGCCTGCCTCAGAAGTAGCAACGGAAAGAGTTATCATTACGGCCTCAAATGGTATATCAGATGAGTTTAGAGCAATATTAGACTCTGGCTCACAAGTAAATATTGGATCCAAACGGCTTTGTCAAAAATTATCCATTTCACCATTTGAGACCTCCCTCTGTATTGATGGTATTGGTGAAATTCGAAGAAATTCAAAATATCGCATAAATATTGGAATGATGTCCAGAAATCGCAATTTCTCAGCAAATGTTGAAGCGTATGTTTTACCTAACATAATTCCTTCGAAACCCAATCAGCATGTTGACATTTCAACTTGGGAATTTCCCAACAATATTCACCTCATTTCATACTAATTTCTATCAGCAGGAAAAAAATTGATTTGCTGCTTGGAGCGGAATTTTTCTTCAAATTAACTCAAAATGGCACAATACACCTTGCTGACGATCTTCCAACACTTCAAAATACTGCCTTGGGCTGAATTGTGGGTGGAGCAATCGAGAAAAATGCAATCCCGAGTATCTTATGTGCTACAACATGTGCAGTATTTGGAGACTCTACTTCATTGAAGAAGCCATAGAGCATTTGTGGAAATTGGACGATATCGAAAGCAGCGAAAAAGTTCTTGCATACAACCGATTCATGAGTTTAGAGCGTCGACTTCAAAAAGATGAAGGCATTCGAACCGAATACATAAAATTTATGCGCGACTAAGAGCAATTGGGGCACATGCAAAAGGTAGATATCGACACCGTATTAAATCCTAAATAAATTATTCCTCATCACTGCGTCCTGAAACCAGACAGCACCACAACAAAACTCAGGGTGGTGTTCGATGCATCAGCCAAAACCTCGTCAGGCTACTCATTAGACGATCTAATGTATACAGGGCCAATTATTCAAAGTGAAATTTTCTCAATTTTACTGCGTTTTCGATTTCCAAGATTCGTCTTCACCACCGACATCGAGAAAATGTATAGACAAATTCTGATTCACCAGGACAACCATCAGTACCAATTAATTATTTGGAGGGAAGACCCAGCACTTCCTATTAATTACTACCAAGTAAATACAGTTACATATGGGACACGAGCAGCACCTTATCTAGCTACAAAATGCTTACAAAAAATTGCTGATGTAAGTAAGTTCGATAGCCTACCCATATGGTTCACAAATGCTTAAAACCAATTTTTACATGGATGATGGCCTGGGGTGCTCTGATAGTCTTAATATCGCACTTCAAACAGAACAAGATATCAGTACAATTTTAAGAAGCCATGGTTTCAACTTAAAAAAGTGGTGTGCAAACCACCCGCAACTACTGAAGAATATTCCACTCGGTGATCAAGAGCTAAATTTGGATTTCAATAGTAATAACGCTGATACTATAAAAACGTTAGGGTTGTTATGGCTGCCTAATACTGACCATTTTTGCATCAAGGTAAAAATGAATCATGCACTGAATATCACAAAACGTACAGCAACATCGGATCTCGAAAGATTATTCAATCCGCTTGGTATACTTGCACCTGTTGTTATCAATGCAAATATATTTATCCAATAGTTGTGCCAGTTAAGGTTAGATTGGGATGAGCCTTTGCCCGAGGACCATATAGTACTCTGGACCAATTTCAGAAAAGATTTAGACAGCTTGAATAACTTCAAAATCCCTCGGCACATTTTTAAGGGTGAACTCCCAGCAGAGACGGAACTGCATGATTTCTCAGACGCGTCTGAGCCCTATATTCGAACAGCTCTCAAGGATAAAAGAGTTAGTGTGCAATTACTTTGTGCCAAGACAAGGGTTGCTCCATTAAAAAAGCAGACACTGCCTCGGTTGAAGTTATGTGCCGTGGTTATGGCTGCTCAGCTAATGCATAGAATCAAAATGGATCTTCAAATTAAAAATCAACGGATGTTCATCTGGACGGACTCCGAAATAGTACTTTCCTGGATAAACTCTCAATCCTCGTTCTACCATACATTTGTGGCAAATCGAGTCTCCAAAATTCAATCGTTGACATTGCTCAATCAATGGCGCCACGTCAGATCAAAGCACAATCCCGCTGACATACTATCCAGAGGTCTTCCGGCACGTAAACTATCGGAATGTAATTTATGGCTATGTATATGAACCACACTTTCTACACGGACAAGAAGACATGTGGCCACCCCAACTGTCAAGGGAACTGCCAATTCCCAGCGACCTCGAGAAGAAGAAGGCGACATCGATAGCTGCAGCAGTTACCGTTTCGAACAATGATCTCATATACAAAATTCCACATAGAAATTCCTTCAAAACTTTGCAGAAAATACTTGGGTATGTTTTGAGATTTACAAAAAATTCACGTATGAAAGAACAACAGCGCCCTGTACACAAATCATTATCTCCAGCAGAAATAGACGATGCACTATATACCATTATTAGAACCGTTCAGATTTCCGATTTCTCATCAGAAATCAACCAGCTTCGAAAAAAGAAAGAAGTCGACAAAAACAGCTCCATCATCAGTCTTGCTCCATTTCTAGATAGAACAAATATTTTACGAGTTGGAGGACGATTGGAGGCATCACTATTGTCATACGAAGCAAAACACCCAATGTTGATACCATATAATGACCTTTTCACAAGGCTTTTGTTTACAATGGTTCACGAAGAAAACAAACATTGTGGCGCACAAGCATTATTATACTTAATACGACAACGATTTTGGCCAATAAAAGGCAAAATAACAGCGCGCTTAACTGTACAAAGGTGCGTCAGATGTGCCAGGGCACGACCTCAACTGTGCCAACAAATAATGGGTAGTTTACCTCAGACTAGAGTGACTGCAGCCCGACGCTTCATTAACACGGGAGTTGACTATTGTGGCCCAGTGTGGATCCATCATAAGGTCAGAGGAAAAAGACCGACAAAAACATATATATCCGTATTCTGTTGTTTTGCCATCAAGGCGACTCATCTCGATGTAGTAACCGATCTAACAACTGAGGCATTCATTGGGGCTCTGAAACGATTCATCAGCCGTCGTTGTCAGAACATATATTTAGACAACGCTACTAATTTTATAGCAGCAAAAAACCAATTGTCAGAACTGGCGGGAAGTATCTAGCCCGACAAGGGACAATAATCAATCATCTCAACTGCCACCACGTGCGCCACATTTTGGTGGAATATGGGAAGCTGCGAAGTGTGGCAGCTCCATCATTGACTCCATCATTGACTCTAGCCTTAATTACAATACTTGTGCTGTTACCAATGTCATTTGGAAATCCGAAAATTGGCACTGCAACCATTTCAAGCAGTGAATGGAACATTCTTGTATACTGTAGAGTATTTACCAAGTCTTAACATACTACTTAAGATACTGGAAGAATAAACAATATATTAATGTCCACTACTGTAAATTATATTAAGTTAATTATTGTAGTTTTGTAGTTAAGGAATATTTGTTAACTATTTGTTGTTGTTTAGTTATAAGGAATGGAATTAGTATTAAATTTTAATACCGTTATATTAGTATATAAGCGATCAATTTTTGAAATAAAAATCAATCATTAGTCAAGCCTAAAATCGGCTGTATTAATTACTTATATTCTATAGAGCATTCAACTGCTCATAGATATCTTTTTTTTTTATATAAAAACATTCATTTGCTATTTTATTTTAATCTTCAGCCAGTGGCGTTAATTAGCGCCGGCAATCACAGGTAGGATATTTTATTAAGCCTCCTTTAAAAACTGTGCGAGACTATATACATTACAATACTATGATTTAGATGCATACTGTTCTGAAACATCAATTTTCATCAATGGCACAAAATCCCTACAAAACCTTTGCAGAATGATAAAATTGAATGAATCATGCCTAAGTATCATAAGGCATTTTCAACACATGGAAAATTATCTACAGCTGGAAAATCGACTACTACGAAGTAAAAGAGGCGCCTTGAATATAGTTGGAAATATTGCTAACTCATTATTTGGCATATAGGACTATGAATATGCTAACCAGATATCCGATACAATACAAAGGGTAAAGGAAAATGAGTCACATTTATTAACTTTGCTCAAGAATCAAACCTCAATTGTTGACTCAACAGTAAATATCATAAGAAAAGCCCATTTAGCAAGGTTTGAACAGCTGGAGCAAAAAATCGAAAAATTATCACAAGCCAATCAGCAAAACAATAATGTGTTGTTCCAGATACAGCTAACCCAATTATTTAATAGTGGAGTTTTGGAACTGAACCTGGTTGCAAATAATATACGAACCATTGATGACCATTTAAAGAATGTATAAACCGTATTTGGGAAACTGTTAGAATCTCGCCTCAAGTTACATCTGGATAAACCCCATTTCCTCCAAACGGAAGTATACTTTTTGGTGTATATTGTGTCAGAAGATCGAATACGAGCAGATTCCCAGAATGTTCACTATACAAAATCTGGCTCCGCCTAGTTGCCTCGGTAAGACCTCCTATTATAGGAAGTTTATCTTATTAGTGTCATCCGAAGTTTTGGCATTTCTGGACTTCAACTGTCCTTTTAATTTGACTGCCGATGCTTCCAATTTTGCTTTTGGAGCGGTTTTGTCTAAGGATTTTGAAGGTGCAGATACACCCATTGCATTCATTTCTTGTTCGCTAAAAGCAACTGAAGAAAATTTGTTTGAGCTTTAGACAATTTACCATTATACCTTTACGGTGCAAAAAAAATAAAAATCTTTATTGACCATCAACCGCTTGCCTGGTAAACCAGAATCATAACGCCAAATTGAAGAGGTGGAAAGCTAGAATTGAGGAATATAATTATGAACTAGTGTATAAGCCTTGTGTTGGCGACCCTTAAATTAAGTTCATCTTAATTATTCAACTCATTAAAATTAAATTCATAATCATCCAAACACATGTGTATGTATGTAAATGCATTTGCAATTGTTTGTTTATAAAAAGAAAATACAAACAATAAGTGCAATGCATTAATGGTTAGTGACCGAAGAATCCTAATGCAGTCACAGCATAACATACACACATGCATACACAAGTTATGTGTATTGAACATAACAACACAACAGCTAGGCCCATGACTATTCAAATATAGAAATAGTGCATGGTTCTATTGCAGCGAATGCTAATTCTAAGCAAAAGCAAATGCATCAAATTAATGTAAATAAAATATCGATGCACCAAGCTGGCAAGTGCATCGAATTCCTTTGTCATTGCATTTGACCAGCCGCATAATGCTGAGATGGCAATATTAAGCCTTTGTTCTCGCTGCCGGCAGAGCTGCTGATAGATAATTGTAAGCTAGATTAAAGTACCTAAACTTAAGATTAAAAAGAATAAAGTTAGAAATATATTTGAACTCAAAGTGAACAGTCTTCTTTATATAGAACGGAATTAAGTAAAACCTCTGAAAAGGAATAAACTACAGAATTAAATAAAAATACAACCTCCGAAAAGGAATAAACTGCAGAATTAAATGAAAATACATCCCTCCCAAGAAGAAACAAAACTCACATGTGTAGTCATATTAACAATATTTTTTTTTGTTTATTTAACGCCAGTCAATGACCACAATAAAGAACATAAGTTCAATGTCTTCAATGGTCAACGACTTTACAAATTCAGCATTTCTAGTTTTTTTACACCTTGCATTAATAATTGACCTAATTAATTAGCGTATAAAGCTATGTACAGACGGTTGTCAGATCTTACAATATTGCCAGTAAAATGTGCTCAAAATTTCTTACAACCGTGTGAACTGGCAATTTTTGTCAGACGTCGTTGCCAGAAAAATCATTGTCAGTCCATTGCAAGACTAGCAGCTGACAACAAATTGTCAGACATCTTACAATCGTGTGAACACATTGTAAAATTATTGCCAGCTATTTGTCAGACATTTTAATATTGTCAGATGCGCGAAGTTCGTGCATCTGACAATGGCGTCATTGTAACAGAATTATTTCTATGGGCAACACTGTACACGCTTGATTTTAAAGAAAATATATTTAATAAAATATATGCAGCCAAAATCATTGCAGTTGCTTCTTTATGGTCCATAATAATTAATATTTTCACTTTTTACATTTAACACCACCACAAACGATTGATATTTAACAATTTCTAACAAGCGCTTTGAGTCTGGCAACGCATAATAATGTCTGGCAATTTTTGCATATGACAACCGTGTGAACTTACAATTTTTTTGCTGACGATTTTGTCAGCTGATTTTATTGTCATACAATCATCTAGCAATAAATTGTAAGATTTTCTGACAAATTTGATACAACCGTGTGATCTGTCAATCTGCCATACACTTGCAATTTTTGATTGTCAGTACAATGTCAGCACATTGCCAGATCTAACAATATTGTAAGATCTGACAACCGTGTGTACATAGCTTTAGTTTAATTAGCTATAATATTTTGTATAAATATAGAAGAAAAATAAAGACAGAGGGTAGTACACAAATTGATTTGTTTTACTGCACTTTTGTTACATGGTCCAAGGTACCTTGTGATACCAAACAAATTCTTGGTTTATGTACCTAGAATTTAACATGAAATTTATCATTGGTGACCCCAAACAGTTCTAAACTTCAAGTTCCCTCCACCAGCGGTAAGGATCTTGTAAGCACTCATTGCTGAATTCTACACGCTACCTGAGCGATCTAGCACCATAATATTGGTGATACAAAACTTTTTTATCACAAATAATCTGGGTAAACGGTAAAAATGGAGACAATAAAAAAATTATTGGACCTTCATATCTCAACGGGCGAATTTATCCAGAAGATAATAAGAAATTTCAAAAAGGATCCAGCTGAAAGAAAAACTGCGGCTTACATCGAGGAACGTTCGAGACGTCTTCAGGAGTGTTGGGATAAATTTCAAAACACGGATTCGTATATTCGGGAAGATTACGATGGCCCAATGAAATTAGACTACTTCACGGAGGGCTACTATGACAAAATCAAAAAAATAACCAAGGAATACCTGGACATGTTTAATCAGGAAACTAAACGTCTTAGGGCTGAACCTAAAGATCAACCTGAAGCTGCCAGCCTTCCGCTGGACATAGTGGCTACAACTAAAGCACAAGGAGTTACACCTATGCCTGAAGATCCTAATAGTACTCCTGGCAAATTAAATATGCGTTTAGCAGCTCTGAAACGGCTATTAAATTCATTGAAATTCATAGAGGATAAGCCAAAACAATTTTTTGACCTGAACATAAGTAATATAAAGAAATTATGGGAGAAAATAGAAATTCTACATGATGAAGTTCATGAGCAGTTTACAATTCCAGCTGCGTATGGACTTGATCAGAATGAATACGAAGCGTTATGTGATTTGATGCAGCTAACTCTAGTCAATCTTTTCGTGCAGGCAGACATCCTTCAACCGAATGATATGCACACTCAAACAGCAGCATCAGAATTAATGAAAAACAGTTGTAAAATCCAGTCGTTACAACTGCCAAATTAAACTATACCTCAATTTAGTGGGGATTAACTGAAATGGCGTCAATTCCATGACTTATTTTTTGAAATGGTAGACAAGCAACCAATACCAGCTATTCAGAAAATGTGGTATTTGAAAAGTAACTTATCCGGCGAAGCTGAACGTCTAATAAGTCAGTTTTCATTATCAGATTTGCCACTGCCTGGCAAACACTCAAGGACCGCTACAAAAATAAAAGAGTTCTTGTGGCAAACCTGGTAGAGAAATAAATTGATCAGCCTGCATCTACGTCATCTGCTTCAGCGATTAACCCTCTTCATGACACCACCAAGGAGTGTATGTTGGCTTCAAACAATCGTTAACCAATCCAAGGAACGTGTCAGTTCTATCTGAGTTTTTATCATTTTTGGAATTTGAGTTTCAATCAATGGAATCAATCCGCCAAAGGTTGTGTCATCATCTGCAACCACTGCCAATGAACGCTATGTAAATTATGCACGGCCAGCGACCACGGACTCTTCCATTTCCAGAAATTACTACAACTATCAGAAGCAAAGCGGCTAAGCTGGGTACAACAACAAAGACTGTGTGTAAACTGTTTCAGATCTGATCACAGTTCGAAAACCTGCTCATCAAGACCTTGCAAAAAATGTAACAAAAAACATAGTACATTATTGCATTTAGGTTCAAATTCCAAACCACACAATTCATCAAAACATGGCAAAGTCAAAACCGCAGATCAGCACTCAAATGATATACGGAAAACAGATGTTGCACCTAACACTACTAATGTGACTGTTACATCAGCTGCCACAAACAACCCGCCGTCGCGCCAGGATTATGTACTACTTGCAACAGCAAGAGTAAGGTTAACAGCGGCCAACGGAAATTCAGGAGAATTTAGAGCAATATTGGATTCCTGGTCTCAGTTGAATCTAGTATCCGAAGGTGTCGTAAAAAGATTGTCTTTATCTTCACCTGAAGCCCTTTTATGCATTGATGGTATTGGAAACGCACGAAGAAGGGCCACAAGGCGCATAAATGTTAAAGTGCAAGCCAGAAATAACAATTTTGCAACCAACTTAGACGCTTTTGTTCTACCTACAATCATCCCTCCACAACCAAATCAACAAATTGACATTTCAAATTGGCAAATCCCAAATGTACACTTAGCTGACCCATATTTCGACCAACCAGGAAAGGTGGATATTCTCCTAGGCGCCGAATGCTACTTCAGTTTTATGCAAAACGGGAAATTAGAGTTGGCCGATAATCTTCCAATATTGTTGAACACAAAACTTGGATAGATCGCCAGTGGCAGAGTATCGCAAAGCAGCAAAACTGAAGCGATATACGCAGTTTTAAGTGAAGAGGATGTGTCAACTGACGAACTAATTGAAAAATTCTGGAAGGTTGAAGATGTTCCTACAGAAAGCAATTATACAGCCGCTGAACAAGCATGTGAAACTCACTTTATTCAAACCACAACCAGAAATGCCAATGGAAGATTTGCTGTTCGTTTACCTTTATCTGAAGACGCGGCAGCACTTGGCGAATCAGAACCAACAGCATATTCCAGATTCCGTACTTTGGAACGACGATTCAGACGAGATGAAAGGCTCGAAACACAATACAAGGACTTCATGAAGTCATATGAAGATATTGGTCACATGACTCAAATCGACCCAAAAACTCTCTACGGCCCACGTTACTATATTCCACATCATTGCATTCTGCGTCCAAAAAGTAGCACAACTAAGCTCAGAGTCGTTTTTGATGCATCGGCAAAAACATCAACAGATCGTTCATTAAACGACATTTTTCTTACAGGTCCAACCGTGCAGGGGGACCTCTTCGGAATGCTTCTACGTTTCCGTTTACCCAGATTTGTCTTTACCACAGACATTGAAAAAATGTACCGTCAGATCCTCATAGACGAACGAGACAGGAACCTTCAACTAATTATGTGGACAGAGAATCCTGGCCAGCCTCTACTCCATTTTCAACTAAACACCGTCACATATGGAACATCATCAGCCCCGTATCTGGCGACTAAATGTTTACAAAGGCTAGCCACTCGTATGGACAAATATCCGCTGGGTGCAACGATCTTGGGCCAGGACTTCTACGTTGATGACGGAATAAGCGGTTCAAATAGTTTAGCAACAGCTAAGGAAATGCAATCCCAACTAACAAACTTGCTCAAGGAAGCTGGTTTCAAATTACGTAAATGGTGTGCAAACCATCGCCATCTACTCCAAGATATACCACAAGAAGATCAAGAAGTCAACCTTGATTTTGAAAATGCATCAATCAAGGCAATGGGACTAATATGGAGCCCATCTTCGGATCAATTTTACCTAAATGCAAATATTCAGCCAACCTCAAGCATAACAAAACGATATGTCATCTCAGATGTGGCACGAATCTACGATCCTTTGGGTATTGCAGGCCCAGTCGTGGTTTTAGCCAAAATATTCATTCAACAACTGTGGGTAGGTAAAAGATCTTCGGGTGAGGAACTCCCTAAAGATCTCACAACGAAATGGCTTGAATTCCGTTAATCACTAAACACGTTAGACAACACTCCTATACCACGACATGTTTTCAATGGTCAAATAGCATCGCACGTCCAATTGCACGTATTTGTAGACGCATCAGAAAGGGATTATGGAGCAGCAGTCTACATTCGATCCAAGCTCAAAAATGGAGGAATAATAGTCCGACTGTTGTGCTCCAAGTCCAGAATTGCGTCTCTCCAAAGGTTATCCCTACCAAGGCTAGAACTTTGCGCAGCACTTCTAGGAGCAGAACTAGCCAACAAGGTAAAAAGGGAGTTACGGTACGACGACAAACAGCTTTTCTTTTGGTCTGACTCAGAAATTGTCTTGTATTGGATAAATTCAGCGTCTTCATCTCTCAAGACTTTCGTGGCTAACCGAATCAGCAAGATACAAGACCTAACCATCAATAGTCAATGGCGACACGTCGAATCAAAGGATAACCCAGCTGACTTCATTTCGAGAGGCGTAACTCCAGAGAAACTACCAAGCTAGAACTTGTGGTTTTACGGCCCTCCATTTTTGCATGGCCAAGAATGTATCTGGCCTGGACCATTTAAAAAGAACTCTCAGAACGCTATCAATTTGGAGTTTAAGATGAAGACTCAAATCGTGACTGCTGCAGCATCATCCAACGTCGAAGACTGGGTTTACAGTATCAACCACAGAAATTCATTTATCTTCCTTCAACGCACTGTAGCCTATGTACTAAGATTCGCTCAAAGAATCAGAAAAAACTCAACCCAAACAGTAAGTCGCATGTAAGTCGCATCACTGCCATTGAACTGGATAATGCTTTTCACATCATAGTGCGAGCAATGCAACAATCTTATTTCCCAGACGAATTGAAAACACTTCAACGGTCTCAGATAGTCGAAGGAGCAAGTCCGCTTAAAAGTTTGTGCCCTTTCTTAGACTCAGCAGTATTAATAAGAGTAGGTGGGCGTTTAGAAGCATCAGAGCTGTCATACGACGCCAAACATCCGCTCGTGTTACCATATAACGATCCTATTGCAAGGCTGATCCTGGTAAACCTACATAATGAAAATCATCATTGTGGACCACAGCAATTACTACCTACAGCACGACAAAGGTTTTGGATTCTGAAAGCGAAAACAATGACAAGATCTGTGGTCCATAAGTGTGTACGTTGCACAAGAGCTAAGCCACGAATGTTCAATCAAATAATGGGCAATTTACCAAGTTGCAGAATAAGCCCAGGTCGACCATTCATCACAACTGGGGTAGATTACTGTGGCCCTTTCTGGATACATTATAAGCTCAGAGGAAAGCGGCCTCATAAGGTATATACTACAGTATTCTGTTGCTTTGCCACTGTTAATACATACATAATTACTTTTATTATTATTAGAAGTTGTATGTATTTTTAAAGGAATACCTTCCCTTTTTTTTATTATAAATATGAAATTTTGTTTATGTAGTATTTTAAGTTCATTCAACCAATGGTTTGTTATAAATTAATATTTAATGTAATTTCTGCTTATGTTGTATTCTAAGTTCATTAACCAAGTTTTATTTACAAATTAATAAGTTTCATATTGCAATCAGTCATTTACCTTTAGACATTCTTATACTCATACAATTAATTCAGTCATTTACCTTTAAGAGTAGTATTACAATAATTCATAAAATGCAAGGTCAGGCTTTATGACAAGTACTGAAATATACATTGCTAGTAATTTTAATATAGACGTATGAAATTAAAATTGTATAAAAGACTGGGAAAAATAAAGAAATTATGGCAAACAAAAATTAACTTTCTTGATTGCTAGACTAGTCTTAGTGCTTCTACTAAGACTTCACTTCAATTCATATTAGCACATGGTTATTCTACCTGGGCTAAAAACAAATAAAAACAAAACAAAAAATCTCACACTCTGAGCTCCAAAGGAAACCTTTGGTGCTCAACCTTTTACAAACAGTTGTATACGCAACATTTGGTGACCCCGACGGTCCTGTAGCAAGGTACAGGATTCCATCAACAGAAGACATTCTTCAACCCGACGGTCCTGTAGCAAGGTACAGGATTCCATCAACAGAAGACATTCTTCAACTCGACGGTCCTGTAGCAAGGTACAGGATTCCATCAACAGAAGACATTCTTCAACTCGACGGTCCTGTAGCAAGGTACAGGATTCCATCAACAGAAGACATTCTTCAACTCGACGGTCCTGTAGCAAGGTACAGGATTCTATCAACACAAGACATTCTTCAACTCGACGGTCCTGTAGCAAGGTACAGGATTCCATCAACTGAAGATATTCGTCATCTCCACGGTCCTGTAGCAAGGTACAGGATTCCATCAACAGAAGACATATTTCAACACGACAGTCCTGTCACAAGGTACAGGATTGCATCATCAGAATACACATTTCAAATCGAAGGTCCTGTAGCAAGGTACAGGATTCCATAATCAACTATCGTTCCTTGTACATAAGCAATGGAATCGTTTGAAGACCTGGTAGCAGCCCAACAGAAGACGGCGGAGCAAATAGAGGCAATAATCCGCAATTTCAAAAAAGACTCTTCTACAAGAAAAACTTCAGAGTACTTCTTGGAGCGTCTACAGCGGCTTGACAAGGCATGGCAAGAATTTGAGACCACTGACATCAAAATAAGGTGCCTCTCAAATCTACCATTACAACACAATTAGTTTACAGACCAATACTTACGTATTTCGGATGATACACTCAAATACAAAGAACTATTTGAGTCCGAAAGTAAAAAAGTGAAGAAACCAACACCATCGATGAGACAAATAGAAGAAGGTGCAAGCAGAGATATGCAGGAAAAGACACTACCTGATGATATCACAAGCAAAGTTCTTCGCAATCAGCGGGCATTGACGAGAGCATTAAGACGAACTATCGATGAAGTTAGAACAGAGGGAAATCAACAGATAGCATATTATCAAGGCAAATTGTCGCTCATTAAAAAATATATGCACGAGTTCTCTACAAACAACGATACATTATGGCAATTGACTAATGAAGAACAAATAGACGGCTACACCTTGGATGACTTTTACGAACTGCAAGCTGAGGTGCACGACATTTAGTGTGAGCTAGAGCAGCACGTGAATAATATCAGCGAAAATAATCCACGCAGCGCTGAGCATTGTCAACCCCATCTTCCAAAAATTCAGATTCCGAAATTTAGCGGCAGTTACATACAATGGGTAGCCTTTAAAGATCTTTATACCCAGCTAATCCACAACGCATCAATGAGCGAAGTTGAGAAAATGTTTTACTTAACTACACATCTAGCAGACGAACCAAAAGCACTAGTAAAACATTTGCCAATTACAACAGCAAATTACGAAATTGCATGGAACATTTTGGTTGATAGGTACGATAACAAAAGGCTCATTGTGACAACACTACTAAACAACTTGCTTTCTCATCCGAAAATAAAAACCGAAACGGCACAAGCGCTAAAAAATATACATGATGTCACTAAAGAATGCATCCATGGTTTAAGCGCGCAAGGACTGCCAGTGAACAGTTGGGACGCCATAATTGTTCACATTTTATTCAAAAAACTCGATCAATCAACTCAAACTTTATTTGAGCAATTACTAGAAAACAACAAAAACCTCGTAAGTCTAAAAGGTCTTCTTAGATTTATAGAGCACCGTTTCCAAGCATTGGAAACACGCGAATCTGGTGGGGGGAAGGATAGAGCCAAACTTATAACTGCAGCTACATCAACCCCAAACTGTAAAGTATGTGGAATGCCTGGGCATCCCATATATTACTGTGAAAAGTTCCTAAAAATGTCCCCATCTCGGAGACTACAATGGACACAAAAAAAGAAGCTTTGCGTCAACTGCTTCAAGTCAGATCATGCTGCCAAAGCATGCACGTCACGGTCTTGCACAAAAAGACACAACACATTGTTGCACTTAGAATTAGCAAGAGGAATTTCGGCAGAAGGAACACAAAACCTAGCGTCTGCATCGAATGAAAATAAGCCAATCGTCGCTACAACAAACAAACAGGTCATCGACAACACTTACGTATTACTAGCCACTGCAAGAGTAAAGGCAGTTGGAGCCAATGGTCACACATGCACATTCCGAGCTTTATTAGATTCTGGATCACAAGTCAATTTGGTTACAACCCGCGTATTGAACAAACTGTCCTTGAATTCCTCAAACTCTTCATTGCGCATTGAAGGAATTGGCCGTAAAGTTCAAAACGTATCCCAACGAATCAATATAGAACTACATGCATATTCAGGCAGCTATGCCACCAGAATCGAAGCATTTGTTCTTCCAACCATTGTACCACCTCAGCCTACAAATTCTTTCGACACGTCAGATTGGAATCTTCCTGAAAATATTAAATTAGCTGATCCATGTTTCAATCAAATGGATAAAATTGACATATTGCTCGGAGCAGAATTTTACCATGAATTGATGCGCCCACAACAAATAAAGATCAATCAAAAACTGCCAATTCTGCAAAACACAGCTTTGGGTTGGATCGTCACGGGTAAATTACAAGAAAGAAACGGCGACTTGGTAACTTGTGCAGTGTTTACCCCAGAAGAGCAAACAACAAACCAGCTAATTGAAAAATTCTGGAAGCTTGAAGACACGAATAATACAGAACGAGCACTATCTTTGGCTGAGAAACGATGTGAGGATCATTTTGCACAAAACGTAAAAAGAAACGAGAATGGGAGATTTATTGTGCGCCTACCATTCGCAGAAAATCCATCCGTTCTCGGAAGTTCCAAAACAATGGCATTCAATCGATTTTTAGCATTGGAAAAACGATTGAACCTTAATCCTGATCTTAGAACAGGATACAACAAATTCATGCAGGAGTACGAAGACTTGGGGCACATGGAAGAAATACAAGAAGACGACATTCCTAATTTACATTACGTCATGCCGCACCACTGCGTACTGAAACCTGACAGCTCAACCACAAAACTAAGAGTAGTTTTTGACGCATCAGCTAAAACATCCAGTGGTTCCTCTTTAAATGACCAACCGTACAAAGTGAGCTGTTTTCTGTACTGTTGCGATTTAGGACGCACAGAATTGTCTTCACTGCAGACATAGAAAAAATGTACCGGCAAATTCAAATCAATGACACGGACCAGATGTTCCAGCTCATCATATGGAGATACAACAAGCATCAAGACAAAACTGTAACATATGGCACGTCCTCTGCACCATACCAGCAACAAAATGCCTTCAACACTTAGCTATTCAAAACGCTACAAAATATCCACAAGGTGCTTCAATATTACGCGATGATTTTTATGTGGATGATTGCCTCACCGGAGCTGATTCTATTAACACAGCATTAGAATCACAACGACAACTAAGCTTAATCCTAAGAGAAGCTGGTTTTAAGCTGCGGAAGTGGTGTTCAAATCATCCTCAGTTATTAAATGGAATTGCACCTGAAGACCAGGAAATCAACTTGGACTTAGACGAGAATTCAGATTGTTCAATTAAAACACTCGGATTAATATGGCTCCCAAAGTCTGATCAATTATGTGGACGGTCACGAAAGCCAACGGCCACAAGGGTAACAAAAAGAATAGTCAGTTCAGAACTAGCCAAAATCTTTGATCCTCTAGGGATTTTTGGGCCGGTAGTTGTACCAGCCAAGATATTTTTGCAAGAGCTGTGGCAATTACCGCTTTCATGGGATGACGAGTTACCCATGAATCTTCAGGATGAATGGAATAAATTTCGCACAAATATAGAAACCCTAAACAAAATAAAAATAGAGAGATTCGTAATAAAACACGGAAATCCAGTCTCTACAGAAATTCATACGTTTGTCGATGCATCTGAACGAGCCTATGGAACAGCAATCTACATTCGTTCAACATATAAAGACAAAACTGTTTTAACCAGACTGCTATGTGCCAAGTCCCGAGTAGCACCCATAAAAAGGCAAACGTTGCCTCGCTTGGAATTATGCGCCGCGGTATTAGGTGTTGAACTAACAAGTAGGGTAAAAGAAGATCTTCGTCTGCAAAATATAGCAAACTTTTTTTGGTCGGACTCAAAAATTGTTCTTGCTTGGATAAACTCGTCAACAGCATCCTTTCACACCTTTGTAGCAAACAGGATAACAAAAATTCAAGGTCTAAGCGATTCACATCAATGGCGACACGTTAGTTCTAAAGAAAATCCAGCCGACGCAATATCTCGAGGAATAGCACCCGAAAACCTATCAAAACATTCAATTTGGTTTTATGGCCCTCTATTTCTTTCAGGACAACGGAGTGAATGGACAACCTCAACTTCACAAGCAATTGAGACACCTTGCGACGAAGAACGTAAGGTGACGAAGCATGTTCTAACAATAACCTCCTTGCAGCAAAATTATGCAGACATTATAAATCAGATAAACCACCGGAACTCATTTAAAACTCTTCAACACACGATTGGTTATGTGTTGAGATTTATTAGAAATTCCAAAACTACAAATATTTATCGGTCAACCAAAAGGGAACTTGATGCATTCGAATTAGAAGAAGCTCTAAACATTATCATCAAGATCATCCAAGCCGCAGAGTTTGGGGAAGAACTAGAAAGGCTATCACAACAAACACCTGTACATAAATCAAGTCCCTTGGCCTCCTTAAACCCATTCATGGATGAGCATCAGATAATGCGCGTGGGTGGTCGTTTGGAGCAGTCAACATTATCGTTCAAGGCAAAACATCCTGCGATTTTGACTCATAATCACCCTATGACAAGGTTATTGATGCACAAGCTACACGAAGAGAATCGTCATTGTGGTCCACAGTCATTGTTGGCAGCATCCAGGTCACAGTTCTGGATTACAAACGGGAAATCACTGGCACGAAGTACCGTCCACAAATGCATACGATGTACTAAAGCTAGGCCAGTGCTTTTCAAACAATTAATGGGAAACCTTCCGGCAGATAGAGTAACCCCAGCACGTCCTTTCATAACCACAGGAGTGGATTATTTTGGCCCAATATGGATCCATCACAAGATCAGGGGCAAAAGGCCAGACAAGGCCTATATCGCAGTATTTTGTTGCTTCGCGACTAAGGCCATTCACATGGAAGTAGTATCAAATCTGTCTACAGAAGCATTCATAGGCGCACTACGACGTTTCATCAGCAGAAGAGGCCACTGTCAGACTTTGTATTGCGACAATGCTACTAACTTCGTGGGAGCAAACAATAAAATTACTGAATTAAAAGAATCAATATATTCGCAATCAGCGCAAGAGAAGATTACACGAGTATGCAGCAATCAGTCAATAAATTTTAAATTCATTCCACCAAGAGCCCCTCACTTTGGTGGACTTTGGGAAGCGGCTGTCAAATCCGCCAAGCACCTTTTACTGAGAAGTGTGTCAGCTGCATCACTTACATATGAAGAATTGGAAACAATAGTAGTTGAAATAGAAGCAATCTTAAATTCACGGCCACTGATCCCTCTCTCATCAAGCTACGATGATCTTGAAGCTATTACCCCAGGCCACTTTTTAGTAGGGGAACCCTTGACTTCAGCAGTAGATGTCAATGCGCAACCCCCAAGCATATCATTAGATGCAAGGTGGAAAATAACTTCAGAAATCAAACATAAATTCTGGAAGGCGTGGACTCAAAACTATTTACATGAGCTACAGCAAAGGGGGAAATGGAAGTCTACTTCACCGAACGTCATTGAAGGCATGCTTGTTATCCTCAAGGAAGATAATACTTCAGTGATCCAATGGCCACTAGGTAGAATCAACCGCATTTACAAAGGAAATGATGGACTTATCAGGGTATGCGACGTCAAAACAGCAAAGGGAATTTTCAAGAGGCCAATACACAGACTTGCACCGTTGTTCAACGACTCCCTCACAGAACATTCCGGATATGACAACTCAAAGTCACAAAAGAGGCAAGGCTCAGCGGAAGTTAACATTATACAGCCAAAACGAAAGGTAGTGTCATATGCCTCCCTGGGAGTTTTCAGTATGCTTTTTGTTTCGCTCCTTCTGCTGCCGATAATATTAGCCTCTCCAATCAATGTTACAGAATTTTCTTCCAATCCAGGATTATATTTCGAAGGCATGGGCTCGACAAAGTTGATGACAGCTACCTGGAAATTCATTATATACTACGATTTAACACCAATTTGGGATAGGAATAAGGTTCTTGAAGTAGGTATAACATCATTTTCAAGGCTCTGCAAGCAATCGGTAGCTTTTGAATCATGTGAGATGCTTTCCATTCAACTTCAACATACTTGGGACAATCTTATTCAAGAATCAGACCTTTTAATTTCAAAAAGAAACCGGAGAGCTGCACTCGATATCGTTGGAAATATGGCCCATGCTCTATTTGGAGTCCTGGACTCAGATTATGCAGAGCAAATGGCTCAAACTATAACTAACGTAAAGCAAAATGAAGAGTATCTACATATGTTACTAAAAAATCAAACTTCAGTAATAGATTCTACCATTAACATTCTTAAGCAAAGCGAAAACAATACTAAAGTGCACTTTTCAGAACTTAAGAAAACCATCTATCAAGATCTAAATAAAGTTCAAAATGAGAATTCAAATCTACGACAAGTCCAAAATCTAATGTCTCTGGCAATTCAATTAAATACACTTGCCTCAGATTTACAAAGAATTGAAACAGAGCTGGTCGCTGCCCTCACGCATACGAACCATGGCAATATAAGCCCACTTATCCTTACACCAAAACAGTTAAGATCGGAGATTGCTAAAATTAAAGGACACCTTCCTATAGGCCGTACATTACCAGTTGAAGACACCGACTTGCTAGAACTATACAAAATTATGAACGTTAAAGGCACAGTAACTAACACAAATGTAATTTTCGTTATTGAGTTACCATTGGTGGACCAAGGAAAATTTGAACTTTACAAGGTCATTGCAATACCCACACAAATAAACAACATGACCATTGTCATAACAACTGACGTTAAATATCTTGCTGTTAATAACCACCGCGATGAATACCTGGCACTAACCATACTTCAATTCAATAAATGTACTGTAGTCATAGTCGACATATACATTTGTCCAGCATTGCAAATACAAATGGCCAAAGATTCCGGCAGTTATTCTTGTGAAATTGCTCTCTTCAACAACAAAACATCCCCTGATTCTAATTTTGGCTATATCCAGAACAATATCTCTTTTATTCCATTGCACAACGTAAACCAATGGCTGTATGCAACAACAACACCTATAGAACTAACTGCAGTCTGCGGCAATGATATCATACATATACAGGTCAAGACTTCTGGTATAATGACCATGAACTCAGCTTGTATAATAAAAGGAAAATTTCTTACCATTCGTGGACACGAAACTAGTGTCACTACTTTACGCAACTCCTATGCAACATTTGGTAATATCACCTCAATAGGAAAACCCTCTGAAGTTAAGAAAATATTAGAACCAAACCTCGTCTTGGATACCAAATTGGACCAGCTTACCGATATTCAAAAACAACTAAGGCACATTAAGAATTCTTCACTTGAAATATATCAGCCAGCAATTCATCATCCAAACATAGGCTTCGTTGCTCTACTTCTATCGCTACTCATAATCCTAACACTTACTGCCTGGCAATTTCGAATCAAATGCAACAAAACTGCCTCAGTCAACCTAACACCGGCACCTCCAAGGCCAACACCACGTCATCCTATTTCTGAAGTTTAACACTACAGGTTTTCGCTGACTGCTCAACGCGGCGGAGAATGTTAATACATACATAATTACTTTTATTATTATTAGAAGTTGTATGTATTTTTAAAGGAATACCTTCCCTTTTTTTATTATAAATATGAAATTTTGTTTATGTAGTATTTTAAGTTCATTCAACCAATGGTTTGTTATAAATTAATATTTAATGTAATTTCTGCTTATGTTGTATTCTAAGTTCATTAACCAAGTTTTATTTACAAATTAATAAGTTTCATATTGCAATCAGTCATTTACCTTTAGACATTCTTATACTCATACAATTAATTCAGTCATTTACCTTTAAGAGTAGTATTACAATAATTCATAAAATGCAAGGTCAGGCTTTATGACAAGTGCTGAAATATACATTGCTAGTAATTTTAATATAGACGTATGAAATTAAAATTGTATAAAAGACTGGGAAAAATAAAGAAATTATGGCAAACAAAAATTAACTTTCTTGATTGCTAGACTAGTCTTAGTGCTTCTACTAAGACTTCACTTCAATTCATATTAGCACATGGTTATTCTACCTGGGCTAAAAACAAATAAAAACAAAACAAAAAATTTCACACTCTGAGCTCCAAAGGAAACCTTTGGTGCTCAACCTTTTACAAACAGTTGTAAACGCAACAGCCACCAAGGCGATACAATTGGAGGTAGTTACAGATTATACCACTGATGCACTCATTGAAAAGGTTCATTTCTTGCCATGGACGCTGCCAAACGATGTACTCCGACAATGCAACAAACTTTGTTGGAACTAAAAACAAACTTGAAGAGCTTAATACAGCTATATGCAGTTCCAGTTCCCAAGAAAAAAATAGAAAATGCCTGCGCCAAGGAAGGAATAGAATTTAAGTTCATCCCGCCCAGAGCTCCCTATTTCAGAGGTCTATGGGAGGCTGCCAAACACTTACTTCTTCGCACGACCGCCGAGGCTTCTCTGACCCATGAGGAGTTGGAAACGGTTGTAATAGAAGTGGAAGCCATTCTGAACTCAAAACCGCTAACACCAATATCATCAGATCCGAATGATCTAACGGCCTTAACACCAGGCCATTTTTTAATAGGAGAACCGTTAACTGCTCAATTCGACAGACAGGCAAAACAGCCAACATCATCACTCGCGAAAAGATGGGAACTAGTGTCTCACTTGAAACATGCTTTTTGGAATCGATGGTCAAAAGAATACTTTTCAGAATTACAACAACGACATAAGTGGAGAATAGCTTCATCGAACGTACAAGAAGGTCAACTTGTAATCATCAAAGAAGACAATGTGCCAGTCATAAAATGGCCCCTTGGTCGAATAGTAAGTATCTGCAAAGGTCATGATGGCTTCGTACGAGTGGTCAAGGTCAAAACGTCATCAGGTATTACGTCACTTGCTATTCATCGCTTGGCCCCTCTAATGAATGAGGAATTAAATGAGGAAACAAATGAGAAACCTGCAAACAAAACCTTAAAGAGGTCACCCGAACCAGACTTGTCTCCCACCAGGCGACCTAAATCTGTCGGCTGCAGCTTACTATCCACAACTTTGCTCACCCTTCTCTTACTCCCTGCTGTTCTCGGCAAACCAATAAATTCTGAGGTATTCAGCAAGGATCCCGGCCTGTATTTTGAAGGGATAGGCACAGCAAGAACAATCACAGCAGAATAGAAAATAATGGTGTATTACGATCTCGTTCCATTCCGATCAGAAGTTAAGGCATTTTCAACCGCATTGGAGACTTTTTCCAATCTCTGCAAATTCTCTCCACAAGCAAGCATGTGTCACGATTTCATAAGCAACCTAAAACAGCTTCAGGCCGATCTGATACAAGATGAGAATGTGATCATGTCTGGTCGAATGCGTAGAGGTGCCCTCAACATCATCGGGAACGTAGCAAGAAGAATCTTTGGTGTTCTCGACTCTGATTATGCCACAGAAATTTAACACACGATACGCCAGGCAGAAACGGGCCGAGACCATCTTTACTTGTTACTACGAAATCAAACATCCATAATTGATTCTACTTTAACATTATCAAAGAAACAGAACTTTCGTTGCAGTCAAGGTTAAACGAAACACAAAATGAAATAACAAGGCTACAAAATCAAGTAACGGAGGACCAGCGTCAACTAAGGATCGCATATTAAACAACATTTCTATCTATTGAGCTGATTTTAACAGCAACGTGACTCCGCCGAATTGAAACTGAAATAATAAACGTCTTAACGGACTCCCATCATGGTAGAATTAGTCCTTCTCTTTTATCACCAAATCAACTTCAGAGAGAACTAAACGTCATATTGCAGTCACAGCATAACATACACACATGCATACACATGTGTAGTCACATTAACAATTTTTTTGTTTGTTTATTTAACACCAGTCAATGACCACAATAAAGAACATAAGTTCTTCAATGGTCAGCGACTTTACAAATTCAGCAATTCTAGTTATTTTTTACACCTTGCATTAATAAGTGACCTAATTATTTAGCGTATAAGTTTAATTAGCTATAATATTTTGTATAAATATAGAAGAAAAATAAAGACATACTGCCTGGCTCACGATGTCGACAAGAAATTTTCGTTCGCTTATTTATATTGAAAACAAAAACAAAATAAGAAAATTTGTTTTTGTTTTCAATATAAATAAGCGAAAGAAAATTTCTTGATGACATCGTGAGCCAGGCAGATAGAGTAGTAGACAAATTGACTTGTTTTACTGCACTTTTATTACATGGTCCAAAGTACCTTGTGATACCAAACAAATTCTTGGTTTATGTACCTAGAATTTAACATCAAACTTAACACCAATTTTTTAAATTGTGTTGAACAACGCTCTCGTTGTACCTTTATAGTGAACAGACGTATTAGCGGAATTTTTCTTACATACATACAAAAGTAAAAAAAAACTATACAAAAAAATATTCGTAGTACATATTAATCCATATATTTTTTCTTTTAAACTTAAATTTTCATTTCGAAAATAAAGTTTTAATAAGTTTTTAGAAATTTTTTTTTATATATATTCTTTTGGAAATGGGATGTTCTATTAAAAGGACGGTTGCGTTAAGTGCGCTATCTTTAATAAATTAGGTTTTTTTTGCTTTGCTAATATTTTTACACAATATTATAGAAATAACAAAAAAAAACCGTAAACAAAAAACTCAAAGCGCTTTTGGGGAATACTCTATATGAGTACCTCATATACAAATAATTGTAAAGTGAGTTATAACGGCAGAAATGCCTTTTTTACTGTGAGTTCTGATGTTCTTAATGATAACAATAACAATAAAAAATTTGATGATAGACTTACTGTGAGTTCTGAAGTTCTTAATTAAAACAATAAAAATAAAAAATCTGATGATAGACTTTTTCTAACGCCAAAGCCACTTTTTCGTCAGCGATCAACTTCGCTTTGTCCAATGCCAACTGGTGAGTCGTTAACATTACCGTTGCCTAGTACTTCTACATTTAACTCAGCAATATCAACCGTTTCGGGTTCGTAGTCACTATATATAAGAGTAGCCCAAAACTCAAGGTCCAAGTCGGAATGGACAGATATATAACTCTGATAAAGCACGGGCGAAGCCCACAGTCTTCTAAAATTTCATCTGCTCCAAAAATACCTAGGGATAACAGCGCATCCCCTACTAACCGTCAAAGCCGTTTTAAAATATTGCAAGATTACAACGACAAACCCGATGTATCCACGAACAAAATATTCAAGTCGCCACCAATCTATTTGAGAGAAAAAAACTCAAACGCTAATATTGATCATTGGTGAGAATAAATTTCACATTGTTCCAATAAAACTTGGTAACGTTGATGAAACGAAAATTCAAATTTACGAGGAAAAAGATTTTCGGAAAATGATTAATGAGTTTGAAAAAAGTAAAACAAATTTCTACACATACCAGCTTAAAAGTGCTAAAGGCTTGCAGATCGTATTGAAGGGCATAGATTCTTATATTGTTCCCGAGGAAATAAGAGATGCAGTCCTCCTCCAGGGATTTAAGGTAAAAAATGTATCTAACATAATAAATAAGGAGAAGATCCGCCAACCTCTATTTCGCGTTGAACCTGAGCCAAGTGATATAAAATTGAAAACAAATTAGACCCATCCAATTTATAATTTAAAATATCTCTTATACAGAAAAATAACCCGTACAATGCCATAATTGTCAAGAATATGGCCACACAAAAACTTACTGCAATTTACCGACAGTTTGTGTTATCTGCGGTGAATTGCACGGCACTGCTAGTTACACTAAATCTAAAGATTAAGCAGAAAAAAATGTAGTAATTGTGAAGGTAATCACACTGCTAACTACAGAGAATGTCCCGTATATTCTTGCGTTAAACAGACTATGGGGCAAAACCCTAAATTAGCTCCAGCAGAAACAGCAAACCCTTACTCCGCCACTCTTGCCCAAGTGAGTCAATCAGTTACTTCACGGGTATTGTATACGGATACTACTAAGACTAGTTCTATTGCCACACAAAATATTTCACTGCCAAATAATTTAAAAAATAATAACTCAAGCTTTAATTCTAATCGCCTTGAAGCTACTATTGGCTACACCTTATATGATTCAAAGGACCCAAGAGGAAGAGCATGCGGTGGATCAGCAAATCTAAAAAAGTCAAGACTCAAGCATTATATTATTGTCAATTTTTGTGAAGAACATCTACAAGAAACGACCATTTGTATTGAAAATGTTTGCACAAATTTTGTAATATCATCATAATAATGCTAAACATACGTTCTGGGGTTCTCGTCTTAAGATAATGATGAATGCACAAAATTATGCTTCTTGCTAATTAACAAATTAAATCAAAAGGCAGTTCTAAGTTAGCAATAAGAAGAGTTAGTAATAACCACCAAAGCCGTCGAATGCTCGTCAAATAATAATATAATTAATAAAAAATAAAAATATGTTTTCTTTTGTAACAAATATACTTTAATGAATTTAATTGGGGGCTAACCGGGATCCTTCCTTAAAAATATTCGGCCTGATTACGGTTGTCGAAGACGTAGTCGAATGACGATTTTGGAAAATGGTACTACGGTTGTCGAAAATGCACAATCTGTTACAATTTTCGTAACACGGAAGACGAAAACGACTGCCAAAGTTTGCTAAAACAGTCGATAAATTTTTTCCTCACGACTAGAGACGCCGCCGCATTCACTTGACACCAATTGTTAGCCGTTGGTTTCATCCGCTAACATGCCGTAAACTAATTTGAAATTTAACACGTTTTTCTGACATTTATGTATATATTCGACAATAAATAAAAATAACAAAATTCTATAAAGAAATTATTTAGTTATTTTAAACATTGGGTAAAATTGCGGCATTTTACATAAAATGTTTTATCTGTGCCGGCCGCTGGCATAAAGTTTGTGACGCCGTTACTTGTTTTGTGTCAGCCGTCGCCGTAAAAATTTTCAAGCAGGCTTCATTTTCTGAATATATTCACATATGTTTCCAAAGATGAGCTGTAAAATGTAAGTATTTGTTTTTTTGTGAGTAAATTCATTTAATTAATTATTTATATATTCCTGGAATAAAATAACCACGCAACGGCAATTTGCAAAAATGGTGCAATTATTGGAGGCAAATCCAAATCTTGCGCGAGCGTACCACAGCGGCCTGCAAAAGGTAAACACTAAGGAGGAATGGGCGAAAATTGCCCATGAATTAAATTCCATTGGGCCTCCCATTCGCCAAGGGACAGAGTGTATGAAGGTGTAGGCAGACTTCAAATGTAATTTGAAGAAGAAGCTGTTGCACAACAAGGAGGAGGGCCACACAAGCAGTTTACACTGACACCAATGGAGGAAGCAGCCTTAAGTTTGTTGCAGCTAGACTTCATAGTAAATTCGGAGGGAGTCGAATTTGGAGTCGCAAATACTCCACTTGAGTTCAGCGATTGCCGTATGGACACGACAGTAGAAAAGGAGAAAAGTGAGGATTGCTCGACACCGCGAATGCGGAAAAAAGTGCAGACAAAGGCTGCAACAGAGAAGACGATGCTGTTGGAAAACCAGCTGAAAGTCCAAACGGAGCTATACTCCCAAGTGAAGGACTCGCTACAAAATGTGGAAAGATATAATAGGAAAATTTTCAAGATTAAAGAAGAAGAATTGAAAATGTACAAAGCTGCGGAGAAAAGAGCAGAAAAAAAGTTTTCATTGTACAAAATGGAGCTGAAAAAGAAAGAAGATTTTAGAAATAAATTGTTAAAAGCTAGAATGGAGGATATAGAGATAAAAAAGGCAAATAGAGCTGGATGAATGGAAGAGCGGAATTCGCGAGCAATTTGCTGATCCCATTTATTTTTTAAGTTTAATTTTAAAAAGACTGATTATCTGTAATTTGTTTTGTTTTCCTTTTTTATTTTATGTTATAATCTTAGTACCTGAAGTACCTTTTATTTTATTTATTAAACAATGTTATTAAATATTCAAAGATTGCATTGTTATTTTATTCTATTTATTTAATTGTAAACTGAGAAAATTAAAATGTTGTCATTGGCGGACAATTATGTAAAAGTAAACATTGTTTTGACAGATGTGACAGGGCAATTCATGTAATTTTGTTATTATAGCACATCTTGTACTTTTCAATCTATTACAAAATCACAAGAGTCGAAAAAGTTACGTGGTACCAAAAATGATCGAAATCGACAACGACTTCGACTGCTCTCGATTTTCGTCTTCGACAACCGTAATCAGGCCGATTAATCCTGAAAAAACAAAGTAAGGATATTTTTCGGGATCGCCCAAAATAAAAAAAGTATTCTAAAAATTTAGGAAAATAAATGTTATCCTTTAAAAGAGAAAATAAACAATAGAAGTGGCAAAAAACAAAAAGTATTCTTATAGAAAAGGAGAAAATAAACAATAAGCAACTAAATAAAGAAGTATCCTTATAGAAAAGGAGAAAGAAAAAATAAGGCAAATAAATGCAACAAAAATGTTTTCCTGTTAGTGCGTTAGTAAACGTTAAACTTAAAAATGTTTGCCTTCAATGAAATGAAGAAAATTAAGTGCAATTGAAAGATAAAAAAGTAGTTAGTGTTTAGACAATCAAAAGTGGCTGAGAAAGTATATTTTTTACAAACCACCGAGTTGGTTTGCAAAAAGGCTAAAATTTAAAAAAAAATTAAAAACTTTAAATGAACAATTTCGATCAAATAAAAGAATTTATAAACGTTTCTGGTATAGAAACAAACAAAATCAGTTAATAATTATTGAAAAGAAAATTACCCATTTCAAGGCAACAACACCCCAGAATAATTAAGAACCTGGGTCAGCTTTACAAATAATCAACAACAAAAATCTGGGTCAACCTTACAAATAATCAACAACAAAATTTTGGTCAACACTACAATCAACGATAGTTGAAAGTAATTTTAAGAAATTTGTTTTAATATAATTATTTTTACATTTTGTGTAATCTAGTGTGTTAAAAAGAAAAACAATCACATCCTGTAGCTATCTTAAATTAAAACCCAAAGTTAAAACGAAAAATAATTGCGTAATTGTTACTTTTTCAAATTTTTGGATGTTGCGCGGAAAAATTCTAAAGATTGTGTACTGTATTTAAAAATTGGAGTAAAACTGGAGTCAGAGATAGATTATTTATCAGATTTGTTTAGAGGTTTAGGAACTAAACCTGATAGAAGCACAGACAGCTTCATTGATGGCTAGGATAGAATAACTGAATTGGAGCTTAGACACTTTAACGACTAGCAGACTAGACTACAGTATTAGAGTGTGGGGAAGAACAAATTAAAATTACTGTACTTTGTGAAGAACCTCTGGACGAATGACAGGAAACATTCGTACGTTAGCTGACATTAAGCTGCTACGAATTCCATGAAAATATACGCAAAAGGCAGCATGCGTTATATTTCTGCTTTAACTATTTTAAAAAACAAAATTATTACTGAGACCAATGACACTTTGACTAATCATGGAACAGTGCTGAATTTTGATGCAATTATCAGTCGTCTAGATTTTGCATATGCTGACAAACATCCTTTACACATAATAGAACAAGAACTTAGTGTAATGCGTCAGGGATCACAGTCGATACTGATGTACTACAACGTGGTTAATAAAAAACTAACTGACTTCATAAAAAAAACAATAATGACTCACGGAACAAACTCAGACATAACAAAAGAACTAAACAATAGGAATAGACAATACGCACTTAGAGTACTTATGACAAGATTAAACCCTCCTTTGGCGGACATCTTATTTTCAATTTCACCTAATATTTTGCTAGACGCATTGACGAAAGCACAAGAACTGGAAGCGAATAAAGTTCGTGCTAATTTTGCTTTACATTTTAACCTACCTCATATCACAGGTATAAGAATTCACATCCTAATGAAAATTATAATAAACAATACCAGACAAAACCAGAACCAATGGAACTAGGAAGTTCGGCATATGCAATTGCCAAACCAACATTTAATTTTAGGCAGGAAAGACCACAATATTATAATAATAATTATCAACAAACAAGACCCGTCAACAATTTTCAACATACAAGACCCTTTAACAATTTTAAACATGGTCCAAAACGTCGAACAAATAATAGTGGCCAAATAAGCCACCAGTCTCAATAGAAATTTCAGCGAATAAACAATTTGAATGACGACTCTTTAGGTTTTTGGTCAAGAAATTGACTGCCCTACATCATCAAGGTGTACACAACAGGAGGAAAATACAACATTTTAATTGACAGCGTTGCAAAAAGCTGCTTTTTTAAAGGGTGGTTAAATTTGTTCGTTCGTTTTGTATAACTATTCGTTTATTGTCTTAACTTCTACAACGACACTTGAATTTTCAGAAGCAGGAGTATGAGAAGAAGAAAAAGAAAATACGCAATGGGAAGTTTATAAACGGTGATTTAAGCAACAAATACTTTTATGCAAGGAAAATTTTATTAAATTGTTTATCTAATTTTTCGACCTTTTATATATGTTTGATTGAAAACAAAAAAGACAAAAACTAATTATAATAACAAAAAAATAAGAATAATCCTGAAGAAGTTAACCAAAGGTTAACGAAATATTGATCAAAACTAAAAATATATAAAAAAATATATAAAATTTACTGACCTAAAGCTTAAAAAAATAGTTTTATTGAAGGAAAATTTTACTATTCATGAAGAAATTTTACTATTTTGGAAGAACAAGACATATTATAGAATACGACACAAGAGCAAATTTCAAAACCATTCTTTTGCAATTCATTACACCAAATTTAGTTACCTGTATTCATTGTACACCAGAAGATGTCTATGATTTTAAAGAAAGGGTGAAAGGAGTTTTTAAAAACAAATTTGTATATAGCAAAATGCTTATTCTAAATTTTTAGTTCTTAAGAATAGTGAAGACAAGAGAAAAAGTTTTAGATGCCCTTCAAAGTTTTCCAAATGCCAAAAAAAAATAACACTTGATAACGAAAAAAAATTTTTTAACTGCTCAATTTAAATCTCTAATGCAACGCTTTAGAACTTTATTATTGTTCACCGCGACATAGCACAACAAATGGTCAAGTTGAAAGTGTCCATGCTACTTTAATTGAAATAGCTAGATGTATCAAAAAAGAATTTTTTATTTTAGAGGACACTGAAGTTTTTTACAGAGCAGCTCAACAATACAATCACTCTTATTCCAATTGTCGACATCGATGTCACTTTAACACAATACCAAAAAATTTGGGCTTGTGTACTCGTTGTCGAAAACAACTGACTCCTGTTGGCAGGTTTATGCTATTTTCTAGACTTTAGGGAACGGAAATAGACTGTTAGTAGTACAAAATTGTTCTCGAGAAAGAGTAAACAAGCCCTACTTTTTTGGTATTGTGTTAAAGTGACTTCCACGTCGACAACTGGAATAAGGGCGAATAATACCATCCGACATGGGCATACTGCAGTAAATAATTACTGCAGTAAATAATTACTGCAGTAAAAAAACATTAAGCAGTAAAATTTTACTGGTTCCTAAAAAAATTTGCAGTATTCAGTAAAATTTCACTGAATACTGAAAAATAGCTAAAGCTAGCTGGCAACTCCGTCATGAATAGCTAAAAAAGAAATTGCTCTTGGTTAAATTATTTACTAAACACAAATATAATAATAAATAAATGCTATAAATAGTTAAATAAAAAGTGACTATTGTCCACATTGTGCATAACTAATTATAAAATAGTATACTGCATTAAAAAATAATTTTTACTTGGAATACTTACAAAGCGCGTTTTTTCACATTATGTACAAAATTCAAATTCATTTATATTGCAAACTTGTCTGCTATATTGTGGTGCTTTTGGATTTATTTAAAAGATTGTATCAACCAGTGGTAATAATTAAACACATTAATATGGCACCCACTGATAAATATGTATGTGCCCTACAATCGTGTGGAAAAAACATCACTAAATCTCAAGGTAGTTTATGCTGCAACATGTGTCAACGGTGGTATCATGCTAGCTGTGTTGGAGTCCCTATTGAACTACTAGATGCAATTAAAAATAGTAAGGGGTTACTTGGTTATTTAAACTGTCTCTGCAAAGATAGTGTAATGGTAAGAAACAATGATGTTGCACTACGTGATGAGTTAAGAAACGGACTGCTAAGTGTCCAAGAAAAGTTTGACAGTATTTTAATTGAGGTTAAGCATGAACTAAATTCCAAGCTGACTGAATTGAAATCTGATGTAAACAAGTGCAATCAAATGATATCCAACCTTGAAAATTCTGCAATGGTGAAATTTGATACAGTTGAAAAGCAATATAAATTACAGCATAATATGATTGAATTAATTGTGAATCAAAATGATGTTCTTCAAAAACGTATAAATCGCTGTGACTTGGTTATAAATGGTCTACCTAAATATCAGTCTGATGTGCTTAAAGTTGCTCAAACCATTTTTAAATACTTGGATGTGAATATTAATGATGATGATATCAACATTTGTTTATTCATTAAAAATGGAAACTCTGTGCTAATAAAATTCAATTCTGTCATTAAAAGAGACCTTATTATGAAAAATTATTTTAAAACTAAATCGTTAAAACTGTGTGATGCAATTGTAACAGACATACAAAAAAGAATCTTTCTGAATGATCATCTTTCATCTAGAGCAGAAAAGCTGAGTTACAACTGCCGTAAACTACGTAAGCAAAAACAAATTAAAAATTTTCGATTGATAAATGCTGATAATACTAAAGTTAAAATAACCTTCAATGATGATAGTACTAAAATTTTTTTGGCCATGGAATTTTACAATCATTTCAACATCTTGGAATTTCCTATGGATAGTGAAAAAACCCCTAAGCCACATGGTGATATTGCTGGAAATTAACTATATTGTATATATGTAAATACTTTTAAATGTTCTTCCATTCTATTGCCCTTATGCAAAGCTATTGTTAAAGTTAAAGCATGCATTTAAACTGATTTTGCCATACAAAATTTTTGTTTATTTTTTTTGTTAAACAAACTTTAAATTTAACAATCGTAAATAGCATTTATTCCCTGTAAATTTTTAACTAAGCTGTAAATATTTTAGCCTTTTGCTAATATAAATCATGAATTGTTTTTTGAGACTGAAATTTAAAAACATATTACTTCTTAGTTATTTGGCTCCCCACTGCTCAAAATTTGATGTCCCTTAATTATAATCTTGGTCCTATTGCCAATGATGTTGATAGTTTAAAGATTAGCCTTGCAGAATATTCTCATAATTTAAACATAGCGCATGTAAATGCTCAAAGTTTGTGTCCATCGTCCAATAATACTAAATTTGAAGAATTTAAAAACATTTTTATGCATTCTTGCCTTGATATAATTGGAATATCTGAAACTTGGTTCAAATCTGATGTGACCTCTGAATCTTTGGCTGTTCCTGGTTACAACCTTGTTAGAAATGACAGACCTATTGAGGATCGTGCAGGAGGTGTTTGTATGTATATTTCCAATAAACTACGCTACAGAACTGTATTTCGCAGTGATCGTTTTAAGATATGTGAATCGATGTTCATACAAATTTTTGGACATGATTATTCAGTTGTAGTTGGGGTGGTTTATCTACCAACAGGAAATTTAAATGTTTTTGAAGAGGTTCATACTGATTTATTTGACAGGCATATAAATATTGTAGTAATGGGAGATTTTAATTGTAATCTCTTCAATCCTACTTTATCTGCTAGAGTACGGGATCTAAGTATGAGATCTGGACTTACATATATTCATAACTGCTTACCCACTCATTTATGTCTACGAAACAGCTCTACATCCTTAATTGACTACTTTATGCTTAGTCAACCGACTATTATTGATTATAAGGGACAATTTATGTTTCCTTTTTTCTCTTCACATCATAGTCTTATTTTTATTTCACATAGGTTCTCCACTCAAATACAAATGAATGAGTATTTAGTAAAAGATTATAATAAAATAAATTATGAGGAATTTACACAACATGTCCATAGGTTTGATATATCTCCAATTTATGCTACAAATGACCCTGACTTGCAACTATCTACATTGAATGATTTAGTAAATGAACTACATGATTTGGTTCCCACCTTTAGACCTAAGACTAAAATTATTGATATTAATTGGATTAACTCCAATGAAATAGTAGGAGCTAGGACAATGCGTGATATTGCATATGGAGTTTATCTCAGAAATTCTAGTGAAACAAATTGGAGAATATTTTGCAAGCTTAGAAATAAAACAAAATCTATTATACGTAAAGCTAGAAGAAATTTTGGTAATACACTATTTAATGGAACCATTAACTCGCAGATATGGAATAATTTACGTAGAGTTGGATGCATTGGTCGTGAACGTCCTGAGATTGATGAAGCAGATGTTGAATTTATTGCCACTGGGTTTTTAAACAATCTATGTCCAAATAGTCTGGGTAAATATAATTTTGATCTCTTAACTGAACAGTCAAATTCTTTTTACTTCAATACTGTCACTGAATATGACATTATTGTTGCAATAAATTCTATCAAATCAAACGCATTAGGATATGATTTGGTCCCAATTAAGTTTTTAAAAATAATATTTCCGCTAATTTCTAACTTTCTACGATATCTGATTAATAATATTTTTACAGTTGCTAAATATCCGCTTGCATGGAAATTAGGGCGTATAGTCCCAGTTGCTAAGAAGAATAACTATGATCTTAATAATTTGAGACCCTTAAGCATTCTACCTGCTATGTCTAAAATTGTTGAATACATTATAAAAACACAAATATTGTCTCATTGTGAACGTTTTTCACTAATTCATCCTAATCAATATGCCTACAGACGGAATCACAATACTAATTCATTATTGATCTCTCTCACTGATACAATTAGAACACAGCTTAACAGACACGAAAAATCTATTATGATATCTCTTGACTTGACTAAAGCCTTTGATCGAGTAAATCATAATATTCTAATCACTAAACTACATAATAATTTCTACTTTTCCAAATCTGCATGTAAATTGATTTATTCGTACTTATGTGAGCGTTCCCAGTCAACATATAATTTATCCCAGACTTTTTATTGGAAATCAGCCTATTAGCTATGTAGACTCTCTCAAATGCCTTGGTATAGTTGTTGATTCTAAACTAAACTTTGACAAGCACATAAATTCAATATCACGCCAAGTTTCTATGACCTTAAGAAGGTTGTATGCATTAAAATCATACACACCTAAACATATTAGATATCGATTGGCCCATGCTTTGCTGATGACTAAGGTTAACTATTGTCTCGAGTTATACTCTGGTTCATTAAGAGGCAATATTGATGTTCTTGAGAGAGTTGTTAAAAAAATTGTTAGATACGTTTTTCAAGTTAGAGTCCGTGAGCATGATCGTGTTACAACACTTGTGTCTGTATTTCTTGGCTGTAATTTTCATGACTATCTTGACCTGCGTTTACTTATTTATTTTTACAAAGTTATTAAAATGGGACAGCCTACACTTCTTACAAATGATTTTTCCTTCATTAACTCTACACGTAATGTTCAGATTGAAATTCCTCGTATATTCCTCTCTATTTTTGAACGGTCATTTAAAATAAGAGTCTGCAGGGTTTGGAATAACTTACCATCACCTTTGAAACTATTCTCATATTCTATTTTTATCTATAAAAAGATGCTTTTGAACTGGTTTTCCTCCAGAATATAATATGATTGTATGACATTTAACACATCGGCGGCAATTTTTTTGGATCTTTTTTTACTATTATTTAAAATTTAATTTCTTCTTACTAATTTTGTGTGGCTGGGGAGTCACTGACACTGAGACTTATTCATTTAAATAATTTATAATTTTTTATTTTTTTATATAATATAACACATATTTACTTACTGTAGCTATAAGTGACTATTAATATAATTCTATAGGTACATGTATAATTGGCCTTTTAGGCTTCCTATGTATCGGATTGAAATAAATAAATAAATAAATAAATAAATAAATAAAATAAAAATAGCAGTAACCAGTAAATGTTCAAATACTGTAGCGTGACTCTTATAGAGTTATTATAAGTCGAACCAACACCAAAAATACACGCTTTGCTTAAATTGTAACAAATACCAAAAAAAAGAACAATATCAAACAAATTCCAATAACACAAAACATAAGTGTGTAATCAAAACACTTCGTTTAAACAAACGCATCTGCACTGCTGCTATTCATAAAGTGAAAACTTAAAAAAAATACTAAGTAGGCTCAAATTAATAAGTGTTTTCTAAACTACATACTTCCACAATTTTATTTAAAGAAAAAATATGAGTGAAGAATATTTCGATAGCGACGATTCCATTAAAGATCCAGATTTTGTTTGTGAACAAAATCATCCAAGATGTTCCAAAGATCGGGACAATATTTTGGAACAAAACGACTCAAGTGATATAAGTGAAACATCGAGTAACACACCCGAGTTAGTGAGACATGAAGAACTGATTGGTGTAAATAAGCGTCCCTTTAGTGAAAAATATTTCAAAATTGTTGAGAAGGTAATGCAAAAACATATTATTATTTGTTATTTAATACTTCACAAATGAATTAAAATGTAGATTAGCAAAACTCTCCATCAAAAAAGAATGTGTGACGAAGTTTGCGGTAAAAAAAAATTAAAAAAAGGAACATTCACAAAACTTTAGTGCCTTTAAGTTAGAACAGGAAGACAGCAAGCAGAGTACAGGACGCAAATGCTCTTTCAGTCGTGATACCTTGAATTTCATTTGCAACACAACGTCTCCCTTGTCCAAGCTTGTCAGTGATCCAAGCTTTAAAAAACTATTTCCCGACAAAAGCTTCCGAGTAGGCGTGCAATTACCAGGTTACTTGTGAGAGTCAAAATAAAAGTATCCAAAAGCTTGATATTGACCTGAGTGAGACCGAATACGTCAAGTAAAAGGAAAGAAGTCTGTAGCACCACCTTGTCGACGGTTTAAAGGAATTCATTCTTTTGATCGGATGATGAAGATGATATGCAACATAAACATGCAATATAAACTTCCAGTTGAAAAAATCGTTTATACAATCACTGATAATGGATCAAACTTCATTAAGGCACTTAAAGAGTTTGGAGTTGAAATAAGTAAGTGATATAGTATAGCAGATATATATATATATATATTTCTTTTCAATATAACCTATAAATGAACATGACAGTGATGAGGAATCTGACTCCGATTCTAATGACTCGATTGATGCTTCAGCTCCTCAGTTTCAATCTATAACTCCACAACTGTCGGAGCATTTTCCTTGTGCGAGCCGCACTTTAAATCTTCTGGCTACAACAGATTTCAATAAAATAATGAATTCTTCAACCCAGTATATTAGAGATATTCATAAAAGATGTTTCAACAGGTAAAATATGACTATTTCAACTGCATACTTTCTACATCTATTTTTCATTTGTGTAGATCTACACAGATTTGGAACAAGTGCAACAGACCAAAATCTGCGGAAGTAATTAATGCAGTACTAAACACGAATATATTAACTCTATGCATTATAAGATGTAACTATCTTTATAATTCCGTAGCGAAGTTGCTCCAACACACATCAAATTTAGCCGACTTATGTTATCGTCTGAAAATTCCCACCATTGTTATAATCCTGGAGGGTCCCGTGGGATTCGCAGGAATTATTAGTTTAATAATTATTAAACACTTTATTTATTTTCTGACCTGGAGGGTCCACGTAGGAATCGCAGGCTACTTTATTTGTTTATCACACCAGAACTACTCTCCTGTACTTAAACTTATTTCTATTATTTATACTAAAATTATGCTGACTACTTAAAAATACTTTTACAAAATTTTAGCCGTATTAGCTAATCAGAATCGTGTTGCTTACAAACTAATATAAATTAAATATGCTGACTTCACAAAACAGTAAGTATAAAATTTATGGTTTATCAACCAATTAAAACAAATGGTAATTTGAGAGCACATTAGTGATATTCACTTAATACACAAAAATAGTAAGAATTTAGTTAATATGTTTGCTTAAAAATAGTAATGATTAATGATTGGTGATTCACAACATCCCTCCCCCTTCAAAAGAAGAAAATACGCAGTATTTTCTGCTGGCCTTCTGTTTGGTGTGATGATGCCGCTAAGGTAGAAAACATATCAGTTCTGCCTTTTTCCGTTGAGCAACATATTTAATTCAACAACAAGTATGTCGGGTAATTTGTAATGTTGTAATCCTGTCCCATGCAGTATGTATTCCTCATTTTCTTCTTGCACAAAATTTCTCATCGTTTTACGCCATTCTCCTCTTGTTTATTGGAGGTTGTTCACTTTCATAACTTTCGTTTGTCTTGATTCTGGTTATTATTATTATGCCCCCAAACTTATTCTATTAGGTACACCCAATTTGCTAGCTGGCATCGTTTATGGTTAGACCTAGTGCGGTATCTGATCGCCTTCGAACCTCTAACTTTCGATCTTTATTAATGAAAACATCTTTGCCAAATGCTTTCGCTTAAGTTATACGCTTTATTTTCGTTTTCAGCTTCTTTTCCATCACACTTTTCGTTGGTATTTCTGGTATACGTACGATATACCATGAACTATATTTCTTCGTCATCTGCACGTTTATTATATTAGGCTCATGCGCTTGGCTGTAGTAGCGTTGCCTGTTGCGAAGATTGCGTGACCCCATCATAAATTTTCAAGGTCAGAGGAAATGTTGTGAATCACCAATCATTAATCATTACTATTTTTAAGCAAACATATTAACTAAATTCTTTAAGTAAACACCCTTACTATTTTTGTGTATTAAGTGAATATCACTAATGTGCTCTCAAATTACCATTTGTTTTAATTGGTTGATAAACCATAAATTTTATACTTACTGTTTTGTGAAGTCAGCATATTTAATTTATATTAGTTTGTAAGCAACACGATTCTGATTAGCTAATACGGCTAAAATTTTGTAAAAGTATTTTTAAGTAGTCAGCATAATTTTAGTATAAATAATAGAAATAAGTTTAAGTACAGGAGAGTAGTTCTGGTGTGATAAACAAATAAAGTAGCCTGCGATTCCTACGTGGACCCTCCAGGTCAGAAAATAAATAAAGTGTTTAATAATTATTAAACTAATAATTCCTGCGAATCCCACGGGACCCTCCAGGATTATAACATTGGCGCAGCCGGTATTTATTACGGGTTAAGTGTTAGTTTTTGGCGATGCAAAGAAAGGACAGCCTGATAAAAGACTAAATTCTAGCTACTTTCGGTCTGTCTGATCCTGCATTGCTAGGAATATAGGACTTAACGCGCAGCAGTACAGAATATACAGCCTGATAAAAGACTAAATTCTAGCTACTTTCAGTCTGTCTAATCCTGCGCTGCTGGTAATAAAGGATTATAATTATAAAAAGAATTATAACATTTAATCGCATTAAAAAGCGAAACTATGAAAACAATTTTGAAAGTTTACAATTTTTTAAAAGAAGGCTTGAAAAATATTTAAATGTAAAAAACAAACAAAAAATCACTGATCGATCTTAAAAACAAAGTAAATATTTAACATTTTATAGACCTTTGAAAAAAAAAAAATATATATATATAGTAATTACGGCATTCTAAGAAGGAGATGCAACAGTTAAACCTGCAAATGGTAAGTACATTTTACTACAAATACAAATAATTCTACAATACATATGTACAAATACTCTTTGGTAGAATAATTTGTAAATAGCCTTTATCGTTCGAAATTTTTGTTTTCGCAATGAATAGAAATAGCAATAAAAATAAGGTTAGGCCAAAAAGCCCAGTAGAATACGAAGAAGAGGAAATTGAAGGAGCTATAAAATTTTTAACTAAACTGTGGAAGGATTTAGGAATAGAAGGAACCCCTACTAGGGATGATGTAATTTACAGACGAAAAGTGGAATTAGAAACAGTGTTGTTAATGAGAAAATATCTAGATTGGTAAATTTTTTTTTAGTTTTCTTATAATATGAATGGACGGTCCACAAAGAAGAACAGACGATTTAGTGGCAAGGTTGGATGCATATAATTTTGAGGTAGACAGTTTACGAGTTCTAGCATGGTCAGAACTCACTAATTGGAAGTCAGACGAGAATTCTACAAACATACATAGGGAAATTGTACGGGAAAGGAAATTGACGAAGTTGGAAGAAGTGGGATACATATTACAAGTGTTGTCAGACATTAATGAGGAACAATCAGACGAATTTTCAAAGAGGGTAACAGAATTGGAAGAAACAAAGATAGTACTTGAAAATCATAGCAGGAAAATACGTGAGCAACTAAGCTACACAGAAAGCTTACTCGAGGAAGTAGTCAGAGAAAATACAGAACTAGTTAACCAGTTAAAACAAAAGGAGTTAAGTGAAAAGGAGTTTAAGAAACAGCTAAAAAAACAACAACTGATAGAAACACAGGATAACACGGTTCAAAGACTTCGAATAGCACTAGAAAACGCCAGACACGAATTAAATACAATACATAGGTCTAGGTCACCTACACCATCCTTGCACGAGGAGTTATCAGAAGCAGGAGATAAAGAAATTCCGACAATAATTATAACTCAGGAGCAAAAAGGATTGGTAGACGAAATAGAAACTTATAGGGAACAGGCAGTTGCTATAGAGTTGTTAGAGAAAACTAAAATAATTTTGAGTAACGCAAAAAAGGCAGGCAGCAGAGGCTACACGGCCGAAACTAGAGCAAGAAAATTAGAAGAGCTTGAACGGAACAAAGCGGAATTTAATAGATTGGAAAAGACAAAAATATTAGACGTTGATATTATTAGGGAATTTTATAAATTAATATCAGATACAAAGAATTATTTGCAAACACAAACAGCCCCACCTAGACAAGTATTAAATAGGGAAAATATAGTACAACAAACAATCAGGATGCCAACTTTATCGGAAATTACTAAAGTAGTAAATAACATAGTGCCAACATTCTTTGGCACTGATGGACCTGATTTATCCTCTGAGGTCTTCAGATACATCCAGGGATGTAAAATGGTGGAAAGAGAAATTTTGTCGGGAGGAGATAGTAGCACACGGGATAATGTCATCGAATGCCTAAAATTACGCCTTATGGGTATGGCATATGCTAGAATCTCGCAACAGAAATTTGAATCCGTGGATGCATTGTGTAACGCCATCAAGAAAGTCTATTTGAAGAAGAAAAGCCTGGACCAGATTAGGGAGCAGATATTAGGATGCAGGCAGAGCATCAGAGAATCAGCCAGTGGATTCGGAGACCGTATTGAGGTCCTGCTCAATGACGCAATCAACACAATAAAGGAAGAGTGGTCAGCAGACAGTATTGAGGTTATGATTAAGGACTTCAAAAGGATAGCTGTGAAGAGTTTCATTAAAGGACTTAGAGATCAAGCTCTCAGAGCAAGATTTATTGGACAGGAAAGACAGGAACTGAGATCCCTCGTAGCCATAGTAGAAGAAGCGGAGGAGTTGTTTGGAGACAACCAAGGCACAGTCAACACATTGTTGGAAGTATCCCCATGTAGTTTTTGCCACAAAAAGGGACATGAGAGGTTAAATTGTAAGGAGCGATTAAATGCACTGTATTGCATTAACTGTGGGAAATATGGCCATGAGGTAGGCCCCCAATGCGGAAATAGGGAAAAATGTATCAGCACTTGCACTTACTGCAGACATAAAGGACACTCCTTCGACAACTGCAATAGGAGGTTATCAGCGCTCTACTGTAGAACTTGTAGGATAAGCGGCCACAACGAAAATCAGTTTTGTAAACCACGACAGCCCGAAAGAGTGAACCAAAGGCACATATATGAATCCAATGATACGGGCCAAGCACAGAGAAGAAATGGAAATATACCACAACATTCTAAGGGATCTCCACAGATGAAATGCTACAAATGCAATCAAACAGGGCATTTTGCGCGTGCCTGTCAGAGCAGAGTTGGCGCAGGGAGAGAACCAAATGATAGAGGGTTTACAAATAATAATAATAAGGTCAGGAATAAAGAAAATAGTACCGGTGACATTTCGGGAAACTTTATGCGGCCCGGCTACAGCCAATAGCCGGGGAACCAAAAAAAAAATGAACGAACTTAATTGGCAAAAAGATAACAAGGGCGGAATATGTGAGGGCGACGAGAATCAGTGCGAGGAATTAATAGAAACGGTGCAATATAAAAGGATTGCAAATGGGTTAACGAGGAATATTGGGAAAGAGGCGCAAAAGGTGAAAGTGGAGGCAAAGGAAGTCAGAAAGTCAGATAGTGACTCGGAAGAAGATGTACCTGTGCGAATAACGCATAAAGCCGTGGTACATAGGGAAAGAGAGGAAAACTCTCATCACAATACGGGCCATGCATTTCATAGGGAAAATGCATCGGTACAAGAGGACACAGGAATTGTCATTGGAGAAATTTCACAACATATAAATATTAGCAACAATGGTACAGCACTAGAGGATACAGTTTTCATTACTATTCCTTGCAAAGAGGCCAAGGAAGGAAAACTCGTGTTGTTAGTGGATACTGGAGCGGACTCCAGTCTAATAAATGAAGGAGCAATGAAGACTTACCCTAACAAGAGTTTCAGGGAAACAAAAACACTGAAGGGCGCATTTGGAGGAGCCGCCACGACATTATTTTCTTTGATGTTGGACATACACGCTAAAGAGGATATACAGTGGGTTTTCGGTGTAGTATCTAATGACAGCAAATTCCCAGGGGATGGCATTCTCGGAAGGGATAACATTTGGAACAAGAGTATAATAAACTCAGTTAATGGCACGCTGAAGCTGTTCAATGAAAGCAGGCAATGGATAAAAACCTTCAAACTTCATAATGAAATGACCGATTTTACAACTTTAAATCAGAAAAAGTTGAGTGTCGGCGGAAGGACGGTGACAATAGTACCAGTCACAATACAAACAAAGAACAAGACAGTCGTTGTCCACAAACAAGAAATCCTTCCAGGGGTTTATATGGGAAATACGGTGGTCAAAGTAAGGAATGGAAAAGCTGCAGTACCCATACTTAACTCGACGGATCACAAAGTTCCTTTGGAGAAAGAAATTGAAGTAGAGTTCTCAAATTTTAACCATTATACCGAATATAAGGGAACAAGATCATCAGAAAACAATCCTTTAGAGAGAATACAGGAGTTATCGAATATGATAGTCAAGGAAGATTGGAACAGGGATGAAAAAGAATCAATGAACAGGATATGTGAACAGTACCACGATGTATTCATGTTGGAGGGAGATAAACTGCCGTTCACGTCACGAATGAAACATAAGATTCCGATTAGAGAGAATCAGCCACCCATTAACCAAAGGCAATACCGTCTCCCACAAATCCATAAGGATGAAATCAACCGTCAGGTGTCAGACTTAATAGAAAATGGAATAATAAGCCCTAGTGTATCTCCATGGAATTCACCTCTTCTATTGGTTCCCAAAAAATCACAGGATGGACAGAAAAAATATAGGATGGTCGTTGACTTCAGAAAACTAAATGAAGTCACAATCAAGCAGGTTTTCCCAATTCCAAGGATTGACGAAATTCTGGACCAGCTGGGGAATAGCAGGTATTTCACAACTTTGGATCTGGCCAGTGGATACCATCAAGTGCTTCTGGACGAAAACGACAAAGAGAAAACAGCATTTAGCACTGACAAGGGACATTTTGAGTTTAACAGAATGCCTTTCGGGCTCACAAGTGCACCCGCAACGTTTCAAATGATTATGAATACAATACTAACAGGTCTACAGGGCATGGAATGCTTCGTATATCTGGACTATATCGTGGTCTACGGAAGAAATATAGCAGACCATGAGAGGAAAATATGCAACGTGTTATCCAGGTTACGCGGAAGTGGTCTTAAATTAAACACCAAAAAATGCCATTTTCTAAGAAAGGAAATAGTCTACCTGGGGCACAAGTGCTCAGAAAAAGGGGCCCTTCCAGATCCAGCTAAGGTAGAGGACGTGAGAAAGTTGAAGCCGCCCAGGAATATCAAAGAAGTACAAGCCTTGTTGGGATTAGTTAATTATTACCGAAAGTTTGTTAACGGAATGGCGAAATTAGCATTGCCCATAACGAGGTTGCTAAAAAAGGGCACCAAATTCGTTTGGACACCAGAATGCGGGGAAGCATTGAATCATCTAAAAGAAAGTATATCTAATCCTCCTATTCTGATTTACCCAGATTTTTCAGAGCCTTTCAGGGTAACCACGGACGCAAGCAATGTAGCTCTAGGGGCGGTGTTATCGCAGATGAGAGATGGCAAAGACCACCCTATCGCATTTGCAAGCAGAACCCTGAGTGACACGGTAAAGAGATACTCAACGATAGAGAAGGAAATGTTGGGTGTGGTATGGGCAACGCATACGTTTCGACCATACGTATTGGGTAGGCCTTTCACCGTTTTTACAGACCATCAACCTCTAAGAGGAATCGCGAATCTCAAAGACCAGACATCGAGGCTTGCAGGGTTTAGACATAAACTATCAGAATATGAATTTGATATCGTCTACAAGCCGGGGAAATACAATTTGAATGCAGATGCTTTAAGCCGCCTGCCGGTGGAGGGACATCAAATACAAGTATTGACAAGGGCACAACATCAATTATTAGAGAATACCAATGGTCAAAAGGGGGATACAAGGGACGAAAGAATAATAGATCAGGATATTGAAGATACCGCTGTAAGTAAAGAAGCTACGGACACAGCTGTAACTTTAACTGACAAAAAGGACATTCGGGAGGTTCTGAGAAGTTTTCATGACTCGCCTTTAGGTGGACATCAGGGGGTCGGAAAGACCTTTAAACGGATAAGGAAACAATACAAATGGAAGGGTATGCTGAAGGAAATCAGAGGGTACATAAGACGGTGTCCAAAATGCCAGAAAAACAAAAGTGGGCACTTGAACAAGGAGCCAATGGTCTTAACAGACACCCCAGGAAGACCGTTTGAAAAGGTCTATATGGACATGGTCGGGCCACTACCAACAACTACGGCGGGTAACAAGTATATCCTCACTTTTCAAGACGATTTGTCAAAATTTTTTATTTACGCCCCGATGCAAGACGCGGAGGCAGAAACAGCGGCAAAAGTTTTTTATAATGAGATCATAGCGAAATATGGTCTCCCAACTAAATTAATTACAGACAACGGCACAAATTTTACCTCCAAACTTTTTGGGAGTGTGTGTAAAATGCTGAAAATTGAGAAAAAACATATCACTCCCTATCACCCCCAGGCTAATGGATCCTTAGAAAGGAGTCACCGGCCCTTGGCCGAGTACTTGCGAAGTTTCGCGAAAGAGGATGGCTCAAACTGGGACCAATGGTTGGCACCAGCAATGCATGTACATAATCATACCACGCATATGTCCACCAACCAGACGCCGTTTAAGGTACTGTACGGTTTTGACACACCCTTGCCAGCAAACCTCAAAAACAGTACACCACTATACAACCCATATGATTATCAGAAGGTATTAAAACATCAAATCCAAAAAGCCTACGAGATAGCCAAGACATGTCAAAACAAGGCCAAAACAGCCGCAAAGGAAAGATATGACAGAAACAGTAAGCCAATAACACTTAAGATAGGGGGAAAAGTGCTTATAAAAAATCAACTTCGGAAAAACAAATTGTCGCCTTTATGGGAAGGCCCTTATGACGTTAAAAGTTTTCCCACACCAGTAAATGTACAAATATTGGTAAAAGGAAGGCTAAAGACCTTACATCGTAACCTGGTGAAGCCCTACAAAGAATAAAAATAAAGGAAGGAAAGGAAGACTCCGGAAGGTACAATAATTTTTTTTTTTTATTTATTGTTTTTTCAGGTACTCATGGTTTGGATGACGATGGAAGTCTTCGCAAGAAAAAGCTTATATATGGAGAAACTACAAACGGACGATGGTTTTGTGGAAATTAACATAGGGGATGCCAGGGTGGTTTGTAAATATAATTTCATTGTTCACACAATAAATATAGGAGAACTGGACGACATGGTAAGGGAGATGGAGAAAACAACGGAACTACAAAAGGATACGGTATACGGTAAACTAGCCAAGGAAGAAGTCACAGAAATGAGAAAAATCCTGCAAATATTCAGGACTCACGACCTGAAGACTCATCGCCATAAAAGGGGATTAATAAACGCAGGTGGATCAATGTTAAAGTTTATTTGGGGTGTAATGGATGACGACGATAGGAGATTAATAGAAGAACATCAGAAAGTGATCGATGAAAATAACCATCAGTTGATACAGGGGATGAATCAGCAGATAATGATTAACGACGCATTTAACAAATCAATCATGAACATAAAGGAAGCTATCACGTACGACAGAGAAATTATCTCGGAATACACCAAGAACATTGGGGATCTGAATAATAGATTCATTAACAACGAATTTGCGATCACACAATTTTTAAAGGTTCAAAATTTGAAGAATAAAATTCGAGTTATTGCGGACGAGGTAGCAAATGCCAAAATAGGGTTATTCTCACCAGAGCTATTGACACCAAAGGAAGTGGAAACATTTGGAATCGACTTAGAAAGATTTGAGCAAATCAAGACGGCGTTAGTACAATGGGCCAATAATAACCTGAGTATAATAATAAAAGTTCCCTCTGAAGTCATTGAAACAACTAAAAAATTTTTTACCCCAATTCCCAACAATATGCAGAATCAAATCGTGCAAGACCCGGAAACAATCATAGAAATACGCAACAAAACTTACACATATTCGGAAAACAAATCAATCTTTGAACTAAAACCATCTAATAACTGTATACTACGTTCACGGTGCCAGATAATAAGGATGTTAAACTATGCTGACCCTTACACCATAAAAATAAGTTAAGAAAGAAGGAAAACTAATTATTAATTCATATAAAACAAAACTAAAATGTATATTGTTAAACTATGCTGAAAAAAAATAAAAATAAGTTCAACAACGGCTCAACGACAATCTACAGCAACAACAGAAGAAACATCAACTCACATCAAGAAGAAATCTCACCAAAACAACAGCAACAACAGAAGAAACATCAACTCACATCAAGAAGATCCAAAGAAACCTCACCAAAACAACGGCAACAACAGAAGAAACATCAACTCACATCAAGAAGATTCAAAGAAATCTCACCAAAACAACATTAACAACAAAGGACACAGCAACAAAACAACTCAGACCAAGAAGTTCAAACAAATCCAGTCAAAACAACAGTCTAAAACAGCAACAACAATAGCCGTCGTCTAATGATGATAATACAAGGCGCCATGCATAGGCTTCTGCGACAAAAACTTAAGTCCAATGCTGAGCCACGGCAGCAAATTCAGCACTATTTAAAACATCCGTTTTTACTGGTGACAGCTTGCAGTGCTACTTAACAACACAAAGTAACAGTGATGCAGCATGGTTGATAACCATACCAGAACTCCCCGCAGTCTGCACGATCAGATTACTCCGGGAAGTCAAGTCTCACTAACAATACAGAAGAAAAGTATTGTATAAGAATCGTCTACAGATTCTCCGGTAGTTCTACTTAAGCAGGACAATACTGATTTCATAGATGGCATTCATGCCTGCGCCCACGATTTGGATACACCTGCACGCAGCGGTGATGCAGATTCTATTCCACGATCCTAATACTGTCGCACGAGAAATCGGAAACAATAAAGAAGGCTTATTGCAAATTGATTCAAGCCAACGGACTAGAAGAGCATGACATTTACTGTTGTGTCGACATTTTCTCCTCTGACCTTGAAAATTTATGATGGGGTCACGCAATCTTCGCAACAGGCAACGCTACTACAGCCAAGCGCATGAGCCTAATATAATAAACGTGCAGATGACGAAGAAATATAGTTCATGGTATATCGTACGTATACCAGAAATACCAACGAAAAGTGTGATGGAAAAGAAGCTGAAAACGAAAATAAAGCGTATAACTTAAGCGAAAGCATTTGCCAAAGATGTTTTCATTAATAAAGATCGAAAGTTAGAGGTTCGAAGGCGATCAGATACCGCACTAGGTCTAACCATAAACGATGCCAGCTAGCAAATTGGGTGTACCTAATAGAATAAGTTTGGGGGCATAATAATAATAACCAGAATCAAGACAAACGAAAGTTATGAAAGTGAACAACCTCCAATAAACAAGAGGAGAATGGCGTAAAACGATGAGAAATTTTGTGCAAGAAGAAAATGAGGAATACATACTGCATGGGACAGGATTACAACATTACAAATTACCCGACATACTTGTTGTTGAATTAAATATGTTGCTCAACGGAAAAAGGCAGAACTGATATGTTTTCTACCTTAGCGGCATCATCACACCAAACAGAAGGCCAGCAGAAAATACTGCGTATTTTCTTCTTTTGAAGGGGGAGGGATGTTGTGAATCACCAATCATTAATCATTACTATTTTTAAGCAAACATATTAACTAAATTCTTTAAGTAAACACCCTTACTATTTTTGTGTATTAAGTGAATATCACTAATGTGCTCTCAAATTACCATTTGTTTTAATTGGTTGATAAACCATAAATTTTATACTTACTGTTTTGTGAAGTCAGCATATTTAATTTATATTAGTTTGTAAGCAACACGATTCTGATTAGCTAATACGGCTAAAATTTTGTAAAAGTATTTTTAAGTAGTCAGCATAATTTTATTATAAATAATAGAAATAAGTTTAAGTACAGGAGAGTAGTTCTGGTGTGATAAACAAATAAAGTAGCCTGCGATTCCTACGTGGACCCTCCAGGTCAGAAAATAAATAAAGTGTTTAATAATTATTAAACTAATAATTCCTGCGAATCCCACGGGACCCTCCAGGATTATAACACCATCCTTACTGATGATATCGAGTATTTGCAGCAGTACACAAAGCTTACGAGACATATAGCAGAAGCGATTGATTTTCTTCAGGCAGAAAATACCATGTATTTTGGTTACTTCATACCTACTATAGTGAATCTAAGAATAAAAATGCGTCGTTTGGAGCCCGCAAGCTTTAATTATTTATCCGAAGTGAGTATTGCTCAAAAGATTTGACAAATATTTTAAGATGCAACCTGAAGCTTGGGATGCTGTTATAGCGGCTATATCTTTACCTTCTATAAAATTAAGATTTTTAAAACCCCTTTTAGAAACAGCAACAACGCAAACAGAAGAAAGACTGAAGACAATGTTCAACACTTATGTGGTGAAGTATGGCAAATTAGCTGATGTCGAAACTCTCACTTTGCCTCAAACACCGCAAAAAACATTCCTTGATTTCGGGGAAGAAAGTAATGGTAAGTTTTTAAACTTTATTTTCAATTAAATATTCGTATTATTACATGTTTTTGTATATCAACTTCAACAGATGTTAGCATACAGTGTGCTGCTCCTGATGCTAGGAACACAACTGGGACGAACGACGAATTTCGTCCACGTCGACGAATTCGTCGATAAGAGTTCGTTGCGTAAATTCGTCGTGTAAAGCACAACAACGACGAATTCACTCTCTAATATTTGATAAAGTTGGTTGTTGTGTGTACAAAGACAGAGAGAGAGTGAGAGAAATTTGTTTTTACGTCGTTCGTCGGCGCACGACGAATTTCATTGCACGGCGGTGTTGTGGTCATTTTCATATGCACAAATGTGTTTTATTTTTTATGACGAAAGTTCGCACCGAAAAATTCGTCGTTCGTCGCAGTTGTGTTCTGACTCTGAAAATTACCTTCAGGAAACAATTTTATACCTGGTCGAACGAGACACATCGACAAATAGCCTTAACAATCATCCAGCGGTTAGAAACGTATTTCTGAAATACAATACCCCCTTACCATCATCAGCACATGTAGAACGATTGTTTTCATTTGTCAGGATTATGAATCGTTCCAGAAGACAAAAACTCAATGATGAACATTTTGAAATCCTTGTATTAAGAAAAGCCAACAGCGTATACAATAAATAATACATGGTTGTAAATCACCCAAATTAATATTTTTTTCAGTTATTAAAAGAAAATACAGTGTTTTTAACATAAATAACCTTTTTAGGGTTCCTAAGAAGTTGTCGAATATATAAAATGAGTAATAAGTTTAGGTAGTGTAAATCTTTACTTCCCTGATGGGAACGTATTAAATTTACAGTTCCAGTAAACATTTCAGTATTCTCTAGGAAATAGTGAGACCACATCTAACGAGAAGATCACTTCATCGTCTTCAATATACTGCTCTTTCACCATTTCTTTGAATTGTGCCGAATTTTTCACATTGTATATAGATCCTTCCGTGATCTTCGTTAAAATGTTGGTTATATACTTACACAGATTCAGTGAAGGTGCATCGGTCGAGGAGCATATAGGCCTTAGAGGAAACCCCTCTTTATGAATTTTAGGCAGTCCATATATAAGAATTTACTGAATACTGCAATTTTTTCAGTAACCAGTAAAATACTGCAACAAAATGTCATTGTCAGTAAAATACTGTAAAAAATTTCATTATTAGTAAAATACTGTAAAAAAAATTTAATTTTCAGTAAAAATTTACTGGTTACTGCTTTGTATTCAGTATTCATTAAAATTTTACTAAATAATGCACATTTTTTCAGTAACCAGTAAAACCGGATTTTTTACTGCAGTAATTATTTACTGCAGTATGCCCATGTCTGAATACAATACATTCAGTTACACAAAATAAACCAGTAGGTATGTATGCTTTTTAATTTGGTAGAAATAAAAAAAAGTCACAAGATAAAATGATACCTAGAAATAATCCAAGTCAACTAAAAACTTATCAACCAGGGATATAATATATGAAAAGATTACAGGGCAAAGAAATAAACTATTACGTCGATATAAAAAACAAAAAGTGAAGAAGACCTTTGTAATAAGGTTAAAATTAAGTTTCGCGATAGAATAATACATAAAGATAATATTAGAACTTAAAGCATCTGAAATAAATTTTGTTTATTTGAAGTTTTTAATAATACTTTTTACATTATTTGAGACTTACAAGACAGAAGTGCCTATACTTGACTATACAAAATCAAACTCAAATTCAAACTTATACATATTTTAGAACTTGACGAGTATGAACGAACTATTAACGGCCTGAAGAATGAAATTCAGGGGAAAGTATTAAGTATTATTTTTGCTTTATGATATCGACCAGATTAGAAATAAAATTACAAGAATGAAACCAAGATTTAAACGGTCAAGTGACATTATTGGTACAGCTTGGAAATGAATAGCTGATTTACCTGAGCACGAGGTTCACAATATTGTAGTGAACAAAATAAATGGACTACTTGCGATTAACGAACGACAAAAAATTATTAATGAAAAAATTCATTGACAGGATAAACTTATTGACGAATACCATGAATAATATTAAAAAAAATCAGTCTTTTAAGAAACTCACAGAATTATAGAAGATTCCCTGTTGTAAAAACTGATGTTATTAATATAGAATATGCCTTACAATTTGCAAAAGTATTAGTACTTAGTGCATTTATAATTTCGGAAGAAGAAATCAATGAAGCCAAAACATTTTTAGATCTTGAAGAATTTCCTTACAATAATTTAGAAGAATGTTTAGGTTTTGCTGCTTTAAAATTTACCTGCAATCAATAAAATAAATTGTGAAAAAAATATTAATTATTAAACCAGCAAAACAAAATGAAAAAATTAATTCCGAAAATATAATTAGATGTAATGTTTATTTTTAAAGTAAAAAATCATTGTAATCAATTTAACAATTTATATACTTATTTGCAATTGTTCATACTTTAAACAAAAAAACTCTGACCTATATTTTAAACCACATTTCTACTGTAGTTCATTGCACCTCACAATTAAACAAAATTATTATTATTTTAAAACGTTCATTGCACCTTACAATTAAACAAAAAGAAATAAGACGCTTTTTATAATTGCTCTGCATAAGAATATCAAAATTGGTTCATAAATAAATGCAAACTTGCAATCATGCATAAATTGTTGTTTTTTATACAATGAACTTGAACTTAAGCAATACGCTTAATAAAGCAAAATTTTATGACCTCAATTTTATTAAGCAATACAAATAATAGTAGAAAACTTTAATGACATATCGATAAGTTAGTATATAAGAAAGAAAGTTAATTAAACATTTGTTCAATTACATTTTGAAAAGAAAACAAAGTAGTTTTTGCAAAAGTGATTTAACCATCTCCACGCAACCAAGTTTCAAAACAAAAACTACCCGTCAAAGCCATTAAATGAAGAAAAACCGCAGGCAGCATCAACATCTTCAAAGACAATTGTAGAGGCTACGGCACCCCCTGCAATATTAGGGTGCTCAACCAAATCAAAAGCTACTTCTTTAACCACAGCAAGTCAACAGTCGTTAGCAGGTGTGATCCTTGGCACTGCAGTAGTTAAGATCAAAACTGATTCGTCAGAAATTGAATGACGCGCATTACTTGACTCAAGATCCCAGTTAAACTGTATCACTGAGCGTCTAGTCAAACGACTTGGTATTCAATGCAGCCATAATCGGCAAACATTAGTAGAATCGGAAGCACCACCACTAAAACACAGCACCAAGTTAACAGCATTGCATTCTCGAATTAATGGATTCACACCACAACTCGAAGCATTTGTGCTTCCGAGTATTATTTCTCCCCAACCGGCACAATTCATCAACATAAATGACTGGGATGACATAACCCAAAAACTTGGTACTAGCAGATCCACATTTCAACCGACCGGACAAAATCGACATTTTGTTGAGCGCAGAACACTTTCTTCAACTACTTTTAGTTGGACAAATCGAATTATCTCCACAATCACCAACCCTCCAGAATACTGTGCTTGGATGGATAATTTCTGGAAAAATAGAAGTAAAAAATCCTACACAGCTTATATGCGAAGTATACACAACTAATGACAACCTTGCAAGACTGTGGGAACTGGATGAACTTAAGTCAACACAAAGGGCTCTGTCATTAGCAGAAAGAAAATGTGAAGAGTTTTTTGTACATCATACATCGCGGAACAATGAAAATACTTTTGTTGTAAAGATCCCGTTGCATTAAAAATCCTTACAAAATCGCTCTAAATCGTTTATTGTCGTTACAACATCGACTGCAGAAAAACCCCGAATTGAGGAGTCAATATCAGAAATGCATGGATGAATACGACAATATGAAACACATGACGAAGATATCAAAAACTTCTATTCATCCCACATCATTGCGTTCTAAAGCCGGACAGCTCCACAACCAAATTGGGGGTAGTATTCGATGCTTCAGCCAAAACAACATCAGGGCACTCTTTAAACGATTTGATGTACACAGGACCAATAGCACAAAGTGGACTGTTTTCAATTTTATTAAGGTTTCGACTTCTGAAGTTCGTATTCTTCACAGAACCACTTCATACTGTCAACTGAATACTGTAACATATGGAATAAGAACAACTCCCTATTTAGCAACCAAATGCCTGCAAAAGTTGGCAAAGGAAAATGCCAAACAGTATCCTCTGGCATTTTTCATGAAAACTTAGTTGACATAAGCGAAACAAATTGTGTACCATTACTTTTAAAAAGCAAGAATCTCAATTGCACGTTTGTAAACAACAATCGGCACGTTCCTGCTGTACAAGAAATAAATGAAAGAACAATACCTTTAGATCAATTTAACGGAATTTTCGAAATACTTGAAAGAAAACCATATTAATTATCGGGAACATATTTGATTCAATTTCATAATTTTTTTCTTCTTTTTTAAAGAGAAGTAACACTCAGGCAATTAATGCCTACTACTATTACTAGGTGTTACCTTCTTTAGGAAAGGGATACTGGTAGAGAAGACAGGTGCTGAAGGGAGAGATAGAGGAAAGCTTCATTCTTTTACAACTCTGCTTCTTGCACGTTTTTAATAATGCAGTGTTGCAGCGCCTCTCTGATGTTAAATGAGGCGTATTAATTTTTTTTGAAGCTGTGTTTTGTAGCCATTTCATTGATTATTTTACTTCGCCGATGATTCTGCTACACAACGAAGGAGGGCGCTCTAATGTTACATTAGGATTAGTATCTCCTGAAGTCGGTATAGTTCAGTGACCAGTGACTATGCCTTCATCACTTGAACTTTCCTACAACAACTGATACAAGGAACACTAATGCACATCAGAAAAATGAGTGGTGTTGTTATTTAATGACTTTTCGATACAGGGATTGAACCCAGGAACTTCGGTTTTATAGTCAACGTGCTAACTACTTCAGACAACGCCACCCTCACCCCCTGCCCCAACTGGTGGAAGGCCACGGTTTGAGAGAAACAGGAAAACACCATTCCGGAGGAAGGCCCCAGAGGTGAAGCCGTCTACAGTTGAGACACCTCCAAAAGACGAGCCCCTTTATTCGGGAAACAATAGAGGAAGTAAGCCAGTGAAGAAAACCATTGCCCAAAACATGGATCTGGCAGGATTTATTCCTCTCGTTCGGCAGACGTATGACCGAATGGCGATTGAGGATCAACAACTCTCGCGAAAGTTACCATTTGCTATTTTTCAACACGCAATGGTAGAATTCTTGGTTGCTCATCAACTGCAGCAAGCCAAGTATGTGCTAAAAGCACCCTAGCCTGTGAATGCGATGGATCCATTAGCTTGCATCAGCGCGAGCGAATTTAATATTTCGGTCCCGATTTTTGACTATGTCTGCGGTTTGGGGCCGACAGTAACTCCAGTTTGTGACAAAATACACTGGAACATACCGACAGTAGCGATACCGGCGATGAAGGGAACTTTTAATGAGCACACGCTAATATCAGGTTCCTTCGGCCCTATCACTGCTGCTAACCACAATGTATATGAGTGCTATATAAGCCCATACATTACGTCGCAGTACATTGTTGAGACAGGAGGATTAACCCCACAGCTACGAGATTTGGATTGGGAAACCCTCCCAGACGGATGGTATCCGGCAAATGGAATAGTCGATGAGAATCTCCTTGGCTATAGACCACTCCAGCGTTTACACCCTGATGGAATAAGAAAATGTATCGAATGGGATTTTTACGATACTGATGATATACCAGGGATGTTGTGCCACAGTGCCTATGTTATGACATTGTCATCTGGAGTATTGGGTAGTATGTCATCTATTTAGACTACCAAAGCTGATTTCAGCTGCCGCGACAATAGTGCGGCCTTTATTTATAAGGAATACGATAATGGTGAAGACCCATTAGCTGTTCTCTGGGATGAACCTGCTACGTTAAAGTATCCCTTTGCGTTTTCTGCTTCTGCATCGAATCGCGCCAACTATTCTGCTTAATGAAACAATTGGTATTGAAAATTTAACATTCACTTCAAAAAAAGTTTCAAACTTGAAACCACTTCCAGCTGTACTACAGCTCTCATCTAATAAATCAATAGTTGAAGAAGCCCTATCAACTAAACGGCATTTAATGTTTTCCACCCACTTTTTGAAAGGTGTGAGTCTTTCGAGGAATGGTGATGCCATGGAATCAACGCTTTACTGCGACTCAGTGGGATTTTGAAGGGTTTGCTACTTCCCTCTTTGGAAAGGGTGATGGCCTAAACGATCTGGAAACGATCTAAAGGAAAGAGGATAAAAAACCAATAGTGAAGGATCGGAAGGAATTCAGAAAGGAGTTAATGGAACTACAGCGAATTAACAGGGAGGCTGCTGGTAAGCCTCTGGGTGGTCTTGGCACATTTGATGCAAATATAGTACTAGCTGATGGTAAGAGTAATATCTCCAGTTCGTCCTTTGGAACTAAAGTGACTACAAATGAAATAAATAATTTTGATATGGGATCTGTGTGGGATATGCGGGAATCTGGTAAGATAAGACCCAAGTAAGAGAGGAACATAACCTCAATTCTGATGGTGCAAATTTAAATATGGAGGCTGATACATTTGATTGTGTTAGTGATGGTGTGTGTTTCTATAACAATCAGGTTGGCAACGCAAATGGTGCATCTATGAATACTAATGTTGCATCTACGAGCATTGGGTTTTCGTCTACTAATACCAATGTAAATTTGTCTATATCTAAAAACACACATACTACAGATGGGGATATAAATTTTAACCCACCTGACCATTGTGGTGATGTTTTCGTATTGATTGACGCGTCACTTTCGGAGATTATTTTAAATAAAAATATTAAAAATGGACTATATCTCTGGGAAAAAATCAGAGACATAAGCATATCTGGGATAAAAAGTACAAAAGCCATTGGCATTACCTTGTATAAAATTCATTTTGATTATCCTGCTGATGCAAATCGATGCCTTAGCAATTCTGAATTGAAGGCCAGAAACATGCGTGCTTCTGTGCCGAAGATTTTTTTTTGATACTTTTTGTGTTATAAGAAATATCCCTTTGTCTCTATCTGATGAAGAGTTAAAGAAAAACACTGTCAGACATTAAAGTCTCCTCTATAAATCGGTTTAGAAAGAGGTCTGACATCGATAGTGAATCAGTTGTATCCACTTTTTCGGTAAAAATTGAATTTTTTGGTAATGAGCTTACCAACGATATAATTATTAATTACACCGCAATCAAGGTGGATCATTTGTTAGATTATGCAGAAATTGTGATCGTATTGGTCATACGGAAAGAGGGTGTCCTGCAAACAAAAGATGTTTGGACTGTGGCAGGCCTGGTGGCTGCGATCCCAGCTGTGGTACGGTGAAAGGTATTCTTTGTAATAATATTAACCATAATGTCAGACAAAAAAATCTATGTGCTATTTGGGAAAAAGAGGTCAATATTAGAAAAATAATGACCACTTAAAACTTTCCCGCAAGGACAGTTTCTTGTGTCTTGAATATTATGAAATGCAGGTGGTTTCCCATCCCTTTCAAATAGAATTGGAAATGCTCTTAGGAATTCAATAAATAAGGATAAGGCTGTAAATCAAATTTTGACACCCAAATCTTTCAGCAGCATGGCTAGAAGAGCAGTTGAAAAAGGAAATTTAAATTCAAAACAACATAATGCACAGGACTTCTTTTGGGAGGGTTCTATGACTGGCAGGGTTCTTGATAGGACCAACATTCATAAAGTTACACAGTTGGGAAAAGTCATGCCGAATTCATAACGTTCATGTAAAATTATTTCAACAAAGAAAACAATATGGATGGCTTAAATGCAGTCTCCCATTTTGGAGATAGATTGGACAAAATTTATAAGGAAATATATCATCAGGTAATAAGGGATGCCACCCATATAATGAAAATCCTTCAGTATAATTGTCAATCCCTTAGATCTAACCTGTATAATATTGAATACTTTTTAAATAATAGATATTTTGACATTGCAATTTTAAGTGAAATTTTTTCGCACGCTGGACGAGGTCAAGCGCCTAAAATTTTAAACTTTAAAATGGGTATGGTGGGGTTGCCATAGCTCTACGTAACTCCATTCGTTTTAAGCGCATAGAATATATTACTGATTTTGACATTGTTATTATTCGTACGCTCAATATATCGTCAAACTTTGTAATTTGTTCCACCTATTTTGAACCATCAATTTCTGTTCCTGACTTTACTGCTGAATTACTTAGGCTCACTGCCGTTCTCGAACCCTTAGGGGATGTTTTTTTATGTGGAGACTTTAATGCCAGATCTCTAATGTTCTCCCCACATTAGAATCACCGAGAGGAAGAAAGTTGGTGGCACTTCTAAAAAACTCTACAACGCCATCACAACCGAAGAACGCCACACTACAGCTTCCCCCTTCAAAGCATAGCAAATAAACATCTCAATAGCCACAAAAACTACTGAAAGCCATGAAAATTATGCAAACGTAAAGGCAAACAGATTAAAGCCGTCGTTCTCGCTACCTTAATGAGCATAAAGCACCGAAATTCACTATGTGCCACAATAGTCATAACATTACCCAATGCACAAAATTCAGTAATTGCTCAACAGCCCAAAGATGGAAGTTTGTTAAAGACAAACGTTTATGTTTTTGTTGCCTAAAAGCCGGGCACATTTTTTTTGCAATGCAGCAATCGTCGTCAATCGTCTGCTACATGAAGAGGAAAATATGAAGAACGAAAATAAAAATAAGAATAACATACATGCGCAAATGAAAACAGCTGGCACCAGTGATCGTACACTGGGTACGTTTCTCATGTACATGACAAATCTTTCATACAAACCCTACCGTTGGAAAAAATACGTCAAACCATGCACAAATAAAAGATAATAAAAATTATATAATTTAGAATCCATCCTTCGTCATCAAAGAAAATGCAATCCAACCCTGGATTGTGGAAAGGTAACGTAAGGAAACGTCTGAGAGAATCTGGGCAAGATAACGTTTCCATTAAAAAGAAAGAATTTCCAGCAATATCTCTGTGAAACCAGGATGTAATGATTTCTTTTTAAAATGCGGAAGATTTTCATGAATCATTTTGGACTATGTCGGGCGATGAAAAGTCCAAGTTCTATTTTAAATTTGTTACACGGCATCCCGTAAAACGTCGCAGATCTAGTTCAATCGTAAAGTTCCAATTTTTTTATTACTTTGGAAAAGATACGTTTACATATCGTGTATGTCGCACTTTTTTCCTAAATATATTATGTATAGATCAAAAAAGAATTTAGTATTGCTTTGAACATTTAAACGATGGTAACACAGGACTGCCACTTCCAAGAAAAAAGGCAAAAATTTTAAAAAAGTTACCTCAGCCGAAAAACTGTCGGAATTGCGAGCTCATATTTCAAGTTTTCCTGCTATTTAGTCCCATTACTGCCGAGCGAATTCTCAAAAGAAATATATTGATGGCAATCTTAACTTAAGTAGGATGTATTCCATGTACATCGAAAATAATGAAAATCCTGTTGGCATGCATATTTATCGCGAAATTTTTATTAAAGAATTTAACATTTCCTTTTTCAAGCCTAAAAAAGATCAATGCGATGAATGCGTACTGCTTAATAATAAATCAAATATTTTAACAATGCAAGAGAAATGCATTTATGAGCAACACTGAAAAGAAAAAGATGGATTGAAACGTGATCGTGATACCGACAGAGTGAATATGGACCCAAGCAAGTGTACGGTTCGGTATGATTAGCGAAGCGTTTTTAGCCTGCCCAAGGGAAATGCTTCAACATTTTACTACAAACGAAAATTATATATGTATGTATAACCTTACAGCAACTATTATTATGCCAAATGTACAAGCTTTCACATATTGTGCCTTGTGGACGGAAGCACACAGTGGGCCGGAATGGTAATGATATTGCTAGTGCTTTAATTAAAATTTTAAAGGAATTAGTTAAAGATTACCCACTCATTAAAACTTTAACATTACTCAACCGCAATCAAAATGTTTATTAAAAAGAATAACATTTATACAGTTGTGACGACCAAAGTCACTAGTTCGTTTTGGCCCACAACGTCCCTAGAATTGGTTGGTTACTTTATTATTATTATAGTATTATACTTATTTTGCCCTTGTTAAAAAAATTATTGTTTGAATTATAATGAATTACCCATTTATTTCTCATAATTATAATCATTATTATACCGAAAGTAAAGTTTTGAATCTTTGTTTAAATTTAACGGAAATGTTGACACCACATACGGGTATACTACACAAATACACAACACTGAGTATACTACCATGCATGATAAATATGCGATGCAATTGACTTTGTACTTCTGAGGAGAATGGTTGTGTCTAACTGTGCCAGTGTGTTGCTTTGTCTAAAAGGAAAAAAGAAAAACTTTGTATTTGTGTTGCTGAGACTAATTGCTGTATAGCAATTTATTTTTGTAAATTCTTTTGGAATTAATAATTAATTCCTTTATTATAAACGTTGATACGTCTGTATAAGTGGATTTCTTGTTTGGTGTAATGGACGAAGACGCTTCGGCGTCTATTATTTTATCGCACATTAGGGCGGATGATCCCAATCCGCTTAGATGCGGCTCTGATAAAAGGAAAAAAGTGGCTGTGGAGACGGATGGTGGCGAGACGATGGAGAATGCTCCGGAAAAAAATTATGAAATGTGCCCTAAAAGGTGGTATGGGGGTAAGCGAAAAGGTAAAGGATAAAAGTGAGGTTATGGAGAATGAAAATGGCGATCTACATGATTCTGCCGACACGATGTATAGTGACGCTGTGAGTAGCTTTGGTGAAAAAGATGGCGGTGACTTAACGGCAGAAAAGCAAAAAGGTAAGAAGATTGATACAAATGAAAATAACAGTGGTGTTCAAAATAATAACGTTAATAAAAATAATAAAGTGAATGGAAACATTGGAAATGGGAATGAAGTGAACAATTTAACTTTGTATTCCAAAGGTCATGTGGGTGACTTTGTAGTGTTAGTGGACACTTCAAGGATAGATGGGGAGAATAAAAAAATGAGAAACGGTATGTACGTCTATGAAAAAATAAGAGATTTGAATTGTGTTGGAATTAAGAATATAAGTGCTATTGGGGTTACGCTTTATAAAATATTTTATGATATTGCAAATGCTGCAAATAAATTTGTTATGGACAAGAAAATTCAGGAGAGGAATTTAAGAGCTTTTATGCCTAGGAGATTTATAGAATCATATGGGGTGATTAGAAATATACCTATTTCTTTGAGCGATGACGAGATATTGAACAATATTGAATCTCCGGTGAAGGTGACGTCGGTCAGGAGGATGACTAGAAAAATAAGGGATGGAGAGGGTTTTGAGAAGACTTTTTCTGTGAAATTAAGATTTGAGGGGAGTGAAATTCCGGAATCTATTATTTTGAATTATTCATTATTAACGGTTGATTTTTTTTACCCGGCTGTAAGACAGTGCTTTAACTGTGGCAGGTTAGGTCACACAAAAAAGGGTAGTAAGTCGAAACAAAGATGTTTAGTGTGTGGAAAGAAGGTTTATATGAGGGGCCTTGTGGGTCGAATAGGTGTCTTCTGTGTGGGCATACGGATCATAGGGCCAGGGATAGAGGGAAATGCCCGATATGGGCTAAGGAAGAGGAGATCAATAGGATCATGACTGTGAAAAAAATGACGAAAGGAGAGGTTGTTAAGACTTATATGGGTGGTAGCAGGAACAGATTTGAGATTCTAGACGATAATGAAGAATTTCCAACCCTTGTTCAAAGAAATAGGGGAGGTGGTAATTTGAGAAATAAAGATAGGGAGGTGAATAGAATTTTCACTCCGAAAAGCTATAGTGCTGTACTCAAAAAAGTGATTAGGCCACAGGTTTTTGAGCCACATTTTGAAAGACCTGAAAGAATGTTTAAGGAGGATAATAACCCTCTACCTGTTTATGAAAGAGGCATGTATAAAAAGGTGACTGAGCTAGAAAAAATCACCTCGGAAATGTTGAAGTTCATGAGAGATAATTTTTTGAATGTTTCCAATAATGCTGGTCTGGAGGATGTTACCCATTTTTCGGAGAGAATATATAAGATTGGTATTGGACTAGATCATGAAGTGATTAGTCAATCTATTCATAGTTGTCAAAATGAAGATATTGCAATATAATATTCAATCCTTAAAAAATAACAAAACCTCTCTAGGTTTTCTATTAAGGCAGAATTTTGAGATTTTTGTCCTGTGTGAAACCTTTTCGAAGAGGGGGCCAGATAATAAAATTATTAATTATAATACTGTTGAGAAAATATTAAGTTTGTGAAAATTGATTTTGTAACGGACCACGAGATACTTATTATAAGAACAACCAATTTCAGAGTAAATTTTTTTATTGTATCTGTATATTTTCCTACATCTGTCAAGCTGGAAGACTTTAAAAATTAAATTCAAAAATTACTTCTTTTTCTTGATCCCTTTGAAAATGTGGTTCTCCTGGGGGATTTTAATGCCCATAATTCTATATGGGGAAATCCTACAACTTTATCTAAGGGTAAGCATCTGTATAATATGATTCAACACTTTCAATATTTATGTGTGAATGATGGCTCTTTGACCTTTAAGAGGGATTTGAGTGCCGACTGTGGCTCTGTACTGGATTTGTCATTTGTCAGGGTAAATGTGGGGTGTGAATGGGGTATTGCTCCATTTATGGTGGGGGGTAGTCATCACTCTATGATTAGTCTGGCCTTGAGGACGAATGTTCCTAAGGGGTGCCTTTTTTGTCTAGGAACAAACTCTTTGTTAGATTGAGTAGCTTAGAGCTGGAGACAGATATTGGTCTGATTGAGGGCGTTTTAAAGGAGGGGATCAAGGGGGCTAGTTTTGTTCTTGGGGGGAAAATAACCCCTCAGTATTGGTGGCATGATTATGGCTAGGAATGAATGGGAGTTTGCGGTGAAAAAGGCTAAGAGGGACTGTTTCAGGAGCGCCCTGGATGATCTTAATAGTAATCCTGGGACGAAGCAGGCGGAAACACACAGTGGGCCGGAGTGGTAATGATATTGCTAGTGCTTTAATTAAAATGTTAAAGGAATTAGTTAAAGATTACTCACTCATTAAAACTTTAATAAAACGGAGCAGTTCTTGCGTACTACAAAATAAAAACCGAATTAACTCAACCGCAATCAAAATGTTTATTAAAAAGAATAATATTTATACAGTTGTGACGGCCAAAGTCACTAGTTCGTTGTTATTATTATAGTATTATACTTATTTTGCCCTTGTTAAAAAAATTATTGTTTGAATTATAATGAATTACCCATTTATTTCTCATAATTATAATCATTATTATACCTAAGTGTACGAAAGTAAAGTTTTGAATCTTTATTTAAATATAACGGAAATGTTGACACCACATACGGGTATACTATACAAATACCCAACGCTGAGTATACTACCATGCATGATAAATATGTGATCGTCATCATATGGTAAAGCATATGGAGTATGTAATATGTGTGGTTGTGTACTTGTGTGTGTTGTCTGGCACAAGTATAAAAGGGCGAGCCATCGTTGTATCGATTATTGAATCGATATAGAATCGAATCATAGATAGAGTGTTGAAACATCGTTGAAACAAGTTGTGTGCGAAAAATTGTGTTTTTGCAAGAATCATAAAAATAATAAATTTGTGCTTACCTGCGTAACATACGCAAAGTATATAAAAAAAATATAAATCCAAGAAGTAAATAAGTGTGCGTAACACTTAACTTCATATAAAAAGCGAACGGAGTGGGTTTTCCCACAAAAAACAACAACCCAAGATGGCGGAAACGACAGATTGCAATCCATGCAAACGGCCACGAGTTTCTTGCCAGGAGGAACTCACTAAAGAGAATGACGAATTGAAGGCGAAGCTGAGAAGCCTTGACGCAGCACATCGAAGACTGTAACTTCAAATGAAAAACATGTGCAAAAAATTAAATCTCCAGTACGAGGAAAATGCAGCATCGGAAGATTCTGAAGAAGACACCTCTGGCAGTGAAGATGAGCTAGAACCTTTAAAAATGTCGGTGGAAGAAGTCTACTTCCCATCAAGACCTAATGATGAGGAGAGCCAAGCTACTGCCGAAGCTGGCCCAACCACTAGTACGAAGGCTGCTGCACATTGGACGCTAGTAAGTAACAAAAAGAGGGATGCTCCAGTTAAGAAGAGAGACAGCAAATCATCTACGAAGCAACAAACTAAGGGTAAGAATGTGCCAGTTGTGACAACATACATTATCGTAGTTAGAGACATTTGTAATAAGTTAGAGACTATCTTAGGACACAAGGACTACAACATAAAAATATTAGGGAAAAACGTGACTAATATAGGGGAATGTACCATAAGCGATTTTTCTAAACTAAAAACTTTATTGAAAGAGGAGGGTGTGAATTTCTACACTCACACTCCAAAGATAGAAAGACCTTTCTCTATAGTAGTGAAGGGACTTTCGGAAAGTTTTGAGTATAGCGAGGTACTAGAGTATATGCAGGGTCTCCAAATTAATTGCAGGATTTTTTGGGACTGCATAAAATAGTAGGCAATAGGTGGCTATTTCAGTTAGCCAGAGATTCTGACCAAGAGGGGTTCAGAAATATTAAATTTATTCTCCACTGTAGGGTTCATATGGAGAAAAACAAAAGAAAAGACTTAATTCAATGCTACAAGTGCCAACGTTGTGGTCATGCCGCCATGAACTGCAACATGCCTTTTAGGTGTGTTAAATGTGGGGAGTCCCATGGACCGGCAAATTGCAGCGTTCCTTCAAAGAACGAAAATACTGCAGAAGTGTTAGTGACAGATCCGACAACAGGTCAGGCTGTTAGAAAAGTTGGATTGCCAGTGAAGTGCGTCAACTGCGGAAAAGAGGGACACGCCGCAAGCTCAAAAGAATGTCCAAAACGTTTAGAAATCATTCGCAGAAAATCAAAAAATGTTATGTCAAAGGTAGAACCCAAACAATCCACTCCTGTTATCAATAGGGAGGTTGTCACTGCCTTTTCATATGCTGCTGCTGGCAGACAGTAAGCCCCCACAGCCTAGGGTTACTGGGATGAACACCCCCACTTCAACCAACAGTATCAGTGTAGCATCTGCTAGGGATGAATTAAGTATTATTGATAACGACTGTCAGCGCCTCTTTGGTGACGATATTTTGAGCTGCTTGGGCAGGTTAAAAGGTTTTGCTCGGGAATATAGGGCGCTCACTAATGATAGAGATAGGTCACAGGCTCTGCTTGGGATGTTAATTTCTTAACAACATGATGGCTAGTTCGCTTAAAACCATATTTATTAACGTTAATTCAGTCCTGTCAAGGCACTTATTTATTAGGGAACATCGACCGGATGTACTTTTAATTGCCGAACATAAACTGTCACCCAGACTCAAGTTAGACTTAAGGGGTTACAGTATTTTTAGAAATACCGACAAGGCAGGCGAGGGAGTGGCACTGCTGTCTTAGTTAAAGACAGTAAAGCTTGCAGCAGGATAATATGCGAACTGGGTTCCATTGAGAATGGAACCCATCTGCCTTCTTTAACCTAACTGCTGTTAGGTTAAAGAAGGCAGATGGTAGCTTAATGACATTTATATCAATGTACTTGCCACCACAAGAAACATTTTAAATTTCTGACTTCGATCCAATATTAGATCTTGCTCAGAGAGGAGAACTAATAATTGGTGGAGATCTAAATGCTAAACACACATATTGGGGAGGAAACCTTTGCAATGCAAAAGGTCGAACCCTTCGGGAATTTCTCCTTTCATGTCCGGACATAGAAAATACGTCGTATCAATGGTCCCACTCGAGTGTGTGATACAACATCGTCGTATATAGACTTAGTTATGTCGTCAATTGGCATACTACCAGCACCAATGGACCCTGGTGGGCTGAGAACTTTAAAATTTGAATCTGATCACTTTGCTGTAGAATTTATTGTAGAGGTAGATAGACTGCAGCGGAGACCAGTACCCACAATTTTTAACTTTGATTTACACTATGTTAACATCACTGAAATTTAGTACTAAAATTCCAATAATGTAGTTTAAACTTAGCGGTACTTGAAATTTAGTTTTCTGACTTACGGGCACTTACCGGTTTTCTATTGTATCACACACATCTTGTCGATTTGCTTAACTATCATATACTTATATCGAATTTGTAAACTTCAATTTAAAGAAATTAATTAAAGTGAATTAAAATCTACATATAGCGAAGATAGTCTCTTATTTGCTTATTCTAGTGATCATAACCGGTAAGCATTTAACTACAGTTGCATTAGTGTAAAAAAGGGAATTAACTCATTCCTTGATTCTACCCCCACGATTGTAATTGCTCCATCCCATGAGTATTTACAATTAAAATCCTTTACAGATCGGCCTTATTGCTCATACCCTATTCGCTTACGTTTGTAAAGGAATACTTAACACGCCGTGTGTACATGGTCCTCTCCCCGTGAACTAGCAACCAAAAGGAATTTGTCTCTGCAGAAACAAAAAAAAATAACAAGAACAAGACACAGACATAACTTCCAAATGAGGTAAATAAATTGAGCTCATCAGTCGAAACGAAACTATCAAAGCGTAAGTAAGCAAAAATGAATTTCGGCACAAGCATGTCACACATACATGCATCAAAATATAAGTACATATGTATATTAAAACCAAAATTGCAAACAAATTTAAAATAACTACCTATAAAAAAGTGTCATCCCAAAACAATACATACTACATTCTTATATGTATGTATATAGAACAAATTAAGTGTGTTAAAATAAATAAAAACCGCAAAAATTGTGTGTGCAACTAATGAATGTAAAATAAAAAGAACGGGAAAATTTCAATATACATACCTACTGTAGTGGAAACACATCATATAAGGATACCTTAACAAACATGTCATGTAAACGTACTATTCACTCCTATCACTAATATTATTATAGACTACTTTATTTTGCATGCATGTAAATAAGGATAGAGATAAGTAGATAATAAGAGAAGATTGAATAAAGAGTCAAGTTAATATTTGGCTATCATTGAAAGTGGAAGTGTTTTTTGATAAAGTGGCGATGATCCACCACATGGCGATCCTGCCAGCGTTGAATTAATTAATTTAAAGACTATTTTAAATTAAAATAGGTATAATATGACGGAAATTATTTCAACAAGTTGAAAAAAGTAGAAATTTTATATTATTAAAATATCATCAAGCGGTAAAAGAAAAAATAGAATTATTTTCAAAATTAAAACTTTCAATCAAAAGCATTGTTAAACAAAAATACTTACGGAAAAGCAAAATTTAAAGAAAAATTCCAAAATCGTCTTGGATTCACATGAGTTTGGTGCGGGTATCATGTATATAAAACTCCATAAAAATCAGGAGGCTTATTCTGAATTGCGATGCGAAAATCAATGCGATGCGCAAATGATATGCGATGCGAAAGAAAATTGGTATTCTGTTAGACTTTCGCAATCGCATTCGCAATTTATTTCAAATCGTGGCAACGCTGCTGAAATAAACGTCAGTGTCAACAAACGTCAAATTAAAAATAAATAAATTGTTCTTGTTTGGCTTTGAAAATTGTTGATAAGATTTATTTAGGAAATTCTATAAAAAATAATAATAAATGGATTCTGTGGTACTGTGGTTCGACGACGGCACTTCGTCCAACTGTTCCATCACAGCCATGCCTTCACCATTATTTTCAAGATTGTAAGCAGTTGTTGCCCCGAAGGAAAGTGCGCCCGGTAATCCATTTACGGAATCCGTCATGTAACATGACGGATCATGTTTAACAATTTCACCACCTCTAAGGGAGACAGTGGATTATATCTTGATGGGCCACCGCCAGTGTCGATTTTATTTCGTCTAAGCGTCTGTTTGGTGTGTACTTTAAAATCGGCGCAACCATATTAAAATTTAAGTTGAAGTGAAATATTTTTGAACTGTTTTATATATTTCATACTTTTTTCCATCCTGCAGCTTCTCTAATAGGTGGTCCATTGATATTTAGTTTTTCGGTTAACGTTTGCTACAAAGTATTTGCCGACTGACCTGCATCTGATGTCTTCAAATGGCATCTTGCCAATTGGCTGTGCTTATTCATAAACTCTATCATTATTTCAAATTGACGCGGTTTCATGGTCTTATTGCTTGCTTCCCTGAATTAAATAATAAATATATGATGAATAAATAAATAAAATATTATCTTTCACTTACATGTTTGTACTTTGCGAATGCTATTTTGTTGTCGAATAAATTTTGCGAATTTGACATTTGTTTTCGCAATGTAGAATACCGACTTGCCACCTTTTCGCATTTGAAATGCGGTTAAAAAACAACTTTGCGAATATCGCAATACAGAATAGCAATTGTTCGCATTTGTGTATTTTCGCATCGCATTGATTTTCGAATCGCAATTCAGAATAAGCCTCCAGCACAAACAAAATTTAAAAAAAATATATGTATATATAATAAGAAATAAAAAGTACAGTCTGAACATAAAATTTTATAAAGTTGGTTTCCAGTATGTATGTACCTATTTAAAATTATTCATGTGCCGTTACAAATAACTGACATACAGAAATATAACCAAAAAGGAAAAGAATAAATACTTATGTATGTATGTACCTACATACATATAAAGGAAAGACACAAAAACGGTTTACACAAAAGAGTGCAACAAGAAAAGAAAAGTGAACGCAACGAAAATTTAATAAAAAAAAAATTCAACAGAAAAACGAACATAACGAGAATTCGATAAGCAGTAAAACAAGCAACAAAAACAAAATTTTATTAAATCAGAATAATACAAAAAAAAAAAACGCAAAGTACAAAACAAATCTAATTGCCCCCAAACAAAATGTTTCGACTTTTTCTGAAGTCAGACTTGTCGTTCCGAATTCGTTAAGACATTTCGGTAGTTTGTCTGAACTCAGACTTTTCGTACCGAACTCGTTAAGAAATTTCGGTAGTTTTTCTGAAAAATTTTTTTTAAACATTAAAACTTTGATTTTTGAGTACATATGTAAATAAAAGTCTGTGAATTTTTTCTTTTTAATAAATATGTGTATATGCTGATAACGGGATTGTAGCAAATATTAAAAAATGTGAGTATGTGCAAATTATTTCGACAATAGCAGCAACATAACGGTGAAGTGGTACTCTGCTATAAAAGCAAAAAGGAATCGTACCTACATGTCGTTGCGAATTCGTACCGACTTATCGTAACGAATTCATACCGACATATCGTTACGAAGTCGTGTCAACAATTTCATACAAAAATTGTTACGATTTCGGTAATATTTCGGTTCCGAAATCGGAAGATTTTGTCGACCAGTCGTTACGAATTCTTTACGAATTCGGAGCATTTTGTTTGATGGGTACATACATACAAATAAAACATAAAATAAATAAGTGCCGCAATAAAATATATAGTACATAAATGAACGTACACATATATTTTAAATACATACATACATACTTATGTACTCGCATACCTAAAAAAATATAAATCTCAAATTCAAATAAAATACATAAATATACCGCAATTAGAAAACGGTGCACATACATGTACCTAGTATACTTATATATTTACATTAATTTATATATATTTGTATGTATATATACATATGTACGGTGACATACATATGTATGTAATTGCCACAATTGGAGAATTTAAAGAACAAGAAAAAAACACAAAGAAACAGAAAAAATTTATGTTAAGAATAGAATAAAGAAATTTTGAAGAAGTTAGTCTTAAGATCACAATAGAGGAATAAAGACGCATTATAAAAATTTGTGTGTTTATTTGAATACTTAATTGGCGCAGTTAAAAGAATATACATATTTATTCAAAAGAATAAATAAAAACGCTCAAAAGGCTTAGTTTAAAATAATATAAGTGATTAATTTCAAAAAAAAAATAAGTGAAAGGATATTTTCATTCTCAGTGAACTAAATAAAAATTAAAATATGAGCAAATTCGACGAAAACAGAAATTTGGGGCAATCAGCCAGCGAAGAACAAATTATGAGGGTAATAACAACCCAAGAACAAGTTATTAACCAGCTAAGAGGACAATTAGAAATTTTACAAGCACAACAAATACAACAACCACACAATCAACTATTTACACCAAGGGACATATTACAGCAGTTTAGACAACTAAGATGTCTCGACGAAAATCATAGCGTTATGCCATTCATTAAATCGGTCGAGGCAGTGATGTTGCTGTGTCCCAGAGATAATACGGAGTTAATGAATCTAGCAGTGACCGTAGTAGCAAATGAAAAAATTGTTGGCGAGGCAGGTAGATATATCCAAGAATTGAGAGACAATATTACATGGACTCAAATAAAGGCGAAGCTAATGGAACACTATAAGCCCAGGACCACATACGGAGATGTTTTCAATAAGTGCAGGAATATAAAAGTATGTAATTTAAGATAACTTTTTAACTATTTTGAAAAATGTAAACACGAACTAAATGAAATATATTTATTCGACATTAATAAGCCATTAATTTATAAACCGGACAGAGTAGATAGAGATTTGGTAAATATTTTAATGGAAAAAATAGATATTCCTTTACGATCTCATTTAGATCAATCAAGTTCACTAAACGACATTATAACAAGATATTCACAGATCAGAGCCTTAGACGACCCTAGAGCCATACACATAAAATACAGGAAAAACACAAATAATTATAAGAACAGGAACACAAACACACCAACTACATCAAACATTCAAAGACACAATTACAATAACCAGTAGCTATAATAACACAAACATTGTTTTGAATGGAAATTTCTTAATACAATATAATAATTGCACTTTAACCATAGCAAATCAAAGATTTTCAAATAATAACAAAATGTACTTGGATAGAATAATTGTTCCAAAATTTCACAACATAACATTTAATAGCACACTTACTATAGAAGAAGTAAAAATAAAAATAATTCAAAATATGAACGAAATTGAAGAAATAAAATTCAACAGTAAGATTATTGTTTACACCATACCTCCAACACTAATTGTGGAAATAACAATAGTATTAATAATAATATTACATGACAAATGTAAGAGGTCAAATGGAAGAATGCAGGAGAATCCTTCGTCTAGTATGGGAGGAATTACGTATGTAATCCCACATACTCAACCAACCCTCGTAGACATAAATTATATAATTACTAACCCTTTCAGAAATTTTGTCCAATATATTGGACATTTTTCTTTCTCTTTTTGATGTCGCGTATCTTAAACGTAAACAAACAGATTTCTACATTGAATACCGTTATGAAACGAGTGTTTAGTATATTATATACACATGTGATTGAAACATATAATTTTTCATTGCTCTTTGTTAAATTAAGCTGTTTTCATAACTGCACTAGCGCTGTCGGACATTGTAATATTCAATGCTAATTTAATGTGATAATAACATTATTTTAAGCTCTAAAAAAAATTAGTAAGTATTAATTGAATGTTTGTTGAGCTATTTTTGTACTAATTCAAAAAAATTTCATAATATTGCAGTCATAAGACGTAATGAATTTCTCGTCCATATATTGGACAAATTTACTTTGTGGGTGTAGTTTTTGGTATTTGCAAGGAAACGTTTATTTAGGAATATTGCTGCTTTATTTCATAAAATGGCTTCAAAACGATAACTAAGTGAAGAGGAAATCTTGAAACATTTAGAGGAAACTTCAGACCTAAGCTATGCAGAAGAAGATGATGAGGTTGACCAACAGTTTCCTCCTGGTCAGTTTCCTGACCAGGTGAAAGTTACTTGCCACGAAGCCTTGATAATAGAAATTGAAGATGAAGAAGTCTTAGATGAGATTGAGGTACCCAATCTTTCAGAAATGGAACTTTCGACTCTAGGAATTGAACTCAGCCACTTGGTAGATTTAGTTCCACAAAGTCCTTGCTATGATCATAAGAACACGAAAATCCACTTTAGGCAAAAAAAGAATATTATATGGAAGAATAGGCTTGTGCGAAATCAAGAAATTGTTGCATTTGTTCCGCCTAATGATAATAATGTTGTAGGGTGTTTTTTATTGAGGTATAGAACTTTAAGCTGGCATCACTTTTTTAACTTGCGGCCATTTTGTCAGCTGTCAAGTGATTAATATTTAGTTTGGTTTGCCATTTCATCATGAACAGGTTGACAAAAGAACAACGCTTGCAAATCGTGCAAATTTGCTTTATTCGAGCCAGCCGAATTGGCTTTAAAAAAGCCGAATTGGCTTTATTCGAGCCAGCCGCGGCGGCCACATGCCCGAAATCATATTTAAACATTAATGGCATAAAATTATCCTTCCAATAAAGCCAAATTGATGGACATTAAAACCATTTTCTTGTGTTTTATTTCAATTCGAAGTTCTATACCTCTAAAAAAATCGTGCAAATTTGCTTTATTCGAGCCAGCCGAATTGGCTTTAATAAAGCCGAATTGACTTTAATAAAGCCGAATTGGCTTTATTCGAGCCAGCCGCGGCGGCCACATGCCCGAAATCATATTTAAACATTAATGGCATAAAATTATCCTTCCAATAAAGCCAAATTGATGGACATTAAAACGATTTTCTTGTGTTTTATTTCAATTCGAAGTTCTATACCTCTAAAAAAAACACCCTTTAGAAACGCCATTTCAATATTTCCAGAAGTATTTCAATGATGAATTTTTTGGCAAAGCAGCATACTATACGAAGTTATATACCGTTCAGCAAGGCAAGTCATCTTTTAAACAATCCAACGCAGATTATATGCGTTGGTCTTCAAATTATGATGAGTTATTTAAAATTCCCCCGAGTGCGTATATACTTTGATAAACGTTGGGGAATGCCATTATTTCATGAAAATATGACAGTTAATCGCTTTTTTTTATTGCGAAACAATCTACATGTGTCAGATATTTCAGCACGACCAAAAGAATGTCAAGATAGAATGTACAAAGTAAGACCTGTAATTGAACAGGTGCGTCTTCGGCTTCACCAACTGCCTTTGGAGGATAATCTTTGCATTGACGAGCAAGTTATTCCATTCAAAGGAAAATTTACTGGCCTACAGTATATCAAGGGCAAACCATGTCCATGGGGTATCGAAGTGTTTTTTTATGCGGAAGAAGTGGTATGCCCTATGATTTCATTATTTACCAAGGCTCTACAACACCACTTAGCCAAATATTAGTTAAGACCGTAGGAAGTGGATCTGCAGTTGTACTACAATTGGCAAAGCGTATTCCAATGCAAAATTTGGGTCATAAATTATATTTTGATAATTACTTTCCCTCATTTCAATTATTTGCAATTTTACTGGATAGAGGTATTTATGCAGCAGGAACTGTGCGAAGCAATAGATTCAGCAACCCGTCTTTGCCGGATCAAAAAGTTTTGAGTAAGCGTGGGCGGGGTTCGGCTTCGGAGTGCTATAGTGCGAACGGAAAAGTGATATTTACAAGGTGGTTTGACAACAAAGTGGTAAACCTAGCTTCGAACTTTGTAGGAGTTGGTTCTTCAGATATGGCGAAAAGGTGGGACAAGAAAACGTCAAAATATGTAGAAGTAAATCGTCCCGAAGTTGTGCGCTTCTACAACGAAAATATGGGTGGAGTGGACCTCCTAGATCAAATGCTGCAGTACTACTAGAATCAACATTCGTACTTCAAAATGGACTGTGCGTGTAATAATGCATTTTGTTGATTTGGCGCTCACTGCTTCCTGGATGGAGTATAAAAAAGCTTGCGAAGTAAATGGAGTTCCACAAAAGGATATATTAGATTCTCTAAACTTTCGCGCTGATGTGGGCAATATTCTAATTAAATTGCAAACAACGGGTAATGATATTGATATACCTCGTAAAGGCAGACCATCTCGAACTTTTACATCTCCACCAAAAAATGCACCAAAAAGCAGCATGTCAAAGACTCATTATGAGCCATTGCAAACTGCACTCACACGAAAAAAAAACTAAACCAAAGTGCCCCTCCTAAGGAAGTTCGTCACAACCACTTACCAGAATTTTTGGAAAATGCTAACCCTGGTCGCTGCAAAATGGACGGTTGCTCGAAAAAAACGTTTATTGTTTGCAAAAAATGTAACGTTTTCAAAATAAATTTTTCTATTACATTATTTTAACTCATTGTCTTAAAATTTATTCATTAGAAATATTTCCACTAAGTAACTTTGTCCAATATATTGGACATCACCTGACCGCCAAGTGAGACAATCTACCTAAAATTTGACTTCAGATTCTTAATCAGCAGCCTTAAGTTTGCTTACATTGAAAATTTCAGATTTTTATCTCACTTTTTTCTATCTAATGTCTGAAAGGGCTAAGTATACTAAGCAAACTTAAAAACAAGGTCAACGGCACTTTGTAGCAATTTCAAAATAAAGAAATGTTTATACAATTAAAAAAGAACACACTTGAAACCATTTTGTGTCTTATTATTAAAGCGACTACAATATCAGGTGTGGGGTACAACCGAAGTACCACTAAACAAAATGGATTTACGCCCAAGCCGACAAACAATAATTGATGCATCAACGGGGGCTGGTATCGAATACCCAGAATCGGCTACGTTGAGCCAATTGAAAGCTCTCTACGTCGATATCCAGGAACACCAAAAAAGAACCGATGTTCCTGGAAGTGCAAATAATCTGCCGAGTGCCAAAGCACATGACACTAAAATGTCTGATGCGGAGGTGACAACCGTGGGTATACCGGGGGCTTATAAGCCCGCGGCTGAAACAACCACAGACGAAATAAAGAAACTGCGGTTGAGCCTAGAAATGCTCCAACTGCAGCAACGAATACAAACATTGGAAGCGACCATCAATCCAGTAGCCTATGCCCGCCGGATTGACTTATCAGAATTGGATGCGGCAGTACCAACCTTTAGTGGCGACGATCAATACGATATTTGCAAGTGATTGGTAGTATTTGAAGACTACACCAACATGTGTGGATACACCGAAATGGAGAAGTGTGTAGCAATTCGCCGACGTCTGGTTGGTACCGCCAAACAACACGTTGTCAATCTCGGGCTAGTGGATTATAAACACTTGAAAGCAAGCTTGCAGTCAGTTTTCAAACGCACCATTACGCGTCAAGAAATTTACGGTCAACTAAAAGCTCGCAAGCTGGAGGTAACAGAGTCCTGCCTCAGCTACTTAGTGGCAATGCAGGCCATTGCGGTAAAGGCGGATATAGAAGAGGCAGAAGCTTATAGATTTCGTCATCGACGGAATACCCGATTCATCAAACAACATTGCTCGCCTCTATGGTGCCAACACAATAAGTGAACTTATTGGTCGAATGGATTGCTACGAGCAGAGGCGTCAAGCGCAGATGGGAGTTCTCAGAGTTAAAGCTCACAACCCAAAGATAACCGCTGCTGCTGCTAAGATGTCGGAAGCCGAGATAAGATGCTACAACTGCTCACAATTCGGCCATTTTCAAAGTAAATGTCCTAAACCAAGACGTCCGCGGAATTCCTGCTTCAACTGCGCAGAAGTACGACACTATCACCAGGATTGTCCCAAGAAGAGAGCGGTAGCCGCTGTAACTTATGACGCAGACGTAGTGGATGCATATCAAATGGTAAGTGTTGCCTTCTGTAGAAATAAGCACACTGAGGTAATAGATTGTTTTTCCCTTTTCGACACCCAATTAGTTGCATAAAGAGGTCCATAGTGCCGTTTCGGGTTGAAGAACATATCGCGGTGTAGGCAACAATATCCTGAATATATTTTTTTTTAAGGCAAGTGGATACAGCATGAATTTTTTATCTTGCCAGACAACGAAGCTGTGGTAACTGTGCTAATTGGGCGTGACCTATTATCAAAATTGAATTTACATTTACATCAAACAAAACTAAAATATAAAAAAGATGAATTACTTCAAATGAATTTAAATAAAGAAGTAAACAATGAATACGCCAGTGTGCTTAAGTCACTTAATTTGTACAGGGTTTCCCAAGATATGTTAGGGGTTCCGATCATTGGGGGAAATTATAATCGTGGTGATGAACGTGGGAGTTTTACGAATGGGCTCGAGGGAAATGGGACGATTGACTGTGTATTTGCGACTGCGTACTGTGACGCCGACAGGGCGAAGGGGTTGGAGGAAGGATATAGTGAACTGGAACGGGTAATGGGCGCGGTTGCGGACGAGAGTAATTTAAATATTGACTGAGGGATGGAAGATGAAGACATCCTTATAGTATGTTCACACGGACAGCAATTATCGAGGTTCGCTCTCCCATTCACGGTTCGCGGTCGAATCTTGATTGAATCAACATGGTTCGCCATACAAATTTTTGAGAGCGAACCAACTTGGTTCATTTTGAACCTAGCTGCGAACCATGAAGAAATTGCTATCATCGCTAGTTTTGATAACAAATTATCGCTAATTTATCTGAACTAGCTATCAAAACAAAATGAGTACATATGTAACTACATATACATACACATTTTTAAACAAAAAAAAACACACACACAAAAAATGATAGCGAGTATGAATTAATAATATTAGAACACATTTTATTAATTATTTTTGCTTAATTTGTTTATCTACTGTAAAAAAGCAAATAACACAGAATATAAAACGCGTATCAACTATCCACGTATATATGTATGCATGTATATACATGTACATGAAAACAGTGATGCCAAAACGCGTAAAATTTTTTTGAAAAAGCGCTAAATTGAAAAAATATACATTTAGCGCAAAATAAAGTAAAATTTTTTTAATAATCGCGAAAAGGAGCTAGTTTTAAAATGTTTCTGTTTTAAATCAAAACATCAACAAATTTTGTTAAGTAATTTATTAAAAATTAATATGTACCTATCATAAGATCAATACATACATAAGTACATTAGCTCGAGATATTACATTTCATATTACTTTTTAATAAGGTATATATAAATGGTGTACCTACATATATACATAATAGAAGTATATATGCATATGTATGTATCCATGTTTACATAAGTACATACATACAAAATTTCAATATTTTGCTCTTTCAAAAACATACATTATCCTGTTTTTAGCCTGTACTGAATATATTTCAAATCACAAAAAATTCGAAGAAATAGAAGATTATTCTATATTATTCTTCTTGTTTAAATTGGTAAACTAACAAAATAAAATGAGTTAAAAGTCGATATTGCTAAATTTAAGGAAGACAAAGTTCACAAAGACTAAAATCTAGCCATATTGAACAAAAAGTAAAAAGGGGCTAAAGGGCTGAAACCAAATTCGATCGAAATAATTTCATTTCCGTAATTAGGTTCTGCAGAAAACGAAAAACGAAGAATTTGCTCGATGAATAATAATCGGAATTGTAATTTTCTCTATATGAAAGTACAAAAAACTCTTTGAAACAACTTTATTTCAACAAAGAAAAATTTTTTTTCAACCATTTATTTAAAATATGTTTGTTTTATTTAATTTTTTTTACATATTTAAGATATTTTCTCAAGTCTTAAGGAAAAAATGCATCATCATAAAACCTGAAATATTCTATTCCTTCAAATAAAATTAAATAAAACTTTAACACATACACTACGTTTGGATATGAAAGTGGATCTGAAGCAATTTTTCGGCAAAATCTTGACCGCTCTGGGCAACCAATTTAATTTGGTTCACTTCAATAAAAAAAAATTGGTCCTTTGGTATTTTGTTGATCTTGTAATACGAGCAACAATGTGTTTTTTGTTGCCAAATATTGCCACACTTAAATTGAAAAAAATCGAATTGACGTTTTTTCGGAATGAACAAATCGATCGAAACCTGAAGAAGGTAAAACAAAATCGATCGAAATGAAAATTCGTAATCAAAAAAATTTCGATGGATTTCTGTGACAGGCCTGATAATTATAAAAATTGCTAGATTTTCGTGTTTTTTCCGCGTTTAGAGTGACTGAAAGCGGATTAAATCCAGCACGAAAAGTTCTAAGTTGGCATCACTGCATCAAAAATATTTGTCAAAATGAACCACGAATGTCTCGTCTGAACACCAGGGTTCGCAATTGTGGTTCAGAGAGCGAACCAAGTGGTTCATGTTGTCGTCTGAACATAGCATTAGATTGACGTCGACGATAAGGGATAATTATTTAGAAGACATAGGGGATGATCCAATAGCAACGGACTATTGCATGCAAATAAGACTATCAAATGACGTTCCGATCTATTGCAGCCCTAGACGACTGTCATTTCGTGAGAGGTGTGGCGTCAGGACAAAGTTAGGTGAACTTTTGGGGGCCGGCATAATTCGTCCAAGTGACTCGCCTTATGCATCCCCTATAGCTTTAGTGAAAAAGAAAAACGGGGACTTGAGGATGTGCATCGATTATAGATCGTTGAATAGGATTACTCTGAAGGACAATTACCCTATGCTGATAATTGAAGACTATTTAGATTATTTAGGAAACAAAAAGTATTTTTCGACCTTGGACTTAAAGAATAGCTTCCACCAAGTCCCGATGCATAGGGACTCAATTAAGTATACGGCATTTGTAACCCCTCCAGGGCAATTCGAGTATTGTTATATGCCTTTTGGGCTCAGGAACGCAGGTGCGGCGTTTCAACGTTTTATAAATAAGGTTTTAAGAAAGTTTATTGAGGCAGGGAAGATAGTTGTCTACTTGGACGATATAAGTATAGCAACTGAAACACTTCAGAAACATTTACAGATTCTGGCCGAAGTGTTACGTGTGCTAAGAAGCAACGGGTTGAAGTTAAATCTTGGAAAATGTAAGTTTGCATATACGGAATTGGACTATTTGGGCTATAAGGTCAACGAAAGGGGCATAAGGCCGAATGATGACCATATTAGAACGATCAGGGAATACCCAGTACCGATGGACCACGAAAGCTTAGAACGGTGTCTGGGACTATTTTCGTTTTTTCGCCGGTTCGTGTACGACTTTTCGAGAATCGCGAGACCATTGACGGATTTGAAGAAGAACAGAAATTTTTTTATGGACGGACGAATGTGAAGAGGCCTTCCAGACGTTGAGGGACAAACTTGTCAGTGGGCCAGTATTAGCGGTATATAACCCACAGTATGAGACAGAGTTACACACCGACGCCAGTGCAAGGGGATATGGATCGGTGCTATTATTTAAGCACTGAAAAGGTTTAGAGTGTACTTGGAAGGAATTTCCTTTACTGTAGTGACCGACTGTAACTCACTGGCGTTAACACTAGGTAGAAAACTAATAAACCAGAGAATAGCAAGGTGGGCATTGGAATTAGAAAACTATGACTATACTATTAGACATAGAAAGGGTGAGTTGATGGCCCATGTGGATGCCTTGAGTCATGCACCCGTCGCGGCCATAGTGGACGGGGGTGATATTGATTTGAGCATACAAGCGGCACAAACAAGGGATGAAAACATACGCGCTATTAGGGATAGACTGGAAATGGAGGATTTAGAGGGGTATGTACTCGACAATGGACTCGTTTTCAGAATAGGTAAAAACAGACAACGGCAACTATACGTACCGGCTGAGCTAGAGGAGAACGTAATTAGAACGATACACGAGGGATACTGTCATGTAGGTGTGGGAAAGTGTTTGGACAAAATCCAGAAGTGCTATTGGTTTCCGGGGATGAAGGATAAGATAAACGGATTTATAAGGAATTGCCTCAAGTGTATCTTTCATTCTTCCTCTGCGGGGCAGAGTGTATCTTTCATTCTGCCCCGCAGAGGAAGAATGAAAGAAACCTATTTAATATAGAAAAGAAACCGATCCCTTTTGATACACTGCACATCGACCACTTTGGGCCTCTGCCGTCGATAAGATCAAAACGGAAACACATATTAGTAATAGTGGATGCATTTACGAAATTTACCAAGCTGTACGCGGTGAACACGCCGGGAACGAAGGAGGCATGCTGTGCTTTAAAAAAGTATTTCGAATACTACAGTAGGCCGCGGCGGATAATAAGTGACCGAGGAACTTGTTTCCTCTAACGAGTTTAACTCATTCGTATCCGAAAGGAACATTGTGCACGTAAAAACATCCGTGGCATCGCCCCAGTCCAACGGACAGGTGGAAAGAATAAATAGGGATCTTAGAGCCATGTTGGCCAAATTAACACAACCGGTGGAACACGCTGATTGGGTGAATCAGTTAGCAAAAATTTAATTTGCAATGAATAACACAGTGCAACGTGGTACAGGGCATTCTCCGAGTGAAATGTTATTCGGTGTAGAAAAAAGGGGCGAGATAATTGACGAATTTACGGAGCATGTACTGGATATGTATTCAGAGGAAGAGGGTAATATTAATATCATTAGGGATGAAGCAATAAGAAACATTGAAAAATCACAGGAGACTAACTTAAGATATTTTAATGAGCACCATGTATCAGCTAGGAAATTTGAGGTAGGAGATTTGGTGGTACTGAAAAATATCGACACCACACCGGGCGTGAATAAGAAGTTAATACCAAAGTACCGCGGCCCATACGTAGTTCAAAAGCAAGTAGGTAATGATCGGTATGAAATCTCCGACGTTGAAAATTGTCAAATAACACAAATGCCATATAAAGGCATGGTCGACTCGAGCCGATTGAAAAAATGGTTGGAACATAAAAGTTGCAGCAACTTGGGAGACCCTGAAGGCAACACTTCGGAATGTCAGGATTATGAGTTTTTGGAGGAGGAGTTTCTGGTAGAATAACAATCGAGGTCGATTGTTGTTGTCAGGTCGGCCGAGATTGTAGTATAATATATAGGGGCTGGCAGCTCCTAACCTAGGAATTCCATCTCTAATTACACAGATATCAGCATCTATATATATATAAAATTGCAAGTATGTAATAAGCCTTTTTGAGTGATGCTGTTTCCGGCATCTGAATAAAGAAGAGCGAAAGGAACACACGTGAAACCATTTTGTGTCTTATTATTAAAGCGACTACACATCCAAATTTTATTTCACTATACATTGTAAAATACAATTTGGTTGAAATTCTAAACCCTTAAAAAGAAAACATATTGGCCAGTTTATAAATTATGTTTGTTTGTAAAACCACTTAGTCATCAACTTTTATTGCGATTGCCCAATAATTAAAATTGCCACATTTGGAGAAACAAATTTAAAGAACAAGAAAAAAACACAAAGAAACAGAAAAAATTTATGTTAAGAATAGATCACAATAGAGGAATAAAGACGCATTATAAAAATTTGTGTGTTTATTTAAATACTTAATTTGCGTGCTTCTGTGCCGAAGATTTTTTTTGGAGACTTTTTGTGTTATAAGAAATATCCCTTTGTCTCTATCTGATGAAGAGTTAAAAAAACAGTGTCAGACATTAAAGTTTCGTCTATAAATCGGTTTAGAAAGAGGTCTGACATCGATAGTGAATCAGTTGTATCCACTTTTTCGGTAAAAATTGGATTTTTTGGTAATGAGTTTCCCAACGACATAATTATTAATTACACCGCAATCAAGGTGGATCATTTGTTAGATTGTGCAGAAATTGTGGTCGTATTGGTCATACGGAAAGAGGGTGTCCTGCAAACAAAAGATGTTTGGACTGTGGCAGGCCTGGTGGCTGCGATCCCATGTGTGGTACGGTGAAAGGTATTCTTTGTAATAATATTGACCATAATGTCAGACAAAAAAATCTATGTGCTATTTGGGAAAAAGAGGTCAATATTAGAAAAGTAATGACCACTAAAAACTTTCCGCAAGGACAGTTTATTGTGTCTTGAAGATTATGAAATGCAGGTGGTTTCCCATCCCTTCCAAATAGAATTGGAAATGCTCTTAGGAATTCAATAAATAAGGATAAGGCTGTAAATCAAATTTTGACACCCAAATCTTTCAGCAGCATGGCTAGAAGAGCAGTTGAAAAATGAAATTTAAATTCAAAACAACATAATGCACAGGACTTCTTTTGGGAGGGTTCTATGACTGGCAGGGTTCTTGATAGGCCCAACATTCATAAAGTTACACAGTTGGGAAAAGTCATGCCGAATTCATAACGTTCATGTAAAATTATTTCAACAAAGAAAACAATATGGATGGCTTAAATGCAGTCTCCCATTTTGGAGATAGATTGGACAAAATTTATAAGGAAATATACTATATTAAATATAATAAGGGATGCCACCCATATAATGAAAATCCTTCAGTATAATTGTCAATCCCTTAGATCTAACCTGTATAATATTGAATACTTTTTAAATAATAGAAATTTTGACATTGCAATTTTAAGTGAAGTTTTTTCGCACACTGGACGAGGTCAGAAGAATTCAGTTCCAAATATTCAGGTAGGAGATCTCGTAGTCGTCATGGATGGTCTTCAAGCCCCATATTAGTGGCGTTTGGGTGGAATAGAAAATACTTATCAAGCTTCAGACTCAAACGTACGTATTGCAAATATACGCATAGCCTCAGGAATTATTACCCGCCCCATAACAAAATTATGCTATCTACCATACTCCAATCATGAAGAAGAAGTTAATTCAAGTAGGATTGTTCAAAATTAACGTATATTACTCAGTTCTATAATTAATTAACAATTAAAATAATTAATTATTCAACTTCCTTCAAGCATATCATTTTATTTCTATTTAACTTCATGCCGCACCCAAATAACATTACTAATATTTATGCAATGATTCCTTTAATCTAGGAGGAACAGAAAATTAAGCAGTACCCGTTCAACTCAACTCATTATAAGGGCCGTAATCATCGCGATCCAGCGATATACAAATGTGTGCTTTGCAAATCATCACACGCGTTGCGGTTTTGTCGCAAATTTTTGAAGGAATACTTCATCGAACAACATCGCTATTGTGTAAACTGCTTGGCAAAAAGTCATGACCTTCGAGCCTGTACGTCAACGGACACTTGTAAGAAATGTGGTAAGTTCCATCATACGCTTTTACATCCGAGACTTCAACGCCATAAGGCTCCAAGGCATATCACCACCAAGGAACAACGCCAACGCATGACGAAAAAGGACACTCCAAGAGCAGTCACGTAACCTGCCGAACAATTAACTACTCCAGCAACAACACAGGCTATTGTTAAATCTTTGGCAAACGTACTTTGCAACAATGGAGTCAAAGGGTTTCTGTTGCCTAGTGGCAAGGCCGGCGGCATGTTCAATCCTGATTGAACAAAATAAGTATAAAACCGCTAATGTATGTTATACATATACATATAATACAAATGTATATTTACAGTATGTTAACATCACTGAAATTTAGTACTAAAATTCCAATAATGTAGTTTAAACTTAGCGGTCCTTAGTCCTTGAAATTTAATTTTTTGACTTACGGGCACTTACCGGTTTTCTATTGTATCATACACATCTTGTCGATTTGCTTAACTATACATATACTTATATCGAATTTGTAAACTTAAATTTAAAGAAATTAATTAAAGTGAATTAAAATCTACATATAGCAAAGAAAATCTCTTATTTGCTTATTCTAGTGATCATAACCGGTGAGCATTTAACTGCAGTTGCATTAGTGCAAAAAAGGAAATTAACCCATTCCTTGTTTCTACCCCCACGATTGTAATTGCTCCATCCCATGAGTATTTACAATTAAAATCCTTAACAGATCGGCCTTTTTACCCATACCCTATTCGCTTACGTTTGTAAAGGAATACTTAACACGCCGTGTGTACAGATAGAAATCGGTTTAATAGTATATTAGCCCGTGAACTACCAGACATTGAACTCCCAGTTGACCGTAATGTTTCACCAAGTGAAATTGATAGCTCAATTGATTCAATAACCGTGGTGTTTAGAAATGCCATGGATGAAGCTATCCCAAAGATGCCTACGGGTAATAGAGGACTCCAAAAGCTTCCAGCGAATATTCTCAACTTCATATCTGAAAAGAAAAGACTAAGGAGAATTTTATATCGAACTGTTGAATTGAGTAGATACTCGATTTTAAAAGCTGAGATAAGAAATTTGGATCGAATCATTCAAGGAGCTATAGCTGTTTTTGAGGAAAAATATTGGTCAGATTTCCTAAAAAATAATCGCATAAACAGCAAAACTTATCGTGATATAAGAAGAGCTGCCGGAATTAAGGAAAGGGTACTAATTGAAGGTCTGAGGACGACGGGGGGAGTACTCCTCATGGAGGATAGCGATAAGGCTCACTTATTGGCTGATAAGTTTCATGAGATTCATAGAGATGGGAATGATTTACGACTGTCTCCACTTGAAAATGTTGTAACTCAGGGGGTTTTTTCATTGCAGGGTTATATCCCTTCAACGGTTTTCGGAGAAGATTATGGCTGATGGCACCATTATTGATTCTGGCTCTAGATCATCTGAGTGTGAAATTATTACACCCGTGATATAGGTCATGCTCTTAAAACTAGAAAAAATAAGGGATATAGTGGTATTGGCGGAATACCGGATTTTGTTCTCAAGAAAACAGAGTTCGCAGCATGGCGGTTTTTAGCGATACTATTTAACCATTGCTTCAACATTGGGTATTTCCCTACTAGGTGGAAAAAAACACTTGTTGTCCCAATTCCAAAACAACGAGCGGATTCTAAAGAAGCAGGTAGCTACCGACCAGTTTCGTTGCTATCTTCCTTCGGCAAATTAATGGAAGGATTTTTACTATCAAGAATTCGAAGAAAACTCGACAATGGCAATATCCTTAGGGACTGCCAATTCGGTTTTAAGAAAGGTCACTCGACATCGCACGCCCTTATGGTTTTCTCTGATTTTGTAACCAGAGGCCCTACGGTAGCAGTTAGCCTAGACTTTTGTAATACTTTTGACACTGCTTGGCAAGACGGGATTATATACAAAATGGTGCATTTAGGCTTTGAACGCTCTACTTGCAAACTTATATCTGAATTTTTAAAAGATCGTTCTTTTGTTGTGAAAGTAGGTAGTGATCTATCAGATATTCGAACTGTAGAAGCCGGTGTTCCACAAGGATTATTATTAGGACCTGTGCTTTATAATATTTTCATATCGGATATACCACAGCCATCTGCTAGGGACTTATTGCTTATTTACGCTGACGACATTTTAATTGCAATGAGCGGTCCAAGTGCGAGAAACTTGAACCAAAGAATGAATAATTACCTCAATGCCCTGCATGAGTACTTTACAAAATGGGGTCTTAAGTTGAGTATGAATAAAACGGATGGCTTAATGATTAAAGGTAGGAGAGGGCGCCTCTTTCCAAATGCAAGGAAGTTTATACCTCACCTGATGATCGGAGGTGAGGTAGTAAGGACCTCTGACAGAATAAAGTACCTGGGAGTGATATTTTACGAGAATTTCGAGTTCTACAGGCACCTGGATTATGTAATAGAAAGAACAAAGAGAGTTTTCTTCACATATAAGCATAGCATACGCTTTTCCAGTCTGGTATGGAATTTCCTCACACCAGATGGAACGGCTTAGAATTTGGGAGAGACGAGTTCTCCGCTCCTGTTGGGACTTCGTCCCAGTATTCAGCCTGATGGTACCTTCAGTAGGACTCATTGTTGGGAAATCTTAGGGGTATAGATTTTGAAAGGGTAGACGCATTTCTTATAAGTTCTGCTATTAAATTCGTTGAATGTTCATCTTCTTTGGAGAATGAATTGGTCAAGGGATGTTTCTTGAGATCTCCTAGCCTGGAAGCCTTACAAAATTATCGGTATCTTGCACTGACTGGCATTTTAGCTTTAAGAGATGGTGGTTTCCTTTATGGGTCTGCAGGCCTCGTATTTTATCACAGACTATTTAATACGTTTAACACGACTGACTTGGTATACAACACCGCCCAGTAACGATTTATAATACATATGCATAATTATTTATTTGTTTTAGTTATTATGTAGTTATAAGTATTGTCTAGTTTGTAACTTATTGTTGTTAATAGTATGTAAGTCGAAACAAAAACGAATGTATTCCTTTTTATTCCTTTTTTGGGAAATGTAAACTGATAGTTTTAATTATTTTTAAAAATTTGACTGTTAACGGCAGAGATGTTATGTAAACCTGTAAATGTAATTAAGTCTTAGAAAAGTACACATATACGTTAAAAAAATTAATATAAGAAATGTAGTTTTTAAACGACAAATGTAAATGAAAATTTGGAATAATAAAATTTAATTGAAATTGTATCGATTATTAGTGTGTTGGCAGCAAGCGCTAGCGAAAGAGGTAATAATAGAGATAGGACACTGCTCTACTATTAAAGCTTTTTGTTAGCAAATTTGAGGCAAACCACTAAGATATTAAGTTTCTCTTTTTATTTAGTATTTTTATTTATGAGTGGGAGAGGCTGCCTTTGGGAATTAGGACACTTTTTTCAAAAGGTGAATCAATACACTTATAAATAAAAATTTAGCTATTTGAGTAATAATAGAGATAGGACACTGCTCTATTATTAACTAAATTTTTTATTTGTTTGCAAATCTGAAGCAACCCAGGGAGATATTAAATTTCTCTATATATTATTTTGTTTTTATTAAATATTTTTATTTATACCTGGGGAGTTCTCGTGGTACCTTCATAGCGAACAGTCGAATAGCAGAATTTTACTTACTTACCAAACAAACAAAAATTATAAAAAAAAAATATTAGTAGTACATATTATTCGTAATAGGTACATACATACTGTCTTTAATAAATAAGCTTTATGCTTTGCTAATATTTTTTACATAGTAAAAATAACAAAAACAAAAAAACCGAAAAAAAAACTTAAACAAAGTGATATTGAGGAATACCTCAAAGTCAAACAAACAATCATAAATAACAAAAACAAAAAATACCGAAATAAAAAAAAACACAAATGAATAACCCTTGAGGAATTCTTTGTATGAATTCCTCAAATACAAAAGAATTTGAAGTGAGTTCTAACGGCAGAAGTGCTTATTTAACTGTGAGTTCTGAAACTCTGAATGAAAAAAATATAAAAAATAAATCTGATGAAAATCTTTTGTTAACGGCAACGCCAATTTTTCGTCAGCGATCAACTTCACTTTGTCCAATGCCAAATAGTAATGATGCATTAACATTACAGTTGCCCAGTACTTCTTCATATAAGTCAGTAATATCATCCCCTTCAGGCTCGTGTTCATCACTTAACAAAGTTATCACTACAGATAACAGCGGCTCGAAACTCAAGGTACAAGTTGGAATGGACAGATATATAACCATAGTAAAGCGTGGGCAAAGCCCGAATTCTTCAAAAATCTCATCTGCTCCAAAAGTGTCTAGGGATAACAGCGCAGCCTCAACTAATCGCCAAAACCGCTTTAAAATTTTTCAAGATGACAACGACAAACCCGAGGTATCCTCGAACAAAACATCCAAGCCGCCACCAATCTATTTGAGACAAAAAAATTCAAATGCCCTTATTAAAAAATTAATTTCGGTCATTGGTGAGAATAAATTTCACATTGTTCCAATAAAACGTGGCAACATCGATGAAACTAAAATCCAAATTTATGACGAAAAAGATTTCCGCAAAATGGTTGCTGAATTTGAAAAAAGTAAAACAAGCTTCTACACATACCAGCTTAAGAGCTCTAAAGGCATGCAGATCGTATTGAAGGGCATAGATTCTTATGTTGTCCCCGAAGAAATAAAAGATGCACTCGCCCTCAAGGTAAAAAATGTGTCCAATATAATAAATAGAGAAAAGATTCCCCAACCCCTATTTCGTGTTGAACTTGAGCCTAATGATATAAAATTGAAAAATAATGAGACGCATCCAAATACCAATTTAAAATACCTCTTGTACCGAAAAATCACAGTTGAAGAGCCACATAAGCGTTCAGGTCCTGTACAGTGCCATAATTGCCAAGAATATGGCCATACAAAAACATATTGCAATTTACCCTCTGTTTGTGTTGTGTGCGGCGAATTACACGGCACCGCTAGCTGCAACAAACCAAAAGATCAAAGTGATAAAAAATGCAGTAATTGTGGAGGTAATCACATCGCTAACTACAGAGGTTGTCCTGTGTACTCTTTTGTAAAGAAGACTATGGTGCAAAAACCTAAATTAGCTGCAGCTCAATTAGCAAACGCTTACTCTGCCACTTTTCCGCAAATGAGCCAACCAGTTACTTCCCGTGTATCGTATGCAGATGCTGCTAAGGCTAGTTCTATTCCGACACAAAATGTTTCACCGCAAAATAATTCAACAAATACAAAATATAAACAATTTTACAACAAATATGACTAGCATGTTGCAATAAATGTTGCGAATGCAGAATACTCTGCTTCAAGCAATACTTAATAAGCCATGAACACGTTAACAATATGTTTCTGGAACGCAAACGGCATACGCCAACATAAAAATGAACTTGAGCACTTCCTCACTTAGAAAAATATTGATATAATGTTAGTATCTGAGACTCATTTGACTTCGAGAAGTCTTTTTAAAATTTATGGCTACACTATATATGTATGATACAAAGGACCCTTGTAGCGTGTTCTAACTATCACTACGACTAACATTGCGTAGTAAACATTTAAAGTCAACTTGACCGCAATATACATAACATCCAATGGCATTGAAATTATTTTTGCACTGGACATTTGACACTCATGCAAATGCATTCGACAGACTGCAACGTAAATATGTATTTTGTACAAATGTTATTTGACACTCACCAGTCTGAGCGAAGGCCGCAGCATAATGCATTTGAATGAGTCATAATTAATAACCACATGTGTTTATATAATAAATATAAACAATACAAAATCCATGTTTTCCAAATTTCTTATGAGACACACGCCGCGCGCCTACCGTGGGAAACTAAAAGGAACAATTTGTTTATTAAGCATATACCTTTTCTTTTCCCTCTTATGTTAAGATAGGTTAAGCTTTATTCTCATAACTAGTATATAAGACAATGTATTTTTATTTTAAAATTAATTATTAAACAACATTCCTAGAGCTCCAAGCTGAGCTCAGGAAATTATCTTTTATTTAAAATAAAATAAATAAATAAATAAAATAAAACAAATAAAATATTTATTTAAATTCACGGTGCTCGACCTCAACAGCGGGTATTACCAAATACCAATTAACGAAAACAGTCAAAAATTCACCGCATTTGTAACGCCCGACGGAATGTACGAGTTTAAGCGTATGCCGTTTGGGCTCAAAAACGCGCCTGCCGTTTTCCAGCGTTTAATGGCGATAATACGAGAAAATACGCAAGATGGCGACATTATACACTACATGGATGACATCGTAGTCGGCAGTAACGAAATCAACGAAATGTTTGAAAAGTTAACTCGCGTATTTAACGTTTTACGAGACTTGGGTTTGGCAGTAAATATCAACAAGTGCGAATTTTTGAAACAAACCGTAGAATTTTTGGGACATCAAATATATAGTGGAGGTATGAGCCCAGGAGCAGTAAAAACAAACGCAATTCTGGAATTCCCAACACCAACGAACGTACGAGAGGTCCGACAATTTTTAGGTTTAAGCGGCTACTTTCGAAAATTCGTACCGGGATATGCATTAATATCCGAACCGTTACGTAGTCTGCTTAAAAAAGATACGCAATTCCATTGGAAAGACGGGCAAGATAATGCTTTTCGCTTACTCAAGGAAAGTCTTATCACGAGTCCTGTAATCGTAGGTTATAAAACCTCAGCCGAGCATCAGTTACACACAGACGCAAGTGCAATTGGTATAGCTGGTGTACTGCTACAAAATGAAAACGGTGATTGGAGACCTGTGGCATTTTACAGCAGATCTACCACCAAAGACGAGCGTAACTACCATAGTTACGAATTGGAAGCCTTAGCGGTGGTCGAAACTCTCGAACGTTTCCGTTATTATGTATATGGCAAAAACGTCGTCGTGATTACTGACTGTAATGCAATTAAGACAGCCATGCAGAAAAAGGAGCTGATACCACGAATCGCGAGGTGGTGGCTGCGAATTCAAGATTTCGACATCAACATTGAACATCGGTCTGGTCAGCGAATGCAGCACGTCGATGCACTAAGTCGAGCTCCATACGAGGAAGCACACGGGATGATACAGCATCGCATCGGATAGCAACAACAACAATAAATGACTATGACATGCTTTTGTCTATGCAATTTCAGGACGAGCATGTATCTGAAATTGTCAACAAGATGAAATCGGGCGATAAAACATATTGCGACGAATACGTTATCCAAAATGACGGCCTTTTTCGTAAATTCAATGATAAACGTCTATGGGTAGTTCCGAAAGCTATAAGATGGCGCATTATACAAGGGCAATACGATAATGCTGGGCACCTTGGAGTTGAGAAAACATTATCCGGCCTGCAAAAACATTTTTGGTTTCCTCGAATGCGAAATGCAGTAAGGTCGCATATTAAGGCGTGTATCGAATGCGCTTATAATAAATACCCAGGAGGAAAACGCGAAGGAGAATATCATTATGATAAAGTGAATCCAGTTCCGTTACATACCGTGCATATGGACCATTTGGGTCCCTTCCCAAAATCGTCAAAGCGTAATGAACATATCCTCGTGATTGTCGATGCGTTCACAAAGTTCACCGTCATCAGAGCCGTTAAAAGTACAGCAACTAAACACGTCATAAATGTAATCAACGAAATAAGTGAATATTTGGGTATGCCATCACGAATAGTTACTGACCGTGGCACAGCGTTCACATCACGTGAGTTCGAAAGGTATTGCCAGTCTAATGACATCAAACATATCCTCAACGCCGTTCGAACACCTCGCGCAAATGGTCATGCCGAACGAATGAACCGCACGATTTTAGGCATGCTTCTCCCGTTAACTGAAGACGATAAACGTTGGGACGATCAAATTCGCCGAATTCAGTGGTCTCTCAATACCATGAACAACAAAACAACGGGTAAAACACCCCAACAACTTTTATTTGGATTTCAACCACGTGATATTCTACAGAATAAACTTGTTCTTGCCCTACACAGCTCAGAAATGATAACTCCAGAAGATTTGCAGAAACGACGAAGCGACGCTGCGGAAAAGGTTGACAAACAGCGTGGACAGGCTAAGCAGAAGTACGACGAGAAACACTCACAGCCAACGAAATATAAAGAGGGCGATCTTGTGTTAGTGGAGAATGAACCAGCAGCAACAGGTACATCAAGAAAACTGGCGCCACGCTATAAAGGCCCATTTATCGTCACAACAATTCTCAACAAAGACCGCTATGTAATTGACGACTTGCCGGGTTCCAGTCGTACTCAACGACATTATAAATCTGTTTATGCGTCCGACAAGATGAAACCATGGGGCCATTTGAAAGAAATTGAAGATAATGAAAGAAGTGAGGCTGATGAATATTTGGGCATAGAAGAAGACAACGCAGAGTCCAATCGAGGTCGATTGAATGGGAGGATGGCCGACTGTAAGCTCACGCAAGATGATAGAGGTGGAAGTCAGTCGTGTTATAATCGTTAAACGAGCCGGTCGATGCGGACGAAAAGAATTTAATCATTTACTTTCAACATAAAATCATTTACCTTAACTTAAATAAAAAACCATTTACTTTAAATAAAAAGAGCCGTTTACTTTACATATGTATATATTTATATTTAAGAACTGTACAAACGTCTGATTGTATGTATGTATATGTCTTCTCATAATTGTTCCGTTATTCCAGCCTGTTAATGTCTGAGACGTTTCATTCTTTTCTATTTTGTCTTGCTTCATATAAATAAGTCATATACATAAGTCACACACATCTCTCTTTATATATTTTCTTTTTTTACTCTTTCGCTCTTTTTATTTAACTCGATAGTACATAAGCACAACAATATTTGTCATCAACTAGCTTAAGTGATTTATAAAATAAAGAGCCGGGTCAGTCTGTTCATGATCGTTAAGCTGTACAGTCATTGCTACAAGTCAGAAGTGGGATACAATTGCCCATTGTGTTTTTTTCTCGGCTATGTGTGCGTGTGTGTACATATATACAGTAACAGACAGTACAAAAGATTAAAGAACTAAAAGCAAATTAAAAAAAAAGTGAAGAAAGTAGCTAGAAAATTCCAAGAATATAAAAACTTTATATAAAGCCGAATAAGTAAAAGGAAAAAAACCCCATGGAGGAAAATAAGTTGAATGATAAGTTGAATGACTGCTGCACAGTTACACAGCTGGCTACATAAATTGAATATGCCAACGAGTGGCACCAAAAACAGTTTGATATTGAGGCTGAGTGAAATACCAGCAAATATGAGAGGTGAGTGGCCAAGTGAAATCGCTGGTGCAACAGCGGTTACGGAGGAGACAAACGATTACACTTCAGAGCATTTAGTAACCAATATAGAAGGATAAATGAAATTCCGGAAGATGAGCTCATCGACTACCTGATTGAAGGAATCCCTGATGAAAACCTCAAGATTCACGCTAGTCTTCAGTGTTTCCAGAGTAAGCTGCAGTTATTAACAGCCTTTTCAAAAATACATCTGAAGAGACAAGTCTAGAACCAATAGAGGGCATGCAGAGGTGGGTGTTCGCTGCTACAACTGCAATTGTGTAGGGCACTATGCCAGAGAGTGCCAGAAGCCGAAAAGAGAAGTTGGGGCATGCTATGGATGTGGCAGTCTAGATCACCTGGTAGCCGCTTGTCCTGAGAGGAAGTCGTCTGGTCATAAGGTAGAAAATAGATACATAAGATGTTTTAAGTGTAGCGTAGATAATAATATAGACGATTCTTTTTATGTAGAATGCCTGATCGATACAGGGAGTCCGCCTGCTTTATAAGGAAGTCGTTGATCATGGGGAAAATAGATTTGAATCAAATGAATGAAGTTAATTTTTCTTTTTTTTTGTTTGAACAATAAGTTTCAGACTCTCTGTGTAAAAATTTTATTCTATGTAAGTTTTGATAATAAATGGATTGAAATTGAAATTTTTGTTGTGGATGATTGCACGATGGTGTTCGATTGTATCCTGGGGAGAAACTTTCTTGGCAAGGCTGGGTTAGGGTTGGCGAAAGTTAGTGGGATAGGTATTATGTATTTCGGGGGATGTGATTCTTTCGAAATGGCTATTATGTCGATTGAAGTGGGAGATGGGCATGATACTGTGGATTTGAATATGGGCGATCAGATGAGTGAGGATGATAAGGGAACAACTGTTTTTGGATACATATGTAAGTCAGGATGCATCACTTGAACCTGCCACAAAGTGTGAGATGTAACTTAACCTGGAAAGCCCAAGTGAAGTTTTAGTGAAGAAGAAGACAGGTGATCTTCGTATGTGTGTTGATTTCAGAACCTTAAATAAAATGACTGAGAGATAACTACCCTATACCCCTTATAGATGATTTGTTAGATCGCCTGGCTGGCAAGAGGTATTTTACAAAGCTTGACTTAAAGAATGGATTTTACCATGTCTTCATGGAGAGTGTGTCAGTTAAATACACGTCTTTTGTAACCCCCCGGGGCAGTATGAATTCCTCAGGATGCCGTTCGGTTTGCAAAATGCCCCATCGGGTTTTCAGCGTTTTGTCAACAAGGTCTTTTCTTATATGGTCTTCTCAGAATTGTTCCGTTATTCGAGCCTGTTAATGTCTGAGACGTTTCACTCTTTTCTATTTTGTCTTGCTTCATATAAATAAGTCATATACATAAGTCACACACATCTCTCTTTATATATTTTCTTTTTTACACTTTCGCTCTTTTTATTTAAGTCGATAGTACATAAGCATAACAATATTTGTCATCAAATAGCTTAAGTGATTTATAAAATAAAGAGACGGGTCAGTCTGTTCATGATCGTTAAACTATATAGTCATTGCTACATACGTCACCTATTGTTGCTCCTTAACGCTTCCTTAGTCTTAGAGGGGTCACCTTATTGATGGGCCTTGTCATTACAAAATTTCTCTTTGATTTCTTCGCATCACTAGCAGTGATGCCAATATCGTACAGTTAAAAACCGGCTAAAATTTGTAGAGCTCTTAAAAATATCGAAACCCGATACTCGTATATAAGAATCGATGCATCGATATATCGGTTTTTGAAATATCGGCGATATATATCGATATATATTTTAGCAAATATCGATATTTCGATATATCGATATTTTTTGCCCATCCCTAGACATGTCCAAAACCTCAACGGCGTCCAAGATGTAAGGACTGGCAGCGAGGTCATCCTAAGGGTTTCATAGAGAACTGCGTGCAATGAAATAAACGTTATACGAATAGTGTAAGAAAACATTGCAACGATAAATGTGTGAATATTTATGATATGAGGATGTACGCATTAACCGATACTGACAGCGAATGCAGTATGATAAGAACATCAAAGACATTGACATTGGCATGTATAAACATTGACAGAAAAGCGTGTAAAGTTCGTATTAGTGGCGTTGGTGGTGGTACTCTGCTTTTGAACGAAATTATTCAAACAAAACGATTAACGGCGTTGAGTTGTCGGTGGACTTATATATTGTCGATGGCGATGTATTTTTGCCAGATATAATAATCGGTAACAATGTATTTGGAAACAACAATGTCCGTCTAATTTGTGACGAAAACGGTCAGCATTTTGAACATTATTTAAATGTTAAATGTGAAATTGAAAAAATTAAAATGAATGAACTATCAAGTACCAAAATAACGAAAACGGCAGTAAATAAGAATGATTTCTTATTTGCAAAGCAAATACAAGATAATGATATATGTAAAATTATAGAAAAGGTAAAATCTTGTAACAAAGAGATGTGCAAAAAAAAATCATAGTAGCGGAGAAATGCAAGTATTACGTAACGTGAAAGCCCATAAAGTTGACGTCCAGAACGAGATAGCCAAACAGTGCTATGACCAGCAACACGCACAGCCGGCACAATGTGAAGTTGACAACTTCGTACTCATCGAAAATAAGCCCGTAGTGACTGATATATACCGGAAACAAGAGCCTAAGGGTCCATTACAAATTATTAAGGTCATCGATAGGGGAAGGTACCTGGTTGAAGATGTACCCGGTTTTAGTCCTACTCAATGACACTACAAATCTTTATATGCGTCCAGCAAAATTACACCATGGTGCCATTTGCCAGAAATTGAAGATGGCGAAACAAATGAGAATGATGAATATTTGGGCGCAGAGGAAGACGACGCAGAGTCCAATCGAGGTCGATTGATTAAGAGGATGACCGACTGTAAGCTCACGCAGGATGAAAAAAGTTGACAATGGGCGTCGTAGTAGATTCGTTGAGCGAGCCGGTCGACGCGGACGGCTAAATTTCATACACAGAAAAAATAATATTAGCTGAACGCAGAATTCAGAAAATGTCTAACTGAATGCATTGTCATTTTTAATACGTTCCCTTTAAGTTGCATTCAAAAATTTTGTTTTTAAATGCACGTTTAGTAGTTTACTACGCGACGTTCAGCTCGAAATATGTAATCCAAGTTCAAGTTAAAAAAAAAAATTATAATTTTCTGCTGAACGCACATTCATAAAAACTAAATGCAAAATTCAACACAATTTTGCTTGGATATCATCAAATTTTGCGTTCAACAAAGTAAATTTATAAAAAAAAAAATAAATAATGCAACTGAATGCGCCGTTCAGAAAAACTGAACGCGCTATAGTAAAAATATTTTTCACTAATTTTTAAAACTTTGATACAAACTCAGAAGCATGCTGCAAAATGAACGGTATTCTGTTGTAAGCCCAACAAACATTTGCGAAGTTATGTTTCAAAATAAGTTTTCAGTTTTTAGCAAAATCAACTGGCATATCATTAGTTCAGTAAAAGTCGAGTTAGTATTTACGCATATATTTTATTTTTTTCAAAATGTTTCTTATTGAATTAAAAAATGAGAAATACATACACATGCATGTGATGTAGTTTGCCAAACTTTTCATTGTTTAAAACTTGTTGTTCTTTAAAGAAATGTTCATGGAGTAATTATTCGTGTATGCAAAAAACAAAAGAACATTAACAACTTACATTTGAATATAATTTCATATGTATAATTGTGGCTGAAGTGAAAACATCAAAGTAATGGAAGATTTATTGAAAAAATTTAATCTTCAGTTTTTGCTGCCGGAGTTGGAAGGTAAGTTATTATTATTAAATACATAATTATTGGACATTTCTTTTGTAATATATGTACATAAGTATGTACATACATATGTATGTATGTGCCTAAGTATATTTAAATTTTTATTACAGAAGCGGGCATTGAATATAAACATTTTCAATACCTGAATGAAAGATATATTGCTGATGCCATTAAAAAAATTGGTCCTAGAGCAGAATTTCGTGAAAAACTTTTTAATTGGAGAATGAACACAGTGAGTATTAATTATTTATTATTGTTCAGTAGTAAGGTTGATTTATTACAGGGGGGAAAAGAGTTGGAGTATACATTTCAGAACGTTTTTCCTAACAAGGTGAGTATATGCCAATTATTTAATTGTACCTTGCTAAATTTATGGTTTATCATTTCAGTCATTAAGGGATCTGTTATCTTCAACGTACGTTGGTATTAACATTAAACAGTTTTATGCCAAAAACGAATTTTTGACTAGCGAGTATAGAGATCAGTTGATAAATATAATATTGGAAAATGCCTTTGTACATGGAAAAAAATTAGCACCTACAGATTTTAAAGCAGTTGTCGAAGAAATTTGCAAGGAGTTTCCTAAGGAAGAACAAGTTTCTGTAAGTCGCTGTTTCGGAAGTACTTATATATGTATGTACATATTTAAACTATATTTCATTACTGTTTGATTATTTCATTTAGGATTATTATTATTACCCCCGTATTGGAAAAAAAGCTCCAGGAGGAAAACTGTTCCACCGATACCATAACTATAAATCGAAACATAGGAAAGTGGAGCCACATTGTTTAGAAGAAACGTCAGTGGAAATAATTGATGATGACCTTAAACGTCTAAAACAGGAATTGCTTTGGCCTTTGCAAACCTGGGGAACCGTATGCGATCGTTGGTCGCGAACATATTTATTACGAAAAGAAGATATTAAAAGATTTGACAATATTTCATTTTTAAAAGAATGGCCAATTATAAAAGATTCGAGAGCTGTTGATTTGGTGAGTTTTCGTGTGTTCTTAAAAATGTATAGTTATCAACCTGACAAAATATTCTTTTACTTTTTGTAGATAAATATAGATTTTGTAATCAGTTTTCCGGGAAAGAAAAACATATTTTTCGAAAAGTGGCCAACTTTTAAAGAAGACATCATTAAGTACTATTCAACCAAAAATTTGAATCAAAATAGCAGAGAGTGCCTTAAAAAAGCTTTGGAATCTAGTAACCAAGGTAATGTTTTATAATGGAAAATTAAGTTTTTGTGTAAATATTTTAAACAGAACCGTTTTGGATTTATAGATTTTCAGAACAGTGCCCCTCTGAATTTGCTAAATGCTGTTCTTGTACCTGTTGGTTTTGGTGGAAAAACGTATACAATTTTGGATGCCCAAAAATGTTTCATTCTTATGGTTAGTAGCGTTAACGACATTCAAATTAAAATCGATCAACTGCGAGAAAAATCCAAATCTTTGGAAAATGCGCTGCAGCCTTTTGTTATTGTTGAAGGTATGCAAACAGCTCAAAACTTTTACATTTACTTTGACAAAACATTTTTGAAATTTTCATCATTTCTGGAAGCCTTTGACTGCGGGTTCAAACTTTTTTTTGTATTAAATTTAAAATATCCGGACCCTTGCATTAAAGTGTGGTCATTTATTCAAAAATATTTTTATGAAATTGAAACTCCACAGGATATTCGTTCAGCTTCTTTGACTGCTTTTTTGAACCATATGCTAAGAAATTATAGTCAAAAATGTTAAATTGTTTTAAGTGCAAAAAAAATTTCGAATATGTTGATGAATATTTACAGCATCTTAAATTTGTTCATTTTTTAACGAATGCTGATTCAAAAACCTGCGCAGTACGTAATTGTGACGCAACTTTTTCCAGATTTTCTTCTTTAAAACGACACTTAATACAACATAAAAGAAATTACATTAAACCAATAATAAATTCAAAAAATGAAATTTCACAATCAAATAATTCTGCACAACCTTCGAGTGAGATCCATTCTATGGATACAAGCCAAACTTTTAGTGACTGCTTAATTAGTGATTGTACAGATAGCAATAAAAATTTACTACAAAACTTGGAATATGACATATTAGATTTCGCTTTGAATTTGTACTGAAAAAATTCTTTTTCTCGAAAAGATTCACTATATATTTTAAAAACATTTCAAAATGTTTGGAATTCTGTGTTTGACCACTTGCAAAAATCAAATGTCTTAACAGATGATACAAGAAATTGTTTGCAAGTTCCATTTAAAAAGTACACAACTGAATTTAAGTTCATAAAATCTTTAAAAACTAAAGATTTGTTTGAAGCAGCTGATGAGGTTGTCATGAGCAATGAAATTGAAGAAACCGTTTCAATGGGTAATCCTACTTTAGGTCCAAAAATGAAGTGTTCGTATATTATGCCAATAGAATTTCAGATTAAAAAATTTTTTGAATTGCCAAATGTTTTGAGCACTGCGCAAGAAATATATAAAGTGCTAAAAGCAAATAAATCTATAGTTAATCTCATTAATGGAGAAGTCATGCAGAAGTACTTTAATGACTCAGAAATTGTGATTGTGTATAATTTATATTTTGACGATTTTCAAACCAATAATGCGTTGGGAACCCACACACATTCAATCTGCGCATGCTATTATAGTTTTCCAACACTTCCAACATTTCTGCAATCAAAACTGGATTTTATTTTTCCAGCTGCATTTTGCTCTAGTAAGCACTTAAAAATGTTTGGTCCTGAAATATGTTTCAAAGAACTAATAAACGTTTTGAAACGGTTGGAAAACGGAATTACTATATGTTCGAAAAGAGTTCGTTTTATTTTAGGGTTAATAATAGGAGATAACCTAGCCTTAAATTCTATTTGCGGGCTCACACAATCTTTTAATTCAGTGAGATTTTGCAGATATTGTAGAGAGAAAAAAGCCCAAACACATACTGGAATTTGTGAAACCAATTTTCGAACAATGTATTGAAAAACGATATTTCAACCGGTATAAAAACAGAATGCATTTTTAATGAGTTGTCGTCTTTCCATTTAGTTGAAAATATGTCATTCGACATAATGCACGATATTTTTGAAGGAGTGTGCCATTATGACCTATCTAAAGTTTTGTTTGCTTTAATTGATGAAAATATTTTAAGTTTGCTTTCTTTAAACAGTAGAAAACGTCTTTTTCCCTATGGAGAGTTTCAAATAGCCAATAGATCTCCCGATATAACAATAAACAATATAAAAAATGGACATTTTAAAATGACTGCAAGTGAAATGTTATGCTTTGTAACTTTTCTGCCACTCATGATCGGAGATTTAATTCCTTTAGAAAACAAACATTGGAGTCTTGTAATTATATTGTCAAAACTAATAGATCTGTTAATGGAAGGCGAGTTTAATGAAGAAAATCTTGAAAAGTTAAGTCAACGTGAACATCATGCATTATATTTGCAGTTGTTTGGTAATTTAAAACCAAAGCATCACTTTATGACTCACTATAAAAGAGCTATTTTGAAAACCGGACCTTTAAAATATATGTGGGCTATGCGTTTTGAATCTAAACACAAAGAAATGAAAATTTATGCACATAGTATTACATCGCGGAAAAATATAGAAAAGACAATTTCACAAAAATGTTCATTTAAATTTTCAAATATTCTTATAAAGTACAAAAATGGCTTTCCGGAACTGAATAGGAAATGTTCTTTTATATTAAAAGATATTAGTGCGAATAAATTCGCAAATAACGAGTATAGTATTGATTTAAAAAATGTACTAGTAACTGATTGTATAACTTACAAAAATATATCATATAAAAAAAATATTATCTTAGGTATAAAGAAAACTGATAACATTCAATTTTTTAACTATAAGTTTTGCATAAATAATAATTCAAAAATTCTTGTAGTATGCAGTAAGCTCAAAGTTGTTGAGTTCAGCGAACACTTTCACTCTTACGAAGTTTATAATATTGAAGAAAGTTTATTAAATATTATTGATATTGATATATTGAATTCAAAGCCTATGAATATAACCTATGCAAACAATGGGAAAATGTACATACGTTTCCAAAATTTGTAAGATTGTTAAAAATGGCTTATACTGAATTTTTAATAAAAAGTTTGTTCAATAACATTTCTATTCAAAAAAATTATGCGATTATTAGTCGTTTAATAAACAAATTTTAGTTATTAATTTTTTTATAAGTAATGATAATTATAATATTTTATTGTATTTACTTAATAATTGCAATAATGAAATAAATCTTTATGTTTAAAATAATTCAAAAGTTTTTTATTTAATAGTTTTGCAAAAGTAAAACCTGAATGCACCGGATAAAAAACTAGATTTGCGTTCACCATTGCAGCAACTGAACGAACATAATAAAGAACTAAACCCACGTTCAGCTTAGCAAAAACTGAACGTGGCGGGTAAAAAACTAAACTCACGTTCAGCTTATCAAAAACTGAACGTGGCGGGTAAAAAACTAAACTCACGTTCAGCTTTGCAAAAACTGAACGAATCTAGTAGAAAACCGAACGCACGTTTAATTTTGGGTCGACTGAACTGTTATAGTATAAAACTGAACGCTCGTTCAACTTAAGCTAAACGTTTTATTTAGTTTTTTACTACGGGCGTTTAAGGTGCAAAACACCTAATAAATATTCAGAAAAACCGAACGTTTGTTCGGATTTTTACTACATAATTTTTTCTGTGTATATTTACATGCAAAACATGTTCTAAATAATTTTTTTTGTTTCAATAGAGTCAGTGAATCAACTTAAAAGCACTATAGATGAGTTCAAGGGTACATATCACATGTTTTACGCAAAATATAACTTAACTTAATTATAACTTTCTTTCCAAATACAGTTATCATCGTGCAGCAAAACTCAGTTATAATGGAAGCCTCGGCCACTCAAAAAGTGCTAACAGAGAATATTTTAGGAAAGGAAAAACAAAAAATTAGTTTGAATAAACAATTTCCAATTCAAACTATTGATAGTTTGAAGGAAATGAATAATAATATAAAAGACGGAAATCGTGCAAAGTGTGCAAGGAAGTATTTTTTTTTATACATATGTATGTATGTACATATGTATATACGTAGCACAGAAAGAAAGAAATAATGTTTTAATTTTAATTTAATTAATTAAACAACTCTTTTTAGGTTCAATGCATAGCATCTCTTCTAAAAGGAAATTTTGTATACCATACAAAATAAAATAGTGTATCAGATACAACATACGAATTCCTTAAAAAATAAAATAGCCTATATGTAAGACTTGCGCTTTGAATGACATAATTATGGTCTTAAAGGATGCGTAGAATAAAAAAACTAGGACAACTTAAAAACAAGAAATGCTATTTTCTATTGGTGGAAAAACCCACTATGAAGAATTTTTATTTACGGCGATATTGAGGTTTTAATAGGCATCCGATTTGACAAAAACTTTAAACTAGATTTTCTCAAACCCCCAAATAATATTATACGCTATTGTTATATTGAGGGAACGATTTAATGTACAGATACCAAATTTATCAAAAGAAAATTATGAACTTTTCCACATACTTCCACTTCCTTTAAATAACACTAAAAAGATAAAAATAAAACCCTACATAACATACAACAAAAACCACATCCAATTTTTTGACGAACCTTGTGCAAAAGTCGAGAACTCCTACTACTGCAAGAAATCACCATACACTGAGCATACAACTAATTCCACCTGCATTGCACAAATAATCAACAACAAAGATGCACTGTGCGATCTAGAAGACGTTGGCAATATAAATCTTATTATGCAGCCTGAGCCAAACTATATACTTTTTATCAATGCAAACAAAACAGCTATTACAACTAACTGCAATAACGACTCCTATTTGATTAATGGTACAACACACACTCCTTTACTACAACAACTGCACAATCAGCATCAACGGTGAAATATAGAGAGACGATCCCATGTCCTATAGAGATGAACTTTTTCTACCGCTCATAACCTATTCCGAAGTAAACGCAAAAACAATAACACACAAGCTGAGCCTGGACAAACTGAGAAGCTTTCAAATAGAAAGTCACGAAACAACATCAAATACTCGTAAAAGCAACTTCATTATTCTAACAACATGTTCATTGAGCATCCTATTTATTGCTGCCCTCGTTTATATTGCGAAGACGAAGACTAAAATCCAATTCATACCGAATTCTTCACTCAACGTTCCAGCCCCTTCGCTTTCCTTGTGGCCGTCACTTTACTTTAGGGGGGAGGAGGTATGGAAACCCCCATAACGTTAACAACAACAACAACAACTACACAGCCATCAACTAAACCAAAACAAAATATATAGATTAATAAATTTCTTAAGAATTGTCACCAATCATGTAATTGCAAATTAAGCATTAAATAATTGTACTAATAAAAAAAGAAATATTTAAGTATATACATACATATTTACAAATGAAGCAATTGTTTTTAACAGGAAATTGAAACATTTAATTGAGCAACAATAAATTTTATCTAGATTAAGCATTTTTGTAATTAGTTTAACTTTTATAAAAGCAATTTTAAAAATAAATGAATCAGTTGTAAATCAGTGGTGAAAAAAGAAAGTAAAATTGTTTTTTTTAAGTGAGTTCTCGACGATAATTATAACTCGGGTGACCTGTGCACAATGGAGCGTACACTCAGCGACATTTTTGTACGATATAAAGATATCATACTAGTTGGAGACTTTAATAATGACTTGTTTGTAATCGCTTTGGGTTGAGGTGCTGGCATAAAACTGTATACCTAACCATGTTGACTTGTTTCATCAAACCGTGTCCTTACTTGACTTCTTTCTTTCTCAGTGAAAATATGATAGTCAGTAAAACTGCTCAGTTTAAAATTCCTTTGATTTCCCATCATTCTTTTGTTTGTGCTTCTTTCAGTATTCGTGTTAATGCTGTATCAAATCCAATTTTTTTCAGAGATTATTCTAAGACTGATTTAGTGGCCATTGAGGCACATTTAGCTCAAACTGACTTTTCTGAACTATATTCTTCTGGTAATACGGATGTACAACTCTTGTTTCTTAATAACCTCTTAAACACTCTTTTGAATTTTGTTCCTATCAGAAAACTTGTGCGTAGAGATAGCTCACTCCGACCGAAATTTAACAATGACATAATTTATCATAGATCTCTAACTAACTTAGCCTTAAAAGCCTTTTATGCTGATAGATGTGACAGAAATTGGACTATATATTGTAGGCTCCGCAACATCACTAAGACAAAGATAAGAAAATTTAAAAGGAGATATAGTGTCCATTTATTCCGCTCTGGTGATACAAAACAAATGTGGAAGACCCTGCATAATGCTGGTGTTTCTGAAAAAAATTATGTTAACTCAGATATTGATGCTGATGCATTAAATGATCATTTCATAAACAGCCAGTTACATTCAATCAACGAAACTTTGAATTTCTCATTACCTAAAAATTCCATCGATGGTTTCTCTTTTTCTAACATATCGCAGTTGGATCTTGTTTTGGCCTTATCTGGCATAAAGTCTGCATCGATTGGTGTTGATGGTATTTCAAAAAAAATTTCTTAAGATAATTTTTCCTTATATTCACAGACATCTTCTTTATTTTATAAATTGTGTCCTCACTTCTTCAAATTTTCCCAGTGGCTGGAAGATTTCGAGAATCATACCTATTCCGAAAATTGGCCATAAACTTACTGCCGAAAATGTTAGACCGATCAGCATTTTACCTACACTTTAAAAGGTTGTTGAAACTATTTTAAAGGGTCAGGTCACAAGTTGGATTGAAAATTGACGATTCCTAAGTGTATGTCAATACGGTTTTCGTAGTGGCCATAATACGGGACTTCTTTTGACTGGACTTACTGATTTCATTAGAGGAAATTTCAATTTGGGCAAACTGTCTGTACTTGTTTCTCTTGATTTATCAAAGGCATTTGATTAGGTTGATCATACTTTATTGATTAAAAAACTCAATTCTAAATTTGGCTTCTCTATTTCATCTTGTCGGTTATTATGGTCTTACTTGAATTGTTGCGAACAATTTGTTTCCATTAATGGTTTGAGCTCGGGAGTTAAACAAGTCAGGTCCGGGGTTCCACAGGGTTCGGTTATTGGTCTCCTTTTATTTACCTTGTTTCTAAATAATTTTTTTGATGAATTGAGCTTTGGGAGATCATTTGCGTTTGCAGATGATATCCAATTATTATGGTCTGGAGAGAATAAATTTTCTGATGCTTTACAAACTACTATAAAATTTGAACTCGCTGTAGTGGAAAATTGGATGCAGGCAAATAGACTTAAAATAAATCCAGACAAAACCAAAGCTGTAATATTTGGCTTAAACAGATCGGCTAGCCTCCACTTAGATTTAAGAATACTAGATGTTTCTATTGAACTTGTTGACAATATAAAAAATGTCTTGGCGTGATTCTTGACAGTAGATTATCGTTTGATGAACATATTGATAGAGTCTACTGCAAGATTTGTTTTACCTTACAAAGGTTGTATCAACTAAACTTAGTTCTCTCCTTACATGTTAAAAAGGCTGTAGGTCATGCCTTGCTTATGTCGCAGATCAACTATTGTGTGGAAGTATACTCGGGATGTAACTTGGGTAATAGGAATAGAATAAGGCGCATTAGAAACAAGGTTGTGAGATTTGTCTATGGTCTGAGGATTAGGGCACATGTCTCGAGTTACTTAAAAGATTTCCTAAACTTAACATTTGATGACTATTTGAAATTTCAACTACTAATTTACCTATTTAATATTATAAAAAATCAAAGGCCCGCTTTTATTGTTGAAATAATATCATTTATTAGATCGGTTAGAAATCCGCAGATTTTCATACCCCGAATATACAATCTTACCTATGAAAAATCATTCGTAGTACGTGCAGCTCGCTTATGGAACTGCTTATCAAGAAACTTACGTCACTTTGCTATGTCTAGGTCATTACTTCAGTGGCGATTAAAAATCTATTTTAACTAGCCTAATGTCTAGCTGTTTATTGGGTCCATAGTGTTAATTGCTGATTGTCTGATTGAATACTTGTTTAACTGTAAATTTTTCAGTAAATTAATTTGTTTCTTTAAATTTTATTTGTTTTGTATATATTATAAAAGAGTACAAACTTCCAACATAAAAGTTTATTGTTTTATATATTTATGATCTCGTGGGTATACGCTTATTGTTCATATAACTAAATTTATACATATTGTATTAATATAAATGTATAATATTTTATTTTGATTATGAATTTTAAAGTACGTTACAGTTCATATGACAGTATTTACCATGTAATAGTTTTAATGGCCCATAGGCCACATGTATTACATTAATGGAATCAATGAAATGAATGAAATGAAATGAAATTATTATGTGTGTGTTTTCTGTTTGTTTTACTAATAAACCCAAATTAATAAATAATGCGAGTATATGCAATTTTATTTGTTGAACACACTTTATTCATGGAAAAACTTTATTACTCGGTTAACCGGTTATACCGAGATTAACCGATTATTAACCGATTAAGCTCAAACCTCGGTTAATTAATCGAGCGATTAACTGATTAAAGCAAGACCCCTATTAATTGAATACTAAGGAATATTATTAATTTTTAACTTTTGGATGGACATTAAGATATCTGTTATATGTTCTTGGGACAATAAAATTTTTTTAAGGTAAACCCGTTTTTTTTCAAATGAACATTATACACATAAAACTATTTTTGCAGAGCAAAATATCACCGTCAAAGTTCTTCCAATAATGTCATCTAAAGAAATCTATCAAATTACTGAGAAAATTAAAATTGGTGACAAAATTATCTTTAAATATAACATTGAAAAATGGAGAGCAAACGCTATCTCAAAGTATCTCAATATCTCACGATACCCAATCTATATCTTCAATAATTTCTCCATCCCAATCGTCTGGTAGTGAATTCGAGTCAGAAAATATTAATTTAAAGTTTTGAACATCCTAAAATCTCACAACCAGGGATGCGAAATATTGGAATTTTATGAAAAGTCTAACAAAACTACTTAGGAGCAACGTGCTTGTATCATTAGTATTATTTTACAACATTTGAGTTAATGATATTCACATGTAAATTCAAACGAGCTATGAACTAGGAAGTCAAATTTTGACAATTTTTGCAACAGAAAAATAGAATACTACAGAACGAAGCGACGAGGAAAAATATACGTAAAATAGTATAATAAAAGGAAGCTAGTATGGTCCTTTAAATGCTCTTAATCTGGCATTTCTACATTTTCTACAAATACAACTAATGAACTCTGTAAGTATTTAGTAATTGAAATACATTCAACTATCAACAAATTTATTTCCTCTTAGTACCTGAAGAAGACGCAAATGTGTACCTCCAGAGACTTAAATTTGTTAACTTATCGGCAGATGATTATAAGTCTGCATGGGCTGCTTGTAGAAGCTTTCGTTTAAACCAAATAAAAACAGATTTTCAGAATATTGATTCTTTGGCCGCATTATAATCAAAACGTTAAATCAATTTTAACCCCAATAGATTTCGACCAAGTAGACAAAGGTATAATTTATGTTTATAAGTAACTACATAGATTTATTTAAAAATGTTTTTCATTTCAGGTAACGAACATTTTTATCCCAAAGTATTGTGATGTTTGCACTACAGCTTATACTGGACAAAGAAATTTCTAAGAAACAATAACAATGGGAAAAGAAAGTACGGAAATTTTCAATAAGAGATTCCCAACAATCATTTATTTATATTAACTCTACCATGCAATCCATAGAGGACCATTTGGACTTCCTTTATACAAAATGTGATCCCATCCAGCCATTTATTTTAGGTTTAGGAGATATTGAAACGTTAAAAATTTTAAACTTTTATCTTTATTTAGATGGCCACCTAATAACTTTCAAGAGTTTCCAGAGAGCATTTGATATACATATGTTTTAAGGTATTTCATTTATTTAATGTAGAGTACCCGTTGGCATCTAGTCCATTCTGGACATTTGTAGAAAATTATTTTTACAATATTTCTAAAACCGAAAAAAATAATACTAAAGTCTGTCTTCTTTTAGACGAATTATCAAAAACTTAACTAATTGTTTGCTTAAATCAATGTTCATTAAACCATTAATGGTTCTCACTGTACTTATACATTTAAGCACCAGACCTTTAAATGAATAATTCTTTTTTTGATTTTAATTCTTTACGAATCATCTTAATTTTGAGTTCACATTCTCTTCGTGGCATTCGTGCAAATCAGTCGTTTTTAGCAAAAATAAGCTGAATTAAGAAGAGACCAAATTAAAAAAATAATTATCAGTGGCCGAAAATTAAATAGTGTGCGTTTGGGAAAATTTCTAGTGCCCAGTGCAGTGGTAAAAATACAGACGAGTGGTCTGTGGTAGATGTCCTCTGGGCCATCGCCAAGAAATTTCGAAGAACGAAATTATAAAAGGCATAAGTAAATAAAGTACCGGACATTTTGAAAAAGACACATACATACATACATTCGAGTTTTGTGCATTCATTTTTTGTCTGGGCTGCTTGTGAAACTTAGTGTGCGTTGGTTTTTCACATTCTAGAGGAATTGTTCGTGTGTAACGTGTGTTGAATCGTGCATTGGTATTGGTAGCGTCACTTGCACGCTATTGTGAAAACGCCATTTTATAGACGGCCATAAGGTCAGCACTTGCGAGTAATAGCGTTTGTGGAACAATACACCCGTTACCAGGGTGGTACAGTTGTTGGCAAAATCCCCATTCCACAAGCGGGAGTTGTTTGTTGAGAGGGATGAAGGCCGCCGGGGCCAACCCAAAGATGATGGTAAGTACGTTGAACCTTTGTCAGATTTAGGGAGTGTGAGTTTTTCTGAGACCATGGCGATTGACGTGGCCGAGAAACTGACCGAACAACGTGAACGTTGCTTGGACTGTCGTTATGAAGCGGGCCATAAGGGGACATTCATGGTATATGTGGACTCATTCGACAATTCTGGTATAAGAAAATGTTTGTCTGCGATCACAGTCAGCAGGCGGATTACTAAACTTCGGGTAGATGGTGTGTTGGAGGTATTAAAGATTGGTTTTGGCAGATGTAAGGTGTTGTTCAAGTCGGCAGCGGAGGCAAATTTGTTTACTGTGGATGGCCAACTGAAGGAGCATGATATGGTAGCAAAAATATTTAAACATTTCATTTCAAAAGTTGCAATTGTTTATGACATTCCGTTGGAAGTGTCCATGGACGAATTTCAGGAGGGCCTAAAGTCCGATTTTACCATCATCAGATGTTTTAGAGCCACCCGTCGTGTTAAGGATGCAGAAGGTGAAACGAAGACAATTGATACGAAAAATGTGAAAATTGTATTCAAAGGAAATGAAATCCCGAGTGAGGTCGTTTTTGGATATGTTAAAATACCGGTGAAACATTATATAGCTTTCCAGTAATGCTACAGGTGTTTTAGATACAATCACTTTGCCCAGCATTGCAAACAGTCCAACGAATTATGTCGTTCTTGTTACAGTCAACATTGTGGTGAGGACAAATGCTCCAAAATAATGTGCTCGAATTGCGAAGGTAATCACGCCCCTACGGACAAAGAATGTCCTGCGAGGAAAAAGGCCTTTGCCATAAGAAAAATGATGACAATTGAAAATTTAACGATTAAGGAAGCAAGCTTAAGATTTAAAGGTGTTTTCTCTAACAGATTTGCGGAATTGGAAGACGACTGTGCCGAGTTCCCAAGCCTACCACTTACTGTTCAGAAACAAAGACCGATCGACAACCATAGCATAGCCTATGGAGCAGTATATGAGGTAATGCTATATTCGAAAGTTGTTAAATTAAATACAAACAGAGCAAGGGAGGAGGGAAAAGCTAAAATCACTATGAACGATCATAGGGAATTACTAAATGAATACTCTAGCCAAAATAATGTTATGAAACCAATCCCTCATGGATATACAAACGGTCGCAGTACGGGCGCCATCCCAAAAACGACTATAAATAGAAACAGAAACACGGCACTCGATGTACTTACAAAAACATCATTGGAAACCATAGACTTCCTCACCAATTTTGGGGAAGAGATACTTGATAAAACTAAAATTATGAAATTTATATCGAACTTAAGAGATAATTTAAACAGGAGTTTAAATTGTTTAGACGCAGACACGATCAACAGATCCATATCTCTTGAATCACTACTCTAATTAAACTACGGTATTTAAAATGGAGATTATGTATTTAAATATTCAAAGCTTAAAAAAATAGGAAATAAGGAACTCTTGGAATTATTTTTAGCAAAAAATAACATTGGCATGGCGGTCCTCACGGAAACTTGGTTGGTGGATAATTCCAGCACAAGTCTCCGTGATTATAATTTTATTGGCAAGTACAGGAGTGATGGTTTTGGTGTCGTGGGGCTCTAGATTAGAAAAGAAATAAAATTCAGTATTTAAGATATAAACTCACAACAGGATACTTTGGCAATTTCGACATTAAACTTGAGAACAACTATCAACATTATTGGCACATACTGCCTCCCAAGTATGGACCAAGCATCTTTTGAGTCAGAACTTTCTAGAATTTTCCACCTGACGGATAACACCAATGGTTGCACTTTGATTTGTGGAGACTTTAATGCAAGATGGGTAATCTGGGAATCGGGTAAGTCGGACCCCAGAGGCCAGTTTTTGGAGAACCTGTTGATCACCTCGGATTTCACGTGTATGAATGACGGAAGCCCGACTTACATCACAAACTCTTCGACATCGGCATTGGACCTAACATTTATAAAGGGCAACAGTGGTGGCGCTACGTGGCTTGCTATAAACACCAAAATCAGTGGCAGTAACCACATCCCCATCATCATATCGATGGGCACTCAGATGGGCGTAAAAGGTGGTAATAAAATGATATTAAGAAATAAACTCCTCAAGACAATGCAGGAACTAGCGGCCCCAAACAGTATATCTGATCTGGAAGTAAATATTGTCAATAAATTCAAAGAATGTACGATAAACGTACCAGTCGATAACAAATATAGAGCAAAGAGTTGGTGGAATGATGAGTCATCGAAATTATTCAGGCTTAGAAACGCGGCAAGATTGAAATTCAACAGATATGGTGCACCTGAAAATTTTAGAGCGCAACCTCAGCAATCATATCAGGACCCAAAAAAAGGATGGCTTTTGAAGAACTCATAAACTATTTATCGACACCAGCATCTCCGAAAAACTTCTGGCAAAAATTATCGCAGGTTAAAAAATACGGCCAAGTCAAGCCCGATAAAAATTCGTGGACGGTCTCACAGACAATTGAATTCCTTAATAACCTAACGAGTATTCAACCACTAGACATGTGCCAAGGCCCACAGCTACAGACCGCCAGTACGACAATCCCGCTTTTATCCTTCGACATATTTGAAAAGTATAAAGAGCCAGAAAACCAGATTCTGCGGCCGGCAATGACAAGATCAGTGTTTAAAAAACCGCAGTCGAAATAGCAAAAGTCGTAAAATTGTGCTATTTTATCGACTATTCTTTTGTTTGACTACACAATCACAACGTGTGTATGAACATCTCTACTACTGAAGTTCAAAGTGTCGGAGTTGGAGTTAACACAATAAACGAATGGGTATACGCAACGAAGAGCTTTAGCAGCTGACATGTTCGAAGAGTTGTCGGTTTGCCCGACTGCTGCTTTAGTTGACTTCGCAGGTTAAGAAAGTGTCGATGATGTTTTTTTTTTCATTCTTTTATTTTGTTAGTCACTCGAAGAGCAATGCCGCGTAACAATCCAAGTGAAACTTGGAAGTACTTTGAAAAAAGTGGGGATGATGATTTTGCTGTATGTAAGGCATGCAAAGCCAAACTGAAAAGTAACAGATTGTCGAATTTAAAAAACCATTTACAGAGAATGCATAATGTACGAATTTACAATAATATTAAAACAATTTAATGTTCTTCGGTATGTTTACCAAAAGTTATACGGAAGAAAAAAATAAAAATTGCAATTAATAAGAAGCAGTTAATAAGATCATACATAGGGCTAGTCACCGAGGACTCCATTTCGTTCAACGTTTTAAATTCGCCTAATATGAGAAATATTTTGATGCCCATTTGTGAAGGCCTTAGAGATACCATAGGAGGACAAATATCCTTAAATGCGTATAACTGCAAGAAAACTTTGAAATTAGTTGCAAATAATATTAGAAACGACATAATTGCAGAATTAAAAAATAGGTTAATATCATTGAAAATAGACAGCGCCACGCGCCTATGCCGAAATATATTCGGCATAGTCTGTTGCAGAGTGCCAGACTTCGGAGGCTATGTGGTTCAAATTGAGGGACACGTTTGAATCGAAGGGACCCGCAAGAAACGCTACGCTTTTGAAACAGATCGCCTTGGCAAGGATTGGCTGAAAAGCAGAATGTTAGGGACCATCTAAATAATTTCTTCGACGCCGTCAAGAAATTAAAGGAGATCAATGTCACAGTGGGTAATGACTTACTCGCTATTTTGTTATTGTACAGTTTACCAGCTTCATATGAGACTTTCCGTTGCGCCCTTGAGACAAGGGATGAGCTACCGACACCAGATGTGTTAAGGGTAAACATTTTAGAGGAAAGCCAATCGCGCAGGGCAACAGAAGAGAGAACTGAACAAAATGCGCTTTATGTAAAGATAAGCAAGGGTGACAAAAATTTTTCAAAGACAAACAACGCTGATCAAAAACACAACAATAAAAAACATTCACTGAATTGTTTTAGATGTGGCAAAGCCGGTCATTTTGCAAGAAATTGCAAGGTAAAGAAACCAGAAAAATGGAACGGCGGCATGGTTCAACAACAGTCAATGTTCAACCGCGTTGTTTTGTTCAAAGGACAATAATAATTATTGGTGTTTGGACAGTGGTTGCACAACTCACATGAGTGCAAATAAAAATAATTTCATGGATTTTAAATCGGTACACAAAACTTTAAGTTTGGCGAATCACAACGAAACGAAAATAACAGGTGTAGGCAGCGTCGGCATTGATATGCGTGAAAAAGGCTATGAATCAAGAATAAGCCTTGATGAGGTAATGTATGTGTCAGACTTAAGAACAAACTTGCTGTCGGTTTCCAAAATTACAGATCAGGGCTTTGAAGTGCTTTTTCGTCGTGACAGAGCAGTAATAATGAAAACTGGTCGTAACTTGTATACTGCAAAGAGAATGGGGAATCTGTTCTACTTGGAAAATAAACAAGAACGTGCAGCTATCGCCGAAAGCAAAAATGGTAACATTCTAACATGGCATAATCTAATGGGGCATATAAACGAGGCTGATTTGAAAATGATGGTCAATAAAAAGTTGGTGCATGGAATGCAATTTTCAAAAGAAGACAAATTAGATACGTGTGAAATATGGATTTCACACGTAGAGTATTCCCGAAAAGTGACGAGTGTAGAACATCTGGCCTACTACAAATTGTCCATAGCGATATCTGCGGCCCTATGAGGAAGGATTCGATTTCAGGGGCAAGATATTTTATTACTTTTATTGATGACCATTTCCGATATTGTGAGGTATTTTTCTTGAAAAAGTTAAATAAAATATAGAAAAAAAAAGAATAAAGAAAATGACATCGCATGACATAATTATGATAGATGGGTGTTGAAATGCGCAGTGTCCTCGTGCACAGTAGCTATTGGAAAATTGTAAATGGCACCCAAAAGAAGGAATCTGCAGCGGATGATAAGGGTAAGAAAGTTTGGGTATACAGTGACGAAAAGGCGTTGGCGTCAATAATGCTAAGTGTAAAACCGATCCAACTGAATACAATAAAAAATTGTGCGACATCTCATGAGGCGTGGGTACGGCTAGAGGAAACACACAAGCCTAGTGGTACAAAATACTATTAAACCTTACGATGTCTGAGGGTAAAGACGTGAGTAAACACAAATGAATTTACGGAGCTAGGTGAAGAACTAGTAGAAACAGGCATAGAAATCCAAGATGAGACACTGGTAATTATGTTACTATCCAGTTTGCCTGCAGAGTTCGAATATTTCGTTGTTGCTATTGAGACACGAGATACCCTGCCGGCCCTGCCTACCATTAAACAAAAAACTATGAAGAAGGGAACAGACATAAAGAAAGAAATGATCGCGAAGAAGCATCTACTACACTCGCGCAATAAGCATTTGTCATGAAACCAACTCATAAAGAAAAGCATAGAAAACAAAAAGGCAAGCAAATGCAATAGAAAGAAAAAATAACCCGAGTTACTGCACGGAAAGCAAATGCCAACTACAAACACAATGAAACAGCTTAATTGGTGTGTCGACAGCAGTGCGACTGCGCATATGTGCTGTAGCAGAGAAGCATTCACAAGTTTCGTGGAAATTACGGAAAGTATATCGTTAGCCGGCGACAAACAAATTGTCGCAAAAGGAAAGGTGGTGTAGAAATATTAAATAATAACGGTTTAAGAATTAGATTCATAAATGTACTTTTTTCGCCAGAATTACAGATTAATCTTATTTCTGTTAGTCGTGTGGTCGAAAAGGGGTAAACTGTTCGATTTGATTCGAAGTCAGCAATAATACAACGCCCTGATGGTCTAGTAGTATTGACAGCTAAGAAGCTAGATAATTTATTCTTGACTAGAGGCAGATCAGAAAGGCTTTTTGCAGCTATATGGTTATATGAATGAATTTAGAAAATAGCTCCTATGCAGCCCAATGTAGAACGTGTATGTTGAGCAAAATTCATGTAGCCGCCTTCCCACAAGAGTCCAAGGCACGAACGAATGGCCTACTGGAACTTATTCACAGTGATGTGTGTGGCCCATTCAAATTTAATTCGCTTGGTGGCTCCAAATATTTCGTCACATTTATTGACGATTTCTCTAGGAGAATATTTGTGTATTTTATTAAAAATAAAAGCATTTACAGCATTTAAGATTTTCAAGCAACATGTAGAAAAACAAACCGGGAAAAATATAAAGGCTATAAAAAGCGCTAATGGACGGGAATTTTTCAATAAACAATTCAACACGTTTTTGCAAAATGAAGGCATCGGTAAACAGCTCACTGTGCCCTACACCCCGCAACAAAATGGAGTAGCAGAGAGGGCAAATCGTACGCTGGTGGAAATTTCACAGTCAATGATGGTTCATAGTCGTGTTCCATTAACACACCCACCTATTTACGAAATAGGTGCCCAACTAAGATATTAGGCCAACAAACAACATATGAGGCTTGGTTTGGTGGAAAACCAAATGTGCGTCATCTTAAGACATTCGGTTCGTATGCAGTGTCACTAAATAAAGCTGGTACAAACAAGTTCGAGGCCAAGGGACAAAATTTTTTCATGGTTGGTTACTCTCAACTCACAAAATAGTTGAGCGCCGTTGAAAGTAGAGACGAAGAAGAATACACACACCAATATCCCTGAAGATTATTCGATCATGAGCATCAACAATGGCTAAGGAAGTAAAATCTGAGTCAAACAAAAATGGTATTAATTTAGTTGGCGATGAAGATAGTGATGGTTTTACTGGTTTTGAGACTGCCGAAGAAGAGCAACCCAAAGCTGAAACGGCAAGCAGTCCTAAAGGGAATACAAATAAGGCACGTGGCAGACCACGAGGTAGACCCAAAAAGAAAAATGATGAAGCTCTCAACAACTTAGTTGATGAAAACATTTCTGCGACTGTGGAAGAGGCAATGAATAGTTCAAACTGTAATGAATGGTACGAGGCAATGCGTTCCGAAATGCAGACACTTAATAATAATGGTACTTGGTCATTAGCTGATTTACCTCCCGGGGCTAAAGCTATAAATTCTAAGTGAGTTTACACTATCAAGAAAAATTACAAGTTGGCTTCGAGCAAAGCAAAATTGAGCCGTGTCTTTATATAGCTACGATTAATAAACAATTTGTAATAGTTGCAGTATACGTAGAAGACCTTTTAATTGGTTGCAAAGAGGAAGCACAAGTTTTAAAGGTAAAAGAAATATTCGCGACGACTTTTCCAGTGACCGACAAGGGTGAGTTACACCATTATCTCGGAATTGAAGTGAAACGAGAGAGTAAAAAGGGAGCAATCTCGATATGTCAGTCCCAATATATCAACGATTTGCTGAAAGAATATGGTATGGAAAATTCTAAGCCAATGGCAACTCTACTTGAAGCGAATTACCAAGTAAGGTGTGATTTGCCTGATTGTGAAGTAGTATACCAAAATGAATATCGATCTATAATTGGATCTCTAATGTATTTGGCTATCACGACGAGACCCGATATTCTTCACTCTGTATCGAAACTGGCGCAAAGAAATACAAACCCAAATGCTGAGCACATGCAAGCTGATGACAGGATATGTTGACGCAGGCTGGGCTGGCAATGCCCTCGACCGGCTTTATTTTTTTTTTGTTGGCAATTCTCCGGTATATTGGGAATCGAAGAAACAGCCGTGCGTGGCACTAACCAACACTGAAGCGGCCATGTTGAATGCTGTTAAGGAAGCGATATTCCTAAGACGCTTGTTGATGGAAGTTGGTTACTCAATTGGAGAATCATTTGTATTGAATGTTGATAACCAGAATGCAGAAAAACTTGTAAGAAATCCCATATTCTATAAACGAACGAAACATATTCCCAATAAGCAAAAATTGTTTGTAAATTCCAATATTGCAATTCCAGTGTGAATCCAAGCTTCAATTACATTTGAAATCCATCCTCTTTCCAGTATGTTTGAGTTTGTTAAAAAACAACAACAAATTTGTTTGAAGCATATGTTATTTATGGCACAGAGTTGATGCAAAATCATTGTCGGCGGTGATGATGATGATTTTATAGTTAAATTTTCAGAGAAATTTTTCGATTTCTAGATTTATATATTTCGCAGAAGTTTGTTTTCTGTTTTTCGTTTCATTTCAGTGGTTGTGTTGTGAAAAAATTGTTTTTATTTATATTAAATTATGTTACATTACATCCATTATTCCGGCGATTGGATATGAAACACTGCCACCTAAAGAACGTTGTTGAAAAACAACGTCGGCATCAAATCGAGTCAGCATGTACTCTAAATGTATGTCAATCATAAAATATTAATAGTGAACAATTTTACAACGCGAAAGTCACAAAGTTTTAAAGTGAAAATAAAGAAATAAAAGCGAAAATAAGCAAATAGAAAATAAAGAAGAGAAAATAAAACAATATAAAGAAATTTGGAATAAATAAATATAAAGGTATGTATTCAAGGCCAAAAGCAGATGCTCGTAACATTTTTGCACTGCTTACCCAGAATCAGCATATTCTGGGAAATGAACAACCAATGGGAATGGCTTCCAACGATGTCCACGTCGCTTTGAACGATGAACCGTCTGTCTGTGAGGACACAATTATAAACGAAGATGGTATATCTGATACTAAAATTAATTCTGTGGGAGACAGGGACTTAAAAATACAGCTGGCTGTATTGGCGATCCAAATTAACATTGCGAATGCTACAATAAACAATTTACTGCAAATCCTTAACCAGCATCATAAGGATTTGCCATGCCCGAACTTTAAACAGCACTCCGAAATGTTCAGATATTGAAGCTACAGGTTCGGGTGAGTTAATGTACTATGGCCTTAAGGATTCCATGACAGATTTTTTTTGCTAAAAAACGGAATGTGGACTGAAACTTTAGAGCTGAACTTTAATATAGACGGTTTGCCCTTAGCAAAAAGTTCAAATCGGCAGATATGGCCAATTTTATGCAACGTAAATGGTTACACTGATATATATGTATACAGTGGCTGCGTTTTGTGGAGTGAAAAAACCATCGACTTCTGACATGCTTTTAAAAAGATTTGTCGCAGAGTTGAATGAATTGATATGCCAAGGTCTTGATTTTCAAGGGACTCATTTCACAATATCGTGTAGATCATTCATCTGCGATGCTCCAGCCCGAGCATTCGTGAAAGGGATCAAAGGACATACAGGGTATAGTATATTTTTTTATTTATTTATTTACTTATTGGTTAATTTCCTGTACAACAAGAGTTAATCTTATATTTACAGTACAGAAACGGATTTGGTAAAAAAAAAATAAAAAATTAAAAGCATTTGTAATTATTACATTCGAATTAGGAGTTAATTAATAAAAATATATAAAAAATATAATTAAAAAACAAATGTATATGTATGTATGTATATTAGAAGATTGCACATAATATAATATAAAAGAATTACCTACACATTTTTATTTAAAAGAGTTAACTACAAATCTTTTAAAACTATTAGCGTTGCTGTTCATTTGCTGACATAGTGGAAGATTATTCCAAAGTCTAGCGGCATGCACATAAAACTGCCATTCGGAGACCAGGTATTGATGTCGAGGTATTATAATGTTTCGGTTTCGTGGCGATTGACAAAAACGTATATTTTCAAAAATGTATTTGGGAGTTTGAGTGTGTATTATTTTATGCAGAAAAACCAGAGTGCGGATTTTTAACAGGCTATCGAAGCTTACACCATAAAGGTTCTTAGAAACAGAGGAAACATGATCAGATCTTCTCAATCCATACACATACCGTATAATATTGTTAAATAAAACATTTAATTTTCTTCGACTAACAGAGTCGCAGTTTGCAAATAATTCACATCCATACAATAAGGTAAGGAAGGAACCAAATATGTCTTGGCAAGCAAGATTCTAATTCTGATAGGTGTAAAGTATTGTGTAGACCAGAGCGCTCGTAACTTAAAATACGATTGACCAACCAGTGAGTTTACATGATCTGTCCAAGTTAAATTGTTATTATAGTAGTTGCCCTAAATGAGTCCAAAAAGGCAGTTCATGCAATGGAAAAATGATTTTCAAATATAAAATTGATCCGAAGCGAACAGACCTTGAATTTCGATCAAGAGTCGATCCAAGTCATCACAACTATATGGCACAACCAGAAATAGAAAAATTTAGCATTGACATGGTAAGGTCCTTCCCTAATGACTACATACATGATGTGTGCCTAGGGGTCGTTAAAATGATGACATGGATTAAAAAGAGAAGTTCAAGCTTCTGTTTGAGTACACAGAAAGTAAAATGTCTTGAATCTAAATTTCTATTTTTAAGAACGCAAATTCCAAGGAAATTCGCGCGAAGGCCGCGTGCTTTTAGTGAGCTTGAAAGATAGAAAGCAACGGAATATCGGCAGTTTCTACTATACAGCGGTATTTACGTATTAAAAGCAGAGCTCGCAATAATTGGTCTCTCTCGTGCTTGTTGTCAGAAAAAAACACTCGTCCACTGACACGATGCGACACTGTCGCGAAAAAATCCTCAAACTTCGTTCTTCTTTGTCTTGCTCTTCGGTCAACCAAGAACGCTTTTTGTTCGATTGCTCGGCTCATGTGTTCACTCGAGACCCTTTATTTCTTAAAATCTCGGCAAACGGTCTTTTGAGCATGTATGTGTGTCGCGAGTGTGGATAGGTAAACATTTACATACATGAAGATTAATTTTGTTTTTGTTGTACACATATCTGTCTTTTATTTTACATTTACACTCCGCTGACAAATAGTTTGATTTACACATATCTGTCTTTTATTTTACATTTACACTCCGCTGACAAATAGTTTGATTTACAGATATTTTTGTTGTTTTTTTTATTATTATCTTCTCCCTTCCTCTTTAATGCTTTGTTTGTGATGAAATATCTAGGGCAACAACATAAAGCAAACGCAACAACAAAAATAAAGAATTTTTTTGCGAACACTTTGCTTGTTCTGTTCACTTACTGACCCTCAGTAGCTGAGCAACGAACGATTCTGTTCGTATCATGCGGTCAGTAAGAGTCCGATTCGTGTGTTAAGCTCAACCCATAACCCAGGAGCGAGAACACGATTGAAACGAAGAAGAGGGTTGCCGTTCAGACACAGTGATTCTGTCTCAATTTTTAGGTCTTTTGAGTGAGAAGACCGCACAGAGAAATGTGGTTGAGCATATTTTGGGAGCTCTGATTAAAAGACATTTTATCACCTGACAGATATACCCATTTTTTACTGCTGAGTATTTCTATTAGAATCCTATTGCATAGTGATAATGGCTTCAATAATAAGGACTACGCCCACAATATGTTAAATGAATTTGTCAAATTAATACCACTGTACTATGATGAATCCTTTCTGACATTAAATTTTCACTGCATTTGGCTGAGGATGCTGAAACGTTTAATGATTTGGAATCAGCACATTCAAATTTGAGAATTTGCAACAAATTAAAAAAAATTGAAAAAGCGTCATCAAATTGGAAGCCGGCTGTATAAGCGCATTGTTGAAGAAAGTTTACTTGTGAAACAACCATCACAGAAAAAAAATCAGAAACATATGAAAATGTAAAAAACATTCGCTTTGAAAATATTTTTCTTTCAAGTAAAAGGCCGGATAATTTTTATATGATTAAACAAAACATTTTTATAGTTTGTGCCATTAACAACACTTTTAAATCATGTACAATTAACTCATATGAAGTTTTGAATATGCAAAATTTTTTTGATATCTTTATTAACCTTCCGTCATGCACATGTATCTGGCTAGATATTTTACGAATTTAACTGTGATTTAAATATATTTCTAATTTAGCTAGGGGTTTGAGTCTCCAGGTACCCTCTACAAATATTGTTAGGTATCGTTTTACGAAAAAAGACATTAAGAAAAACAACAACAAAAATTTATGTGGATTTTTTCATCTAAACATCGTATACGTAGCCCATGTATCTGGCCAGATACACACACATTTTGTATAAGAGTACTGTACTTTATTGGTATTTTTTATTTTTCTCTGCGTTTGTTTACTCAAATCACTCTCACAGCAATGGAGGCAAATAAAAACAAGGGTTTTTTTGGTTTTTATATTTTTTCGCTTCAGTTGCATAGTGAACTTTGAATGGTACAGACAATAATTTACGGAAGAATTTTTGATCTTGAAGCACTGACTCCTGGTCATTTTTTGATTGGCGAAGCACTTGTATCGCAAGTAGATAGTGGCGCCACAACAGTAAACTCATCAAGACTATCACACTGGAAGCTGGTATCGCATCTCAAACAAGAGTTTTGGAAAAGATGATCCACTGAATATTTGAATCGATTGCAGCCATTCCATAAGTGGAATAATCGGTTTGATAACCTCAAGATTGGTGATATGTTAATAATAAATGAAGACAATCTACCAATCATGAAGTGGCCCTCAGCAAGAATAGTCAAAACACATCCTGGTAGTGACAATATGATCAGAGTTGTGGAGGTTAAAACAGCTAATGGAATTTTCAAACGAATAATACATAGAATCGCTCTCTTACCCATCGAACCAGATTGCGAAACATCGTCACCCTTGATGACAACTTTCCACTAGCAACAACAGTACTTATGACTCAATTCAGGAGCCTAGGATTAAAAGGAAAAGGGTATATCAACACATCTAACTTTAGCCTTAATTACAATAATTGTGCTGTTACCAAGGTCATTTGGAAATCCGATAAAGACCCAAAAATTTGGAATGAAATTAGGCATTCATTTTGAAGAAATTGGCACAGCAACCATTTCAAGCAGTGAATGGAACATTCTTGTATACTATGATTTAGATGCATACTGTTCTGAAACATCAATTTTGATCAATGGCACGAAATCCCTACAAAACCTTTGCAGAATGATAAAATTGAATGAATCATGCCTAAGTATCATAAGGCATTTTCAACACATGGAAAATTATCTACAGCTGGAAAATCGACTACTACGAAGTAAAAGAGGCGCCTTGAATATAGTTGGAAATATTGCAAAGTCATTATTTGGCATATTGGACTCTGAATATGCTAACCAGATATCCGATATAATACAAGGGGTAAAGGAAAATGAGTCACATTTATTAACTTTTCTCAAGAATCAAACCTTAATTGTTGACTCAACAGTTAATATCATAAGAAAAGCCCAGTTAGCAGTTAAAGCAAGGTTTGAACAACTTAAGCAAAAAATCGAAAAATTATCACAAGCAAATACATACAGTCCTCAATTCTTGATACTATTATGGATACTCATCAAGGAAAAATCAGTCCATTACTACTGACTCCAGAACAATTGCAAGAGGAGATTAGTCAGATTAAACTCCATTTACCAACATCAGTAACACTTCCTATCTCCGGAAAAGATGCATTACTACATTTATTCAAACTTATGAAGGTTCAAGGTAGACTCACGCCCAATATGCAGTATTCAAAATAAGTCTACCATTAGTGGAAATTGAACAATTTAAGATGTTTCAACATGACAAATCACACCATTGCACTGTGGGCGAAATGGTCGATCTAGCGTCGTTTAATTCAATTTTCAAAGTGTTTAATTGCGCCAAAATTGTGTCTCAATCGATTACTAATATACCACTGAACTTATATATCGATTATTTTTTGATTGCCACAGTTGCACAGCTGTGAGCTGTCAAACACAAAATATGTTTCAGGCGGTGCATCAATAAGCTTTAACACGTGTTTTCTTTGCATTGCCAAATATTCTCTAAATTTACATTTGTCTCAATTAAGTGGAAGAACGCCATAATAAATAAACTTCTCAGACGAGAAGTTTATTTATTATGGCGCAACGAGCCTGTGGCTACTAAAAAATTTTTTGCCGTTGAGAGTCATATATTTCATAATAAAATTAATATCAACATGTATAATGCTAATGAAATCCTTGTAATAAGCAAAAAAATTTGAAATTTTGTAGCACAATTGGTTCAGAAATGGAAATTCAACCATAGAATCAGCCAAAAATTTGAAGAAAACAACACCGAGTGGTTAGACGGACAACCTTTATTAGTTGATCCACTGACTAATCGCGGGAGACCCGATTAGATGTTCGACGAATGTTCCAACAAAACGAAATTCAGTAAAGTTTCCCAAATTGTTAAGGAAACACCTCAAAGTGAGCTCGTACTAGCTACAACGAGCAATTTATACAAAGAACATTGTGTACCTTGCACTTGTGATTCATCTAGTAGTTCCGAATCGGAATAAAAATCTGTTATTACTATTGCAATTAGTATTGTTATTTTTTTGTGCATTATAATTTCATTTTTGTTATGAAAACAACTGAAATATATGAAGACTGAATAAGGCCAAAAATATTTATTTCAAAATTTTAAACAAAAAAATAAATGTTTAAAAAAAAGTTGTTCATATTAAAAGTTTAATATATTTTTAGTCCAAAAGAATGTGAAACATTAAGGGCCGTATGCAAAAAAATATTTTACTTGAGCTTTAAAATTCATAGTAGTTACCAAGCACTTTAAGGCTAACATTGCTTTGTTAAGAAATTGTATGCAAAAAACAACTTTAATTATTTTGTAATTTAATAATAAATACTGGTAACACCACCGTGTTCAACAACCACTTCACGGCTTATGATGTACAACATCGAATACAAATTAATTCGAGTATTCAAATAATTTTTTATTTTATTAAATAAATTTGTATTATCTTGAAGTAAAGCAACCTAATTTAAAAAGTATGAGCTTCTGACATGGAAAGAAAACAGATAAACATTTTTATGAAGTAAAAGTAAATCTAATATGATAAACAAAGAAAAATTATGGCAATATATTTTATTCGAATGAAATGAGTATTTGAATATCCAGATTTTTTCCATTCGTTTTGACAGTATGTACATCACTAAAACATTTTTGTATAATTGAATTTATTTTAATATTTTTTTATGGATTTTGCTATGTATTTCGAATCAGTTGGATAATTTGGTGATGTTTTCCATAATATAACAGAAATAATAAATTTAAGATAAGAGCTAACACTTCTAGCTTCATTTTTAGATGTATCATGAATCAATATGTGCTATATTAACAAAAATATTTGAAGAACAAAATACACATTTTGGAAATATCAACTTAAAGGACCCTTAACAAACGTAGGTGCCTACTTTAGAATTTTGATATAATAATTTTTTTAGAATACAACTTTACTTAACATTGCTTGGCAAAGCTTTGTTAACTTTTTTTGCATACGACCCATTAGCTTTATCATGTTTTCCTGAATGAAATAAACAATCGGGTATGTTCTGCATTCCACGTGAAAATTCCACGAGTGGAATTGCCATCAAATTGTTGTTGGAAATATAAATTATAACAACAATGCTATGGCAATTCCACTCGTGGAATTTTCACGTGGAATGCAGAACATACCCGAATGTCTAATTTATGAAAAAAAATTTCAACTTTCACAACAACAAAATATATATATATATATATATATATATATTTAAAAAAAATTTTTATTTAACATTGTAGCTTAATCTATTTTCAACTAAAAAAAATATTACACAAACAAAAAAAAATTTCCCCTAAGCGCTATTAATTAAACGCCGCTAGATGAGCCTTTTCGTCCACTGTGCATGGTAGCCATTAAACCATGTGCTGATTTCATGGGCATAACAGTATGTAAAAACCAGTATATTTATATATTCGAAGAGCTTGTGATGTAATAAAACAAGAAGTATTTTTGTGTACCACCGTTCAGACTCGCTACAATTATGGTTCAGAAATTTGCAAGTGTGAAATCAATTTGTACAACAACAAAACGACACCAAATTGTACTCTAGAGAAGACTACAACTAAATGGATACCACTTAACAAGGGAAATCAGTGGAACTATGCCACGTCATCACCATCTCGGGCAACAGTCGTCTGCAACAGAGAAATTTCTCATATTTCGTTAAAAAGTAGACCGGATACTTTCGCTGGATCCAGAATATATACTAAAACATGAATTTTCTTGAGCACAATAAATTCATCATACACTATCCTCGGCAGGATTTCCGACTTACTCTCGCAAAAGATTATTGCACCATCTATAAGCAATAATCAATCAACTTCAACAAACGTCTATAGTTTATACGACATTAACATCAACTATTAACTTTACAAGAATCACTAAAGGAACAACACATACTGGACCTGCCCAATAAATTCAATTCAGGTCAACAGCATAACCATACGGTTGGCTAAATTGCACCTTTTTCTAAGCTTAATATCATTGACCATTATTTTTCTTCGAAATAAAACGTGCAGAATCTGTCAAAACCTACACACAACCAGGCCTGTTGAAATCACCAACGAAAATATCGAACTGCAATCGGTAGAACCACCGCTCAATGACTTGAACCCTAAACCAACACAACGTCAGCAACCACTTAGGTTCGTCCTAGACGTTTAGGCTATATGGTAACTCCTAGTCGACTCACCTAAGACGGCACGACGAGGGGGAGAATGTTAAAACACACCTATTATTAAAATATGTTAAAACACACCTAATAATAATATTAATTGAATTTGTCAAACCAAATAACTTTGTTCTGATTGGTTAATTTCCCATAAATTTTAAGTTTCTGTAGACATTAGCTCAGCAATTTTTTATTATTAATTTAGTATAAGTATCGTAATAAAATTAAAATTTTTGTCAGTCAGTCACAAAGTAAATCTTGAGGGTCGTATGCAAAAAAAGTTAACAAAGCTTTGCCAAGCAATGTTAAGTAAAGTTGTATTCTAAAAAAATTATATCAAAATTCTAAAGTAGGCACCTACGTTTGTTAAGGGTCCTTTAAGTTGATATTTTCAAAATGTGTATTTTGTTCTTCAAATATTTTTGTTAATATAGCACATATTGATTCATGATACATCTGAAACTGAAGCTAGAAGTGTTAGCTCTTATCTTAAATTTATTATTTCTGTCATGTTATGGAAAACATCACCAAATTATCCAACTGATTCGAAATAGAAAGCAAAATCCATAAAAAAATATTAAAATAAATTCAATTATACAAAAATGTTTTAGTGATGTACATACAGTCAAAACGAATGGAAACAATCTGGATATTCAAATACTCATTTCATTCGAATAAAATATATTGCCATAATTTTTCTTTGTTCATCATATTATTTTTACTTTTACTTCATAAAAATGTTTATCTGTTTTCCTTCCATGTCAGAAGCTCATGTTTTTTTAAATTAGGTTGCTTTACTTCAAGATAATACAAATTTATTTAATAAAATAAAAAATTATTTGAATACTCGAATTAATTTGTATTCGATGTTGTACATCATAAGCCGTGAAGTGGTTGTTGAACACGGTGGTGTTACCAGTATTTATTATTAAATTACAAAATAATTAAAGTTGTTTTTTGCATACAATTTCTTAACAAAGCAATGTTAGCCTTAAAGTGCTTGTTAGCTACTATGAACTTTAAAGCTCAAGTAAAACATTTTTTTGCATACGGCCCTGAGTGTTTAATTTTCTGATTCATTCTCTTCAAGTTACAAGTGCTTGAAGATAAAATAAAAAAAAAACAATTAGTACGGTTCCAATTCAAGTGTTGGAATTGAGTAATACTAATAATTAACACCTGGCGTTAAAAACTTTTTGGAATTTTGAATTTGGGTAGCGATGAAAATATGCGATTAGATGCCAAAATTGATGTAGCAAATTTTTAGGCTGATCGGAGGTTCCAACCCGTGACAAAATGAGGTCAAAGGTAAAATTTTTGAAAAACCATCGAAATATATTTTTTGCATTTTATCAATTTTTTAATAAGAAATATAAACAGGGCATTTTTGCCATTTAAAACATTTCTTCAATTATTGAAAAAAGTCATTTTTATTTCTCCTTCACATAAAACACATTTTTTGCAACCTAGAAGAAATTTTTATGTGTCCGAGTTTTTTTGCTAGCCATTTTGAACAATTCTTCATGTCACAAGAAACATGCCCTGATTATACAATCTAATGTTTTTTCTTTAATTTTTGTTTAATACGCTTATTTTTATTTTAAATCAATGAAGATTTTGTTTAGGCTGGCAATTCCTTACGGTAGTCATCTACAATGTGTAACAAGTACTGAATATCAGCTCCGTTGTCTGTTAAGCATCTGTTAAAGTCAGTTTATTATCTTGACTTTTCTTTCGGCGGCATCATTCACAACAGTAGTTCATCTGGCGATCTGTTGCCCTTTACAAAATGCTTCGCTCTCAGGCCAATTTGACGGATCAAAGCGTAAGAAATTCATAGACATTTTCCAAAAAAAAATTGTTTTGGTATATACAAAAGAGCTTAAATCCTTGGATGTAAATAATTGTAATTCATCAACGCTTGCACACACTTTTCTAGAAGGGAAAATATCAATATCATCAACAATATGATTGTCTTTATTGGACTCTATTGCAACGCCAAAACCATATTTTCCTTTATTTCTGAGTCTACTTGCGGATCAAAAAAGGCAAGTCCAACTGCTTCATCTGATAAATATCCCAGATGGTTCCGAATTTTTTCCAATAGCACTGTAGATATTTTTTTAATCAAAATAGCCAATACTCCCTTTTATCAGTTGCATATCTCTGTTTGGTGCTTCAACTACCTTTCCGGTTCTGAACCAGTATGGAATATAGGACTTACTAAGAAAATGCACATATGTACATATTAAGAAATCCATTCAACTGACGCGCAGAAATTTTAAAGTGTGCGTGAAATATAAAATTTTTTAGACAATATGGCCTTGGATATTAATCTTGCATGCAATAAAAATAAATGCAAGTAGTAGGAGTTCTCTATAATCATGCTAAATGTGGACTTTAGCTAAATATTCAACCCAAACGTGTCTATGTGTTTCGCATTCTTCGACAGATATGACACTCAAAGTCTTGTTCACCCTGCATACAAATGATGTATGCCTTTGAATTAAGTGTGCTCCATTCCCGTTCAAAACTCGCTACCTCTGGGCCACTTGATTTTCCGAAACTAATCTTAAATACAGCTCTTAAGAGAATTTCTGCAATATGGTGGTGGTTATCATCACAATAAGCTGCGTTCCCAGCTTATTGTTCCAGCACCGCTATGAGGGCCAGTAGTTGCAGCAGTAGTTCAGCATATTTATTTTTAGCAAATATTCCTAGACTGATTGAGCGACTGCAGAACCAGTTCCATCTTCAATGATGGGGTTAGCTATAATTTTTTCATCGTTTTCCGACGTGAGCACAATAGCCAAGCGATCAACTTTATCTTTTCCAGCAATTGTGGGAAGTAGCTTTTCGTCCCAATGCAAAACAAATATTCCACGGATCTAAAAAACTTACAACATGGCCAAAATAAAAATATTTATCTTGAAATTTTCAATAATTTCTTTACCATGACCCCGACGATATTTTTTTGTGTTGTTCACGCAAACTTACAAACAATTTAGAACAAGATCCTTAATATTGTGACCCAACGTTTTAACAGTTGCACTGATGAAGTGTATAGCTAATGGAGATGACATATTGCCAGCATCCATAAAAGCTAGTATTCTGTCGTCTATAAAATTCTTCTTTCCTCGGTTTCGAATCGGCTTATTGGAGCAATTTGAAGAATGAATGAAGAATGTTATTCCTCTGTTTTAAATCCATCGCCTGCACATCATCTCACGATTCATCACTCCAAATTCAACATGTTCCATAGTCAAGTCTGTACATCAAATTAAGTGCAAAAAAAAAGAATAGCCACTGTGCGTCCAAATACTACATAATACTTACCTGAAGTGCCTTTTTTCTCTTCAAAATTTTCTTTTCGACGTTTTTCATCTTCCAACCTTTGTGCCTTTCTTTTTTCTTTATTTGTGACATTTTGATCGACACAAGTCATGCTACCAACACGCCCATTTTCGCGCTGCTTCGTTATGAAGTCTCTATCTTCCTGTATACTTATCAGCTTGAGAGCATCAACGTGGGCAATCCCAAATAATATGTTTAACTTTTTCTTAAAATCATTTTCTTGTTCGCGATGACTCGGGATCGGAGATTTACCATATTTTTTGGACTGTTCTCCACTCTTCACAAACTGTTTTATTTTTATAATGTATATTATAAAAATAATACACTGAAGCACTTGCTGTTTGGATGGCAAATATACATAAATGTTATAATTTATGGTATTTCTAATAAAAAAATTTATAAAATGTCAAAAAAAAATATTTCGGTGTTTTTTTTTAAATTTTGACCTTTGACCTCACTTTGGCACCATCCGATCAGCTTGAAATTTTGCTACATCAATTTTGTCATCAAATCGCATATTTTCATCGCTACCCGCATTCAAAATTCCAACAAATAAAAAACCCCATATAAAGTGCGTCAGGTCTAATGGCCATAAAAATTTTTATATCGTACGACTAAAAATTAAACAAAGTTTTTTTTTCCAACATTGGGCCTAATTACGAGTGTAGTATTTCGACTACGACGATTTCGTAAAAAATAAATAATGAATATCACTTTTAATTTAGTCTTGTTAAAAATAATAGAAATACAATACGAGTTTAAATTACGGGCCTGTTCCTCTAAATACGAACGATGGATTCGAACGAATATTAAAATTGGAAACAAAAACAAATGTAAGATTTTTAATTTTGTTTTAAATGGCTATGGCCACCAAGGTCGCCCGATCTAATTCCCATGGATTTTTTCATGGGGCTACCTCAAAGAGAGGGTTTATAATGACAATACCCAATCTCTTGTGGCTCTGTTTTGAACAGTGTGTTCAACTCGACGGAAGACATCTGGATGACGTACTATTTAAAAAATAAAATCCGCATTTCCATTCTATCGTTCAATGCTCTTAATAAAATTTTGTGTCAATTATTACGTTTCTTATATAAGTTTGAAACTATAAATCTGCTACCAGACACCCTGTACAAGCAGACCCAATTTTTATAGTAAATCGACAAAAATATAAACGAAAAAAGGGATTTTAACAAAAGTTCAACAAGTTGTACTTAAATTTTATACATTATTGTAACTAAGAACTAATAATATTTTTATATTTTCTTAGCATTCTAAAAATATAGGACTTTGTTTTTAAAGCGCTTTTTTATAAATAATTGTTTTAAATATTTCACTTTCTCTAATAATTGGTCGTTATATTTCTGTTGTTAGTTTCATAAATTGTAAATGTTTTTCTTTGTTGTATTATACTTGCCAAACCATCTTATGTATAAATGGTAGTAAATATTTATTAAACCGGTATGCCAGTACGATCTTTAATTTTACCCAAAACATTGTGATGAACTTTGGCATAACCGCTTGACTTTTTGGCCAAAGCACCCATACTACCTGAGGGAATATTGCCCAGTGGTGGCGTAGTGGCAGCACCAGGCACATCAATTGAGGAGGTAGACAGCGGTGATGAATGTTTTGAATCGGCCTGTTGTAATAAAGATCTATGAGTCGATTCTTGGGACAACAATAAATCGTCGCTACTTGGGCGCAGTTGAGAAGAGGATGACGTATAAATTGGTTGCAACTTATCTACTTCATCATCGATGGCCTTGAATTGCCAACTCCAGTTGGCACGATACAGGAAAGGACGATGGTCGAACCGATTGTCGTCGGGACTATAGCTCTCGGCATGCACCGAAGGCGTAAGAACAGTCATTTTATGACGATTAATGGCGTAACATCTGAAGAAATGTTTAACTTTATCGGCCACTTCTTTGGGACTTAAGTCTTCTTTCCAGGTGGATACCAATTTACAGAACATGCTGTATGGCCCACAGCATGCTTGCTTGCGAAGTCGACCGTATTCGCTAAGCTCAGCGTAAGTCATGCCCATGTCTTGTTCGTCGGTTTGCATAAGTTGGCCATCTTGCAGTGGTTCTAATTCGGCTGTAGGTGGGGCATCAATAATTGACTCTAGTATGGGTAGATTAAATCTAGAAAACGAAAATAGATTAGGCATTTTAATATTTTGTAAAACAATTTCTTTTTTCTCAAATAAAATAAAATGTTATGTGCTTGCAACACAATTGGGACGAACGACGAATTTTTCGGCGTGTACTTTTGTCATAAAAAAATTAAACACATACTCGTATGTGCATATGAAAATTAAAAAAACACCGCCTTACTAGCGTGGCTGTTAGTTGTATGGAGAATTGAATAAATGGGCTTGAGGGTAGAGCTGGCAAACTATCGATAGTACTATCGATAGTTTCTTTTTCATTATACTATCGATAGTTTTTTCCCGATAGCGACACTATCGTTGAAAATATATATTACCAAATTGGCGATAAACTCGATAAAATTTAACGCATTGGTTTTCTTTTATTGAAAATACATATAAGTAGATATCTTTCATTTACTCAAATAACGTCATAACTCGAAAAAAATAAATAATAAATTTATGGACTTAGTAATATAGAATACTTCGTGTGTAATGGATTACCTCTTGATAGAAGAACACTTTTTATTATCTCCACTGAGTTATACATATGTTAGCTGAAAACATTCCTAACTTTTAGTCTCCTGCTGACATGAAATTACTTTCTTTAACACTAACTGCAAGTAAGTAAAAAAAGTACGCCGTTAGAGTTTTGCCTAGCAGAATTTGAGGTTGTGGAATAGGGACCGAATATATATTTTTGTATGCTATCTCCTTTTTTGTCATCTCATATTTTAACTGAGTTGTTTAAACAGATAGGTTAGGTTAGGTTAAAAAGAGGGCAGTAATAAATTGACCCAATGCGTGTCGGATTACACCCGTCCATTATATTATGTTGTGTGTTCTTGATAAGAAATATTGGGAAGATACCTAAATATAAACCTTAACCAAACATTAAAATTTGAAGTCTACACTTAACATTAACTAGAAATTAATGTTAAAGTTAGTAATTTTATGTTACGTCTAGACCGCAAGTAAAAGAATTCGCAACTATCGATAGTATCGATAATTTTCCAACAAACTATCGAAAATATCGAATGGCGTGACTATCGATAGTTTGCCAGCTCTACTTGAGGGACACCTTTGAGGGGCGGAAGCACCTCCGAAAACACAATTTATCGTTATGAAATTTTTTTGTAATTTTTTTACATAAAACTGAACCGATTTGGGGGGAGAGAATATAAGAAATAAAAAAAGTAAATAACGGTCACTCTACGCCTTACAATGAAATTCGTCGTGCGCGACGAACTCTGAGATATATTTATTTCTATTTTGTTCGCTGACGAACAACGAAAACCAATTTTCTCTCTCTCTCTTTGCACACACAATAACAAACTTTTGCTAGGAACACAACTGGGACGAACGACAAATTTCGTCCACGTTGACGAATTCGCCAATAAGAATTCGCTGCGTAAATACAAATTTACTCAGCGAATTCGGTTCTTATAATTGATAAATTTGGTTATTGTGTATGCATAGAGAGAGAAAATTGTGTTTTCGTCGTTTGTCGGCGTACAAAATATAAATAAATCTATCTAAGAGTTCGTCACGCAAGTTACAACAGTTAGTGTTTTTGTGAGTAAAATTATTTATTTATTTTTTGGACTATGGACGTCCAACTTATTTTAATAATATTTTAAAACTCACAAAAACACTAAGTGTTTTAACTGGCGATCCTGCCAGGAGAATAATATATTGTTATTCTTCTACGAGCGGACCAAAAAAGGAAAAATCTTTGTCGCAGCAAGGATATATCAAGAGAAGGAACGGATCAACATACATATTGATAGTTCAAAACAAAAAAACCCTATAGAAGGTGTGGTCCTGTGACAAGCATACAGGAACTACAAGGATATTAGACGAGCCATTTAAATTCCCGTCGATATACATAAATCCAATAAAAAATTTTCAAAATAAATGAAAAGAAATTTAAAAAGGCGTAATATTTTTTACAAAAAAGGAACCTAACCGAAAGAAAAGAAATGGCACAAGCTGATGTAAGCAATTTAATACAACAAATGGCAAATTTACAAGCCATGTCGTAAAATATGCAAATGGAAAATGGGGCACTGAAAGAAAAAGTGAATCAGATGCCTAAAATCCAAATCTAGTACATCCCGTCATGGAAGAATTGCAACCACTGAATGTACCAAACACCCCAAGAAACAAATATGGACGTGTTTAATTCCCTACCAACATTTGATGGTAATATAGGAAAATATAGAATATGGAAAGAAGATGTATCCAGATTAATGGATGGCATAAAAAATCATCAGAACTTAAAAATATACATATGTCGAAGCGCTAGCAATAGTAAAAACGAAAATTTAAGGCCCAGCAGAAGACGTCCGGATAAACCACAATGTGAACTTTAATTTCAACGCAATAAAAAATCGCCTTGACTACACATACTCGGATCAGCGACCGTTATACCCTAGTACAAAAATTGGAAGTCATTCTAAAGGAACTACATTTTCATTGCTTCCAAAAAATCGATATTTTTAATTTGTCAATAGTTAGCAGAAAACCAAGTGGAAGATTATTTTAGCCATACAAAACCTTGTAATTTCTCCATAGCTTTAAAAAATACTCACCAGAATTAAAAAAAAAATCGATTTTTTTAACGAAATTTATGATCTAATTTTAGTCTAAAATTTAAAAGTTATTTTCTTAAATTTACATGAAAACATTGTTTCGGGCTTAAATTCGTATAAAAAGAAACGAATTGGTAAAATAGATAACTGTTTCCTATTTTTCCTAGATGAAAATAGTATCATAGAACACAAAAAAGGAAATTTTTCTTAAAATTGCTTCAAATTCGGAGACCAGGCATCGAAAAAGAGAACTTCTTGCAATAACAACCCTATGTAAAAATCATTAGATTGGATCGAAATTTGCACCACTCCCAGATCGGAAACTCTACATTTTCATAACATGTTTGGAGTGTCTTTTTTTACTGGGACGTATTGCAGGACGAATTAAAAAATTGGTACAGGGGAAATGGAACTTATCTGAGTACCACGATGAAATCAACAAGACTCTTACTCTGGTCACATCCACAATCGCAATGTCTGGCCACCTGTAAGAAGTAATAGACGTATTAACAGATGAAGCTCCAAAGAAGCAGTTAGAGTGTTCAAGGATGGTATCAACAATTCTTACATCCGTTCGACCCTATACGGAAATCTCATTAAGGATCTTGAACATGCGTATGCCGTGGCGAGAACTATTAAGCATGACAATACACATAGAAAATTACGATTATTCTATGGTCACAACGAACAACAAAACAATAAACAGAAATATGATAATTATCGACGCCCGTCCTATCAACATAGAAATATTAACCAGCAGAACCCACAAAGGAACATTAATCAACAAAGAAGCTTCAACCGACAACCACAACCTGAACCGATGGATACTTCATCAGGAAATACAGCCTTAAGAAAGCCGAATTATTACAACAATAATCAACAAGCTGGGAAGAGACCCAGGGAGTCATCAGGAAACTTTCATCAACATAAAATACAACGGAATAACCATCTCAAACACGCAAAGGAAGAGCACACAACATCAAATAACAGCGAAGCAAGTACATCAAGAAGAAATCAGGTAAAGAAAAATTTTTTTTGTTAGATGGGTTGCCTTGCATTGAGTTAAAATCAAAAGACAAAAAAATACTAGCCTTAATAGATACAGGGGCAACCCACAGTTATGTTAAAAAAGATTTAGTTTTAAGTGATAGAATTGAATTAGAAAGTGAAAAATATGTAAAGTCTATTCATGGAAGCGAAAAAATAACACATAAACAGATAGTGAGCATATTTGACAAAGATTTGATATTATAATAGGTTTCAACGATATAAGAAAAAAAATTAATAATGAATATTAGAAACATGATGATTGAAAATATAAGCAATGAAGTGTGTGAGGGAAAATTAAATTATTTGATAAATGAGGACTTTAAAGAATAGGTAGCAAAATTAGTATATAAACCGGGTAAAGAAAATGTAGTTGCCGATGCACTTTCAAGGCAAATAAATATATTAACGGTAAATACAACTCAAACAAGTCATTAAGCAATTTCATCACCAATTGAAGACATACTGACAATAAGCAAACCACTTAATAGTTATGGTACACAAATAGAAATTGAATATTCACAAGATGAACCGAAGGTAACAAGAGCGGTACTTTTCCAAAAAAAAAATGTAAGGTACAAAATAAATTTTAAGACACTTGAAGACCTTATAGCAAATTGTAAAACTGTAATAAATCCAACCAAGATAACAGCTATTCATAAAAACGCTGAAACATTTTATAAGATAAAAGATACATTGAGAAGAAAATTCCCACCCTAACATTCGTATATACACCTAAAGAACTAATTGATATAACGACTCAGGACGCACAATTAGAAATAGTAAAGAGAATACACGATAGAGCACACAGAGGGTATAGAAACAATATAAAAGAGATGTTAGAATATTTTTGGCCTGATATGACCAGACACTGCAAATCATACAACAAGAAATGTGAAGCATGCTTATTTGGAAGATACGAAAGAAATCCAATAAAAACTACATTGAGAGTCAGAAATACTCACAGAACCACAAATACATACCGTCTGCTGGTTTTTGGTTCGCGGCATTGTCTATTCAAAATACATTATGTCTGCAGCAAACCAGAAACCAACCGACGATATGTATACATTTAGATTTGTATTTCAATGAAAATAAAACATACATGCCCAATAAGCAATTTTGCTTGAAATCAAGTGTAAAACAATTGTTATTCAAGTCACATATACAATTGTCAAGGGTTGAATTATGCTTGATTTACACTTTATTTCAATAGCATTCTCCAGTGAAAAGCGAACTTGAATTCAATTCGAACAATTCAATTTTATTACAGTTGAATTCAAGCCTTGAATTATACTGTAATTCAATCTTGTATTGCAATTGAATTCAAGTGTATTTCAAACTTCAAAAAAATGCTTTTAAAATATAAAGGAAAATGCAATCGACAAGTTATCTTACAATAATTTTCTGCACTGTTGTTTTCACGTTTTTAATAACTTTTGTTTTTTAAAAATTCACTTTTTTATTTATCTTTGATGTTTTTCATCACAATTTTAATTTTATTAATAAATAAATTATTTATTTGACAAGGTTTGAACATATATGTATCAAGGCACATTCACAAGGTAGTAGCGGAAATGCAGCTGAGCTATTTTTTTTCAAATTAAAGTTCATCCGAAACTTCAAAAATTTTTTACGAAAGAGAACTTAAAAGACAATGTAAAATTGTGAAAAGTGCTAAGCGTTGCAAATTTTGTTAGTGGTAGCTGCCGTGGAGAAATATTTTCAAATTTATGTGAATAATTTTTATTGTTATTATGTTAAAGAAATATTATTTTTGATGTTTTGGATAAACTACAGCCCATGTAGTTTTTTTCATTGTTGTATTTTTTCATTGTTTTTGTAATCCTGATATTACCTGGAAATGAGTTTGCCTTGATATGTATGTTGTTTGATTTTTTATTTCAAAATATTTTCAAACTTGAATATTACTTGAAAAAATTATTTAACTCAACTTTATTTCCAGTTAAATTTCAAGTGCTTGAATTTTAATTTTTGAGTGCTTATTGGGATGGTAGCAGTTGATAAGTTTTCAAAATACATCGTTTTCAGATAAATTGAAACTAGAGTAGCAATACACAAAAAGATAGATAACGAAAATTTCACAGAAATGGTACAGACACTGTGCCTAAAATACAACATACAAAAAATAAATACACCAGTTTATAGATCGACAGCAAACGGTCAAGTCGAACGCGCTCATAATACTATCTCAGAACTCGCAAGGATATATAAAATAAAAAACGCTACAACAGTTAGAGAAGAACTCAGTAAAGCAGTACGTGAAATAAATAATAGTATACATTCACTAACAGGATACAAACCAATAGATGTTCACTTTGGACGGATCAACTATAATAAAGAAAAAATTCACAAAAAAATAAAGAAAGCATCAGAAAAAGTTTTAGAAAGATTACATTAAGGAGCAACAAGAAAATTTGAAAAAGGTGAAAAAATCCTGGTACAGATAAAAAGGATTACGGAAAAATGGAGACGTACGCTACAGAATATTTGTTTTCTGTAGAAGAAGACCGTGAGGACACAGTCTTAATGAAGGGAGGTACTATCGTACATAAAAATAACATAAAAATATACACTCTAAGTAGAGATGAAGAATTGGCAGATATTACTCGTAATGGCACTGTTCGTCGCCAACGAGGTAAAGACAGAAACAACTATCCAAAATCTAAAAGACTGTTAACAAGTGAAAAGAATACGAGTTTTTTGCTCAAAATCGAAAACGAAAAAATCTAAAAGTTTGAAATTGTCAATTTTTAAATTGTGCTCGTCTAAATTCGGATGCTAGAACACACACTATTAATTTTTATTTTCTAAATTTGAACTTAAACAGGCGTATCGTATGTTTTAACATCCGAACTCACAAGAAAACATGTGAAAACGATGTGAAAGCCGGAACACACACGATTGTTTTACGTGAAATTGATTCTGAAGAATATTTTGTATATTGTTTACCAAGTAAATAAAATAGATATTACTATCAGAACTATATTTGTTTCTTAAAAATTTGTCAACGAAGTTACCAGGACTTTCCCTGGAGTAGTCAAATGTATGAGGAACACCTATTATTTTCTCAATGATAGGTGAAATAATTAAATTTCTGTAGAGAGAATTGGCGCGGTCTAGATTTTTCTTTTGCTACCATGTCAATGAAAACATGGCCTATTCCAAAGTGAGTCGTCGCTTTTGCTTAAAAAAATATTAAAATAAGATTTTGTATGTGCAATACACATATCATATTTATGAACTGCAGTGGAAGAAGTGCATCTCGACCAGGAGAACGTTTCTCGAAACTTGCTAGTATTGTAATACAAGTAAAATAGTTGTGAAAATAATATGTAAAAGGGAGTGTGATTTATGTTCAGAAAATTAATTTTTGGAGAAAAACGACGTTGATGTTAGCAAGTTGTTTTTGATGCGTGTGAACACTTTTATGGGTTGAAACTCTTTAACCGGTGGTATGTGGCGTCGCTGATCACGAATCGAATGGTATTATATTTAAAAAATTCAAAATGGCGGATCCAATATGGCGGACTATTTTTGGTAATGAGGGCAATTATGAATAAAATTTCGCGAGAAATTTTTCCCGGGGAACAATTCCAACTAATGGCAAGTAATAGGGAAAACAAAAAATTCTAATCGGAAAAGGGAGAAATTTCTCGCGGAATTTTATTCATAATTGCCCTGAATATTACTGGATTTTTTTGAAACGCAGGGGTTTTCGGGGTCGCTGATTGTGAATCTAAAGTAAGGCTTTCAAAATGTCGGAATATCAAGTTTTTCTAACTTTCGATAGTCTTGAATCAATATATCGATAAAGTTTTTTAAACTATCGAAAACTTTGGATAGTGACACTATGGATAGTTTTTCACCTCTAGCTTGAGGGCCAACTTTGAGGGGCGGAAGCACCACCTAAAACATAACTTATCGCTATGATTTTTTTGTATTTTTTTTTACATAAAACTGAACCGATTTTGAGGGTGAGAGTAGAAGAAATAAAAAAAAAATAACGGACACCCTAATGTACATAAGTAAGTATTGGGGTTTGGGATTTCCCGTACTTTTGCACTTCTCGGGAAACGGGAATGAAAAAAATCAAGTTACCGGGAATTCCCGGGAAAAGCTAATTTTTTAAATTAAATACATTTATTAGGTTATAAACCTTTTTGATACAACTTTTCAATGTTCTTAGTGTTTACCACAATTTAATTTTACTTTGTTATTGATTATTTTTAAAATAGCTGATTGTTTTTCGGCTTGCCCAAACTATCCCAAAGACACATTGAGGGCTGTTTCGTGCAAGAAGAAGAACATTACTCGCTTAAAAGCTCCCTTACGCGAGCTCCCAATGTGGAGTACGGAATCAAGCCTAGTGTTTTGTTTTTCCTGAATATTTCGAAATATTTTTTTTAAATAGAAAAACAAGGAATAAAGAAATCATGTTAGTTCAGAATCAGGATGAATATATTTTTTAAAATGTTGAAAATTCGAGAACAATATCATTACACAGATATGTTTCATATTATCGTGAGCCCCTGCCAGTACGGCCTTATCTCACGGTGGTCTAAACACCGGGTGTAGGAAAGACACTAACCATCGCCCCCTTCAAGAATGAGCCTAGTGCCCATTCTTCAAGGTACTTAGGTTGCAATCTTCCATCACAGTTGTTACCCCTGTACTACGTCAAGCACCTTGCTGAGGTGCTCAGAGCTATTTAAACTCTTTATGCCGTAATGACTTTGTCAAAACAGAACTATCTGTTGAATGGCAACAGCACCTAGAATAGTGTCTGGCTGACCGCATCAGACTAACCACTAGCATTGATTTAACACTGGAAAGCCAAGACTATTCTCCCAGCGATTTTGGTGGCAACCAACAACCACCACGTTGAATTCTCAAAGTTCTCACGCTAAGGTGTTGTGTATACACCAATAGCGAGGTACCTGAGAGAATACCTCAACCATTGCCGGTAGAGCTCAACCACTCACCCGAGATGAACGCATGCCTGTCTCGCCAAAAATCCAGTGCCTACTACACACACACCAAAATCATCCCTTAAACCCCGTGGGGGTAGGATGAACTCGTCGTTTTAGCAAAGGATCCTGACGACCGCTACATACACTCAAAACTTCAGAGCAGTTCGACTGTCGGGCAACCGGCACCCGTGGTACCAGAGACAAGCATCTGGTGATACCTCGAAGTTCCACCATAAATGCTTCACCTCTATCGTCTTTTGACATCAACAGGAACCTGTCTTATTTTTATAAATATGTGCACATCCTTTCCTCTGTTGCCAGAGATCGGGTAGCAACACATAAGTTCTATGGATGATGTACCAAAGGTACGTCAATGGAAAAAGCCACATCACCCCAGCTGGGGCCCCGAGCTTGCCACACCCGTAGTTAAAAATAGACTCCCTGGGGGGAAAACCATTGTACAATGAAGTTAGCATAAGTGGCAAAATTTAACATAACATACAATTTTACATTAAAAATCACGCTAGGATTTAGTAGTAGGATAACTCGCCGATTATTACTCAATCTTAAACTTAAAAAATTCCTATTGAAAGCAGAAATCGTTTCTTTTTTTAAAACTAATCTTTCTGTTATTAAGAAAAATTAATGTTGTATATTTTTGATATTTTTTTTAAATTTCTAATCTTGACTCACTTGTCTTTGGCGTAAATCAAAAATCTTCTTAAATCCATTTTAGAAATACCACCAATTGGATTAATATCGGCTGAGGAACAATCATATTTCGTCAAATAACCCCTCAAGGACTCGTCAACATTTGCCGACCCCAAGACTAGCAAGCCACCAGGACGATTACGAACCCAGAGCATAAGTTGTGCAAAAATGTACGCCAAAACCATACGTATGCGGGATTGTATATTTTGTAAGGCCAAATTTTGTCTAGCACAGCCTCCTTGACTACGAAAACGCGGCGTTAGACCAGTAACAGCATTAAATATTCCCAACAAGGCATTCACAGCAGTATCGATGTTAATTTCAATATGATAACTACCCAACATATTGGCTAATAACGAAGCCCGACGACGGGTTTCTTTGCTTGAATTAACACTGCCCATAAAACACGTAACCAACAAGCGATTACATAATGCAGCTGGATTATCGGGTGTGTAATCTTGGTCGGCCAATATTTTGCGTATATCATAAAGAACTTGTGAATCGCCCGCTTGCACAGCACTAATGATCATTCTACACATTGAGTGCACAATAGTGGCAGAACTACTGGAATCAACACCACCGGACAGGGGCAAAAAGAAACCACCTTGACCTGACCGCCGTAGATAGTCCCACAGCCAGCAGGCAGGACCCATGGCTATTTCCTCCTCCGGTGTATGATAAATCCATTGCAAAGGAGTATTGGCTATTTTAAATATATCACTATGTGTGGACATTTCAAAATCACAGTCAATGCGCGGATAATTAGGAGCCATGGCAGCTGCCGTACATCTGGAACGACACGATACGCGATAGGAACGTATATCCTCTAAATCTATAGTGGCTAATGTGACTTCGACATCTTGTAAGGCAAACTGTTTACTTCTGGCCACAATTTCTCCATTAACGGCAACTGCCGAGCAGCCATTAAAATAGACGCGTTGACCATCACAGCCTCTAAGATTGCTAAACAGATAAGCGCCACCTGCCTTAAAACAGGCACTGCGCACTAATTCGGTGGTAATATAGGCTTTACGCAGTTGCATGTAGCTGCCGGAGCCATTCGAAATGATTTCAACGCCCGACAGCGACATATCAATATGTTTGCTAAAGTGAAAAAAATCCATCAATCCCAAAATTTTATTTAAACAAATCGTTGCCTTTATTACCTTTTAACATTCCACAATTCTTCACAGATTTCATAACCAATACAAGTGTCTTTCGTGGCTATAACAGCATCACCAAACGGAACCGTATCCTGCCCAGTGTGGTGAGAAATCATACGCGGCAAATAGTAGTCCTCTGTTTGAAAGTTCTGAAAAATACCAGCTGTCTCAGACAACCTCTTCAGTATTTAATATTTATAAACGATTTCGCTTACCTTTGTCCAAGCCGTAAACCATCTGGACTCTCTATAATTATCGTCATCACACATAGACATCTTGGGTCTTATTAGCAAAATTTTACGATTAAAAAATGCTACTCGACAATTATAGGCAACATTACGATGCATCACAGGCATACCCACATCGACCAACATATTTTCGCTGTAAGAGTTGAATTTCAATAAAAACTTTCTTTTTCAGTGGAAACATTTTCCATTGTTGCTTACCATATGGGTGACATCATGATTTCCAACAAAACTTCCCAAGAGTGCAAGTAAGTATCAGGCTCTCGAAAATGATCTTCACAGCTGTAACCACTGGAAAAATATAAAAAAAAACTTAAAATAATTGTTTTAGAAAATTTGTATTTTTCCAGAAAATAAATGCAAACAGGATCTTATCTAAAGCCGAATGTTTCGTTGAAATTGATAGATATTAGTTTAAGTTGGCTTTGATCTGCCCACTAGTTCAACCGCAATATTGCGTCGTTACAAAAGGCCAAGGTGTGCACAAAGTGTTTTTAGAATCCTTTGGGTAGAAGTACTAGAAATTACAGATTTACGACACCCATGCAGCAAAAAAAAAACCGGTTGACAAATGAAGTAACTCTGACAGAATTGGCAGACTCTCTCATACAAAATCAACTTTTGATTTTGTATGAGAGAGTTCAGAAAGTAATATATATCTTTTGTATACCTATTTTTTTCTTTCTCATTATAAAATCAAAAGTTGAGCAAGAAACTGCCGAGTCTAAAACCAGAGTATGAATCAAAAAACAACAGAACTAATACCTTCAATAAAAGAAAGGAATGACTGACATTAACGCAAACAACATTTTTTAATAATATATTTGCGAGAATTTTACATTAAACTTAACAGTGACAGTCATTAGATCGGTAGTATAGGGGGATATATTTATCAATTATAGTTGCTCCACTTTAACATATTCATACATACACCTAACATGTAACATATGTCTTGGAGGTTGTATAGGGCGTGAAGACGACTAGATATAGCTTTAGTTGTTTTGTTTTTTTACTTATATGTATTTGTTGTTTTTCATTTTTATTTATCCTATTTATTTTTATATTCAAGTCACTTTTTATAAAAAGAAAAAACAATTACAATAATATAAAAAATATATTTATTATTAGTATATCAATCATCTATGCTTACACATCTGTGGGGGATATATTAGTCAAGGCTGACTAGTTGAAGTTGATAGGTATATCCATCAATTATGATCAGTCAAACTTGACTAATATTTATGCTATCATTGATTCGTAAAAATCTATCGTCCGATCACTCTCCCACGATCGTTACGGGATGTAGCCCACTGAGAAGTGCTCTACCTCACTCATATGTGAAGATGGTCAACCGTGTTAATTGGCTGCGATTCAAAAAATATCTCAGTAGTCATTGCACGATAAACATTACGTTAAGAACACCCGAAGATATTGAAGCTAACATTGCCAATCTTAACGAAAATATTAAGCAGGCTGCTGAGCATGCCACTACCTCCCATCCGCATACTGGATTTAATATAACATATTCTACGGATATTGAACATCTCGTATGTGCAAAAAGGAGCTAGAAGGAAATGGCAACAGTAGGGATAGGCAAAAAATATCGATATATCGAAATATCGATATTTGAGAAAATAAATATCGATATATATCGCCGATATTTCAAAAACCGATATATCGATATATCGATTCTTATTTACGAGTATCGGGTTTCGATACTTTTAAGAGCTATAGCCGTTTTTAAACTGTTCGATATTGGAATCACTGATATTGATGCGAAGAAAAAAAGAGAAATTTCATAATAACAGCCCAGGCGCATTTATAAGGTGACCCAACTAAGCCAGGTGACTTTTTGGATTGTGTGGGTATAAGCCCAAGGGCAGAATTTGTTTTTACTTTCTGTTCTGTAACACACACACAAAAATATAAGAGGCAATATTTACCCGTATTGCGTATGTCGAGTCGAATAAGCTTGAATAAGGTTTTATTAACTATACAGTTAGGTAATTTTTACATTACATTAAAAAAAAAGAGAAATTTATAATAACAGCCCAGGCGCATCTATGAGGTGACCCCACAAGTGACTTGTTAACAAGTGATTTGTTAACTAAGCTAAATGCCAAATTTGGGTTGTGTGGGTATAAGCCTAAAGGCAGAATTAGCTTTTACTTTCTGTTCTGTTACGAATCAGCTGACTCCTTTTGGTTTATATAGATCTTATACAAGCCGTTAGTTTTTCTCTTTCATTCTATTCTGTTTCGCTTCAACCTGTGAAAATGAAAAAACTGTTAACTAATCACAGTGAAACTTCGATATAACGAATTCCAAGGGGATCCGTAAATACTTCGTTATAGGCATTGATTCGGTATGAATATAATCAGAAAAGCCTTGATACAACGAAATTTGAAGAAATACAAAAAAATTCGTTATAACTATAGTTTTCTTTATTCAAATTCTATTTAACATAACCGGACTTTATAACCGGACTTTACCATTTAAGATTTATTCTGATTTCGTTATATTGAGGCATTTGAAGGAATATTTCGCTATATAGAGCCTTTTTTCCTCAGAATTTGTTCGTTATAGCCATAGTGTATTTTTGTATGAAAAACTTTGCTATAAAGAGGTTTTCTCAAGGGACTTAATAAAACATACGTTATATTAAGTTTTTCGTTATAAAGAAGTTCGTTATAACGAAGTTTCACTGTATAAGTGGCAGCATAAATAAAATAAAATCATTTCGAAATAAACTGTGATTGTGCTTTAAGAATTTAAAAAATTGCATTTTTAAAAGAAAAACATAAAATTATATTAAAACATAGCAATGGACAATGCAAAACTCATCAATTTAGTGGAAAACTGTGACCGTTCTGGTCAGAAACTCCTAATTTATTACAGAAAAAGTAACTATTAAAATTTAGAAATAGAACAACACAGCACAGAACAGCAACGTAAAGTAAAAACTAAGGAAGCGTTAAGAAGCTACAGTAGGATAAGTATAACTTAATATACGTAGTTCCTTCGTATTAAATTTCTTAAAGTGACTAATTGTGCATTCGAAATGAATGCAGTTTTTCAGAAATTATCTTATAATACAAATTAAAAATACAGATGTATGGATAAATTTATTTCCTTTTTTGATAATAATATCAATTTGGGTTTTCTCCACTCATAAAGTTCATTAAGTTTCGCGATTTCTTTAAATATTATTGTTTGGATGCAAAGTGGATATTTCTCGTATCCCTCAACTTTGAAGTGTTAAACACGGGCATTCATTAATCAAAGAATTACATCCTTATTTATAAAAATTATTAAGGCTTTCTAAAGGCTTAATCAGCAACATTTTTTATGGCAATCTTTTTTAAAAATCCTTAAAAACCCATAAGGTCTCAATACTTGTTGAAAATTTATATCGCTTCAACTTTTTTTGACGGTTATGGCACTACATGTTAGTATGTGTATTTATTTTATATTTGGAATATTTTGGCAACATTTGTAGGCAAAAAATATCGATATATCGAAATATCGATGTTTTCAAAAAATATATATCGATACTGTTCAAAAATATCGATACGATATATATCGATACATTTTATTCATTTGCCCATCCCTAGGCAACAGCACAGATCACCCCAAAATAAAATTAAATTTAAAGAGTGCAGTAAAAGACTCCAATAACTGATTGCATATGAAAAAACTGCATCTCTTAAATACTATCTGTAAAATCTCGATATCACACCAGCATCTATTACTCTATGCGGAGCGCTGCGAAAAGGATTAAAACACCCGTTAAGTTTAAACCACCTCTGCCGCACTTCTACCGGAGGTTGGCCAAGAAGCGATACTGAAAAAGGTAACTTGTTTGCAAAGCATTTAAAATCCGTATTTACCCCAAACACATGTACTGGTGTTGTTGATTTGCCGAGTGTAGTTGCGCTACCCCCCCCGATCCATAAAATTCAAGACGTGTGGTGTACAAAAACTAATTGCTGAACTCAAACTGAAGAAAGCTCCAGGTATTGATGGAATTAGTAACCAGATGCTGATTAAGTTGCCTCGTATTGCAATTAGAATCCTGTTATTAATTTTTAATGCCATTTTACGACTGGAGTACTATCCAAATAGCTGGAAGCTTGCCAAAGTTAAAATGATTCTAAAGCCGGGAAAATATTTTACCAAGGCTGCATCATACAGGCCAATAAGTCTGCTCTCAACAATGTCAAAACTTTTCGAAAAATTGCTGATGTCAAAATTGACCCCAATTCTAATTGGTAGTGGGTGCATCCCAGACCATCAATTTGGTTTTAGAAGTCAACATAGCACCATTGAACAAACGCATAGATTGGTTCAATTTATAAGAACATTTGAAGAAAAGAAGTATTGTTCTGCGCTGTTTATCGACGTTTCTCAGGCATTTGATAAAGTGTGGCATGAAGGCCTAATATTAAAATTGAAGACATACCTACCAATAAACATTGTATATCTTTTGGAAAGTTACATTATTGCCCGGAAGTTCACTGTTGTAGAAGGAGACTTTATGAGTATGCTTGGAACTATCTCATCCGGTGTGCCACAGGGGAGCATACTGGGGCCAGTTTTGTATTTGATTTATACTTGTGATATGCCTTTGAGCAGTAATATCCATACATCTACGTTTGCCGATGATATAGCCTGCCTAAGTATGCACGAAAACCCTAACGAGACTTCCCGATGTCTACAAGAACATATTACACAACTTAAACTTATGGAGAATTAAAGTAAACTAGCAAAAGTGTGTTCAGGTAACATTTACCCTGCGAAGAGATACTTGTTTTCCAATTCGAATCAACAATCAAGTTGTTCAACATTCACACGTAAAATACCTTGGTATACACCTTGATCGACGACTTACATGGAAACTCCATATTGACTCAAAGCTAACACAAATGAAACTTAAATTACTCAGATACATTGGCTATTTGGTACAAATTCAACACTCAGCCTAGACTGCAAACTTTTCGCTTCTGAAGCCAATATGGTACTAAGGAATTCAGATATGGGGCACTGCTTCAGCTTCAAATGTGGAGAGAATCCAACGACGGCAAAATAAAATTTTACGGTTAATAACATCGGCTCCATGGTATATAAAAAATTCAAATATACATCGTGATTTAAATATGCCACTAGTGACTGAAGAAATCGCAAAATACGCAGGCAAATATTTAACAAAACTCGAGTCACATCCTAATCCGCTTGCTCGCAATATATTAAACTTTACTGGACACACCCGCCTGAAAAAGAGGTCACAGGGCTCTAATACTCAGCACCCCAAATGATACTTTTTAAAAATAACTATTGTGCTTAATACGAAATTTATGTATTATTAATTACTATCATTAAGTCTATGTCCGATACTGGTCGGGCCTAATAATTATATTTCGATTTAAGATTTGAATACTTATAGTTAGTTCATATTTGAAGATACAATAAATAATTACAAGCATTAAAAAACAATTGATTCGTAAAAAACATTAGAAGCAATGAGTTTGAATATGCGTAATGTAATCGACGGGATTCACGTCCATTTCAATTCACTTTCCATTAATTTTTTTTTATTTTTCCCCTAATAATGATAGAAACTTTGTTCTAAGCAATGATGAATATGCCCTGCATGACTACCGATTAAATGATCGGTGAATTGACTGATGCTGCTCTTGTAGTGCTGTTTTACTTCTATAAATACAATTTGAAGTAAATTCGAATTGAAATAATACTTTAAAATTGCTAGTGGTTGTACGTAAAGTCAAAAGTGTATCGATTAAAACGTGTTGATATCAGCTTTTGTTATTAGAAAATTAAATGAAATTTTTTTCATACAAATTTCAGTTTGTATATTTATTTTACTAGTGTTTTCTTTTTTTTACAAAAAAATACTATCTGTATTCCTGTGTTTATATAGACACCGTGTATACTTAAAAGTTAATACGGTTCTCAATTCTTTATTCGAATTGAAAATGTGATTTAACATGACACGATTAAACCTGGAGGTAGATTACTCGCGTTAAGTGGCAACACGTTTCTGATTGTAAAGCGGAGTATTCACGGTCAAAATGCATGACACAAGCATCGTATACGTGTGCATGAAGAACTCAGCATACACGTGCATGCATTGCGCGATAAATTAGTAGCATCTTGTTACAAGCTAATTGCAAGGCAATTGTCAAACTACATACAAAAACTTTTTACGTATAAAATTTGACAGTTCTTTGCATAAGCCACTGCTTTGAATAGTTTATCTTGTTATGTTTGTGTTGCACACATGCATGTGCAAAAATCAAAAAATGCTTCAAGCATAGTCGGTGACACTCATACAAACAAAATTCCACTAATATTATTATAATGCAGGTCATGCATTTTGACCGTGAATAATGCGCTTTAAACATTTAACGCTATAAAAAAGGAAGGTTACACACCACGCTTTTGAAGCTTTTTTAGTTGTACAATTTCAAACCTTGGCCGGCTATTTATTTTGTCTCGCCTTTCGTTTTATTTTTCTTTAAATATTTAATGCATTTTTCATCCATTGTTGAATAAAAAAAAATTAAAATTTTTTAAATGTAAGACTGTGAATATGGCAACACTAGCTGTCTGGCAACGCAAGCCGTGAAAGTTGAAGAATGTTCAACTTCTTGCGAGGTACGCGAACTCTTCTATGTAACTTCTCTCATGAAAACACACTATTTCAACTTTTTTGACAGAAGTTTGTATTGCAACTTACAAAAAATATCAACAATTTTGAGCTTTTTTTCTTACTTACATACATATGTATATGCTATATTTCAAAAGTTGACAAAAAATAAATTTTACTCAAAAAGTTCTTACATTGTTTACCGAAATAATGCACTGACAATATTTATATACCTGGGGCTAATTATGGCATTAGATATCGATCAAATTTTTAAAATAGTTCTATATAAAACAAGGTTGGAAACCGAAACAAATAACGGTATCGGTATTGATACCGGTACAATTATTTTTTAAATTTCGGTATCGGTAGCGGTATCGGTATTTTTTTTATTTCAGTATCGGTATTACCGGTACATACCGTTATCGAGTTTATAATACCGGTATACCGATATTATTATAAATTACTTAAAAAATGGAGTATTTTTACATTAACATACGTATAAAAGCATACATACTTATTTGTTTCTATATATGTTTTTATACTATTATTAAACAATAATTTATTAAAAAAGTGAAACGAGGAGACAGCAGTTCAAACTTTACATATATAAAGTATACATTTTGGTTAATTAAACAAAATAGTAAAAATATAAATTTTGTCTATACTGATAAATTACACTGTGTGACAAATTTTGATGAAATCGAAATACCTGGGACCTGTTACCATTTTTCTGCTAGATATTGTCGAGTATAACAAAAATCTGTATTTGAAATTTTCCAAAATCTTGAGTTGCGGGTAAAAACCGATTTATCGTATCCGTAGGCACTTATCAACCTCTAACTAAGTTAAATATCAACCGATTTTAAATTAATAAACGGATACAGAAATAAGAGACTAAGACCTTTCGAAACATATACAGTATGTCAAGAAAATGTTTTGACATAGTTAAAATCGTTATAAATTTTGATTTTTATCATAAATATTTTTATTTTTCTTTGCATTATGAAATTTTTGGTTATGGATTTCATTTTATTTACATTTAAGTGAACAAATAGTAGTAAGTTATACGCAAAATTAAAAAGTGAGAGCATAAAAATTACATGAAAGCCAAAAAAACTCAAAAATTTCTCTGTCAAGAAAATGTTTTTACATCCTTGTATTATATAGTAAGAAAATAGGAAAATAAAAAAAATAAATTTTTTTTTGGCCCCATTGGTATTAAATCGGCTTGTAAGACGACTTCTCATGGAAAAAAATTTTCTTTTCCAAATATTCTGCTGAAATTTCTCATGTTCCCCTCGTATTACTGTTTTAAGCTCCATTTAGTTCTTGAAATACCCTTTGGAAATACTATTTTTGAAATAAATCCATAAATTTTGAATAGGGCATAGATCTGGACCTTGAGATGGAGTATCCACAACTTTACCGCAATTGAAAAGACACCATGTTCTTACCGAAAGTGCCTTGTGTTTGGTGTCATTAGATTGATAACAACTGGAATCTTGCATGTTTTCCAGCAATAAACCCAAATTTACTCGAGCTGTCACCCAAAAAAATGCTTCAATATATTAAGGCACTGCCCCGCATTCATGGTGTTCTCAATAAAGCAAATTTATCCCACGTTTTACACCATATACATATATACATATGTATATATACCTCCAATCCATCAACCAACCTTTTTTAAGTTTTACAGATGGGTTTACAGTTTCACTTTCCAATATTTTTTAAAGATTTTTTTTCCTCCATACTTTGTTAGGTAAAGCAGAAGTTTGGTTTCGTCGCCGAAAATCACATTATCGTAGAAGCCATCAAGCTTGAAAGTATGCGTTATCACAAAAAACAATTGTTGCTGTTTGGGCTACACTCCACAGTGGGGACTTTTGCAAAATAAATGGTAATAAATCTGGAACTTCTAAACTACTGATTGGATTTATATGAAACTATGAACATCCGTAGAGAAGGACTCAGGCTTTATAACAAATATCTTGGCAGCCGTCTGGCTTGAGCTGGACAGGAGTTACAGTGGGCCTAAATTGACAACATGGGACTCAAAAAAAATTCTGAGGCTTGTAACTTTTAGAAAAATTATCCGATTTTTATGAGATAAAGCGTTTTGATCTAAGCTCAACATTTGTAATAAATAATGTCCTGAGATGTGTTTTCGTATCTCTCATAACTTAGAAGATATTTGAATTTTACCAAAAAAAAAATTTTTTTTTGCCTTGACTTTTTTTAGTATTTCACCTACAACTTTTTAGTCAATTGTTGGATTTTAAATTAAAAGACACCATTAAATTTCCGATAAAATTCTAAATTAAAATAAGTAAAAAATTTATTAATATCTTCAGTCGTGAAATCAGGAAAAGGCAAAGAATTCAAAGTTTTAAAATTTTTCTGAAAAAGCTACCAAAAATAATAAAAAAACAATACATACAAATAAAACCTTTCAAATTGTTTATACAATACAGCATAATTTATAAGCACCTTTGCTAATTTTGTCTAGTTACCTGGTACTGTGAAGTGTTATTAAGTAGTAGTAGCATAATCAGGTAGCACCTCCCGATGTTGCTGTAATAAAATGCGCGAAAACCTTTTTTTAATCCATTAAAAATGTGTGTTGTTATTCGTTAAATGGTTACCTGTTATTAACATTAACCACACTTACATGGAAAAACATATGGTATAATTACCATAAATATTTTTTATTGCGAAAAATATACATAGACTTATTGGATAACATTCCAAATTAATTTTTGTTTTTCTATTTAGGTTGAATTTCAGAATTCATAAAAGTTTTAAGCAGCTGATGTGTGAGTAAAGGGAAAAAAGTTAAGCGCATTCTACATATTTTTTGAATTGCACCCTACAATCGGAATATCTCGAGATCAGTTAATTATATTGGAATAATTTTTTCAGGCAAAGTAAAAAGACTCATATGAAAGCTAAAAATGCCAACATAAGAAAAGAAAATTATTTTTATATATATTTTTTATGGTACAAAACAAAATTTTTCCAAAATTTTGACTTTTTTCAGAAAATTTGCGCGCATGTTCGCATTTATGAAAAGGCTTTTAAAAATTTAAGTTTAACATGTTGCAAACTATCCTAGCAATTAAATGATATAGTTAAAACTTTCAAAATATACCGTCACAACTTTTTATAAGCGCATAAGCACAAAAAAAAATTTTAAAATTGGCAATTTTCGGACACTGCTGAGTGTAGGGTGCATGCCCAAAATACAAAATAATTGGCTCTTAGCATATTCTGAATAGATTGTTTTTAGCGCTATGTGGTTTAAAAGTGCATGTGTTAAACAAAGTTTTTCACAAAATTGAAAATAATGAAGATACTTTTTCTTAAAAAAACGTACCTTTTTCAGAAAAATTTTAAAACTTTGAATTCTTTGCCTTTTCCTGATTTCACGACTGAAGATATTAATAAATTTTTTACTTATTTTAATTTAGAATTTTATCGGAAATTTAATGGTGTCTTTTAATTTAAAATCCAACAATTGACTAAAAAGTTGTAGGTGAAATACTAAAAAAAGTCAAGGCAAAAAAAAATTTTTTTTTTGGTAAAATTCAAATATCTTCTAAGTTATGAGAGATACGAAAACACATCTCAGGACATTATTTATTACAAATGTTGAGCTTAGATCAAAACGCTTTATCTCATAAAAATCGGATAATTTTTCTAAAAGTTACAAGCCTCAGAATTTTTTTTGAGTCCCATGTTGTCAATTTAGGCCCACTGTAACTCCTGTCCAGCTCAAGCCAGACGGCTGCCAAGATATTTGTTATAAAGCCTGAGTCCTTCTCTACGGATGTTCATAGTTTCATATAAATCCAATCAGTAGTTTAGAAGTTCCAGATTTATTACCATTTATTTTGCAAAAGTCCCCACTGTGGAGTGTAGCCCAAACAGCAACAATTGTTTTTTGTGATAACGCATACTTTCAAGCTTGATGGCTTCTACGATAATGTGATTTTCGGCGACGAAACCAAACTTCTGCTTTATTAGAATGATGGACCTAACAAAGTATGGAGGAAAAAAAATCTTTAAAAATATTGGAAAGTGAAACTGTAAACCCATCTGTAAAACTTAAAAAAGGTTGGTTGATGGATTGGAGGTATATATACATACATATGTACATATGTATATATGTATGGTGTAAAACGTGGGATAAATTTGCTTTATTGAGAACACCATGAATGCGGGGCAGTGCCTTAATATATTGAAGCATTTTTTTGGGTGACAGCTCGAGTAAATTTGGGTTTATTGCTGGAAAACATGCAAGATTCCAGTTGTTATCAATCTAATGACACCAAACACAAGGCACTTTCGGTAAGAACATGGTGTCTTTTCAATTGCGGTAAGGTTGTGGATACTCCATCTCAAGGTCCAGATCTATGCCCTATTCAAAATTTATGGATTTATTTGAAAAATAGTATTTCCAAAGGGTATTTCAAGAACTAAATGGAGCTTAAAACAGTAATACGAGGGGAACATGAGAAATTTCAGCGGAATATTTGGAAAAGAAAATTTTTTTCCATGAGAAGTCGTCTTACAAGCCGATTTAATACCAATGGGGCCAAAAAAAAATTTATTTTTTTTATTTTCCTATTTTCTTACTATATAATACAAGGATGTAAAAACATTTTCTTGACAGAGAAATTTTTGAGTTTTTTTGGCTTTCATGTAATTTTTATGCTTTCACTTTTTAATTTTGCGTATAACTTACTACTATTTGTTCACTTAAATGTAAATAAAATGAAATCCATAACCAAAAATTTCATAATGCAAAGAAAAATAAAAATATTTATGATAAAAATCAAAATTTATAACGATTTTAACTATGTCAAAACATTTTCTTGACATACTGTATATATATATTGTTGCAGTAAATTTCAAATATACATATGTCTGTATTTTGCACCAAATATAATTTTTTCGGTTTTTTTCAACACTTTTATACTTTGGAAACATTTTTAGGCAATATTTTTATACTGGACCCATATTGTTTATAACTTTATCGCCAAATTCAGACGAAACGAACATTTGAATATTTCAATTCAAAGAATAAACGATATTCTTTTAGCCAAATTAAAAACAAAGAAAGCAATATTCTTGTTCAATTAACATTATAAAACTTAAAGCAGGTACTTTTCTTCACCTCAAGAGAGGAATCTTTAACTTAAAATATAAAAGTTTAAAGTTTTTTCTCTACCAACCTTATTTATTACGGTGAAGTGTGTAAACAAGACCAAAACCAAAAAAGAAAGTTAATTGAAATATGTTTTTGCAATTTTTGCACATATTACGGTTTACACCTCAACTAAGTTGGATTGAAACTGAAACAACTTAACTTTTAAACAACTGTTTTTTTGGTATTCTGAATAACAACTAATTTTAGTTGTCTTCGAAGATTCTTATCTATGCTATGTTTTTTGAAATAGTATCCATTACAAAACATTTTAAATACTTTTAATTCTGGCCTTGCTATTTTTCTTGAGATTCTATGTTTTATGAACATTTTTTTTTTTTTTTTTTTTTTAATACATGACTTTTATTTATTGTATCTTCATATATGAACTAACAATAAGTATTCAAATCTTTAATATAAAAATATAATTAGGCCCGACCAGTGGCGGACATAAGCTTAGTAGTAGTTATATATAATACATAAGTATTGATAATCAAAAGGAAAAAATATAAAAAATAAAAGAATTTTCAGGAAGTCCCATCTGGAGTGCTGTGAATAAGAGCCCTTGTATCCCTCTTTTTTAGGCGTATGTGTCCAGTAAAGTTCAAAATATTACGAGCAAGCGGATTACGATGTGATTCGAGTTTTGTTAGATATTTGCATGCGTATTTTGCAATTTCTTCAGTCACTAGAGGCATATTCAAATCACGATGTATATTTGAATTTTTGATGTACCATGGAGCCGATGTTATCATGCGTAAAATTTTGTTTTGCCTGCGTTGAATTTTCTCTACATTTGAAGCTGAAGCAGTGCCCCATAGTTGAATTCCGTAGCACCATATTGGCTTTAAAAGCGACTTGTATATTAACCGCCGTATTCATAAAAAATATTTTAGGTTTATTACAGGTTTATTTGATAAATTTCCCATAGAAATACGTCAAATAAGCGCTTAATAAACCTAAAATATTTTTTATGAATATGCCAGTAAAAGTTTACAGTCTAGGCTAAGTGTTGAATTTCGACCAATCAGCCAATGTACCTGAGTTAATTTAAGTTTCATTTGAGTTAACTTAGAGTCAATGTGGTGTTTCCATGTAAGTCGTCGATCAAGGTGTATAACAAGATATTTCACATGTGAATGTTGAGAAACAACTTGATTGTTAATCCGAATGGGGGAACAAGTATCTCTTCGTAAAGTAAATGTTACTTGAACACACTTTTGTTCATTTACCTTGATTCTCCATAAGTTTAACCAAAGCTCCATCTGGCTAATGAGTTCCTGGAGTTTGCGGGATGCCTCATCAGGGTTTTCATGCATACTAAGGCAGGCTGTATCGTCGGCAAATGTGGAAGTATGGATACTACTGCTCACAGGCATATCACAAGTATAAATTAAATATAAAACTGGTCCCAGTATACTCCCCTGTGGCACACCAGATGAAATTGTTTCAGGCCTACTTGTAAAGTCTCCTTCCGCAACAGTGAACTTACGGGAAATAATGTAACTTTCCAAAAGATTTAGAATGTTTATTGGTAAGTAAGTCTTCAATTTTAAAATAAGGCCTTCATGCCACACTTTATCAAATGCCTGGGAAACGTCAATAAACAGCGCAGAACAATACTTTTTTCCCTCAAAAGTTCTTCTTATAAATTGAACTAATATGTGAGTTTGTTCAATGGTGCTATGCTGACTTGTAAAACCAAATTGATGGTCTGGTATGCACCCACTACTAATTAGAATTGGGGACAATTTTGTTTTGAGCAGTTTTTCGAAAAGCTTTGACATTGTAGATAGTAGACTTATTGGCCTATATGACTCAGCCTTTGTTATATCTTTGCCCGGCTTTGGAATCATTTTAACCTTGGCAAGTTTCCAGTTGTGTGGATAATACTCCAGTCGTAAAATAGCATTAAATATGAATAACAGGATTCTCATTGCAATACGAGGCAAGTTCATCAGCATCTGATTACTAATTCCATCAATACCCGGAGCTTTCTTCGGGTTGAGTTCGGCAATTAATTTTTGTAAATCACGCGTCTTAAACTTTATGTGTTGAGGAGGTAGAGCGACTATATTCGGCAAATCAGCAACACCAGTACATATATTTGGCGTAAAAACAGATTTTAAGTGCTCAGCAAATATTTTACCTTTTTCAGTATCGCTTCTTGCCCAACCTCCGGTAGATGTGCGTAGAGGTGGCTTATACTCAACGGGTGTTTTAAGCTTTCTGGCAGCGCGCCACAAGGAGTAATTAGACGCCGGTGTGACATTAAGACCCTCCAGATAATTTTTAAGAGATGCAATTTTTTCAGATGCAAGCAACTCTTGGAGTCGTTTAGTGCACTCTTTAAATCTGATTTTATTTTGTGGTGATCTGTGCTGTTGCCATTCCCTTCTAGCCCTTCTTTTTTCACGTACGAGACGTTCAATGTCTATAGAATTAATTTTATTAAACCCAATCTGCGGATGGGAGATAGTGGCATGTTCAGCAGCCGGTTTAATATTCTCGCTGAGATTGGCAATGTTCGATTCAATATCATCGGGTGTTCTAAGCGTAATGTTTTCCGTACAATGACTGCTGAGATATTTTTTGAACCCCAGCCAATTAACACGATTGATCATCTTCACATATGGGTCAAGTAAGTTACTTCTTAATGGGCTACAAATTGTAATGATCGTCGGGGAGTGATCGGACGAGAGATCAAGAGAAGCTTGAACTTGAATTAAATCCCTAGAGATATTTTTTATGACGCCAAAATCTATAACATCCGGAATTTTTTGTATGTCAGTAGGCCAATAAGTGGGCTCCCCACTCGAAATGACATCCAAGCCCATTTTTGAAATAGTGTTGAACAATGCTCGACCTCTGGGTGTAACAAGGCGCGAACCCCAGAACTTATGTTTCGCATTGTAGTCTCCAGCTGCTACAAAACAAGGCCCAAGAGATTTGTAGAAATCCTCATATTGATTCTCAGTGATTGAAAATCTGGGAGGGGAGTAAATTGATGATATAACGAAATTTGAACAAAAACTTTCAATGCCAATATTTGTTGCTTGTAGGTATTCTTCACAAATGTTATCAAGAACATAGTGCTTGAGTCTTGACTTTATTAGAATTGCTGATCCACCGCAAGCCCTTCCTCTAGGGTCCTTTGAATCATATAAGATGTAGCCATAAATTTTAAAAAGGCTTCTCGAAGTCAAATGAGTCTCAGAGACCAACATTATATCAATATTTTTTTCCGTGAGGAAGTGCTCAAGTTCATTTTTATGTTGGCGAATGCCGTTTGCGTTCCAGAAACATATTGTTAACGTGTTCATGGCTTATTAAGTATTGCTTGAAGCAGGGTATTCTGCATTCGCAACATTTATTGCAACATGCTAGTCATATTTGTTGTAAAATTGTTTATAGTTTGCACAAGATTTTCAATAGTGGCTTCAAGGCGATTATAATTAAAGTTTGAGTTTGTATTTGTAGAATTATTTTGCGGTGAAACATTTTGTGTCGGAATAGAACCAGCCTTAGCAGCATCTGCATACGATACACGGGAAGTAACTGGTTGGCTCATTTGCGGAAAAGTGGCAGAGTAAGCGTTTGCTGATTGAGCTGGAGCTAATTTAGGTTTTTGCACCATAGTCTTCTTTACAAAAGAGTACACAGGACAACCTCTGTAGCTAGCGGTGTGATTACCTCCACAATTACTGCATTTTTTATCACTTTGTTCTTTTGGTTTATTGCAACTAGCAGTGCCGTGTAATTCGCCGCACACAACACAAACAGTAGGTAATTTGCAGTAAGTCTTAGTATGTCCATATTCTTGACAATTATGGCACTGTACAGGACCTGAACGCTTATGTGGCTCTTCAATTGTGATTTTACAAGAGGTATTTTAAATTATAAATTGGATGCGTCTCATTTTTTTTCAATTTTATATCATTAGGCTCAAGTTCAACACGAAATAGGGGTTGGGGAATCTTTTCTCTATTTATTATATTGGACACTTTTTTTACCTTGAACCCCTGGAGGACGAGTGCATCTTTTATTTCTTCGGGGACAACATAAGAATCTATGCCCTTCAATACGATCTGCATGCCTTTAGCGCTCTTAAGCTGGTATGTATAGAAGCTTGTTTTACTTTTTTCAAATTCAGCAACCCTTTTGCGGAAATCTTTTTCGTCATAAATTTGGATTTTAGTTTCATCGATGTTGCCACGTTTTATTGGAACAATGTGAAATTTATTCTCACCAATGAACGAAATTAATTTTTTAATAAGGGCATTTGAATTTTTTTGTCTCAAATAGATTGGTGGCGGCTTGGATGTTTTGTTCGAGGATACCTCGGGTTTGTCGTTGTCATCTTGAAAAATTTTAAAGCGGTTTTGGCGATTAGTTGAGGCTGCGCTGTTATCCCTAGACACTTTTGGAGCAGATGAGATTTTTGAAGAATTCGGGCTTCGCCCACACTTTACTATGGTTATATATCTGTCCATTCCAACTTGTACCTTGAGTTTAGAGCCGCTGTTATCTGTAGTGATAACTTTGTTAAGTGATGAACACGAGCCTGAAGGGGATGATATTACTGACTTATATGAAGAAGTACTGGGCAACTGTAATGTTAATGCATCATTACTATTTGGCATTGGACAAAGCGAAGTTGATCGCTGACGAAAAATTGGCGTTGCCGTTAACAAAAGATTTTCATCAGATTTAGTTTTTATATTTTTTTCATTCAGAGTTTCAGAACTCAAAGTAAAATAAGCATTTCTGCCGTTAGAACTCACTTCAAATTCTTTTGTATTTGAGGAATTCATACAGAGAATTCCTCAAGGATTATTCGTTTGTGTTTTTTTTTATTTCGGTATTTTTTGTTTTTGTTATTTATGATTGTTTATTTGACTTTGAGGTATTCCTCAATATCACTTTGTTTAAGTTTTTTTTTCGGTTTTTTTGTTTTTGTTATTTTTACTATGTAAAAAATATTAGCAAAGCATAAAGCTTATTTATTAAAGACAGTATATATGTACCTATTACGAATAATATGTACTACTAATATTTTTTTTTTGTATAATTTTTGTTTGTTTGGTAAGTAAGTAAAATTCCGCTATTCGACTGTTCGCTATGAAGGTACCACGAGAACTGTCAATGAACATGTTTTATGAACATGGCAATAATATTGGTTGACAAATGGGATTGGTTAGCGTCTGGAATAATAAAGCAAAACAAACACAATGGACGAAATAAAAACCAAAATACAACTGAAAAAAATCAGTTGTTTCATGGTTAAAAAAGTTGTAATACATAATAAAAATTTGTAGTTGCCAAAAAACTCACCTGTCTTTTATTTTTTGGCCGGAATCGGTATACCGGTACGTACCGGTACAGACGTAAACGGTAGTCTGGGTACCGTTTACGTCTAACCGAAATGGATTTCGGTATCGGTAACGATACCGGTAGCTAATTTTAGCGGTATTTGAATCGGTATCGGTATTTTTATGATACCGTTTGCCAACCTTGATATAAACTCTATTGGAATATTTTGTAATTTTGAAATTTGTAATGTGCTGCCATTTGCACCCGAAATGAAAATATTGATATCCTACAAGCGGTCAATCGTTTCCTTTAGCCTATTGACTTCACATATCGCCACAAAAAATATTCCAGCGGCATTAACATGAAACTATACCGTTACCAAACGTTTCCTTCAATAAATAAATTGTGGTGCGAGCTGTGTGACATGTTGTGTCGTGTTTTTGAAACCACAGCTCCTGCACATCATTGTTATACAACTGATGAACGAAAAAGTCAGCAATCATGGCCAATTGACTATAACGTAATCATGGCTCAATGATCAGCATAGTTTAGATTATAGAATATATACCGTATTTACTGGTTCGAGCGCTCTACAGCAACAATGATGTGGATGCGTATTATCACTTAGACTAAACGTGATGCGAAAACGTTCTATAATTAATTGAATTAATTGCTCTGATGGACGATTATGTTGACCCTAAAACGGACGTAGTGCTTGGTACGTATTTCGAACAGAACCATGATTTTCAAAATAAATTTACACAATTTCGAAGCGTTGTTCAGGCGTCAGTCTATCCATGTTGAAATGCCAAACCAATCAAAACATAAATTACTTGACAGCTGACAAAATTGCCGGCAGTTAAAAAAGTGTTGTCAACATAAAGTTTTATACCTCTATTAAAAACACCCTTTATCATTATATAAAAAAAATTAAGGGCTTACACGACATTTTCATACATATATGTATGTAGGTGTATTAACAAAACTCAAGAGCGATTTGTCTTTTCCCGAAAACAAAAGCACATGCTGTCATGTTTTAAGTGAAATGACGTTTGAATAAAGGAAATTATAGCGAATATCAGGAACAAAGGCATGAAAAAGGAAATCAGTGATGGTGATGTTTTTTTAAGTAATCGAATATATTATAAATTATGATATTTCATATAGTAAATTAAAAATGTTATTAAACTTACCATACTTCCAATTCTGGTCCTGTACGATATGAAGCACCCATATCTTTAGCCTCTAAAATCGATTGTAGTATACGGGCTAAATTGCCCTCAAAATCTAAGGCCCATTGATTTAAAGTCGAAACAGCAACAGTAACTTTACGACCCATATTCGTCTTATCACTATTATTAGTATTTGAGTAATTGGGCAGCTTTTTAATAAATACTTATATCGATTTATATAAATTATAAAAACTGGACCGGTTTCTTCGCTATTTATTGTCAAATGTTTTAATCGTTGTAAATACGAAGACAAACAAATTATTTGTTGTGGTAAAAATTTAGTTGCGATAGAGTGTTGATAAATTTGTATTGGAGGTGGTCGGTTTGAATTGCAGTTAATTTATTTTTATAAAAACGCGGGAAGTTGAAAAGATGTGTCAAATAAAACAAACACAGAGTTCAATAATCTGAAAAGAGTAATTAAAAAATTTATTTTTAATATAATATAAACATAATGAAAAATTTCAGTATAATTCATTGTATAAATATATCATGGTATAATAAAAGAAACTTTAACAAGTTCCCAGGTAATTACTTTGGAAGTACTACAGTCGTAATTGGACTAGCTTTCTGGCATATATGACTGCAAAACACGGGAAAAATAACTAGATTGAACGACCGTTTCTAGTAGAGGATGTCAAAAGAAATGTTTCTCATTTAAGTCCTTTATGCATTTTATGTGGTGGAATCGGAAATCTTGCAACATTTGAATCCCAATAAAATAGACACTCCAAGGAAAATGTAGAGTTTGCGAGCCGGAAGTAGTGCAAATTTGGATAATTTCTAATGATTTTTATATACGGTTGTGTAATTGCAAGGATTTCTCTTTTTCTATACCTAATCACCGAATTGGAAGCGATTTTTTGGCGTTCTATAATAGTATTTTCCTCTCGGAAAAGTGCTAAAAAGTTATCCATTTTTACAATTTGTGAAACAGTATTTTCATGTAAATTTGATTAAATAACTTTTATATCAAAATTAGTTCATACATCGATTTATTTTAAAAAATCGATTTTTAAAAATCATGGTGAGTATTTTCTCAAAATATAGACAAATTACAAGGTTTTATACCTGGAGTAATTATACAGGTGACTGCGTAAGGATTTGTTAAACAAAAATACGGCAACCATAACTGCGTAAAGAACCGAAGAATGTCAAAAGCACAAAAATATTTGTACCAAAACCAAAACAAAATCGAAGTTTTTGACATTATTCAGCTACAAAGCACATAGAGCAAAAAACTAGCAGCTGAAGTAGCGCTGCCACCTAGTTAGATACACCTTGGTTTTATATGACAAACTAATAATATCGATTTTTTGGAAGCAATGAAAATATTTTTCCTTCAAAATGGCTTCCAATTTTTTAACTGGGAGTTTCAGGTATTGGAATGGCACACAATTTCATGTTAAGTTATACGAAAAAATTTTTTAGGAAAATTCTTACGCTTTAACAGAGACCTCCTTGTGTAATTCGAAACGAAAAAAATTGCTTTCGAATTTGTATGTTAATAATATGTAATTTTAACTTTTGGCGCATAAAAAATTATTGTTGAATTTTTTTCAATTAAGTGATTGCTTAGAATATATAATATTTTTGATTATTACTTTAATTGAATATATGTTTATAAAGGGTGTTTTTTTTAGAGGTATAGAACTTCGAATTGAAATAAAACACAAGAAAATCGTTTTAATGTCCATCAATTTGGCTTTATTGGAAGGATAATTTTATGCCATTAATGTTTAAATATGATTTCGGTCATGTGGCCGCCGCGGCTGGCTCGAATAAAGCCAATTCTACAGGTCCAATTTTCAACCACTTTTTCGAGCATATGGGGCCGTATGTTGGCAATAACGCCACGAATGTTGGCTTCCAAGTCCCCTAACGTTTCTGGTTTGTTGGCGTAGACGAGCGACTTCACATATCCCCAAAGAAAATAATCCAATGGTGCCAAATCACACGATCTTGGTGGCCAATTGACAGGTCCATTCCGCGAAATTATGCGCTCATCGAATGTTTCCTTCAATAAATCGATTGTGACGTGCGCTGTGTGGCATGTAGCGCCGTCTTGTTGGAACCACAACTCATCCACATTCAAAATCTTCAAAATCTTCCATAAAGTTGATGGACAAAGCTCCAATTGCTGTGCACGGTGGCGAATCGATTCATTCGGGTCCTCTTCAACACTTTGCTCTACAGCGGCAATTGTTTCTTCGGTGCGCACTGTTCGACGTCTCTGCGGATGCAGATAATGTGATAATATCACATAGAGTAAACGTAGTGCGAAAACGATCCATGGTTAACCGAATTAATTGCTCTGATGGACGATTATGTCGACCATAAAATGGACGGAGCTTGCGGTAAACTTCGCGAACTGAACCATTATTTTCGAAATAAATTTGCACGATTTGCAAGCGTTGTTCTTTTGTCAACCTGTTCATGATGAAATGGCAAACCAAACTAAATATTAATCACTTGACAGCTGACAAAATGGCCGCCAGTTAAAAAAGTGATGCCAACTTAAAGTTCTATACCTCAATAAAAAACACCCACTATTAATTGATTTTACTGCTCTATCAAAGAAGTGCTATCAGCAAAGCGTAGCTTAGAGTATTATGAACAATTAAATAATTATTACATATTAATTGCATGTAAATAATATATCTTTTGTTTTTATGTTGGAAAATCTAGCATTTTTTTAAGTGTGTCACATTAGGTGTGTTTATTACTTTTGCAGAAAATGAGTAATTACTGTGAATATTTTAAAATTTACTCTCAAAAAGAGATGTTGCCAAAAAAAGAACACTTACATAAAAGTAGTAAAAGTTAATAAAATTAATGAATCATGTGAATCCACATAGTGTTGAAAAATATGTAAACTTTTGAATATTAAACTTTTTTCTTATTACACAGGATTCAGACGATGAAATTTATGACGTCTATTTTTCTTGATTGCGTTTTGAAGTTTCTACCAAAAATTATTTGCGTTCATACGATGATTATTTTTACATGTCTAATTTTTTTTTATATTGCTTTTGATTTTTATTGATTTTATTATTTATACATACATTTACATACCCTGTCGGAGAATGTGTGCTTGACTACAAAAATAGTTTACTTATAGTCAACTTTTCTTAGCCTGGCTAAAAGCTAACTGCAATGTCATCCAGAATATCGCAATGTTAAAATAGTCAGTTGATTACATTGAAAATAATCCAAGTGTCAGTCAGTACTATTTGTGAAATAGTTTGCTTAAAGTTAACCGAATTTCCGACAGGGTACTTTATTAATAAAATTTTCCTTCGAAGAACACACCAATATGAGAATATTAATAATAAAACGTAACAACAGGAACACAAATTTGTGTAAAGAAAAATATGAAAAAAACCATAGAAAACAGAAATCGAGTAATTTTTTCTACCCCCCTTTCTTCTCTACCCCGTTCGCTATCAAACCAAAAATGACGTCGAAAAATAGACTTCATAAAAGTCTTCGTGTGAATTAGGTGTTAGTATTCATGACAATATTTTTTATAACACAAAATCTATAAGATTTTAATTAAAATCTTTATGAAAATCTGTACTGTACTGTACACCAACTTTTTTTGACTCTTATCAATATTTTTTTATCCCAAACAAAAACCATTAACTGAACATTTTCCAAAACTACAACCAAACAACTGCAATGCAGCCAATTTAAAAACACCCTTTCAAGCAGGCCGTAGCTAATGTAGAGGGTAGTAAAAAATATATAAAAATATAAGATTTTGACTAGATTTCCCACAAATCTACTGACAAACTAGATTTCGTTTTGTGTGTAAAATCTAGTGAAAAGCAGCAAGATTTAGCTCGAAATTTCGTAAGTACTAAATTTCGAGACAATGTAAATGTCCTATAAAAATAAATTTTGTAATTTATTTCATTTCCTTGGTTTGTTGTTGGTTAAATATGTATGCAAAATATCATAGGCTTTGTTTAAAATACAATCATAAAATACACATACGATATTCTCCATTTACAAATACGCAATACCATCAAACACTGAATGAGGCTATTGTACTTTTGTGTACCATTCGAACTTCAAAAGTAATACGATGCATCAGTTAGTTTCTTGGTTCAATAAAATTAATTGAATCTTTGAGAATATTTCAATTAATTTTTTAATTAAATCTATAAAAATATTTCAATTAAATTTTAATTGGATCTTTAAAAAAAACAATTAAATTTCATTTTAATATATTTTTGTAATTGAAAAAAGAAAAAAAATTCAATAAACATTTTCGTGATTGGTTAAAAACTAAGTAATTTTTTAATTGAATCTTTGTTATTTTTAATTTCATCTTCTTTCTACTTTTTTCTGTGCAGTACTGAACAATTTATAGTAATAATAAACATTTGCAGTTTTTTTAAGTCCACAAAAATGCAAATATCAATTTGTTTGTCGTAATGCAATTATTAATTTTATTATTTTAGAATATTATTGTTACAATTTAAGTTTAACATTTGAAGCACAGCCGCGAACAACGTTGTAAAAGACATTTAAAAAAAACAGTTTTTTCACAGATTACCATTAACATAACTCTCTTGCGTTGTTCAAACATCAAACCATCCAAAACTATGCACCCTATTGCCGTCAAAATACAATTACAATCAGTCAGTCGGTGGAAAACTTTGTAAGTAACTAATAAAATCATGCAAATGAAATTGTCGAAAATAATTGATAAATGTAGCAGAGATACAAAAAGAAAAGTTAATGCTAGTTATCATTATTTTCGATAAGCTAAAAAAAATTAAATGAAAAAACCAATCTTGCTTTAAAATACGTTTTTGGGCTCTCCTGAAAAATTATTATTTTGTCACTTAAAACGTTATTCGCGGCTAACCTTCATTTGTTGACGTACTTATAATCCCAAATTATAATTTTACTTATTCAGTAAAATATATTTTTATTCAAAATACATTGAAATTGATTATTGAGAGGTTTAGCTGTATTCTATGTGGTTTTCACTGTTGATAATGCAGATAATCAGGGAACGTTTACTCAAAAATTTCCTAGAACAACTAGAGTTATTATGTTATAAACTTTCATTTAAAAAAATGAGAAGCTCAACAAATAACAAAGTTGAAACAAGAACTCATTTAAAAATGTTTGTTATTATTTGCTATTCCCGAAATATAAATAGTAGCCCTCGTATATGTATGTTTATAAGTGAATAGGGAAATTCCTATGCGCAAACTAATGTAATGAAATTCCTTTGAATTTAATGTATTTACTATTAAACAAGAAAAATAAAGTTTTTCCTTAGCAACAAAATTGCTATTAAGAGTTTAGCTGGATCCTGTGCGCATTGGTTCCACAGAACATTATATTGCTGTTGCAAGCATTCTAAAATTATGGGCCTGCTTGACTAAATGCGAACAAACGTTTATATCGAATATCAGTATTGGAAACAAAAACAAATTTAAGTATTTTGTGTTTGTTTTTAATACAAACAGGCCCCATATCTTTTCTCTGCGTGTATGCGCCATAACATTCCACCATAAATATTCGAATACACTAAAGTTCCAAGTTCAATTAAAACACCAGGTATAAATCAAAATTTAAAATAAGTACTAGAGCAAATTTTATCCCACAAATCCGGATATTTATAGATTTAGATTATTTACTTATTCTGGTGTTAAAATTCTACTTCTAGCTTTGATGTATTCAGAGAATTACAGTACAATTTTATGTCAAATATATTTGTTCAAAATTTGAAGCATAATTATGCTTAGGGATTCTTTCTTATTTCCTTTTTTGAACGGGACAAAAATACCCATGCGGTAAAGAATTAAAAGCGTTTCGTAAACATGTACTTCGAAAAAGTTTTAATTTTTTATACGAGTATAAAATACAAGGGCTAGACATTGTTAGTAGTAGGGAATTCCCACTCCGGCCCCAATTAAACTTTTGAAATTTTAAAATTTTAATTACCCAAATTTTAAAATTCTTGGAAATTTGTGAAATTTGATACCTTGAGTTTTCGGCGGCACGCTTTGATGTTTTTTTGTTTACATTAGGAATTTTTTGTTTACATTAGGAGTTTTTTGTTTACATTAACCCTTGTGGGAACGGGTGATTTTTTTTGAGGTTACATTAATTGTGTGAACAGGTGATTTTTTTTTTGTGGGGATACGTTAAGTGAGTTCATAGGTTGGAGGTTTTTCTTTTTTTGTAATGTATGTATGTATATGCCGACGGGAAAATCATGAATATGATTTTTCCTAGTACCAACGGCAAAATCATAAAATGATTTTTCCTAATACTAATGGGGGGGAGGGTGAAATAGTGAAAATTTATTTTTCCTAATGCCTAAGGCAATGCATGATTATTTTTCCTAATGCCGACGGCAAAACATGATTATTATTTTTTTTCAAATGCCGACGGCAAAACATCATTATTATTTTTTTCAAATGCCGAAGGGAAAATGATTTTTCATAATTCAGACGGGAAAACATAAAAGTTATTTCTAATGCTAATACAGGAGTTTAAGGCTTATAGTGATTTGGGTGGGTGGGATTGTTATCGTAATACATAACCGAGGGAGTTTATGGATGTGTCTGTCTGTCTGTCTGTCCGTCCGTCTGTCTGTTGTGCGAGGCTGTGATTGGCCGGGGGAGCGTGGTGTAGTTGAGGTAGATAGATTCAGTGTATGTGTGTATACCTGTCTGTTGGAATTTGTGTGAAGGTGTGATTGACAGGGGCAGGGTGCAGTTGAGGTAGATGGATGTGTCTGTCTGTCTGTCTGTCCGTCCGACTGTCTGTTGTGCGAGGCTGTGATTGGGCGGGGGAGCGTGGTGTAGTTGAGGTAGATGGATTCAGTGTATGTGTGTATACCTGTCTGTTGGAATTTGTGTGAGGGTGTGATTGACAGGGGCGGGGTGTAGTTGAGGTAGATGGATTGAGTGTACGTGTGTGTGTATACCTGTCTGTTGGAATTTGTGTGAGGGTGTGATTGACAGGGGGCGGGGTGTGGTTGTGGTAGATCGACTGCGTGTATGCAGGTGTTGCAAGTCTGTAGGAATTTAAGGCTTTGGGGTAGGTGAGGGTGTTGTTGTACGAGTAATATGTATCCATGGGAATTTGTGGATGTGTCTGTCTTGGGGAATTTAAGCGAAGCTGTTATTAGGAGGGGGTGTGGTGTTGTTTAGGTTGATCGACTGCGTGTATGTATGTCTATATGTTTGTAGGAGCTTAAGACTGATCGTGATTTAAGAGAGGTGAGTATGTTGTTGTAATATGTATACGTAGGAATCTGTATGTATGTATGTCTGTGAAAATTTAAGGCTGATCATGATTTAGGGTAGGTGAGGTGCGTGTAGTAATATGTAACCGTGGGAATCTGTGTGTATGTATGTTTGTAGGAGTTTAAGGCTATCAGTGATTTGAGGGTGTTGTCGTACGAGTGATATGTACCCGTGGGAATCTGTATGCATGTTCGTAGGAGTTTAAGGCTGATCGTGATTTGTGTTGTTGTCCGTTTTGTTTGTAGGAATGACCGTGAAAATTTTTGTATGTGATTTTTCTTAAATGAAATCTGGTATATATGTGTGTGTGTGTGCGTGTGTGTGCGTATGATTTTGTCACGCTAGTAGTTTTATGTACGTGTAAATAAATTGTTTTCAATATCGAGATTTGGTTCTATAAAATATTTTCATATATCTGAACTTCCCTAACCCTATATACATATACATAAGTATATTTTCATACTCACGGTTGCTGGGTATTTTGTCATGCTTAAAATTGTCCAGCTTTAAAGTCTGCCTACGATCAATTTGTTTATATTACAGATTTTGTTTATTTAACAGCATCCGGCTTCTTTGACTTTTCATACGATCATGGGAATTTATAGATTCTCTGTCCATAATAAGGTCGTTTAGCTTGGACATATGCTCTGACTGAATGGTTTGCGTTGTTCATATATTTTTATGATGTAGATATGTAAGTGTGATTGCCAAGATCTAATAAATACTTGAGTATTGATAAGAAATTTGATATTATGTGTACATACATATCTACAAATTGATTTTATGTATGTATGTACATACAAATAAGTGTTTGCCTCCGTGTTTGAATACATTTTTTTTGTTTTTGTTCTTGTTGTTGTTGTAAATATTCGCCTGGCCTTTTATGTATAGATGTCAAATATCTTCATAGTTTTTTTTTATTTGAAATTAAAAAAACGTTGATTTAATTTTTATCTGTATTTACTTAAAAGTTTGTGAGGATTTTCTGTTTTAAGTAAAACTGAATTCCTTAAGATACATACTTTAGAGTAATAGTAACTATAATAATAATAATATATAATATAATAAATATTCCCTATATTTAATTTACATTTGTTTAAAGTTGAGGCAGCTTATATTCATTCTTAGAAATATTTTGATATAAATTTTTTCCAGCCGTAGGCTTTTTTCATCACCTTTTACATTTATTTTAGAACATCTTGCATTGTCTTTTATACATTTATAAACATTTTTAAATGAAACTGATCCAGCACTTTAGCTTATGTAACGATAGTTTTTTGTTAGCCAGCTTGCTTCTTTTTTTATTTTTTATTGATTATTGAGTTTCATAATGAAATTATTATATTCATAATTGTTGAAAACAATTGCTACTTCTTTTCCAATGAATTCATTTGAGTTATTTTTGAAACCTTGTACGGGTATAAAAATTATCTTATTTTCCATATTGCTTAATTTATAAAACTTTTAGAATTTGACCTTTGATGGGTATATATTCTAGTATATGATCATGAAAAGGAACGCAATAAGCTGAAGTCTTTGCTTACTATTTCATATTAAAATTTTATTCAATTGTCCCGCTATTGAATAAAAGGAGCTTTTATCTTAAACTCTGGTACAGGTAGAAGCGCTTGAGATTCTTTCTTTGCTGGAATCTTAGATACATATAATAACTATATAGAATTGCATAACGTTTATTTTTAAATTTTATGTTAGGATCATCATCATATGGATATGAGACTGAACCTAAATGTACTTTTAAATTAGTTAATTCATAATAAGCAATCTTATTTTCTTCTTGAATAGCGATCAACAGAAAACGAAGTCGTTTTCTTACAATTTAGGTCTGACCTCTCAACTGCTCCTCTAGTATACAATATAACTTTGTATGTCAGCATTTCTGTCTACTCTTTGTGAGCGTTAGGGATAATTAAATTTTAAACTTTTTATTCTTCAAATTGTGTTACTTCATACTGATAATATCCTTAAGTACATTAATAATGTACGAGTATATGTTTATTTTATGACGGGTGAGCGCCTATGGCTTTTATTTGATGTTCTGGATGAAGTGATTTTTTTTTTCTCATTTTATTAAAGTTTAGCGTATTGCGTATATATTTCTAATATATTTAAGTGAGCTTTTTGTATCTGTAAGACAGAGTGAACGTATCAGTTGGTCAGTCAGTCTCTCTTTTTATTTTATTCATTTTTTCTTCTAATGTGTCACTACTATTTTTTCAGATTTTAGTACTTGAAATAGAGAATATATGTATAATTTTTAAAAGTATTAATATATACATTCATATAGGTAAATATATGCATGTATGTAGAAATTAGTTCATATACAAAGAAATATATTTAATAATCAACTATTCTAGAAAATCGATCCAAAATAACACAGTTACCTCCATCATCAATTCACCGTCAGTGTTTTCATAAAGTGTTAGAAACATTGGAATATCTATGTTTGGTAGAATTTTTACTTCAAGTGTTTCTATATAAGGTGTGGTGGTTGACCCCTTGACGTTATTGTGGTTAACGTAGGCTGCGTTGTATCGCATTCAGATCTAATGATTTCTCACTTAGAAAAGGTCCTCATCACCATCAATCATACCTGTATACAATACATTCAATAGTTGAGTTGATCCAAATACAATTGCTGTCTACAAATTAATGATTAGAAAAAAGCTTTCTCATCACCTTCTAACAGGTTTAATATTTTGCTAGCATGCATGCTTAAGCATGCTTCTATCGATAGTGATGCGACAGTCCAACATTTAGTGGTGTTTCAATTAAAAATCTATACTATTAGAATTACGAATTCACTCTTTTGAATTTTTAACAAAGTATATACATATCTATTTCATTTGCCACAAAGTCTTAAAATTTCTTTGCTTATAAAAGTATGACATGAGGAATTATTTTAAATTATACATACTTCGGCATGCTTCCAATATTTTTTTTTTTTTTTTTTTTTTTTGATAAAGTTATTTCATATTCATACAGATACAGATATAAAGTAAGCTCTGTTTACATTCAATTTTACAATTCATGCATGCTTCAGCATGATTCTAGTTGAAGTCTGTATTTATTTAGTAAGTTTGTTTGATACCCATTCCTGCACATGTACATTCATAAAGATTGGATATCAAAGCCCAATTTTCTTAGTTTATCTAGAAATGAACAGAGTGAATATCTATTATAATAACCCCATATTCACAATTTAAAATTTTGTGTGCAAGCTATTTATCTTCCCTGAGACCTAACATTAGGAATCCTTCAAAAAAACTAATACAAACTAGATTTTTCCTTTTAATTTTATTTATATTTTCATTGAATTTCAACATTTTGTACCTCTTCAAGTTACTGTATACTGTATTTTGCACCTTTTTCTCATTCGTTGAGTTAACTTTAATCGCAAATATTTTAATGATGAGATCAACTTTTCTATTGTAGGCATTAAGTAGATCTTTAGGTATATCAATCCACTTATATGAACCATTATAGCTAAATTCTTAACACATAATTCCTTTTAATGATCTATTAATTTATTCTACTATTGATTCTTGCATATTATGAAATTTTTAATCCTCTGTCTATGCATGAATTTTGCAGTGTTTATTAAAAATTCTTTACCATCATCTATTTGTATTTTTTGTTTTAATACTCATATCATTTCAAAAATGTTTTCCATTGCCTTGGTTTTTTTCGAGTGCAGCTTTTATTTTCAACGATGCTCACCATATAAACTTTGAGAATGTGTCAGTTACAGTCTACAAAAATCAATAATTTCTATTTTCTCAAGAAAAGCTACCCACTTCACCTAAATCAGCTCCATAAAATATCATCTATTCCATTCATTACATCACTACAATACACAAACAATTTTCGAAATTTATTATGGAGTTCGTTTACTAAATGTCTTTTTAAGGACATTGAGTTGTTTTACAGTGTTTTAGAGAGTGTTGTGATCCACTTGATACACTTTCAGCTATTTATACTAAAATGTAGTTAATAAATTTTATCGCTCAGCTCTTCAATTTGTTTGTCAAAAGATGATTTAATTTTTAGAATGTCTTTTTCAATTTTATACCTATCTTCTATCGTTAATTTTATTTCACACTCCACTTATTAATTCATCCTTTAGTTTCTCGATTTGAGTTTCCAGAAACAATTTACTGATAACATTGTTCACCGTCAGTGAACATTGTATACATTGGTAGAAATTATATATTTTATTTAGTTTTCAAAATCAAATTTGTCATACTATTTTCACGTTTTATCAATCATTAAAGAAAATAAACCCACTTTTAAGCCCCATATTTGATCATCAACTTGTATTTTATCTTTATTCAGTTTTAGATTTCTATCACCAAATTTCCACTCATTATTGAAGTCTTTATGTGAGTCATAGTTTGTATCTAATTCATTTCATCCTTCCCAGACTAATAAGTCAATATAAGCATCTTCGATGTTGGAAGGCCGTGAGTAAAAATCATCTTCTTCTTCATCGTCATAATCATTCTCAGTATTAGCATCATTAAATAAGATGGTATTATCAAATATTGTTCCTTTTGAAAGTTTCTTTAACTTGTCTCTATCTTGAGTGATGGTTTTTCAGACTTTAAACTTGTATTATTTTCAACTTCTGTCTTCATTTTACTTTGTTCTTTCTTGTGTAATCTTTCAATATTTTTAGAACTATTTATGAATTCTTTGAGAGGTTCTGTTATAGGATCAAATATATCTCTTAGTTGTTCACGTGTATCTATTTCACCAGTTTTTATACTACGAAGCTTTTTCTTCAAGACACTTCTTATCAACACCGTTTTAAAATTTTCTCATCCATGTTTAATAATAGCAAATAAGAGGTATCAGCTATTAGATCAGGTATCACCTATTAGATCAGGTATCAGCTATCAGATCAGCTTATCAGGAGCTGCTCTGGTTTTCAGATCATCTTATTAGGAGCTGGTCTGATTTTTAGATCAGCTTATCAGGAGCTGGTCTGGTTTTCAGATCAGCTTATCAGGACCTGATCTGGTTTTCAGATCAGCTTTTCAGGACCTGGTCTGGTTTTCAGATCAGCTTTTCAGGACCTGATCTGGTTTTCAGATCAGCTTTTCAGGACCTGATCTGGTTTTCAGATCAGCTTATCAGGACCTGATCTGGTTTTCAGATCAGCTTATCAGGAGCTGGTCTGGTTTTCAGATCAGCTTATCAGGAGCTGGTCTGGTTTTCAGATCAGCTTATCAGGACCTGATCTGGTTTTAAGATCAGGTTATCAGGTATCAGATCAGGCTATCGGACAGCTGATCTGTAAAACAGATCAGGTTATCAGGAGCTGTTAAGATTGTCACATCAGATTATCTGTTTTAAATTGGGTCATCAGATTACAAGTAGCTGGACATTTATAAAATTTAGATGAATGAAGTTTAAGGCCAGATAAAATGCGAAAAACTATACTGTTATGTAGTCAAATTGTTTTCTATGACGATCATCACTTAATTCAGTATCTTTCCTTATAATCAAAATTCCATATTTTTAATTCCAACACGATTTATATTTTTCTCATATTACTTAAACATTCTAACTACATTATGATTATTTCCTATCAAATATTTGGTGATTCTGGTATAAGTTTGACATTAGTAGAATGCATCAACATTCTTATCTTACGCCATATAAAAATATGCTTCTCACAACATGGTTAAATACCATATTGCTATTACTTCTAGCTTTCTTAAAAGAAATAACAGATTCATTATCTGTAAATGTGTAATACTCATGTCTTTCATTAATGAAATAAATTTCTACAGGTATCCATATTTAGGTTTTTAGAGAGATTTTAAGTATAAATATGAAGATGTTTTAAATTTTTAGTCCATTAGAACTTTCTAGCCAGCCAATCATATCATTCTTATTTTTTTATTTATTTTTATTTTCGCAATTTGACAGACCAACTATTCTTGCACGAATAGAAATTGATAGAAGGGAACTATGATTTATTTTTGAGTTAACGTTTGATGGCTCATCAAAATTTCATACCAAGGTATTTTTATGTTGTTTTGACTATGAGTATGGGTCAATATTTATGAAATACCTTTCCTAAATATTGGTGCATGCACATAGTAAAACCAGTATTACCATAAAAATGGTGGTTTTAAACTCTTAAAATATACTTTGTTTTACTAACCCCATTTTGTAACTAAATGCATTTCATAAATATTGAAGCATACTCAGAGTCAAAATATCCTTTGTTTTGAGTATGAGTATGGCTCATTATCTCTTATTATAGAAAAAAAAAATAGTATGATTATTTCTATAGTAATAGATAATATTTATAAAATGTATTTAGTTACAAAATGTGGTTAGTAAAACAACATAAATATACCTTGGTATGAAATTTTGATGATTCATCAATATTTCGTACCATCCTATTTTTAGGTTGTTTTGACTATAAGTATGTACCAATATTTATGAAATGTATTTCATAAATATTATCACTTATTATAGAAAAAATAAAATAATATAGCTATATGATATCAGAAAATATTTTCGGTTATCATATAGCTATATTATTTTATTTTTCCTATAATAAGAGATAATGGTACCTACTCATAGTCAAAACAAAGTATATTTTAAGAGCTTAAAACCAGTATTGTCATACAAAATACTGATTTTAAACTGTTAAAATATACTTTGTTTTACTAACCACATTTTTTGTAACTAAATGCATTTCATAAATATTAACGCATACTCATACTCAAAACTAATGATATTTTTATGTTGTTTTGATTGTGAGTATGGAGCATTATCTGTTATTATAAAAAAATAAGAATGATATGATTGGCTGGCTAGAAAGTTCTAATGGACTAAAAATTTAAAACATCTTCATATTTATACTTAAAATCTCTCTAAAAACCTAAATATGGATACCTGTAGAAATTTATTTCATTAATGAAAGACATGAGTATTACACATTTACAGATAATGAATCTGTTATTTCTTTTAAGAAAGCTAGAAGTAATAGCAATATGGTATTTAACCATGTTGTGAGAAGCATATTTTTATATGGCGTAAGATAAGAATGTTGATGCATTCTACTAATGTCAAACTTATACCAGAATCACCAAATATTTGATAGGAAATAATCATAATGTAGTTAGAATGTTTAAGTAATATGAGAAAAATATAAATCGTGTTGGAATTAAAAATATGGAATTTTGATTATAAGGAAAGATACTGAATTAAGTGATGATCGTCATAGAAAACAATTTGACTACATAACAGTATAGTTTTTCGCATTTTATCTGGCCTTAAACTTCATTCATCTAAATTTTATAAATGTCCAGCTACTTGTAATCTGATGACCCAATTTAAAACAGATAATCTGATGTGACAATCTTAACAGCTCCTGATAACCTGATCTGTTTTACAGATCAGCTGTCCGATAGCCTGATCTGATACCTGATAACCTGATCTTAAAACCAGATCAGGTCCTGATAAGCTGATCTGAAAACCAGACCAGCTCCTGATAAGCTGATCTGAAAACCAGACCAGCTCCTGATAAGCTGATCTGAAAACCAGATCAGGTCCTGATAAGCTGATCTGAAAACCAGATCAGGTCCTGAAAAGCTGATCTGAAAACCAGATCAGGTCCTGAAAAGCTGATCTGAAAACCAGACCAGGTCCCGAAAAGCTGATCTGAAAACCAGATCAGGTCCTGATAAGCTGATCTGAAAACCAGACCAGCTCCTGATAAGCTGATCTAAAAATCAGACCAGCTCCTAATAAGATGATCTGAAAACCAGAGCAGCTCCTGATAAGCTGATCTGATAGCTGATACCTGATCTAATAGGTGATACCTGATCTAATAGCTGATACCTCTTATTTGCTATTATTAAACATGGATGAGAAAATTTTAAAACGGTGTTGATAAGAAGTGTCTTGAAGAAAAAGCTTCGTAGTATAAAAACTGGTGAAATAGATACACGTGAACAACTAAGAGATATATTTGATCCTATAACAGAACCTCTCAAAGAATTCATAAATAGTTCTAAAAATATTGAAAGATTACACAAGAAAGAACAAAGTAAAATGAAGACAGAAGGTGAAAATAATACAAGTTTAAAGTCTGAAAAACCATCACTCAAGATAGAGACAAGTTAAAGAAACTTTCAAAAGGAACAATATTTGATAATACCATCTTATTTAATGATGCTAATACTGAGAATGATTATGACGATGAAGAAGAAGATGATTTTTACTCACGGCCTTCCAACATCGAAGATGCTTATATTGACTTATTAGTCTGGGAAGGATGAAATGAATTAGATACAAACTATGACTCACATAAAGACTTCAATAATGAGTGGAAATTTGGTGATAGAAATCTAAAACTGAATAAAGATAAAATACAAGTTGATGATCAAATATGGGGCTTAAAAGTGGGTTTATTTTCTTTAATGATTGATAAAACGTGAAAATAGTATGACAAATTTGATTTTGAAAACTAAATAAAATATATAATTTCTACCAATGTATACAATGTTCACTGACGGTGAACAATGTTATCAGTAAATTGTTTCTGGAAACTCAAATCGAGAAACTAAAGGATGAATTAATAAGTGGAGTGTGAAATAAAATTAACGATAGAAGATAGGTATAAAATTGAAAAAGACATTCTAAAAATTAAATCATCTTTTGACAAACAAATTGAAGAGCTGAGCGATAAAATTTATTAACTACATTTTAGTATAAATAGCTGAAAGTGTATCAAGTGGATCACAACACTCTCTAAAACACTGTAAAACAACTCAATGTCCTTAAAAAGACATTTAGTAAACGAACTCCATAATAAATTTCGAAAATTGTTTGTGTATTGTAGTGATGTAATGAATGGAATAGATGATATTTTATGGAGCTGATTTAGGTGAAGTGGGTAGCTTTTCTTGAGAAAATAGAAATTATTGATTTTTGTAGACTGTAACTGACACATTCTCAAAGTTTATATGGTGAGCATCGTTGAAAATAAAAGCTGCACTCGAAAAAAACCAAGGCAATGGAAAACATTTTTGAAATGATATGAGTATTAAAACAAAAAATACAAATAGATGATGGTAAAGAATTTTTAATAAACACTGCAAAATTCATGCATAGACAGAGGATTAAAAATTTCATAATATGCAAGAATCAATAGTAGAATAAATTAATAGATCATTAAAAGGAATTATGTGTTAAGAATTTAGCTATAATGGTTCATATAAGTGGATTGATATACCTAAAGATCTACTTAATGCCTACAATAGAAAAGTTGATCTCATCATTAAAATATTTGCGATTAAAGTTAACTCAACGAATGAGAAAAAGGTGCAAAATACAGTATACAGTAACTTGAAGAGGTACAAAATGTTGAAATTCAATGAAAATATAAATAAAATTAAAAGGAAAAATCTAGTTTGTATTAGTTTTTTTGAAGGATTCCTAATGTTAGGTCTCAGGGAAGATAAATAGCTTGCACACAAAATTTTAAATTGTGAATATGGGGTTATTATAATAGATATTCACTCTGTTCATTTCTAGATAAACTAAGAAAATTGGGCTTTGATATCCAATCTTTATGAATGTACATGTGCAGGAATGGGTATCAAACAAACTTACTAAATAAATACAGACTTCAACTAGAATCATGCTGAAGCATGCATGAATTGTAAAATTGAATGTAAACAGAGCTTACTTTATATCTGTATCTGTATGAATATGAAATAACTTTATCAAAAAAAAAAAAAAAAAAAAAAAAATATTGGAAGCATGCCGAAGTATGTATAATTTAAAATAATTCCTCATGTCATACTTTTATAAGCAAAGAAATTTTAAGACTTTGTGGCAAATGAAATAGATATGTATATACTTTGTTAAAAATTCAAAAGAGTGAATTCGTAATTCTAATAGTATAGATTTTTAATTGAAACACCACTAAATGTTGGACTGTCGCATCACTATCGATAGAAGCATGCTTAAGCATGCATGCTAGCAAAATATTAAACCTGTTAGAAGGTGATGAGAAAGCTTTTTTCTAATCATTAATTTGTAGACAGCAATTGTATTTGGATCAACTCAACTATTGAATGTATTGTATACAGGTATGATTGATGGTGATGAGGACCTTTTCTAAGTGAGAAATCATTAGATCTGAATGCGATACAACGCAGCCTACGTTAACCACAATAACGTCAAGGGGTCAACCACCACACCTTATATACAAACACTTGAAGTAAAAATTCTACCAAACATAGATATTCCAATGTTTCTAACACTTTATGAAAACACTGACGGTGAATTGATGATGGAGGTAACTGTGTTATTTTGGATCGATTTTCTAGAATAGTTGATTATTAAATATATTTCTTTGTATATGAACTAATTTCTACATACATGCATATATTTACCTATATGAATGTATATATTAATACTTTTAAAAATTATACATATATTCTCTATTTCAAGTACTAAAATCTGAAAAAATAGTAGTGACACATTAGAAGAAAAAATGAATAAAATAAAAAGAGAGACTGACTGACCAACTGATACGTTCACTCTGTCTTACAGATACAAAAAGCTCACTTAAATATATTAGAAATATATACGCAATACGCTAAACTTTAATAAAATGAGAAAAAAAAAATCACTTCATCCAGAACATCAAATAAAAGCCATAGGCGCTCACCCGTCATAAAATAAACATATACTCGTACATTATTAATGTACTTAAGGATATTATCAGTATGAAGTAACACAATTTGAAGAATAAAAAGTTTAAAATTTAATTATCCCTAACGCTCACAAAGAGTAGACAGAAATGCTGACATACAAAGTTATATTGTATACTAGAGGAGCAGTTGAGAGGTCAAACCTAAATTGTAAGAAAACGACTTCGTTTTCTGTTGATCGCTATTCAAGAAGAAAATAAGATTGCTTATTATGAATTAACTAATTTAAAAGTACATTTAGGTTCAGTCTCATATCCATATGATGATGATCCTAACATAAAATTTAAAAATAAACGTTATGCAATTCTATATAGTTATTATATGTATCTAAGATTCCAGCAAAGAAAGAATCTCAAGCGCTTCTACCTGTACCAGAGTTTAAGATAAAAGCTCCTTTTATTCAATAGCGGGACAATTGAATAAAATTTTAATATGAATAGATTTTGTCTATGAAACGTTTTTAGGCTGAGGGGTATCCCAGCAGAAAGAAGCGAAGATTTTTTCATAGGAATTCCTTATTAATTTTTTGTGGTAAATCTTATTAATTTTATCAAGAAGAAAACCACATAAAATCAAGAAGATATCTCATTATTCGCAACTTTTTTACTCAATTTTTTTGTTATTTTTGGCACCAAAAAAAATAGCAAGCCATAGAGAAAAATTTCTTGATTCTATTAGGTTTTCTTATAAATTGTAAGCTATAGGTATTTCTTATTAAGGCAACCTAACCTTATTGATTTTTTTAATAAGGTTTTCTTCTTGATTTTATTAGGTTATCTTATTGATTTTTTCAATAAGGGTTTCTTCTTGATTTTATTAGGTTCCTATATGATTATGTGTAAAGCATCTTATTGATTTTTTTAATAAGGAAATCTTCTTGATTTTATTAGGTTTCTTATTATTACGTTTCTATAAATAGACATAGAGACAATTGTTTTCATAATCTTTTCCAGTTTTGTATAAGAATGTTTGCACAATAATTTCAATGGTTATTCAGGCTGGTTGTTAGCATATTGGTTAGAGTGCTTGTCTGTCAGTCACAAGTTTGTTGGTTCAATACTTGGTGAGTAAGTTAGTTAATAATATAATATGTCTATGTATGTATGTATGTATAAGAAAATAACATCTACAATATACTAGACATATACATACATATGTATATGGTATAGAATTTAAATGAAAATACATAAGTACAGAGAATAAAGACGCAATTCTTTTTATTTTTTATGAGGTCGCCTAATAAAAACAAGAAGGAAACCTTATTGAAAAATCAATAAGATAAACTAATAAAATCTATAAGATTTCTTCTTGATTTTTTCAAAAATGTTTTCCTTAATTAAATGAATAAGATTTCCTTATTGAAAAAAAAACCATAGAGATTTCTTATTAATTTTGTTCTATATTATGAGGTATTTATTAAAGACCTGCGTAAATTGTCTTGAAATGTAAATACGTCTTGTTTTTTAAATGTATTCTCGTGGCTGCATTATACTAAACCAATAATAAATGCTGTCGTATTATAAACAAAGCACGATAGATGCATTTGTGTGCGTGTATATGAGTGCTAACAAGCAATGTCATGAAGACTTCTTGTTATGAACAAACAGTCAACAAAGTAGTGTTCATACGTGTATGCTTGTTATTTTCCATATTGTACGTTTGGGTGTGTGTGTAAGATGTAGATGGTAAGCTATTATGTGTTCAAGGGAGTTTTTTTTAAGCAAGCGCACACAACCAGTGTGACCCTTTTAGCATTTTCACTGCTAAATTTAGCATTATGTATTTTGATTTAGCAGTGAATTTTTTATTTTGCATTTAGCATTTTTTTCAGCATTTTTGTATTATTTTTTTAGCATTATTTAGCATTTTTAATTTTATAAATTTCATATATTCTTTTCCATTTATACAGGTAAAAACTCCTGTATTTCATTGTATTTTGTCGTTTTTGTAGAAATGTATAATGATGGAAACCATGTAAACAGCAAAAGACGTCTTAAGCGGCAAGCTGTCATACTTGGTATTTGAGAATGGTGTGATAATGCAAAATTCGTGTTTTTCAGCTTTAAGGAATTTTGAATTTTTGTGTTTGTCATCATACTCCTTTAATATATGTTCTGTCAAATTCAGTTTAAATTTCATTTATGTTTTCGTAACTTGCGGTCTCCTAACATAAGATGGCTCACTTGAACATAAACTTTAAGTTAATGTTAAGTGTAGACTGCTCAAATTAATGCTTTTTTCATGTGATAACATTATTGATAGTGCATTTGTTTTAACAAATCACTTATAACTTCAAGTTACAACGAAATGTCATGCCATGTGGAAACGTAGAGTACGCAAAGCATAAAGATGACTTAGTTAGATCGCGCATTTTAAGAGGTGTTTGTTGGAATGTACGAAAGTCTGTCATGCTCATATACCGAGTATGAGCGTCTAATAGCCGCCTTAATGTATTTTAAACAGGGACCGTAACGGTTATAATTTTTATTTTAAAAATCACTTTTTAATCATTATTTCTTGATTTTTATTTATCCCTCACAAAATAACTCTTATTTTGTGACTTTTATTTATTCCTCAGAAAATAACAGTTATTTCTTGATTTTTATTTATCCCTCACAAAATAAGAGTTATTTTGTGACTTTTATTTATTCCTCACAAAATAACAGTTACTGTTTGATTTTTATTTTTTTTGCTTAATTTTTAAAATGTAGAAAGCGTAATTTTTGCGTTAAAATGAATATTAACCGATTTAAAATTGAATTTATCGCAACAGTCTTTAAAAAAATTCTTATATGTCAAATTAAATTTACTTTTTTATTATTTATTAATTTTAAAAGTTAAAATTTTTTTGAGCAAAAAAATAAAAATCAAAAATTAACTGTTATTTTGTGAGGAATAAATAAAAGTCACAAAATAACTCTTATTTTGTGAGGGATAAATAAAAATCAAGAAATAACTGTTATTTTCTGAGGAATAAATAAAAGTCACAAAATAAGAGTTATTTTGTGAGGAATAAATAAAAATCAAAAAAATAAAAATCATTGCATCTATCGGTAGTCCATGTAACATGGAGTATCTTGGTATATTCCTTGTGCACGTAGCACTTCTCTATTATTGTGATTTTTTTACTTTAAATTTGAAAAATAATCGTTATTTGCGATCCCTGATTTTAAACGTCAAACACCTAATAATAAGAAGAAAAAAAGTATTTTAATTATGTTTTTCGGAGTCGAACACTTCACAATTCATCGTTGCTGAATCCGGCTCCTGGACGTAAAATAAAAAATAGAAAAGTAAATTAATCCATTTTTTAATGCAAAAAGTATTTTTTAAATTTCTTTCATAGTATGTTGATAGCAGGCATGCTAATACATTAAAACATATATATAAAATAAAAGTGTAAAATCATTTTATGTATTTAATTTTTATATCAAAATTACCAGCAACAAATTTTACACTTTTATATTTAATACGATCGTACAAAGATACAGGAGGTTTTATGAATTCAGCAATTGTACTCGTATTTTGTATGTTCCTGAATTGTTGTTTTAACTTTTGAATCAACTTTGTTTGTTTTATTAAAATTAAATAAAATATTTCTTCGTTATATCGATATAATTAATAAAATATCATTAAAAAGTTTTAGCATTATATTTTAGCATTTTCAAATATTTTTTTAGCATTTTTAGCATTATTTTAAGCCCCATTTAGCATTAAAAATTTTTTTAGTTGTGGCCACACTGCACACAACTAATGTAAATGCATGTGAACGTTCGTTTGTGTGCAGAAAAATAGAAGAGCATACACACAATGTGTGTGTATGTACATGCATGACGCTTGTATACGCGCCCATGCGTAGAAAGAAGCAAGCACCACAAATTTTTCAGTCACGAAGTATTTTCTTCTTTACTCCTATACTTGCAATAACTGAAACAAATTCTTGCAAACAGTGTTGCTTAGCGTTTGTTTTAGAAGACTTCGCTGTAGTAAAGCATTTGAAAAATCCCTCATGTCCTGAAAGTTCTTATAAATGGTCTTGTGCAGGACTTTAGTATTTATTAAGCACTGTTTTCTCTGTGATTTTTTAACATTTAGAAATTAATTTAAATAAACTAACTTACATTGCTAATGTTTAATTATTTCCTGTTGGCAGCAAAAAATTCAGTTCTCTAAAAATAAATATAGTTTTTTTACATTTATTCTTGATAGTTTAACAAATAATTATTGCAACTAATACAAAGTCTGCTGTTAAAATGCGGTATAAAAATTTCACTATACTCACAAGAGAAAAAGTTTTATCTACTCGTAGTTATAATTTTGCCGTACAAGCTTAAAAAATGTTTATAGTCAAATGTGGAAATTCAGTTTATTTCACTTGCAAAAACATCAAATAAGAAAGTGTTCATTAAATGTTTTTCTCCCTCGAATACACGTATTCAGGTATACATACTCACATACACGTGTATTTACATATCCTTCCTTTATTGCAATAGAGGCATAACTCATAAGTTAAGTATTCAATTTACATGCAACTCAATGAAGATATTAAAATATTTTTGCTTATCAAGAGGTGGGTGAACAAGCTTTGTATATGTAATTTTAACACAAAATTAGTCCTACATATGATATAACGATTTTTTCGGCTTTACCGACTTCAAGAACTAATTTTTTTGAGATATGTCTATGTTGCAATAAAGGAGCGATATGTATGTACGTGGAAACTTGTTTATACACTTAGTCTAATAATTATAGGCGCAGAATAAAAAACATCCCAGTAAAAAAAATTGGAAGTCATTCTAAAGGAACTACATTTTCATTGCTTCCAAAAAATCGATATTTTTAATTTGCCGATAGTTAGCAGAAAACCAAGTAGAAGTTTATTTTAGTCATACAAAACCTTGTAATTCCTCTTTAGTTTTAGAAATTACTCACCAGAATTTTTAAAAAATCAATTTTTTTGAAGAAACTTATGAACTAATTTTGGTCTAAAATTTTGAAGTTATTTGCTTAAATTTACATGAAAATACTGTTTCGCGTTTAAATTCCTATAAAAAGAAACTAATTGTTAAAATAGGTAACTATTAAGCATTTTTCCTAGTTGAAAATATTATCATAGAACACAAAAAAGGACATTTTTCTTAAAATCGCTTCCAATTCGGTGACCAGGCATCGAAAAAGAGAACTTCTTGCAATGACAACCCTATGTAAAAATCATTAGATCGGATCGAAATTTGCACTACTTCCAGATCGCAAACTCTACATTTTCATGACTTTTTTGGAGTGTCTTTTTTTACTGGGATGTATTACATAAAGTGCTTGCAACTTACAACTCTGTTGCTGCAGGGAATCTTAATGAAACAGCTATCTCCTCTAGGTATAAAGGGTGTTTTTATAGAGTGACACAAGTTTAAATCATAATAAAACAAGGAAATATGTTTTCAACATCAATGAAACGGGCTTTATTGGAAAGAAAATTTTATGAAATTAATGTTAAAATATGATTTCTGCCATGTGGAAGGTGCAATCTGGAACACCAATTTTCAACAGCTTTTCGCAGCATTTGCGGCCGTATTTCGCCGGTAACTTTTCGAATGTTGATTACCAGATGTTCAATTGTTTGTGGTTTATCGACGCACACAAGTGACTTAACATAACCCCAGAGAAAATAATCCAATGGGGTTTAATCACACGAAATTATTTTTTTATCAAAAGTTTCTTTGCCCGCTGTGTGGCATATGTCTCCGTCCTGTTGGAACCATATATCAGTAAGATTAATGCCACGTAATTGAATCATAGTTCATATACCGTTCGCCATTAACAGTACTCGTAACATTCTGACCATAACCATCATGGTTTTTGAAGACATATGGGCCAATGATTCCGCCAGCCCATAAAGAGCACCAAAGAGTAATTTTCTGTGGATGTAATGGTGTTTCGACAAAATAAAGCTTGTGGATTCTCCTCGCTTTAAATGCGACAGTGGTACGTACCCATTCAACCAGAAATAGGCTTCATCTGACAATAAAATTTTTAAGTTTTTTAAAACTTTCAAAATTTTAACAATTTGCACACGTTGCTCTGTTGTAAGTCAATTCGTAAAGAAATTTCAAAACAAACTAAACAAAAAGCAACTATCAGCTGTTAAATGGTTGCTGCAATAAAGCAGTGATGCCAACTCAAAGTTGTGACACTCTAAAAAAACACCCTTTGTGACAACCGAATATGTATTTGAAAAAAGCACGGTGTTATCTAATTTTTTATATAAAAGTCTAGTTACCGCGTCTTGGCTTACGCATTTGTTGGCAATGAATTTAGGGTCGTTTGCATTTTTGTCGTAATTTAGTTATTTACATACATCGTTGTCAATCAAAAAGTTTGGTTTTAATTTTTTGCCAGTTACATTATTTTGCAGTTACATATGTATGTACATAAGTTGGCTTGCGTGCGGTCTATACGCAATCGAGATCCGATTGAAGTCTTAACAAATTTAGAATAGTGGTTGATTTCTATAACTCATGAGATGTTTTGCTATCGAGAAAAATTATCGAAACAAAAATTAGCTGCAGTTTTCACATTACATGCAGTAGACTTGTACAAAATTTTTTTTTTTAAAATCAGCCGAAAAAGTTACTGCTTTTCACATCAATTTTCTAGACGAATTGCATGTTTGTGAAAAATAACATAAGTTTTTTTTTATTCGTACTGCGCGCAAAGGGTTCCGATTTCAAATACTTGTTTTATAAAGTCAAAAAAATTAGTTGCAAATTCAATTTCAGTTCCAACAATTTTCCAAACCATCAAATATTTTTTCTTAAAATATTTTTTATAAAAGGGGTTCTTATAATTTCGCGCGAACTGTAATTTGAAATAAAACAACAAAAAATTAATGAATTAAATAAAATTTTTCCTCTGTTGAAGTTTTTTGCAGTTTTATAATATTTACGTTTTAAAACTTATCAGATATAAGCTCGTTTCTGTATTTCTCGTCGTTATCGTTTCTTGTTTTGAGAGAAAAAAAGTATTTCTCTATTTGAATGAGACAACACCGAATATTTCCAGTAATCTAGTGTCAAATGAAAGGAATATAAAATATGTAATTAGTATGTATGTAAAATTATTGTTAAATGATTATAGACATTTTTTATATGAATTGTCTTTACATAAGACACCAGGTGTATATAACCAGGTGGAAGCGCTACTTCAGCTGATAATTTTTTGCTCTATGTAGCTGACGAATGTCAAAAACTTGGTTTTGTTTTGGTTTTGGTACAATTATTTTTGTGCTTTTGACGTTCTTCGGTTCTTTACACAGCTATGGCTGATGTATTTTTGCATAACAAAAACATTTCAACTTGTTAATAATAATTTTAGTTCAAAAATTTGTTACACGTCTTTTCCACTAGTTAAGGTTTCATATTTTTACACACAAAACTCAAAAATATATATATTTTTGTCCAAATTTGGTTGTTCTCGCATCGATTTAAAATGCGACTTGTTTTGGCAGTTATTGCGAGAAACTTTTCACAAAATGTTTTTGCAGAAACACTTTTTCCCGAATCCTTCCTATAATTGTTGAAAATTTATTTAAATGACAGATAGTTCTCGCAAAGTAAAGATACAGAAACACTTGTGTGTGAAACGTTATTTCGTGTTACAATTCATAATGTTTTTGTTACAATTTACTCGTTTCATGCGGGAAATATTACGATGAGAGAAATACAGAAACATGCTACTGATAAATTACCATCATGAGCAGTTGTTATACATACTATAGCGAATCCTTAAATTTTTAACAACTAATCCAGGAACTTTTCAGCATATTGCATTAAAGGCATAAGTTTTTAGTGAAACAGTTGTTGCATAATCTTGGAGGAAATTTAAAGTAATTATAAGATGGTCTTGTGAAAATTCATTGACTATGCGTCGAAAACGGACTCTATCTAGACGCACGGTAGATCCCCAGGCCAAGTTCTGACACTCTGCACGCAGTGTGTATATCTACACGAAGCCAAACGATCTGTTTTTGTGCCCCTCATAACATTGTTTCCCTCAATTGTAAAATTATGAAATTTAAATATTTAATTATAATTAGCATTAATTGGTGTAACCTAAAGAGCGAAGTTTAAAAGTTTAACAATGAGAGCTTCCTCAGATATGGAGGTGCAGAAAGTGCATATTTTACTACATGCTCACTGACTGACTCATCAATATTATGAAGCACTTGCGCTACAACTAAAGAGCTGAAATTTGGTACATAAGTATACCTAGGAGAGTAACCACCTAGAAAATCTGAAAACCTAGAAATTTTAATTAAACCTGGCATTATTTTTACTTAAAAGGGCTATTAGACAGGCATACTTGTCTTAAGACATGTACGATGGCATACCAAGTGTCACTGTCTAATAGCATGTATACGAGTACGTTAGACATGTATGTTGGTTTTCAAAAATGTTTGATTTTCTGATGTCTGTCGCGCAATTAATATGAAGTATGCCGTCAGCTTTCGATAGTGGAATAGAAAAATCCAAAGTATGCCATCGTACATGTCTTAAGACAAGTATGCCTGTCTAATAGCCCTTTACAGGAGAGAATAATGGATATTTGTTCACTTCTGTATATTGGAAAAAATATTGTAAAAAGCCCAGTCATGAATATTCCCTCCGAATTTATTTCTCACGGAAAATAATTTTCTCGAGAAAAAATTCCTCCAATCATAAATTACTTGGGAACAAGCACGTTGTTTTGCTTGTTTGTTGACATTTTGTTTCTCACTCTTTTTTTTTTTTGCCTCTCTCACGCTAAAAAAAAAAGAGTGAGAAACAAAATTAAAAAAATTCACATCTTGAAAAAATATGCAAAAAGAAAAGTTTATAAATTATTTATTTGGGCAATATTTTTGTTTTCCAAAAGATATTGTCCCAAATACTCGTAAGAACTTGATTAACATTTTTATCTCACTATCTTTCACATTTATGTTTTATGATGATTCACAAATCTTACAACAAATGTTTGTAGTGATTCATTGAATTGTTTTGGATCGTTTTCGCACCATCTTCGGTAAGTTTAATTTGTTCATATATCCACTATGTCAAGCATGAAATTCAGGAAGTGCTTGTAGGAGCGCCCAACTGAGCACTTCTTTTAAATAGATTTCCACAATTTGCAAGCGTTTCCGTTTTGATAGGATAAGCTAAACTTTATTAGTGAACTTCGGTAACGTTTTTTACTTGTGGAAATTATGAAATTGATCACCTCCTAGGCCGACCTTTTTTTATAGGAAGCAGAAGTAACACTCAGGCAAATAATGTGTCAATCGGCATACATACTTACGTATGTTTATGTTTTATTCGTATATTCTACTCTACCTAAGTGAGTATCGTTAATTTGTATAGCATCATTAGAGAGCCTCAGATCTTCAGTAGACGCATTAGTTTAAGCTATGCAGTTATTCTATTAGTTATTTACCTCCGATGATTCATTGCTTTAAATGCCGAAGAATGAGGGCGCTGTGATATGGGTTAGTATCGGCAGAAATATTTACAGAAAAATATGTATATACATATATTTTTTTTAATACATGATTTTTATTTATTGTATCTTCATATATGAACTAACAATAAGTATTCAAATCTTAAATCTAAAAATTATCTATAATTAGGCCCGACCAGTGTCGGACATAAGCTTAATAATAGTTATATATATGGCTAATTAAAATGTGCAAACAAAAATTAAAAATATGCGCTAGGAATAGTACGAAAAAATTCAAAATATGCACGGTTATATGCACAAATATGCAAAATATGCAAGAATAAAATCAACAATTTTGTTACTTTAAAGTATTTTTATTCAAAGAGATCTTTATTACAATGAACAATAATGTGTTTTTTTTTTAATTTTCAAAAAGAAATGATCTATTGTCACATAAAACAGATGAATACATGGAAAATATGCGTTCAACATCAGTAGATGTAACAGGAGCGTATTTAAATGCGAATGGAGACCGCTCATATCCATGTTTCGTCCATGCTCTGTCATGGATGCCCCAACATATGACTGAGCAACGATGTTCGCCATGAGATTCGCCGTCCGCAACCATTTACAATAGAAAGAAAAAAAAAACAGAACAAAATTGGTAAATATTCTATCTCTGTTGCGCTACCGCAAAATACTTTGATATGTCTGAACATGGACATCGCCCGTGTTCACCACAACAAAGAAGTTGATGAATTTTGCACAGTTGCTCTGCTGGCGTCATGTTCATGTCATGTCCAAGTTGATAGCTCTTGGAGACGTAGGGTAACGAAAGGTATTTTTGAATCGAATATCTGCAAGCAAACAATCATAAGCCTCCGGCGGTTATAGTTTCAGTTCGACTTTGTGGTAGAAGTTATAGAAAAGTAAAGAAAAAATTAATAATATGCAGACATGCATGTGCAAGAAGAGGAAAGAAATATATTTTATGTGAATTTCTTTTACACCAGTTTGAGCTATATGAGTCGTTATATATAAATCGCGTTGCCAGAGTGAAAAATAAGCTTTTTTATGCAAGGTAATCCAAAATAAGCATTTTTCTACAAAAAAAAAATAAAATATGCAAAAAAAAAATGCTTTTTCTGGCAAAAAACCAGAAAAATTAGCCTTGGTTATATATAATACATAATAAGTAGTGATACTCAAAAGGAAAAAAATAAAAAATAAAAATATTGTCAAGAAGTCCCATCTGGAGTGCTGCGTCCCTCTTTTTTAGGCAGATGTGTCCAGTAAAGTTCAAAATATTACGGGCAAGCGTATTACGATGTGACTCGAGTTTTGTTAAATATTTGCCTGCGTATTTTGCAATTTCTTCAGTCACTATTGGCATATTTAAGTCACGATGTATATTTGAGTTTTTTTTATATACCATGGAGCCGATGTTATTAACCGTAAAATTTTGTTTTGCCTTCGTTGGATTTTCTCGACATTAGAAGCTGAAGCAGTACCCCATAGCTGAATTCTGTAGTACCATATAGGTTTTAAGAGCGACTTGTATATTAAAACTTTACAATCTAGGGTGAGGGTTGAATTTCTACCAACCAGCCAATGTATCTGAGTTAGTTTAAGTTTCATTTGCGTTAGCTTAGAGTCAATGTGGTATTTCCATGTGAGCCTTCGATCAAGATGTATACCAAGGTATTTCACATGTAAATTTTGAGGAACAATTTGATTATTGATTGTAACGTGGGAACAAGTGTCTTTTCTTAAGGTAAATGTTACCTGAGCACATTTCTGTTCGTTTACCTTTATTCTCCACACGTTTAACCATAGTTCTAGCTAAGTAATATGTTACTGACGATATCGGGAATCCTCGTGAGGGTTTTCGTGCATACTAAGGCAGGCTGTATCATCGGCAAATGTAGATGTGTGAATATTACTGCTCAATGGCATATCACAAGTATAAATCAAATATAAAACTGGCCCCAGTATACTCCCCTGTGGCACACCGGATGAGATTATTTCAGGCGTACTCATAAAGTTTCCTTCCACAACAGTGAACTTCCGGGCAATAATGTAACTTTCCAGCAGATTTAGAATGTTTATTGGTAGGTAAGCCTTTAATTTTAAAATTAGGCCTTCATGCCACACTTTATCAAATGCCTGAGAAACGTCAATGAACAGCGCAGAGCAATACTTTTTTTCTTCAAAAGTTTTTCTTATAAATTGAACCAATCTATGAGTTTGTTCAATGGTGCTATGCTGACTTCTAAATCCAAATTGATGATCCGGTATGCACTCATTATCAGTTAGAATTGGGGACAATTTTATCATGAGTAACTTTTCAAAGAGCTTTGACATTGTTCACAGTAAACTTATTGGCCTATATGACTCAGCTTTGGTAAGATCTTTGCCCGGCTTTGGAATCATTTTAACCTTGGCAAGCTTCCAGCTGTTTGGATAATAATCCAATCGTAAAATGGCATTAAAAATGAATAACAGGATTCTAATAGCTATACGAGGCAACTTCATCAGCATCTGGTTACTAATTCCATCAATACCCGCAGCTTTTTTCGGGTTGAGTTCTGCAATTATTTTTTGTACATCACGCGTCTTAAACTTTATTTAATGAGGGGGTAGCGCAACTACATTTGGCAAATCAACAGCACCAGAACATGTGTTTGGGGTAAATACGGATTTTAAATGCTCAGCAAATATTTTACCATTTTCAGTATCACTTCTTGTCCAACCTCCTGTAGATGTGCGCAGAGGTGGTTTAAGCTCAACTGGTCTTTTAAGCTTTCTAGCAGCGCGCCACAAAGAGTAATTAGATGCTGGTGTGACATCAAGACCTTCCAAATAATTTTTAATATATGCAGTTTTTTCAAATGCAAGCAACTCTTGGAGTCGTTTAGTACACTTTTCAAATCTGATTTTAAGTTGGGGTTATCTGTGCTGTTGCCATTCTCTTCTAGCTCTTCTTTTTTCACTTACGAGTCGTTCAATATCCGTAGAATAAATTCTATTTAACCTAGTCTGCGGATGGGCGGTAGTGGCATGTTCAGCAGCCTGTTTAATATTTTCATTAAGGTTGGCAATGTTAGATTCAATATCATCAGGGGTTCTTAGCGTAATAGTTTCCGTGCAATATTTTCGCATATGGGTGAGGTAAGTCACTTCTTAATGGGCTACAAATTGTAACGATCGTGGGAGAGTGATCGGACGAGAGATCTAGAGAAGCTTCAATTTGAATTAAATCCCTAGAGATATGTTTCATGACGCCAAAATCTATAACATCCGGTATTTTATGTATGTCAGTAGGCCAATAAGTGGGCTCCCCACTCGAAATGACATCCAAGCCCATTTTGGAAATTGTATTGAACAACGCTCGACCTCTGGGTGTAATAAGACGCGAACCCCAGAACGTATGTTTAGCATTATAGTCGTCAGCTGCTACGAAACAAGGGCCCAGAGATTTGTAAAAATCCTCATATTGATCCTCAGTAATTGCAAATCTAGGAAGGGAGTAAATTGAAGATATGACAAAATTAGTGCAAAAATTTTCGACACAAATATTCGTTGCTTGTAAATGTTCTTCGCAAATGTTGTCAATAATATAATGCTTGAGTCTTGACTTTATTAAAATTGCTGATCCACCGCATGCTCTCCTAATAAGTGTTAGAACTCAGACCGTTGAGTAACTACTACTTTGGGACGTGTCTCGTAATTGGTTTTTTTGGTAATTACAAATTTTTTTTAGTTTCAATGATTGCATACATAAATTTATAGGTTGGAATACCAAGTTTAATTCTTCCACAACGCTATAAATTTCTGGCGACAGTCGCTGACAGTGAAATTGAATCATTCGTCAATTCGAACTATTAAAGGTAAAGAGTCTGAAAAATCGAGGGGTATTATACATATATAATATAAAATAATCAATAGGTTTTCGCACAACACTAAACGTTCAGCTAACTAATTGGAATACTAAAGTCACAATTACAGCCTTTAATAAAAGGATACTGAACAAGACAGAAATTTAAATGTTTGTACGTCATTGCTTAAAATTAATCAATGTTTATCATATATCCTAACATTTCGAAATTCTGCACCTAAAACTTTTCTTAGTGCTGTTTTAAACTGAATATGTAAATATGTAAGTGCCTAGTTAATCATACGAGGGTTGCATCTCAAATTTTCAACCTAATAGAGAAACAATAATTGGTCAGTTAAATTAAAACTGATAAATTGTTTTTTTAAATATTTTTCTTTGAATTATTTTTCGTCGAAATTGGATCACTTGTTACTCGTATAACATCTTCAGGAAGAAAGGAACTGACACAAAGCTATTCACGTGACTGATCGGCAAGTAGTAGAAAGTAGTCTGCATTTTAGCAATTGAAAAAATTCTAGTAGCATGTAGCCATGCTCCACATAAGCAGCTAAACTCTTAAACTGGCCTGTAGCCTCAGTTCTTTACCAAACAAGATTCGGGCGCGAATCGTGAATGAGAAAGCGAACTTCGATATTTGATCAGTACTGTGCGATTTGTCGCCAAACTTGGCGATTTTTCAACTTGATTGGCGTCCAAATTTTTGGTTTGGCGACATGGCGATTTTTCCAGCGATAAATAATTTCAGGAAAGGAGTAGTTTAAAATAAAGGAAAGAGTAGTTTAAAATAAATAAATCCTACCAAACCTCATTTGCTAGAAATTAAAACAATTTGATTTTGGATGAGAAAAATTTACAAGAAATAATATTTGGCGATTTAATTTCTAGTTTTGGCGATTTTCTGCTAAATTTTAATACAATTATTTTATAACAATTTATATTAAAAAAAGTGTTATACAAAAAAAAATGTATGTATTATTATTATGAAAAACTACATATAACTGATTTTGTTGACTTTAGGCGATTTTTAAAATCAATTTGGCGAAATAGGTCGGAAAAAATCTGACACCCTGTATTGCATGGCTCTGTAAATATGTTTGCGCTCTTTGTCGTTGAAAACGTATTTATGTATGTATGTTCGTTTGCTCATGTAATTAAAAAAATTTAAATAGTATTCCGACAATATATTGTAAAAAATTTGTAATGAAACTTTTGGTTATAATTCGGGTATGCAATTTATAAATAACACGTTAAATGGTCTAACAAAAAAATCTAAGACCATAAATAATGTTAAAGTTTCCTATGGAAATATCAGTCGGAAAATTCACAACATAAATACACAGATAGTAGACCTCGTATACACGAGGTACAATGCAAGATACACTAAGACTGACTGACAACTCGTCGGTTGGTTATTGGTTTGCTGCAGATATAATGTATTTTGAATATACTGTGCCGCAAACCAATAACCAACCGACGAACTAGCTTATTGGCGTATACCTTGCATGCAGCAGCGAAGAATTAAATATTAGAGGGTGTCGAAATAAAAGCTTCAGGCATGGAACGATATTTTTTAATAAAACAAACAAAAGTTTTTGACCCAAACAACCCAAACTCCTTATGTGAGGACTTCAAGTAAAGAGAAAATTGCCAATAGAATTAATGTTTGCAGGTTTAGGGGTAGGAGAAGATATGGTTGCTTTAACAACAGCATTTGCTTATTGATCAAGCTTAATTAAATGTATTTACACTGTTTGCCAAAATTGTTGCTAAGGAAAAACTTTATTTTTCTTGTTTAATAGTAAATACATTAAATTCAAAGGAATTTCATTACGTTAGTTTGCCCAAAGGAATTTCCCTATCCAGTTATAGACATACATACATACATTTGTGCTTTTACGAGGGCTACTACTTATATTTCGGGAATAGCAAATAATAACAAACATTTGTAAATGAAAATGGCTTTATTGTTTTTCGATATATTCCCCTTGATAATTAATACACTTTTGCATTCGTTCAAACCATTTGTCGTAGCAGTTTTTCCCTTTTTCTTGAGACACTTCCAAAACATGGCTTTTGAACGTCCTGCCAAGTCAGGACTGTACGGAGGATGAGTCAACAATTCGATGTTTTGAATGCGCAAAAAAGCGTAACCAGCAAATACTAATGAAAAATCTTTTGCTGCAAACACGTGTTTATGAAGTTAATTAGTTTCGTATTTAACAAATACGCAAAGTTAAAGAATTTAATATTATTGGAAACTATTGAACTTAATAAACACGCGTATGAATGAAAAAATTTCTCATTAGTATTTGCTGGTTACGCTTTTTTGGGCAAATGTTTGTCAAGTGTGACCATACCTTAAGACACAACAAAGCAATTTACTATCAATTTTATTCATTCTTTCAGCCATTTCTGAAGTTCTATTTAATTTTTACCATTTTCTTACTGTTGCAATATTTGTTACTGAAGTTTTTACTAAAAAATAAGTCGAGGGTACAACATGTCATCACTAATTTCTAAATGGGATTGTGAGCTATACTTGTACTTGCTTGTTTATTTTTGGTGCAAGTATGTCAGCCTTTTTTACTCTGTTTGTGTTATGAAATTTTAGATGATAAAACCATTTTTAAGGATTTTGTTATTTTTATTTGTTTAATATAAATTTGAGATCAGACTGAGATTCGACTCAGAATAGATCAACTCAGTCATCTTAAAATCCATTTTTTTTAACAAAACAAGATTTGCTATTAGCATTTTGTACCAAAAGTACAAATTTCTATCCGTTTTACCCCCTTAAAAGTACCTTTTATTTTTATTATGACCATAATATGTTGTTCGCCTAGCAAATTTCGTTAAAATCCTATTAAGCCATTTTTGCGTAGAATAAAAATATAAACATTTAAACTCACCAACATACCAACTTTCATAAGAATAATATTAGCAGGGTATAGATTTGTTTATAAATTAATTTTATTTTTTGATGAATCTACCGCATTTTCATTGAATTACAAAAAATATTAGTTGGTCTTTATGTCAGCCCATATATCCGAAAGAAAACAGGTTGTGTTTGTTATATATCGATTGCTTACATTTAAAATATAAATGCAATTCATTATAATTTTTGCCAATTTATAAAAGTCGTGGGAGTTATTGAGTATGTATAAGATTTTGATCTTTAAACATCTGGTAACACTTTCTCTTTACATCAACTCCAATTCCGTTAAATGCAATTCTAAAAGATTTTTAATTTTTAATCAGAAATGCTGATAGAACCTAAAAAGGGGTTAACTGTCAAAATAACTGTCATGTCATGTCATGTTGATGCTTAAGCAACGCTAGCAAATTATCCAGATTTGCCATAAAAAAATTTGAGCAACTCATAGACGATGTTTTCTGGCAAAATTAATAAACAGGTTTGTTAAGAAACAAAATCGCCTCAAATGAAGTGAAGCAAATCCACAACAGACCCTACAGACTTCATTGTATCTACACAAAAGGAAAAGTTCGGTGTGGTTGACACGCTGGAGGAATCATTGGGCTTTATTTTTTCAAAAATTAAGCCAGAACTTGTGTTATGGTCAAAATCAGATAACTACCGCCGCATATCAATACCTCTTATTCCAGTTGTCCACAACGACACAATCTCGAAGTAGAAAAAATGGGCGGAATTCGAATATCATTATGTATAGATAACAAATATAAAAATATTTTATTTAACTGAATCTAAATAATGTTTAACTTTTTAGCGCTTATTTTTGAAGTCGGTTTAATTTTTTTTAAGATTTATAATTTTACCTTTTCAATGCGACAACAATTTTTTTATTACAAAACGATGCTGCCAGTAGGAGGGGTAAATTCGCTTATGTGGGTATTTTCGTCACTAATATAGGATTGAAGGTAATATCGGATATACATATAATTTATTTTCACTAAAATGTAGGTATTTATTCTCAGATTGCATTTCTTGTGTATAAATATAAAAATGACCCTTCCTCAAAATATATTTATGTTTACAAAACGGTTTACAAATTTGTGTTTGCATTCATTAAACAATGATTTAATATTAAAAAAAAGTTACAAATATCTGACTTAAATCTTGATGAACTCCATGAATGGAGAAAACTCATGTATAACTATATGTTCAAGTAATTACTTTAAGCAATTTAATACAAAAGAACTACATATGTACATATCGTTACCTTAACATAGAATGACTCATTATTTTTTTGAAATAGAATTCTTGTATATTTACGATAAAAGAACATCTAAATGTATCAATAAATGTAAAAATCTCGATTAAAAAATATAATCAGTTAGGTCCTTTCTATATTAAGGTAACGATATGTATGTTAAGTTTTAAGTAATCTACTATAGGTCCAATAATATAATAAATGTTTCCACTTGTTATGTTTCTTTAAATAAAAATGATTAAGATTCGTAAAGCTTTCAGTATGGAAAAAGTTTGGGAGATGAAGGGGAAAAATTGGTTTTTTAGAATACGTACATACATATTTTTCTGAAAATCTATTAGCAACACTGCTGAGTAGATATGTGCAAAAGTTTTAATTTAAAATTATACATGCAATTAATTATACATGAACAACGTATTAGGGGTGGACAACTATCGATGGCACTATCGATACTATCGATAGTTAATTTTTGTGTGATTATCGATGTTTTAATTCTGGCATCGATTAATACTTGAAAACAATCGATGTTTTTTAGTCACTATTGATAGCACACAGAGAAAACAGTGCCCACTAAATAACTCATAAAATAGAACAAAATTAATAAGAAATCTCTATGGTTTTTTTCAATAAGGAAATCTTATTAATTTCATAGGGAAACCCTTTTTGAAAAAATCAAGAAGAAATCTTGTAGTTTTTATGAGGTTATCTTATTGATTTCTTCAATAAACAAATAAAAAAAATTGCGTCTTTATTCTCTGTACTTATGTATTTTCATTTAAATTCTATACCATATACATATGTATGTATGTATGAAGTATGTTATAGATGTTATTTATTTATACATGCATATATGCATACACATTAGGTTATATTCTTAACTAACTTACTCACCAAGTATTGAACCAGCAAACTTATACTTGATAGACAAGCACTCTACCCAATATGCTAACAAGCAGCCTGAATAACCATTGAAATTATTGTGCAAACATTCTTATACAAAAATGAAAAATATCATGAAAAAAGTTGTCTTTATGTCTATTTATAGATATGAAAAAACAAGACACCTTATAAAATCAAGAAGATTTCCTTATTAAAAAAATCAATAAGATACTTTACACATAATCATATAGGAACCTACTAAAATCAAGAAGAAAACCATTTTAAAAAAATCAAGAAGGCAACCTAATAAAATCAATAAGAAATCCCTATAGTTTACAATTTATAAGAAAACCTAATAGAATCAAGAAGTTTTTCTCTATGGATTGTTTTTTTGGTGCCAAAAATAACGGAAATTGAGTAAAAAAGTAGTGAATAATAAGATTTCTTCTTGATTTTATGTGGTTTTCTTCTTGATAGAATTAATAAAATTTACCACATAAGAACAATAAGGAATCTCTATGAAAAAATCTACGCTTCTTTCTGCTGGGATACCCCTTAGCCATAGAGAAAATCTTCTTGATTCTATGAGCAGTTTTTTCTCTGTGTAAATGATAAACCACTAAAACCAGAAAATGTAATGTGTTGCTTGTCGTAAGCAAAAATAACTGGTCCGCTGCTCTCACTTATTCTTCACACAATTATTTTATTTTTGTTATTTATTGAACTGACAAATGAAATTCTGTTTTATTTTGTTTTGTTTGAAAATATTTTGTTTTGAATTTATAGTGTAAATAAATATGCACATTATACGAGAACCATACAACTTCGATACTATCACGATAGTATCGTCGGTATATCGATGGTTTCTCTAACTTGGGATAGTCTGAAATCGATTATCGATAAAGTTTCTTAAACTATCGAAAACTTTCGATAGGGACACTATCGATAGTTTTCCACCTCTACAACGCTTATCAAAAGTTACATGATTTCACTAAATTGGCAATATTGCTATTGCGTATTAATAACAAATAGAAGTCCTTTTAATGAATAAAGCCTTTGCGTTAATGATATGAAACAAAATGTTCTCACTCATAGTGTAAATTCATTCATTAATTAATGTAGCAACAGTTTGTTCAGTATTCTCAACGTTATTGAAAATTGTGGTATAGTGAATGAACATTTTATTAATTTAATATGTAGATGAAATTTGTAATCGAGCCCTATAATATATCTGTGGCTAAAAGAAAAAACTGCTTAAGTCGAGATAAGCTGATTTTGAGTTAATGCTACCACCGTGATCTGCATATTCGAAAGTACCCCTGGTCAAAATCTCAATTAGTTTGTGTGATTTTTGAGGAAGTTATAGCACTGTCACTTTCGACTTATCTTTTTTAGACTTTTAATCTCATTTGGAATAATTGCTTAATTTAGGTTATATTTTGGTAAATTTCAACTTAAATATATCCCTTATAGTGTGTAGAACTATGTCTGCTTAAAAAACTAAAGGTGAACAGAGAATTTCCCAATTTAACTGCAAAAGAAATAAATTTCTTAAAACCGACTTGAACACTTAAAAGTGCTCTCCTGTAAAACAGTAAAATATGACTTAAGCACTTTTTCCTTATTGCCACAGATATAAAAGCTAACCTTTACATATTTTATGAAGTATACAAGTTTTAGTTTAGAACATATTCTAAATTAATTTTATTTCTTCTGACTGTAAATGCATCTCTGACTGTAGCAAAAATAAAAAAACACTTTTAGTTCGAATAATTTGTATTTCTTAATTCTTTGTTAGTACACGGAGGTTTAAATAAATCTAAATAGTTGAAATTATTTTCATCCAGTGTACATATATGGAGAATATTTTAAATTTCTTTTGTCCTTCAGTTGCTGGAATACATCGTTTATTTCCAAAACTGTTTTACCAAGAAATAATTCACATGTCTTTTTCTTAGCACTAACACTATACGTTAACACTATACGCTTCTTTTGTTGAAGTTTTACAAAGTTCATACGCTCTATTAAATTTTCAATTTACAGCTCTTCCCTTACTTTTTTCCTCAGAAACCTAAACATTCAGAAATCATACGGAAATTGAAAAAAGGAAAACTTTGTTAAATGGTATCCGTTCAAATCAATTGAAAAGAATGTTAAGAAAGAAAAGCATAAAACATTTGTTCGAACAGCTGCCAAAAAAAATATTCACATTCAAGTTGCACGAGTATGAACATTATTATTGCAATTGCACCAGACAAATGCTACTTGTGTATAAAAAAAAATTATTTGAAATGGTTTCACATAGATGTGTTTCTTGCGTTCGAGTATCAGTGAAGGATGTGCAAAGAAATAGATGTGAGGCTAAAAATCAGTGGCACTACCACAAAGACACCAGTAAAAGTATACTAAGAGAACTGTGTACAACCATGATATTATCAAAAATTATTTTTTTATCAGATTTTTTTCTATCAAATCTTAGACTTGCAGTTAAAAAACAAAACAAAAATAAAATGGGGGATTCAAAACGGTATTCTTAAGTATCATAATGTCTTAAATTACTTTAGTATAACTATTTTTGATTTTTTTGTCTTTTCCAAACAAAACTGTTAAAACTTTGATGGTTAAAAACCGTCCTTCCAATTGAAGCAGTGTGGTGGATCTTTATGTATTTATATAGCTAAATTTGGAGGTTTTCATTTTGATTTGACTGCAAATTTCCTTTTATTTATTTAGCATTCTTTTTAGCATTAGTGAATCCAAAATTTTCAAAATAAAATTTGATTTTATATCATACCTAACAGAGACCTGCATGATTACGAATCAAACAGCATAGTTTTTCTTTTTCTAAAATGAATATTGAACATTAAAATAAATAAAGTTATTATTGCATGATTCATATCAATGAGACTGTCGTTAATAAATGCTTGCCACTGCTTGCAATATCTATTCATTCATGTGATTCACTAAAGCAATGAATCAGTATGATTGTTTTGAAAACTTCTTAAAACCCCTGCTAACAAATATAGTTTTATGGAATATTATATAATAAAAAAGCTATGCTCATTTTATTTTACTAATGGCACTTAAAACAAGTAAGAGTGCTATATTCGGCTGTGCCGAATCTTATATACCCTTTACCAACGTACGTACATTATATGTATATATAGTATACAGATACATACATATTTGTTTTCGGATAATTTTTTTTCTCTAAAGCAATTAATAGTAAGTGAACTTTCAGTATTTTTCGATTAAAGAATTTGATTCAATTATTTTATTTTCGATATTAGCAATAGTTGAATATTTTACTCTACACTCTGTGGTTAAGATATATTTTACATTCACTCTTGTCAACATCGATTTTATAGAAATTACAAACGGAATGACAAACCTATATATACCCTTTTACCATTTTTTTGGTAAAGGGTATAATAAGAAAAAACTTAGTTTCATTTAATTCCTCTAATATTAAAAAATTCAGTAAAGTGCGACTTTGACTCTCGCACGAAGGATTCCGTATATTCGGTTCTGAGCAAAAGCAAAAAAGCCACATTAAAGGCTTTTTTGCTTTTTTTGAAGTTTTTTTCAGTTTAAACGATTTTTTCAGTTTTGTTGCTTTTTTCTCATTTTGGCGATTTTTTCTGTTTTTTCGGTTTTTTCATTCCTTCTGAAGATTTTTTTCATTTTGGCGATTCTTTTTCCATTTTGGCGTTTTTTTCCTATTTTGGGGGTTTTTTTCATTTTGGCGATTTTTTTCATTTTGGCGATTTTTTTCTGTTTTTTTGGGTTTATTTTGTTTTGGCAATTTTTTTTCATTTCGGCGATTTTTTTTCATCTTGCCGATTTTTTCTGTTTTTGGGGTTGTTTTCTTTTCGGCGATTTTTTTTTCATTTTGGCGATTTTTTTTCATTTTAACGATTTTTTTTCATTTTGGTGATTTTCTTTCATTTTGGCGATTTTTTTTCATTTTGGTGATTTTCTTTCATTTTGGCGACTTTTTTTCTTCATTTTAGCAATTTTTCCGGTTATTCGCGATTTATTTTAGTCTTAGACACTTTTTTTTTGTAATTTGGTACTTTTTTTAATTTTAGCGATTTTTTTTTGTTTTTGGCGATTTTTTTCGGTTTGGCGATTTTATAATTTTTTTATTTCTTAGTTTTACCGTTTTTGAAAATTCCAAAGTTTTGCTCTTACGGTTTCCAAGATACAGCAAGTTGTCAAAATTGCATTAACTGATTGAACACCCTTTAATTTACATTTTTTGAAATTTTAGTGTTAATTTTTGTAGTCTGTATAAAAATACAGAAGCCTTACAAATTTCAAGTGTATATACATACATACATACATACAATTGTATGTATATTACATGGGATTTTAACATTTTTCGTTGCTCGTTTTGGAACACCCTTTAATTTCCAATTCTCATGTATTTGTTGTTGTAGCGGCCAACGGTCTACACGCTGTGTCCAAATTTCAGGTCTGTAGCTCTTACGGTTCTCGAGAAAATACCCTGTGACAGACATAGTTTTAGACATAGTTAATTTTACATAGCACAAAAAGTTAAAGTTTTCCTACCCTGGAAACGCCTTTTTAATTTTTTTATATTTTTTTAATTTAAAATTCCAATTTTAATCGTACTGAAGTGTAAAATAAGTTCATTTATTAAAAAAAAATAAAAATTTGTTTTCGGTAGTTACTTTTATATGGCAAAATAAAGTATAAGTTTTCCAGCTCTGCAATCGTCTGCTCGATTTTGCTGAATTTTTTTTTTTGGAAAATTTCTGACACACCAGTCCAAGAACGAAGTCTCTAGCTTTTCTGGGAGCTTCGGAAAACCGATTTCACGTACAGACAGACGGACAGACGCACATCGCTTATTCGTCTTCCCTATGCATAAGGATCCAGAATATATATATTTTATGGATCGCTTGTTGATATTATAGAAATTACAAACGGAATGACAAACCTATATATACCCTTTTACCATTTTTTTGGTAAAGGGTATAAAAAGAGAGTGAGTTTCAGTTGTTAGAGAGGCAACACTGCAAGCAATATCATTAGCAGTGCTGCCACAACCAAAAAATGGTTACAACAAAAATTCGCTTTAAAAGTTACCAAATAAGAAAAAAAATAAACAAATTTCAATATGTAGCATTTTTATTAAATAACATTTAAAATGCATACACTTTGTGCCGCACTACAACAAGAAATCAAGGAACATGAAGGTGACTTACAAGCAATAGTTCAATGCTCATTTCTAAGGTATATGCCAGTCGGCAGCTGATTAATTTGTTCTCTTTTAGTTTTCCGTTTTATTTTTGAATTTTGTTTTTATTCACACGTTTAGTTTTTGTATTTGACAGCCAAACAGTATTTTTACACAAACAACTTACGTACATATTCTTTATATAAATTTACTTTGTAAAATCTTTTAATTGAATGTTACCGCTATTACAAAAGACATGTCATTTCTGTAGTACAGAGTTGCGAACATTTAGTAAAATTAAAAGCTGTTGACAATGTTGTAAAAGTATTTTAAACAAGTGAGTAGCAATCAAGGCGAATTCATAACAGGTGGCTGCACTTACGATTTTAGTCACAGCTGTTTTATTTTCAGTTGCCTTAGTAGGAATCAGTGATGCCAATTTAGCGCGTTTCGCGCTAGATTTAGCGCGTTTTAACTACGCTTTATTTCATCTTAGCACGTTTAATAAAAAAAAGCGCTAACATAGCGCGTTTTGAATAAAGTCAATAAAATCATTTCCGTTACATTTTTTTCTTCTTTTGTATAAATTTAGCAATTTTCTAGTATTCAAAACTCTGATAATTTTTTTTTAATTTCGCTAATGATTCAGCTGTTGCAAATAAAATTCCCTTGCCTGTGATTAGAATTAAAAACGCATTTCAATACAATCCAATAAATGGCAAATATCTTTAAATTTCATTACTACAAATATGTGTCGTACTTGTGACCAAAAACATGTATATAACTTATCAAGCAACTATTATACCTGAAGTACAAAAATCATTTGAATCGCAAAACTATTCGACATTTTATAAGAGTATGTTGTTACTCGTACAAAGTTTGTTAAAGAAAATTAAAATAAAAACTAGGGATTTCGATTATTTGGTGATTCTGATTCTGTATCAAATTATTTTAGTTATTTAGGATATAATTTCGAAGAAGAATATTGCAAAATCTGAAAAAGAGTTGCTTAAAAAAGTATATTTACTAATACATGCATCGGCTTTTATTAAAATTTAATTTAGCGCCCAGAAAAATAGCGCGTTTTGGCTATAAATATTTGAAAATGCTGTAACTCAGCGCGTTCTAGCGCGTTTTGAGAAGGGGAATAGCGCGTTTGGGTTGTAAATAGTTGGCATCATTGGTAGGAATACTAAAAATTGAAGAACATAAAAGCTCAAAAAGTAAAACATAAAAAATATGTACATGTGTATCATTATTTTGGCAAAAAAATAACCAAAATGAGAAAAATATTCACATCTCCACATTAAAGAAAAAAGTAACCACTTTTGGTTAGAAATAACCAAAAACGGCAGCCCTGATCATTAGTACATACTGACATTGTTGCCATTTTGGCATTTTCGCTGCCAGATCTGGCATTTTCATTTCCCGAAAACATTCAACTTTTAAAAAATTTTGCCAAATGCTTTTTGGCAGAATTTGCTTAAAATAAAAAATAATTCCTTTTATAAATGCAATTTTTTTTACAATTATGCTTGTCACTGAAAATCTAATAGTAACACTAATACAATTGACTAGGTAGTGATACGTAGTTCTTATGGGAACATGGAGACATACCAACCACTGTTACATTACGTACCATACAAATTTACTTATATTGACAAGTTGTTGCAAAATACACCACATCTATTTTCTCTCTTTCTTTTATACTGACGAATAGAAGAGAAATTGTAGACAATGTAACTACTACTAGGATTTTAATGTTGACATAGACACTTGGCCCCGTCTTACTGCAGGGTGGATAATAACAAATACCTACATATATATATGTACATACATATATGATGTGCTATAAAAACACCTGTAAATAGTAATAACTTTGTATAAACATGAAATTCACAGCTATTTCAATAATTTTTTTTTAATTTCAATCTGGCATTATGCTTTTCTTCTGTAGAAGATTTTAGCAGAATTTTTTTACGGATCTAGCATTCTCTCGTCATCATTTTCTGGCAACACTGCATACTGATGTTAAAAAACAAAACAAAAGCATCGTAATAGTGAGTGGAGAGCGAAACTTAATCAACTCATACAGCTCTCCAGTGATGCCAACAATTCAGAGGCAAAACGAGCCAATCAAGTAATCAAAAAGAGCTAAAAAGAGCTAAATTTAAAAATTAGATATTTTTCCGTTTTAAATCTATGAATGTATTTATTATCAATTTGTACTTCAAGATTTTTTAACATTAATAAAAAATAATAGTAAGAAAAAATAAAAGATCCATTGCTAAAAACGGTGTATGTACTGCAGCATATAATGCAAGATTTGTTTGCGCAATTTACGTTTGTGTTGGAACTTCTGATATATCTGGCTAGGATAGCACAATATCGTTAAATGGAGCCATACATTTTTTATGCTTTCGAGTCTCCGAACGGCGAACTAAATCAAAATATTTCGCTCTTATAATTAATTTGCAACATTTGCACAAAGCTTAACATGGATCTTTTGTTGGTTTAATCCATTTTTTTAAACGAGGAATTTGATTCCCAAGTTTTCCTGTTTTGCAGTAAAAATCCATTTCAATAATTTGTCAAAAATTTTCTAATTATTCAGAAACGAACACACTAAATACATAAATATATCTTACATAGTTTCAAAAAAGTATCTGAATTTGCAACAAAACATATTTACCAAAAATGTAAATGCCTCAAAGACGAAACAATAGGGTAAAAACGAGAAAATTTACTATAAGATGCGAAAAGTGCTAAACGTGCCGTTTTTAAAATTGAAAAGAGCTGTGTTAGCTCTTTTTTTAAAAAAAGAGCTAAAGGGAAAAGTTTCGAGTTAAAAGCAATCAAAAAGAGCTAAATCTAGCTCTAAAATAGCTAAGTTGGCATCGCTGCAGCTCTCTGATTTAAATAGCACTTACGCCAAAACAAATTCTCAGTGTCTATCAGCCTATTGATGTTTGTATGTGTGTGTGTGTGTGTGTGTGTTCCTTTCGGCACTATATAAACCAAAGCGTGTGCCGATTTTATTTTAAACAAACGTCTGTTTGAAAATTTTTTTCGAATAATTTTTTCCGTGTAACTCATTAATTCAATTAATTTAGAGGGTAAACTAATTACACGAAGCGAAATAAAGGGGAAATTGCTGCAAAATAAAACTACCTTGAACAAATTTCTGGAATAGCAGTCGCAACTATTATGAGTTCGTCCAAAATATTTATTTAAGGACCTTAAATTTTACGATAAATATGATTGATTCTGTTTATCATTCTATGATAAAGTCATCGTAGTTTTCAACCTTAGGTGTCGCCTATTAAAACTGAAAATATTCATAATTTTTTTTTTTTTGTTTATGTACAACTACTTTGAATAACAAAGTGTTTGTTAACATGGTTGGTTGTTTGTGTGCTACTCGTAAAATTGTAAAAATAACAAACAGTAGGAACTAACTTAATGATGCAAGTATGAATAAACATTTCGTTAGCTGAAAAGATATTGCAACATCAGTTCAGTTTTTTTAACGGCTTCAAAAGAGGAGGTTATTTTTGTTATTTAGGTAGCAATTTTAATCACTATTTTTTATTTGAATACGTATAGGCAAAGGTGTACCACCCACACAAAGTAATTTTTAATTTTGGCATATCTGGAATACCGTTATAAGCACAGAGGACTTAGTCACTTAGGAAAAAAAACTAAAACCCGCTGATTTCATTACTGTTAAAAAGAGACAAATGTAGTTTGCTTGTTATTAAATTTTTAATGCAGTTATCCAAACGAACTACAGAAAATATGTACACATATATTTTGTGAAATGGACAATTGATTTTTTTGTTTTACAGTTTTTGAAAATTTCAAGAGTTTTGCTCTTACGGTTTCCAAGATGCAACAAGTTGTCAAAATTACATAGTCAAGATTGCATTAATTGATGGTACACCCTTAAATTAATTTTTTTTTAATTTTAGTGTTAATTGTTGTAGTCTGTATAAAAATACACTAACCTTACAAAATTCAAGTGTATATACATACAATTGTATATATATTACATGGGATTTTATCATTTTTCGTTGCTCGTTTTAGGACACCCTTTAATTTCCAACTCTCATGTATTTGTTGTTGTAGCGGCCAAAGGCCTACACACTGTGTCCAAATTTCAGGTCCGTAGCTCTTACGGTTCTCGAGAAAATACCCTGTGACTGACGGACGGACAGACGGTCAGACGGACAGCGTAGCGAAAACAATAGGGTTTCTTTTCACCTTTGGTGTACGAAACCCTAAAAAACACAATGTGAAAATGATTATTAGTATTAAAAAAGCGATTAAGATGTGTTCTCAAATGATTACAGACTTCATTTGAAACATTTTCATTCACAAATATTAATTTTCATCTTTTATTAACAAAAAGGATCAAATGAATTATGTTAAAATAATATCACACGAAAGAAACTGTAAGGAGGATTAAATGATTGTGTGAGCGAGACCGCCCGAATACACAATTATCTTCTTTTTTGTGTCACCTCTTTATATCCTCTGTGGTATCAGTGATAGTCTTCGAATTTTTGAAATAGTTTATAGTCGCCCAGCGCGAAGCTGTTGGTGTTGTAGCATGGGCAGAAGTAACGTCCATACAAAGAAATCGTTAATTATTGTGTATCTGAAAGACTACGTTAGTGAAAGTCTGTATAAGTTGTTTACCAGGAGTAATGGACAGTTCTACCTCCAGTGCAAATTTAATATGTTTTTTACACAATAATGCTAAATAATGCCTGAAATTAAAGATAATTCGGCATACATACGGCTCATTGCTAAAAATTTAGCCTATTGCCAGAAAGCCCACAACTTGTGGCAGTATGATTATATTATTAAAAAAATTTCAATCTATTGAGTTACTTATTTATTATAGAGTGACACAATTTAAATCATAATCCCCCTTATCGGGAATAAAAGTTCACGTGAAAAGTGTTCCCTTTCCCTAAAATTGTGATCGCCAATGTTTGCGTTGTTGTTGTGCCAGTATACTATTCTCTAATTTTGTTCACCACTTTTTGTTCACGGGAAATATTTCACGTGAACAAAATGTTCGCCTTTTATTCACGATAAGGGTGAATAAAACACCACTTTTCAAATACTATTCGCAGCATTTGCGGGCGTATTTCGACAATAACTCTTCGAATGTTGATTTCCAGGTGTAGAATTATTTGTTGTTTAACGACGTAGCCAAGTGACTTAACATAACCGCAAAGAAAATAATCCAATGGGGTTAAATCACACGATCTCGGTGGCCAATTAATTGGGCCATTGCGTGAAATTTTTTTTATCACAAGTTTCTTTGAGTAAATCAATTGTAACGCCCACTGTGTGGCATGTGGCTCCGTCCTGTTGGAACCACATATCAGCAGGATTAATGCCACGTAATTGAGGTACAAAAAAAATTTCGAATCATGTTCCTATACCGTTCACCATTGACAGTAACATTCTGACGACAATCGTTTTTGAAAAGATATGGGCCAATGACTCCGCCAGCCCATAAGGCGCACCAAACAGTAATTTTATGTGGATGTAATGGTGATTCTACAAAAGCTTGTGGAATCTCCTCACTGCAAATGCGAAAATTCTGCTTATTTACGTACCCATTCAACCAAAAATGTGCTTCATCGGAAAATTAAATTTTTAATGGAAATTCAAAATCAAAATCAATTTTTACTTCAGTCCATTCGCTGAATTGGCGGCGCATACGATGGTCGTTTGGCTTTAATTCCTGCACAAGTTTGAATCTTGAAGGCTTTTAAGCCAATATCCTTTCGTAAAATCTTCCATAAAGTGGAAGGACACAACCCCAGTTCCTTAGAACGGCGACAAATTGATTGATTAGGATAATCTGCAATGTACTGTTCGGGGTCGTACAGGATGCACATTATCAGTAACAGTAAAAGTGGTCAGAAAACGATCTATTGTTCTTCCAAGGTTTACATAATCCATGTTCATGCATATGCATGTGATTCAAGGAGAAACTAATTCACGGCCATGTGTCATCCACACATGGTTGACGTTTCTAATCAATACCAGCAACCAGAATTAGCGGACTTTGAAAACAGGCCAGAGCTTGTCTTTTCATCAAAGAAATAAATAAAGAGAGGAGGGAGGAGTGTTGTTGGTTAAAGTACGGGGTGTTTTACAAAAAAGTTAATAATTGCTGAGCTCACTGCAATGACATAACAAACATAGTGGTGGGGGGGGGGGGAGTAAGAGATAAAATGTCACTTTCACTGGAATATTAGTCTTCAGGTGAAATAAATTAGTTTCCATGCAATTCTATATTTCAAAAAGAAAGTATCCGTTATTTATGGTTTTTTTTTTTTAAATTTTATTCTATCTTTGACAAATTTAAGCCAATGCCATGCAAGCTTGCGGGTTAAAACAGATGGCACGAAATGCAAATCCGAGGGATTTTTAACAATTCTTTTTGTTTTTTTCGCATTCTCAGGCTTAAGCGTGTATATAAAGGTCAAAAAGTCATAGAGAAAAAGTCTTCATGTAAATGTTTAAAAGAAAATTGTCAAAACAATGCAGCCTGAAATTGCACTCGGCAAAAAATTACTTCGATTTTCATGCAAATCTGTTCAATATGAGTATAAATTTTTTGAAAATATCATTTGACTTTAATATATCGAGCCATAACCGCTAAAATAGCTTAAGCGACACATTTTTTGGTCTTCGTTTTTTTTTTGACGAAAATCGACTATTTACGATCGCAAATAACCGATTTTGGTAAAAAAAAATGAAGTTCGAAAATTATGTCGCTTCAGCGGCTTCAGGCGGTTATGGTACGATATTTGAAAAATATAAAAATCTTCAAAAACAATTCAAGAGATATGCTCAAGTCTGTAAGACTCCAAAAATTAACATTCGATTGAAAAAAGTGATTTTCTCTCAAGGTGTTCTTTCAATAAAATAAAAGTTGGCAATGTCTTCCTTCGATAAAAAAAAAGTTCGGAAATTAGCGGAACTATAGATGAAGAATAAATAAAGAGTTTCACGTATGATAAACAAAATATTGAAAAAAGTTCTTTTATATATTTTTATGGGTTTCATGAGTGGTGGGAATGCCCGATTTTACTGAAACTCAAAATGCGTTATTTTTTCTCTATAAAGTGTACATATGTTTGTACTAAATTTGATGTGAAAAAATGCAATTGAGTTTCATGAGCGGTGATAATGAAATTCTATTTTTTTTTCTTAGTTAATTAGATAATATAATACTCGGTGCTAACTTTAAATAATCTAGCACAACTCCTTATTGTTTTTGCACAAAAATATATGAAGACATCCCACTGTGCGTCACAAGAACTTATTACTCGACTAAAGAATAATAAATACCAAAATTTAAATAAGTATTAAACATTGGTTTCAATAAAGTTCTTAAGTATTTTTGTATCGATCTACTTATGCCCCAATTCTTGTCTATGGACAAAAAAAAAAGAGAGAGCCAATTTCACCAACTTATTTAAATATCAATTCATATTTAAAACTCATTTTTTCTATACAAAAATCAATGAAAATCGACATTTAAATATGAATTGATATTTAAATAGAGTTGGTGAAATTGGCCCTTATTATTCATTGCCTATGCTAGAAGGTTCGTGTATTTGCTTTATGATTTTGTTCCAAACATTATATCCAACCCATATTTTTTTATATATTTTTTCAAACTGTTGAATGTATATTTTTTGTACTTTAATTTAATTTTTTTTGTTCTAAAAACATGGCAATAATATTTTTATTTTTCATTATCGCAGACAACAACCATTTTTGAAGAAAATAATTTAGAGAATTCAAAAACAAGAACTCAAAAGTATTTTCAAACAAAAAACTAAAAAAAACTAGTTTTTCAGAAAACGAATTTAAAGTTTTCAGTTTACACACAACTTGATGGAAAAATAAAATTTAAATTTTCTGTCAAGAATTGATTAAACAAGATATTTGTATAAAATTTTAACACAATATGAAGAACGATATGAGGATTAATTCTGCATCACTTATAATATATTTTTAATAATTATTCTCTTGCTCCCGCACCTACCATATCATGAGAGTAGATCTCTAAAATAAACTTAATAATAAACTCGTCTTATGAGTACCTGGCGTGCTTTTAATATAAAATGGTGGACGTAAATTTCCATTCAAATTGTTAATGTAATAATAACTTTTATTGAAATAACTTTGAAATCTTACAAAAAAAAAGTGTAAACAAATTATTTTCAAGCAACTATTTCTTGATATATTTAATTGAAAATATTTTTCTGATTTTCCTTTAACTCATAACTTGTAATTGTATTTACAAAAATTGTTGTAGGCTCAAAATCAATTAATTATAATTATATATTAATTGTAATAAATTTTACTGCTTTCTGGGATATGGTAGATTCAAAGGTGGGAATTCGGCTAATCTGACTGCCAACCTTGCTTAACTTAACTATGGCGATTATTTTCAGTGAAGAGGCTCATTTCCGCAGTCATGTATATACCCAGCAAAAAATTATACATTACCATCAGAACTACTTGCCATATAATGACTTACTTTTCTGATTGCTGGGTACTCAGCAAAAAAACTTGAAAAAAGGTAATCGGGTTTGGAATTAAGCATTTTTGGTGGAAGCTGTTCCTTACTGGATTACCAACTTAATGATTTTAACGTGAGACTAAAATAATCGATTCTTGAGAAGTACTTACTTTTTTTATTTGGCAACTTGTTCATGTAATCTATTTTAGCTAAAAAAATTAATCTCCTCATTTAGCAACTTGTACATAATTTTTTAGAATTTTAGGTTATGTGATTTGTAAGCGAGTAATGAAATTTGGTAATCAGAAAAGTAAGTCATTATATGGCATTATATGATGGGTATGTACATCAGAGAGGCGCAATGAGTAGTGAAAAAGTGAGTAGAGTTGAATCATGACTTATAATTTCATATACTTATGCGCACTCATACTTATTGCAATGTTGTGTATGAATCATATTCACTCGAAAATTTGAAGTGCGCATCGAACTCATACTTAGCAATATTTATGACGCTGTTGATTTCGACTCTTCTTAACTCAATGCCTATGGACGATGCGAAATATTTACTACTATTTAAATAAACATACATGCATGAGTTGAGTGAGCTGAATCAATGTGAGTAGTATAAGTACTTTCCTGAAATTAGAAATCAAACTGAGGTGATTTATGACTGTTAGTGTGATATGACTATGATGTCGACGTCGCATTCATATTTATTTCAACCTACATATACTTATAAATCAATGTCATGGTGAGTATGCGTAAATGAGAGTAGTTGATTTTAAATGATGTCTACTCACTTATATTTAAAATTTTATGAGTCATTATGCATAGCGAAAACATGATTCATTGCCAGTCTCTGATGTACATCCGTCATTATATTGCTCCTTAATTGGAATATAGTCATATCGTGGGTTGGTTATTGGTTTGCTGCACACATAATGTATTTTAAATACACTGTGCCGCAAATCAATAACCAACCGACGATATATGTATCAAAAATTATTTTTTGGAGTTATTAATTAAAAATTTAAAATTCCATACAAATTGCGAGAAGGAAATTTTTTATCATCTTCACTCAATTTTTTGTAAATTGAAAACGTTGAATTTATTTGCTGCGAAACTAGTCTTTTTGAGTTATGACTAAGTTGTAATAAACGAGCGGTGCTCTAATCATTTCTACATCTTATTTTCAGCAGCATTCAATGCTACTATTTCTTTTACATATTACAGTCACACTACCACTGGAAGCAGCGTGTAATTATGCTTTTTTTTACAACTCCCAAACTATAAATTTAAGCACAAATAAACTCGTTCATTTAAAAACTTTATTTAAGCTTTAAAAACTTTTTCTGAAGCTCCTATAGCTCCATAGCATAAAAGAAAGTAGGTCCTAGAATACTGTTGAACAAAAATACGTAAGTTACTCCTATAAAACACCTCTCACCACTGTTGAAAGACTATAATTTAAAAGAAGAGAAAAATTAAAACTATAGCAGGTGTGTGCGTGTTCATTCAGCTGCCAATAAATCAGTGAACTTTATGCAACAAAATATTTGAAAAACTCCAGAGAATGCAGTAGTTGTTGTTAGTATAAACTACACGAGTATTTATCAAAAATATCCAATCTTATTTTTAAATTTGTAGAAGATTTCATGGAAAACAGACAGGAATAGAACTGACAGACGTGTATGTACGTGCATAAAAGTTGTAAATGTCTGGTATGAAATTTTTCCTAGTGGAGCAAAACACTATACAGAGGTGTTGTCAAACGAAGATATAAAAATTATTATTTTTTATATGTTAAATAATCATCCCTATTCCAGTTATCGATATCGACGTCACTTTAACGCAATACCGAAAAATTGGGACTTGTGTACCCGTTGTCGAAAACAACAGACTCCTGTTGGCAGGTTTATGATAATTTCTAGAGCTTAGGGAACGGAAATAGATTGTCAGTAGCACAAAATTGTTCTCGAGAGTGAGTAAACAAGCCCCAATTTTTTGGTATTGTGTTAAAGTGACGTCGATGTCGACAACTGGAATAAGGGTGAATAACAGGGTCATTAAGAATAAAAGTCACTTCACACTATGAAGTCCCTGATGATACTTGCTATATCTGCTAATGGTAGCAGCAGAAAAGAGTTGCAAAAATTTTTTGTTGATGTATTTCCCACATACGGATTTGGCCAAACACTTTTTTGCCACCGACGCTACTGACATCGCCCCCTCCCCACCCAATTAATCACATTTAAGTTTATTGACTTTTCTAAAGCTAACTTAAAATACGGTTCGTGCTGATGTTTTTCTATTTTTGGATTTATTGCTATTTTAACTCCATATTTTCAAAACATCGACAGGTGTGAAACACGCAATCATATAAAATTAAAAATATATGTATATTCTGAAGACCTACGTTCTACGTTGCAGTTCCACAAATGGCAACCCAGCAAAAGAAATATGTGGTAAACAAAATGTTCGGAAATGCAGAAATTTTTTCTGTACAGCCACGCATTTCTCCAGCAAAGATTGTTATTAACATCAGCTATTTCACACGAATTTTTTAATGAGGGTGGCGCACAGTCCGGTGATCAGTGGGAATAAATCAAAAATTTTTAAATTACAAAAGCTAACAAATTATATATCAAATGATAGATAAGACTTTCATTAAGAAGAATCCAAATTTTCACTGCATTATAAGAAGTTTTGAATAAGCTACAGCCTTTTAAAGTTCAAACTTTTTATGGGTTTTTTTTTGTGAACTTTTCGATTTTGCGCATCATCCAAAGAAATTAACGCTTCTAGCACACTATTTGCACTAATCAAGTATTTTTTTTTTTTACTTTTAAAAACATAATAAAGAAAATTTGTTTATTAAAATTGTTGCCAAATAAATGGAAATTATTGATAAAACAAATATGTTAATATGATCAAAAAATTATGAAAAAACATGAAAAATGTTTTGTTTTGACCATCAAGAAAAAAAATTTCCAAATATGTCCAGTTTCATGTAAACATTTTATTTTTGTATGATTTGTTATCTTTTAGAATATTATTTCACTTCATCCGACTTTTTCCGATTTTTCGAGATATCGCGTTTTGAAAAATGTTCTAAAATGATATTTTACAAGTTATTTTTTTAAAATATAGATTAAAAACACGCATATTGTTATAAAATAAGCTAAATATATTTCTTTTGGTTTTCTTTTATTTAATTTTGTTAACTTAGTTAAAAAGAAAACTTCAACAATACAAATATTTTTTAAACACATTTTTACATAAAATGCTGCATTTTGATAGAAAATTATATGTATATCTCAAAAAAAAAAAAAAAAGATATTGACAAACGGTTTTCAATATTAAAAATTTAAACCTTCCTTCTTGCAAAACCAATTTTTCTTTTGTTTTTTTTACTGGTTTTAATACTTTAAAATTAAACTTAAAACGAGAAATATTCATTTAGTTTTAATTTTGAGTCTTATTTTAAGCGCAAATAATTGAGTTACGTAAAATCCAATTTGATTTTTGAAATCAGTGAACCAGACATTATAAACTTGCAAAATTTCATAACAATCGGACGACTCCTTGTATTTTTTCCTCACTTTTGTATGGGCTCACCGCACTGTATGGCGTTGGCTGAAGTAGTTAGCACGTTGACTACAAAACCGCAGGTCCTGGGTTCAATACCTGTATCCAACAGTCATTAAATAACAACACCACGCATTTTTCTGATGTACATTAGTGTCCTTTCGTATCAGTTGTTGTAGGAAAGTTCAAGTGATGAAGACATAGTCACTGGTCACTGAATTATACCGACTTCAGCAGATACTAATCCTAATGTAACATCAGAGCGCTCTCCTTCGTTGTGTAGCAGAATCATCCTCGAAGTAAAATAACCAATAAAATGGCTACTAAGCACAGCTTCAAAAAATTAATACGCCTCATTTATCAGAGGCGCTGCAACACTGCATTACTAAAAAAAAAACGTACAAAAAGCAGAGTTGTAAAAGAATGAAGCTTTCCTCTATCTCTTCTTTCACCACCTGTCTTCTATATCACTATCTCTTTCCTAAAGAAGGTAACACCTAGTAATAGTAGTAGGCATGCATTTACCATTGTTTTTCCGTTTTTTTCATTTTCTATTCAGGTTAGCACAAAATTATATCACTCTACCTAATTATGTTTAACTATTCTCAGTTTTCTTTTACGGTCGTCAGATTAATTATTTCTACTTATTCCATAGACATGGGTGCTGATGAAGTGCGTGGCTGCACAGAAAAATGTCGACATTTCCACCCAGCTAAAGTCTAATTAATAATAATTAATTTTTCTTCTCTTCTTTAGAAAATCACATTAAGGGCTGTCCACATATTACGTAACGCTGTTTTCATCATTTCATTTATTGTTTTACATACAATAGATAGATATTCGTATTCGCGAATATCGTTTTAAATATTCGAAATCGAATTCTCGAATACCAAAAATTGACATTCGGCACATGTATGTATGTATGTACATACATAATACGAGTAATACATATGTACATATCGCACACTAAATCATAAAGAGTCACAACTCAAAATTTTTCAGATGCTGAGTATTTGCAAACAATTGTTGATACTGTACAAATGACGAAAGAACGTGACAGGGAAGGAAAATGAGTTCTTGGATTTTGTACCAACTGTGAAAACAAAATGTACTTTTTGGACCATAACGGTACCATTTTTTTAATATTTATTAATAAGAGCGGAAACGTAAAAAAATGTGTAATAATTCAGAAGTAAACAATAAAAAACAGAAACTTAACAAAAATCTGTATAAAAATTTAGTATATAAAATTAAAAATAACATAGAAAAATATTATATATTACATTCATAATGGTACATTCTTAGATTACACTTGGTAGAGATCGGTTATTCTAAATAAAACACACACAAAAAAAATTAAAGACAACATAGGCAAGATTAATGTTAGCATATAGTGCAACATTGGCATTTTTAAATTGTACCAAGTAACTCGCGGTAGTACCACGGTACCAACGAGGTCAAAAATGTACCATAAAAAGTACAATTGTACCATGATTTCCATCCGTGGTACGTGACATAAAAACAAGCATAATGTTATTTTATATTCTTCAAGAAGACTGTATTGCAAAAGAAATTGTTGAGGTCGTTATAGATTTCTTTAATTAACTGGTTTATAAAAAAGCAAAACGACTTTTATAATTTTGAGTTGGGACTCTTTATGATTTAGTGTGCGATATGTACGTATGTTGCTAACACGTATGATCAATTAAATAAATAAATGAGAAAACCGTACATATTTTTGTACGAACTTAATAATTTTTTCTTTTACGTAACATTTTCAAATACCCGCTCCCTCCCACCAACCATAACAAATCGTAACAAAACTCTCTTCCCGGAGACGTGCTGGCAGCCCCAGATCCAGGATCGTATACAGAAGCCCAATCAGCTACTCATCTTAAATTAAGCAAAGATTATAGAAACCTCAAATAAAAATGATGCCATATGCTCCTTATAAGGAGCCAAAGGAACCAATATATATATATATATATATATATATATATGTATATATATAGTTCTTTTCTAAACGTGCATACAACGGCTTTGTACACAAATTTGTATAAACTTTTTTGTCTTATATTGTATCAGAGACTAAACACAATGTTTGCGGTGCGGTGCGATTTCTCGTTGCGGGAGAGAAAAATAAACATAATACAACGGAAGACGGCTACGGCAATACTTGTCATTGTTTGTTTAAATTTTTATTAATTTTTTTGTGGATACATTTTTATAAAATTTTCTAATGGAGGCCTTATGCTCCTTATAGGAACGACGGGAACATATATACATATATCTATATACATATATAATATTTTGTAATGGTAGTAACAAAAAACAAAAAACGATTAACATGTTATACATTGGCAGATATATTTGATATATTTTTTTAACTTTTATATTTTATGACAAAAGTTTTTTAACTTCAAAATCATTTTTTTGTTCACAATAATGTTGTGAACACCGCCAATTATTCAAAAACTATGGCAAAATTAGAAAGAGAAATAGAGTCAAAAATTGAGAGAATAAGAAAGTCCGCAGAGAAAATAAAATAGATTTTAATTTTATACCGATCCGAACTGCGGTTTTTTACTTCAAAATCGTATGAAAAACCACACCGCAATAAATTATCGTTACATTGTGTTCAGACTATCATTGCGATTTTTAAGTATTTTATAAAATATTTTGGGGACAGATAAAAAACAATACCTGTAAGGACTGTGTTCAGCGATAGTTAACTGAGTAACCAGTGCTTTCGTGAGAGCATTCTTAATTATGGCAATTATCCTTATAAAGTGTTAGGACTTGAACCATTTTTGTTTCAATTGAAAAACAATTGTATTCGATATTAAATGTTTGCTGGGTAATATTCACAGAAATTTACACTCGCACACATATATAAATGCATTTTGTAGCCTGCAAACATGTAATTTTTTAAGATTATCATCAACAACATACTCGTATGTAAATTCCTTAACAGCAAAAATTCTTCGCTGTTCAAAACCATTTCAAGTGGCCGAAAGGAAACAAGTATTTTTCTCAAAATTTACAAGAAAAGAAATATATTTGTTCACTAGGCCATTAAAATCAAATTTGAAATTTGTCAGTATTTAGTTTTTGTTTTATTATCAAAATATTTGAAATTTGAAATATTTTCACATTTATTTTTATTTTGTAAATTTTTTTCTACAAAAACGGCAACAAAATAAATAAATTCGAGCGCAAAAATGATAAATTGAATATTTAAATTGGCAAATTTGTTTGCAACAAATTTTAATTTCACAAAAGTGTTTGTTTATTTATTTATTATTTTTTCTTGTAAATTGTACATTTCTTGTTAAATGTAAACGACATAAAATATAAGAGTGATTGTAATTTTTTGATCAATCGCCGTATTAAGATTTATGAGCGTGAGTGATAAATAAACTAAAATGGAAATTAACTTAAATTAATAATATGAATTTTGGTAAAAGAAATTTTAGCACACTGATGAAATTTTTTGGCAGTCCAGTTCAATAATTATTCGAAGTATTTCCGGTATATTACAAGGACATAATGGAAAGAAGTATTGGTAAGTGAGTCAAAATTTAAAATTAAATCAAACTATTAATTTGCTCTGCAGATGGCTTTAACTTCGCATTTTCCCCCCCCTTTTAAAGGATATTCAACCTTTTTACCACTCACATTTTATCTGTGGTGACGACTAAATACAAGAAATGGTTAGTTTACTGCTAAATGTTAAGGTAGCTTCTACTTTTTTTTAAACACCAACTAAATTTTGCACAAATGCATGATTGTTGCATATACTCGTATATAAGACAATAGGAGTTGTAATGAAGCCCAACTCAGTTGGCTGCAACAAAAAAAAACAACAACTTGAATATTCATATCATACTATTTTTTATATCCGATTTTCTACTGATGTTGTTCAGAAACATTTTATCTGGTTCCTAGGGACATTCAATTGTGCTCCCATTCTCATTCAATCTTGCACGCACGGTTTTTTACGTAAATGCATCGCTTAGCAAGTTCCTTTAAAATATGTACATATGTATATATATAGAGCTAGAATATTTTTATCGATAATAAACATTTTCTATATAACACTAGCATCTTCCCGAGACTTCGTTCGCACCAGGAAAGAAGTTGAGCAGGTTATAAGCTGTAGTTGTACCAAGTTTATCAGAAACAGAAAAAGTACCAAAAGTACATATTTTTACCTATTTAACTCTCTAAAAAGGTACCCTATATATTTCTTAAATGACAACAGAGAGCGTTTGTGTTGCATAAGAAAAATATAAAAGAATTCTCATACGTTTTATATGGCGAAAAGACACAATCACAAAAGTCTGCAAATCGAGAACTATTTTTGATTCAATCGTTGGCGATATGTAGTAAAAAGTAAGCTATTTTATTGAAATTAAAATTATATGAGCGTTCTTTTGTGTTTGGTGTACTCTGTGTGTGTTGACAGAATATTTAGAGTTAACGTTGGTGTTATTTGTTAATCAATAATTATCACATGTAATTTGGCTTACAAAATGATACGAACTTTAGCCTGATCAAATCATAAATATGGAAACAAAAATGAAGTTCGAACAATAATAATTAAAATTAACTAAAATCTTTTTAGACTTACTGCCTGGCTCACGATGTCGACAAGAAATTTTCGTTCGCTTATTTATATTGAAACAAAAACAAATTTTCTTATTTTGTTTTTGTTTTCAATATAAATAAGCGAACGAAAATTTCTTGTCGACATCGTGAGCCCGGCAGTTAATTTTAATTTGAAAAAAATTAATCGATAACAAAAATTTGCTATAGCAAATTAAACGATAACAAGAGTTTCTTACAGAAAATTTCGAGCCTTATTTTCGATTATATCGTAAGTGACAAAAATTAAATTTTTTTGGAGAAGGTTTTTTGTTTTTTTATGTCTTTATACGTAAATTTTCGCTTACGATAAAATTTTACAGTTCGTATCTTAAAAGTTATCAACAAGTTTGGCATTTTGATAATTATAAACTACTAGCGGCCCGCTCCGGCTTCGCACGGGTATATAATATATAGCATATGTCATTCAATGAAAAAATGATTAAAATCGGTCCAGTAGTTTTGATTTATTCATTACTGCCCCTGGCCCACACGCGTTAAATTTAGGGTAAAACAATTCTTCTTTCCCTAAACCATGAAGATTTCCTGCTATCTTTGGAATATCTAAATTCATACACTACATTTTTATTTACTTACTTTTTACTTTTTTACCTATTTATTTTATTTTTACAACAATTAACATATTACAGAATGTCTTTATATACAACGTTAACAGCTTTCTTGTCATTAGACAATACAAACATGTTTTCTCTAGATGTTACTCTTGAAAGAGCGACATACAGTTGGCCATGTGAAAAGCAGTCAACGCTAAAATCTAAGCCTGCAACGTTGAAGGTTTGACCCTGCGATTTATTAATGGTCATTGCAAAAGATGTATTTACCGAAAGTGTAAACGTTTAAATTGGAAGGGTAAATCCTATGGTATCAGAGCGATTCGGGGAATCAATACATCTTCTCCGGTAACACATCCTGTGAGTATTGTGCACTCTATTATGAAAGTTTTCAGTGATTTTACCAGCAAACGCGTGCCATTGCAAAGTTAAGGTGGATTCAGGTTTCTTAATAAAATAACAGGACAACCTACTTTCAACACCATTTTGTGAGGAGGGAGTCCAGACGGGTTCAAAGAGTTTAGAAATTCTGCAGGAAAATGAACAGTTTCTTCCAAATATACTACTCGGTCGATACTGTTTATCGACCGAGTAGTATATTTTCGTCGGCGCATCAATCTTTGAAAGAATCAAGTTATTTACCTTATCTACTTGTTCGTTAGTTGGTGACAGAATCGCTCATTCCTTAAACCAAGATATTCGGCCCTGTTCTCTAAACCGAATCCGAGCAAATTTTTCGTTTTTAAAACGAGAAAAAAGTTTTGGTGTTCTCTAAACCGAATTCACATGGTTTTACTCGTTTTTAAATCGAGTAAATATATCTGGTAGAAATTAAATCGAATGTGGTATTATTCCAATAAATCACTGATGAAACATCAACAAACAATTACCATTAACAATTTGAGGTCTTTATTACCATATTATAACCAAATCACATGCAGTTTGATAAAATTTTTTTTTATTTATTTTATTTATTTATTTATTTATTGGTTTTAAAAACAACCCAACGTTTGTTTCCAGTTTTACTGAAAGAATGAAGAAAAATGATTTGTATGAAGAAAAACACTTTTTCTGTCAAATATTTAGAGCCGGGCATTTTAAATGCTTATTTTTGATTTAAAATGTGATTTCTTTTATTAAAAACTGACTTTAACGTTCAAATATTTTATTCAACTTAATTTCGAATGTCACCAAATCGAGTAATTTGTAGAACACCAAATAAACATTTACTCGTTTTTGAAAATTTTTCGTTTTGAAAAACGATTCGATTTACAGAACAGACCCGATTGTCTTATAACTTATGTTATCAATGTCAAGATAGACATTGTTGACTAACTCTTGGATGTTGTCTATCAAAACACAAAGGTTTTCTAGGTTAATCCTTCCCTCACTTTGTGTTAACTCTCCATTGCCAACTTTTAGCAGCATCTCTGGAAATAGCCTGTTCTCACGCAAAGATGACGAAGTCCTCATATTAATTTTAAGCTCTAATTTGTCGACATGTCGCGAAAGGTTGGATCTTTTCAAGGAAGCATTTTTTACTTCGTCAGCACGTGTTCCTCGAGTCACAACTGGTAGAATTTGACGGAAATCTCCTGAGAACAGAATTGTACATCCACCCAGAGGTGAATTTTTGTTGCGCAAATCGCGCATTGTCCTATCCAGTGCTTCCACAGACGTCTTGTTTGACATGGTAGCTTCGTCCCCGACTATTAATGAGCAGTTACGCATCAATTTTCCTGTATTCCTCTACTTAGAAATACTACAGACGCTGTTATTGTCATCGGTGGCGATTTTCAGCGGGAGTTGAATGTAGAGTGGGTGGTTCGGCCTCCTTCCAAAAGCGTAGCGGCAATGCCGGATAACGCAACTGCTAACGCAATTTTTCCGATAGATCTCACCTTTTTTAGCTGTGCTGAGCAAAAGATGTATGGCCTTTTACAATATGCAGTAACATTCTATATGAAATCAACAATGTATTTAAGGTATTTAATTAGAGAAGGATTAATGCTATACTGGTTAAAATCGCTTCGAAAATTAGCCATTATTTGTCGTAAAAAGTAAATGACAAAATAATTCTGGCAAAAAAAAACTGACTCCAATACTAAGAATCAATTCAAAAGATTACAAAACAGACGCAAGTATGAAAATAATATTGAAACAAAAAGAAAAGAATTTTAAAAATCAGTCCATTAATACACAAGTTATGTAATCATCAATAAATTTATTTTTTTGGGGAGGGGGCCTCAAAATATCCCAACGAAATTTGTTCTAACTTTAAGCAAAATTCTTTCAAACCAAAAAAGGATTTTGAAATCGGTTCACAAATAGCAGAGTTATGGAATAGGGGAGGAAATTTTCCCTGCAGATTTTCAAAAGAAATTATGGGACCTAACTGCAGGCAAACCCTTTGAAACAAAACAAGAATTTCGAAAATCGGTTTAAAAATGACCGAGTTAGGCGTGTACGAACATTAAAAAATAGTGAAAAAAAAATACACACGAATTGATAACCTCCTTCTTTTTTGAAGTCGGTTTAAAATGTTATTGTGCGATATCCATAAGAGATAGACATATACCATAGCGGATTTTTCTGTAGACCTTTTCAATGTGTACAATACTTAGCACATTATTTGGATAAATCTCGTAGGATTTTATTATTTACGACATCACATTAGAAACCTCAAAAATAACAGTATTTCCCCTCTATTTAATGGATGTTATTGTACATATAAACCTTCCTCTTCAATCACTCTATCTATTAAAAAAAAAACCGCATCAAAATCCGTTGCGTAGTTTTAAAGATTTAAGCATACATGGGGATATACAGAGAAAGCGACTTTGTTTTATACTAGTGATGATGGATAGGCCCATAAAATTTTATTTTGAATAAAAAAGTAAATTTTCTATAACATGTCGCTTACGATAAAATCGAAAATAAGGCTCGATGTATCAATAACAAAAACTTGCTACAGAAAATTTACAAAAATTAAATTATTTTAATAATTTCGAGTCTTTTTTTCGATTGTATCGTAAGCGACATGTTATCGAAAATGTACTTTTTTATTGAATTTAAAATTTTATGGGCCTACCCATGGTTTAGAATTATCAAAATGGCAAACTTTTTGATCACTTTTAAGATACAGAATGTACAATTTTATCGTAAGCGACAATTTACGTATAAAAACAAATTTCAATATTTTAAAAAAACCTCCTGAAAAATTTAATTTTTGTCGCTTACGATAAAATCGAAAATAAGGCTCGATTTATTAATAACAAAAAAGTTCTATATAACGTTTAATTATTTATATCGATAAAAAATTACGTAAAAAGTGTTTTGATAACAATGATTTATTTTGAAAATTTATAGACAATAAGAATTTCGGAGTCTGTAAATGCATTCACTATAATGAAGAGTCCATACAAAATTTGAGAACTCTGTCTGTTATAGACTTCAAGATATAAGATTATTATGAATTATTTTATATGGGGGCGCACCTTCTCTTGGTCCTATTCAACCAATATTTTGAATTACCTTGCACCTTGTTCTCAAAAGAGTCCTTCCGAAATTTGAGGACCCTGGTCCTATCGGGCTGATTTTTTATTCAAATCGGTCCAGCCGTTTAGGAGGAGTTCAATTACATACACACTTACAGTAGAATTATGTATATAAAGAGAATATAAAAATGAATTCCTTTCTTGTCACGACTTCACGCGCGAACGGCTGAACCGATTCCCTCCATTCTTTATTGTTTTGTTTGTTATTGTCTGGATGATCACAACGGACCCAATTGGGTCTCCGAATGGAGGAGAACCACCCTTTTTAACCTATTGTCTGGAGAAGAAGAATATGAAAGAAAAAATTAAAAAAGTTGCGCGGAACATTACACTGTGTAGCTAAATACCAATAGCTGAAATGTCAGTTGTAAGTTTGAATTTGTTTCACTGTAAACCAAAAACAGCTTAATGTATTTGAATGAAATTTCAAATAAAAGAATACAGGATACTTTTTAATGATCAAACAGAATATGTCCGCAACTTCAGGAAAAATCGTTGTCAAATTAACAAAGCCCATAATAAAATCTACGGCAGTAACTTCAAATGCTCTATAATTTTAGTTTTATTTTCTTTTGTGCTTATTTTTATTTGTAGTTTTGTTCACAAAATGTATGAAATTTATTGAAAGTATGGTAGCATTCTTGAGAGAATGAGTATTTATATATGAGAGCATAAGACTGCTTTCTGGTGCTGATTTTTTGTGTCAATTTGTATGGAAAATGTGTTTATGCCGCAATTCTGTTTGATCATTTAGGTTGTAAAACGGGTGAAAATTTTTTTTTGTACTTTTTCTGTTATTGTTAACTTGGTATGATGAGGATGAGTTCAGTTTCTTTCTCAATGCGAGCGAAGTCGGGGGGAAATGCTAGTAAAAAAATAAATTGAAGATATGCGAATAAAAAAAATTATAAAGTGATAAAATAACCTTTTTACAAACTGTATTGGATTGTTTGCAATTAAATTTTACTAGTTGAAAGTAAAATAGTAAGTGGCTCATTTTGACATTGCGTTCACTTTGTTGACAACTCATTCGAATTAGTGATATCAAAATTTGTATGAAAACACTTATGTACGTCTTCTTACGATTTGCCGTTCGAGTCAAAGTTCGTACTGAAGCAAGATAGGGAGATGAAAATCAGCTTTCTTTCGCTTAGAATGCGCATGAGGCATAGAAAACCATTAAAATTTTTTCTCTGGAAAATAGGTTTCTTGCTTTAAATAAAAAAATTTTTAATTAAAATTCGGGCTGTTTAACCCCACTTCTACACCTGATATATTTTCCTCATGACAAATGTCGAATTCCATATAAAAAAAGAGCGTGAGAGAGTGAATTTCAACATTAATCCAATGAAAAAATCCATTAAAATTCAACCAACGTCATCCTCAGTTGGATTAATGAAACCAGTTTCGTCAAAACTATTTTAATGAAAACTTCGTCAAATTTATTTAACAGTGTCTTTAATGCAATGAAATAACTTCATCGAAACAACGAAATAATTTCATTAAAACAATGAAATAAATTATATAAAGGGGTTTCTTAATAACTAGAAAATATTGTTGTCATAAATCCAATGATATATTGTTACGAACCTAGAATACCAACGAAGCAATTTCAATGAAATTATTTCACACTACCCGTGAAATGTTCATTGGATTTGTAAAATTATCATAAGATTTGTGAAAAAAAATCGAATGAAATTGTTTCGTTGGATTTATGAAGTAAACTTCTTTCGGTGTAGGGTAAAAGAAATTTTTTAAAAATAAGATCTTTTCAATTCAACCTGAACTGAAAAGGAAATACCTTTAAGCGTATAATTTCTTTGATACGATTTACAACTTAATATTTTGTCTATTAAAAAAATATTACTTTACGCAAATAATTTTATTCCAAATCAAAGTTTATTTTTATTCTAATTGTAGGTTTAATTAAAACTAAATGTCTCATGCGACTTCTGGTTTTTATTTGTTGTTTTATCGTTTGCCAATTTGTTTTGACGTCAGTGCCTCAGGTTTAGTTTTCGCATTCATAACCGCATTAACATAATTGCAATTGTAATCATTTTAAAAGCAATCGTGATTGCTTTGCAGTAGTAAGTAAGTTCATAAATTTTATGTTATTTATTGGATTAGTTTGCAACTGATACAAAACAAAACAAAACTCGAATATGTTTAATTACGCTAGGGATCAATAGTAGTTAGATAATGGAAGAAATAGCGAAGCAAAGAAGTATGTAGAAATTGGAAATAAAAAATGGAATTTAATAGAAAAAATTATGCCGTTTTACTCCCAAACCTATTAACAATCAACTATGTATTTAAATAATGAAGTTTATGCCAGTAACTACCTCAAAGCAGGAAAGAAATTTCCAAACAAGGTTTTTATCACCAAAGAAAATTAAATATTTCTGCATCAGGTTAATAAATTAATGAACAAATATTCCTAAATGTTTCTGCACGAAGTAAAAGAAATCCAAATCAATAGACTATTTTTAAATAATGTACAAAAAATGTTTTCTTTTTCCGAAACTGGACTGGACTTAACAGAATCTATTCTACGGATATTGAAACGCCTCGTGTGTGAAAAAAGAAGAGCTAGAAGGGAATGGCAACAGCACAGATCACCTCAACTTAAAATCAGATTTAAAGAGTGCTCTAAACGACTCCAAGAGTTGCTTGCATTTGAAAAAACCGCATCTCTTAAAAATTATTTGGAAGGTCTTGATGTCACAACAGCATCTAATTGCTCTTTGGGGCGCGCTGCTAGAAAGCTTAAAACAGCCGTTGAGTTTAAGCCACCTCTGGGCACATCTACCGGAGGTTGGGCAAGAAGCGATACTGAAAAAGGTAACATATTTGCTGAGCATTTAAAATACGTATTTCCCCCAAACACATTTGATGGTGTTGTTGATTTGCCGAATGTTGTCGCTCTACCCCTCATCAAATAAAGTTTAAGACCTGTGATTTACAAAAACTAACTGCTGAACTCAACCCGAAGAAAGCTCCGGGTTTTGATGGAATTAGTAATCAGATGCTGATGAAGTTGCCACTTGTTGCAATTAGAATCCTGTTATTAGTTTTTAATGCCATTTTGCGACTGGAGTATTTTCCCCACAGCTGGAAGCTTGCCAAAGTCAAAATGATTCCAAAGCAGAACAAAGACCTTACCTTACTGAGTCATACAGGGCAATAAGTCTGCTATCAACAATATCAAAACTTCGAAAAACTGCTCATGGCAAAATTGTCCCCTATTCTAGTTGGTAATGGGTGCATCCCAGACCATCAATTTGGTTTTAGAAGTCAACATAGCACCATTGAACAAACGCATAGATTGGTTCAATTTATAAGAACATTTGAAGAAAAGAAGCATTTTTCTGCGCTGTTTATCGACGTTTCTCAGGCATTTGATAAAGTGTGGCATGAAGGCCTAATTTTAAAATTAAAAACATACCTGCCAATAAACGTTGTAAGTCTTTTGGAAAGTTACATTATTGCCCGGAAGTTCACTGTTGTAGAAGGAGACTTTATGAGTATGCTTGGAACTATCTCATCCGGTGTGCCACAGGGTAGTATACTGGGTCCAGTTTTGTATCTGATTTATACTTGTGATATGCCTGTGAGCAGTAATATCCACACTTCTACATTTTCCGATGATACAGCATGTCTTAGAATGCATGAAACCCCTTGCGAGGCATCCCGATATCTTCAGGAACATATAACCCAGTTACAGCTGTGGTTAAACTTGTGGAGAATTAAGGTAAACGAACAAAAGTGTGTTCAAGTAACATATACATTACGAAGAGATACTTGTTCCCTCATTCGGATTAACAATCAAGTTGTTCCTCAACATTCTCATGGTATACACCTTGATCGACGGCTTACTAGGAAATACCACATTGACTCTGAGCTAAGACAAATGAAACTTAAATTATCTCAGGTACATTGGCTGATTGGTAGACATTCAACCTTCAGTCTTGATTGCAAACTTTTGATATACAAGTCGCTTTTGAAACCTATATGTGCTACGGAATTCAACTATGGGTACAGCTTCGGCTTCCAATGTCGAGAGAGTCCAAAGAAGGCAAAACAAAATTTTACGGGTTAATAACATCGGCTCCATGGTATATAAAAAATTAAAATATACATCGTGATTTAAATATGCCACTAGTGATTGATGAAATTGCAAAATACGCAGGCAAATATTTAACTTAACTCGAGTCACATCCCAATCCGCTTGCTATGTAATATTTCAAACTTTACTGGACATATCCGCTTAAAAAAGAGGGATACAAGGGCTCTTATACTCAACACTCCAGATGGGACTGCTTGCATATACTTATTTTCCTTTTTGATTATCACTATTTATGTATTTTCTTATAACTATCACTAAGGTTATGTCCGACACTGGTCGGGACTAATAATTATATTTTAGATTTAAGATTTGAATAGTTATTGTTAGTTCTTATTTAAGATACAATAAATAAACATGTATTAAAAAAATATATATAAATGTATTATATTTTTGACAGGTTGTAGTCGGTAGCCTGCTGTCGTTAATGTGTTTAGTGCACCAATGCTGACATTGCTTATTAATACTAGGTTAGGTTCGATTAACGAGAGGAGCCACTATGGCTTATGTCAAATGACATTATAGGCCTGCTGTGCACTTTCAACTGAATTAAATGAACCCACACCTACATAGCAACTTAACATCATTAACATCGCCCCTCACTTAGTTCCAGTAAATACCTCTAACGGCCCTTTTAACAATGTACAATTAAAAGCTAACAGGGACTTTAACGGCAAGTTTTCTATGAAGAAATGTCAGTTCAACTTCACATTAAGTCTTAATCATACATTGTGAAAAGGAACGTAAGTTGGGTAATGTACATTAAGGTATCATCCTCAAAAAAGCGGGATCTGGACTAAGTAAGTGCTCCATTGTCAATGTCCTCCCTGCACCTGTCACCTGTCACCTGGGGCATCAATCGACTGCTAGTGATCTCGAAAGTTAAGAGTGCCCCGTTAATACGTCGATCAAGGTTCCCAGTACGGGCTTTGGTCGCTTTATAAAACCTTGGTCATATTATATTCAGTATCAATATTCCATAGTGTTTTGTGAGCCATCTTTGTCCAATTTAGTAACTCACTCCTCCTTGCCGTGAATAGCTTCTCGTTAATAACTGTTACTGTCTGTAAAGTTCTGTGCTTTTACCGATTACGCCGTGCTGGGCCAGCACCCATGCAATACAAATTCTGCCATGTCCTGAGTAAACGTTAGTCATATTCTTGCAATCCAAAAGTATGCTAGAGTTTATTCTCATTAAGTGCAGTTACAATTCTCACATAACCGAACAACCATAAAGCAACAAGTTTTGTACTCAATCAAAAGTTATTAAGCGATATTAATTCACGATTCGTTGCAATTAAACTTAATTCGTAGTAATAACTGTAGTTTTCCGCTTGTAGGATCTCTTGAATACGCCTTACTAGCCGTAATTAAAAGCAGATGATGTCAAGATCTCCCGAATACATCTTGAATTCGTTGTGGTGTAGTTTTCCTATTGTAAGATCTCATAAATACAACTTAAAACCGCACTAATCATAGTTGATAACAGCCGATCTCAAGACTCGAGTATCTTGAGTTCCTATTTATTAAGCTGGTAGTTAAAACAATGATTATTTTACCCGAGTTATAAAATTTTTATTTCTGTATCATAATTTTTGCTGCTAGAAGTCATATTACCAGCTGGTTCCCGAATAACTTCGTAGATTTACGTTATTAGAAGTAGTATAAGATTTCGTTAATTTCAAAGAAAGTATACCTTTGGTACGAACCCAAACAGACTGAGTCATACTTCGGCTGATAGAATAAGCTACATTACAAATATAAGTGAAGTTCATGTGGCATGACAAAGTTCAAATTTCGTTCTTCAGTGTTATTTAATTTTGCTTTATTATAAGCTCTACATGTATGAATGCTTCTAATAAATTAGAAAATAAAAACTTCGGAAATGAAATGAAATGAAATGAATACACAAAAAACAAGTGACTGAGTGAGTTGGTGCAATATGTAGTATATCGTGTGACTAGAATTCAAAATTAAAACTGAATTGTCAGTTGAAAAGTTACTCGTTGAACAAAAGGATATGAGAGTGAAATCGAATGCGTATTTCATGAGTTCGTGAAAAACTAAATTAGTTTTCCTAAGATTCTCATATGGAGTATTAAATATAAATTTTAGAAATAAGATGATAAAAAACAGATAATTATATATAAAATAATTTGCTTAAATAAGGCTGTATATGTTTAAGGAGGGTTATAAATAAACTGACTGACAGCATGTGGATTGTGATGAATTGTGTATTGGCAACTAAAAACAATTAACAGATTGAGGTTAATGGTTCATGATAGAGGCATATTTGTAAATTTGGGTGCTTGCTTTCGTTACAGTAATATCAATTAATTTATATTTATCAGTTCAATTGGAAAGTTTTATTTTTGTAGTTTTTTCCGCAAACACTGATTCCAAGTATATAAAGGCAAATGAAGTTAGTGTGAGGTTTTGAACCAGAGACCTGCAAATTTCATGCTTTTTGATGATTTACTCATACATTAAAATTTTTACTCACATTTAATCACGTACAAAACATTCAACGTTCAATAAAATCAGCGTCATAGTAATATCTGTTCATTGGAGTGATTGTGAGTGTAGCGATCGAACATGTTTAAATCAATTCACTCACCATACCACAAATGTTTTATTCACATTTAATCATGCAACAAAACTCAATGTTGAATTTAATCAGCATCGTACAAACGAACGCATCGTTTGAATAATTGTAAGTGGAGTGTTCGAACTGGTGTTATTCAAACTTCTACGTGAACAAGCGATGACGTTGAATAAAATCAAAGTAGTAAAGTTCGTTCAATTTATTTTAAAACACACACACACATAAACGTGTCAAACAGGGATGGAAAATTGGAGGTTTGTATTTGTTCCAATTATATAAAGGTGCAAAATTTGTTTAAGTATTAACAACTAACTGGCATATTCATAAAAAATATTTTAGGTTTGTTAAGCGCTTATTTGACGTAATTCTATCGGAAATTTGTTAAATAAACCTGTAATAAACCTAAAATATTTTTTTATGAATATGGCGGTAAATCTACAAAAGAACTTACATAAGGGGAACTCATTTAACCTGTAATATACCTCTTGAAGTTTAACCTTCTTGTTTTCAAAAAATATTTGATGCTTATTTAGAGCTGATTTAACAACTTTATTTACGATAGTTGTCGAAAGACATTTATTAATATGTAAATTAAGGTGGTCCTTAATTTTTTTTTTTCGATTTTCCAAAATCGTAGCCCAGTTTTGTGTTAGGTTAGGGTAAAATAAAATTTGGTAAAAATTTGAGCTCGATCGGTTGAAAATTGCCGTGCCGCACGAGCATTGAAGTCTGTGAAAATGAAATTTGGGCAAAATGGAGAGAAAAACGTCCGTAACTACTGAGGAGTCACCTCTAGAGATGTAAAATGCAAGAGCAACCCCCATTATTTTTATATCCCCAATATTTCTCTAGAACAAACTTATAATCCATCTCCAACCCTTCACATGGTCCCCATACAAAAAAATTAATTTTCCCAAAAATTTACCAAAATGGAGAAAAAATAGACAATTATTAAATTTAATTAAAATGGCTTTATTAATTTTATTAATTGCTAATTATCACCGATTTATATCAAATTAATTTTTTCAAAATTCGGATATTTTTTTCGATAATCAGCGACAACTTGAATCAAATATTGCTTCTCCTCTTCGTTTCTGCACAATATTTTATTGTACTCCTCCATAATTTTCACGCCTCTTTCTGCGGTGTCGTTAACAACTTGAATTTTCGCGACAACTTTCAATGCTCGCTGATAATCTTCTCGCTGCGACCACGTTTCCGGTGGGTATCGTATAAATTCATGCGGCAAGTTGAAGCGTTCGAAAAGTTTTTTGTTTTAGACGTTACGAAAGCACTCAAGCCATTCGAGAAAAATTGCTCATTTATTTATTTATTTATTTATTAATTGCGATCTAGCACAAGACAAATATCTTATAAATGATAGTGCTAGTGATTACAACAAACATCTAAGTGATATAAAAGAAATAATTAATATATAGAAAAAGCATTATGAATAAAATAGGAAAAACAATTTTAATAGCAAAAGAACATAAATAAAAAGTAAATATAAATAAATAAGCAAAAATAGTTATTACATAAACAATTTGAATAACTCCCTTTTAAATATGTTTGCGTTGCCTATTTTTTTGGATATTGTTTGGTAAAGAGTTCCAAAGACTGATTGTATAGATCAGAAATTGGCGTTTAGATATAAGGCTCTTGTATTTTTGCTGTATAATATTCCTACCGCGGTTGGATCTAGCAAACGCAATTCTATTATAAATGTATGCCGGTTGTTTCGATGTAATAATTTTGTGTAGAAACATAAGACATTTGCATTTTAGGAGATTTTCAAAATTTATTAAAATTATTCTGCAAAATTAACGTAAATTTTTTTCTTGCTACGGATAGCATTTTCAACATCGTCAGAGCCATCGGTACTATAGTCGTGATCTTCTTCTTCTTCAGTTCCTTCTACAGATTTTTCTTCACTTTCTGCAAGGACTTCTTCTCCATCATCTGCGTTAATAAAAGCCAACATTTTTCGTTTTATATCACACGAAACATCTGAGTCAAAGAAAGCGAGGGCTATAGCCTCATCCGCCAGATACCACAAATGTCTGATAAACTTTGTTACCAATGTTTTCGACAATTTCTGATCCAAGTCTGCGTATGAGTGAAGTGCTTTCAAAAAGTTAAAGTCCTGATTTGGAGCTTTAACAGCTTCAGTACAGTTATACCAGACTTTTACGTATAGACGAACAACAAACACGCAGACATCTCGAATTCCATCCAATTGTGATTTTTCCAATTTAAATTGATCTCTGAACATAAATATTTTTAAAGAATAAATTGCCTCTGAAAATAAATATTTTTAAAGAATAAATTGCTCCATAGAGCGTGGTGAATGGGTATGAGTTCTTTGAACTTATATTCAGCCAAATCAGCGTCAAGGAAGAAAACAACTAGTTCCAACAGTTCTTTATAGTCGTTGCGGCGTTGTATTTTCTGTAGTTGGGCCATGCAAAAAGTAATGATGTCATCTGACGCAAATATTAATTTCGAAGCAAGGATCTCATCGCTGTAAAATTACTTAAAAATTATGTTAATGTTCTAATGAACTTACCGCAGTGCTTTTCCTTTACCAACTAACAGTCTTGTTAAAATATTTTGTTGGGCAACTATTCATTTATGTACGGACATTTTTTGAAATTTTTTTTGTGTTATATACATACATTTAAACTAACGGGATAACTCAACGAAACTTCGAACTGCATTGAGATCAATGTATATAACAACAACAAATTGTACATAAGCATAACAAGAATTTAAGAATATAAGACAAATAAGAATACATTAAGGTAATTCACATTGTGTGATACAAATACAATTCAAAAAGTAAATCATATTAAATAAAACAAAAAAAAATTGCAAATAAACTGAACCAAGATTAAATAAACAGAATAATATATTTTTTAGAGCCATTTGGCGACAACACCAGTTTTATTAAAAATTTAGTTACCCAGCTAAAAAAATTATGTATGGTCCATATATTTTTAATATATGAATGTATATAAATATATATGAATATGTATGAATTCATGTATGGACATATATATTATACATGGCAAAAGTATTATATATGAATTGATATATGGACTAATATATGAAATGTATTATAATGTATGAGGTCATATATGGAAATTTAATTATGAAACTCTTCATATATGTATACATATATAAATTAGATGTAATATATGGAGACATAAAAATGTATGCATACATAATATCTCACATAAGATTGTTTTTGCAATCAAAAAAGCTTGCATTTTATTAACTCGAACTTTTTCTCTGGCGGTATTCCATGTTTGAATCAAATGTTTTGTAGCTTTTCTTTGGATTGTGTGTGTATTTTGTTGTTGGATTTTAAAGAAAAGCATTTGCACTAACGCAAGAACATTTGCATCAAACATCGAATACCGCCTCTGTTTTCTTATCACTGGTGAATTGCAAATCTATTAGAAAATACAAACGGTTTGCAAAGTAAATAACATAATCAAAAGGATACTTCATTCATTAATTTTATAGAAAATACTCTAGATATTTTTAAGAAACAAAGTTCATATTACTGCCAAAAATTTTATTGAAAACTAGTGTTGGTATAAAAACGGATAATTTTTTTTAATGATTAATTGCATTAGTTTTTAATCTAAATTCTTATTAAATTAAATTTTGTGTGCAAAGATGAGTTTTAAAATTGTGTTTTTTAAATAATCGATGTACCTGTTCTCTTAAAATGATGAATTAAATGTATTTTAGTTCGTTTTTAATTATTTATGCAACATATGTTTCATCAAATACAACTTAGATGTTGAAAATCTTAAAAAAAGTAATTTTAATAAATATGAATATGAATTTACAAATATCTATATGTATGAAAATGTATGAATATATATTATCATATATGGTCATATACCCTCATTTTTCGGATCTGAACCATATATGGAACATCATATATGCTCCATACATATTTTTTTAGCTGGGTAGTAAATTTTTGGGTAAATTAAATTTTTTGTATGGGGATCATGTGAAGGGTTGGAGATAGACGATAAGTTTGTTCTAGAGAAATATTGGGGATACAAAAATAATGGGGGTTGCTCTTACATTTTACATCTCTAGAGGTGACTCCTCAGTAGTTACGGACGTTTTTTTCTCCATTTTGCCCGAATTTCATTCTCACAGACTTCAATGCTCGTGCGGCACGGCAATTTTCAACCGATCGAGCTCAAATTTTTACCACATTTTATTTTACCCTAACCTAACACAAAAATGGGCTACGATTTTGAAACAGATAAGTTTAAAATTTTCCCATACATTGAGGGTCCACTCTAATGTAAATATAAATTATAAAGCAAGGCTGTTAAAATTTTTAACATAAATTTTGGGTAGTAAATTGCCTGTTCAAAACTTTTAAAATACATATTATCGTTAACTATAAATTAACGTACAAAAACATATTTTTCAATATTAAAAAAACATTCTCCCAAAAACTTTAGTTTTTGTCGCTTACGATTAAGTCGAAAATAGGGCTCAATATTTCAAACATAAATTCTGTTAAGTTAATTAACAAAAATTAGTTTTTGTATTGAAAATCCTCCTCAAATTTTATTTTAAAATGCATTTTTTTAACAATTTATCTCAGAAAATTATATAACATTTTTGTCTCTAATATTTTTCAAAAAGTTCGTAGCGAGTAGCTCTATTAGACAGTTTCTTTAATTTTACCATCCCTGATATAAAACACCCAACTTAACTAAACAAACACATACATACTTAAAAATTGGTTTGTTATTATGACAGCAGTTTGCGTTGGGTCTTAATAATTACCACATTCATACACAATGATTTTTTTCATTTTCGCTTTTACTCTGCATCAACTACTTGATGCTGATTTAAAATGAAAATTTTTTTCTTTAGCATTAGACTTAGGTCGAACTCGTTCACTGGTTCATTTTTGCCACAAAGCAATGATCAAACCCATTTAAATTACATGGGTTTGATCATTGGTTTGTGGCAAAAATTAACTAGTGAACGAGTTCGACCCAAGTCTATTTCGCATTATATTCTTGTTCAAAACACTCATTGTCGAACCAAATACCAATCGTCCGAACTGATTGGTATGATGCTACGCATGATTATAATTCACACCCAACAATACTCCACTCACTTGAACGATTAAAACTTAGCAATGAATATACGTGTTTGAACAAGTTTGATATTTAAAAAAAAATAGCATGTTTTTAGGATATTGATTGCGTATGATTATTTTACCAATCACCCGTTGCAGGTCACTGTTTTGAACTAAAAAAACAAACCCAAAGTATTGATTTTAAGAATGTGATTACAAAAATATTTCCTTCTTTATGTTTGAGTGTTTTTTTTCACTGCAGTGCCTAAAAATTCTAAAATAAAAAAAATTTTTACAACTAATTGACTATTTTGGTGGTGAATGTGCCTGCAGTTGCCTGCGTGCTTTGGAACAATAAGGACAATTATGGATTATGCCCTTATTTTAACGGATTTTACAAGTGGTAAGTTTTTCGAACAAGTATTTCGTGATTGCTTTTCTATTAAAAGTTTGCAGCAATAAACAATGAAGCTATAAATTGTGTTCAGTTTTAATATTTTGCACGTTTTTGTAGGATCTTTTTTTCGTTTTTAGATCGCGGTCATGATAATTTTAAAAAAATATTGTATACGCTCACGACAATTTTCTTTCACGCAACACTTATTTAAAAGTTATCCAAATTAAGGAAGTCGCATAATTTATTTTTATTGATAAATTACGTAAAATAATTCACCATTTCTGTTTGTCATGATAAGTTACCATAAATTTCGGCATTTTTAGAACAATAAACAGAAGTATTTTTGTATTGAAAAATCTTCGACTCCGAACAGCGCACTGTAGGCAGGGTTGGGCAGTATTTGAAATACGTATTTAAAATACAAATACGTATTTTGTATTTATATTTTAAATACATGACGTAGAAATATTTTGTATTTTGTATTTTAAATACATGACATGAAAGTATTTTGTATTTTGTATTTTAAATACATAATTTGCAAAATACATTTACAAAATACATTATATTGTTGGCGTTTTGCAGTTTGATTGATTTATAATGTATAATTCACCAAACCAATAACAAAATATTAGAATCGGTAAAAACATAACTATACCAAACATTTTCAAAAGACAATAACATTTCATCAGATCAGAGTTGTATTTTTTCGTAGGCCGTGCGATTGTGTAGAATAGTGAGTCACGACCTTAACCAAAATACGTCTTGTCTTAGAATTTTGCACTTATATTTGTATATTTCTAAAAATACTGATTTTATTAATACAGCCGATTTTATACAAAAAGCCAAAACTACACTTTTGATTTGAAAAATTTAATTTACTACGATAAAGTTGGCACTTGTTTTACTTTCATCCAGCGTTTTCAAAGTAAATATTTCTGCAAAATTATATAAACTACATACAAATCATGGTTCTAAAGCAGCTACGCCCAAGCCTTATGCACAATGTGCAAACTTTTACAATAGAGCTTTTGTGCTTTCACACCGACGAGAGTACAACAGCCACAATAAAAACAACACATCAGACATTAAATGCAAATGTCAGCATATGTGTGTTTGGACGTAGCTGTTCTAAAGTCTGAATATATTATTCACATAATTATATATTCCGATGGTTTTTGCTATCAAAACCGAAATTCAGTTCTTTCTATTCCAAAAATGATTTAAGAACCATTACGAAAAATTACTATTATTTGCTTGCCTTTTGTTATTCAACCAAATCCTCAACCCTTTTTTAGGGATAACGAAGTTTTGCCACTTGCAAATAAATAAATGAATGAAGTTTTTTGTTTCTCCGGTAAACAGTACAAGCTGCACTTAAGGTCTTTTGGATTTTAGTAGACGATATGTAAAATCACATATTACCCTTTTTTATTTATTATTAAATTTGTATTATAGTAAATCTATATATATATAAAACAGGATGTGTGTATGTATGTATGTATGTGTGTAACGTATGGACTCCAAAACGGCTGGGCCGATTTTGATGAAATTTTTGATTTTCGGTCTGTGGGCGGAGGGGCGAAGCACACCGGGTTAAGCTTGTAATATATGTATATTAAATTTTAATATGCATGGCAAGGCCAACTTTTCTAAACACTGCATTGTGTCATCGTAAGATCCTGGAAATCTTTTAGCAGAAAGTATATAAAATAAAATCTTGAATTTTGAGGGACGTGGTCCCACCACATTTTTTAAACATTCAATTATAATCAAACTTTGGATTGTGTCATAATAAGAGGACAGGGTTAACACAAAGTTTCGTAGAAATCAGAAAAAATCATCGAATCAATTGTGGTGGGCATGGCACTACAATCGCATCGCATATCGGATTATATTAGCCATAATTAAAAAACATTCTTGTGAAGATATGCTTACATACGAGTACTTGTGTTATTTGTACAGTATTAACAGTTTTTTGTTACTCTTGAACATTTGGAATTGTTTGAGTTATGATCTCTTATGATTTAGCGTGCGATATGTACATATCAGAGAATAGCAATGAGTAGTGAAAAAGTGAGAGTAGAGTTGAATCATGACTTATAATTTCTTGTGCTTATGCGCACTCATACTTATTGATGGCAATTATGAATAAAATTCCGTGAGAAATTTTTCCCGGGGAACATTTCTAACTAATGGCAATTGATAGGGAAAACAAAAAATTCTAATTAGAAAAGGGAGAAATTTCCCTCGGAAGTTTATTCATAATTGCCCGGATTGCAATGTTGTCTATGAATCATATTCACTAGAAGGTTTGAAGTGCACATCGAACTCATACTTAGCAACATTTAAGACGTTGTTGATTTCGACTCTCCTTAACTCAATGCCTATGCACGATATAAAATAAGTATGATTCACAATGTGAACTTCGAATACGAACATTAAAGATCTCATTATGAGGTTATGTGTTTATCTGTTTTTTGCAGGAATTGAAAAACAAACTAAACTTTTAAATAAGCTTACATGCATGAGTTGAGTGAGCTGAATCAATGTGAGTAGTAGTAGTATTTTCCTGAAATTAGAAATCAAAGTGAGGTGATTTGTGAGTGTGAGTGTGGTACTCGAATGACTATTATGTCGACGTCCCATTCATATTTATTTCAACCTATACTTATAAATCAATGTCATCGTGAGTATGCGTAAATCAGAGTGGTTGAGTTTAAATGATGTCTACTCACTTATATTTAAAATTTCATGAGTCAGTATGAATAGCGAAAAAATAATTCATTGCCGATCACTGGTACATATAGAACATAAATATCTGTGGCAAAAAGGAAAAAGTTCTTACGTCGAGATAAGCTGATTTTGAGTTAATGGCACCACTGTAATCTCCATACTTGAAAGTACCCATGACAATCGCGATTTTTCAGGAAGTTATAGCGCAATGACTTGCTACTTCTCTTTTATCGACTCATAGTCTCATATGGAATAATAGCTTAATTTATCTTATACTTTGGTAAATATCAAATTGAAACTATTATTTATAGTGTATTGAACGATATTTTGAAAAACAATTTAAGTGAATACAGAATTTCATAATTTAACTGCAAAAGAAAGTTTAAAAATGCTCTACTGCGAAACAGTAAAATATGACTTAAGCAATTATTCCTTATTGCCACATACGTACATACTCGTATGTATGTACATATATGCTCAGATCGGTTCCATTGTATGTTATTTTAATTAAGAGATGACAAACAATTTGGCGTAGTTTTTGTGACAGAAAATATTTCAGCTGTCATTAATTTAAGATCTTGCCAACAGGTGGTAGACGAGCACATTAACACTAATGGCCTAATTTTGTAAAACGGAACGAAACGTTTCAAACAGAAATTTTTGGTTTGTTTTTAATTTTTAATTTTGTAAAACATTTGAAAACGAAAATTCTATCTTACGTAAAATAAATATATTTTATAAAACAGTTGCAAACGTTTTCAAACGACTTAAATGTCATATGAAAACGTTTATTAAATTGTATTCGTTTTAAAAGTTTTAACTACATTATTGCATTAGTTTTGCTGCAATAATGAGTAAATTAGTATCTAGGTCAAACATATGCAAAAGGCCGCCCGTGGGAAGTTTGTTATGATATTTTTACACGCACATTCGTACAAGCATGCATTTTACTCTCTTTTTTTATATGTATATGTATGCGTTTGCCTGACTTTGATCTAAGTGCACGATAGAGCTCCAGGCCAGCTCGGCCTATGGACGTAGTGCCTATATTTACACATACATTCGCTTTGAGGCCCTCATAACTACTTTGTTCCTGTCAATGGTACAATGATAAAATTTAATCCGAAGTTTGAAAGTGTGTACTGAAAGTTTCCTGATAAATTGATATGCAAAAAGTGAATTTCTTAAGACATACTCACTGACACTGACCACTGATACAGTCATCAAATTGATGAAGCACTTGAACTTTAACAACAGAGCTATATTTTGTTACACAAGTAGGCCTAGGTGAGTTACGATCAAGAAAAATTCGAAAGCATTGAATTTATAACGTGATGTTATACTATTATGTATCTCTCCTTAACCCATTATATTATTTAACTCTGCCCTTTTAAACTGGCGCAATGATCATTAATAGAAATATAACAGACTAGCAATGTTTAATTTACAATGTTTTATTAAAGAAAACAAAAGTAGTTAGATCTTCACAAAAATATAAATGAGAAAAAGGCCAAGTTCCTATTAAAAATTTCGGCCATGAAAAGTAGTGAGATACATTTTTTTTTTATAAAGTATCACAATATTACATACATATGTATGTGTTTTAATTTATAATCGTTAGGGTGTCATGTTATTTCTATGCAACCTGCATACTTGGCAATATTTTTACCTTTACAATACAGAAGATAATAGCGGATATCTCTTTATTCCTTTACGTGGGGAAAATTTTTGTGAAGTAAGCAGGTTGCCTAGAAATGATATGAGACCTTGTCGATTGCAGTTTTGAGATTTTGGATAGGAACTTGACTGAATACATGTGTATGGCGAAAAACATATCCATATACATTAACATTTCACTCCAGCATTGAAATATTGAACGTTTCAAAGTTACACAAGCATCCAATAAGTATTTATGGGCCCTTAACTAACGCCGCTGATTTAGAATTTCTTCTTTCGTTGGTGCATATTAAATTTGACTTTGAAAATATTTTCAAATTCAGCTTTTTATAATGAATAACAAATTTTTCAATTATAATATTTTGACAAAAAGCGAAAACAACGTAGCGTTTTACAAAATTTAAAATATTTTTGTTTTCGCTCCAACCAGAAAAGAAAACGAAAATTCGTTTAGTTTTACAAAATTAGGCCATAATAAAAAATCGTGTGGTTTAAATTTAAAAAAAATCAATTTCAAACAATTTAATTTAAGCACTTAATATTTACCCAACTTTGCTTATTAATTTGATTGCCAAGGTGAAGGGAAAGAAAAACAATTTTTTTTAACAGCATATATAAATGAATTTTCAAAAACCAAACACATTATTAATATTCAGTTTAACATTTAAAGGTTCTTTGCACAACAAACAAATATTCAAATCCTAAGTATCTAGATATAATTGTTAGGCCTGACCAGTGTCGGACATAAGTTTATTGGTAGTAATTAATAATACATAAATGTTGTACTAACCACAAAATATTTTGAAGAATTTTCATCTGGAGTGTGGCGTATTAGAACAATAGTGTCCCCCTTTTTTATGCGGATGTGTCCGGTAAATTTTAAAATATCGTGCCGTAACCGCCAAAAAAGCTTAAGCGAAAATGAAAGTTTGCATTAACTTTGCTAATGTCAAAAAGATAGCAAAGTATGATATTAATTAAAAGTCGCCAGAACTGAAAAGAGAGCGAAAATTGCAAAAAATGGCTTGAGTCATCCCAAATTTATCTGCTTCGCAAAAATTACGAAAATTCGTAAATAATTTTCGGATACAGATAGAAGCTGTTGAATAATTTTCTCATAATTTTGCACATTCTTGCCAAATATTATTTTATTTTTGTAATATTTTTTCAACTAACATACTACAATATGAGGGACTGCTCACAGCAGTCATATTTTAAACTAGTTTTAAATTCTAGGACATTACGACTTTAAGACTATCGTTTGAATACCCCAAATATAATAGACAATGAAAGACAACATTTATATATTTTTGAAACGTATACAATATAAAAAAAATATACGGAGCATAAAAAAAGTTTTCGCCCGGCGCGACCAAGTTTCTCTTTCATGATGCAGATGAGGTTTTTAGACAACGAATATCGGAATCCAAATACGTTAATTGTTGATATGTATAGTTTCCACAATGTAAGCAAGCGTTTTGTCGAAAAAAATTTTATAGCAATGCCTCAAGAATTTTAGATTTTTTTATATATATTTTTTTTCTAGACAAGTCGCTTGCATTGTGGAAACTACACGAAAGTATTTAAGAAAACTCACTATTTTTTTCTCAACAAATAGAGGCAAGTGTTTTATTTTTGGGATTGACAACATTGTCATATTCTCTATCGTATATTGCTGTTAAGTAACAATCGGATGGTGAAATAGAAATCAGTATCAAACCGGGAATAAGTTAATTTTCCTTAATATAATATTTTTTTAAGGAGTAAGCCCGATAGTGGACTATTTTTAATAGAATGTTTTTGTGTATGAAGTTTGATATTTATTACATAAACAATAGGTTTGTATGAATGATATGTTAGAGGCACGATTCGGCTTTAAGACCTACGATTCGACGGCTGATCATGTAATTGTTTAACTTTCGGTCGCGGATGTGAGTCGGCTCAAAGCTGCTCGACTTTACCCTTTACACTAATATTTGTGGTTTTTTTTTATATTTCAAATGTGGAGACGAACACAACATTTTGGTACAGAAACCGTACATATATAATATGTATGTCCGTAACTACATATGTGACGGCGCATAGAGAAAGGGACCTAAAGGTAAAAAAAAATCCATTTTCACTTTTTTTTTTTTTTTTTGATGTGGACAACATCTGAGCATAGAATGAGACCGATCCCATGCCCCAAAAGTGTTCCCTCCCAGAGATATGCGCGTTTTATGAAATTGAAGTCGACGATTCTAAGGTTATGTGAAAAAACTTTCGTACTAGCAGAGTGATATTTACGTTTTAAAAGAATTATAAATGATCATTTATTATAATTATAATTTCAGAAAATAAACCTGAATTAAAAAAAACGCGAGCAAAATTGATATCAAACTCATGGAAACAGCACGCTAGGTAGAAAACAGTAAAAAGAGGTAGGGACGACCTACGCACGTTTTCAAGGTTGACCAACACATTCCTGACGTTATGAGATGTGTCGCTTTCAAATGAGACCAATACCAACACGCTCAGTGATGGTACACCAAAGATACACGTATTTAAATCTTTAAAATGGCTCTCCTGAACAAAACCGGTTTTTACCCTTAGGTCCCTTTCTATTTTGCGCGTCACATATTATGTAGTTAGGGTTTTATTTATAAAATATATTTGATTATGACTAAAATTATAGAAAATACATGATGCACTTTTCATTGAATTAAATAAGTATTACAAACCACTTATTTTGAATATACTTGTAGCACTACAAAAGTTTAACCAATTAAAATTTTTTCATTAATAACGAGCCACAGAAAAAACTAATTTTCCAATTCAAACACAAAATTCTCTGACGCAAATATAAATTTATTCAATTCAGATCCTACAAAGAAATTTGTAAATTCAAATACAAAAATTTGTAACAATTTGTTTGAAAAAATACTCTGATGTTTTCAATCAACAAATTGTCTGATTCAACAATTTTTTTAAATGAAATTAAAACAGAAACAGAACAGAAATCTTCTCTAAACAATTTTGTTACAAATGTTACTTTATATTAATTGCCCACATACTGGTCGACTGACATACCTAAAATTCCGGATGTTATAGATTTTGGCGTCATGAAAAATATTACTAGGGAATTAATTCACGTTGAAGCTTATCTAGATCTCTCGTCTGATCACTATCCCACGATCGTCACAATCTGTAGCCCACTGAGAAGTGCTTTACCTCACTCATATGTGAAGATGATCAGTCATGTAAATTGGCTGCGATTCAAAAAATATCTTAGTAGTCATTGCACGGAAAACATTACGCTAAGAACCCCCGAAGATATTGAAGCTAACATAGCCAACCTTAATGCATGTTCAGCAGCACTGGCTGCTGAACATGCTAATACCTCCCATCCGCAGACTGGGTTTAATAGACTTTATTCTACAGATATTAAACGTCTAGTGTGTGAAAAAAGAAGAGCTAGAAGGGAATGGCAACAGCACAGATCACCTCAACATAAAACTAAATTTCAAGAATGCACTAAACGACTCCAAGAGTTGCGCATTTGAAAAAACTGCATATATTAAAAATTATCCGGAAGGTATTGATGTCACACCAGGATTTAATTACTCTTTGTGGCACGCTGCTAGAAAGCTTAAAACCCCCGTTGAGTTTAAACCACCTCTGCGCACATCTACCGGAGGTTGAGCAAGAAGCGATACTGAAAAAGGTAACATATTTGCTGATCATTTAAAATACGTATTTACCCCAAACACATTTGATGGTGTTGCTGATTTGCCGAGTGTAGTTGCGCTACCCCCTCGATCCATAAAATTCAAGACGTGTGGTGTACAAAAACTAATTGTTGAACTTAATCCGAAGAAAGCTCCAGGTATTGATGGAATTAGTAACAAGATGCTGATGAACTTGCCTCATATTGCAATAAGAATCCTGCTATTTATTTTTAATGCCATTTTACGAATGAAGTATTTTCCACATAACTGGAAACTTGCCAAGATTAAAATGATAACGAAGCCAGGCAAAGATCTTACCAAGGCTGAGTCATATAGGCCTATAAGCTTACTTTCAACAATCTCAAAACTTTTCAAAAAGCTGCTCATGACTAAATTGTCCACAATTTTAGCTGATAATGGGTGCATCCCGGACCATCAATTTGGCTTTAGAAGTCAGCATAGCACTATTGAGCAAACGCATAGATTGGTTCAAGTTATAAAAAGCACTTTTGAAGAAAAGAAGTATTGTTCTGCCCTTTTTATTGATGTTTCTCAGGCATTTGACAAAGTATGGCACTAAGGCCTATTTTTAAAATAGAAGACATATTTGCCAATAAATATAGAAAAACTTTTGGAAAGTTATATTGTTGATAGGAAGTTTACTGTTGTGAAAGGAGACTTCATGAGTGTGCCCGAATCTATATCTTCTTGTGTGCCAAAGGGTAGTATTCTAGGGGCCAGTCTAGTATCTAATATATACCTGTGATATGCCTGTGAGCAATAACATCCACACTTCCACATTTGCCGATGATACAGCCTGCATGAGTATTCACAAAAACCCTGATGAGGCATCCTGCAATCTCCAGGCACACATTGCCCAGCTTGAAATATTGTTGAACTTATGAAGAATTAAAGTAAATGAACAAAAGTGTGTTCATATAACGTTTACCCTAAGAAAATATACCTGTTTCCCCGTTCGAATCAACAATCAAAATATTCCTCAACATTCTCAAGTGAAATATATTGGCATACACCTTGATCGAAGGCTTACATGGAAATATCATATTGACTCTAAGTTAACCCAAATGAAACTTAAATTAACTCAAATATTTATATATTGATTTTTGTTTTGCTGGATCTTTGTATTATATCTTTGAATATTGTTTTGCTTCTTATAAAGGATTACAAGAAGCAAAACAATATTCAAAGATATAACTCAAATATATTGGTTAATTGGCAGAAATTCAACACTCAGCCTATACTACAAACTTTTGATATACAAGACGCTTTTGAAACCTATATGGTGCTATGGAATTCAGCTATGGGGCACTGCTTCAGCTTCAAATATTGAGAAAATCCAACGAAGGCAAAACAAAATTTTACGGTTAATAACATCGGCTCCATGGTACATCAAAAATTCAAATATACATCGTGATTTAAATATGCCACTAGTGACTGAAGAAATTGCAAAATACGCAGGCAAATATTTAACTAAACTCGAGTTACATCCTAATCCGCTTGCTCGTAATATTTTGAACTTTACTGGATATATCCGCTTAAAAAAAAGGACACTAATATACATACATGTATCTTTACCTTCCAATTAAAAAAAAAAAATTGGAAGTTATTCTGAAGGAACTACATTTTCATGGCTTTCAAAAAATCGATATTTTTAATTTGCCGATAGTTACCAAAAAAAGCAAGCAGACGTTTATTTTAGTTATACAAAACTTTGTAATTCCTCCATAGTTTTAGAAAATACTCACCAGGTAACTTTTTACCATTTTTCCTAGATGAAAATATTATGGAACACAAAATAGGAAATTTTTCTTAAAATCGTTTCCAATACGGTGACTAATGAGGCATCGAAAAAGAGAACTTCTTGCAATGACAACCCTATGTAAAAATCTTTAGAAATTATCGAAATTTGCACTACTTCCGGATCGCAAACTTTACATTTTCATGACTTTTTTGGAGTCTTTTTTACTGGGTTAATATAGAAAGGGCCTAACTTTTTTTTGAAATCGTGATTTTTGCTTTTTTTCGATCCATTAGATGTTCTTATAACAAACGCAAAAAATAATTAAATGTATGCCAGAGATAGATAGTAAATTAAAATTTTAATTCCAAAATAGTCTATAATTAAAACCGCTAAATATAAAAAAAAACTAAAGTGAAATCACAACTTTTTACTGTTTGAATACCCCAAATATAATAGACAATGAAAGACAACATTTATATATTTTTGAAACGTATACAATATAAAAAAAATATACGGAGCATAAAAAAAGTTTTCGCCCGGCGCGACCAAGTTTCTCTTTCATGATGCAGATGAGGTTTTTAGGCAACGAATATCGGAATCCAAATACGTTAATTGTTGATATGTATAGTTTCCACAATGTAAGCAAGCGTTTTGTCGAAAAAAATTTTATAGGAACGCATCAAGAATTTTAGATTTTTTTATATATATTTTTTTTCTAGACAAGTCGGTTGCATTGTGGAAACTACACGAAAGTATTTAAGAAAACTCACTATTTTTTTCTCAACAAATAGAGGCAAGTGTTTTATTTTTGGGATTGACAACATTGTCATATTCTCTATCGTATATTGCTGTTAAGTAACAATCGGATGGTGAAATAGAAATCAGTATCAAACCGGGAATAACTTAATTTTCCTTAATATAATATTTTTTTAAGGAGTAAGCCCGATAGTGGACTATTTTTAATAGAATGTTTTTGTGTATGAAGTTTGATATTTATTACATAAACAATAGGTTTGTATGAATGATATGTTAGAGGCACGATTCGGCTTTAAGACCTACGATTCGACGGCTGATCATGTAATTGTTTAACTTTCGGTCGCGGATGTGAGTCGGCTCAAAGCTGCTCGACTTTACCCTTTACACTAATATTTGTGGTTTTCTTTTATATTTCAAATGTGGAGACGAACACAACATTTTGGTACAGAAACCGTACATATATAATATGTATGTCCGTAACCAGAGAACGAAGCCGACACTGTTTTGTCGGCGGCGGCGGCTGAGCAAAATATTAACGGCGGCGGCTGAAAGTCGACTGAAGCCGAAGAACTATCGGCGGCGGCGGCTTAAGAAAAAAAAGTCGGCGGCGGCTTAAAGTCGACTCAAGTCGGCATAGAAATTTATAGTTTATTCACAAAGCACAGAATATGAACTTTAAACGGTGTATTTCTTTAGTAAAAAAATCTTTGCACACATATAAAGATATGTATGTCTTTACTAAAGAGAATTTTATAATACAAAAGTTGGATGAAGTGTATTGTAATTTAAAATTACTTTGTTTTCAAAATCGATTCCCATCACATACCAGAATTTTCTGTATAAAACAAGGCCTATTTATCAGGTCAACGCAACTCTCACGATGATTTCTGTTTTTATGGTTTGTTTTCTTGTTTGAGCTGTCAAAAGTTATTTGCACCATATACTTTAGTTCATGTTTGTGTGTGTTTCTGACAACTTAAACATAAACTTGTTTTTTGTATTGCTGTGTTTTTGTAGAGTTGCGTTGACCTGATAAATAGGCCTTGGTATAAAATATATGTATACACACGGCTAGATTTCAATTTGGTGATACGTCTTAGTCCTAATTTACACTAAGAAAGTCTTATTGCTATGCTGAGTGTAAATTAAGACTTGGACAATAAGGACCTATTGATGTGTTTTAAATCCTACATTCTTAATTTATTAATTTCATATATGATATGTCAAGCTCTAAGAAGTAGAAAACTAAAAAAAGTGAAAAATGCACTATTAGTGGGTTTAATTTTTCTAAATCGAGCGTTTTTAAATCGACTCGATTTACAGAACAGGCAGGAATAAATAAATTAAACACATTTAAAGGTGTAAAAGAAACTTTTATCAAAAACATACAGCCTTATTTATAAAACTAGCTAAGGCTTTATAAAGGAATTTTTAAACAAATTTTTAGTCTTAAAAAGCCTCTATAAAGCGTTATCAATTTGTATATATAAAACTGTTAGTTTTTCATTTACGTATTTTAATAAACGCTCACACATTCATACTAATTTATTTTAATTTGCGTGTAGGATTTCTTATAACTCTACGTCTACACCTGAAATATTTTATCATAACAAAAGTCAAACTTTATATTGAAAAATTATTTTTTATCTTAGCTCTTTTTGGTATATGGAATTTGACTTTTGTCATGATAAAAATATATCAGGTCTAGACGTGAAATGACACTAATTTGAAGTCTATACGTAACATAATTCTCTGCGATTGCATCCATCCTTCTCATCTTACATATTATGTTAGGTGTAGACCAAATGTTAAAGTCACTAGATACGATCAAAATTCTTGTTTGACGACAAATCAAAACCATTTTTAAGGGCTGTAGGCATGTCGAAATGCGTGACAAGCATATTTATAGTATGAGCGAGTATTTTATCGGTAAGCACATCAAACATTTTTATCAACTTATCAGAGGTTAAAAAGTTGTATTTTTAATGTTGTATTTTTCTTCTAAATGATCAAACAGAATTGCGGCATAAACACACTTTGCATAAAAATTGACACAAAAAACTAGCAACAGAAAAGAGTCGAGAGATAGAATCTATTTTATTTTGTCAGCGTTTTTCAATAAATTTCATACATTTTGTGAACAAAACTACAAAGAAAAATAAGCACAAAAGAAAATAAAACAAAACTTAGAGAGCATTTGAAGTTACTGCCGTAGATTTTTATTATGGGCTTTGTTAATTTGACAACGATTATTCCTGAAGTTGCTTACTTATTATGTTCGATCATTAACTGTGTTTTTAATTTTGAATGATGTTTCATGATCATGAGACGTTAAACACCTAAATGTGAACATAGTATTATATTGAAAAATAATTTTGTTTATGTTATATGAAATTTGTCATGAAGAACAAATATCAGCTATAGATGTAGTGTAACGAAAGATCTGACAACAATGTTTCACATAGGACTACGGAAAATTGCTCCAAACCATACAAAGCTTTTTTCGAGTTATAACATTATTGTTAGTGCATTCTTTTTAACAGTGCAGTCGTAGCTTCAAGTTATAATAGCATTTCAGGTTATTTGGGGGCCACACGTTAAAAGTTTGCCTTTCAATTCCATTTAATTTGCAATAGACTCATACTTGTTTTACTACCACACTCAAACTTCAACTAGATTTCTTTAATATTCACCTATCCATTTATAATACAATTTAATTTTCAACTTAAAGAGCTGGTCAAAGCATACAATGATAGAAGCTACCAATTTGTGTTGTTTCTTCATCGGTAACATTTAAAAAATGAAATTGACTATCGATTTGTGTCACAGCTATGAATTTCAAGGAATTTTGACACACAATATGTGTAATGAAATTGAAAGCGATATATTGAACGTGTGGCTGCTGCGTTAGGTATAGAAGCAGAGTAGAAGGTGTAAACAATAAAGCGTACAATATCTACACGTTCGCCAGGGGAATCTACTTTACTAGGTGGCATCCTCGAGTACATTTCAAGTTCAGTGATGCTTATTTTTGGCCAGATTGATATGTTTGCAATATATTCGCAATTAAGATTACAACGAAATGTAAAAAATTTTGTAGTAAAAAGAATTCGGCTGAGCCGTGTGGGTCGGCTTAGCCGGTACAGTCGGCTCACATTTTAAGCCGATACGAGCCGGAGCCATCGGCGGCGGCTCATTAGGAGAAATAATTGTCGGCGGCGGCTTCAAGCTGGCTCGCAGCCGATCGGCTTCGTTCTCTGTCCGTAACTACATATGTGACGGCGCATAGAGAAAGGGACCTAAAGGTAAAAAAAAATCCATTTTCACTTTTTTTTTTTTTTTTTTTTTGATGTGGACAACATCTGAGCATAGAATGAGACCGATCCCATGCCCCAAAAGTGTTCCCTCCCAGAGATATGCGCGTTTTATGAAATTGAAGTCGACGATTCTAAGGTTATGTGAAAAAACTTTCGTACTAGCAGAGTGATATTTACGTTTTAAAAGAATTATAAATGATCATTTATTATAATTATAATTTCAGAAAATAAACCTGAATTAAAAAAAAACGCGAGCAAAATTGATATCAAACTCATGGAAACAGCACGCTAGGTAGAAAACAGTAAAAAGAGGTAGGGACGACCTACGCACGTTTTCAAGGTTGACCAACACATTCCTGACGTTATGAGATGTGTCGCTTTCAAATGAGACCAATACCAACACGCTCAGTGATGGTACACCAAAGATACACGTATTTAAATCTTTAAAATTGCTCTCCTGAACAAAACCGGTTTTTACCCTTAGGTCCCTTTCTATTTTGCGCGTCACATATTATGTAGTTAGGGTTTTATTTATAAAATATATTTGATTATGACTAAAATTATAGAAAATACATGATGCACTTTTCATTGAATTAAATAAGTATTACAAACCACTTATTTTGAATATACTTGTAGCACTACAAAAGTTTAACCAATTAAAATTTTTTCATTAATAACGAGCCACAGAAAAAACTAATTTTCCAATTGAAACACAAAATTCTCTGACGCAAATATAAATTTGTTCAATTCAGATCCTACAAAGAAATTTGTAAATTCAAATACAAAAATTTGTAACAATTTGTTTGAAAAAATACTCTGATGTTTTCAATCAACAAATTGTCTGATTCAACAATTTTTTTAAATGAAATTAAAACAGAAACAGAACAGAAATCTTCTCTAAACAATTTTGTTACAAATGTTACTTTATATTAATTGCCCACATACTGGCCGACTGACATACGTAAAATTCCGGATGTTATAGATTTTGGCGTCATGAAAAATATTTCTAGGGAATTAATTCACGTTGAAGCTTCTCTAGATCTCTCGTCTGATCACTCTCCCACGATCGTCACAATCTGTAGCCCACTGAGAAGTGCTTTACCTCACTCATATGTGAAGATGATCAGTCATGTAAATTGGCTGCGATTCAAAAAATATCTTAGTAGTCATTGCACGGAAAACATTACGCTAAGAACACCCGAAGATATTGAAGCTAACATAGCCAACCTTAATGAAAAGATTGCACTGGCTGCTGAACATGCTAATACCTCCCATCCGCAGACTGGGTTTAATAGACTTTATTCTACAGATATTAAACGTCTAGTGTGTGAAAAAGAAGAGCTAGAAGGGAATGGCAACAGCACAGATCACCTCAACATAAAACTAGATTTCAAGAATGCACTAAACGACTCCAAGAGTTGCGCATTTGAAAAAACTGCATATATTAAAAATTATCCGGAAGGTATTGATGTCACACCAGAATTTAATTACTCTTTGTGGCACGCTGCTAGAAAGCTGAAAACCCCCGTTGAGTTTAAACCACCTCTGCGCACATCTACCAGAGGTTGAGCAAGAAGCGATACTGAAAAAGGTAACATATTTGCTGATCATTTAAAATACGTATTTACCCCAAACACATTTGATGGTGTTGCTGATTTGCCGAGTGTAGTTGCGCTACCCCCTCGATCCGTAAAATTCAAGACGTGTGGTGTACAAAAACTAATTGCTGAACTTAATCCGAAGAAAGCTCCAGGTATTGATGGAATTAGTAACAAGATGCTGATGAACTTGCCTCATATTGCAATAAGAATCCTGCTATTTATTTTTAATGCCATTTTACGAATGCAGTATTTTCCACATAACTGGAAACTTGCCAAGATTAAAATGATAACGAAGCCAGGCAAAGATCTTACCAAGGCTGAGTCATATAGGCCTATAAGCTTACTTTCAACAATCTCAAAACTTTTCGAAAAGCTGCTCATGACTAAATTGTCCACAATTTTAGCTGATAATGGGTGCATCCCGGACCATCAATTTGGCTTTAGAAGTCAGCATAGCACTATTGAGCAAACGCATAGATTGGTTCAAGTTATAAAAAGCACTTTTGAAGAAAAGAAGTATTGTTCTGCCCTTTTTATTGATGTTTCTCAGGCATTTGACAAAGTATGGCACTAAGGCCTATTTTTAAAATAGAAGACATATTTGCCAATAAATATAGAAAAACTTTTGGAAAGTTATATTGTTGATAGGAAGTTTACTGTTGTGAAAGGAGACTTCATGAGTGTGCCCGAATCTATATCTTCTGGTGTGCCAAAGGGTAGTATTCTAGGGGCCAGTCTAGTATCTAATATATACCTGTGATATGCCTGTGAGCAATAACATCCACACTTCCACATTTGCCGATGATACAGCCTGCATGAGTATTCACAAAAACCCTGATGAGGCATCCTGCAATCTCCAGGCACACATTACCCAGCTTGAAATATTGTTGAACTTATGGAGAATTAAAGTAAATGAACAAAAGTGTGTTCATATAACGTTTACCCTAAGAAAAGATACCTGTTTCCCCGTTCGAATCAACAATCAAAATATTCCTCAACATTCTCAAGTGAAATATATTGGCATACACCTTGATCGAAGGCTTACATGGAAATATCATATTGACTCTAAGTTAACCCAAATGAAACTTAAATTAACTCAAATATATTGGTTAATTGGCAGAAATTCAACACTCAGCCTATACTGCAAACTTTTGATATACAAGACGCTTTTGAAACCTATATGGTGCTATGGAATTCAGCTATGGGGCACTGCTTCAGCTTCAAATATTGAGAAAATCCAACGAAGGCAAAACAAAATTTTACGGTTAATAACATCGGCTCCATGGTACATCAAAAATTCAAATATACATCGTGATTTAAATATGCCACTAGTGACTGAAGAAATTGCAAAATACGCAGGCAAATATTTAACTAAACTCGAGTTACATCCTAATCCGCTTGCTCGTAATATTTTGAACTTTACTGGATATATCCGCTTAAAAAAAAGGACACTAATATACATACATGTATCTTTACATTCCAATTAAAAAAAAAATTGGAAGTTATTCTGAAGGAACTACATTTCCATGGCTTTCAAAAAATCGATATTTTTAATTTGCCGATAGTTACCAAAAAAAGCAAGCAGACGTTTATTTTAGTTATACAAAACTTTGTAATTCCTCCATAGTTTTAGAAAATACTCACCAGGTAACTTTTTACCATTTTTCCTAGATGAAAATATTATGGAACACAAAATAGGAAATTTTTCTTAAAATCGTTTCCAATACGGTGACTAATGAGGCATCGAAAAAGAGAACTTCTTGCAATGACAACCCTATGTAAAAATCTTTAGAAATTATCGAAATTTGCACTACTTCCGGATCGCAAACTTTACATTTTCATGACTTTTTTGGAGTCTTTTTTACTGGGTTAATATAGAAAGGGCCTAACTTTTTTTTGAAATCGTGATTTTTGCTTTTTTTCGATCCATTAGATGTTCTTATAACAAACGCAAAAAATAATTAAATGTATGCCAGAGATAGATAGTAAATTAAAATTTTAATTCCAAAATAGTCTATAATTAAAACCGCTAAATATAAAAAAACTAAAGTGAAATCACAACTTTTTACTGTGTTATTAACATATATATAACGGAACCAAAAACCTAATTAGCTTCACCAGGATGCATCTGAGGAATCTGTTGGCCACACTTACCGGCCACTGCACTTTTGGAACCCACGCTAAACGTATGGGTCTCCCGTATAATGATTACTGTTACAGGAAGAGGGGGAAAGCATGTGAATGTACTAGACCTTCTCCTGTCCCACCTCTCCTCTCCCTTACTCTCTCTTATTCTACAGAAACTTTCCATCTATATCCTCCCTATACTCCCAGTCTTCCTCCCTTTTTTTTTTGTTCTTCTGCTACTTTCAACTTACAGGCCGCACAAATGGATCATCGTAGTTTACCCAAGTCAGCTGGACCCCTAAATTTTCATTCTAATCTAACCTAACCTACTGTGTTATTATTTTGTACAAATAATTATTAGCTCCCAGTAATGAATAAAATAGGCACTTTTTATGGTTTCGTACACCAAAGGTGAAAAGAAACCCTATTGTTTTCGCTACGCTGCACAATGGTTCCTGCTAGTGTAAGAGCGTAGATAAATTCAAAATTTTAAGTGTTTGAGACGTAATGTTTTTTCTGTTTTTTCAATAAAAATATGTCCAAATTTACATATTTTACTACGTTCGTCAATAGATTTTATTTTTTTAGGAAATATCCTTGCATGAAGTAGCTATATATGTGTAATCAAAAAAGTTGACTTATAACAACTAAAGTTTTGAAGACCTATAACTTTAAAAGTATAAGAGTCATACTTACATATTATATATTTTTAAAAAGGTGATTTTATTGCAAATAAAACTGTGTTAATTTTTATCAATGTGGTTTAATAAAAAAAGAAATTTCGACCAATTTTTCGATCTATCTTTAAATTTTAAGAATTAGATTTTAAGGTGGACCTACAATTTTGCCGCCACTCCCCGCCACTAAGATATTAGCACAGGTATATTGCTATATGTTTCACTTATTCGTCCTAAAAGTTTTAGCTGCTAATACCTGCTAGCCTGCAAAATATTTACAAAATACTTTAATTACTACATTTTGGAATATGCATTTTTTTAAGTTTTTCCAATAAAATTAAACAAAATTTGTTTTAATTTTTTGGTTTAAATGTCAAATATTATCATAAAGAACTAATGTGTAAATAATATTTAAAAAAAATGCCTTTGGTGGGATTCGAACCCGCAACCTCTTGAATCAGCAGTCTTATCTGCTAAGCCATGCTTTGTGGTTATTGATCAATTGTTCTTTATGTTTTAGGTGCGAATGCACTTAAAGCGAGTTATTTTGTTCAGTTTTTGTTGTTAGTCAAAATGAGAGTATGTCAGAGAAGATTACAGCGCCAATGTGGTTGTTGTTGTTTCGTAATGGCAGCTTCACGTTATTATATTTTTCGGAGATTTACTTTCCTATTACGCGCTCTGAAGCCGATGACTTCAATGTTTATTTTTAGAACAATGTTATATTTGTTGCAAAAAATAACTGCACTTAAATTCTTCATAGTGTTTATATGTATATATAGTATATTCTTCATACAGTTTATCTGTATAAAACGTTTCTTGTAAGTCGCATAATTTGAAATATTGGTGTAACAAGAGTTATTAATAATGGAAGAATTTAAGTGTAAAAAAAAAGATTTAATTTTGTCTTACATAAATAACAATAAAAGTGATTCTGCAATAAGAATTTACATAGAGAGTGAATTTAATATATGCGTAAGTTCCATCAATCATGTAATGAATCATGTAACCAGAACCTTGATTCCGCATTTCAATATACGGTGGAATAAGTGCAATCGAAATAAAACGTTTTTCCTAAAAAGATATGAGGATTGGATGAATGAGGAATTTTGCGTAGAAATCCCAGATTCTCAGGCATGTTCTTCGTCTTCAATGAAAAGAGGGCGACCATCTTCATCTTCCGAAGAAGCTTCAAATCTGACGAAGAAAAAGAAAAACACGGATTTGATTAAAGAAACAGGTCTTGATCTTGCGCAGTGCATATATCCAAGGATTACGATCTATTCATGAATCAGAAGAAGCCGAAATAATAGAGCTATTAAGATCGACCAGCAGAGAAAAAAAAAACAAATTCTTAAAATGCTAAATGAGGAAGAACGTTCCATTCCTTTCGACGGTGATGAAGCTTTGAGTGTTTATATTGAAATTGATTTTTCGAAATCTCAATACTTATTATTGAGAAATGTATTAAGAAAAAGACACTGTTTAATATTACCAACATACAAAAAAATATTGGAAGCCAAAAAAAAATGTTACCCTCATCCTAATGCAATTGAAATAACTAACTATAGTGCAAAAATAACATCACTTCAGGAGCTTTTACATCTCACTGTAAAAAGAATATTCAACATTGAAAATGTGCTTATTGACAACTATACGAATTTAGTTCTACACAGTAAATGGGGATGTGACGGATCTTCAGGCCAAAGCGAATATAAACAGATATTCTTTGAAGAATCAGAAATTATTTCAGATGCTCATTTGTTTATTGTCTCCTTTGTTCCTCTGAGAATTGTTGATACGAAAACAAATAATATGGTATGGGAAAACCCAAGCCCCTCCTCAGTAAGATTTTGTCGTCCCATATCAATTGAGCAGTGCAAAGAAACTCCGGAAAAAATACTTGAAGTTTCAGAAATAATGCGTAATAGTATATCATCATTATTAACCACAGTAATACGTAAAGATGGCAACGAATCTATAGTAATGCATACGTTCTATCAAACCATGATTGATGGAAAAGTAGCCCAAGTGCTCACTAATACTTCTTCAGCAGCAAAATGCACTATATGTGGAGTTTCCCCGAAAGGTATGAATGACCTAGCTAAAGTACTTGAAAGATCAAATGATGAAAGCGCATATCAGTACGGGCTGTCAACACTCCATGCATGGATTCGATCACTAGAAACTATTTTGCATTTATCGTATAATTTGGAGTTTAAAAGGTGGTCGGCAATAAATGACGAACATAAGAAAATGAAGGGCGAAAAGAAGAAAGACGTCCAAAAGCGGTTTCGACAAGAGTTAGGTTTGATAATAGACAAACCTCGACCTGGTAGTGGAACATCGAATGATGGCAACACGGCAAGAAGGTTCTTTGCTAACTGGGAAAAATCAGCTATAATAACAGGTGTAGATGCCGACCTTATAAAAAGGTAAGCTATATTTGCAATTTTTATAATAAATTTTTATAAGTATTTCATTTCAAAGGTTTCATATAATTTTACAAACAATATCGTGTTCACAAAAAGTTGATGTTGATAAGTTTGGAGAATATGCGTTGGATACAGCAAAGCTGTTTATTAATAAATATAAATGGTATTATATGCCCTCTTCTATACATAAACTTCTTATTCATGGAAAGGAGATTATAAAACATTTTGGGATGATTCCCATTGGGGTTCTTTCAGAGGATGCACAGGAATCAAGAAATAAATGCTACAAGGAAACACGACGATTTCACTCTAGAAAATGCTCAAGATATTCTACCAATGAAGATGTTTTTAATTACCTACTGTACTCTTCAGATCCATATATAACATCCTAAAGGAATAATTATAGCAAATATGTCAAAACACTGGATGATGATGCTATAAAGCTCTTAGAAAATTCGGAATATTTGCATAGTGTTGCAGACGACTCGAAAGATTAAAATGTTGAAGTAAAAAATGATAAATAAACGAAATTTGTTGAACTATAATAAATAATAATAATAAATAAATAAATAATAAATATAATAAATTTATAAATCTGTTATAGGTAATTTTTATTTTTTATGTAAACAATAAAACAAGTATTACTTGGAAGTAAAAATATAAAAAAAATAATTTAAAAAAAAAATATTTTTTTTAAAAAAATCTCAAGAAAACTAATATTTGCAAGACGAAAAATATATATTTTTTTTTGCGCATTATGAACAATTCAATCAAAACAACTTAAAAAAACATAAAAACAAAAAAATTTCTGTTTTCTTGGAAATCAAAAAAAAAATCAACTTTGGAATTTTTTTTACAATATACCCCACTGTGCGATTTTCAATATTGATATGTCGTAGTAATCCTTGATTTCTTGTCTGCAATCGGTTTTTTACAAAACTCAAAAATGTTTTCTAGATCAAAAGTTACAGATTTTAGCTACGCAAACCACAAAAAGGAACCACTGTGCGCTGTCCGTCTGTCTGTCACAGGGTATTTTCTCGAGAACCGTGAGAGATACGCGCCTGAAATTTAGACACAGTGTGTAGACCTTTGGCCGCCACAGCAACAAATACATGAGAGTTGGAAATTAAAGGATGTTTCAAAACGACCAACGAAAAATTTTAAAATCCCATGTTATATACATATACATACATATATACAATTGTATGTGCATACACTTGCATTTTGTAAGGTAAGTGTATTTTTAACCCCCGGCCAAAAAGAGAGGTGTTATAAGTTTGTAGTGTGTGTCTGTGTATCTGTGTGGCTGTGTGTCTGTCCGTGTCCACGTACAGCCCAAACGGCTGGACCGATTTTGATTTAGTTTTCTCTGTTGGAAAGGTGACTTGATGGAGATGGTTCTTAACCATGTTTGAAGAAAAGAGCTAAACTCTTGAAATTTTCAAAAACGGTAAAACAAAATAATCCCAAAATTATAAAACCGCGAAACCGAAAAAAAATCGCCAAAACAAAAAAAAAGCGTCAAAACGAAAAAAAGCACCAAATTAAACAAAAAATTCTAAAACGAAAATAAGTCGCGAAAAACCAGAAAAATCGCAAAAATGAAAAAAATCGCCATAATTAAAAAAAAATCGCCAAAATTAAAAAAAATCGCCAAAATTAAAAAAATCGCCAGAACGAGAAAAAAGCGAAAAAAAAACAAAAAAAAAATTATTTCAGCTGAAAAAACGTCAAAAACTAAAATAAACGCTGTATTAAAAATATGCTCAAAGCCCAACCTACGGAACCCTTCGTGCGCGAGTCAAAGTCGCACTTTACTGAATTTATTTATATCATTATGTGAAAGTTCTTACTTTAATACGAGTACTTTCCAGTTATTAATGAAATATGTATAGAAAAAAATTATTGAGTTAAAATTTTAAGTACTTAAAACAGGAGAGTATAGACATTACACTTTTTGCTTTCTAGAAACCAAAGCTTTGGCTGGGATTAATTCGAATATACAATATATGATTTGATTCTTACTTTTGCAGTAGTGTATTTGTTTCGACGATTAGTTTTATACTGTGAAAAAAAGAGAACATTCGTGCAAACTATTAATATTCAAAGCTTCAAGCATTTTAGAATTTATATATTTATTACGTTTTATTAGGGTTTTAGATTTGCTGTGCGTTGCTATTTGCTGCAATAATTTCCTTTTATTCATCACAAATACATAACTTAAGGGCATTTCTTTCCCAACAAAACAAACTGCAAAAATAATCCAAAATATGTATTTTTTATTTATTTTTTTTTTGAAAATTGTAATGAATAAACATACTAGAATATTTGAGTTGGAAAATAAAACCAACGCAAAAAACCAATAAGCGAGTTTGGTAACTTAACAACAACAAAAAGAGTTTTTCAATTAAACACGGTTGATATTGATAGTCTGTGGAAGCCAAGCTGTTTTCGAGCTATTTGCCCTTTTGGCAGACGTTCAAAAGTGTGCTCGTTACTGCAAGTATAACCATACCGAAAAAATATCATTAGTTTATTATATACTACCTAAAGATTTTCAAGTTATTAATTGATTTAATCGATTTCTTAAGTAAAAATAATATGCAAATTTTTATTCTTAGTTTATGTTGAAATAGTTAGTAATTCTTAATAATTTTTTGCAGTTCTTATATAAAAATATGTTTCTAGGTTTTCAAAGAATTTAGTTGAAAGGAGTTTGATGACTTGAAATAAGGGATATAGACTAGTTTATTATTTCAAGCATAGCTGTTAGTAATCGTAATGATTACTAATTTGATTACTTTTTTTAAAGGTGAAGTAATGATTATATTCAGTTTCGCACGATTACTAATTGATTACGATTACTAATAATCGAAAAGTAATCTGATTTATTTATTAAGAATCAAAAGTAATCTTTGAAAGTAGTCGGATTACTTTTAGATTACTTTATATTCTTTTTGATTATTTTCAGTAATTTTAAGTAAATGATATTACTTTTCGATTATTAGTAATCGTAATCAATTATTTATCAGCAATTCTTTTGAAGGCAATTATATAATCATTACAATTCTTTTTAAAATGTAGTCTAATTGATTACTAATCGTAATCGAAATTTAACAGCTCTGATTTGAAGTAATAATAATAAATAATTGTATTCAATTAGTTATTCATTTAATTGATCCAATGATCAAATATATGTATTGAACGAATTCGAGCTGCTTGTGTCAGTTCTTTACAATTTTCAACCTATACTGGGAAGCCCTGTGGCTGAGTGGTAGCGATGCTAGCCTGTCAGTCCTGAGGTCATGGATTTGACTCAATCCATAGACCCTGGTTGTTTTCCGTAGACAAGCTAACCGCTTCGCGTGTTGTGTTTGTTAAAAATCAAATAAATTACAAGTGTTGCTCAATTCAATCATTTGAATTTATTTTAAGTTAATTTGGTTATTGATTCAATAAAAGAAATGTTGTTGAAAATGTATATACGATGGCATGACTTTTTGAATTTGCTGCCTCTTGATTGAATAGCAAGACAGCTCCTATCAACAGGCAACTGTCAGTAGACTACCGTCAAAATTTTAACAACTCATTACCTGTGTTCTGTAACTTGCGAGAAGTTTTCGCGTTCTAGAAAAATCAAACAATTATTTTTCGTTATCCTTTTTCCACAGGCTGATTGATATAAAACCTGAAATAAGCTTACAAGAAACATGAGCAAGGAGCTAATTTTTTATTACTCATCTTGTTTCACAGAATGATAGACTTTTCGACTGGAAAAGTTCTCACCAAAGCTACAGAACATAGTTACATGTCATTTAGTTTATGTTTGATTTGATAGCCATTAATGCGCATTATGCTAGGAACACAACTGGGACGAACGACGAAGTTTTCGGTGCGAACTTTCGTTATAAAAAATAAAAAACACATTTGTGCATATGATAATGAACACAACACCGCCGTCGAACAAAATTCGCAAATTGCCACTTTTTCGGCTGCCTTGCCACTTTTTGAGTGAATTATATAAAAATACATTAAAAGTAAAAAGTTTAGTGTAGTTTTCTCGTTTTTCTTTAAATTTTGACCCTTTTTTTGGTGAATCCCCTATTTGGTGCCACTTTTTGAAAAATGTCATCGCTCACCCTGTTTGTAAGCCGACTAACGACGAAAATACAATTTTTTTTCTCTCTCTTTCTCTGTCTTTGTACACATAACAACCAACTTTAGCAAATATAAGAGAGGAATTCGCTGAGTAACTTCGTCGTTGTGCTTCACATGACGATCACTTGGGTGCAAAAAAGATTTCCGCATGATGGAAGCCGCGTTTGCTCATAATCGACCACAAACGCAAACGTGTGACAACTTCCCGGGATATATTCAAACGCAGCGCGGACGATGAAACGTGAATCCATTAAAATACACTAGAGACCAAAGGGCAGTGGGTTTCTCGGGATGAATCGGCGCTAAAGAATGCAAAGTTGGGTTGATTTGTCACCCAATAAAGTCGTGGAGATTTTGGCGGATGTTATGGCGACTAATTGGATCGATTTAATGAGGTTTTTAACAAAAAAAATTACCGCATTTGTCCAAATAACCAGGATAACATAAAGATGCACATATCGTCGCTGTTTTACCTAACTGACCTATCTAACATTTTTAAAATTTTACAGGAGAGCAGCTTTTATGATTGTTTTCTACCTGTATTCTTATGGAAACGTCTGAAATATTTTTACTGTTATAGGCTCCATAGTAATGTTTACAGTCATAAAAATTGTAGACATGGTCTATTATTAACCAGGGACAGGGGTTTCATGCAAATGCATGTTATTTCCCCTTAACCCTGATAACAGCGAGAACGAAATATCTTTACGCATAAAAATGGCATCGATTTGTTAGTGCATATTTTGCTGAAAAAGCATATTTTTGCATAATTTGGTCATAAATGCATATTTTTGTCTCATATTTTGGTACAAACGCATGATTTTGTGTTATATTTTCTCAAAAATTCAAGTTTCAAAAAATATTGTTGACAAATTTTTAATGCAAAATTGTTGTTTGGACAATTTGTTCGCTTGAATTGTTGTAGAATTGTAAAACGATTGTACAAGCACACGAACATACAAATTTTAATGGAAATTGTAATTTTCATGATTTCAAGAGAAAATTGCCTGCTATTAAAGCCGAAAATAGTGAAACAATCATTATATCATATTTAATTTTGTGTAAAAATTTAATGTAAAAGGCTTGTTTACGCACCTTTTGAAAAAAAAATATTTTTATATCTTATATAGACATGCTAAAATACCAGCAAATAAATTTCAATTATTAATTAAAATATTTGTAGTATCAATTAAAATTTTAATTAAACTTTCACTTATAAAAAATTTGATAATATTAATTAAATTTTTTCACTCGAATTAATAAATACAATTAAAAATTTAATTGAATCAATTAAATTCTTAATTGAAAATATTAATTAGTCAGGGGTGTTCTGTAAACCGCGCGTTTTGAAATCGTGCGATTTCCAAAATCGAAAACTGTTCTGCTGATCGGACGATTTAGTGCATTCAAAGCTAAGTTCGTATAAAATATATTAAACAAGTAAAACACTAAAACCAATTAAAAAGCTGCAATAAGTCACCTTTTTAATTGAGCTTTTCCCCGGAAATTAGGCGATTTCAAAACGTGCGATTTACAGAACACCCCTGAGTGAATAGTTTTTTCTGTGTTTATTTAGTTGTATGTAAATTGAAAACTTTTCCTTAGAATAAAATTTTTTAAAATATGTGCATATTTTATTGTTTTAAGTGCATACTTTGAGTTTTTGATGTCATAATTTAGGCTCCTAAAACACCATTTTTAAAATTAATGAAGTCCTTGTCCCTGGTAATAACACTTCGCATCTGAATTGTTGATATGAAAGAAGAAGTTCTTGTTCCAGTTCTTCGTAATTTGCAGCCCCTTCTATTTCAAGGAAAATTGTGAAATACATTTTCAAAAGCTATCAATGTTCTTCTCTTATTATTCACCAGCTTAGACTTGAACAACTCTTTAAAGATCTCTCATATTTGGGGACCAACAAGTATGCCTTCCTTCGATTTGACCTCACTTACACGTGTTAATATAATTTTCACGTGTTTATGTACCTCTCCATCTCTCTTTATAGCTTATACCAAATCATTTATTATAATCATTTGCAATGTTTTTAGTTTCCGGAATCGCATGTGACCTCAAGGACCGATTCCTCCTAGCACAGCCATTCCTTTTAAATCGATACATATATTCCACAAAAAGCGATCGTACTGAATTCTATTGAGTGAAAATTTCATGTTTTCATAGGTCTCTTTCATATACTACGTTTATACGCAGGGCTTATTTGCAAATAAAACAGTAAATTGTTGCCATATTATTGTTTTTATTGCGACTTACTAATTCAGAAAACTATTCACGATTAACGCACTATTTGCAAATAAAATGGAAAAGGTTGCCACGCCTACAAATGTTTCATAAGAAAAAACAATAATGGATAAATATTGCACAAAAAACATTGATAGAAGCAAATAATAACAATTAAAACAAATAATTATTTGATATTTTGTGCATTTTACACTATTTTTTTGTCAACATAAGTAAACTTTCTATAGAAGTGCTACCAAGTTTGTGTACTTTTGCTATGCCGTATAAACAGCGAGTTAAATTATTTGAAAATAGTTTTATTTGCAAATAGTGCGCGTATAAACGTAGTAATAGTTACTGCATGAGCTAATGAATTGTACGGATGGATATTGATTTCCACTATGTAGCCACACTGCTTTCCGACCCATTGGAGACATATTTTCCAATATTTTTTAATTTCAGGAAACATAAATAAATAATTCCTTTACTTGGTATGACTTTGCAATTGAACCTCAAGGTACAAGTGTGTTACGAATAAATGTATTACACAACCGACTTGTTTAGGAGGTCATATTAGCCACGCCCATTAAATCTTTACCTAATAGATAAAAACTGAATGTCCCTATATATCACATATTTTTATTTACAACAAATTTTTTTGCAGAACAGTGTAATTAATTGAAATCTCCTAAAGCTATGTACAGACGATTGTCAGATCTTACAATATTGTCAGATCGGGCAATGTGCTGACAATGTACTGGCAATGAGAAAATCCTAACAATTTATTGCCAGACGGTTGAATGACAATAAATGCATCTTACAAAATCCCCAGTCGAAAAATTGTCAGTTCATACGGTTGTCATATGCAGAAATTGCCAGACATGTTGTAATGCGTTGCCAGACTCAAAGCACTTGTTAGAAATTTTTAAATATCAATCGTTTGTGGTAGTGTTAAATGTAAAAAGTGAATATATAAATTATTATGGACCATAAAGAAGCAATTGCAATGATTTTGGATGCATATATTTTATTATATAATTTTTCTTTAAAATCAAGCGTGTACAGTGCTGCCCATAGAAATAATTCTCTTACAATGACGCCATTGTCAGATGCACGAACTTGGCGCATCTGACAATATTAAAATGTCTGACAAATAGCTGGCAATAATTTTACAATGTGTTCACACGATTGTAAGATGTCTGACAATTTGTTGTCAGCTGCTAGTCTTGCAATGAACTGACAATGATTTTTCTGGCAACGACGTCTGACAAAAATTGCCAGTTCACACGGTTGTAAGAAATTTTGAGCACATTTTACCGTCTGTACATAGCTTAACACGAGATTACTGATTGCGGTAGAACTTACTAATTAATATTTAATTCTGCCATTCCTATACGATCATCAAAATTAATGTTGGTTTAACGCACGAATGCTGTAACCTGAACAATTGTTTATAAATACTATTGTAAATGTATGATTACCGAGTATATTAAGTATTTCATGGGATGGAATGCGATATCTTTTGAAATACGACTTTGGATTGCAAGATCCTGATCTTTTTGTTTCTTTCGACAGCTTTATATCCAATAAATGGGAGTCCTACCATATCATAGTGAAAACTTTTACTTTATTGCATGTCATATTAATGGAATAGAAGGGTTTTCTTTATTTCAACATTAGCCTGTCCTTAATAGAGAAACCTTTATTTTAACTAATACTACAACTAAAATTCAAACAGGCTTTTAGAGGTATCCAAGGAATTTCTTTGGTAGTTTATTTAATTTTTTTATTTTTATTTTTCACATATACAACTTTACATAGTGGAATGTATTTTCCAATTTTACTCTGAATGTTTAATGGAACGAAATGTAATGTAGAGAAGAATAACAAACTGACAAAAAAAAAGTAAAGAAACAACAATTGAATAGAATTTTTATACTCGTATGCAGTCAAAAGAAAAACAATCCAACAAATTTTATTCTAAAACTTGTTAGCAAGCGTAATGAATACGTGAATTTTTAAAGCGAGTGAATGAAGTTGTATTTATTTCGTTTTAGTGAAATAATAAAAATAAAACCCTTTAATATTCTTCTAAATGAACGAATTATTAAACAACATTATTATTGTTAATGTTAACTTTTTTTGTGTTATTTGAATATAAAAGATAAGATCCTGGCGGAAAGAAGCACCGGAAATGAAAAAAAGATGTTATGATATTTAGTTTCCAAAGTATCAAAATGAAAAAGTGTGGCTGAAATATACTCGTATATTTTATGTTTAAAGATATGCCAAGTGATCGGAAGTGTTATTGTAAAAATGAATTTCGGCGGACGTGTGCAACTGTTGCAAGCTCAACTATTTCCCATATGCCCCTTAACACCAATGACAGCGGGTGGAAGAGGTAAATTGAAAATTATAAGCAGTTTCGAACAATGAGAAGAGTAATAGAAAAATATTTAGCAGAAAACGTTAGATCGATTACTTATATTGGAAACAAAAACCCATTTTCTTTTTTTATTGTTGTTTTCAATAAACTTTTCCTGTCGACATCGTGGGCCAGGCCGTAAATATTTCATTTAAATAACTAACCCAGCAAAAATATTTCGAGATTGTCTAATTGGTTTATATGTAAAGGGTGGTTAAATTTTAAGGGCCGATGTCGATTTTGAATAAAACACATATTATTTAATTATTTATTTATTTATAATAAGTCTGAATAACTCTAACGCATTGCTCGATTGTGTATCTTTCCATGGTTCAAAATGAGTTAGTCTGAAATTGAGAAATGTCAAATTAAATGCAGAAAAAAAACTTGACGTTTAGTTGCGGTTCACATTCAAAATCGGCCCTTAAAATTTAACCACCGTTTATAATATTGACTTCCTAAGCAATAATTTGTATCATTATGCGAAAGTACTTGCTTCAGTGCTTTCCAGTTTTAAATGAAAAATGCATGTATCGACAAAAATTTATTAATCCTGAAAACGAACATTTAAAACAAAAAATTAAAAATAGTCGAGGCGAAAGTTTTAGTTATTAAAAACCTAGACGCCTGTCGCTCACACAGAAAAAATTATACGAAAAAAATTTTCAAACTTAGTTTCATTAAATATATTTTAACGTTCCAGTAAAAAGTTTGTTCCAACTTTCTTTTACGCAAAAAATAAAACTGTGTAGAGTGCAAATTTCTAATTCATACAATTAATATAAAGTAATATTTGTATTTTTTCAAACAAATTGTTACAAATTTTTGTATTTGAATTTACAAATTTCTTTGTACACCGAAAAAATTTTGCTTCATAAGTTCAATGAAACAATTTCATTAAAATTTTTCACAAATCTAATGATAATTTCACAAGTCCAATGGAAGTTTTCATGAATATTTTGAAAGAATTTCATTGGAATTGCTTCCTTGGTATTCTGGTTTCGTAAGAATATTTTATTGGATTTATGACAACAATATTTTCTAATTATTAAGAAACGCTTTTATTTTTAAGTTATTTCATTATTTTCGTGAAATTATTTTATTGTTCCGATGAAGTTATAGCACTGCATTAATTACACTGTTAAATAAATTTGATGAAGTTTTCAATAAAATAATTTTGACGAAACTGGTTTCATTAATACAACGAAGCGTGACGTTGGTTGAATTTTAATGAATTTTTCATGAGATTAATGTCGAAATTCATAGAATTTATGCAGAAAATTCTTACAGTGTAGGACCTGAATTGAACAAATTTATATTTGAGTCAGAGAATCTTGTGTTTGAATTGGAAAATTAGTGTTTTCTGTGCAGGCAAGGTTTACTGCAAGTCCGTTCGATTAAATCAGAGCTATTTCTTCCTTTTTATTATTTTTGGCTTCAAGACTTTCCAAAGATTGTGGCATTCGATAATATGGTTCGGTAGTGAATGCAATAATTTCAAACTGAAAAAACCTGTTCCAATCAGCTCGTTATCGAAAGCAAGGAATTTTTTTTAAAACAAATTACTATCACAAATTTTTGCATTTGAATTTAAAAATATTTTTGTAGCACCTGAATTGAAAAAAATAATATTTGATTTAGAGAATTTTGAGTTTGAATTGGATTCTTATTTTTTTCTGTGTTCGCACATACAAGCAGATGATGAAGTAGACACGAAAACTTTTGCTAGAAAAATAATTGTATAGTTTCTGCTTTAAGAGATACACATCCTTACAAAACACACATGGTAGAAAGCAGTCTGCCCCCAGTATTACCAGTCGTTACATAGCAACTCTGAAATGCAAAATAACGATCAGTAGAATTATCCATAGGCAGTAACGTGAGTTTTCCAGATTGTTTAAGAAGGCTGTTTGATCACTTGGTTACCAATAGGAAACAACAGCACAGATGGTAACGCACTGCAGTAATGCAGTTTAATTTATTTGGCTTTGGTAAGTTTGCACACATTTCATTACGCCATCTATGACGCAGTGGCGAAAATTCTAGAAGCATTTCCTGTGGTACAAAAAAAAATAGTGCCGTATATAAGAGCTAGTCAGTGTGAATCAGGTAATTTTGGAGTGAACATCGTTGAGAGCAAAGACAATGTTTAGTCGATAATAAAGATAAGAAATAATCAGTTAAATACAGTTGCAATTGTTCGTTAGTCCCAGTTCACACCAGTCAAGTCTTATTGATAAACTTATCACTTTTTCTTCTTTGAACTATCTTCGGTGTTCACACAATGAGAGTATTATTTTTAAGCACATATTTTTTATGCATAGTTTTGTGTATGCATGTATACTTTTTTTAAAATTACGAATGAGAAAGCAAAACGTATCGACAGTACATGAAGCTTAGTACTCGTTTTTATCCCTCGTCTCTCTCGCCTATAAACTAGCAAACTTAAAAATAAGAATGTCTTCGTCTGAACACTGACTTACTGCCTGGCTCACGATGTCGACAAGAAATTTTCGTTCGCTTATTTATATTGAAAACAAAAACAAAATAAATAAGCGAACGAAAATTTCTTGTCGACATCGTGAGCCAGGCAGTTAGTGAAGAATAAATGGAAGTAAACAAATAAAGAAATAATTGTGTGTTATTTATTTTTATTTTTGAGCAATCAAAGGAACTCCGACGTTAAAAAATTTAAACGCAACAATATAAAAAATATAAAATATGAAAGTTATATTATACTTTTTTCAGTTTCTTTGGTTTTGTTGGTTGGGCCACTTTTATTCTCATATTCCGATATATTCGGCCATGTCACAGAGTTCAATTCCGTTCGGAATCGGAATTAAAAAACCTCAGAATGCCAAGCCCTAGCCGAAGCATACCCCAACATACCACCGCCTCCGACATTCTGCAGACACCTGACAAATTTCCGTATTTAAGTTTTCTTTTTTAGACACCATCTCCTACAAAAATGGGGTGGATTGAATTCCGATTCCGAACGGAATTGAACTCTGTGACATGGCCGATTAATATTAATTTAAAGCTTTTGATTATAAATCAGTGTACGTACTTACATTAAAACTTTTCAATAGCATACAAAATGGAATCTGAAAGTAAATAATAAAAGAATACTTTAAATTATATTTATATTAATTAAATAATTATCAAAATAGGGCAAATTGCACCAACTCTATTTAAATATCAATTCATATATAAATGTGGATTTTCAATAATTTTTGTATGGAAAAATTACTTTTATATATGAAGTAATAATTTAAATAAGTTGCTAAAATTGGATCTTAGCCACAAGTTTTTGCGCTAGAATTTTCTAAAACTTTTTCATTGCGTTTTGGGGATGTACATACATATGTATGTCATTATATTACTTAAAGATGTAGTCAACTTATAAGCTCAGATATTTATATTGTGCTTTATTACGAGTGTCGTATAGTGAATTCGACTACGACGGTTTCGCTCTAGACTAAAGAATATTGCCCATTGTAAATGCAGTCGCTAATAACTTCAATAGACATCTAATACAATAACACAAAGAGAATCTTTGTTTTCGACAGAATAATTGATTGTAAACATATTAAATGATCGCTTCTACCCGCGGCTTCAGTCGCTTTAATATTTTTAAATACGCAAGAATTATATGTAAAACTTTAATGATTTTATTTCATTTCTTATTTCATTTTTTATTTCACTTCACTTCAATAATATTTTGTAGGCAGTTTTGGAGAGGCAGAAATTGCCTCCTTCCTCTTCGATCCTGGATTAAACAAAAATAGCTCTAGTGTTCTTCTACATAAATTCAAATCAATCTTTGTTTTAAATTTCAATAAAACCGGTTCTGCCGATTAATTGTTAAAGTGTAACAAATGCACAAAAAAAGGAAGCATCGTGATCACAGGGGAGATGTGTAAACATCTGGTAATTAAATTTTTTTTTTAATATTGGCTTATGGTAACTAAAATAAGATATATAAATTTTTGACTCTACTGTACTTAAAAATATATGGAAAACTGCATGTATAGTAGTGGAATTATTAGTTGTGGGAGTTTGTGGAGAATTGCTCATATGCAAGTGGAAAACGTCAAATAAAAGTTTTGGGTTTGCAAAATTTGTATTAAAATCTCCACCCATAATAATTGGCATGAGATGGAGATTGTTACCCAATTGTCGTGCACCAGCTTCAGTGTAAGGCAACAGTAGGTAATGAAAATATATTATAATATAATATTATAAATTCTTTATAAAGTCTGCTATATATCTTTTAAACAAATATTTAACATTTAAAACGTTCTTTTATTTAAAAGTTTATATTTATTTTATTTATTTTATATTTTTCAACTTTTTAACAAAATTATCCCCACTGGCAACACTATTACACTTCACAAGCAATTTCTATTAAAATTAATTAATAATTGCTCCTGAAGGTATGCTTTAAAATTCGCTCACACCCATTTGATAACATCTTACTCAAAATTTGTGATTGTATTGTGAAAAAGATTTTTACCCCCTAGCGTATAGATGTTTACACATCAAAAACTTATTTTTTCCCATAAATCTAGAAGTGAATACATATTTTTTTAGTGTCCAATAGAAATCATTTATATAAATGAGTTTAATTTTAAGAAATTAGAGGATATTATAAGATTTGATTTTTCATTATTGATTTCATTATTTCATTACTGATTGATTTTTCATTAGATTGGCATTTCAAAAAGCTAAGCTAAGCTGATTAGTTTGTTAGGAGAGAGAGACGAGGGGAAAATAAACCTTTCTGTTCCCCACGTCTCTCTCTCTCCCTCAAACTAATTAGCTTAGCAATAAGACTTGCATAGTGTAAAGTAGGACTAAGCAGGCTAAAACAAGCATCAATGATCTTATCAATAATCTGATGAACTCCCTTCAGTATAAATATCAAACTCTGCATATAGAAAATTTATTATTAAAAAAGTATGGTTTCTTTGTGAAATATGGATGAAAGTAAATTTTTTTGAATACACCGATATACGCATTTTATTAAACTGCAAAGGTTTTAACATTTCTTAGTTACTTGGTGGTAAAGAGTTTGTAATTTTAAGTATCCCATTTCTATAGTAAAAAGCACAAAATATACTGATTCGATTACAGGAAATACATATTAATGCAGTATAAACTAATTTCAGAAGAAGAAAAATTTGGTTTCAAATTAGTATTTTTCTGTATTTAATTTGATACCAAAACGCACACCATTGTTAAAAATATTATTTGCGACAACAATGCTGTGATACCATATTTGCCTCACATGGAATACAGAGCAGGGCTGACTATTTCAGAATGAATACTTTAAAGCCTGAGGGCGGCGTTGGCTGAGGTACGAGTAGTTAACACGTTGACTAAAAAAAGCGAAGGTCCTCTATTCGAGCCCGGTCTCCGACAGTCATTAAAATTAAGCGCATTTTTCTGATGTACATTAGAGTATTTTTGTATCAGTTGTTGTAGGAAAGTTCAAAAGATGAAGGTACAGTCACTGGTCACTGAACTATACAAAATTTAAGCAGATGTTAATCCTAATGTAACATCAGAGCGCCTTCCTTCATCGGTATTGTGTAGCAGAATTATCGGCGAAGTAAAATAGCCAATAAAATGGCAACTAAGCACAGCTTTGAAAATTTAATACGCCTCATTTAACATCAGAGGCGCTGCAACACTGCATTATTAAAAAAAGTACAAAAAAGCAAAGTTGTAACAGAATGAAGCTCTCTTCTCTATCTCTTTCTTCACCACCTGTCTTCTCTCTCACTATCCCTTTGCTAGAGAAGGTAACACAATAGTAGCTAATAGGCATTTATTGCCTGAGTGTTGCTTTCTTTATAAAAAAAAAGCTTTAATAGTAAAATAGAAATTCTAGAGTACTTATTTTAAATACCTATGACAAGAAATATTTTAATAAAAATAAATTAATTATAGCTGTCATGAATTCTAGAAAAGTTGCTATTTTTTTCTGCAAACTCAATAAAATACTGTATTGAACAGAAATTAACGGAAGCTTTTTTATTTATTCAAAATAAATTAAATCACCTATCCACTATTATTAATAGCATATATTTTCTTTGAATTCGAACATTTATACAAACTTTTGATTACGACTGCAGTCTACAATTAACCTAAACACATAAAGCTTTCTTTATAAGTCTCATAAAAAAAATTAACTATACTTTCGTTATTTGTATTTGTCTCCATTGGCAATTGTCATGACAACTGGTGCTTTACACAAACAAATTAGCGGTATTCAGTTATTAAAGGATTTTTTACTACAACTGGTTTGCAATGGCGACAGATTTGACATCAACTCTAGCGTTTGTCATAACAATTTACAATTGTATTTGGTCCATATTGATTCTTTACAATTATCACAAGTAATTTGGCTTACAGAGCCATACGAACTTTAGTCCAATCGAACATAAACAGGGAACAAAATTTATTCGGCTCTGTTCTGTAAGCCGAATCCGAGCAAATTTTTTGTTTTTAAAACGAGAAAAAAGTTTTGGTGTTCTCTAAACCGAATTCATATGGTTTTACTCGTTTTTAAATCGAGTAAATATACCTGGGGGTCGATTCTCGTTCTGTGAAACTATGAAATGAAAAGTTTTTTCACGATTTCATAGCATTTCTGATTCCCGTTCAGTGAAAAATTAAAAGAATTTAAATACATTTTCATATATGAAAAAAATGGCGAACGGAACAAAACTCTTCACAGTTACATAACTCTGTCGATTCTTGTTTAGTGTAACTGTGAAAAAAAACTTAAAAAACTTTTCATATGATCAATTATTTTACACAAAAATTATTTAGGTGAAAACAGTAGAGAAGCTAGAAAAAACACGCGTAACAGCGAAAATCAAATCTTTTTGATTGTAAATTATTTAGAGGATGTCGAAATTGTTAACAACAAGTCCAAAATTTAAGTACATAATCAAAAATAATATCTTATGAATTATTTAGGGGTGGATGTCGAAATTGCAAGCGACAAGTCAGAAATTCAGTTAATAAAATAAAATAACAGATGTGTCTGCAGACAGTGAGTGCCAAGTTCAGAGAAGAAAAGTGCAGAGAGGTACAAATAGGTAATTCCTTTGGGTCATCCTAAAATTCAAGATGCTAGAATGTGGAAAATGAATTGGGGTGGTTTCAGATGTGGGTGGTAGCATTTAAAAAATTAAATAATAATGTCCATGAAGTTGCTTTCATTTTTGACGATGGGCATCATGTGCTTTTTGCAAGGACATAACATTTTACGAGCATACCAAAAACAGTAGCATCAAGATGTTTTTTGCCTTCAAAACTGTCGGACGAACTAAAGGGGTTTCTCCCCTAAGTATATCGAATAACGGCTTTGTTGAGTAAATACTTATCCTTATCCAGCCTTCTGCAGAACTTAATGGCTGGCAAAGATGTTCTTCATTAAAGGCTATCGGCAAGATAAAAAGGAAACCTTTACTCGACACAGCCACTGTTCGATATTCAAGCCCGACAGAAGACGTGCACATTTCCCTATTCCTGCAGAAGAAGCTAATAATAACACCTAGTGGTTGAAATAAAGTTTGTCCTAAATTCTGCTTATGACGCTAATTCGTAACAAAGAACAGACGTTGCAGTTGGAAGCGTAAATTTTGCCCAATCTATAATAAAGAAGAGAAAAATATTAAGTTTAATTAAGTAGCGATAATCTTTTCAACACCTTTACCTATGCTCATACCGAGTTCCTTGCAATATTTTTATAAATAATAATTAATATTATTTATTTACATGACATATTTCAATAGCATAAAAACAAAAGTTTCATAGGCACAACGGAATAAAACAATGTTTTCATAATAGCAACGAGAATCGCATTTTATGTAATTGTGAAAAGTATTATGAAAAAGGGTTGTGAAAATGAATATGAAATTTTTTTTTTCATTTCACATTATCACAGAACCAGAATCGACCCCCTGGTCGTAATTAAATCGAATGTGGTATTATTCCAATAAATCACTGATGAAACATAAAAAAAAATCAATTGACAACTGAAACAGTTAACAACTGACTTTAACGTTCAAATTTTTTATTCAACTTAATTTCGAATGTCACCAAATCGTGTAATTTGTAGAACACCAAATAAACATTTACTCATTTTTGAAAATTTTTCGTTTTTCGAAAAACGATTCGGTTTACAGAACAGACCTGGGACTCGTTTCTCAAAACTACAAATTACAAATCTACAAATAAAATACACACAAAACAACAATAAAATATGTAAAAGTGTTGTTGTTTTGTGCGTATTTGTGTTCTTTCTTATTTTAATAACAATCGCTGTTTATGTGTTTTCTGGTCAGGATTTTAAAACGCCTGATAGGTTTTATACATTCGTTTTCAAATTGACGTATCGTTTTTTGTATAAAAACGTATGGTATTCTCATTCTTCCAGATGTGAAAAAGTTGTCGAAAAATTATGAACGGTTGGTACTTTGATACCAGACATGGAAAATTTTAAGTCGCCATTTTTGCACGGTGCATCTGTGATGTAAAACGTTTGAATTAAAATGATATTATCAATATCCCTAAAAAGTGAAGACACGTTTTTAAAGCGTATTAATTCGAGTCTGCCTTAGTATGTACATATCGTTGGTCAGAACTAGAGATGCTAATCGGGACAGTTTTTTTGAAATCCCGGGCTTCGGGATTTAGTGATGGAGTCTCGAAAGACCGAACCGGTACCCCGGGATTTTCGGGACTTACAAAATCCTGAAAACATTGTGCACAAATCTGCGTTTTTATATTAAAAATAATATTTTAATTTTACAAAATATTTTTTTTGTATATTTAAAGGGTATAAGTATCTTTAATTGCAAATTTTTATTGAAAAGTGCAATGTATGTAACATTTTTCCTAGAAAAGAAAAAGCCATAAGATATATTATGTATTTATTCCAAGGTTGGCAAACGGTATCGTAAAAATACCGATACCGATTCATATACCTCTAAAATTAGATACCGGTATCATTACCGATACCGAAATCCATTTCGGTTAGAAAATACCGGTATCCAGACTACCGTTTACGTCTATACCGGTACGTACCGGTATACCGATTCCGGCCAAAAAATAAATGATAGTTGCCAAATTTTTATTATGTATTACAACTTTTTTCACCATGCTACAACTGCTTTTTATCAGTTATACTTTGGCTTTTATTTCGACCATTGTGTTCGTTTTGCTGTACTATTCCAGACGCCAACCAATCCCATTTGTCAACCAATATTATTGCAATGTTCATAAAACATAGAGGGTCGTATGCAAAAAAAGTTAACAAAGCTTTGCAAAGCAATGTTAAGTAAAGTTGTATTCTAAAAAAATTATAAAATCAAAATTCTAAAGTAGGCACCTACGTTTGTTAAAGGTCCTTTAAGTTTATATTTCCAAAATGTGTATTTTGTACCTCAAATATTTTTGTTAATATAGCACATATTGATTGATGATACATCTAAAAATGAAGCTAGAAGTGTTAGCTCTTATCTTAAATTTATTATTTCTGTCATGTTATGGAAAACATCACCAAATTATCCAAATGATTCGAAATACATAGCAAAATCCATAAAAAAATATTAAAATAAATTCAATTATACAAAAATGTTTTAGTGATGTACATACAGTGAAAACGAATGGAAAAAATCTGGATATTCATATACTCATTTCATTCGAATAAAATATATTGCCATAATTTTTCTTTGTTCATCATATTATTTTTACTTTTACTTCATAAAAATGTATATCTGTTTTCCTTCCATGTCAGAAGCTCATACTTTTTAAATTAGGTTGCTTTATTTACTTCAAGATAATACAAATTTATTTAATAAAATAAAAAATTATTTGAATACTCGAATTAATTTTTATTCGATGTTGTACATCATAAGCCGTGAAGTGGTTGTTGAACACGGTGGTGTTACCAGTATTTATTATTAAATTACAGTTGTTTTTTTGCATACAATTTCTTAACAAAGCAATGTTAGCCTTAAAGTGCTTGGTAACTACTATGAACTTTAAAGCTCAAGTAAAATATTTTTTTGCATTCGGCCCAGAATCTCGAAAAAATACCAAGGCCAAAACTAAAAATATTTAAAATGTTTTGTAATAGATACTATGGTTTCAAAAAATATAGCATAGATAAGAACCTTTGTTTTTCGTGCACTGTTTCGAAGTCAACTAAAATTAGCAGTTTCAATCCACCTTAGTTGAGCTGCAAACCATAATATGGGCAAAAAAAATATTTTTCAATTAACTTTCTTTCTTTGGTGTTGGTCTTGTTTATACACTTCACCGTAATATATAAGGTTGGTAGAGAAGAAACTTCTAAACTTTTATATTTGAAGTTAAAGATTCTCCTCTTGAGGTGAAGAAAAGTACTTTTTTGTACCAATTTTGTACTCTGTAGCTCGTTTCTGTATTTCTCGCATCGTAAAATTTCCCGTATGAAACGAGGGAATCGTAACAAAAACATTTTAAATTGAAAAAAATGGCTTTTCTCACATAAGTGTTTCTGTATATTTACTTTGCGAGAACTATCTGTCATTTGAATAAATTTCCAGCAATTATTGGAAGGATGTGAAAAAGTGTTTCTGTAATATTTTGTGAAAACTTTCTCGCAAGAACTGTCAAAAAAACTCGCATTTTGAATTGGTGCGAGAACAACAAAATGTAAACAAAAACATATGAATTTTTGAATTTGTGTGTAAAAATATGAAAAATAATTTAGTCGAAAAGATATGCAAAGAATTGTTGAACTAAAATAATTATTAAGTCGATATGATAATGTTTATTTCGTATTATATTCTTATGTAGAGACAATTGATAGAAAAAAACTTATTTATTTCAAGAATTTTACATTCACTTTATATTCATTTTCATTATATTATTTTCATTTTCTTGTAAATTACTTAATTTTTTCGTTATTAAATAATATTTTTTTACATTTTGTTTTCATTTGACACTTGATTATTGGAAATATTCCAGTGAAAACAGATTCAGTGTTGTCTGTTTTCACATTCAAATACAGAAACACTTTTTTCTCACAATTCGAGAAGCGATTTAATTTTGTGTTTTACACTTCATGTGAGAAATTTTGCTATGCGAGAAATACAGAAACAAGCTACTGTGTTGATATACATCTATTAAGTTGTACTTTCATCATCCTGGAAGCTTAAATACACCGAAAACGTATAAATAGAACGCGAAATTCATCATACAGGTAGTTCTTTAACAAAGTCCTGCGAATTACTCTTATTCAATTATGTTTTATAAACAAAGTTGTAAACAATATAGGTCCAGTATAAAAATATTGCCTAAGAACGTGCCCAAAGTAGAAAAGTGTCGAAGAAAACCGAAAAAATTATATTTGGTGAAAAAATTAAGACATATATTTGAAATTTACTTAAACAATATATATATGCTTTAAAAGGTCTTAGTCTCTTCTTTCTGTATCCGTTTATAAATTTAAAATCGGTTGATATTTAACTTAGTTAGAGGTTGATAAGTGTCTAGGGCTACGAAAAACCGGGTTTTTAGCTGTAACTGAAGATTTTGATTTTTTTCACACAGTGTAATATAACAGTATAGACAAAACTTTTATTTTTACTATTTTGTTTAATTAATCAAAATGTATACTTTTTATATGATGACTTAAAACCATAAAAAACTATTTATTTTTAGGGTTCCGTACACCAAAGGTGAAAAGCAACCCTATTGTTTTCGCTACGCTGTCCGTCTGTCCGTCACAGGCTATTTTCTCGAGAAACGTAAGATCTACGGACCTGAAATTTGGCCGCTACAACAACAAATGCATGAGAGATAAAAATTAAATAGTGTTCCAAAACGAGCAGCGAAAAATGCTAAAATTTTTATTTTTATACAGACTACAACAATTAACACTAAAATTTCTAAAAATTTTAATTAAAGGGTGTTCCATCAGTTAATGCAATTTTGACTATGTAATTTTGACAACTTGCTGTATCTTGGAAACCGTAAGAGCTAAACTCTTGAAATTTTCAAAAACGGTAAAACAAAAAAATCCCAAAATTATAAAACCGCCAAACCACAAAAAATCACCAAAAACGAAAAAAAATCGCCAAAACGAACAAAATCGTCAAATTAAAAAAAAAATTTAAACGAAAATAAATCGCAAAAAACTGGAAAATCGCCAAAATTAAAAAAATCGCAAAAATTAAAAAAATATCGCCAAAAGAAAAAAAAATCGCCAAGATAAAAAAGCGCCAAAATGAAAAAAAATCGCCAAAATGGTAATAAACGCCAAAAACTGAATAAAATCGCCAAAGCGAGATAAAAAAGAAGAAACAAACAAACAAAAAATCATTTCAGTTGGAAAAACGTCAAAAACGCAAAAAACGCTATATTAAAAAAATGCTCAAAGCCCAACGTACGGAACCCTTCGTGCGCTAGTCAAAGTCGCACTTTACTGAATTTATTTATTTTCTACTTTAAGTAACAAAAAAGTCATATAAAGGGATGCATGTATGTAAATGACTTTTTTCTACAATGATTTTTGATTCATTTTTCATAATTTAACTGCAAAACAATTGCAAAAATCTTTAGCATTGAGTAAAAAAAATATCAAAGGTATAAGAAAAAAAATTAGTTCTTATAATCAACGGAAAATCTTTATTAACGTGTTTTTAGTTTTTTAAATGAGGGCAATAATCAAATGAATTCGAAATAAATTTTATACACAATTTTTCATAAATTTTTTTTTAGATTTCAAATACATTTTAGTTTTTTTTATTCCATTGCAGTAATAATTTTGTGAGTGTTTCTTCTTGGTTATACCGAAAGAGCTCTTTTTATGTCAAAACGAAAGCTTTAAAATATGTTTTATAAAAAGCAAATTTTAAACGTTATTGTTTATAAGCGAAACACAAAAACTAAAGGCCTTATGTTTTATAAAACCCGGCTGTAAAAGTACATAAAAAAATTGTCTATCAGTTCGAATCCCAAAAAAAAATTCTAATTAAAAATAAAATATAATTGCAATTGTAACAATAAAAAATTTATAAGTTTTCATTGTTACAATTAAATGTCGGAATGACATTTATAAATAATTTATATTCTACACCGAATAGGTCCCTATAAGATAGTTCAGTGATAAAAAGTCGCAAGGTGCACAAAAAGTATCAATTTATCCCATCCTAGGCTTCATATGAAGTGTTAGAACTCGAACTGGTCTCCATCACTAAGGGACCTGTCACGTCGCACTAGTCTTGTGTCAGTTCATTTCATTTCCTGCATTGCGATTGAACAGGCCATAAGTTTAGGTCCTAATTGTACCAATCAAGTCACCATAGTGATATTTACATTAAAACAGAAACAAACTTTATTAAAATTTGTTGTTATTTTTCATGAAAAAAACTGCGAAAGGCCAAGCAAAGCCTAATTATATGTTTGCTTTTCTTGGATGAAGAATTTTTATGTTTCTGTTTTCATATAAACATCACTTTGGCGACGTAAAGCAATTAGAACCTTATAATTTCCTGTTTAATATTTGATGTAGTCCAACGTTTTAGGCTGCCCTGCACTGTGTGATCACAACACACAAGACAATTTTTCTCACAAATGATGATTTTTTTCACATGACTGAACTTATCACACTGGGTAATAGATCTAATATCGAAATAATGTTTAACAGAAGTTAGACGAATGAGAAACATGTATACTAACTAACGCTAGTCCGAGAGCGTTATTGTATCAAGATCATTATTATTCCAGCTATTTGGATATAAAATATTAATTTTTTATCCCCGTTAATACCAATGTTATTGAAATGGTGCTACGAAGTACATAGTTTGTCTTATCGAACATCCCTCGTATTATATTAATTCTGCTAAATTGTAAATTTGCTTATAATTTATGCAAAGTAGCTGATGATGCAATTTATTTAATTACAACGTGTTTTTTCTGACATTAAAGGAAGCAAATATAAATTAGAATTAGAAAATTTTCAAAACAAACATTTGTGGAGCAATTAATTAAAATTTTTCTCAAAATTATCTTGCCGTAAAATGTTGTTTTAATAAAGATAAATTTCTACAAAAATAAAAACAAAAGGCGATGCATCATTACAAAATTTAGAGACAACTGTTTGTGTTTATTAAAAAAAAATTTATATGAATTTATGAAATTTGAAATGAATTAATTTAATTAAAATTAAGATATATATATTATTTGCAAATAAACCATTAGAATATAACCATAATTAATGTATTTTATCAAAGCCAGACATATTTTTTATACATATCTTTCTGAGATGCGCTTCGTACAAAACATAGACAGAACACTGATTTAAAAAATTGCTAAATAATTTCTATTGTAATTTGTGCGGAACCGACACCGAACTTTAAGGTACATTTTTGTAGTTGATTGTTTCCTTGAATTTTGAACGGTTTGCTACCTATAGACCTTAATAGGGGAAAATAGATAAACAAAAAATCGATTTTTTTTTATTTTTTTGCGATTTTGATATTGAAGATGAAGTTTTTTTTTATTTTATATGTTCAGACAAGAGCTACAACTTTGCCTCAGAGAGTAAATCAATATTCTGAACGGTTTGCAAGATAAAAGCGTCTTTTATCACTTAGTGATGTCCCTATATGGTTATAGTTTTTCGTGTTGCACTGTATATAATAATATATAATTAGCCTATAGGTCATACACAAGACTTAACACAAAAAAAAGACCACGTTGCGCAACTAAGCACACCAGTGTAGTGCCCCTATGAACAAAGCAAATAAACACCAACACACTTAAACAACATATTATTTCTTGTAAATTCAATATGAATTGAAATCAAAATTTTTGCATGGTGATTTTACATTGGTATTTTTCCGCATGTTCAAATTTTAATTTTATAAAAGGCTTATTCACCAAATTTTGAATTGAAAGTTTGTTTTATAAGTCTTATGTACCGAATTTTTTTAAGTGTCCCTTTGTAGCAGTTATTGGAGGAAAGTTCAAGTGATGAAGGCAAAGTCACTGCTCACTGAAGTATACCTACTTCAGCAGATACTAATCGTAATGTAACATCAGACCGCCTTCCTTCGTCGGTATTGTGTAGCAGAATCATCGGCGAAGTAAAATAACCAATAAAATGGCTACTAAAGAACAGCTTTGAAAATTCAATAAGCCTCATTGACACCAGAGGCGCTGCAACACTGCATTATTAAAAAAACGTCCATAAAGCAAAAGTTATAAAATAATAACCCCCTTATGCAAAAACGATTGTTAAACTTCATTTTCAACTTCATGCTTTAACTTTAACAATCTTTTTTGCATAAGGGCATAAAGCTTTTCACTATTCCTTTCCTAAGGAAGGTAACACCTAGTATTACACTTAAAATATTTCATAGGTAAAATAAACGAAAAATGTGGTTCATTTTACGAAAATATTCTTTGTTTTTACGGTACGAAATGACTCGTATATATTACAAATGATATTTGTTTATTTTACGAAATTCTTTTTGTCTGTAAATAACAAAATTTTAGGGAAAGGGAACACTTTTCACATGAACTTTTATTCCCGATAAGGATGAATGTTTTCTTTTACGATGTTCCTTTTTATTTTATTCGATAAAGAATATATTACATTTTAAAATAATATGCGAATAAAATTAATCGAATCAAATTATTCGAATGAAATTCTGAGTGTAAAACTATATAAAATTTTGCAGTTTTCGGTCTTTATTAAAAAATGCTAGTTATATTAACTGCAAACGACAACAAGATATAGAGAGTTTGCAATCGGTTTTCCAACAGCCTGGTGCTGAAATGGTTCTTCTTAAGTTCAGTTTTTTCCTTTTTTTCATAAAATAGAAATTTTGTAAAGATATTTCCCTTGTAATAAGCAATTAAGAAATTGTAAATTTCAATAGAGACAACATTTTGTGGGTAGAATAGTAAAAAATGCAGGGCGTTTCATTCTAATTAAAACAATCGGGTACACAGAGAAAACAGTGCCTACTAAATACCTCATAAAATAGAACAAAATTAATAAGAAATCTATGGTTTTTTTTCAATAAGGAAATCTTATTAATTTCATAGAGAAAACCTTTATGAAAAAATCAAGAAGAAATCTTGTAGTTTTTATGAGGTTATCTTATTGATTTTATCAATAAAAAAAATAGCTTCTTTATTCTCTGTACTTATGTATTGTCATTTAAATTCTATGCCATATACATATGTATGTATGTAGTATGTTGTAGATGTTATTTATTTATACATACATACATACACATTATGTTATTTTCTTAACTAACTTACCAAGTATTGAACCGTCAAACATCTACCTGATAGACAAGCACTCTACCCAATATGCTAACAAGCAGCCTGAATAAGGGTTGAAATTATTGTGCAAACATTCTTATACAATAATGAAAAAGATCATGAAAAAAATTGTCTCTATGTCTATTTATAGATATGAAATAAGAAGACACCTCATAAAATCAAGAAGATTTCCGTATTAAAAAAATCAATAAGATGCTTTACACATAATCATATAGGAACATACTAAAATCAAGAAGAATACCTTATTGGAAAAATCAATAAGGCAACCTTATAAAATCAAGAAGAAAACCTTTTTAAAAAAATCAAGAAGGTAACTAAATAAAATCAACAAGAAATCCCTAATAGAATCAAGAAGTTTTTCTCTATGGATTGTTTGTTTGGTGCCAAAAATAACGGAAATTGAGTAAAAAAAGTTGTGAACAATAAGATTTCTTCTTGATTTTATGTGGTTTTCTTCTTGATAAGATTAATAAGATTTACCACATAAAATTAATAAGGAATCTCTATGAAAAAATCTTCGCTTCTTTCTGCTGGGATACCCGTTAGCCTAAAAACGTTTCATAGAGAAAATCTTCTTGATTCTATGAGGCAGTTTTTTTCTCTGTGTATGTTCTGTATTCCAAGTGGAATTAAAACATGCTGAATTGTTGTTGGAAATAATATTTATAACAACAATGCTATGCCGGCAGTTCCGAACGATTTAGTTTCACGTGGATTACAGAACATACCCGAATATATATGTAATATAAAAGATGAGTGGTTTAATAATCAAATTGACTGAATTTATGGTGTACTTTCCACATTACAACGAATAAAAATGCGCTTAATTTTCTAAGCGTATTCTATATAAACTTTCTAGCTAAGTTGAGTGTTTTTCATTTTTTTTAACTATTTTTTTATTAATTTTATTTATACCTATTATACAGCTCCGTTGTAAACAAAACACAATTTTCAGTTCGCAAACGTTCACCCACAAAATGATTTTTTTTGGCTGTTTTCCTATTTATTTTTTCCTTAAAAAAATAAACATCAATTCAAAGACTGATGAAATAAAAACAAAGTGAATAAAAAATGGCCATAATAACAAAGAATAAATAAAAAAAAAAGAATTATTGTATTTTTTGTTTCGCAAAAATTGTGCGAAAAGTACAAGGTCAATGATTTTTTTTATGTTCGTGTACTGAAACCAACATGCATGCAAACATTTGCGGTCCCATGCACACACATGCTTTATATTGCAAATTTTTATATTTTTGATTTCAAAGAAGGCTAAAATATACTGCATAAAAAACCCCAACCATAAACTAGAAACATTTTTATTGTTTGTGAAAATGTAAACATTATCGGATATTTTTTTTTGAGAATTTATTAAAAAAAAACAAACACTTGTTCTTGAACACATACGATGAAAATTTCCTCAGATAACTTTAGGCTGGAGATGGGCACGTGTTCGTGACACGTCACGAATGAATGTGAATACTTTTATTATTCTGCTACTAGTAGAATTATAAAAACCATTATATACTCTTTACCAACGTACGTACAGATGTATAGTATACAGACACATACATACATGCATATTTGTTTTGTGAAAAAATTTATCATTTTTTTCTCTAAAGCAATTAATAGTATGTGACCTTTCAGTATTTTTCGATTAAAGAATTTGATTCAATTATTTTATTTTCGATATTAGCAATAGTTGAATATTTTACTCTACACTCTGTGGTTAAGATATATTTTACATTCACTCTTATTTCAGTCAACATCGACATCACGTCAATACATTACCAAAAAATTGGGGCTTGTTTAATCGCTCTCGAGATGTTCAAAAACCGTGCTACTATTTAATAACTCTAACATATTCTTAGTATTGCACCTCCATACCAAGTAAACTAACTTGTTTTATATTTTCCCGTATTTAATAATCATTGATGTTGCAAAACTGCTTGGTGTCTTGATTTAAAGTTCCCATAGCAAATGGTATACATCGTGGTATTATGTAAACGTTTTATTCGTACAGGATTTTTTTGAAATTTGTTCAGCAGAAAGGAAAGGTATCAGGAAAATGAAACGGAACATGTCCTTTAATTTATCTTTAGCGATAAATTTTAGTTTTATCTCAATTTACTAAAAATTAGTAGTTATTGTGCTGAGAGCACAATAAGCACAAACCTTCGTTTATACTTCAATTAGATTAGATATCCATAAAAAAATTAAACATGTATATAAAATCTTGAGTAATGATTTTCTTAAAACATGAAATCTGTTTAACTGAAAAAAAAAATATTTTTGGTTAATTTTTTTTACCGAAACTTTTTTCATTCTGAATTTTTTATTACTAATTTATTACTTTATAAAATATAAAATATATTTAATTACCATAGAAATAATTAGTTTTATGTACTAGAAAAAATTTAAGTTTTCCAGCTCTGGAGCTATGTCTTTTATTTTTCTAATTTCTAGGCCAAACTATATCATATTAAGTCGTAAAGTATATGAAACTTTTAAACAAAAAGAAAAAACTAACTTGACCTAGTTACTTTTGCAAAAAAAAAAAACAATAAATTTACAAACCCTGGTATCAAAAAAATTTCAAAGTTTCCATCTTTGGAGCTGTAATTTTCATTTTTAAAACTTTTCTTTCCTTTTATAAAGGAAAAGAAACAATTTTTTAGACTTATTTAATTTTACATATCACAACAAGTGTAAGTTTTCCAACCCTGGAATCATAATTTAGGATTTTTCTTATTCCTTATACCAATCTAGTTCTTTAAAAAATACATAAAAGATGAACAAAGTGAACAAAGCAAAAACAAAATAAGAAAAAACTTAGTTTCATTTAATTCCTTTAATATTAAAAAATTCAGTAAAGTGCGACTTTGGGTCGCGCACGAAGGGTTCCGTACATTCGGTTTTAAGCATTTTTTTAATGTGGCTTGTTTGGTTTTTTGAAGTTTTTTTCAGTTTAAACGATTTTGTCAATTTTGTCGCTTTTTTATAGTTTTGGCGATTTTTTTCTGTTTTTGGAGGTTATTCATTTTGGCGATTATTTTCTGTTTTTGGGGCTTTTTTTCATTTTGGAGATTTTTTTTTATTTTGGCGATTTTTTTTTCTATTTTTAGCTTTTTTTTTATTTTGGAGATTTTTTCATTTTGGCGATTTTTTTTTATTTTGGCGATTTTTTCATGTTTTTGGGGTTTTTTTTATTTTGGCGATTTTTTTCTATTTTTTGGGGTTTTTTTCGTTTTGGGATTTTTTTTTCATTTTGGCGTTTTTATTTTCATTTTGGCGGTTTTTTCCTGTTTTTTTGGGGTTTATTCTCATTTTGGAGTTTTTTTTTAATTTTGGAGATTTTTTTAATTTTTTGCGATATTTTCCTATTTTGGGGTTTTTTTCATTTTGGGCGATTTTTTTATTTAATTTTAGCGTTTATTTTTCATTTTGGCGATTTTTTCCTGTTTTGGGGTTTTTTTTATTTTGGCGATTTTTCTGTTTTTGGGGGTTTATTTTCATTTTGGCGATTTTACTTGAATTTTTTGCGATTTTTTCCTATTTTGGGGTTTTTTTTCATTTTGGCTATTTTTTTTCATTTTGGCGTTTTTTTTTTCCTTTTTGGCGATTTTTCTTGTTTTGGGGTTTTTTTTTCATTTTGGCGATTTTTTTTCATTTTGGCAATTTTTTCCTGTTTTATGGTTTTTTACATTTTGGCGATTTTTTTCTGTTTTTAGGGCTTTTTTCTGTTTTTGGGGTTTCTTTTTTTTCATTTTAGCAATTTTTCCGGTTATTCGCGATTTATTTTAGTCTTAGACATTTTTTTTTTTTTGTAATTGGTGCTTTTTTTAATTTTAGCGATTTTTTTTGTTTTTGGCGATTTTTTTCGGTTTGGCGATTTTATAATTTTTTGATTTCTTAGTTTTACCGTTTTTGAAAATTTCAAGAGTTTTGCTCTTACGGTTTCCAAGATACAGCAAGTTGTCAAAATTGCATAGTCAAAATTGCATTAACTGATGGAACACCCCTTAATTTAAATTTTTGGAAATTCTAGTGTTAATTTTTGTAGTCTGTATAAAAATACACTAACCTTACAAATTTCAAGTGTATATACATACATACAATTGTATGTATATTACATGGAATTTTAAAATTTTTCGTTGCTCGTTTTGGAACACTCTTTAATTTCCAATTGTCATGTATTTGTTGTTGTAGCGGCCAAAGGTCTACACACTGTGTCCAAATTTCAGGTCTGTAGCTCTTACGGTTCTCGAGAAAATACCCTGTGACAGACATAGTTTTAGACATAGTTAATTTTACATAGCACAAAAAGTTAAAGTTTTCCTACCCTGGCAACGTCTTTTTAATTTTTTTATATTTTTTTAATTAAAAATACCGATTTTAGTCATACTGAAGTGTAAAATAAGTTTATTTATTAAAAAAAAATAAAAATTTGTTTTCGGTAGTTACTTTTATATGGCAAAATCAAGTTTAAGTTTTCCAGTCCAAGAACGAAGTCTCTAGCTTTTCTGTGAGCTTCACGTACAGACAGACGGACAGACGGACATCGCTTATTCGTCTTCCCTATGCATAAGGATCCAGAATATATAGTATATTTTATGGGTCGCTTATTGATATTATAGAAATTACAAACGGAATGACAAACCTATATACATATGCCCTTTTACCATTTTTTTGGTAAAGGGTATAAAAATTACTTTTTAATCATTATTTCTTGATTTTTATTTATTCTTCACAAATTAAATTTATTTTGTTTTAACTATTCTTGCTTATCTTTTACGATCATCACATTAATTACAATGTTCAGAGCTGACAGCATTTCATCTGGTTCTTATGTAAATGGACCTCCTAAATCCACATATGACCAGCGTTTGCCCCCCATCATCCACCACTTTCGAGGGACCACCCACGCTATTATCGATGATCCTATATGGCCCTAAATTAAATTTAGAATTTATAAACAATTATTTTAGCTGTTAAAATTTTCCATAGCTCTGCACTACAATTTTTTAAGTCAATATTTCAGTGGTGTGCGCGAGAGCTCGGTGTTCTTATATTGTCTAAATTAAGTAAAACAGTTGTCGTTTTAGTCGTTGTGAATTGTAATTAAGTAAGAAATTTATTTTACAATTGAACTATGCCACGCGAGTGTAAAGATCATCCTGATAGCTTCTGCTATGTTTGCGAGGAGTTTACAATAAAAGCACAAGGAAAACGTATTTCTCAGCTTCATAAAACTGCTTATAAACTCTACTTTGATTGCCAAGTTGGCGATAAAAACAAGCATTGGGCTCCAAATATTTTTAAGCACTACTTGTTACAGTAGCTTGACCAAATGGCTTAAAGGGACCTGTAAATCAATGCCATTTGCTGTGCCCATGGCTTGGCTCGAACCTAGTTTTCATTTCCCCGATTGTTAATATTGTATGAGTTTCATCGACGGGATCTCTGGAAGAAGTATCAATATCCAAATATTCCTCACTCATGAATCTTTTCCAATTCCAGTGTTCTCAAAAACATATAAACTAGAACAGAACAGACTTTGACAACCTCATTTTGTCACTCAGTCGGAATTGAATGATCTTTTTCGGGGTTTGAAATTATATAAGATTGAATCTCAGCTCGACTTCAGCAGTAGAGTATCCTATAAACGGGAGTAAAAATCTCTTCTCAGAGGAACAGACAGCCAACCATCAAATTATTTTTTTTTCGGAAGACGAAAGTTTAGTGTTCTGTCCTGATTAAAATGAATTGACAGAACTGAAGCTAAAATCAAAGATGGAGTTTTCGTCGGACCCCAAAGCAGACAGCTTTTCCAAGACTCCAAACGTTTATTGAAGTCCTGAATCTAAAAGAAAAACGAGCTTGGCTTGCATTCAAAAACCTGTGTGTGAACTTTATGGGTACCAAAAATTGCTGTGATGACTATGTCGATCATGTTGAGGAGTTGCTGTCCGCATATAAGGCTATGGGGTGTAACATGTGTCTTAAAGTGAACTTCCTGCTTTGTACTCTGTACTTTTTTCCTGAACATTTAAAAGCAGTTTCTAATGAACATGGTTACGATTTCATCAAGACATTGCTCAGTTTGAGAAAAGATTTTCCGGAAAGTCGAGTGCTAGCATGTTGGCAGAATACTGCTGGTCAATAGTACGAGAAATTTCAACTTCAGGGTACAAGAGAAATACAAGCATCAAATGAAGGGGTCAGTTCTCGTTGTACCTTCATAGTGAACAGACATAATAGCGGAATTTTTCTTACATACAAACTAAACAACAACAAAAATCATACAAAAAATATTCGTAGTACATATTAACTTTGATAAATAAGCATTTTTTTTGCTTTGATAATATTTTTACATATAGAAATAACAAAAACAAAAAAAAAACCGTAAACAAAAAAACATACAAAGTACCCTTGAGGAATACTCTTTATGAGTACCCCAAAGGAAAAAAATAGTGAAGTGAGTTCTAACGGCAGAAATGCCTATTTTACTGTGAGTTTTGATGCTCATAATGATAACAATAAAAATAAAAAATCTGATAATAGACTTGCTGTGAGTTCAGAAGCTCTTAATAAAAATCAAAAATCTGATAGTCTTTTTCTAACGGCAAAACCACAGTTTCGTCAGCGATCAACTTCGCTTTGTCCAATGCCAACTAGTGAATCGTTGACATTATTGCCTAGTACTTCTACATTTAACTCAGCGATATCATCCGCTTCGGGCTCGTGGTCATCACTTAAACAAGTTGTCACTGAAGATAACAGTAGTTCAAAACCAAAGGTACAAGTAGGAATGGACAGATATATAAGTATTTTAAAGCGCGGGCGAAGCCCAAATTCTACTAAAATTGGATCCGCCCCAAAGATGTCTAGGGATAACAGCACATCTTCTATCAATCGTCAAAATCGTTTTTCATTATTGCAAGACAAAAACGACAAGCCAGCTGCATCATCGCAAAAGTCTTTTAAGCCACCACCTATTTATCTGAGAGAAAAAAATTCTAACGCGCTTCTAAAAAATCTACTGTCGACCATTGGTGAAAATACTTTTTACATCATTCCAATTAAACGAGGTAATATTGATGAAACTAAAATCCAAATAATTAGTGTTTTATTTTTGGGAATTGCTACAATTTAAGTTTAATGTTTATTAACGCACTAATAATCCCAAATTATTATTTTACTTAATTAGTAAAATAACTTTTTTATTAAAAATACATTTAAATTGATTATTGAGGGGTTTAGCTGGATCCTATGCGCATTTCACTGTTGCTAATGCAGATCATCAGGGAACCTTTACCCAAAAATCTTAGAACAACTAGAGTTATTATGTTATAAACTTTCATTTAAACAAATGAGAAGTTCAACAAATAACAAAGTTGAAACAAGAACTCAATAATCAACATGTTTTTTATTTTCTTACTTTACTACATCCAAAATCCAAATATATGATGAAAAAGATTTCCGAAAAATTGTTAGTGAGTTTGAAAAAAATAAAACAAATTTTTACACATATCAATTTAAGAGTGCTAAAGGCCTACAAATAGTATTAAAGGGCATAGATTCATATGTTGAGCCCGAAGAAGTAAAATGTGCACTTATCGAACAAGGATTTAAGGTAAAAAATGTTACCAATATAATCAATAGAGAGAAGATTCCCCAGCCTCTATTTCGTGTTGAACTGGAGCCGAATGATATACAGTTAAAGAAAAATGAGACGCACCCAATTTATAGTGTAAAATACCTTTTACACCGAAAAATCACAGTTGAAGAGCCACGTAAGCGTTCCCCAGCAAAAAATTTTCGAAATTTTGTAATGGGTAGTACTCTTTTAATGGCTTACAAAGTAATGACTGATACTTATTTATGTAATTATTTTATGTGCATAATAATGACTGCCCTGTAATGAATAAAACAAGAACTTATTTATATCATTACGTGAAAGTACTTATTGTAGTGCTTTCCAGTTAATAAGGAAATATATCTAGAAAAAATTTATTGATCGGGAAAATTATTTTAATTAGAAAAATTAGCAAATTAATTTAGAATAAGTTTAAGCAAAAATTAATATATAAAATTTTGCATATTTGTAAGCAAAAAATAACCCATTAAATTTTGAGTACTTTTAGGCAATCAGTAATATATTAACTTTTGCATGTTTGTAGGCAAAAAGTATAGGGTATCGCATACTTTTTGAACTTCTCAAACAAAAATAATGGGTTATTCAGTCAAATTGTATGTACTTACGACTGAGGAGTACATACACTTTTTTGCATTCTAGTAGGCAAAGTTTTTTGCTGTGTCAGGTCCCGTACAGTGCCATAATTGCCAAGAATATGGCCACACAAAAACTTACTGCAAATTACCTACAGTTTGTGTTATCTGCGGTGAATTGCATGGTACTGCTAACTGTACCAAGCCAAAAGTACAAGCTGAAAAAAAATGCAGTAATTGTGGAGAAAATCACACCGCTAATTACAGAGGATGCCGTGTATATTCTTTCGTTAAACAGGCTATGGGTCAAAAATCTAAATTAGCTCCAGTTCAATCAGCAAATGCTTACTCCGCCACTCTGCCTCAAACTAGCCAACTAGTTAATTCACGTGTATCGTATGCCGATGCTGCTAAGACTAGTTCTATTCCCACACAAAATGTTCCACCGCCAAGTAATACAACGAATGCAAACTCTAGCTTTAACTTTAGTCGTCTTGAAGCTACTATTGAGAATCTGGTGCTAACTATAAACAACTTTACAACAAATATGACTAGCATGATGCAAGAAATGCTGAGAATGCAGAATACACTGCTTCAAGCATTAATCAACAAACCATGAACGCGTTAAAAATATGTTCCTGGAACGCAAACGGCATTCGCCAACATAAATATGAACTTGAGCACTTCCTCACGGAAAAAAATATTGATATAATATTGGTATCTGAGACTCACTTGACTTCGAGGAGCTGCTTTAAAATAAATGGTTACACTCTATATGATTCAAAGGACCCGAGAGGGAGAGCATGCGGTGGATCAGCAATTCTAATTAAGTCAAGACTCAAGCACTATATCCTTGAGAACGTTAGTGAAGAATATATGCAAGCTACGAATATTTTCGTAGAAAATTTTTGTGCGAACTTCGTGATATCATCAATTTACTCACCTCCCAGATTTTCAGTTACCGAAGATCAGTATGAGAAGTTCTACAAATCGCTTGGATCTTGTTTCGTGGCAGCTGGTGACTACAATGCAAAACATACGTACTGGGGCTCGCGTCTTGTTACACCTAGAGGTAGAGCGTTGTTTAATACAATTTCAAAAATGGGCTTAGATGTCATTTCGAGTGGGGAGCCTACTTATTGGCCTACTGACGTAAGAAAAATTCCAGATCTTATAGATTTTGGCGTCACGAAAAATATCCATAGGGACTTAATTCACGTAGAGGGCTCTCTAGATCTGTCCTCCGATCACTCTCCCACAATAGTTACAATTTTCAACCCACTAAGGCGTGATTTAACTAACTCATATGCGAAAACGATTAATAAGGTCAACTGGCTAGGATTCAAAAAATATATTAGTAGTCACTGCGTAGAAAACATTCAGCTTAGATCACCTGATGATATTGAATTTAATCTTGCCAATCTTAACGAATATATTAAACAGGCTGCTGAACATGCCACTACTTCCTATCCGCAGACTGGCTTTAATATAATTTATTCTACGGAAATTGAACGTCTTGTATGTGAAAAAAGGAGAGCTAGAAGAGAATGGCAACAACACCGATCACCCCTAAATAAAATCAGACTTAAAGAATGTACTAAACGACTCAAAGAGCTGCTATCGTCGGAAAAGACTGCATTACTGGAAAAGTATTTAGAAGGTCTGGATGTAACGTCAACATCTAATTACTCTTTATGGCGCGCTACTAGAAATCTTAAAAGACCCGTTGATCTCAAATCACCACTGCGTACTTCGACCGGAGGCTGGGCAAGAACGATAGTGAGAAAGGTAACTTGTTTTCTGAGCATTTAAAATCTGTATTCACTCCCAATTCATGTACGGGTGCTGACGGATTACCGAGTGTAGTATGTCTACCCCCTCGGCCCTTAAGGTTTAAGATGCGTGAACTACAAAAAATAGTTGCTGAACTCGACCCGAAGAAAGCTCCAGGTATTGATGGCATTAGTAACAAGATGCTGATTAACTTGCCTCATATTGCAATAAGAATCTTGCTATTTATTTTTAATGCAATTTTACGAATGCAGTATTTTCCACATAACTGAAAACTTGCCAAGATTAAAATGATTCCAAAGCCAGGCAAAGATCTTATCAAGGCTGAGTCATATAGGCCTATAAGCTTACTATCAACAATTTCAAAGCTTTTCGAAAAGCTGCTCATGACTACATTGTCCACAATTTTAGCTGATAGTGGGTGCATCCCGGACCATCAATTTGACTTTAGAAGTCAGCATAGCACTATTGAGCAAACGCATAGATTGGTTCAAGCTGTAAGGAGGACATTTGAAGAAAAAAAGTATTATTCTGCCCTTTTCATTGATGTTTCTCAGGCATTTGATAAAGTATGGCACGAAGGCCTAGTTTTAAAATTGAAGACATACCTACCATTAAACATACAAAAGCTTTTGGAAAGTTATATTGTTGATAGGAAGTTTACCGTTGTGGAAGGAGACTTCATGAGTGTACCCGAGTCTATATCTTCTGGTGTGCCACAGGGTAGTATTCTGGGGCCAGTCTTGTATCTAATATATACTTGTGATATGCCTGTGAGCAATAACATACACACTTCTACATTTGCCGATGATACAGCCTGTTTGAGTATTCACAAAAACCCTGATGAGGCATCCCGCAATCTCCAAGCACACATTACCAAGCTTGAAATATGGTTGAATTTATGGAGAATAAAAGTAAATGAACAAAAGTGTGTTCATATAACGTTTACCCTAAGAAAAGATACCTGTTCCCCCATTCGAATCAACAATCAAAATATTCCTCAACATTCTCAAGTGAAATACCTTGGAATACACCTTGATCGAAGGCTTACATGGAAATATCATATTGACTCTAAGTTAACCCAAATGAAACTTAAATTAACTCAAATATATTGGTTAATTGGCAGAAATTCAACACTCAGCCTAGACTGCAAACTTTTGATATACAAGTCGCTTTTGAAGCCAATATGGTGCTATGGAATTCAGCTGTGGGGCACTGCTTCAGCTTCAAATGTCAAGAGAATCCAACGAAGGCAAAACAAAATTTTACGTTTGATAACATCTGCTCCATGGTACGTTAAAAATTCAAATATTCATCGTGATTTAAATATGCCACTAGTGAGTGAAGAAATTGCAAAATACGCAGGCAAATATTTAACAAAACTCGAGTCACATCCTAATCCGCTTGCCCGTAATATTTTGAGCTTTACTGGACACATCCGCTTAAAAAAGAGGGACACAAGGGCCCTAATACTCAACACTCCAGATGGGACTGCTTAATACTTCTTTTTTTTTCCTTTTTGATTATCACTACTTATGTATTATTTATAACTATCACTAAGTTTATGTCCGATACTGGTCGGGCCTAATAATTATATTTAGATTTAAGATTTGATTACTTATTGTTAGTTCATTTTTGAAGATACAATAAATAAATATACGAAGAAAAAAAAAAAAAAATTAAGGGGAATATAAATTCTTTGGATCCAAAATATTTTGAAAAAAAAAAATGAAAAATGTATAAAAAGTATTGTTCAATAAATTTATAGTTTTTAAATTATTTAAGAAATTTTAATCAGAATTAATTTTTTAATCAGTTATTTCAATTCTTATTGAATGAAATATTTTTATTAATTAATTTGAGTTTCTAAAGAAGAGAAGAAACTTCTTAGCCTAGCACAAAAAGCGCGGTATAAGCAGAAAAAAGTTAAGTGTTTTGGAAAGTTCCATCTCTGCTATGAACACATGTTAAATTTTGTTTCGATCTGGCAACTCCTTCATATAGAAACAGGTGTTCACAAAAGACGCATCCGCGATTTTTTAACAATGGAAAAATTAGAAATGCGTGGTGTCATTAAATATTTACATAAAAAAGGTTTATCGGGACAAGAAATTCATAATGATATGGTGAATGTGTTAGGTGAAAGTGCTCCTTCATATGCAACAGTAAAAAATTGGGTTGCTGAATTTAAACGTGGTCGTACAAGCATTGAAGATGAACCACGTAGTGGACGTCCAAAAACAGCAATAACAACAGAAATTGTAGCCAAAGTGCATGATATGGTATTAAATGATCGACGAATAAAAGTGCGTGAAATAGCTAATATCATGGGCATCTCAAATGATCGAGTCCATTTAATTTTGCATGAAGAACTACAGATGAAAAAGCTTTCTGCAAGATGGGTGCCGCATTTGTTAACAGTCGACCAAAAACGCATAAGAATGAACATTTCTCCAGCTTGTTTGGATCGTTTTAAGCGAAATAAAGGATTTTAAGCGTCGTTTCATAACTGTTGATGAGACATGGATCCACCACTATACTCCAGAGACAAAGAACAATCCAAACAATGGACTGAAGCTGGAGGAAGTGCCCCAAAGAAGGCAAAAACAATTCAATCGGCTGGTAAGGTTATGGCAACGGTTTTTTGGGACTTCAAAGGTATTTTATTGATTGACTATCTGCAAAAGGGTAAAACAATAAATTCAGAGTACTATTGCAACCTTTTGGATCAATTAAATGTACAAATTCGAGAAAAACGTCCTGGCTTACAACACAAAAAAATAATTTTTCATCAAGACAACGCACCAGCGCACAAGAGTGTTTTAACAATGGCTAAAATCAACGAATTAAAGTACGAGTTGCTTGACCACCCACCTTATTCTCTTGATTTGGCTCCCAGTGACTTTTACCTGTTCCCAAATCTAAAAAAAATTCCTTGCTGGCAAGAGTTTTACCTCAAATGAAGATGCAATTACAGTTGTAAACCACTATTTTGAAGACCTTGAGGAAAACTATTTAATCAAGGGATAGAATTGCTAGAAAAGCGTTGGATCCAACCCTTTTTTTGTTGAAAAACATTTATACACACATAATTGTTTTTTTTTTCAGTCACTTTCTTGATTACTTATTAAATAATAATCCTGCCTGTTCTGTAAATCCAGTCGATTTAAAAACACTCGATTTTGAAAAATTAAATCCACTAGAAGCGATGTTTTAAGCCTTTTTTAAGTTTTCTATTTTTTAGAGCTTGAAATATCAAATTTGAAATTAATTTACTATGCATGATTTAAAACACATCAATGGGCCATTATTAATTTTTGGAAAGCGAGAAATTTACTCGGATTCGGTTTACAGAACATGGCCGAATAACAAATAAGTAATAATAATAAATAATGGTCTTCGTCAGCAACAAACTGTTCGCATTTTTCCGATAAAGGAAAAAGGCTTCCACTAAAATATTAATTAAATCAATCATTTGAGTAATCGGAAATAACTAAAATTAGACATTTTAAAAACCACCGATATATGTATATAGAAAAGATGTGATATCTTCTAAACGACTGGACATAGGTAAGAACCCTCTCGATCAAATCACCTTTCAAACAGAAAAACTTAAATCAAAATTGGTCCAGTCGTTTGTCTTGTACGTGGACACACAGATACACAGACACTCAGACACACAGATACACAAACCAACAGATACACAGACACACCGATACACAGACACACACTACAAACTTATAACACCCCTTTTTTGGTCGGGGGTTAATAAATACAATTGAAGCACAACCGCGAATAACGTTGTAAAAGAAATTTTTTTTAAAAACCAGTTTTTTTCACAGATTTCCATTAACATAACTCTCTGGCGTTGATCAAACATCAAACCATCCAAAATTATGCACCCTATCGCCGTAAAAATACAATTACAATCAGTCAGTCGGTGGAAAACTTTGTAAGTAACTAATAAAATCATTCAAAAGAAATTGTCGAAAATAATTGATATATGTAGCAGAGATACAAAAAGAAAAGTCAATGCTAGTTATCATTATTTTCGATAAGCTAAAAAAAAATTAAATAAAAAAACCAGGGACCGTAACGGTTATAATTTTTATTTTAAAAATCACTTTTTAATCATTATTTCTTGATTTTTATTTATCCCTCACAAAATAACTCTTATTTTGTGACTTTTATTTATTCCTCAGAAAATAACAGTTATTTCTTGATTTTTATTTATCCCTCACAAAATAAGAGTTATTTTGTGACTTTTATTTATCCCTCACAAAATAACAGTTACTGTTTGATTTTTATTTTTTTTGCTTAACTTTTAAAATGTAGAAAGCGTAATTTTTGCGTTAAAATGAATATTAACCGATTTAAAATTGAATTTATCGCCAGAGTCTTTAAAAAAAACTCTTATATGTGAAATTAAATTTACTTTTTTATTATTTATTAATTTTAAAAGTTAAAATTTTTTTGAGCAAAAAAATAAAAATCAAAAATTAACTGTTATTTTGTGAGGAATAAATAAAAGTCACAAAATAACTCTTATTTTGTGAGGGATAAATAAAAATCAAGAAATAACTGTTATTTTCTGAGGAATAAATAAAAGTCACAAAATAAGAGTTATTTTGTGAGGGATAAATAAAAATCAAAAAAATAAAAATCATTGCATCTATGGGTAGTCCATGTAACATGAAGTATCTTGGTATATTCCTTGTGCACGTAGCACTTCTCTATTATTGTGATTTTTTTACTTTAAATTTGCAAAATAATCGTTATTTGCGATCCCTGAAAAAAACCAATCTTGCTTTAAAATACGTTTTTTGGCTCTCCTGAAAAATTACTATTTTGTCACCTAAAACGTTATTCGCGGCTAACCTTGAATTGCAATTTTCGTTGAAGCTTTTTATTTTAAAATGTTTAGATATTTAGCAATTCTCAATTATATTTTCGGAGTTTTTATATCAAATGATTAGGTTTCTAAGCTTTTTCAAGAATTTCATTATATACTTTTTGATGAGCTGGCATTTGCACTACCAAATTCATTAATTAAGTTCATAGTTCATCGTTCCTTATATACTCTGAGCAGTGATTGAACGAAATATCAGATTTGTTTTCTTTTTGTTTATGCTCTTGTTGATCCATACTTGTCAAACTCCATACTTAAATAAAATGTATACATTGGTGCTAATTTTAATATCGATTCTGACGTTTCACAATCCTATGCAAAGAACGATGAACAATAAAAAAGGAAATACTGGTAAAGTCAGAATGGTACAATTTACTGAACTAGTTCGTTCATGAACTTCACAACTCTAATGTGCACCAGAAAAACTAATGAACTTATTCTGGCAAATATTAAATTATTGAAGTGTTTAATTCAATCATGAGCATAATTGATTTTGAAGTTATTTTGACTCAATGTTTTCATTCATTCAATTAAAAACTTTATTTGAAAGCATGCATACTTTTAATTATTTTTTTAATAAAAAAAAATAAAAATTCCATTAATGGAATTTATTTTAGTTCATCAAACTAGTTCACTATTTAACATTTTGCAGAAGCATACGTATGAGTAATAATTATGAAGCATAATTAATTTATCACTCATACGTACCGAATTCTTCAAAGGGTATATGATGAATAAATTTGACACTACCTACGTACATAAATATTTTAGGCAATTTTTCTTAAAACAATAGATGTTGACATATTATTTATACATCGTTTAATATTTAATTAAGTGCATTGTGGAATCTAGCAAGCAATTCCGTCGAAAACTAAGAAAACTCCTAAAGAAACACAGACAAGAAAATTGTGAACTAGCCGAGCGACAGTCCAAACAATTGTTGTTAACTACAAGAGCGTTTTTCGATATAAATACGAGTAGATTATAACAACAATTGTGAAGTGAAGTTAAAGAACGTCCTTTATATTACGCGCCCATGCAGGTTTATACCGCTCCGCACAGTCCTAATTTGGATCCTTGAATCCCTTTAATCGAGTTATCGAGCCTAATTACAAACATTAACTTACTAAAGAAAGCATTGAAAGACGCGTGCAACAAAAAGGTAACTAATTTCATGTTATCAATGCAGGCTCTGGTATATACATATGTACATACATATACATATGTATGTACAACACATACATACATACTTCATATGTATGTGTTTTTTTAAGACTGATTTGTATATAGATTTTTGTCATTTCACTTCTTTTTGTTGTGTATTTCTTAATTATTGAACATATGAATCTTTTGTTTTGTTTAATGAATAGTTATAATTCTCCAAATCAAGATCATTCATTAATTTTTTTCTTAGAAATAAGATGATATATACATAGCTGCATGTAGTGCTTAATAGAATTCTTGAAAGTTTCAAAGCATTATTTTTAAAATTTATGCTAAATTTACAAAAAAAAAAAGGTACCCAAATGAGAAAAAAAAATAACGGAAACTTATAATATCTGCAGAGAGAAGGAAAGTTTGAATAGTTTTCTATAAAAAAATTGACTTAGTAACAAAAAAAAAAATGTGCTAATGGGTCGCGTAATGAAATAAATTAAGAAAAGTGGAGAAAACCTGATTTTCTTGTTAAAATCTATTATAGCGACTTGTAAACCTCTTTCGAAAAATCTGAAAAAAATCTCAAAAATACTTTACCCTCTAAGCTTTCAAAACATGCTTTGGCAAAAGAAAAAAAATTTTTGGGACACACTAATATACATACATACATATATACATACGCGTATGTCTACAATTTAAATTAAATCGAAATAGCTGCTAAGTTCCAGAGATTTTTTTGTTCTGTAATTTTAGATTTTTCATATCAGCTGTTATTATTGAAAGTGGTATAAGTCCACTTAAAAGAAAATAGTTAACGTTAACTTTAGTAAGCTATAAAGTAGGGATGTAACCGATACCGATTCCGATATATCGGCGATACTTCTGAATTGCGGATATATCGATATCGGCGATATTTTAGTGTCGATACGACGATACTTCTTACATTTTTTTAGAGCTGTTTTGAACAAACAATTCAATTTTCAACGCTGTTTTTTGCATAACAACTAATAGAAAACTGTATATCAATAATTGGATTATAAATTCTTTATAGGAACAAAAGAAGCCAAGAGATAGAAAGTCATACATACATACATATAATGGGTGTTTTTATTGAGGTATAGAACTTTAAGTTGGCATCACTTTTTTAATGGCGGCCATTTTGTCAGCTGTCAAGTGATTAATATTTAGTTTGGTTTGCCATTTCATCATGAACAGGTTGACAAAAGAACAACGCTTGCAAATCGTGCAAATTTATTTCGAAAATAATGGTTCAGTTCGCGAAGTTTACCGCAAGCTCCGTTCATTTTATGGTCGACATAATCGTCCATCAGAGCAATTAATTCGGTTAACCATGGATCGTTTTCGCACTACGTTTACTCTATGTGATAATACGCATCCGCAGAGACGTCGAACAGTGCGCACCGAAGAAACAATTGCCGCTGTAGAGCAAAGTGTTGAAGAGGACCCGAATGAATCGATTCGCCACCGTGCACAGCAATTGGAGCTTTGTCCATCAACTTTATGGAAGATTTTGAAGATTTTGAATGTGGATGAGTTGTGGTTCCAACATTCGATGAGCGCATAATTTCGCGGAATGGACCTGTCAATTGGCCACCAAGATCGTGTGATTTGACACCATTGGATTATTTTCTTTGGGAATATGTGAAGTCGCTCGTCTACGCCAACAAACCAGAAACGTTAGGGGACTTGGAAGCCAACATTCGTGGCGTTATTGCCAACATACGGCCCCATATGCTCGAAAAAGTGGTTGAAAATTGGACCTGTAGAATTGGCTTTATTCGAGCCAGCCGCGGCGGCCACATGCCCGAAATCATATTTAAACATTAATGGCATAAAATTATCCTTCCAATAAAGCCAAATTGATGGACATTAAAACGATTTTCTTGTGTTTTATTTCAATTCGAAGTTCTATACCTCTAAAAAAAACACCCTGTACATACATAATATGTATTTCTCTTTTATTTTAATGTGCATGGTCTTGAACTAAAGAGCCAGAGTTGATGATAATCTAGTTAAAATCAGCTTCAGCATATTTTAACTTTAGAACCGACTCTTTCCTTTAAAGTGCAGTTTTTCTCGTCTATGGTTCATTTTTCAAAAAAGTGCATTCTAAAACTAAAAAAGTATACTTTTTTGTTGACTATGGTTATGACCCATTACTTCTATAGATGATCGTTCGCCAACATTTTCAAATTAACTCAAACGTTAATCCTTAAATATCTCTATACATGAAATAATTGACTTATACCACTTTCAAATAAAACAGTTCACATACATATTTGCTGTTGTGCCATATACACACATATATACATTATTAAGGTGAAAGAAAAAACCTCTCATATCTCATTAATCACTGAATTCGGGCACACTTCACATAAACAATCTACATGATAGCTTTAATGTGCCGTATAAAGCTATTATCAAGTTATAACCTATTTTTATGTATTAGATAAGTTGGTATGTGTGTTAATACATATCGAAGTTGTTCTTCTAAAGGCAATCAAGTTAAGTCAAGAGGCAAATGCATAATTTGTTTTACTGCCAAAATATCTTAAAACACTTTTTTGTACCCAGATCAATTCACATCCGCAGTAATATAAATAAGTGACTTACTTGATAATGAAATTTCCATAATATAAACAATAAATAAAGAAAATTTATTATGATTTCGTTAATAAAAATTAATTCTCACACAAACAGGCAAAAAAAAATATTACGGAAAATATAAAGCTTTAAATAATATGGTACGTAAGACAATAAACAAAAAGCAAACAAAATTAATTAATGTAGTAAAAGGAAATGAAGCAGCCCACACAATGACTGACACGAGCCAGCGGTCAAACTGAGCATTATGAGAAAAAAGACAAAGAAATTAAAAGCAAAAAACAAAACAGCTGATGTCGAAAGTAAAAAGAACAAGTGAGGGAGATGCCATTTAATTAAAGCGCATAATCTAAATGGAAGAGATAAAGGTGGTTGAACAGAAAAAGAGAGAGTGAGATACAGATAGAAAGTAGTGCTTCTAAATAAATAGAGAGTAATTGTAAAAGCTTTCTTACAATGACAACCATTCAGGACTGAGAATATGCTACAAGTAAAGTCTTACGGTTGTATTCTAAAAAACTAATTTACATTTTTAGTATGCTTTAGTCAAGGTTTGCATGCAAAATTTTGTTTTAACATACTCTTCAAACCCACATTTTTTCTAAACGGCCGTTATGCGAGAAGTTTGAATTTGAAATCTATAAAATAAGGGTATACATATAATGAATATTTTAGGATATTTTATTGTAAATATCCTGTTTTTGTAACTTCACATGAAACTTTAAAGCATTTAAAAACCTTCAAAATTTAGTTATAAAAAGCGTAATCAATAACAGTTTAATTTTTGGTCCGTTCAGACCTTAACGACAATAAAAATCTAAGGTACACAGAGAAAAAACTGCCTAATAGAATCAAGAAGATTTTCTCTATGAAATGTTTTTAGGCTGAGGGGTATCCCAGCAGAAAGAAGCGAAGATTTTTTCATAGATATTCCTTATTAATTTTATGTGGTAAATCTTATGAATTGTATCAAGAAGAAAACCACATAAAATCAAGAGGAAATCTTAGTATTCACAACTTTTTTTACTCAATTTTCGTTATTTTTGGCACCAAAAAAACAATCCATAGAGAAAAACTTCTTGATTCTATTAGGTTTTCTTATAAATTGTAAACTATAGAGATTTCTTATTGATTTTATTAGTTTACCTTATTGATTTTTTTTAAACCTAATAAAAACTAGAAGATTTCTTATTGATTTTTTCAAAAAGGTTTTCCTTATTAATAAGATTTCCTTATTGAAAAAAAAAACCATAGAGATATCTTATTAATTTTGTTTTATTTTATGAGGTAGAATTGGTATTATTTTCCAACTGTATTATTTCGCAATTTTTTTCAACTATACTGAGAGTATTAAATTGCAATTGATGGAGTTTGAAGTAGAATATACAGCTTAATCCTACTAATATTATAGATATGATTTTTTTATTTGTTATCAATCAGGCAAAAGCTTTTCAAAATATTTAAATCCTAGATTATTTAATACAAGAAAAATTATGAACGTGGGCAGTGGGACACAAATTTAATTGTAATTCAAATTAATTATGCCAACCGATGCTTCCAAGTCACAATATTCATTTTGAAACCAAATCAAGATTCACTAAAATATATGTGTGGTCAGTTTTGCTATATACAGTGGGGAAATGGACCATAAAATCATCAGATATAAAAAGATTGGAGGCTTTTGAAATGTGGGTTTACAGACGAATATTCAAAATATATGTATCAAATACCGAAGTTTTGAGAAAAATGCACTGCAAAAGAGAGTTGCTTACCATAATAAAGAAAAGAAAGACATCATACCAGGGATATTTTATGAGAAACACAAAATATAGAGGGAAAAGAGAAACAACATGGATTGATAATATTCAAGTATGGACTGGTATCAGAGATATTGACAGACTGAGCGAAGCAAGAAATAGAGAGGCTTTTGCGGAGCTAGTGAATAATATATAAAATTATTTATTTTTGTAATATGAAATATGTTAACAAATTATCGACGAACGAATTAACAAATAAAGAAGAGGATGCTCTCACTATCATTAATTTTTCAATAATAAAGGCAATAGATATTACATTTTATACAATTCCATCTTAGCCTACACTGAAAGAATTTTCGGCATAAATTCTATGAATTACGACATTAATCTAATGAAAAATTCATTAAAATTCAACCAACGTTACGCTTCGTTGGATTAATGAAACCAGTTTCGTCAAAATTATTTTATTGAAAACTTCATCACATTTATTTAACAGTGTAATTAATGCAGTGCTATACTTCATCGAAACGATAAAATAATTTCATGAAAAGAATGAAATAACTTAAATATAAAGGGTTTCTTAATAATTAGAAAATATTGTTGTCATAAATCCAATAAAATATTCTTACGAAACCACAATACCAACGAAGCAATTCCGATGAAATTCTTTCACAACATTGATGAAATTTTCATTGGATTTGTGAAATTATCATTAGATTTGTGAAAAAATTTTAATGAAATTGTTTCATTGGACTTATGAAGCAAAATTCTTTCGGTGTAAGTGACTTAACACAAAAGTTTCAAGTTCTAGCTATGACGCTATTTTTCAATTATACATAAAAGCACTCCAAATATAGTGTCATTCCGACAAATCGATTCTTATAAAACCTTGCACCTACTATTATTATTTGCTATTATAAGATTTATTTATTCAAGTAGTTATTAAATTTAGCAATTTCTTGCTGCACTAAATTTTATTTATTTTTGGACTAGGAAGATTTCGGTGATTTGTTTTATTTTTGACAAACCATTTCACTTTATTTTTTTTAGCAATTTGGTACTTTTCCCACGTTTAAAGCTCATCCCTGTCACGAAAGCTTTAAAGCTCATTTCTCTCAAAGGAAACAATAGACTGTAGCATTTTTTACTTAACTGGAAAATGTGTTTTCTAAACTTTGCCCACCACAAACAAATATCCAACCAAGTGTTACGAAAAAAAAAAATTAAATAAAAAATAAACAGCATTCAATTACATTTATATCTCTCCATTTATCATTATTAACATTAATGTTAAAATAAAAAAACAATTCTTTGGAAAACATTAAATAAATCTTTACTGAAAAGAAAAAAACAAAAACAAATCGCACACACGCACACATACGAAAGAAATCATCAAAACAAAAACGAACATACAACCGAACCAAAAAAATTGCCTAACACACACACACACACACACACCAGCCCAGTCCACCCATATGATTTTTATTTAGGTGCAGTAGGAGCAGATGTGTGGTTATTCTTCTAGTTGTCGTTGTTTTTGTTGGTTTTTCTTTTATCAAATAGATGAAAAAAAAAAGAATATAACAAAACAACAACACACATTTTCGCGCTGAATTCAGTTTTCAACAAAACGAGCAACAGTCAAGTCGTCTTGAAGAAGAAACGTATAAGAGCAAAATTATCAAAGTAAATAAAAAAAAAACAAACACATAGGACTCGTACAGAAAACTAAGAAGAAGCACGAAATTTTAACGGGATTAAAGCAGTTAAACTTGAAAATGAAATTTGAAAAGAAAGAAATCAAACCGTATAAAAATTAAAGAAAATTTTAAATAAATTTAAAGAACTCACGGTCAAGTTATATTGAAAAATAAGAGAAAAATAATTATTCGAAAAATTAAATTTAAAAAAAATTTTATTTAAAAGAAAATTGTGTGAAAGTGCGAAAGATATATAGTACATAAATACTCGTACATCTAACAAATTATATATATATATATATGTATATATAGATATAGCTATAATTTTCAACTTTAAGTGTAAATACTTTGTCGAAATCAAAGTCAAAGAATATTATTATATTTATTAAAATTTAAATTAAATTTGTGTTTATTACAAATAAAGTGAACAAAATCTGAAATTTTTGCTCAAATTTATTAAACTTGGATTGCTTTAAATGAAAGACAATCAAAAAGGTAAAGCAGACACTTAAGTGTGCCACAAATTTACTACAAACTTAATTTCTTATAAAACAGAAGCATTTGAATGTGAAGAGGAAATAATAAAATCAACAATTAATTTGAAATCGTTTTAAGAACGATCGTTTTCCATCACATATCTGATTATTTTGGAATAATATCCAAACCATGTCGAAACAATAAGTTCGTTCCACAATTTAATTTTTCCAATGTAAATTGTCGAACGAATGTTTGCTTTCGATATCGTGGAACAAGCCAAAATTTTATTTTGGAAATATATATAGAAATAGTATTGTGTTAGCATTTGTGATTAGTAAATGATTGCTTCACCTGATAAACTCCATAGAAAAAACAAATAAATAAAACAATATAAACAAATATCGTTTGTACTTTAAATATATAAATAAATGTATGTTCATATGTATGCATAATTATTTTAGATAAACGATGCTTACTATTAGAAAAATTTTAGTATTTAAAATTTAAATTCCAATTAATGTGTTAAAAAAAGACAAAAAAAAAATATTAAATTGTGGTTTAATCAATTCGGCAAGTGACATATAAAGAATTAATTTCCCACGAAAATTCAGAAATTTATCTCTACGTATGTTTGTATATGCATATAAAAATAAATCTTTGTTTATAAAACTTAATTTTACCACACTATTTCCTTTAACGTATAGAAGCTTTAAAGGAAATATAGAAAATTTTATTTAAATTAAAATATTAAAATACTCGTAGTTAATCATCAGTGTGTCAAAATGATTTCTTTTTTCAACTTTTTAAAATTGTTAAGTTTCTTATAAATTGCATTTTTTATAGAGTGACACAAGTTTAAATCATAATAAAACAAGGAAATATATTTTTAATATCAATGAAACGGACTTAGTTGGAAAGAAAATTTTTCTGCCATATGGCCGCCACGACTGGCGCGTGGAAGGCGCAATCTGGAAAATATTGATAACTCTTCGAATGTTGATTTCCAAGTCTTCAATTGTTTGTGGTTTATCGACGTAGAAAAGTGACCTAACATAACCACACACGATCTTGATGGCCCAATTAATTGGGGGATTACGTGAAATTAGTTTTTCATCAAAAGTTTTTCTTTAATAAATCAATTGTAGCGCCCGCTGTGTGGCATGTGGCTCCGTCCTGTTGGAACCACATATCAGCAAGATTAATGCCACGTACTTGAGGTATGAACAAATTTCGAATCATGTTCCTATACCGTTCGCCATTGACAGTAACAATTTGACCATCATTGGTTTTGAAGACATATGGGCCAATGACTCCGCCAGCACATAAAACACACCAAACAGTAATTTTCTGTGGATGTAATGGTGTTTCGACAAAACATTGAGGATTTTCCTCACACCAAATGCGACAATTCTGCTTACCTACGTACCCATTCAACCATATTCTTCGGAAAATCTTTTTTAATTCGATTCATAATGAAATTTCAAAGTAAACTATAACAAAAAGCAACTATCGTATCAGCCGTTAAATGGGCACTCACACCAAGCAGTGATGCCAACTCAAAGTTGTGACACTCTAAAAAAGAAACCCTTTATTGTAAAGTATTTTTGGATTTTGGTAGGCCAACACAGTAAGGTTATATAGGAACTTTTTATATACACAGAGAAAACAGTACCTACTAAATATCTCATAAAATAGAACAAAATTATTAAGAAATCTCATGTTTTTTTTTTCAATAAGGAAATCTTATTACTTTCATAGAGAAAACCTTTTTGAAAAAATCAAGAAGAAATCTTGTAGTTTTTATGAGGTTATCTTATTAATTTTTTCAATAAAAAATATTGCGTCTTTTTTCTCTGTACTTATGTATTTTCATTTAAATTCTATACCATATACATATGTATGTATGTATGTAGTATGTTGTAGATGTTATTTATTTATACATACATACATACATACATACACATTAGGTTATATTCTTAACTAACTTACTCACCAAGTATTGAACCAGCAAACTTCTACCTGATAGACAAGCACTCTACCCAATATGCTAACAATCAGCCTGAATAACCATTGAAATTATTGTGCAGACATTTTTATAGAAAAATGAAAAAGATCATGAAAAAAATTTTCTCTATGTCTATTTATAGATATGACATAACAAGACAACTCATAAAATCAAGAAGATTTCCTTATTAAAAAAATCAATAAGATACACATAATCATATAGGAACACATAATCATATATGAACCTACTAAAATCAAGAAGAAAACCTTATTGAAAAAATCAATAAGGCAACCTAATAAAATCAAGAAAACCTTTTTAAAAAAATCAAGAAGGCAACCTAAGAAAATCTATAGTTTACAATTTATAAGAAAACCTAATAGAATCAAGAAGTTTTTCTCTATGGATTGTTTTTTTGGTGCCAAAAATAACGGAACTTGAGTAAAAAAAGTTGTGAATAATAAGATTTCTTCTTGATTTTATGTGGTTTTCTTCTTGATAAAATTAATAAGATTTACCACATAAAAACAATAAGGAATCTCTATGAAAAAATCTTCGCTATTTTCTGCTGGGATACCCCTTAGCCTAAAAATGATTCATAGAGAAAATCTTCTTGATGCAGTTTTTTCTCTGTGTAGGGTGATTTTTTAAGAGCTTTCAGATTTAAAAAAAAAATAAACATAAAATTTAGAGAAATGTATGAAATCTTTATTTGAGTCGGTAGCACGATCTATAAATTTAATGTTTAAAGATGATTTCATGTTAGATTCTATAAAATTGTCTATTAGTTAAATCAATAAATACGTGTCTGAATAAAACAGTTTTTCATTAGTAATTAACGCTTACGCTTTTTTGGCACATGACACAAAGATGTCAACACGGCATAAACAAAAAGTAACTATCAGCTGTTAAATGGGTGCTCGAATATAGCAGTGATGCCAACTCAAAGTTGTGACACTCTAAAAAAACACGCTTTATTTGGTTGTTCTCAATTACTTATAAGCTCTGTATATAATTTAGTAGAAAGTATGTTGATAGGTTGGCATTGAAATTTGGCATGTAAACTAGTTAAGCTATCAACAAACAATTCTTTGGTTTTTAGCCCTCAAACTGCATAATAATAAAATTTTCCTTTAGTTTGTTCATTTTTTATGTAAATATAAATATATAAAATAAACAAACAAAAAATGAATGAAATGGTCAAAAGTGTTCCACCACAATTTTTTGTCGACCTGTTTGTGTTATTTGATAAAAATCCAACAGCACCTTTTTCCATTTTTTGTAGGTTTGTCACACAGTGTTATCTATGGTTTGTCTCTTAGACATTTAGAAGAAGCGTGTTTTTGTCTCAAAACAAACTTTTTATTTAGTGGATCGATGAAAAAATAAGTGCCATTTATTATTACTTATTTAAATATACAATCTGAAAATTCGTTTCATAAAAATAATATCGTGCGTTTTATCGAGTAAAAAATTATTTTATGACGGTTCGTCTAGTAGACTACTACTAGACTAGCAGCCATCACTGCTTTAAGTGGCGAATATTTTATTTTAAAAGCGACGAGGAAGTTGGTTTATTGGCGTTAATTTTAGATTTTAGATTTTGTTGGCGTTTATTTTAGATTTTAGAAAAAAAAACAGCAAAAAATTTGTAAGACGTTAAGTAAGGACTACGTGGAGGGCAATTTATGTCACCTATTCTGGAGATCGGTTTTCGGGAATTAAAAAAAAAACAGAGATTAAAATAATATCTAATGTCGATATATGCACCTTTAAGAGTCTATCAGAGGCTAGAATCGTCACTGATAGACTGATTAATACTTTCCACATTTTTTACCTATTTTAGTTTATTAAATTTTGTGCTAGTTTCTTTCTTAACATCTCTTTCATCTATTTTCGAACGATAAATATGCTAAGGGCAACATTATTTCCATATCTCGTATACTTCTCAGATTCGTTCAGTCAACGCAAGGAAACAATCTATACTATTTGACATTTTTCCGATTTTGTCAAAGAGAGTAGTAATTAAAATAACATTTTTATAAATATTTACAAAAAAACAAAGTCTCGTTGTTGATTGGGGTTTCTTCAATACACTCCATTTAATTAAAATGATTTTAAAGGTTTATCACTTCTGTAAGTAAGTTTTTAGAAATGCGTTTAAATTGAAACGAATAAACGTTACTTTTAAGATGATAAATAATTTTTATATCCAAATTCCAAAACATTAAAACTCTACTCTACAGCTTACAAAATAGATACTACATTTTATAAACAAATAAATCAAAAAGTATATATTTTTATACATAAAAATTCGCAATACCTTGATATGTTTTTCTTTTCTTTCAATGAAAAAACTTACTGTCTTCTTCACCAGAATGCTTCAGAAACAATAAAATACCAGCTAAAATTAAAGTCAAACTGTGTCATTAAAAACGGTTAAAGGAAAAACTAACATTAAAGATGGCATTAAATGTTTAATACTCCATCCCTTGGTTTCATTCATTTATTGTAGTATATAAAAAAAAAAAGTTGTAAAGAAGACAATAGCATAAAATGAGTGTTAGTCATTTCACTTGAAAGACACTAGAACACATTTACTACACTCTGTGCAACATTGTTATGTATCTGGAGTTACAAACTTACAGTAACACATACAAACAGCCGCACAAACACAAGATTTTCACATGACTTTTTTTTGTATTTTTCATTTTAAGGAATAAAATTTCCCAATTTTTGTGGTTACACAAAAACAGAGACGGTTGAAAAACGTCGCATAAAATATGACTCTCAACACAAAAAAAAATTAATATGAATACTTTTGTAATATCAATTAAAATATTTGTAATATAAATTAAAAAATTAATTAAATTTTCACCTAAAAACAGTTTGAGAATATTAATTAAGTTTTTCCATTCAAACGAAATTATACACCCAGAGAAAAAACAGTTTAAAATCAATAAAAAAAACCATATTGAATTAATCAGAAATACTAACGAAAGTCTAGTCATGTTGAAATTTCTTATTTCAATATGGAAAAATATTAATTTACAGTATTAATTTATTAATTTTATTTATCTTTAAATATCTCAATATACATTTTCTATTATATTGAAAATTAAGCAATTAATGTGAAGCGTTCTTACTTAAGACACACAATGTTAAATAACTCACTGCTTAAATACCACGATGTTAACTTTGTTGTTCTTTACACAACAATCGCCTCGCCTAAATTTTGAAACAGAACAAGAGCGCAGCTACAAGCAATAACAACTATCGAGTGAATCAAGGCCCATAAGAAAATCGATAGCTGCAACTTTGTAAACTGTCTTACATGTACGTTATTGCATACGACACTAGTAACAAATTAATCATTTGGGTAACAATTTAGCAATATAAACTTAAAATTGAATGTTTATGTTCACACATTTACTGAATAACAAATTTAATTGCACTTTCAAACGTTCTTTTCAATTTCTTTTGTATTAATTTTTCTTTGAGCCAAAACTGGAAAAACAGATGGTTTTGTTTACAAAATGCATGAAATCTTATAAAAGTCTGGCAACATTTTTGAGAGAATAAGAGAACATAATAAAAATAAAACGATGTTTAAATAAAACCGATTTTACTTCACTACTGCTTGCTGCGGCGATTTTTATGTGTGGAATTGTATGACAAATCCCGTCAAGCCACAGTTCTGTTTCATTATTGACTCACACTTAGCCGAGGTATTGCCATTGTTATACTTAACACGAGGCTTACGGAATAATGTTATAAATATCCAGCAAGTCTCAGTAGATTTCATATACTAGGGGCCTATGCATAAGAAAAAACTGGCATGAAGTTAGCACCAGTGGCAAAATTGAACATAATCTTAAAGAGCTTTAAACTTTACATTAAAAATCACGCTAGAACTAGTTTTGGATTAAAACTACGTAATGCACTAATTTTTAATATCGTTGATCTTTTAGTTCGTCACTATGCTAACTTCATGCCAATTTTTTCTAATACATAATAAGGCCGTAGGTTTTGATCACTTAATTAGTTTATGCTACAGTTCCTATTTGTACGAGCTTTTACAAAACACCTTTATGCTTTCACACCGATGAGAGCACAACAGCCAATTCGATCACGGCGACAACAATTGATAGGCATTGAACTGAGCTGGCGCCAGCTGACATAACAGGTCGTCAACCAAACTTTAAGCGGTGAAATTTCTAAACATTTTTTATGTACGTAATATTTTCCATCTATAATTTTTTATTGTATTTTTGTTTTACTTAAATTTTTCATAATTTTGTCAAAATTTGTGACACGAAATCAAAAAAATATTTCAAATTCGCGAAATTTTAGAAAGTTAAAAAGAAATAATACATGAAAAACAAAAGATTGTATTAGGGGTATGTGCCAAACGGTAGCAAAGTAGTAGTGTAAGTAAATTTTTGACACTTCTGAGGTGAATAAAATTTCACTAGCCCTGGGGTCTAGTAGAATTTTTGACACAACATAGAAATTTTTGACAAGCAGCAAATAAGAAGCATGGTATCATGAAAGCTAAAACCACCGCCGTCGCTTCAAGCCGTCGCCAAATACATATAGATTTTTACGTTTCTTAAATGTAGTTAGACAGTGAAAAATGCATGGTTTATTTTAATTTCCGATATTATATACTATTATATAATTTTTTGCTACGAAAATATTGTTTTATGTAAAAATTTCGTTCTAAAAAATTGTTGGTAGTCGGCGGCTTGTAGTCAAATTTTTTTGTTTCGCCGCCGCAGCAATTTTTTCATCAACTTCTTTCTAGGCTAAGGCGAATTTGTCAAAATTTTACATTGTCAAAAAAGATATCATTTGGCACAGCAGAAAAATTAAATTTTTTCCCCACAGGCAAATATTTTTTTACCATAGCACTTTTCTACCGTTTGGCACACGCCCTAAATAGAAAATAAATTTTCACAATAAGAAAGCCAAAATTTTCTAAAAGAAAAAATCCCACAAATCCAATAATTAAACTTCTCATCTGATTTAGCAATAGATGTGGCAGCTCTACTTGCTCGTGTTTGCACACACATACAAATATTTACCACTTATTTTAATGCTTCAACATATTTACCAACACAGCCACACACACACACACACACACAAATTGTTCTACCCCAAAACCACTAACGATTTTACTGCGAAATACTCCTACAAATATCAAATAATGGAAGAATGTATGATACTAAATACAACCAGAAACGCATTTCGTATTTGTATTTTATTAATGCTGGTTTTTTTTGTTGTTGTCGTAGTAGTTGTTGTTGTTGTTTTAATTACATATGAATCGAATGTGTTGGGAAATTTATGTAAGCATTTTCTTGCCACTAATGAGAGAAGTTATAAGGCATAACGACGAGTCAAAGTTTATGCGTGAGCAAATATTTTCTTTTTAAGTGACATTTTAGAGTTTCTGAAATAGAAATAATATTTTGGACGGTAGTTGACTGAGGGAATTTTGGTTAAATGTTGAGCAGATTTAACAAGGTTTTGATTTAATATTACAAAAATAATATCTTCAATATTTCATTTAAGTATGTTTTAGAGTTATATATGAGGAGCCGCAGAACAAAAGGTGCTTTTTTTTTTGCTCATTTAAAATTTTTGGGAAATCGATATTTATTTTTTTCGCCCCTTTAAAAAACTACAAGAACCTCGAAATGCTGACAAGTTTTTTACTTATCTAGAAATGCATCTAACTGTCATAAGTCACCCCATTAAATGTTAAGGATGTTTGATATAATTCCATTTTTATTTCGGAAAAAGCACTTTTTGCAAAAAAGAAAGCAAAAAGCACCTTTTGTTAAGGAAAAAATAAGTAAAAAAACACATTTCGTTAAAAAAAAATTAAAAAGCACGTTTTGTTAATAGAAGATAAAAGTACATTGTGTAATGCGAGTACACATATACATATAACGATGAAATTTTGACTGCATGTGGTTCAACCTGATCTAATATATTAAAAAGGCACCTTTTGTTAAGCATAAATTTTTTAAAAATAATAACAATGTTAACTTGATTGTTTCTACAAGATTTCAACCTAAATATTATAAAAATACCAAAAAACCAATTTTTCGAGAAATGCGAAAAAGCACCTTTTGTTCTGCGGCTCCTCATATTATACATACATAACTTAAAATGTTAATTAATTCTATTATTCATTATAAATTAAATTTAAATTTTGCCAATGGAAATAACAAAAATTCCAAAAAGCTTCACAATTCATATAAAAAAAATTCACAATCTCGCTGCAGAATTAAAGAAAGCACTCCACCCTAGTAAATGACATTCATTTCATTTAACTTATTCGAAAAATCGTATAAATATAATTGGCAAGTTTTTATGTACATACATATGTAGTTAACGTCTGATGAACCTCAGTAGTCAGCATACGTACATATATGTACATTAGCTATGGCATAGTTTATATGAGAATTCTTAGTAAGAAGATTTCGACTTGCATGAACCCCTCATTTTGTGAGTTTTTTTTGGGGTTCTTGCAAGTCGAAATCGAAAAATCGTTAACTACGCCATACCTAATGTACATACATATTATACATGTATAATATATACATCAGAGAAGCGCAATGAGTAGTGAAAAAGTGAGTAGAGTTGAATCATGACTTATAATTTCTTGTACTTATGCGCAGTCATACTTATTGCAATGTTGTCTATGAATCATATTCACTCGAAAGTTTAAATTGCGCATCGAACTCATACTTAGCAATATTTATGACGTTGTTGATTTCGACTCTCCTTGTGAGTAGTATAAGTATTTTCCTGAAATTATAAATCAAACTGAGGTGATTTATAAGTGTGAGTGTGGTATGACTACTTCTAAATCAATGTCATTGTGAGTATGCGTAAATCAGAGTAGTTGATTTTAAATGATGTCTCCTCACTTATATTTAAAATTTTGAGTCAGCATGAAAAGCGAAAACATGATTCATTGCCAATCTCTGATACACATGCATATGTATGGTTATAAAACCAGTGTAAAGCGAGATTTCCATCAACACCCAACTAAGCTTTTTCTAACATCAATAAATGTTTTAAGAGGGGGGCACGCAAACATTTACAGCTTTCATGTCCTCCTCAAATAGTTTTGCTTATAAATTGGCTAGATTGGATAATGAATTTGCAGTAATAAAAAGGCAATTTATTACTTTTTACTGTCAGACCTTTAAGCCAGTGTCAGTGTTGCCGCCTCACATCAAGATTTATACGTTTTTTTTTTATCTTCGAGGTTTTTAAGATCTTTTATTGAAGCAAACATTTTCTATGAATTTATAACTTATAAAAACTAATTTTTTAGTTTTAAAATGCTAACATATTTTTCTCATGTTCAATAACTTTTCTTATGATCTTTTCAATTTCCTGAAAGTCTATGGTTTCAATGTTTATTATTATTAATAAAAAAATTTAAATTTTTTTTTTATATTGTATTTATTTGAAGTGCTTTAACACAATGAATAATTATTTATACTCGTATTCAGGCTTTCTATTTCAATATTATTAATGCTTTTTTCACTTCAACTAAAAATTAATTAATCTGAGTTTCTTTACGACAAGAAAAGTTAATTTAGCCTGGTTGACGATATACTGCATTTTATGTGCCCCCACGAACTTGTAGTTGGCCGGTGGAGATTAGTTTTTAATATCAGCTGTTTAACACGAAGTTCTCAGTGAAAAATAATACGAGAGTATGTTTTCGTTGTATTCAGCAATGCAAAAGCATTTTCAAGGAAAATTAATAATTCCTGCTTCCATCTTCAAAATCAGTGGCCAATTACTCAAAATGAAATGTTTATTCCTGGAACTAAAGTTAAATTTTTGACTGAAGTATGTTCTGAGATCTATAGTAGAAGTTCATAATATATATTTTCGCATAATATTTAAACTTCATACATACATCCCTGTTTCAAAGGAGATTTTAACTTTGTTAAAACGAATCTCTGCTGGGGTATTTCTCAGCGGGTACCCAGGATAAATAAAAACCACTTTATTTAAACGTTATAAATTCAAAAGGTTTTATTTAAAAATTATTTTAAAGGTTTATTTCAAGATCCTTTACAATTAAAGATAAGACAATCCACCAGCCGGACAATAAAGAAAAAAATGACGGGAAAACGAGCGTCGCGGTTAACCGGTCAAACGTGTGGTCAGTGTCGTGGTCGGAAAATCAATGCCCGCCACCCATACAACGGGCTCTCGAAATTTAAAAAGATTGGTATTAGTGTATTAGTAAACGCTACTCCTGGGACCTATGGCTGTTGTAACCAGTAGTCTCCCTGTGTACTACTACATATTGGCCTGAGTACCATGGCTGTAATAACCAGTAGATACCCTCTACCACTACTACTATTTGGCCTGGGAACTATGGCTATGAAAACCAGTAGAAACCCTCTACCAATACTCCTATTTGGTCTGGGAACTATGGCTATAAAAACCAGTAGAAACCCTCTACCACTACTATTATTTGGTCTGGGGACTATGGCTATAAAAACCAGTAGAAACCCTTTACCAATACTTCGAATTGATTTTGCGTTCCTAAAAGTACTTCCACAACCGAAGCTATAGAAACCTGCGGTAGTGTCTGTCCACTCAGACGGCGCAAACTCAACTAAAGTTGTAGTGATAATTTAAACCAAGCTGTAGTGATACATACACACACTGGATCACTGCTATGTATTGATGAGAGCAGTTAACAAATGACAACTACCACTTAAAGCTTTAGTATACTCTTGATCTGGTTGATTCTCTTATACTACTCTTCTACTTCTTCTCTCTGATATAATCATTTACATTTCAAGGTAACATAACTGGACTAAAAGAAATTGTTATTTACATTACTGTGCGAAAATATAGTATTAAATGGTTCCATACTAATTAATAGTAACGTGATATTCAGATAATAATAATGGTAATAATAATAATTATAATAGTAATATCGATCGTACAATTAATAATAATCATAATAAATTAATACACAGGGTAATAATAGTACTAACAAAATGCCCATTCTTGAGGGAATAACATAATATACATAACTTCACTAGTTTATGTTTTGTTTAAAGAAAATATTGGTTGCAAAATAAAATATTTTTATGAAACGAAGATTACTTCGTTACATCTCCCTCCTGCTTCCGATTGTTTTGTGGAACTGAAATTTTGTGGTCATTTCTCGGTTTTGGGAAGACTAGCTTTTTATCCTCTAAGACAATCCAGACATCTAAAGAGCGGCGAATATACACTTCTACTAGATAGTCTTGGTAAACTTCTTTAAAACGTGTGCGTCGACCGGGTTGTATCGGCTTGATTGAAGACAAAATTTCACGAATTATATTATTACTTAGCTTAATGTCCTCATCTTTATCTATCCCCAATTCGTGAATTAGTTTAGCAAGTGGGTCCGATTGGTTCATCGGTGGTGAAATCCAGGCTTGGATGTCTAACTTTGGTAGGTTGGTTTCAACGGCGGTGATAGTAACTTTGTTTTTTTGTTGAGGTATGTCGATCACAATAGCCTGTTTACGTTTCCTATTTGCAAGCTCTACGCTTTGTCTGAATTTCAGACAACTCTTTTCAAATTTGGCGTCATTCATTTCGGAGTCTAAATGAGAAAGATATAAGGAAAAGTTCTGATTTAATGACTTACTCATGGTATGGCTTTATGTCTTTAATATGCGAGGTGCCTTGGTACTTTTTGCGGTTACTAGCATCGACCAAACGTACAATTACAGGAGAAATAAACTCAGCGACCATATATGGGCCGTCGAAACGAGGTGCTAATTTTGCAGCGAAATGATCAACCGCTTTGGACAAAACACGTTTTCTAACTAATACAAGGTCCCCTTTCCGTGGGGCCCATTCGCGATGTCTCAAGTTATAGTGGGCAGCTTGTGCACTGGACGCTGTTTGCAGATTTGATTGGACAATTTGAAATATTTCTTTTAAGTATTGTGCCTTATCTCCCGGATTGAAATTGGGTTCTGTATTTTCTAATAGCGTTTTTTCGGTGAACAAGTTGTTGGGTAGTCGTAGCTCCCTGCCTTGTACTAAATAAGAAGGGCTATAATTTGTAGAGCTTTGTTTGCTGGAATTTAAGGCCAACATTAGTTCGGGCAACTGATCGTCCCATGTTCTTTGGTTTCTTTGCGTGAATTGTGTGATCATCGTCTTGATGGTCCTATTTGACCTCTCCGTGGGATTTTCGTGGGGTGAGTAGGGTGCCGTGAAGATTTGCTTAACCCCAATGGACTTAAAATATTTATTACAGTCGCGACTTTTAAATTGCGTTCCGTTGTCTGTAAGTAAAATTTGAGGTACGCCGAAGCGGGCCAAAATTCTCTCTCGAAAAGCATTTATAAAGGTTTTAGTGGTTGCCTGCCTTACCGCTACAAACTCAGTCCACTTAGTAAATTTCTCATGGAACACTATCAGTGTCGTATTTCCATGTATAGAGCGGGGTAGCGGTCCTACAAAGTCCGCACATACAGTGTGCCATGGTTGGTAAACTGGCGTGGTGTGCATTTTTCCTGCCGGAGACTGTTGAAGGGGCTTAAATCGTTGGAATAGCTCACATTTTCGTACATATTTGGCTATATCTCTAAATATTCCTGGCCAATAGTAGAGCTATGTCACTCTGGACGTCGTTTTATTGATACCAAGATGACCAGCCGTCACCTCGTCATGTCATTCATTTAGCACTCGATTTCTTTCCCATTTCGGTACCACCAATTTCCAAGGAACTGGATCAACTTCATTATAAGCGGAGGAGTCATAAATGTGCCTCCTTAAATTGCCAGCCTCGTCGATTTGATAGTCAGGTAGTTTTTCAGGATTCGCCTTCACCACTTTTACTGTCCTCGAATACCAATGGTCGTCTTTTTCTTTTGACTGCCTAAGTATTTGGACTACTGCTCGACTCGGTCCTTCAGAGCTTAAGGGGAACCTAGAAAGGGAATCGGCGATAGCATTTAATTTACCTTTCCTATAGCGAACTTCGTAGTCGAACTGCATTAGCTCCAGGGCCCACCGTGCAATTCTTCCTGACGGCGACTGGATGGAATTTAACCATTTTAATGATTGATGGTCTGTAACGACAATAAAATGATATCCCTCCAGGTAGTGCCTCATTTTTCTAATTCCCCAGATTATGGCCAGACATTCTTTCTCAGTTACGGTGTAGTTACGCTCTGGAGGCAAAAGAGTACGGCTGGCATAAGCAATAACTTTTTCGCCATCGGAGAATTCTTGAGTCAACACCGCTCCTAAACCAACATCACTTGCATCTGTTTGAAGTATGAAAGTACGGTTGAAATCTGGACATACGAGAGCAGGTGCTTCCACTAATTTTTGCTTAATCATTTCAAATGCTGTCTTTTGTTCTTCCCGCCATTCCCACTTTTGATTTTTTCTTAGTAGCTTATTTAGAGGGCTTGTCAGTGCTGAAAAATCTGATATAAAGCGTCGGTACCAAGCGGCTGTGTTTACGAAAGAACGCAGCTCCTTGAGCGTTTTGGGTTCTGCTATTGCTAGTATCGCGTTTACTTTTTCCGGATCAGTATGCACACCTCTTTCGCTTACGACATGACCCAGATATCAAATTTCCTTCTTTACGAACATGCATTTTTCCTTCTTAATGCGTAAGTTTGCTGTCACCAACCGGTCGAACACGGTTTTTAGATTTCTTAAATGTTCCTCTAACGAACTTCCCATCACCACTATATCATCAAGATAGGCAAACGCGAATGCATCCAATTCCGTACCTATGACTTCATCAAGAGCCCTCTGAAAAGTTGCTGGTGCCGAATGGAGGCCAAATGGCATGACACGCCACTGAAAGAGACCACGCCCTGGAACGGTAAATGCGGTATACTTTTTACTTTCTGCAGACATTGGTATCTGCCAGTACCCATGTCGCAAGTCGATGGTACTAAAATATTTACTATTTCGAAGTTTTTCGAGAATTGAATTAATCTGAGGGATAGGGTATGCATCGCGTATAGAATTTTCATTGATTTGCCGGTAATCGATGCAAAGTCGCCACTCATTGTTCTTCTTACGGGCCAGGACAATTGGGCTACTGTATGGGCTTTTTGATGGTTCGATACGTTCATCATTAAGCAGGTCGTCTATTAGATCATTAATTACCTTTTGCATAGCTGGATTTCTGGGATAATACCGTTGACGTAGTGGTCGCGAATGTTTCATAGCTATAACATGCTCAGTTACATTGGAAAATCCTGAGATAGATTCAAAGCGGGGAAGTTCACGTTCGAGGAATTCTTTTACTTTCAGCTCCGTCGAGGTATCGGAGGTAATACTGGTATTCGAAATGCTGTGTATTGTATTAAGTTGACCCGTTGAAGACGTGGGGTACATACCTGAATATGCCTTCGATTTTACTCGAGGTCCTATGTGTAGTCCACACCCTGATTGCTCAATGAAATCCATACCGATGATAATCGGATCGATACTGGATCTTAAAACTAAAAAATTTTGAAGGTATACCACCCCTTTAAGTGTAAACCAAATACTGACTGAACCCTCCACTGGTATATTAGAACGGTCGGCTAATTCAATTTCACTTACATGGGAAGGCTTGATAGGTATATTCAATTCACTTATGACTGCTTGGCGTATGCAGGAATGAGTAGCCCCTGTGTCTACAGACGCTGAATAAGTCTTATGTCTGATCGTAATCCTTGTCCTTAAGCGTAGTTCGTTATCCGGAGTTAGTAGAATCGGAAAGGGCTTTACGTTCAGAGATCTACTTCCCCTCCCCTTGTTGAAGGATCCCTGCGAATGTTTCCCGACGGAGATCGACAGCAGTCAATAGACCGAACGCCCTGTCTCCCACAGTCCCAACAAAATAATACCTGAGGTTTCGAACAGGACATACGTTGGTGTCCCAGTTCACCACACCGGTAGCATACATTTGGCCTGCCACCTGTAGCCACGGCAGATTGTACGCGATGGATCACCTTTTTTTGTACTGCTTCCTCATCCTTTATGCTTTCAAAATCTTGAGCTAGGACGATAAGCTCCCTTAGCTTAGTGAAGTCTCGTCGTTTTATGTAGTTCTTATATTCAAATCGGCAATTACGAAAAATTCGTTCCAGTTGGTCGCTTTCAGACAGCTTTGCCCACCGCATCAAGGTTTGTAGCCCAGTAACATAATCAACAAAGCTTTCATTAGGTTTTTGTATACGATTTCTAATTTCATCCTCTAGTGAGTCAAAAAAACGGACCGGCAAAAAGAATAATTTAAAATCATCAGCGAAGTCTCCATACGATTCCCAGTTTTTGTAGTTATTACGATGCCAGGATAACGCTTCCCCCTTTAACAATTCCGGCATAAAGTTCAATAAGGTTTTACGGGAAATGGAATAACACGTGGCTAACTCTTCTATTCTTTCTAAAAAAACTAACGGGTCTTTTCCACCATCATATTTTATTCCCCATTTACGGACTTTATCGCAAATATCAGGTTCATTACGATTAGTGTGTACGCATTCACTCGGGTCTGTTGGAGACGGGGCCCGAGAAACCGGAATATTCTGAATTTTTAAGCTTTTACCTGAACTTGTGGCCTCGTGACTTAACCTCAAATTTTGAATGTACAGCTCGTGGTCTGGCGGGATATCATCTCTGTCCATATAGGCTCGGAGTCGGCTTCTTAATTCTTCCACAGTGCCCTCATCACACAACCCGCATTCTTTTAAGCATGTGCTTAAGGTGTCTTTCTTCACCAAGTTTATAAAGGCACGACTCATTCCTTTACTATTCAAATTGTGTACTTTTCCGGAATTTAAATACTTTTCAAAATTGTGGTATAAAATGTTTTATTCTTTTTTTCTTGTTTTTTTTTTTTTTTTTTTTTTTTTTTTAATTAAATTTAATTAAACATTGATTTAATTATTTCCCATTTGTTTTTATTATAATTGCTTTTATTTCAGTCCCTGCTCGAGCGCCATTAAAACGAATCTCTGCTGGGGTATTTCTCAGCGGGTACCCAGGATAAATAAAAACCACTTTATTTAAACGTTATAAATTCAAAAGGTTTTATTTAAAAATTATTTTAAAGGTTTATTTCAAGATCCTTTACAATTAAAGATAAGACAATCCACCAGCCGGACAATAAAGAAAAAAATGACGGGAAAACGAGCGTCGCGGTTAACCGGTCAAACGTGTGGTCAGTGTCGTGGTCGGAAAATCAATGCCCGCCACCCATACAACGGGCTCTCGAAATTTAAAAAGATTGGTATTAGTGTATTAGTAAACGCTACGCCTGGGACCTATGGCTGTTGTAACCAGTAGTCTCCCTGTGTACTACTACATATTGGCCTGAGTACCATGGCTGTAATAACCAGTAGATACCCTCTACCACTACTACTATTTGGCCTGGGAACTATGGCTATGAAAACCAGTAGAACTCCTCTACCAATACTCCTATTTGGTCTGGGAACTATGGCTATAAAAACCAGTAGAAACCCTCTACCACTACTATTATTTGGTCTGGGGACTATGGCTATAAAAAAAAGTAGAAACCCTTTACCAATACTTCGAATTGATTTTGCGTTCCTAAAAGTACTTCCACAACCGAAGCTATAGAAACCTGCGGTAGTGTCTGTCCACTCAGACGGCGCAAACTCAACTAAAGTTGTAGTGATAATTTAAACCAAGCTGTAGTGATACATACACACACTGGATCACTGCTATGTATTGATGAGAGCAGTTAACAAATGACAACTACCACTTAAAGCTTTAGTATACTCTTGATCTGGTTGATTCTCTTATACTACTCTTCTACTTCTTCTCTCTGATATAATCATTTACATTTCAAGGTAACATAACTGGACTAAAAGAAATTGTTATTTACATTACTGTGCGAAAATATAGTATTAAATGGTTCCATACTAATTAATAGTAACGTGATATTCAGATAATAATAATGGTAATAATAATAATTATAATAGTAATATCGATCGTACAATTAATAATAATCATAATAAATTAATACACAGGGTAATAATAGTACTAACAAAATGCCCATTCTTGAGGGAATAACATAATATACATAACTTCACTAGTTTATGTTTTGTTTAAAGAAAATATTGGTTGCAAAATAAAATATTTTTATGAAACGAAGATTACTTCGTTACATTGTTTTAATGCAAAATCGACCGATTTACAGAAGAGTTAGAGAGTTAATGTATACCAGCAAAATGTTACTTGCAATGTTCTGAAAACACTATCGGCCATGTCACAGAGTTCAATTCCGTTCGGAAACGGGATTAAATCCACCCCAGTTTTGTGGGAGATGGTGTCTAAAAGAGAAAACTAAAATGCGGAAATTTTTCAGGTGGGTCCAGGCTGTTGGGGGCAGTGGTATGCTGGGGTATGCTCCGGCTGCGGCTTGACATATTGATTGACTTCCGTTTCTGAACGGAATTGAGCTCTGTGACATGGCCGTATATACCAAAAACGTAAGCAACATACGATTTTCTAAATTCTTTTACTACACAAGGGTCCAACTTTAAATAGGCCGTAAAATGAGTTTCAGATGTAAACTTTTAAAGCGCCGATAGACATGTATCTTATTATAGTTCCAGTCAGTTGGCAGAACATTGTTATTTTTTGTGTGTTTTACAGTGTTATTAAAATATTTCATTTAATTTTAGCAAACTAGGTAACACATGCTGAATAATATTTTTTATTGCTTTTGAATAAGTTTCTTGTGATTGTAGCTTTGTAATTCTCAATAGTTTATTGCCACTTTTTCTATAAACTACTGATGCGTTTCTAGAGCAGCAACGCAATGCAACTTGATGTGCTTAAACACATTAACTAATGTGCAGTTTCTACAAGTCAGCCTCACGACTCGTCTACAAAATTTGTATGAAAATCACTAAAAAAAAAAAATTAGTGCTTTTCATATAAATTTTATACTCAAGTAGACCGTGTGGGTTGCAGAAACAGGGGTTAAAATTCTATGATTGGGTTGTATCATTGTTTCTGTACGGAAAGGAAAATTCAGCTGAACCACAATATACAAAAATAATTACTCAATTCACAACCTTACTGTAGATTGTAGATTGTGAACTACAACTATGGTATTTGTGAACAGCCTGTTGTAAGTGTTGTTAAGCTTTTAAAAACGTCGAACAATCAAAAAGAAGAAGGGAAAGAATAAAAATAACGTAAAATATAATTTTAAAATATCTGACTTTTTTTATTTATTTCCTGACTTTATTGTCATTCCATAAATAAGGATGGAAAATTGATTTTTTGTATTTGGTATTAAAAAAAATTTGAGAACACGGCATTCAACATTGAACAATGTAATATAATCGATATCGAATGTCATGATCGCAAACTGAAAAAACGTGAGCGAATCAGCTCGTTACCGAAAGCGGCGATTAGGTCCTATGATATATTTTCATATGAGAAATACCTAAGTATGTATTTGAAAAATTTTATCTTTTACTGCCTGGCTCACGATGTCGACAAGAAATTTTCGTTCGCTTATTTATATTGAAAACAAAAACAAATTTTCTTATTTTGTTTTTGTTTTCAATATAAATAAGCGAACAAAAATTTCTTGTCGACATCGCGAGCCAGGGAGTTAATATTTTTGTTAATTACACAGAGGGAAAAAAGCGGTAGAAAAGTACCGAAATTGATACCATTTGGTATCGAAATTGAGTTAAGTCCGTTTGTGCTTACTTTGATAACATTTGATATCAATATTTTAAGAACAGCTCGGTAACATTTTCTTACCAACCGTTCTTGTTTTGATAACACATTATTCTTGTTTTGTTACCAATTGTTCTTATTTTAATAACGCATTGTTCTAAATTTGATACCACCCCGTTGTTCTTAATGTGATAACATAGTACATTTTGTTCTTAATTTGATACCATCTCGTTCTTAAAATAATAACAGGTCGTTCTTAATTTATTAACTTATGGTATTTTTTTACAATTTGTTCACGATTTTACTACAAATCGTTATTGATTTATTACCAAATGGTATTTTTGTACCGTTTGTTCTTAGTTTGATAAAGCAATAAGCTTAATAAGATACCAAAAGTTAACAAACTATTTATAACGATTCGTTCTCAATTTGATACCATTGGGTAAGAATTTTAGAACGTCTTTTTTCCTTCTGTGTATGGCTTATTCACTTATTGTCCACTTTTGTGCAAACTATAAACAATTTTACAACAAATATTACTAGCATGATGCAAGAAATGCTGCGAATGCAGAATACATTGCTTCAAGCTTTAGTTAACAAACCATGAACACGTTAAAAATATGTTTCTGGAACGCAAACGGCATTCGCCAACATAAAAATTAACTTGAGCACTTCCTCACGGAAAAAAATATTGATATAATGTTGGTCTCTGACACTCATTTGACTTCGAGAAGACTTTTTAAAATTTATGGCTACACCTTATATGATTCAAAGGACCCGAGAGGAAGAGCATGCGGTGGATCAGCAATTTTATTAAAGTCAAGACTCAAGCATTATATTATTGATAACATTTGCGAAGAACATTTACAAGCAACGAATATTTGTGTCGAACATTTTTGCACTAATTTTGTCATATCTTCAATTTACTCCCCTCCTAGATTCGCAATTACTGAGGATCAATATGAGGATTTTTACAAATCTCTGGGCCCTTGTTTCGTAGCAGCCGGCGACTATAATGCTAAACATACGTTCTGGGGTTCGCGTCTTATTATACCCAGAGGTCGAGCGTTGTTCAATACAATTTCCAAAATGGGCTTGGATGTCATTTCGAGTGGGGACCCCACTTATTGGCCCACTGACATACATAAAATTCCGGATATTATAGATTTTGGCGTCATGAAAAATATCTCTAGGGATTTAATTCAAATTGAAGCTTCTCTAGATCTCTCGTCCGATCACTCTCCCATCCGCAGACTAGGTTTAATAGAATTTATTCTACTGATATTGAACGACTCGTAAGTGAAAAAAGAAGAGCTAGAAGAGAATGGCAACAGCACAGATCACCTCAACTTAAAATCAGATTTAAAGAGTGTACTAAACGACTCCAAGAGTTGCTTGCATTTGAAAAAACTGCATCTCTTAAAAATTATTTGGAAGGTCTTGATGTCACACCAGCATCTAATTACTCTTTGTGGCGTGCTGCTAGAAAGCTTAAAACACCTGTTGAGTTTAAACCACCTCTGCGCACATCTACAGGAGGTTGGACAAGAAGCGATACTGAAAATGGTAAAATATTTGCTGAGCATTTAAAATCCGTATTTACCCCAAACACATGTTCTGGTGCTGTTGATTTGCCAAATGTAGTTGCGCTACCCCTCATCAAATAAAGTTTAAGACGCGTGATGTACAAAAAATAATTGCAGAACTCAACCCGAAAAAAGCTCCGGGTATTGATGGAATTAGTAACCAGATGCTGATGAAGTTGCCTCGTATAGCTACTAGAATCCTGTTATTAATTTTTAATGCCATTTTACGACTGGATTATTATCCAAACAGCTGGAAGCTTGCCAAGGTTAAAATGATTCCAAAGCCGGGCAAAGATCTTACCAAAGCTGAGTCATATAGGCCAATAAGTCTCCTATCAACAATGTCAAAGCTCATGACAAAATTGTCCCCAATTCTAGTTAGTAGTGGGTGCATACCGGACCATCAATTTGGATTTAGAAGTCAGCATAGCACCATTGAACAAACTCATAGATTGGTTCAATTTATAAGAAAAACTTTTGAAGAAAAAAAATATTGCTCTGCGCTGTTCATTGACGTTTCTCAATCATTTGATAAAGTGTGGCATGAAGGCCTAATTTTAAAATTAAAGGCTTACCTACCAGTAAACATTCTAAATCTACTGGAAAGTTACATTATTGCCCGGAAGTTCACTGTTGTGGAAGGAAACTTTATGAGTACGCCTGAAATAATCTCATCCGGTGTGCCACAGGGGAGTATACTGGGGCCAGTTTTATATTTGATTTATACTTGTGATATGCCATTGAGCAGTAATATTCACACATCTACATTTGCCGATGATACAGCCTGTATTAGTATGCACGAAAACCCTCACGAGGCTTCCCGATATCTTCAGCAACATATTACTCAGCTAGAACTATGGTTAAACGTGTGGAGAATAAAGGTAAACGAACAGAAATGTGCTCAGATAACATTTACCTTAAGAAAAGACACTTGTTCCCCCGGTACAATCAATAATCAAATTGTTCCTCAAAATTTACATGTGAAATACCTTGGTATACATCTTGATCGAAGGCTCACATGGAAATACCACATTGACTCTAAGCTAACGCAAATGAAACTTAAACTAACTCAGATACATTGGCTGGTTGGTAGAAATTCAACCCTGACTCTAGATTGTAAACTTTTAATATACAAGTCGCTCTTAAAACCTATATGGTGCTACGGAATTCAGCTTTGGGGTACTGCTTCAGCTTCTAATGTCGAGAGAATCCAACGGAGGCAAAACAAAATTTTACGGTTAATAACATCGGCTCAATGGTACATTAAAACTAGTGACTGAAGAAATTGCAAAATACGCAGGCAAATATTTAACAAAACTCGAGTCACATCCTAATCCGCTTGCCCGTAATATTTTTAACTTTACTGGACACATCCGTCTAAAAAAGAGGGACACAAGGGCACTTATTCACAGCACTCCAGATGGGACTTCCTGAAAATACTTTTATTTTTTTCCTTTTGATTATCACTACTTATGTATTATATATAACTACTATTACTAAGCTTATGTCCGACACTGGTCGGGCATAATTATATTTTTAGATTTAAGATTTTAATACTTATTGTTAGTTCATATATGAAGATACAATAAATAAAAAATCAAGTATTAAAAAAAAAAAAACTTATTGTCCTTTAGTGGACATAATAATAATAATAATAATAAAAGAAAAAAATATGTTTAAATTAAAAGCAATTATGATGATTGATATCATCATATTTGTAATACGTGCAAAATTCAAGTATTTTGAAGATTAAAGTTAATTTTTAGTTTTTTCTGTGTACGTCCTTTATGACAAATAAAACGTACGAATCCAATTTCCATTCCTGTACCTGTGTGTATAAAAAAATTCTCTCACCTCTGTTGTAGGAAAAGCTTTCGAAAAAAGTAGATAAATTCATTTGCATGTGCAAGGGTGTTGGGAGTTTATTTTGGAGATATTTATTTACTGCTACACTTGAACAATGCACTGGCATTGCCATTGCCCATGCACACGGATCCATTAAGATACAAACGCATATATATATGTGTGTGTGTGCGTGTGTGTGTGTCTCTAGGTTTCGCTGTTTGGGTGTTGCAAGGATATGCAAAACACGTAGAATTCGTGTTGTACATGTTCAAATTGCATTGTGTATGTGTGCACATGTATTGTTGATTATTTGTGTGTGTGTGTGTGTGTAGGGAAGGTTTTGAAGGTGCATGCGGTGGTGCTTAATATGGCTTGTTTGCATTGTATTGAACATATGTTTGGGGCATGCATGCAGTTGCATCATTTGTTGCCTCTGCAAGTGGTAACTGTGGCTTATTTCGTTGTTTTCGCTGCGTTTTATTTTTATTTTGCTGGCTTTAATACTTCCCAAAATTATAAACATATATGTATGTATATACGTACGAAATTCAATACAACACAATTCAATAAAAATAGAAAATTAATCACATTTAATGCATAAAACCAGAAAATAAATCGAAAGCAATAAAATTGTGCATATTTATTTTGTGTTTTAAAAAACTTTCTACCCAAAGTGGAAAATAACAATTGAAGGAAACAGTAATTTGCCACGAATGAAACTGGCAACTGCAGCATATTCATTTCATTTCATTTATTGTTTATGAGATAATAAACTATAATAATTTTGTTTACTCAATAAAGATTTAAGAGTTTAGAAATTTTTGGTTTAAAATCGTTTTTCAAATTAATTTTTGTTTTGCATTTTAGTTTCCTCTTAAAGGTTTTAATGGTATTCGTAGTATAGGTCTGTAGTATGAAATTTTTTGATTAAGTTTAAAAGCTACTTGAGCTGCTTTCGCACGGCCGGTATTTTTCGTCTGACTTCAGCTATACCACTCATACATATGGGCATTTCTGCGAGAAATTGCACTTTTTTGTCCCGTGCGACAGCAAGCAATTAACCTTGTATTTCTGAACAACGTGACTCGATTTTTCTTAAAATTTTACTTAACGTTGACGGCCTACACAAATATATAAAGAAGTACAAAAAAAGTTTCGTTTTCTTTGAAAAAAACAAGCATATTTTCTTGGTGTCGCACGCTAAAAAAAAAGTTGACATTCCTGTCGAAATGCACATATGTAACTACCCAGCAAAAAACTTCAAAAAAGGTAATCGGGATTGGAATTAAGCATTTTTGGTGGAAGCTGTTCCTTACTGGATTACCAACTTAATGATTTTAACAAGGCGTGAGACTAAAATAATCGATTCTTGAGAAGTACATACTAACTTTTTTTATTTGGCAACTTGTTCACGTAATCTATTTAATCTAAAAGAAATTATTCTCCTCATTTAGCAACTTGTACATAATTTTTTTAAATTTTAGGTAATGTGATTTGTAAGCGACTAATGAAATTTGGTAATCAGAAAAGTAAGTCATTATATGGCAAGTAGTTCTGATGGTAATGTGTAATGTTTTGCTGGGTATGTATGTCTGTCAAAATCACCAACTTAAATACAACTTGTAACTTTTGCTTTCAAACGTACATATTTAATTACATCTGGCATAACCTCTTTCTGTTGGACCTGATGTGAGATATTTCATCTGACATTGCCTCTTGACTTTTACAGATGCAAACTTTTTTTTCACACGACATGCATGTATGTTGCAATGGGAAATATGACATGTCAGATGTAAGGTAGAGGTCGTGTGAAAGCAGCTTTAGGAAACAAAATTTTAAAACTTTTTACAAAAAATAAAATAATTGGGAAGTCAATTTATCAAAAATTAGAGATTAATAGTGAGATTTATGTGGAAAGCACAAAACCAATTTGAAAAGCATTAAAGATGGCAAACTAAAAAATAACAATTTTAAATTGTTTGTGTTTTTTATACAAATTTCTATGTGTTCCTTCGGTGAAAAATGTAAAATTTAAATTTTTTACGTGATACATATTAAATTTAATTGAACTTAATGATATTATTTCTGATTTTAATTTTTTTATTTTCTTCAAAATGTTATAACTACTAAGGCGTTTTGTTTTCTATGTAATCCCAGTCTCAAATAAAATAAAAATATACACAACTAATGCAAAGAAACATCACTTAATATATTTAATTAATCTTAATATTTCTTTGCTATTGCAGGTTTTCTTGGTAGTTTTCTATCAAAAGGTTTAAAAACTAATCAATTAGAAGTTAATACCGATGAGAAAACTTTACGTCCCATAGCACGTCTCAAAGAGCCACGTGATCTATTTGCTTTGCCAAAGGACAAGGATAGTAATGACTGTTCGCAGCAGGCTCCCAGATGGCCCATTGAATGTCAGGTAAGTTAAGAAGAATAATAAGAAAAGAAGGAAAATGACAACACATGTTAGGGGGGGGGAAAGAAATATGAATTCAATAAATGACAAAGACAGACAGACAGACAGCAAGAGAGATAACAGCACGAGCCATCAAAGAAATATGAATTATTGTCATTTGCTAACACAGAAAACTTGTAAAAAAAAATAGACCAAGAGAGATGCTGTTGTATGCATACGATTTACGCAATTTCTTGTTCTTATTTTTTTAATGTAATTTGACTTTTACAAATGGTCATGTTGATAAACCAAATATTAACAAAAAGACTCCCATGTACATAAGTACATACATATCGGGTCACTGTGTGTGCCATTTGTTGGTGTGTTACTGATACTTTCGATATGAGTTGTACGAGACCAAAAAAAAAAGAAGTGCCATCCAGTAGATATTTATTTACATGGAATGTTCTGACCTCATATTGGCATTTTGAACTTTTGGGTTTAATTAGAGCACACAGCAAAACACATATGAAAACCACACTCACACACAATATATATACTACATACATACGAGGGCTACTATTTATATTTCGAGCATAGAAAATAATAACAGACATTTTTAAATGAAAATGGCTTTAAAGTTTTTCGAAATATTCCGCTTGATGATCAATACACTTTTTTAAACCATTTGTCATGGCTGTTTATCCATTCCTCTTGAGACTTTCAAAACATGGTTCTTGAACGCTTCAACTGCTTCTTCGGCGCTCGTAAGTCATTGACCACGCAGTTTACCTTTGATATCCGGGAACAAGTCATTGAATGCTAAGTCCGGACTGTACGGAGGATGAGCTATAAATTCGGTGTTTTGACTGCTCAAAAATTCACTTCTTTAACGAGATGTGTGAGAGCTCGCACTGTCATGATGAAGAATGATTCGTCTTCGGGGGTTAGTTTTACGAATTTTTCCCGATGACTTTTGGCAAACAAATGGTCTACTTTGCTCAAGCGGAACAGTGGACAAATGACCCATTCGGCAGAAGAAACAGGCGACCATTTGCTACGCTGTGCTTCTTCCACGAACTACTTTTGTTGGATTTAGATTGTCTTTGAATACCCACACGGTCGATTGATGTTTTGTTTTGCGCTCAAAAGCATATATCCATGATTCGTCACCTGTCACGATTTTATACAAGTCGTTTAAAGCACCACGGTTGAACTTTTTAATCATTTCCTTACAACACTTGATGCGAGCCTTTTTTGAGCGATTGATAAATTATGGGGTATTCAACGAGAACAAATTTTTTTTACAACTAAGTGCTCATGGAAAATCGATTGTATTGAAGTGGAACTAATGTGCAAGGATGGATGCCTCTACCTAACAATATGTCACGCACTGCATCGATGTTTTGAAGCACAACAACCGATTTTGGACGACCTTCACGGAATTCTTCGGCGGAGGAACGAGTACCACTATTGAATTCACTATATCGCCACACAAAGAACTGAGATCATCGACACATTCTTGTTGAGATAATCCACGTCGAAAGTTGTGAAAAATAATCCAACGAAAACCTTTTCTTGAAATTTCCATTTTTTTTAATAATTGATTTTCTGAACTCACTCTAAACAAACCAAATAGCACTTGTACATCAAAACGTCGTGAGTACGTTTGTGATAAAAAAAAAATAAAATAATAAATAAAAAAATATTTCATTCAATAAGAATTGAAATTACTGAACTCAAGCCTGACTAAGAAATTATTTCTGATTAAAATTCACTACAGTTCAATTAAATCTAAAAATGTCTCATTTAATTCATCATGGGCACGTGACAAAAATATGTTCACTTAGCGATCACTGTTCACTTGGCTATCACTGCTTCAGAATGTTGGAAAGCGAAGTCAACTGTAGAAAGCAAAAACAAAGTAACATAAAGCCACTACAATAATACTTATATGTATGTACCGATGGTGCATCGAATAAGTAAAAATAATTAATGTAATGATCGTAAAAGATAAGTAAGAATAGTTAAACATACATAGGTAGAGTGATATAACTTCGTGCTAACCTAAATAGAAAATGAAAAAACAGAAAATGAATAGTGATACTTACAAATGTGTTTGCCAAAGGTAAATCAATAATTATACACATAAGTATACACAATCAATTCTCATATTCCATTTCATAGAAATTTAAGTTAAATAGCTGATGTTAATAATAATATCTACCCCAGTAGATAGACATGGGTGCTGATGAAGCGCGTGGCTGCACAGAAAAATATCGGTATTTCCCCCAGCTAATAAAGTCTAGTTTAATTTTTCTTCTCTTCTTTAGATACTCACATTAATTAATAAAAATATTTCATTCAATAAGAATTGAAATTACTGAACTCAAGCCTGACTAAGAAATTATTTCTGATTAAAATTCACTACAGTTCAATTAAATCTAAATATGTCTCATAAAAAAAAAATGTCAAACTTTGGCATGGTGTTGCCAGATTTTAGCTATTGTCATTAGTGTTGCCAGTTCGCGAAATATAAGTAGTTCCCCTCGTCTTTGCATACACACGGATTTTTTCCTTTCTTATTGGTTAGTTATATCATTTTACAATATTAAAATTTTTCTTTAAATTTTATATTTAAAACATATAAAAATTTATAGATACGTAATAGATATATTATTTGTACTGAAAGTAAAATTGTAGATGATTATGATATTAACAAAAATACGTTAAGAGGATGTTAGCACTACAAATTTCTTATTAGACCAAAATTGTGAAAACCTGTTGCCATTTTCAAATCAACTATTGTTGTGAACCTATTTATTAATGTAGTTTTTGTGCAGCTTGTTAGTCGAATGGCTTCTTGATAAGTTATAATTTTTATTTTTTTTTTTAATTTTTAGAGATATCGAGCCCTATTTTCGATTTAATCGTAAGTGACAAAAATTAAAGTTTTTCGAAGAAGGTTTTTCTTAAAATATTCAAATGTGTTTATGTGCGTAAACTGTCGCTTACGATTTTGGCATTTTTATCATTCTAAACTATAGGTACGCTCATAAAATTTTAATTTCAATAACAAAAGTAAATTTTTACTACATGTCGCTTACGATTAAATCGAAAATAGGGCTCAATATGTTTAAATATGAACTGCCTTATTCATAACAAATATTTCTGTTAATAAGAGGTTTAGGAAACAAATTTTCTATGGAAATTTCATTAATAAACCTTTTATAAAATCAAAATATTTTTTATGAATTAGACCCGAAATATGTAGTTATAATTTTTTTAAATTAAATTTTACTTTTTAAAAATGGAAGCAAATTCCATGTCAATTAAGATATTTTTGCGGAACTCAGTGGTCCATATACATATCGATGGCTTAATATAAAAAGGGCGTATCTCATTTTATTTCGAAATCGCTTTTCTAACGTTTTCTGGGAGACAACGTATAATTGCATCCTCCTTAAAGATTTAAGTACGTTGCAGTTCAAAATCAGGGACTTATGGCAAATTCAAAATTTATTTTTGCGGGTAAATGCTTTGGTTTTTCGTCAGTTTTTTTGCTTGTCCTAAAATATCGAAAACTCGAGTTCCGCCTTTCTTATATTAAGCCATCGATATGTATGTATGTATGTACGTATAATTCGCTTGATAAAACACTTGAAAACAACAGACTCCTGTTGTTAGGTTTATGCTATTTTCTAAACCTTAGGGAACGGAAATAGATTCGTCAGTAGCAAAAAATTAATCACAAGAGCGAGTAAACAGGCCCATCTTTTTGCTTGTGTTAAAGTGACGTCGATGTCGACAACTGGAATAAGGGTGACCGTTAAGATATGCCTGGACTTAAGACTACAAATTTAATTATTTTTTCATTTACAATAAAAAAAATATGTTATGTAACCCGACTCACGTCCTCCTCCACGGAATTTAACAAAATCATCTTTCGATTAAAAAATAAAGAGCCCCCATTCAATTTTCCCTTCTCTCCTACAAATTCAAAACTTTGCAAAGTCAACTTTACATACGTAAAAGCCGTCTAGAGAATAATGTTTTCTAGCAAATGCAACAGAGTTTCGACAAACACTCAAATTGTTCGGCGCTTGCCGGTCACATTACACTAGGGTTTGCAAATAATCGCAGATTTTCATAATCGCGATTAGGATAAAAAAAATGCGATTAATTGCGATTATCGGTTAATAGCGATTAAACAAGAAAATATACTATCATAAATTTTGTTAAAACAGTTAAGGTCTTGTTTTTCTTATTTTGTTTTTTAGTTCATTTCATATTATAATCGATTTGATTATAAAATTTTATTTAAATAATAAAATAGTACTCGTACACCAATCGAGTGAAAAATATTTTTAGCAATTTTTGTGCAATTTTTGAGATAGTATGACGTTGCAGCAAATGAGCGTTATGTACTTATAGGTATCAATAAGAAAATTTATATTATCAACCCATCTGCATACTTAAAATATGGAAACGCTTTCGAAGTGACCAAAACAATAGGCAAATCAACGTTATTTTCATTTCATTGAATAGATTTTGTTTGGCTACCAAATGAGTGAAAAATTGAGAACAAGTTGGCTGAAAAACCTTTAATTAAGGATAGACAGAACCTAATTGTATAAGGTAGTTTTATATATATAGCTTTCTTTTCCGATAGTCAGGCAGCTTTTAAGTCTCTCCTTTCATGGGAATTCCGTTCTAGCCTAGTTTTAGAGTGCTTTGACTCATTACAAAAGCTATCCATACGGAACAAGGTTTCCATTTATTGTATTTATTCCACAGCGGTCATTCATTCATCCGCTTCATGATGAAGCGGATGAACTGGCCACGAGGGCTTCTGCTGCTCCTTTGATGGGCCCAGAGCCGTTTTGTGGCTTAAGTCAGTCGACTGTAACATCTCTGATCAAAGAAGATGACACTTCGATCGCTAAGGAAATGTGGCTGTCTTCTCCTGGTTTAAGGCATGCCAAAGCTTTGATGCAGCCATTTACATATAATGGTTTCCTGAACCTCAACAGGAATAATTTACGGCTTGTTACTGGTTTTCTTTCTGGTCACTTTCGACTAAACTATCCTCTGTGACACAATGGTGTCAAAGAAATGATAGATGAAACATGATGGTGAGCGTGGGTTTTTTTTTTATTCAAGAAAGTGTATGTACCAAACTTAAAGACTTCTTCTTGGATAGGAGAAATTTTATGAGAAAATATCAATATGAATTGCGTGTACTGTGGGCGTGGCCGAGTTTGGTGCAATTAAATTTTTAATCGATCTCGTCTGTATATTTTCTTTATGTTTGTTACTTCATAACTCAGCAGCTTTTAGACTGATTTGAAAAATTCATTTACAATTACATTTGATTGCAAGCTAAAAAAAAAAGTGAGCGGAAATACGTTCACATCCTTTTCGTTTTTGACTTCATTATATTTTCCTTATCCGATTGCTGCGAAACCTAGCACATACTTTAGGCTCTCGTATTGGCACAATATTACAGTTTAAAAAATAGGCGGAGCCACGCCCATTAAAATTTATTATTATCGTGAAATTAAAACGTACGAAATTGCCACAGAATTGTTGTTGGAAATATGTATTTATAACAACAATGATATGTCTGTTCCAAACGAAGTGGAATACAAAACATAGCCGTATTTTTCATTTTGGGCTAAACTCTAAAAAATACTCAATCTTTCACGGCCAGGAAGGGTTAGCATAAAATTATATGTACTATTACTTATTCAATTCCAACGAAACTTGGTAATTTCGGCTTTTAGATTGGCATAATATTTTTTTATGTCTATTAAAGCTTAATATTATATTTTAAGTACTTCTACTTGACCGATTTTTCCGAAACTTGATACACACCTTGAGCTTTAAAAGTCACGAGATATTGAATCTAGAAAAATTGACGTTCATTAATATTTGCAAAATTAGGCTTGACCACTCGCTGGAAAATATATAATTGGCAAAAGAAATTGAGGCGACTTCAACAATAAGCACTAAAAAGTTAAAAATCATTTAGATGCAATTAATATGTGTTACCTATAATGCTAATGCTACTTAGCGGATAAATAACTAAATATAGAAATAGCTAATCTGATTTGCACCATACTGAGAAAATTTCAACACTCAAAATGTTGTACACAAATTTTTTTTTTTTTAATTTGATTTTGTTTTAAAGTGTAATACGTGTAAAAGTTGTTTCGAATTATTTGTCTTGTCTGTCGCAAATTTTAAGGTTGTTAAATAAAAATTTAAAATTGTTTGTAAGTAAATATTTGTTTATGGGTTTATAAAAGTCTCAGATTCTCTCGCTCTCTCGGCAAGTCCTACGGGATACATTTTAAACAAAAAGTAATTTTCTTTATTACTTTCCTTTTCCATCATAAGATTTCGCTTGGGTATACAAAATCAAAGAGATTTGGCAAAACCATCCCCGTCATTCAGATTCAATTTCATTTTCCTGTACAATATTGTTTAACTTTATATGTTTCCTTTTCAAATTTTATTTTATTTTATTTTTTTCTATATTTTCTTAAGGGATGGGGAAATAATGATTGATGAGTTTTTCATTTTTTCCACTTCGTGCATGTATGTAAGTGGGTGAAAACTTTAAAAGAAGTATATACTATACTTTTGCTAGGCAAACATAAAATTTATGGTAAAATTCATAAACAAAAATGTAATTCAAAGCTGATTATATTTTCATTTAAAAAAAAATGTGCTCATGGGAAACAATCCATAGAAAGTTTTAGATTTTGGGAGTTATTTGTAAGATTTACAGCAAGCAAGGGAAACCCCGTACTATTGTTCAATTATATGAGATATTTTTGGTTTTCATGTAAGGAAAATGCTTATGCCGGTTTTTATACATTTCAAATAATTGACATTAAAATGACTTATTTTTAAATATCTTTAGTAATATTTGGATTGTGAATAAAATATGTTTGTATATTTTAAGGATATAAATGGTAACCCAATTTTTTATTTCAGTTTTACCGAATGAAAAATTATTTAAAGCCCGGTTTCCGGTCAGTCATAAAAAATAACCAGTTAGCGTTTTTAGATACATTTTTATGCAATAAAACAGAAACATAATTAGTTTTTAAAATAAAGTTTAATTTTAGTTAAGGACATGCACATTTATTTAGAAAATTATTCATAATCAAAACCTTAATAACTACAACGAAACCTTATGATTTAGGTAGAAGATTAAATACCCAAAAATTTAAAAAGAAACATGTTCACTATAATTTATTTAAGAACAAACTGCTGTTGAATTATTTAAAAGTGCTTCTACTTTTTTCTTCTGCTTTTATAAAAGTCGCTGATTAGGATTCCAGAGTACAAGTCATTAAATAATTTTGTCTGGTCTTTAAAACCTCTTGGGTCTTCAGTTTTCTTTGAGAAATGTGTATTGACTTAAATAACTTGATTATTTACAACAAAAGCAAGATTAATGTATAAGAACTATAGTTCTAGTACCATTTTCTGAATATTCAAAACCGTTTCCCGCATGGATACATCAGCTCGTACAGCGCACAGTGTCGTGAGTTCATATAACCAGCGGTCAAAAATAGAAGGTGTTATCGAAAAGAAATTAAATATGACACACATGTTTTAATTGGTAAAATATAATCACACATAAAATTTGGCCATTTAATTTCCAAGGATTCGTGTCCTTCCCATTTTTCCTGAAATAAAAAATTATCATAATAAAGAGAAAAATAATTGTAACTCAATGAAATTGTATAAAGACACTAATTTTAACACATTTAATGCTTTGTAAAAATTTCGGTCAATTCAGAGAAAGGATAAGCATACCTCCAAAGTGTCCTTTTTCAAAAAAAGTAAAAGGCAGCAAAACAAATTGTCTTCACTTATAGTGAGTTAAATGTTTAACTAGACACAATATATAATATGAATTACACCTACAATTTGGCCATTTAAATTTCAAGGACTAGTATCCTTCCCAAATGTCCTGGAACTAAATAATATACTGAAAATGTGCAAATTCTAAATTAAAAAATATTAAACAATTACATTACAGAAATCATAGAAAAAATTTATTGTAGCCATATTACAACAATATTCCCTTTATGTTTTATTGGAAGTTGTAGTGCAATATCTAAACAATTTTTTAATTAAACTGTTAAAGTTTGCATGTACCATATTTTCAAATAACTAGTTGCATACTGGGCAAAAACTGTTGACCTTGAATCATCAAAATTCGTTAAAAAATATACCTTTTTTAAAAAAATTCTTTTTTATTTTACTTAATTGGAATATTGTAGATGCAACAAAGTAATTTTTTCGTTTTAATTCAAAACAAAGTTTTTTCACTTTTGGCTGCCTTCGCGACAATGTGCGGCGTCGTTTAATAGTTTATAGTCGTACGCGTAGGAGCAGACTCCCGCAGAGTAGAATCTAGCTCGGCTTTAATATTATTTAGACTGAAAACTTTCAAATGAAAGTATTGAATATGGTGAAAAATATTTCATGTTTACAAAGAGAGAGCGAGAGAGAGAGAGACTAAGCAACGTGACTTGTGAAAGTTAAAACAAATGCTTTATAAGATTGCTGCTGTTCACCAACGCCAGCTAAACGTCAGATCGGCCCTGACCTGACCTGGGAACGATTTGCAATTATCGAGTTCCATTGTCAGGCATTCGAAATAAAGAGTTTTCATTTTCTTTATATTTTCTCGTCTCTTAAGAAAAGCTACTGCCTACTTTTAAAATTTTCTAATATAGTTTAATATTAAGTTTAGTTAACATACAATTTTATTACTATAAAAAAGCAAGTTTTTGAGTATTTACTCCTCTCAACTTTTTGATATTTATTGAGAAATAAAAGCAAGCGCTTTATTTAAATACTTTAATAACTACACAGCCATAATCATCGTTCAGTTGAGTAAACAAACTTTTTAAATGCAGTTTAAATTTTACACACAAGACTAATAATCCCAAACATCATAATCCAGATACACACACAAGTTTATTTTAGACTAATAGTTATAAGTAATATAAAGCTTTTGTGAAGCACTTGCACGCCACTGCTCCAGAATCACTGAAAAATCTGTATACTGCTCGTAAAGGACTGACCACTTGTGAATAGAGCGAGTTTTTTTAGTACAAATTTTAAAAAATAGCTAAAAAAAACTTTTAAATTATGGGAGCAAGGGAGCTTAACTTAACAAATATTTTGCAATATTTCTCTTTTTTCTTCTATTCTTGCAACCAGTTATACGAGTAGACTACAGCAAAAACGTTTAAGTGGTCAAGTTGTTAGTGGTTTGTTTTATGAGGTTTTGCCTCCATAAATACGAATATAATTTAATGTTGGTCTTTTACAACAAAAATAAGTCCCTATTCAGTCTTTTCTGCGGTTCCATTATGCATATAATTACTGGCACTTAAAACTTTTAATTTATGCACCCAAAGTATAATGTCTGTGGTATCATTGTTTAACTCTTTTTGTCAGTATTTTTGCATATGTTAAGCATTTATCCTGTTTAAGTTTACACTTAACTTAAACGGCTATATTATTTTGAAACAATTTAAATTTATTAGTTGAGTTTATATTCACATATTTTGAAATATTTTCAATATTATCTGTATCAACACTATAATGCAATTTCTTATGCTAATTTTATTTGGAAATTCTTCCTCGCACACATTCTCTTAAATGTCATCATCATTTTCATTATTGACAATAGCTGCTACATTTCAAATGTATCTACATCGCTCACATCGCCATCGCCATCACCATCACCATCATCATCATCATTATTATCCTTGTCTGCTCAATCATTCTTCTTGTCAACATCAACACTTACCCTCGTTTGCAAAATATTCGATAATAACAACGTGATAACAATTTAATGTAATCAGTAACATGCGCTTCATATATTTTGTTGATTTCACTCTACACTGGGTTATTTTATTTAAGAAAATTTAAGGATAACAACATTGTAATAAAAATTAAGGAAATGTCCTTTAATTTTTCAATACTAAATTCTATGAATGCAATATGAGATGAACGTAAATTCTAGAGGATAACAAAATTTTTATAATGGAAAGTTGTGGTAGAAAATGGCACGAAATAAAATGTCCCAGTCTTATAATAACCCCTATTGTGAAGAGTTTTCTCCTCGAAATATTACCCAGTTCTCCTTATTGCAATCGGGAATAAATTTTACCTAGAAATAGTTCCCTTTTCTTTAAACCCCTTATTATTAATAATACTTTTCATGGGAATTTTTAAACTTGTTTTTGGATTTTCACTTTAATTTGCATGCGAACTGACTTAATAAACCGCGCTATTTCAATATTTTTCCTCCAATTAAATATTTAAGGTTATAAATGCCAACTCTAACATCCCTTTTCACAATGTATGAGCTTTAACTGAATGTTCTTCATACAAAACTTGCCGTTAAAGTCCCTATTAGCTTTTAATTGTACATTGTGAAAAGGGGCCGTTAGTTTAGTATATAAATAATGTTCAGGATTGTTAACCATATGTGCCTGCAAGACATTTTTGTATATCCCAGCAAAAAATTTCAAAAAAGGTAATCGGGTTTGGAATTAAGCATTTTTGATGGAAGCTGTTCCTTACTGGATTACCAACTTAATGATTTTAACAAGGCGTGAGACTAAAATAATCGATTCTTGAGAAGTACTTACTTATTTTATATGGCAACTTGTTCACGTAATCTATTTAATCTAAAAAAATTATTCTCCTCATTTAGCAACTTGTATATAATTTTTTTAAAGTTTAGGTAATGTGATTTGTAAGCGAGTAATGAAATTTGGTAATCAGAAAAGTAAGTCATTATATGGGAGGTAGTTCTTGATGGTAATGTGTAATTTTTTGCTGGGATATTATGAACCACTTTGATAGATTTAAAAAAAAAACTTCCACTGCATCTAGAATATTTAAAAACACAACTAATTTACACTTAAAAACATTTCAATTGGAACAAAAAAAATTTTATATTCCTTATTATTATATATAAATTTTGTCTAATTTTCAATTAATTTTTAAGTTTTACAAATCGTCTTCTCGTTCTTTAAATTGACAGCGAGAAAAAATCTTAAAGGGAATTTCACAATAGCATTTTTCGCTTTGAGGTGGAATAAAAATTTCATAGAAACAAAATTTACATTTGTTATCCACGAACAGGGTGAATATTTATTATGCCATTTTGTGACATCCCAAGCAATCATGAGTAAAGCGTGTTTTTTTTTTCAGAGTGTCACAACTTTGAGTTGGCATCACTGCTTTATTTGAGCAATAATTAAACAGCTGATAGTTGCTTTTTGTTTAGTTGGCCTTGAAATTTCATCATGAAAACACCAGAGCGAATGAGTGAAGCACTCTCAATGGTGAATATGATTCGAAATTTTTTCGTACCTCAATGACGTGGCATTAATTTTACTGATATGTGGTTCCAAAAGGATGAACCCACATGTCACACAGCGGGCGCTACAACTGATTTCCTCAAAGAAACTTTTGATGATAATTTTGCTTGTGGGAAAATAAAATAAATGCATAAGGCATATAAATTGTTTCTTGTGACTGGTATAAGTTTCTGAGCCTTCTCGCTCATTCTATTGGAATTTTAAAAATCGTATATAAAAAAGAGAGAAAAACCTTCGTAAATACAATGCTTTTTTTGGATTATATTTATGATTTTGTCATTAGCCCAATTCACAATCTTGTGCAAATGGTCTTGCATCGTAGCATGTGCAAAATTGCATGGTATATTGATACTCAACACTTCACAATTCTTAGTGGTGAGTATCAATATACTATACCATCATTTTGCACATGCTACGATGCAAGACCATTTGCACAAGTTTGTGAATTGAGCTATTATTTTTTAACCAATGCAACGCTTCATTCGCATTACGAAAATTGTTTCATCAGCTGAAAAAAGGTCATATTGATAACGAAATATTTTCATTTATGTAACGACATATTTTTTTGCTAAGCAACGTACATTTTATATTTAAATAAAAAGTGTAATCAATGCAATGAAACTTTTTAGTTTATACAATGAATTGACGTTAGTCTTACATTTTTTTGATGTGTAAACATCTATACGCTAGGGGATCAAAATCTTTTTCACAATACAATCACAAATTTTGAGTAAGATGTGCGATGCGTTATCAAATCGGTGTGAGCTACGTATGAGTGTATTAGCGTAATCATAAGGACAACAGAGAAACTTAACAGCTGCATAGAAATACACTCAACCGAATTTTAAAGCATACCTTCAGGAGCAATGTTAATTTTAATAGAAATTGCTTGTGAAGTGTAAGAGTGTTGCCAGTGGGGATAATTTTGTTAAAAAGTTGAAAAGTATAAAATAAATAAAATAAATATAAACTTTTAAATAAAATAACGTTCAATATGTCAAATATTTGTTTAAAAGATATATAGCAGTCTTTATAAAGAATATATAATAATATATTATAAAATATCTTCATTACGTACCGTTGCCTTACACTGAAGCTGGTGCACGACAATTGGGTAACAATCTCATCTCATGCCAATTATTATGGGTGGAGATTTTAATACAAATTTTGCAAACCCACAGTCGCAAGCTTTATCAAAATTTTTATATGACGTTTTCCACTTGCATATGAGCAATTCTCCACAAACCCCCACATCTAATAATTCCACTACTATAGATGCAGTTTTCCATAGATTTTTAAATACAGTAGAGTCAAAAATTTATATATCTTATTTTAGTTACCATAAGCCAATATTAAAAAAATTATCATTACTAGATGTTTACACATCTCCCTTGTGATCGGACTCACATTGCTTTTCTTAACGAACTATTTTATTGTACGAGTATTAACAACATTTTTCATGTTTATCATGATAATATTTTATTACTGACACTTACATATAATATTCATTGTTGTAATGACTCTGATTCATTAATTTAATGTAGTTATTGTATTATATTGATTGTTTAACTTACATACGTGTGTATATTGGCACAGGCATCAGAAAAATTTTTGTCTTCTAAGGCCAAGATTTGAACTTGGAACTGAACGCGTGGTACTCAACACGTTTACCGCTGCAGCCACAACAACCTTAAATATACTTTAGATAAACATTAAATATATATCATCATTAATGAAATTTTAATTCAACATTATTTAATGGATCATTTAACATCAAATATCTTTGAAAAGTTATAATTTAAAAAATACTTTGACTTGTCTCCAGAATTCGATCCTGCGACCACAAGGTAAGCACGCTGCCTGCCAGCCAGCAGCAGAAAGTTTTCTTCATTGTGGTTACGAAAATGTTTCACTAAAGTTGCAATGTAACTATAATTTCCACAACTATAGATTAATTACAATTGTGGTTCGATATTTTGATTTTCTTTTATCACACCTAATCAATTTAAAATATTTTTTTGTATAAATTCTTCATAGAAACATGTAATTAAGTTTTTCATTAACCGAATTAAAATTGTTTCGTAACGTGCTACGAAATGTAAAATATTAAGCATTCGAATGATTTCATACCATTAATGAAATTTGCATCAATAGTCCTTATTCCAGTTGTCGGCATCGACGTCACTTTAACACAATACCAAAATATTGGGGGTTGTTTACTCGCTTTCGAGAACAATTTTGTGCTACTGACAATCATTTCCGTTCCCTAAGGTCTAGAAAATAGCACAAACCTGCCAACAAGAGTTAGTTGTTTTCGACAACGGGTCACAAGCCCTAATTTTTTGATGTTGTGTAAAAGTGACGTCGATGTCGACAAGTGGAATAAGGGTGAATATAATATAATCAGCCCAATTATGAATAGCAATTCCCCGGAGTTTTTTCCCCTTTCCCATTCCTCTTATTATGAATTAAAATTTTCCCGGTATTTAGGTATTCTAAATATGAGGGAGAGGGAGAATTTTTTGAGAGTTTTCTCCCCAAACATTTTGAAGGGAACTAATGCAAAAATTTTAAAATCAAATTAATAAATGTTATAAAACAATGGTATATGGATTTGTTTGGAACAAAAAGTTTAAATAAGCACTGGAATTTTATATATCTCTCTTGTTTTAGGCATTTTTATCAACTTCAAAAACATGAACTACTTCTGCCTGTAGAAATAATACTAAGACACTAAAAACTTCACGCGACCTTTAAGTTCACATAGCAGGTAAATGGAAGATTTGTTTTCCTATAATATCAAGACCGATAAGAAAAACTATGAAATTTACAATTTCCTTTGTATATACAGTAATTGGAAATTTAATCCATTCGCATATGCAGCTGGGCAGTTTTAGCCTCCACTTTCCCAACATAAATTTATTATGCATGGTTGTATATGGTTACGCTGTCTATTTATTTTTTATTTAAGCAAAAAAGATATTTATATTAACGTACTATCTTATTGGCAATGAAAACACAACATTTTTATTAAATTTCTATTGCAGAATAAAATGTAAACATTAAACAGCTGATTCAGATTTTACTCTCTCCCGCATTTGCTTATTCCCCTGCTATTTAGAATAGGAGGATTATTCCCCGGGAAGAAATGATAAGGAAGAGAAAAAACTCCCCGGGAATATTCGTAATTGGGCTGAATGTTTCATTTTATTTATGAAATTTTTCATTGTATTAATGAAAGGAGTTCATCGTAATGGTTTCATTCCCGTTACGAAGTGTTTTTCTTTCAGTGTGGAAGCTTTCCAAACGTTTTGTTGAAGTCTATTGATGATTTGGCAAATCTCCAATGAAATGCAGGCATATACACATTCTAAGCCCACAATCAATAAAACTGATTTTGTCAAAATCTATATATTTTATATTAAAAATTTGACATAAATTCCTTGCTCGAAAGCAACAGCAACATTTTTAATTGTAATCGAGCGATTAATGGGTTCGATTACGAATAAAAGGTGAGATTATTCGCGAATTCGATTACGATTGTAAGCGCTGTGCAAACCCTAACTTACAACACTTTCATAATTTCATATTTCATATGAAATCCTTGGTTTAATTCATTAATATGATTATATTTAATATCTGTAACAAAAAATAAATAAAAATTTTAACGCAACTTGAAAAAAATACTTTAATACCCAAAATGTTCTTTTAATACAAAAAAAGTTGAAAGATATAATTTTTTTTTCCTCTTTTAATAAGAAAGTTATATAAAAAGGTGAAAAGTAATACAGAAAAGTTCTTACAAACATCAAGAAAAAATAATACAATCGGAAAGCTTCCGCTTTTACTCAATTAATAAAAAGGAAATTGTATGAACACAAGTATAAGAATGAATGATGGTGAAGATGAATTTCCGCATTCTTGCCTGAGCAATGGAATTAAAACTTCAAGCATTCAACGGTTAACTGAGTTTTTTTTTTTTAACTGGTTTTACAACTTCTCGCAACAACAAAAAAATATGACAAAATAAAAAACGATTATACAATTTTTTTTCTTACTGAAAATAAGTATAAATATTTACTCGTAAAACCTTATGCGACACAATAATGAAATTTAGCCTCAAGTTTGGTACTTTTAAAAACATTTGTATTGTTATGCTAATTTAATGGAAATTATCTTTTTATGGCCAGTGGCAGAGTAAATAATACTCTGCTGCTTTTGAATAGCAAAAAAAAGTTTAAACTTAGTGAATAACTGAAGCTGGGTGTATACATGGAAAATAAGTTTAATTTATAAAATTAAAAAAAATGTCCCCAAATTCTTTGATATTTTGCTTAACTATCCTTATATTAGATATAAATCTTTATGCCAAATAGTTTTTTTATGATGTTATGGATTGCTTTGTGCCGGTCCAGACTTGCAATTTTTGTTGCAGCAATTCTTGAATATGTGTGAGAGTGTTGAAATAGCAATACATATATACTTTTTGCATTCCTCTCTCGTTCTTTTGCACTAAAAAAATAAAAAGTTGCTGCAACAAGAATTGCAAGTCTGGACTGGGACTTTCATTTCTCAGGCAGTTTTTTATTGTCTTTTTATTAACACCGTGTAACAATTTTAATTTCTTTTCTTGCAGTAATGCGACTACACAGTACAATAATATAGGCACAAACCATAATCTAACTGCGTACTTTGTTTTTCATATCCTCATCTTGTGTCCTTTTTAAAGGTTTTTTTTTACATTCCTTAAGGATGCTTTCTTTAAATATTTTTTTCTACATCAAGGTAAACTATTTGTTTAGCAATATTGGTATCAAACAAAAAAGGGAAAACTGTGTGGAATTTCACAAAAAAAAAAAAAAAATACGTTTCTTTCTGCGAATGAAAATATTAAAATAATTTCTTTTTAAAGAAATATCCTTCCATATCCTTGACAGTTAAGACACACAAAGAAATTAAAAATTAAATGTTGTAGCCTTATGGCAAAGTTGTATTGTTCGAAAGCTGTGATGATTTTCCTCTTGGCGGAAATAAATTTCCTATAGAAATTTAATGGTAAAAAATTAATTTATGAACAAACTAACCAAGCAGATAATTCTAAAAGAAATTAATTAATTTAAAAATGTCTATAAAAGATAATTTTAGGTGGCGAGAAAACACATCATATAAAATTTGTTTGAGCTAATTTGTTAATAACAAAAATTAAAAATTTTCAGAACCCCCGACGTACTGACCAAACGGTTGGACCAATTTTCCTCAAGTATAGGCGAGATCAAGTCACTTTTTAAACGAAAAAAAAAAAAACAAAATTAAAATCGGTCTAGCCGTTTGGGAGCCTCAGCATCAAAGACACATAGATTCAACTAAATATATGTAGAAAAGACGTGATATCTTCTGGACCGGTTTTCTTCAAACATAGCTAAGAACACTCTCGACCAAGTCAATAAATCAAAATCTTTCCAGTGGTGCGATTCAGTCACTTTTAGCGATCCGACAATCGTAATTTTTGTCTATACGTTACGTGATTCTGTAAATTCTTTTTAACCATAGTACCGCAACTGATATTTTCTGTTGATTTTTGTCGATAAAATTATAAATTATAAATTAAAAATAACGACACAACTGACATTAGCCTACAGCGAATGTCGTTAAAAATGTTACTGAATAGGTTAGGTTAAGCTATGTACACACGGTTGTCAGATCTTACAATATTGTTAGATCTGGCAATGTGCTGACATTGTACTGACAATCAAAAATTGCAAGTGTATGGCAGATTGACAGTTCACACGGTTGTATCAAATTTGTCAGGAAATCTTACAATTTATTGCTAGATGATTGTATGACAATAAAATCAGCTGGCAAAATCGTCAGCAAAAAAATTGTAAGTTCACACGGTTGTCATATGCAAAAATTGCCAGACATTATTATGCGTTGCCAGACTCAAAGCGCTTGTAAGAAATTGTTAAATATCAATCGTTTGTGGTGGTGTTAAATGTAAAAAGTGAAAATATTAATTATTATGGACCATAAAGAAGCAACTGCAATGATTTTGGCTGCATATATTTTATGAAATATATTTTCTTTAAAATCAAGCGTGTACAGTGTTGCCCATAGAAATAATTCTCTTACAATGACGCCATTGTCAGATGCACGAACTTGGCGCATCTGACAATATTAAAATGTCTGACAAATAGCTGGCAATAATTTTACAATGTGTTCACACGATTGTAAGATGTCTGACAATTTGTTGTCAGCTGCTAGTCTTGCAATGGACTGACAATGATTTTTCTGGCAACGACGTCTGACAAAAATTGCCAGTTCACACGGTTGTAAGAAATTTTGAGCACATTTTACTGGCAATATTGTAAGATCCGACAACCGTCTGTACATAGCTTTAGGTTAGCAGGCTGCTGGTAAGGAAGGGCGAAATTTAGAGTCCAGCTCACTTGGATCGAATACAATGATCTTTTTGTGGCGAAGAGAAGATAGTGAGAGAGGATAATAGGGAAAGGATAGTGATAGAAAAGACAGGTGGTGAAGAAATAGATAGAGAAAAGCTTAATTTTTTTATCACGCTTATTTGCAGCGCCTCTGGTGGTGAATGATGCGTATTAAATTTTTGAAGGTGTGTTTAGTAGCCATTTTATTGGTTATTTTACTTCGCCGATGATTCTGCTACACAATAGCATACGCTGAAGACGGTGCACTTTTTAGTGACCAGTGCCTTATGCCTGCATCACTAGAACTTTTCCCACAACAGCTGATATAAAGGACACTACTGTACATCAGAAAAATTCGTGGTGTAGTTATTTTTTAATGACTGTCGGAGACAGGGTTTGATCCCAGGACCTTCGATTTTGTAGTCAACGTGCTAACTACTTCAGCCAACTCCACCCACTGAATAACATATTCGATAAATTTTTGTTATCATTTTAACGAAGCGATTATCGTTGAAAAAAACTTAGTGAAGCGCACTACAGCTATTTTGTATGTACGTGGACTCGTATAACCACACAGATCTACAGATATATAGACACACACAACAGACTTATAACACCCTTTTTTTTGGAGCGGATTAAAATATAATTTTATATAATACAATTAGACCACCTTTCCACACGCAAAGTTTACTTTGACATTTTCTTTCAAACTGTCTTTCACTTCTTCGCACGCAAAACTTACTTTGACAAATTCTAACTATGCCATAAAGAAACGAACAGAGAACAAAGCAACTTTGCGAGTGCAACAAGGTCTGTACACAACACCATTTGTCTTCCCCTTCTCGCAAAAGTAAACTTTTTGCGTGTAGAAAATGTGTCTTCCCCGCAACTAAAAAATTGGTGCTATAATTATTTCCTCTAGTGTTACTTTTATAATTTTAATTTTGTATAACCAATTAGCGTTCATGCGCTCCCACTTATAAAAAATTAAGAACAAGGAACGGAATAAGGAAAGATAAAAGTTGTTAAAACAAAATTTTTTGTTATCTCTCCATGTAAGCTGAAGGGGCTTTGATGTTCTTTGCATTATATAATCCTTGTACAACAAGTTTAAAAAAAGTTCATTCTGCACAGTCATTAAGTAAGAATTTGCCTCCAGAATATGCTATTCATGGTTACTTTAATCACGATACCTTTTGAAGCAATAACAAAAGCTACAACAGTAAAACAAAATAAAAGCCTGGTATATGAGTAAAAAAAATATTTCCTTTAATGTTGTGTAATTAAAAAAATTTTAAAGGAATATTTAAATAAATGGAAGTTTACTGCTGTCGTAATTTTGTTTTTTTCTGCGCTGCTATTTTTTATAATCTTGTAAAATAATCGTTGCACTCGAAAGTTTTTGTGACGACCCTTGTGGTGAGACAATTTGAGACAAAAAATTGAACTTTGTAGAAAGTACTCGTCATTTTAATTTTATGATACAATTCGTCATATAAATTTCAAATCTCTTTTGAATTATGCAGCATAACGTTTGCAATTAGGCTCAGGTGTTGTATTAAAATTTTTAATTAAAAATTGATCAGTTCTCGTGGTACCTTCATAGCGAACAGTCGAATAGCGGAATTTTACTTACTTACCAAACAAACAAAAATTATACAAAAAAAAATATTAGTAGTACATATTATTCGTAATAGGTACATACATACTGTCTTTAATAAATAAGCTTTCTGCTTTGCTAATATTTTTTACATAGTAAAAATAACAAAAACAAAAAAACCGCAAAAAAAACTTAAACAAGTGATATTGAGGAATACCTCAAAGTCAAACAAACAATCATAAATAACAAAAACAAAAAATACCGAAATTAAAAAAAAAAAACATAAACGAATAACCCTTGAGGAATTCTTTGTATGAATTCCTCAAATACAGAAAAACTTGAAGTGAGTTCTAACGGCAGAAATGCTTATTTTACTGTGAGTTCTGAAACTCTGAATGAAAAAAATATAAAAAATAAATCTGATGAAAATCTTTTGTTAACGGCAACGCCAATTTTTCGTCAGCGATCAACTTCGCTTTGCCCAATGCCAAATAGTAATGATGCATTAACATTACAGTTGCCCAGTACTTCTTCATATAAGTCAGTAATATCATCCCCTTCAGGCTCGTGTTCATCACTTAACAAAGTTATCACTACAGATAACAGCGGCGCGAAACTCAAGGTACAAGTTGGAATGGACAGATACATTACAATTTTAAAGCGCGGGCGAAGCCCGAATTCTTCAAAAATCTAATCTGCTCCAAAAGTGTCTAGGGATAACAGCGCAGCCTCAACTAATCGCCAAAACCGCTTTAAAATTTTTCAAGATGACAACGACAAACCCGAGGTATCCTCGAACAAAACATCCAAGCCGCCACCAATCTATTTGAGACAAAAAAATTCAAATGCCCTTATTAAAAAATTAATTTCGGTCATTGGTGAGAATAAATTTCACATTGTTCCAATAAAACGTGGCAACATCGATGAAACTAAAATCCAAATTTATGACGAAAAAGATTTCCGCAAAATGGTTGCTGAATTTGAAAAAAGTAAAACAAGCTTCTACACATACCAGCTTAAGAGCGCTAAAGGCATGCAGATCGTATTGAAGGGCATAGATTCTTATGTTGTCCCCGAAGAAATAAAAGATGCACTCGTCCTCCAGGGGTTCAAGGTAAAAAATGTGTCCAATATAATAAATAGAGAAAAGATTCCCCAACCCCTATTTCGTGTTGAACTAGAACCTAATGATATAAAATTGAAAGAAAAATGAGACGCATCCAATTTATAATTTAAAATACCTCTTGTACCGAAAAATCACAGTTGAAGAGCCACATAAGCGTTCAGGTCCTGTACAGTGCCATAATTGCCAAGAATATGGCCATACAAAAACATATTGCAATTTACCCTCTGTTTGTGTTGTGTGCGGCGAATTACACGGCACTGCTAGTTGCAATAAACCAAAAGATCAAAGTGGCAAAAAATGTAGTAATTGTGGAGAAAATCACACCGCTAACTACAGAGGTTGTCGTGTGTACTCTTTTGTAAAGAAGACTATGGTGCAAAAACCTTAATTAGCTCCAGCTCAATCAGCAAACGCTTACTCTGCCACTTTTCCGCAAATGAGCCAACCAGTTACTTCCCGTGTATCGTATGCAGATGCTGCTAAGGCTAGTTCTATTCCGACACAAAATGTTTCACCGCAAAATAATTCTACAAATACAAACTCAAACTTTAATTATAATCGCCTTGAAGCCACTATTGAAAATCTTGTGCAAACTATAAACAATTTTACAACAAATATGACTAGCATGTTGCAAGAAATGTTGCGAATGCAGAATACCCTGCTTCAAGCAATACTTAATAAGCCATGAACACGTTAACAATATGTTTCTGGAACGCAAACGGCATTCGCCAACATAAAAATGAACTTGAGCACTTCCTCACGGAAAAAAATATTGATATAATGTTAGTATCTGAGACTCATTTGACTTCGAGAATTCTTTTTAAAATTTATGGCTACACTATATATGATACAAAGGACCCTAGAGGAAGGGCTTGCGGTGGATCAGCAATTCTAATAAAGTCAAGACTCAAGCACTATGTTCTTGATAACATTTGTGAAGAATACCTACAAGCAACAAATATTGGCATTGAAAGTTTTTGTTCAAATTTCGTTATATCATCAATTTACTCCCCTCCCAGATTTTCAATCACTGAGAATCAATATGAGGATTTCTAAAAATCTCTTGGACCTTGTTTTGTAGCAGCTGGAGACTACAATGCGAAACATACGTTCTGGGGTTCGCGCCTTGTTACACCCAGAGGTCGAGCATTGTTCAACACTATTTCAAAAATGGGCTTGGATGTCATTTCGAGTGGGGAGCCCACTTATTGGCCTACTGACATACAAAAAATTCCGGATGTTATAGATTTTGGCGTCATAAAAAATATCTCTAGGGATTTAATTCAAGTTCAAGCTTCTCTTGATCTCTCGTCCGATCACTCCACGACGATCATCACAATTTGTAGCCCATTAAGAAGTAACTTACCTGACCCATATGTGAAGATGATCAATCGTGTAAATTGGCTGGGGTTCAAAAAATATCTCAGCAGTCATTGTACGGAAAACATTACGCTTAGAACACCCGATGATATTGAATCGAACATTGCCAATCTCAGCGAGAATATTAAACAGGCTGCTGAACATAAATAAAATTTATTCTACAGACATTGAACGTCTCGTACGTGAAAAAAGAAGGGCTAGAAGGGAATGGCAACAGCACAGATCACCACAAAATAAAATCAGATTTAAAGAGTGCACTAAACGACTCCAAGAGTTGCTTGCATCTGAAAAAATTGCATCTCTTAAAAATTATCTGGAGGGTCTTGATGTTACACCGGCGTCTAATTACTCCTTGTGGCGCGCTGCCAGAAAGCTTAAAACACCCGTTGAGTATAAGCCACCTCTACGCACATCTACCGGAGGTTGGGCAAGAAGCGATACTGAAAAAGGTAAAATATTTGCTGAGCACTTAAAATCCGTTTTTACGCCAAATGTATGTACTGGTGTTGCTGATTTGCCGAATATAGTCGCTCTACCCCCTCAACACATAAAGTTTAAGACGCGTGATTTACAAAAATTAATTGCCGAACTCAACCCGAAGAAAGCTCCGGGTATTGATGGAATTAGTAATCAGATGCTGATGAACTTGCCTCGTATTGCAATGAGAATCCTGTTATTCATATTTAATGCTATTTTACGACTGGAGTATTATCCACACAACTGGAAACTTGCCAAGGTTAAAATGATTCCAAAGCCGGGCAAAGATATAACAAAGGCTGAGTCATATAGGCCAATAAGTCTACTATCTACAATGTCAAAGCTTTTCGAAAAACTGCTCAAAACAAAATTGTCCCCAATTCTAATTAGTAGTGGGTGCATACCAGACCATCAATTTGGTTTTAGAAGTCAGCATAGCACCATTGAACAAACTCACAGATTAGTTCAATTTATAAGAAGAACTTTTGAGGGAAAAAAGTATTGTTCTGCGCTGTTTATTGACGTTTCCCAGGCATTTGATAAAGTGTGGCATGAAGGCCTTATTTTAAAATTGAAGACTTACTTACCAATAAACATTTTAAATCTTTTGGAAAGTTACATTATTTCCCGTAAGTTCACTGTTGCGGAAGGAGACTTTACAAGTAGGCCTGAAACAATTTCATCTGGTGTGCCACAGGGGAGTATACTGGGACCAGTTTTATATTTAATTTATACTTGTGATATGCCTGTGAGCAGTAGTATCCATACTTCCACATTTGCCGACGATACAGCCTGCCTTAGTATGCATGAAAACCCTGATGAGGCATCCCGCAAACTCCAGGAACACATTAGCCAGATGGAGCTTTGGTTAAACTTATGGAGAATCAAGGTAAATGAACAAAAGTGTGTTCAAGTAACATTTACCTTACGAAGAGATACTTGTTCCCCCATTCGGATTAACAATCAAGTTGTTTCTCAACATTCACATGTGAAATATCTTGGTATACACCTTGATCGACGACTTACATGGAAACACCACATTGACTCTAAGTTAACTCAAATGAAACTTAAACTAACTCAGGTACATTGGCTGATTGGTCGAAATTCAACACTTAGCCTAGACTGTAAACTTTTAATATACAAGTCGCTTTTAATGCCAATATGGTGCTACGGAATTCAACTATGGGGCACTGCTTCAGCTTCAAATGTAGAGAAAATTCAACGCAGGCAAAATAAAATTTTACGCATGATAACATCGGCTCCATGGTACATCAAAAATTCAAATATACATCGTGATTTGAATATGCCACTAGTGACTGAAGAAATTGCAAAATACGCTGGCAAATATTTAACAAAACTCGAGTCACATCCTAATCCGCTTGCCCGTAATATTTTGAACTTTACTGGACACATCCGCCTAAAAAAGAGGGACACAATGGCTCTTATTCACAGCACTCCAGATGGGACTTCTTGAAAATACTTTTATTTTTTTTCCTTTTGATTATCACTACTTACATATGTATTATATATAACTACTACTAAGCTTATGTCCGACATTGGTCGGGCCTAATTATATTTTTTAGATTTAAGATTTGAATACTTATTGTTAGTTCATATATGAAGATACATTAAAAAAAAAAAAAAAAAAAAAAAAAAATTTTGAAGTGATTGTTACAAAAAAAGAAAGAAATGAATTGTAATTATGTATATATTAGTTTTGTGACAGTATATTTTTAAGAGAGATATTACTAATCATTAATTTTATTTATTTATTTATTTATTTAACATACTATGCAAAGTAAATTTGCATAATATGGTGTTGCACAAATATGGGCGGAGTAACTTAGGCCATATGCCCATTAATTTTATTAACTGGTGCTTTTTAAAGGAAAAAAAAAAATGGTTTCACCTCACGTCCAGCTTACTTGAAAAATAAAATAATATTGTGCTGAGAGGTGATTAGCGATAAATTATAAAGGAGAATAAAAATAAATTTAACAACATTAATAGCTCACTTTAACCAATAGTGAATAGCGTTTAGTTCTCATAACTAAAATTACTGAATTCGCCGCTTGTACCTGAAATTCAGCAACCTTTATAACGATAATCATACAGTTAAACCTCGATTAAGCGGGCCTCTATTAATCGGTTACATTTATTAACCGGCACGCAGTTCTTTTTATTTTTTTTCCCTCTATTATCCGTACTTTAGATTTATACCTCTATTAACCGTGCTTTACATCTATTATCTGTGCAGCATTCATATGTTTTTTATTATGTAAATCTAAATGCGGTTTTCCCCTTTTTAAGTTCATGTACCCACACACGAACATATTTGAATTTGCATTCTCTATGACGATTTGTATGTTTTGTACAAAAATATGTGGTATATTTAGCAATATGCCAAAAATTCAATGCTATGAATGCCGAATGATTTTTCGTGCTTCGGGGGTAGAGTCAACTACCTTAATGGGTAATTAGAGTGTCCCTCATTTGTCCTATAACGGCAATTCAGGGTGTCCATTAAAACTAGAATTTTTTTAACTTTTTATGAATTTAACGCAATATTTATGTTAGCAGCTACAAAACGAATGTTTTTATTTTTTACATAGTTAGTTTGGGTAGTAATCTTCCATTTACGGATATTGTTGCAACAATACACTGAGAAAAAATAAGTGGCGAGGGTGGCGTTGGCTGAAGTAGTTAGCACGTTGACTACAAAACCGAAGGTCCTGGGTTCAATCCCTGTATCCGACAGTCATTAAATAACAACACCACGCATTTTTCTGATGTGCATTAGTGTTCCTTTGTGTCAGTTGTTGTAGGAAAGTTCAAGTGATGAAGGCATAGTCACTGGTCAGTGAACTATACCGACTTCAGCAGATACTAATCCTAATGTAACATCAGAGCGCCCTCCTTCGTTGTGTAGCAAATCATCGGCGAAGTAAAATAATCAATAAAATGGCTACAAGACACAGCTTCAAAAAAAATTAATACGCCCCATTTAACATCAGAGGCGCTGCAACACTGCATTATTAAAAAAAAAACGTGCGAAAAGCAGAGTTGTAAAAGAATGAAGCTTTCCTCTATCTCTTCTTTCACCACCTGTCTTCTCTCTCACTATCCCTTTCCTAAAGAAGGTAACACCTAGTATTAGCAGTAGGCATTAATTGCCTGAGTGTTACTTCTCTTTTTCAAAAAAAAAAAAAAAAAAAAAAAAAATGGCAACAAAACTTGGAAGCAAGAAAATACTACTGCTTTCATTTAACGCGGCACAAATTGGGCTGAATATTATGTTTTGCCATTCAACACAGTTGTTAATAGTTTTAAGATTCTGCGGTGGTGCGCGACAATCGCATTTTTCGTTTACAAAAAAACGAAATCTTCAAGCACCACCGCAGAATTTTAGATATTATAGTTGTCAACAATTATGTTGAATTTCAAGGCATAATATTCAGCCCAATTTGTGCCGTACAAAAAACATTAAAGCCTGTTTTCGGCAAATTTTACTCATTTATTACAAAAATAGAGTGAATATTTAAAAAAACGGAATTTTATGCTAGTGAAATGAATTATACATTTGTAATTAAGACCATAGAAACTATTATCTGGTCTCAAATGATTTACTAAATAAAAAACAAACGAAAAAACTGAAGGCCAACAGACGTTTACTTGACTTTCAATTAATCAATAAAATAGATGATATTCAAAAGTTCTACTTGTTGTTGTACCTCGTCTTCCTCAAATTATTTCATTGTAAATAGTGCGCTATAATTTTTTACATTTGTAATGTAATTGTTTTTATTGTTTTGCTTTACATCAATGTTTTTGTTTAGAACATTTTTTTCTGATATACACCCCTTTTCCACACGCAAAGTTTACTTTGCAAAGTCTTAATTCAGTTGGTAGAAAGACAGAAAGAGACTGTACTACGACCTCTGTCTTCCACACAGCTGAATTAAGAATTTGCAAGGTAAACTTTCCGTATTGGAAAGGGGGTATTAGTATATACGAATAATGGATAAGAGCATCTCCATTAGTGTTATCAATAATAGGTCCGTTTGTGTACTTTTCCCGTAAAGTTTAGTAGCTGAGTAAATTAAACAAATTACTCTCATAAGAAACGTTTGTATAAAAAAGTACGCGAACGGCAAAAAAGTTCAGTAAAAATATTTTTAAATTATTACAAATTTTTGGGTACTCGAACGGAGCTAATGTCAGCAATGCATGCTAATTATTGCATAGGTGAAACGATATTAATTTGTCATTCTAAATTTTACTATTAACTGAAAGGCCGAGGTTTTTTTCTTTTTTTTTTTTATTCCTTGCATTTTATTAAAAAAAAACGTTTAAAAATGCATTAAATTTGTAAATATTTTAATATAAATTTGAAACTATTTAATTATTTTATAGCTCTTCTCTTTCTTATTAGGTTATTTTTCAACCAATTTTCAACAAAAATTTTTCATGGAAAGGTATTTAAATTACCTTTCGTATTGCTGAATATAGTTAGTACAAATTATTGCCGCTAGATGGCGCGACATTAATTTTTATTGACAAATGTATCAAAACACCCTGTATTTGCAAATACTATGGGTTCATATGTCCAGCAAAAATACTCGCCAAAGAATTTTGTACAAATTTGCCAAACATTATTTGGTCGAATTCTGGCAATTTAATGGTCAAAATTTTGATTTTCTTTAATAACCTAAAAATAACGGTAATTTTGTAAATAACGGAATAATGAAAAAGTCACAGAACAAAAGTTGCTGCCAAAGCCCTAAAGAACCCTTTTCAACAATAAAAAAAGTTATTTTTCTCAAAAAGTCGATTTTGGCATATTGCTGGGTATATTTGCATCTGTTGTTACATAAATCGAATGTTTAAATAAAAAATAAATTTTAAAAAATAAATTTCTGTATATTTTAATATAACCTCTATTAACCGTGAATTTCGATTATCCGTGCTGGTGCCGGTCCCACGAGAGCCGGATAATCGAGGTTTAACTGTATTACTATTATTAATATAACGGACACTTATCGACTTTGCTATCCAGTAACATATTTCAACGATATCCCGTCAGTTGAAGTAAAAAAATTAAAATCAGAAGTTCAAATGAATTTAGTTTTTTTATTCTTAGTGCTTTTTGCTTGTTTTGACATTTTGTATGAATAGATTGAGGTTGACGTTGACTACAAAGACCAAGGTCCTGGTCTCGAGGCCGGTATCCGCCAGTTATTCAAATAACAACACAGCACAATTTTCTGCTATACATTAGTGTCCCTTTGTATAAGTTTTTTTTAGGAAAGTTCAAGCGATGAATGCATAGAACCTGGCCACTGAACTATACCAACTTCAGCAGATAGTAATCCTAATGTAACATCAGAGAGCCCTCCTTCGACGGTATTATGTAGCAAAATCATCGGCGAAGTAAAATAACATATAAAATGGCTACTAAGCACAGCTTTAAAAATTTAATACGCCACTTTAACACCAGAGGCGCTGCAATACTAAATTATTAATAACATGCAAAAAGCAGAGAAGAATGAAGCTTTCCTCTACCTCTTCTTTCACCACCTGTCTTCTCCATCACTATCATCTATCACTAGTAATAGTAGTTGGCATATTCATTGCCTAAGTGTCACTTTTTAGGAAAAAAAAAAGATGTCGCATGAGTGAAAACTCAGCACAACATAAAAATGGGAACCACATCAAAACCACTCCCGGGACGGAAAATCCTGTCACATACATATACTATAACGCTGAAAAACAATTTTATAGAATTTTCAAGTAAATTTAACTGCTGGAGTTGTTAAATTTGGTATTAAAGGAAAGTTTTGTTATTTAAATTTTTATTTTATTTTTATTTGCAAACCTTTTAACTTTCGAAACAAAAACTATGCACATTTACTTTTATGAAAAAAGCACATAAATTTAAACAGGTTTTTGTATTTTGTCGCCTTACTAATTTTAAGAGTTGCATAAATCGTACAGCAGAAAGATGTCATTGCTAATTTTTTTTTTTAATTTCGTGGTAATAATTTTAAACTTTAAAGCCAGAACTTGCAACAATTGCCAGCTTTCCTACTTGCTCTCCCGCTTGCTATTACTTTTTCATCCCCTTTCTTTGTGGCAACTTCTTTTCTTAATATTTCGCAACAACGAATGCTTGCAAAAACTTTATGTCCTTTTCCACCAGTATCCTTTAATTCCTCCCTATTTATCATTAGTTTTTTGTGTGTGTTTTTTTAGAAATATTGTACATAATAATAAATCTGCAACAATTGCTGAGTTAATTTATGACCAAGCATTAACCCATTTAATGTCTATTGTTGTATCCAAACAAACATACATTCAAAGAATATTCAAGCCACAAGAGTGTTGTAAATAAACGCATTTTCGCTTCTTTTTTTTTTTTTGTTAATGCATATAAAAAATTTCTTATATTTCATTTCTAAAAGATAAGGAATTTAAAGGATATTACTATATAAAAAAAGAAATAAACTGGAACAAAGATTGTAGTGGAAAGATAACATTTCCCAGCAAACACATACGCCTAGGTTCTACATTCGTAAAATGAAATGAAAGTGAAATTCTCTCTTGGTTTGTGTTCTCAATTTCGTAAAAGTGATTTAAAAAGTAAAATTTCATTTTCAGTTTGTTTTAAACGAATTGAAGTGTTCTGCAATCCAATTTCACTACAAAAAAAGTAATTTGAAACCGGCAGCAAACAACATTGTGAAAAAAAATACTTTTTAGTAAAAATAAAATTTTTGTAACAAATAGTTGCAAAAATACGAAAATGTAATCAAATAAATAACACTTTTATATAAAATCTTCTTTTTTTATCGATTTTATTTGTGTTTTAAAGGGGTAAGCACAAAAACCTTGAACAAGAGGAGACTGCTAAAATATATGGATAAAAATCCGGAATTAGTATTAGTGATTTCTCCAATGCGCTTAGAAATGTTTTGCAAGCTTGCGAATTTTTCACGAACATGCGATTTTTTCGCGTTTTTCCCGAGTTTATTTTATTTTTAACAGTTTGGGCGATTTCTAATGAATTTCAAGGCTTGTTTCCGATGTTGCAACTTTTCGCGAATTTTGGAATTGTTCGCGATAAGTTGTTGTTGCAAGTATACAGTATTAGACATTGGCATTATTCTTTATAACAGATAACAAGTTTTTGTGAATTTTCGGAATTTTCGCGAATTTTTAGCATTTCTTAGAGCTTAAGCGATTTATAATAGAAATTATCACTTGTTTAAAATTTTGCAATTTTTCGCAAATTTCTGTTATTTTTGCGAAATATGTAATTTTGGCTAAGTTATTTGGAGTCTCAAAATTTAATTATCTTGCAAGCTTTGACGAATTTTCATAATGTTTTGCGCATTCTCCTGAGTTAATGATTTACGTTACAGTTTGTTTCCAATATTGCGAATTTTTAACATTTTCGAGATGTGTGCTTTATTCGAGTTTTAATCAAATTCTTGACTTGATATATATTTTTGCATTTATTTCTATTGCAAGTATATAATCATATTTTTTTTGGTGTGAATATACTCGTATGTATGAATGTATATACAAGTGATTTTTTCCGCAGTGAATATTTGCATAATTAGCTAAAAGGTCTGTAAGTGATTTCTTCAATGCGTACAGAAATTTTTTGTGAGCTTGTGATTTTAGTGATTTTGCGAATTTTCGCGATTTTTATTGAATTTTTTAGCATTTCTTATAGTTGTACAGTTTTTTAATTAAAATTATAGCTATTTAAAAATTTGCAATTTTTCGCGAATTTATATTTTATTTGCGAAAGATAATTTTTGCAAAGTTTTTGGCTTTCCTTATTTGTTTTATTTAGGGACTTAAAATTTAATTATCTTGCAAGCTTTGACGAATTTTCAGAATGGTTTGCGCTTTCCCCGAGCTAATGACTCACCTTACAGTTTTAGCGAGTTTTATACATTTTTAATTCAGGGCTGTTTTCCAATATTGCGAATTTTCAACAATTTCGCGATAGGCTTGATTTATTCGACTTTTAATCAAGTTCAAGACTTGATATAGATTTTTGCATTTATTTTTATTACAAGTAAATAATCACAAATATTTTGGTTTGAATATATATGCAAGTAATTTTTGCCGCAGTGAATATTTGCATAATTTGGTGTTCATGGGCCACAAAAATATCCATAGCAACACATAGGTCGTCAAATTTAATTGCGTTTCAAAAGACGAATTTACGCAACGAATTCTTGAAGGCAAGTTCATCGAACTATGCGAAGTTCGCCGGTCGTCGCAATTGTGTTTATACCATAATATGGTATTTTTCCATGTTGTTTGAAATATTTATTTGAAATAAACTGGGAATGAAATCGTCATGGAAAAAAGTTTCACTACTTTTCTAGAACACAGTGATATCGTCTTTGCGGAATTAAAAACGTTTTCATTTTCACTTTGTAGTGGAATGTAGAACCTGGGCGATAGATTAATTTTACTAACAAGTAGTAAATATTTCTATCTGAAATTGAAAAAAATTTTTATTCTGGTATTTATTATCTATTTATAGTTTTAATGACTTCTACATAAATCGGCAGCGTTTTTGGCAATCAGTTACAAAAAATGCACTTCGCATCTTAAAAAGTTGTTCTAAATGAGAATTATGTTTAATGTTTCATGATAACGAAGCAGTAATCATAAATAGCACAGAACTCTTGTTCCGGGTTTTTGCTCTCGCAAAAGTTTACTCCTACGTCACAAATGGAACAGACTTGCGCAATGCAGAATCTGATCTTTTTTATTATATATTTTATGATACAATTCTCAGTTAGTTCATAATAAACTTAAACTAATTTAAAAATTGCAACCAAAAACATCGATATTTTTAAGTTGCCCATAATGAGAAGAAAAGCAAGCACAAAACCATGTAATTCCTCCATAGTTTTAGAAAATACTCACCATAATTTTTAAAATCGATTTTTTAAATAAATTTATTAAATAATTTGGGTCTAAAATTTAAAAGTTATTTACTTAAATTTATATGAAAGCACAGGTTCACGCAGGGCTGCAAATTTAGGAGATTTGTCCCCAAATTGGGGATTTTTTTCGCGATTGGGGATGAAAATTCCGTATTGTGGATATGGGTATTTGTTGGAGATGATAACCAAATTTAAGGGATTTTTTGGGGATTTTTTTTATAAATGATGGTAACAAGAATGATTTTTAAAATAAGAAATATTCGTCTGGCAAGTATAAAAATGTGTGTTACTATTCATAGTGTATGGTTTCTAATAAAGAAGAAGTATCAAGGCAGATTAACCAATAATGAACACTACCAAAACAAAAATACGTAACAAAATGTAATATGGCTTGTTGGAAGCACAAACACACTCGTTAAAAATAATTCAATTTGTTGATACAAATTTAATCCTTCTGTTGAAATGCTAAAACTTTTGAATACAAGTACTATGTACAACAAAGTTTGAGGCTGACGAATCAGAAGATTCTGAAGTTTTTGAAATGGTAAAGTTTGGTTAAAAAATTTTTTATACTTGTGTACATACATACATATATTAAACTATGTGTATTTGAGAATCTATGGAAAACTGCATCTATAGTAGTGGAATTATTAGATGTGGGGGTTTGTGGAGAATTGCTCATATGCAAGTGGAAAACGTCATATAAAAATTTTGATAAAGCTTGCTACTGTAGGTTTGCAAAATTTGTATTAAAATCTCCACCCATAATAATTGGAATGAGATGGAGATTGTTACCCAATTGTCGTGCACCAGCTGCAGTGTAAGGCAACAGTACGTAATGAAGATATTTTATAATATAATATTATAAATTCTTTATAAAGACTGCTATATATCTTTTAAACAAATGTTTGACATTTATTTTTATTGTTTTATTTATTTTATACTTTTCAACTTTTTAACAAAATTATCCCCACTGGCAACACTATTACACTTCACAAGCAATTTCTATTAAAATTAACATTGCTCCTGAAGGTATGCTTTAAAATTCGGTTGAGTGTATTTCTATGCAGCTGTTAAGTTTCTCTGTTGTCCGTATGATTACACTAATACACTCATACGTAGCTCACACCGATTTGATAACGCATCGCACATCTTACTCAAAATTTGTGATTGTATTGTGAAAAAGATTTTTACACCCTAGCGTATAGATGTTTACACATCAAAAAAAAAAAACTTAAAAATTAGCAACTTTTTACCATTTTTATAGATGGAAATATTATTATAGAACTCCAAAAAGTAACTTTTTCTTAAAATCGCTTCCAATTCGATGACTACGCATTGAAAAAGAGAACAATGACATTACTATGACTTCTTTGGAGTGTCTTTTTTTTATTGGGATGTTCTGGAATTTGCATGAAGTCAAAATATTAGTTTACTTACTTTGCAATAATGACTGCTTACATGATGGGTCTTATCAAGTCTGGTCATTATAATTGCAAAGAATTATCACCGATACAACAGCATTCTCTTTCGCATTTGTATGTTCATAACATGCAACTTTGAAAGCATTTTTTGTTTGTTTCGTATTACAGAGTATGTGTAGGTGCTATTGGTAAATCGTTGGCTTAGTAGGCAAATATGCTAAGTGCTTTTTTTTTTGTTTTGTCAGAAGAGCCAAAAAACTGTCTAAATTTATTGAAACTAAATTTGTGTGAGCACAAAGAAACCACTAATTTTGTTATTTTAAATTAATAAAAAAAAAGTTATTTGTTAAGTAAATGCAAGTACACTTAATAGTTGTTTTTTTTATTATTTTTTGGACTTATCATATTTGCTTACCACTGCATAACAGCAAGAAAAAACAACATAAGGACATATTTATTTTTTAAAATGATGTGTTTTGTGTTATACCAGGATTGTACATTAAAAACTCAATTTTCATAGAAATTGGACTTAGCATATTTGCCGACTAAGCCAACGATATGAAAAATATAAAGAAAATAAAAAAAAAATTTAAATATTCTTCATCCTTGCACAATAAACACGTTTATTAAAAATAATTAAAAATCAACTAAAAATTTTATTGATTCAATTAAACTTGTAATTAAATTAACAGCCTTATTTATAAAACTTATTAGGGCTTTATAAAGGCTTTTTAAAACAAATTTTCAAACAAAATTTTTATAAATAAGGCTGTACATTTTTAAGCAAAAGTTTAATTGAATAAATTAAATTTTTAATTGATTTTTGGTCTTTTTTTTCAATTAAACGTGTTTATTGCAGGAAAATTTTTTTCAGTGTGGCGTAAAAATTTAAAACATCATGAACGGCAAGGACACTCATAATTTTCTGCAATTTTTTAGAAAAAAAATTTTTTAAAAAATATTTTTGTTTTTATATTGTTTTCTTCACTTTAGTGAGATGCACTATTAGTTTTAGCAACATACGAAGTTGCTTTCTATTAAAATTTTTTTGGTCCAAGAATGCAGAATATTTAGCACGAGATTGCTTTACAGTCTGCATTAATTAAAGCTGCTGCCACTGAAACAAATCCACTTCGTCAATTTTCAATAGCATTCAAGTTTAAAATATTTCACAACAACTACTACGGATTAACATTTTTATTACAAGCTTAAATGAATGTACATGTATGCAAATTTTATTTAAATTTATTTATTGTTCCTTTTGCATACTTTCGAGAAACAACCATAATAATCCATAAAATGGCATCCGTGTTTGCAGTGTATAAAGGACACGGTGGTTAACCATTATTTAAAAAAAAAATGAATATGCCCGAAACCTACGCACGATATTTATGTAAAGAGGCCACCACATGAAACAGGAAGCTACAGGCAAACAAGTGCAAATCGTTTAAAAGCAGCGGAGAGAAAAAAAAACAACAACGAAGGAAAATATGAATACGAATGAGGGAATAACAAATGTGGACACAAAACTTTTGTTTGTGTTTTTTTCTGAATATCTATGATTTAAAAGAAGGCAATAGAAGAACACAAAAATATTTTCTTATCAGATATTTGGCGAGGATAAAATATTTTTTATATTTATTAAATTACTTAAAAAATTTTGTTATATTTAAGGCTAATGTTTACACACTCTTCGCATTTTGCTCATTTACTTGAACAACGTCATAACACAAAAAAACTAACTTTACAGAAAACAAAGTCAACGTTTATTTTTCCTTCAGGAGGTGAATTATACAAGATATGTGTTTAAAGTTTTTACACAATGTGAATAACGATATGTGGTCTAACTCTGCGATATGCTGGTTCTATAAGTCCAATTACCGCTGCTTATAGCAGTGTATAGCCGTGTCTTGAAGTGGAAAGTCCCTAACTCAAAAAATTGTAACTTTACGGCAGAAAGTAAACACATAATAGAAACTGTAGAAATATTTGCACAAACAGCTTTGTACAACTACCTGTAACGAAGTGTATTTGTGTGAAATTTTTTGAAATTACTGGAAAACTCAATTTCATAAAAAATACGACTTAGGGCCTTTCTACTTCCGACTATCGATATGTATGTATGTTCTTCCAGTAAAATTAAACAAAATTTTCTGCAAATATTCGTGGGCAAAATCTTTGTTGCAGAAATGTAGCGAATAGAAAAAAATTTAATAGTCATGGTTGACAAAATTTGTTTGAACAGTATGAGTGCTTGATGTCAAAGTTATAAAACATGTTCCAAAATTTAAATTTTTATTACTAAGCTTATATTGTTAAGCTCTTTGACAATGACATGAAATATTAGGCTAAAAGCAGTTCGAGTTTTATGAAAACTTGCATAGCATTATATTTAAGAATATATGAAAAAAAATCACACACACGAAATCAATTTATTCATGTGCTACTTGCTCAACAAAAAAAAAATATTTAAAGCACACACAAATAAACAGAATTTTAAAAGAACATTATGAATACAATACTTATTGCATCATTTAAATATTTCCAAATGAAAAAATCTAGGGGAGAAGATGTGAAAACTTATATTCAAATACCAGCATAGAAAAACTTCCTTTTTTCATACGCAACAGAATATTTATTTTTTTTTTGTGCAGCGAAAAGAAAAAACTTACAATATTATTATTTTTACGCCTGAATACGTTTTTCACTTCTTATTTCCACTTCTCTTGAGGTGATGATGATGATGATGATTATGATGCTGCTGCTTTCTGTATTTCAAATCAAATACATGGTGATTTGTTGTTGGTTTTTATTCCGACATTTAAGCTGTAAGCTGCTGTTAAAAATCAACGTAAATGTATTTTTGCTCGTATTTCAAAAATGTCATAATAAAGCCTGGAACACGGTTCCCTGTCAGATAAGTTAGGACATATAAAAGAATTTGTAAAATGGCAACAACAAAAAAAACATATATTTTTTTCTTTCAGCTTTTGTGTATAAGAATCTTAAGTTGCTATCTAAAAATTGCTGTCGGACTACAGAGATATTTTAAACACACCGAATTCAAAGTAACATTTCAATTTGCAATCCATATAATCGCGTACATATAAATTATTAAAGTTTTGTTTAGTTTTTGTCTTTGAGCTGCTTTTGCTACTGAAATTAAAAAATTTAGCAGAATATTGCACAATATATTGCACAATATATTACGCAATATATTGCACAATATTTAAAAAAAATACATACGGCAGAATTTTTTTATACAATACCCATTAAAAACAGCGTAAATGTAATTTTGCTCGTATTTCAAAAATGTCAAAATAATGCCCGGAACACACCGAATTCAAAGTAACATTCCAATTTGCAATCCATATAATCGCGTACATATAAATTTTTAAAGTTTTGTTTAGTTTTTGTCTGAGCTGCTTTTGCTACTGAAATAAAAAAGTTTAGCAGAATATTGCACAATATATTGCACAATATATTACGCAATATATTGCACAATATTTCAAAAAAATACGTACGGCACAATATTTATATACAATACCCATACGCAAAAGTTAAATTTAAAAAAAAAAGTTTAAAAAAGTTAAAATTTATATGTACAATTTTATTTTATTTTTATACATTTGAGATAATTACACTGTGCTACAAAAGTTGAGAAAAAAAAATATTCAGGGATTCTAATGTACCAATTCTATTTTGTTGGAGTCCATGGATGACGAAAATACCGTTGGTTTTTTTAGGTCACTTCATAAAGTGATTTTATAACGGTAAATGTAGTGAAAAACGGGGTTTCTTAGCTTTTCAGTTTTAAACAGTTGTAACTTCTTTGTTTCCCAACGGATTTCTTTTAACTTTTCGTTGGTTAAAAGGCTCGAATATTATCTTTCAATAAAGATATATTTTTTGTAAATCGACTAAGAAATGGCTAAGTTACAGTCGTTGAAGTGTACAAAAAACCAATTAAAAAAGTATTATTTTGTTTTCCTCAGGCTATAAGTTGCTTATGAGTTACAAAAGAATACTTTTTAATGGATTTTTTGTACACTTCAACGACTGTAACTTAGCCATTTCTTAGTCGATTTACAAAAACTATATCTTTATTGAAAGATAATATTCGATTCTTTTCACCAACGAAAAGTTAAAAGAAATCCGTTGGGAAACAAAGAAGTTACAACTGAAAATCTAAGAAACCCCGTTTTTCACTACATTTACCGTTATAAAATCAGTTTATGAAGTGACCTAAAAAAACCAACGGTATTTTCGTCATCCATGGACTCCAACAAAATAGAATTGGTACATTAGAATCCCTGAATATTTTTTGTGTATCACAGTGTTATTGTACATTCCAAAATCCGCGTTTTATGTATGCAAAACCAGCTAAATTCCGAGCATAAAGCACTGAGTTAAGACTACAGTCTATAACTTTTATTATCTTTAATTTAATAAAGTTTCTTTTTATTATTGCTGAGCAATTTCCTAAGACAAGCAAATCGGCATTTTCATTTTAGTTTCTTTGTTATGAATACAAGCAAAGGAAAATATATTAAGCCCCAAAAAGATTTTTTAGCCCCACAGAAATATGTGAGCATTTTACGTTTTCTATTCTTTGTAATTCGTAAATATTTATCATTTATTTATCATCATCATTTTTATACTTGAATTTACGTCTTTTATATTTCTATGAAAAAAAAAAACAATTATTATATTTTGTTTGTTAGTTCTTGATAATAATAATGACCTCTATATTTTTTACGTTTTCAACTGGCACAAGAGTTGATGTTTGCACAGTATTTACTGTAGAATCTATTGATTGCTTTCAATATTTTACTCAAACAAATGAAAAGCTGAAAACTAAATGCATGAATGACTGGACAAACAAATCAAAGACAAGAAATTATATAATAGTCAGCAACATTTTTAGTTGCCAGTAACCCCATCATCATAAGGGATTAAGAGGAAGGCAAAATATTTGAAATAGACCATGAGGGAAAAGCTCAATAGCAAGCATAAAATAACCACAATATTCAAGATAGTTGAAATGTTTGAACAACTAAAAGTAAAGTCCTTATGTAAGTAAACTGAAATATTATTTTGCACACAGCATGCGGTCATTTATATACGAGCACAAATATCAACAATTATTAATCTATCGATTTCGAGAGTTAATTCAAAGAGCAAATGTTCAACACAATTGTGCTAAGACTATTTTAAAATTCTTTTCTAACTCCAAAGAATTTAATTGGGCATCTTGCACACACAATTTCTAAGAGAAAATACCGACTCACGCGGGTTACCTTTTTTTGTATTTAACTGTCCTTTTTCATTTAAAATTTTTCTTTTAATAATTTTTCTTGTCAGTGTATTTAAATGAAAACTAAATAGTTCACATGATAATGTACTGGCGCACTACTACTGACGTTTATTAATGTGGCACCTTTGGCCTTAAAGAACTTGCCACACACACATACATACTATATACAAACATATGTGATATACATATACGAAACCATACCAATGCAAAACTTTCTGCCCAACTAATCAGCTAGCCAAGAGCTGCTTAATAGGCAATTTTGTTTAATATAAAACTCTTAAACGAATCTTCTGCTGATTATTTGGAGAGTGACATTGTAGTATTTCTGTTTAACCCTCTCTTATAAATCTTGCAATGTTTAGTCGACGATACATTTATATAAACTATGTTTGTTCCTTTTTTATTTTCATATTTAATGTCATAGATTGTTATTATAGCTTTGCTATTTATTGGGCGATACAAGAGTTAGGACATGATTTTCGTAACAAAAATAATCGACACTATTACAGTTATAAATTTATTGTTGATTTGATTTCTTTGTACTTAAAAAAAAAACGAAACAAATTTGTTTGATTTTGTTTTTATTCGTTGTTGGAAGTGAGTGAAACAGAAACAAAAAAAAACAATGAGAACGTTTGCTCAATTTAATTTTGCATATGAGCACAAATCAGAGAACACAGCCGATCGGCGGTAAGCCGGCGAACAGCCGCCACCGGTCACAAGCAATACATTAATTAAATCGTACGCTGCTAACTAGAAAAAAGAATAATTGCAAATAAATGGAAACGTTTTGAAATACATATTTGCAGAGAAATCTACATCATCATATAATACAACATAGTAATCATAAATTTTCTATATATGTGACGCGCAAAATAGAAAGGGACCCAAGGGTAAAACCCGGTTTTGTTCAGGAGAGCCATTTTAAAGATTTAAATACGTGTATCTTTGGTGTACCATCACTGAGCGTGTTGGTATTGGTCTCATTTGAAAGCGACACATCTCATGACGACAGGAACGTGTTGGTCAACCTTGAAAACGCGAGTAGGTCGTCCCTACCTCTTGTTTTTTTAGTTGGTTTTTACTGTTTTCTACCTAGCGCGCTGTTTCCATGAGTTTGATATCAATTTTGCTCGAATTTTTTTCGAATCCAGGTTTATTTTCTGAAATTATTAATTGTGAATTATAATAAATGCTCATTTATAATTCTTTTAAATCATGAATATCACTCTGTTAGTACGAAAATTTTTTCACATAACCTTAGAACGGTCGACTTCAATTTCATAAAACGCGCATATCTTTGGGAGGGAACACTTTTGGGGCATGGGATCGGTCTCATTCGATGCTCAGATGTTGTCCACATCAAAAAAAAGTGAAAATAGATTTTGTTTACCCTTAGGTCATTTCTCTATGAGCTGTCACATATAGAGACTGATTGCCTCTACATACATATGTTAATAAAAAAAGTTTTTTATAAATAAGTAGTAAAAAATTTAAGTTGTTTTTCATATTTAACTTGCAAAATAAAAAGCATACTGATACTGTATGATTCCCGAATCATTATCGATTGATTCTTTTGCAACTCTCCCAATGGTTTATTTAAGATTAACGTTGAACAGCCTCATGCGATTCTCAATGTTTTTCAAAAAAGAGTTGTAAGCTAATCCCTAGATAAATCTCAAATGATTGCATCTACGACTAATAAAAGCTCCTTTTGCGGCTCTTGTACACGAATCGTCTTCGGTAACAGTTTTTCCCGTGCGAAGCATCTTCCACGATTAAAATATGAGCTCGTCTACGATTGAAAATGGTCTGCATATTATTCACAATAGACTCTTCTGCGATTGAAAAGGCTAGTTGGGTAAGTCTTCAGAACACTACGGGTGATACGTGGCAAGTGTTGTTTGTACTTGTTCTCCTTTACATAACAACACGTTGTTTAGTTTCGTATTTGCTTCCTTTTCGTTTACTAATAAATGAGAAGAAAATTATTTATGTTTTACAGCTGATAGCAGGTTTAATTGTGTATGTGTATGTGTATGTGTATTAATACACTTGTATGCATGTATTTGAGTGAAAGTGACCTAAGTCCGTATTTTCGTCAGCCTTATATAGCGAACTTTTCAAATAATTTTAATAAAATTTTCTGCAGCAATTTTTTTATTATATTATTTTGGTTTAGATCAGTTCGGTAGTTTAAAATTTATTTGAAGAAAAAAGTTTTATCGAACATTTTACTTTCGAAAATCATCAAGCTCTATGAAACCGCATCTGTTCATTAAGCCATGAGATCTTAGTGATTTCAATGTTTTTAGAATGTCACATGCATTGTTAGTTATATATATATATAGTATCTATAAGGAGCATAGGGCCTCAAAGAAAGCAAAGCTGAATGCTACCGGACGCGTCTACAGGTTGCGGATAGTGGAAAGCTCCGTACTTATGCCGAGTAGCTGCTAAAGCAGTCGCGGACCATCAGTGGTTGCGATTGGAGAGTCTCAGAGGGTTTCCGCTTGGCGCCGGGCTCCTAACAAATTCTGAGTGCCTGCGATACTTGGAACGTCAAGTAATTGGCGCCTTCAACTAACTAATAGCCACCTATTGCTAGCGACTGTTCCTCATGTTAGAGGCGGCTGGAAGCGGGCGTCGGATCTTGTAACAAGCTTCTCGATATATAAACATGATATAACGCTTCTAAGCCAGCCCGCGTGGAGGCCATGCACCAGCGGCAGCCACAGTTCCAGGATCGGATGCTGTAGCCCAATAAGCTGGTCATCTTCAACCATCTGATTACCGAAACCATGTACTGTTAATTCCTAACAGATTATTCACCCATATCGGGAATAAAAGGCGAAATATTTCCCGTGAACAAAAAATGGTGAACAAAATTAGAAAATAGTATACTGACCCAACAACAACGCAACATTGGCGATCACAATTTTAGGGAAAGGGAACACATTTCACGTGAACTTTTATTCCAACATCATCACAACGAAGTCACAAGAGTACAAAAAAACGCCGATTGTCTCTGGAAGAGATAGCGAATCATTAGTTGCATGTCTTGAGATTAACTGGAACATTAATTTGGAAATTTGTATGTTAGAAATTGTCAAAAACTGTTGCTAACACAAAAAAAATTACATGTTAGTGTTGGAAGGCATGTTTGCAAATTATTGCTAAAGCACAAGTCTGAGCCAAATTTTTACGTATAAACTAATGGCGGCAAACTATCAGGAAGAAGTACAAAATACATCCTCTGGGGCAGAATTATTAAAAAATTAAAACTTAAAACGCCCACTTTTTATGCATACGAAAACTTAAACTTTGTATTTTATAATTTTAGGTCTAGCCACCTCTTAAAATAAGTTTTAACATTAAATTGTTTGGGACGTCATTCTGCCGACTTTACTGTTTATGTTAAGAAATAAAAATTGCAAGTCTATTCGTAGTGTTACCTCAGTTACTGTACATGGAGACATTGCTGACATTAGCAGAGGCAAATGTCCCTGCAAAAGCTGCTAATACTTAAGATATAAACGAGACAATCTGAGATATTTGAGTTTCTCTCCAAAGAGGGAAGAAAACATCGTCATAAAAACTTTAAAAATTGCGAATTAATGAAGGGAACAGAAAAAATTTGGCCTAAAAGGCATTCGCAGATAACATGATTTGCATATACTTCGGATATTATGCTGAACGACTTTGTTGTTTAAGTGTATTGGTGTTTACCTTGCTTGTTGATATGCACAACGCATTGTTGTGCTCTTGTTGTTATTTATTTTGATTGATCGTGTTGTATCCCTGTAAATGCCGACAAGTAGCCGACAAACTACAAATAAAATTGGAACAAACAATTTACTGGAACAGTAAAAGATATTTACTGAAATTAAAATTTATCTCAAACAAGCATTTGTTTGAAACTTTTTTGTTCATATTTTTTAGTCTTCCTTACCAGAATCCACTGTCGGAACGGCGCACAGTGAGACAGCCCTATAGTAACCGCGGCAAAAAATGGTTTTTGGCGTGTCGTCCAATTTGGATGAAATTTTCACAGTATATTAACAGATATATGAGTAAGAATTCCCTGAAATTTCAGCCTCATAACTTCATTACTTTTTGGTCTAGAGCAAGTCAAAGTTGAGGTATGCCAACGCGCTTGAAATATGTTAGTTCAATATGTAATATTCAAAAGCTTATTAATAAAAAAATACATAATAAATATAATTTTAAAGTATTTTGTTAATTAATTTAGTTGTTGTAGAATGAGTAGATGAAAAAAGAAATTAAAAAAAAACACAAACAAAAAATTTCTTAACAACAGAATTGACTAGGAAATATAGAGCAGCCCCTCGCCCTAGGTGCAGACTTATATCAAATGAAAGATTGAAGTCTCAGCTTTCATTTGAAGTAAAGGACATATAGCAAAAGTTTGCAAAAGTAATTTAAACATACAAAATACTACAAAAAATACGCAACGCGCACATTCTGTCGCTATACGTATGTTAGCATGTTTACTTTACTTTTATTTTTTTTTAATTATTAATTATTTTTTTTGTTGTTTATTATTATTAAAAAATTAGTGATAGAATGAAAAAAAAAATTGTTCTTTTTTATTTCATTTCAATGGCGTAATAGTGGGAGTGTTATTGTAATTTTTGCATGCAACATTACAGTAAATATCAAATTTGAAGGTTGATTTTTTTTTTTTTTACTGGAATTGTTTCAAAAATAACCTGTGCAAAATTTCAAAGCTCTACAATGACTCCTTGTATTTAATGCCGGTGTTGTCTCACTGTGCGGCGTAGTTTTATGGTATCACAATGAGACTTAATGATGAAAATAAAGTGAGCTACGCTCTTAGGTCGTCTACCAATTCAACCTAACCTAACCTTAACAATGCTTTCCAAGATTATACACAGCAAACATCTCTGGCGCCAGACAAAATGTATCAAGTAAATAAAAACAAACAAAGTCGAAAGTATCTCAGAACAGAATTAACGATTCAACAGCCGATTAATTTTTTATTTGTTTATACACAAAAAAAAAATAAAACGTGGTCTAATTTTTTTCGTCCTGAAATACAAGTGATGGCTTTAAATCATATTTTTCTGGCGACTATATCAGAGTAAAAATCTGCTATAAATAGTATTAAGAAATATATTTTTCATCATCGAAAGAGAGTAGTTGTCATAAGTTCTCTTGATTAAATATTATTTTCAGCTCGGCGCAGCAAAATCACAAGCTCATTTTTAATGAAACCAATATGAGCGTTACAACTCTAATATAGAATACTTAGAGTACTCGTAACATCGAACTAACACCTAACTAACATTTTTTTAAATGACTTAAGCTGCTTTCGAATAAATGAATAATTTACCCATAACTCATAATTGATAATTCTGCATTTGAGAGAAGGGAGAACTTTTAAACTGTGGGACAAAAGTGTATCATAAGCAATATAGACTTTCAACAGAATTGCAAACAAACTATTCTTTGCAAAATATTATTTTAATCCAATAACCAATCAAGGCTATCATGAATAAAATTCCACGTGAAATTTTTCCCAGGGAAAAATTCCAACTAATAGCAAATAATAGGGAAAACAAAAAATTGTAATTGGAAAAGGGAGAAATTTCAAGCGGAATTTTATTCATGATAGCCCTGAATATTTTTTTATAAAGAGAAGTAACACTAAGGCAATAAATGCCATCTACTAATACTTGGTGTTACCTTCTTTAGGAAAGGGATAGTGATAGTGAAGCTAAGGCTTTAAGGAAGATAAAGAAAGGAAAGCTCCATTATTTTACAACTATGCTTTTTGTACATTTTGCAGCGCCTCTGGTGTCAATCAGGTGTATTAAATTTTTGAAGCAGTATTTAGTAGCCTTTTCATTGGTTATTTTATTTCGCCGATGCTTTTTGCTACACAATACCGACGTTACATTAGGATCAGTATCCGCTGAAACCATTGTAGTTAAGTGACCAGTGTCTATGTCTTCATACCTGATCTAACTGACACACAGGGAGACTAATGCATTTCAGAAAAATGCGTTGTGTTTTTTATTTAATGGTTTTGTCGTTGACCGGGCTCGAACCCAGAACCTTCGGTTTTATAGCGAACGTGCTAACTAGTTCAGCCACCGCCATCCTAGGGGCCCAGTATTCCTTTTTATTTTAAGCGTATGTGTGCAGTAAACAGGGTTCCCAGACTTCTTTCGACTGACAGCCTCAATTTAAAAATTTTGGTTCCCAAAATTCCCCAAAAGATTACCCACTAAAAATAATACTGTTTTCATTTGAATTCATTTAATTTTCTTATGAATATTTTATTTGCACTGGGGTTCATATTACTCGTATTTGCATGGTGTATATTTAAGTATGTACATACATTAGGGCGTGTCGATTTTTTTTTGCAAAAATCGTATAGCAGAAACGTTATCTACACAAAATTCTGAGAAAAGTCTGGGAAGAAACCACATGTCTAATGTCAAACCCTATACCGCACCTCTCGACATGAAAATGTGTTTCCTCTTCTTTAAAAAAACAATTTTTTTTTTTAATAACAATTTTTTCAAATAGAAATGTACTGAAATAAATGTTACTAAATTCGAATCATTATGCTTCTTCCCATGTACTTACTTTCTGTTTTTAGTTTTTTTCGCGAGCTACCTTAGATTTATCCATAATATTTGGTTCCCCATTTTAATGTTTAAAGTGAATGTCCTTAAGTAAGCCAGGCGGCAGTAGCCAAACAAGAAGCAGCTCAGGAAGAGGAAATAAATGTTCATGTCGAGAGCCGCGGGATAGGGTTCGATTTTAGATCCATGGTTTCTTTGCAAAATTTTCTTAGAATTGTATGTACACGCAAAGAAAAGATATGGTTGTAAAATGGTTGAGAAAACAATATTATGTTCTCTGAAACAAATGTGTGGTCGTTGAAAACTAGTTATTGTTATTTTAAACATTAATTTCGTTACGATAAACACAGTAATGTTTGAATTTAATAATTACATTATTATATTCACAGAAAGTGCGATATGGTTAAAATTTAACAATATGGTTTTGTTAAAAATTTATGACTACAATATAATTTGTATTATTATGTAAAAATAATGTGATGCAAATAACAATATAATGTTATCCAAAACCATACTATATTAAGTTTTTAAAGAAATCTTTTTCGGAAACATCTTCTGTCAGTTCAGTGTTTCGTTTGTAAGCTATCGGTAGTGCACGCGTGGTGTTAAATATATAAAAAAAAGGGTAGATAAATAAAAATAATATGTACATATGTATGTATGTATATCTCTTTACAAAGATGTGTCTGTATTTCGTGTATACATATATATGTAAGTATACATTTCTATACATACATACATTTTCTTTCAACAATATTAATTAATTTTCATTTCGGACTTACCGCACAGCGGTTTTAAACAAAAGATTTGCCAATAAATATATGATTAAAAAACAAAATATTATTATATAAAATAATACTATGGTCATATTTAACAATATTATTATAATACTAGAACATGGTATGGTAAGTCTCAATTATATTTTAGTCACATCTAACAATAGTGTTGTCTTATTTACAATAATAAGATTAGGTATAACAAAGTTAATTGTTTTTGTAGATAATATTATTATTAACTCAGAAAATAATATTATATAAACTTTGATTTTCCATTGACAATAGTATGTTGCTGTTTGATTATGGTTACCTCAACCATATTTTTTCTTTGCGTGTAGATTTCATTTTTTTTTTTCGTATACGATTTTTTTCTACATACTTGTATTTATATTTCTAACACATTATTTAAGCTGCTTAATAAAATCAACACGTTCAGTATCCAAATTGTCTTTATCGTTGTCGAAAGAAATATTTTGGTAGATACTTTTAGAGTTAAAGAATTTTATTATTTCTGGAGATGGATCAAAAATGTAACGATAGAATTCATTATTTTTAAAATGTATAGGTATATTAATTCTTTACAGAGATTCGAGCAATTTTTACTGAATTTTTTTTCTAATTTGAGTTTTTATTGAGTTCATTGCCGGAAAAACTCGTTCATCGCAAGCTTTGTTAATTGATACACAAAGTAAATTGAATACCAACTCTGCCAGTTCTTTAAATGGCCGTGATCCAGCGGCATCTTGATATGAATGAACTTCTGCCCAAAACATGTTTAAGTTGTTTGTTATTTCTATATCAAATAAATCTTTCAGCCTTATAAATGAAATTTTTTTGCACAGTGACTCATATATGGTAATGATTGATCGATCAGTTTTTAGTCGGGTAAAAAAACTCAGTACGAAAATGTTTGCCTAAAATTATATTTCAAATACCGAATGTGTGCCTAAAGATAGCCCACCACAGTATATTGTTATACATCTTTCATTTAAATATTTTTAAAATACATATTAATATTAATCTAGTTTAAAACAAATATATGAAAAGTTTTTTCTTTTAATTAAGAAATTATTTATCAGTATAATCTAAGAAATTACAGGACTTTTAACTATTAAGCACTCCTTTGTAATAAATTTTTGACTTTCTGAAGTATAATTTTTTACTTCTTTTCACAATCAGAAGTTTACCGATTCCTCTTTTTTATAATTTTGAACAACTGCTTGGCAAATAAAACTCATAAAGCAATATTAGTTAGATCCTTAAACGTTACCCAACAATTTCCTGCCAAATTCGCCACCGTGCAAACAGCATTAAAGCTGTTATTGCTACTTTTATATTTAATTTCATTATTCACGGATGCTGCAACACATTTGGCCCCGAAGGCTACACACAAGTAAACATATCTACACATACAAACACACACACACGAATGAACTACAATGTAACATCATTACCCAGTTGGCCACGTCGTTAAGATATCTTTGACGACGTGTAAGTCGTAGAAGACATATTGAAGACAGCCCCATACAAATCGTCGACGAAATTTTCATACAAATGGCGCCGAGGTCACACAAGACGAGATGGGCGACAATGTCGCTAAGATTGTCGTCAACACTGATTTATTGAAGACAAATCTTATATGACACTCTCGCTCAGATTGTCCTCAACAAAGTCTTATTGAAGACTAAACGTATGACACTGTCGCTCAGATTGTCGTCAAAACGGCTTTATTGAAAACAAAACGATGGATATTGTCGCTCAAATAGTCATGAACGACAATTTCCTTTAAATTTTCGATTAGAAAACCTAATGAACAGGCGACATGTCGTACATTAATTGTCGAAGACAATGTCGTCTGTGACGATTTGGCCAACTGGGTAACTTTGCATGTGTTACCACACATTCGTATAAAAATGGGTGGATGTGAAATTGCATGGAACATGTGTGCGGTAAGATTGTTGTATGCCGAACAATATTGTGTATGAACTAATAAATTGTTTGTATAATCTATAAGTTTTAGTAATTAAATAATACGAGTATATTTTTCATTACACATTTCTTTAATCAAATTTAAGATAATGAAATATTTTGCAACAATGTGAAATGAAATGAATATTTTTTAATCAGTTGGAATATTTGGAATATTTTTTAATCAGAGAAATCGCGATTAATGGGTTCGAAAATGTTTCCCTTTTTTAAGAATTTATGCCAGATTTGCATGCAGGGTAAGTTCAACTCATAAAAAATTTAAATTTTTAATAAAAAAAAACATGGCCTAAACATGTCTATATGCCTGGATTTCATTGGCTCTTAAACAAATCATCAGTAGACTTCAACCCTACTTTTGAAAAGTTTTAAACCTTTTATTTTATGCACATACTTTCAAAAATCAAAAGTATTATAAGCAAAATAATAAATAAAATCAAAATGAAGCACTTATTAAATTTATTATTTTATTTTATTATATTCTCCCAATTTTATTTCAAAAACGTCGTAATGTCTGAAAAATTTCATTACGATTGATACAAATATTTTTTATTCGGTTGGCAGATAGGTGCAGTTTGTCTTATTTTGGAACCTCGCATTATTACAAAAAAAACATAGAAATATTAAAAAAAAATTGTATGGTTACAAGTGAGTGCTCGCACCTGATGAGTATCATGATGAATGAGCAACTTCCTATAAAAAAACGGTATAAAAATACTTTTTATATGTATATAAAATCATCAGGTGTGGGTACAAAATTATATAAAACTAATTTAGAAAATAGAAATATACTTCGTCCTAGAAAAATTTTCCTATAAAAAGATTGATTTCCCACAATTTGTATTCTTTTTAATACTCAAAAGTTCTGATTTACGAACTTAATTTTTTACATGCTTTACAATTTTGTAAAAATAAAAATATAATTTTTTTTTGTCATGAGACAATTCTTTTGGTTTTAGTAAAAATTATAATAGTATGTTTTCTTGATTAATCGCAATTAACCGATAATCGCGATTAATCATATAATGGGTGTTTTTTATTGAGGTATAGAACTTTAAGTTGGCATCACTTTTTTAACTGGCGGCCATTTTGTCAGCTGTCAAGTGATTAATATTTAGTTTGGTTTGCCATTTCATCATGAACAGGTTGACAAAAGAACAACGCTTGCAAATCGTGCAAATTTATTTCGAAAATAATGGTTCAGTTCGCGAAGTTTACCACAAGCTCCGTCCATTTTATGGTCGACATAATCGTCCATCAGAGCAATTAATTCGGTTAACCATGGATCGTTTTCGCACTGCGTTTACTCTATGTGATAATACGCATCCGCAGAGACGTCGAACAGTGCGCACCGAAGAAACACTTGCCGCTGTAGAGCAAAGTGTTGAAGAGGACCCGAATGAATCGATTCGCCACCGTGCACAGCAATTGGAGCTTTGTCCATCAACTTTATGGAAGATTTTGCGCAAAGATCTTGGCTTGCGACCTTACAAGATCCAGCTTGTGCAAGAATTAAAGCCGCGAGACCATGCAATGCGTCGTGATTTTGATTTATGGGCCGAAAATGAGATTGATCTCGATGCTGATTTTCATCGCAAAATTTTGTTCAGTGATGAGGCTCATTTTTGGTTGAATGGCTACGTCAACAAGCAAAATTGCCGCATTTGGAGTGAAGAGAATCCACGTGAGACCCTTGAGACGCCATTACATCCACAAAAACTGACTGTTTGGTGTGCTCTATGGGCTGGTGGAGTCATTGGGCCATACTTCTTCCGAAATAATGCTGGAGAGTCAGTTACCGTTAATGGATACCGGTATAGAGCCATGATAACCGACTATTTTGTTCCCGAATTGGATGGCATGAATGTGGATGAGTTGTGGTTCCAACAAGACGGCGCTACATGCCACACAGCGCACGTCACAATCGATTTATTGAAGGAAACGTTCGATGAGCGCATAATTTCGCAGAATGGACCTGTCAATTGGCCACCAAGATCGTGTGATTTGACACCATTGGATTATTTTCTTTGGGGATATGTGAAGTCGCTCGTCTACGCCAACAAACCAGAAACGTTAGGGGACTTGGAAGCCAACATTCGTGGCGTTATTGCCAACATACGGCCCCATATGCTCGAAAAAGTGGTTGAAAATTGGACCTGTAGAATTGGCTTTATTCGAGCCAGCCGCGGCGGCCACATGCCCGAAATAATATTTAAACATTAATGGCATAAAATTATCCTTCCAATAAAGCCAAATTGATGGACATTAAAACGATTTTCTTGTGTTTTATTTCAATTCGAAGTTCTATACCTCTAAAAAAACACCCTGTATTTTTTAATCGTAATCGCGATTATGAAAATCAGCGATTATTTGCAAACTCTAGTTGGATTTAATGTTTCACATTTTTCATTAGTTATTTGGGTGTAAGTTAAGTATACGCAGTGGATATCCGTTCGGGGACGTATGATTAATATGAGATTGTTATTTGCAAGAAATTAATCATACGCAATGGATTCCCATTGTTTAGTGTAATTTAATTTCGTTGAAGTGTAACTAAAATTGGTGTTATTTCACACGTGTAAATTGGTTGCTCATAATTACACATTTTATGACGATTTGGCAGCAGTTATATTAGCTTTTGCTATCAGAAATTAATTTAGAAAAGCTTAAATATAGTCTGAGAGATATGGGTATGTATGTACATAAACAGTTTTCCTTTTCACTTTTCTCTAACTATTTATACACTTTTAAAAATTATGAGACATTTGCATAAAGGCTTACAGATACTGTCGAGATTGTTATTAAATTTTACAACTATATCATTGCTATTTCAAAATGAGAATCATTATGAAAACACACTAAAATGCGCGTCACGCATGCATGATTCACCGAAATAAAGTGAATGGCTGGCATTTATATTACAAACATTGTACATATTTACATAAATACATACATACACATACAAGGGCGGTTCGGAAACTTCTTAGCCTATCAATGAAAGAGAATAGTTAGTTTTTCAAAAATATTTTTATTTTTCAATATAATCTCCTGAAACTTCAATACACTTAGTCCGACGCTTTTCTAGCAATTCTATCCCTTGATTAAAATAGTTTTCCTCAAGGTCTTCAAAATAGTGGTTTACAACTGTAATTGCATCTTCATTTGAGGTAAAACGCTTGCCAGCAAGGAATTTTTTTAGATTTGGGAACAGGTAAAAGACACTGGAAGCCAAATCAGGATAATAAGGTGGGGTGGGCAAGCAACTCGTACTTTAATTCGTTGATTTTAGCCATTGTTAAAGCACTCTTATGCGCTGGTGCGTTGTCTTGATGAAAAATTATTTTTTGTGTTGTAAGCCAGGACGTTTTCCTCGAATTTGTACATTTAATTGATCCAAAAGGTTGCAATAGTACTCTGAATTTATTGTTTTACCCTTTTGCAGATAGTCAATCAATAAAATACCTTTGAAGTCCCAAAAACCCGTTGCCACAACCTTACCAGCCGATTGAATTGTTTTTGCCTTCTTTGGGGCACTTCCTCCAGCTTCAGTCCATTGTTTGGATTGTTCTTTTGTCTCTGGAGTATAGTGGTGGATACATGTCTCATCAACAGTTATGAAACGACGCTTAAAATCCATTTTATTTCGCTTAAAACGATCCAAACAAGCTTGAGAAATGTTCATTCTTATGGGTTTTTGGTCGACTGTTAACAAATGCGGCACCCATCTTGCAGAAAGCTTTTTCATCTGTAGTTCTTCATGCAAAATTAAACGGACTCGATCATTTGAGATGCCCATGATATTACCTATTTCACGCACTTTTATTCGTCGATCATTTAATACCATATCATGCACTTTGGCTACAATTTCTGTTGTTGTTGCTGTTTTTGGACGTCCACTACGTGGTTCATCTTCAATGCTTGTACGACCACGTTTAAATTCAGCAACCCAATTTTTTACTGTTGCATATGAAGGAGCACTTTCACCTAACACATTCACCATATAATTATGAATTTCTTGTCCCGATAAACCTTTTTTATGTAAATATTTAATGACACCACGCATTTCTAATTTTTCCATTGTTAAAAAATCGCGGATGCGTCTTTTGTGAACACCTGTTTCTATATGAAGGAGTTGCCAGATCGAAACAAAATTTAACATGTGTTCATAGCAGAGATGGAAGTTTCCAAAACACTTAACTTTTTTCTGTTTACACAGCGCTTTTTGTGCTAGGCTAAGAAGTTTCCGAACCGCCCTCGTACTCGTATGAATCACTTTTGGTGTATATTTAAAAATATAGTTAAAAAAAACTTATTTTCACAATAACATAATTGAATTTGTTAAACTAAAAGTACTTAATTACAACTACAATTAAATGTAATTGTAATTGCAAAAAAAAATGTACAATCGGCTGTAACTTGTAATTAAAAAATATCCATACAAGTGACTGTAATTGCAGGTTTTCAACTGCAATTACATTTTGTAATTGAAATTAAAAATTATTTCAATAATAATTACATTTGTTTAATTGTAATTGAAAAAATCTCAATTACAATATGTAATTGTAATTGAAATTAATGTAATTGAAGTAGCGCAAGTCTGCCCACACAATACTTTCACAAGTTGTTATGCATTTCAAAGAAGTTTTTCGTTTTAACCATCAAGTGAAGTAGAAGCGCTTTAAAAAAAACTGATTGCAAAAAATTTCATTTGATATTTTCTGAGAGCTGTATAAAGTATGATTTAATTTACACATCATTGTAGAATTCTTTTACAATAATTATTTTTTCAAATAGTATTTTGTAATTATAGAACAATCAGTTATGAGAAATATATTTAAAAATTAAGGACATCAATAAAGCAGCAAAAGATGATAAGGACCCACTACATTAAAATCCATTTTAAATTTTATGTGCGTTGTGTAAAATATACAATTTAAAATTTACTATTTTTCGTTATATTTAATTTTTTTTTTTTTTCAATTATATTTTTATTTTAGCACATAAAAATTATATTAAATTAAAAGAAATTATTCAAACGTACACAATTCTGCATTCATACATGTTTAAGGTCAATGGATGCCACAAAACGAGATGCATGCGAATTTGCACAATTAGTACATGTATGTTGTACATACATATATCTGTGTGTGCGTGTCACTAAATATTTATTAGGGATGTAAACTTTTGTTGTATAATTTTTTTTTAATCCAAGTGCAAATCTGCAGGTGTACAATTCATATATTAAGTTACTTAAACTTCTTTGTCAACCATAGACGTTAGTCAATTCAAATAAAGCATAGATAATTGTTTTAGTTCATAGATTTCGTAAAATTTTGTTAGCCTAAGTTAAAACAATTCTCGTATATTATTTCATTTTAAACTTTAATTATTTAAATTAATGACAGTAATAGAGCAAACGCGTATTATTTTAGATCGGGTTACTTTAATAGTTTTCTTCTTCATGAGCAAAGTAAACAAAAAATTTGGCTTTTCACTGATCTGCTTGCTTAGATATACCGTTAAAATCGTACGAATCACGAACAAAACAGTAGCTGAATGATTAATTTTTAAACGACTCATTTAGTTTTCGTTACTATTGTGCTCCAGATAATCATGTGTTTAGTGTTATAAAAACTTATAATTTTTATCGTGCTTATGTAATGAGCAGAAAAACCGCAAATATACGGGGACAAGATATTCATCCGTTTCAAAAGTTTTTATGAATTTTGGCATCGATTTGTTAGTGCATATTTTACTCTTTAAAGCATGTTTTTAGCATATTTTCTAATTTTTAGAGCATAGTTTACGCTTTTAGTGCTTATTTTAATACTTTATAGAATTCTTTTTTATTTTAATATGCGTTCAGGCTTATGTGTTGATAAAAAATTTTATTTTTATTTTTCGCCATCTAAATCTCATTTCCAATGTTCTTATACATATATCACACAATTATTACGGACGTTAGTTTCAATAAAAATTCGGTTTAGCTATTTCTGAGGGAGTCTGTCACGAGTAGACATTAAAGGAACATTGTCAATGTATAAGAGTTTATTTAGATGTGACAGGTAACGATTTTTATTTAAAAATCTAGGTCAATATTTTGTTTTTTATTTGCAATAAAAACCATAAATAAGAGTCTGGTCTTATTTATCCAAAATACAGTTCCAAAGTTTTAATTCTGATATCGTGATCTCTTTTGAAATTGAAGTTAAGTTTTTACGAGAGTTTACAAAAAAATTAATTTGTATTATTTTCCTAAGTCAAAATTTGTATGGTAATTTTGTTTTCACGTACACTTCAAATCCAATTTATTTTTTTTTATAATACGGCAGTTATTCTTTGTTAATTTTTTTATTGTTTGCTTTTTTTTTGTTATTTTATTTTTGTGTTATTTTATGCGCAAATGTTGAATTTTTTAATTAAAAAAATATATTTTCATTTACTAATAAACTAATTTATTTAATTTTTAAGAGCAAATTTTTTAGTTTTTAGTGCATATTTTTAGGTTTTAAGTGCATATTGAATGCGCATGAAACACTTTTCTAGATCATATTTCTGGTTTCCCTGGTTATGAGCAAATGAGGCAATCTAAGGCTGAGTTTACATCTGGCATTTCATGTGTGCCATGTGCCAAAAAAAAGCGTAACCACTAATTACTAATGGAAAACTGTTTGATGCAGATACATATTTATTAAGATAAACAGTTTCATACAGAACTAATAGACAATTTTATAGAATCCAACACGATTGGAAACATTTTAAATCAACAAATACATGTCTGAATCAAACAGTTTTGCATTAGTAATTAGTGGTTACGCTTTCTTTGGCACATGGCACATAGATGTATGCCCGGCCTAAGCTGTTTTCAAGATATTGGCCTCTCAAGAATATAACTACTATTACAATGACTAGGTCTTATCTACTTTCAGGAAAGGGATAGTGATAGAGAACACAGGCGATGAAGCAAGATATTGAGGAAAGCTTAAATCTTTTTACGAATCTGCTTTTGCACGTTTTGTGATTTAAAAAAAAAAACTATGTATGTGTATATTTCCTTCGAAGGCGATATATAACAACCTATTTTATATCTACCATGTGACTCTTCGAAAAAGCTTTCTGCCTTACCGACGATGTCGAAAAGAAACTTTCTATTGCTTGCTTATATAAAAAAAAAATTTTATTTTACATTTGTTTTCAATATAAATAAGCAATAAATACTTCTTGTCGACATTGTGGGCCAGTACCTGGATTCAGTAACTTTTATTACGATAATCGTATCGTTATAATTAACATAACGAACATTTATTGGCTTTGCTTTCACTAACATATTTTAACGATTAAAGTAAATATTCTTTCTGCCAAAAAAAACCGACTTCAATACAAAGATCTGATAGAAGAAGATAAGAAGAAATACGTGATATATAAAATTCAATTTTAATGGGCGTGCCTCCGCACATTTTTTAAATGAGCTGGTGAATGTTAAGTCTTGTAAAAATCGGTGAAGTAGAACCATTTGAAATAAAATATTAAATTTTAATGGGAGTGCCTCCGCCAATTTTTTTAAATGGAGGTGTCTATTTTAGAGCTCAAGGTGTGGTAAGTTTTATAAAAATCGGTTAAGTATAATAAATTTTAATGGGCGTAACCCCGACCATTTTTTCAACTTTCACGTTTTGTAATTACAAGAACCAAAGGTGTTTTATAGGTTACGCAGGAATCAAATAAGTAGAATATCATAAAATTAAATTATATCAATTGTTGGTATGTCCCCGCCCACTTTTTTTACAATGGGAAGCTATACTCTCTCAGACAAAAAAAGAATTTTTACAATCTGTCTCTAAAAATACGAGACGAATTGTTAATCTCCTTTTTTTTTTTTTGAAGTCAGTTAAAAAGGTAAAATGAGCTCAAATTCATTTAGTTTTACTTAAATTATTCTTTGTACTTTTCGCTTGTTTTGTCATTTTATATGAAGGGATGACACATGACATACAATTAAATGGCGAGTACGGATGTACACTAACGTAAAAACGAAATTACAGAATCACGTTATCGTTACCGCAAACATATAAATATATCGATAGATATTACGATATTCGGTTTGCAAAAAGTTACTGAATTTAGGTACAGGTCGTTAATAAGAAAGCTAAGGTTTGTATCCAGATTAACGTTTATAAATTAATGTAAGTTATTACACTGTTTTATGGGTGAGTTTAGGTCCCTAACCGACATAGCATAGCCCTGTTTTATTTCTTAAGTTTTATTTGTGAAAATATGTTTGAAGAAATTGGCTGGCATAACATTTTAAACGAATGATGTAACTTTACTGTTCGTTGCAACTTGCTGGTGCAGATATTGCAAATTTTGCAAGTCTAGGGTATTTACTGCATACTGCAGTGCCACAACAACAAATCATATGAAATTGAAATTTCCAATACTTATGAATATGCAACACCAAAAAGCATTGCAGATCGAGAAGTGCAAATTTAGTTTTTCTTTTGGTTTTAAAATTAAAACAACCGCACTCACACAGGCGGGAGCTCTGGCAAAAGAACTGATACCAGACGCTGAAATCAAATCTTAGAGTGATCAAATAAAACTACTAAGACTTATATAAAGTTAATTAAGATTTTATTAACTATTAAAATTTTAAGAAACTGTGTAAAAAGTTGAATCACGCAAATATTGGAGTTAAAATTTTGGCTGCGGCTTCAATTATTTTTGTGTACTTTAAGGTTTCAAAATCATATGTTACAATAAGTTTATTAAACGTTTAAAAAATACATTCACTCCTTGTAGCAGGAAGTCATTACATATGCCATTACATAGCATTACATATTTATAATGTAGAATGAATTTCGCTAAAAAATAAATATTTAAGGTGCAGCACCTCATTCTATAATTAACTTCTGTATGTTGATGGTATAGGAAGTAGAGATGCTAAACGGGAAATCCCGAGCCCGGAAATCCCGGGATTTTCGGGACTATGTAAATCCCGGAGCCCGGGATTTTTTAATTTTAAAGCCCGGGATTTTCGGGATTATCTGAATCCCGGTTTTTAGCATAAATAATGTTTTTGGCGATCATCTTCTTCAATTAAAAATTATAAGAAACTCCTTGTTAAAATAAAAAATTTGCTTTGAATAAATATTTTCGTAGATAATATTAAATGGTAGATATCCAATGTCAATAAATAATAATGGATTAAGTTGACATAAGTGCTTTTTCATTTTATTACATATTCTTATTCTCTTCTTCAAGATCTATCACTCAGCTAAATTTCAATTTTAAAATGTCATTAATATTAAAACTATACGCATTTATATTTTAGCTTAATTCTTCATGGAAAATAATAAATAAGCCATAACATCTTAACTCAACTTAATCTTTTTATAAGGTAGCTTTATTAATATTGAAATGTTTGAGCATTAAAACTTGTAAACATTTAAGTGCAATAACTAACAGCCCATAAGATATATCGCGTTTTCTTTTCGAGGAAAAATGTTTACATACATTGCACTTTTCAATTAAAATTTGCAATTAAATGTCTGAATTATATAAGTACCTTTAAAATATGCAAAATAAAATTAATTGTTAAATTAAAATATTATATTTACTAGAAAGACGCACATTTGTGCAAAATTTTTTCGGGATTTTGTAAGTCCCGAAAATACCGGGATCCCGGTTCGGGATTTCGAGACTCCATTACTAAATCCCGAAGCCCGGGATTTCAAAAAACCTGTCCCGATTAGCATCTCTAATAGGAAGTTTTCGTTCCAATTTTTCAGTTGTGAAATGCTCACTAAGATAATACATAATATATGAATTAATGACGTTTTATATCAAAAATAAGAATACAATTTTTTAACCTTTCAAAGAGAAGAAAATAAATTGGAAGGTCACTAGGAAGTGAAAATTTATTAGGAATTTCAAAATTTATAACAGTATAATTTCTCATATAGTAACCCTTTTTTAATAAAAAAAAAGAAGAAATAATGTTCCACTTTTTCACAAAAGAAAGCGCTAAATTTCACATAATCAATTACGTTTTTACGAGTATAATTTAATTAAAACTTTCTTGGCATTTCGTGCCACCCTATAACTACACACCTTTTACAAACGCGCGCACACACACACACACGCAAAGGCATACCCATGTAAGTGTGTATAAATGTTAATATAAAAATATATGTATAAAAAAGTTTCTTTACAGAATCCAAATAATTTAATGCTCGTCTGAATAGTGAATAAAAAGAATAAATTTATATGAATAGAATACATTCCATACTTGCATACTAACGAGGGCTTAAATACAACATATTAAATACGAAATTATGAAAATAAAATGAAAATATTTAAATTAAAATTGAAGCAAAAACAAAATACTTGTGAAATGAATTATTTATTATGCTGAAATGAATTGAAAATAATTATTCTTTTTAGAAAACAAAACAACAACAAACAAGAAAAGAATTTTATTAAAATTTATTAAATGTATAGAAAAATTGTGATAGTTAAAAATAATTTAGCTTTGTGGTTTTAAAGGTTCTTATTTACAATAACAATGACATACGAACGAAACATAAATATTTGAAAAAAAAAATATAAATATCAGCAGAAATCAGTAATTGTTTCTAAGCTCACTTGCAAGCCTTGCAAATGGTGCATATGTAGCATATAAGCAGCAGCACAACATACATACACATATCATATATCTGGCATTTACACCGTTAAAAACCATTGCTCATTATTCTGATATATGATTAAGCCAAACAGTCAATACCGAACGAACAAACAGCCGATGACTGAAATCGAAACAACGAATTACGAGTATAGTCAGTGCAAAAAAATTTTACGGCAGTGGTTCCTATAGCAGCGTTATGTTCAGGCAAAGGCTTAACAATATCTGCAACGGCTCAAAAATATTATTCAAAGAGCAATATTTCGTCAGCTGAAATGCAAAACCACGCAATTTACAAAAAAATTTAAAATCTCATTTTTAATTACGAGTAATTATTCCATATTACATCGGAACATATGTCCTTCCACATTGTCACACCTGTATCACAAAAATCAGTGAAAATAAAGAAACTTTACTTCAGTCAATTAAATAGTTAATAATTAATAATTATTTAGTATTTTTTTTTTCGTACAAAATTTATTTAATTCACGCAGCTACACGTGATTTTGCTTTTCAGCTAACGGTTTATCACTTTTTCAATAATCAGTAAATTATTGAAAATTATTTTTGCAAATTTAATCAAAAGCCTCAGGGTTGCATTCGTTGCAAATCTTAGCGACGGCCTTTGCGTTATAATATTGAATGCTGCTCATAACGTCATTGTCAAGTTTATAAGCAAACCAAAACGTGTTGCCAGCTTAGCCATTTTAAAGTTAAATTTAGTATTATATTTGTGATTTTTTAAACAATAAGGAAAAAGTGCTTAAGTCATATTTTACTGTTTAGCAGGAGAGCACTTTTGAGCGTTCAAGTCGATTTTCAGAAGTTTATTTCTTTTACAGTAAAATTGGGAAATTTTCTGTTAGCCTTTATTTTTTCAAGCAAAGATCGTTCCACACACTGTAAGTTATACATTTAAGTTGAAATATACCAAAGTATAAGCTAAATTAAGCTATTATTCCAAATGAAATAAAAAAAAAAAATTAAAAAAAAAAAACAAATTCATTAAAATTTTGACCACGGGTACTTTCGAATGTGCAGATTGCGATGGTACCATTAACTCAAAATCAGCTTATGTCGACTTAAGCGCTTTTTCCTTTTTGCCACAGATATTATGAATAAATTTTTCATATTAGGTATTATACATTTATTAAAAATATTTGACCAATTCACATATTGTCACACAGAGAAAACAATAAGAAATCTCTATGGTTTTTTTTTCAATAAGGAAATCTTATTAATTTCATAGGGAAAACCTTTTTGAAAAAATCAAGAAGAAATCTTCTAGTTTTTATTGGGTTATGTTATTAATTTTTTCAATAAGGTTTTCTTATTGTTTTTATTAGGCGACCTAATAAAATATAAAAAAAATATTGTGTTTTTATTATCTGTACTTATGTATTTTCATTTAAATTCTATACCATATACATATGTATGTATGTATGTAGTATATTGTAGATATTATTTATTTATACATACATACATACACATTATGTTATATTCTTGACTAACCTACTCACCAAGTATTGCAACCAGCAAACTTCTGACTGATAGACAAGCACTCTAACCAATATGATAACAAGCAGCCTGAACAACCACTGAAATTATTGTGTAAACATTCTTATACAAAAATGAAAAAGATCATGAAAAAAATTGTCTCTATCAGGCATGTTATGAAAACCACATTTTTCAAATCACTAGTGATAATGGCCCTGCAGACGTTTTTGAAATCATATACGATAAATTTCCTTCAGAAATGATATTTGATGATTTATGCTATAGAAAAATAAAAAAAAAGTGCGAACAAATATCTGCATGACCATTATTACTTTTAAAATCACTAGTGATTTGAAAAATTTGATTTTCAGAGCATGCCTGTATGTCTATTTATAGAAACGAAATAACAAGAAACATAATAAAATCAAGAAGATAACTTATTGAAAAAATCAATAAGATGCTTTACATATAATCATATAGGAACCTAATAAAATCAATAAGAAATCCCTGTAGTTTACAATTTATAAGAAAACCTAATAGAATCAAGAAGTTTTTCTCTATGTATTGTGTTTTTGATGCCAAAAATAACGGAAATTGAGTAAAAAAGTAGTGAATAATAAGATTTCTTCTTGATTTTATGTGGTTTTCTTCTTGATAAAATTAATAAGATTTACCACATAAAAACAATAAGGAATTTCTATGAAAAAATCTTCGCTTCTTTCTGCTGGGATACCCCTCAGCCTAAAAACGTTTCATAGAGAAAATCTTATTGATTCTATGAGGCAGTTTTTTATCTGTGCATATTGTGATAATTAATAGTTATTTTAGATTATTAAAATATAAGTTTTTTTCTTTCAATGAAAAATTTTAGTACATTATGACATAATAAAGCACATTCAGCCCAATTCAAAATATTTCCCGCAAAATATTTCCCACGGAATTCATTGTTTTCTAAAAAATAAAATCCTCCTATCTTAAACAGATTTAGCTAAAAATTAAAATTTGCTGGAGAACTTCGAATTTTCGAAGTCAGCTATTTTGTTTCCAGTTGTTTTATTTTAACTGAAAGCTTGTAAATTACTTTTTACAATTGGCGAACAATTAATAGGGAATAAGCTCCCGGGTTATTCCCTAGATGTTATTCAAAATAAAGCTGCTTGTGATTGAGTTTATAGCACAATAACAATAAGTTTCGAATAAGTTTTCATTTAACACCCTGCTGTCTATTAATTCATCAGCTGGTATAACCTTTGTGATGTTAGCAAGTCGTCATAATTTTGTTATTTACAATTATACAATGATTACTTTGACCATAATACTTTGGGAAACGAAAGAACAATTATTTCCATACATTTGATAAAAATTTTCTAAAATTTGCTTAAAACACTTGGCATACATTTTTTGAATACATATTTTTTTCTTTACAGGTAATTCTTTTTTTAAGTTCGATGACTGTCTCTCCTGACAAGTATACTATAGTATATGTTTGGCTATATGGTGAGTAATTATTGAGCGTAAATATTTGTGCTTGTGATGAATCAGTGATGGCACGATCGAACTTTTTTGATACTATTTCACTTGAAAAAGTACCGAAGTACTCCCCCAATACATTTGATACTATCACGGTCAACTTAGAAATGCAGTCAGAAGACACGCCTATGCATTTATGGACTGCACATCGTGCAAAAAATAGTTTAGAAGTTCCAAATTTATTACCATTTATTTCGCCAAAGTCCCCACTGTACAGTGCCTAAAACTAAAACCGCATTAGATCAATACCGGTTTCCTGATATATCGAGAGTTGCTTAAGGAATTATGTCCATACCGTATTCCTCTTCCATTCCATGAAAACAAAACAAAGGAACAGGCTTTATGTTCCAACAGTATAAAGTTGTATCCAGTTCAAAGATTTATTGAAGTCTAAAAACTCTTTTTGTTATAACTTTAAAAACGATATGTAGGTATATCGTTACCTTAATATAGAAAAGCCCTAACTAACTATTTTTATTAATCGAGATTTTTGAGCTTTTTCGATACATTAGATGTTTTTCTATCGAAATATACAAAAATTCTATTAAAAAAGAATGAGTTAGGGCCTTTCAATATTAAGGTAACGATATGTGATGGCTTAATATGTATAAGCAAGGCGGAACTCGAATTTTTGATATTTTGTAAGAGAAGGAAAAAACTGGAACTGAAAAGCTAAAACATGCAGAAATAATTGTTTAACCTGCCATAAGTCTTTGATTTTGAAAACGTTAAAAACACGATTTCGAAAAAATTGAGATACAAGTACGCCCTTTTTATATAAAGCATGTATGTATATGTTTTGTGTTCATTTTTTATTTCTTTGTAATGAATTTTATATAATTTATTGTTAATAAAATTTTAATAAAAAATAGTAATAATTTTTGGTACTCTGGGCATCAAAAAAGTACCGAAATGCAAATCTCATTTGCCATCACGGTGATGAATCTTTCTTTACACACTTTCTTTCTACATACACTTTCTTTTTTTCGATTATCGACGTTGTTGGATATACTTCCCCTTTTATCGTGATTGGCGTATTTCGACTTCGACTACGAAAATTTTGTAATAGATTAAAGAAGACTTCCACAGTTTTTCTTTAATCTAGTATCAAACTGTCACATTCTTATTTGAAATACGCCAACCACGATAAGGCAGTTTATATCAATTATATTAAGTCATTCATTGCTGCAATAATTTTTTTATTCGAAAACAAATTAATGAAAACGAAATTTATCATAACATTTATTGAAGCATCTAATTTTGCTGTATTCAGTTATTAATAATTTTAAATTATATTTTCTTACCATTTGTATACAGATATTAAGTTCCTAAGCCTTGTCAAGAATTTGATTATAGGCTAAACTGATCAACCTGCTTAATTTATTAAATAGGACTCTCAGCTTATTCTGGTCCATATCAATTTGTTTAAGTTGATTTTAATTTTTTTTTATTAATAGTTTAACTCATTCAATGCCACTTTAACTGAAGTTATAGATATTTTGAATAAAATGATTGAAGAGGAAAGACGGAATGACAGTATACGTAATAATTTTTAATTTAAGACTTATAGTTTCATAAAAAGAGCAACAGAAACACTATAAATATCATGATGGAAAAATGTCACGTGCGACTGTGATTAAAATCAAAATAAAAAAATTTTAAAACAACACAATAGATATTCTAAAATTAGTCACAATTAAATATTGCTTCAGGTGTCGCTGAAATCAGCATTTTAATCGTTGGCAGCAAAAATAACTTATGTTTTTGTCACAGGCGAATGCCTTGGATTTTTGCAATTATCTTGTAAAGGAAAAGATGTTTAAAATCAAATTTAACACTAATTATAAGGCTAACTTGGAGGTACGCTTATTTTAAAAACAAGAGCGCATTTTATTTAGACTTTCTTCACATCAAATTTGTACTTGCGGCCTGCCCCTCGATGTCAACAGAAGGCTTTCGATGAATTACTTATATTGAAAATAAAAACAAATTTTCCTTTTATTATTATTTTCAATACAAGTTGTCTCTTCGTGGAAGGGGATGTTAAATAGAATTTAAATACACAAGATTGTGCATTTAGGTTAATTTAAAAGTTTTCCAAATTTGTACTGAAGAAATTAATTTCGTATTTAAATAGCACTTAAAGACATTTAATTACAAACTCAAAAATTGGGCACTACTTGCTTACCCACTTCTAGATATACATCTTAATTTTTATACCATTTACCAAAAATGGAAAAGGGTATATATAGGTTTGTCATTCCGTGTGTAATTTCCATAATATAAATTTGCGACAAAAAAAATATATATATTCTGGGTCCTTATGAATAGCGAAGACAAATAAGCGATGTCCGTCTGTCCGTCCGACCGTCCGTCTGGTGTACGTGAAATCGGTTTTCCGAAGCTCCCAGAAAAGCTAGAGAGTTCGTTCTTGGACTGGTGTATCAGAAATGGTCCAACTTAGATTGGTATTGAAATTCAGGGAAATCGAGCAGACGATTGCAGAGCTGGAAAACTTAAACTTCATTTTGCCATATAAAAGTAACTACCGAAAACAAAATTTTATTTTTTTTTTTATACAAATATATTTTACACTTCAGTACGACTAAAATTGGAGTTTTAAATTAAAAAAATATAAATAAAATAAAAAGACGTTTCCAGGGCCGGAAAACTTTAACTTTTTGTGTTATGTAAAATTAACTATGTCTAAAACTATGCAGGGTATTTCTCGAGAACCGTAAGAGTTAGAGACCTGAAATTTGGACACAGTATGTAGACCTTTGGCCGCTACAACAACAAATACATGAGAATTGGAAATTAAAGGGTGTTCCAAAACGAGCATCGAAAAATTTTAAAATCCTATGTGATATACATACAATTGTATGTACGTATGTATATACACTTGAAATATATTATGTATTTTTATACAGACTACAAAAATTAACACTAAGATTTCAAAAAATTTAAATTAAAGGGTGTTCCATCAGTTAATGCAATTTTGACTCTGCAATTTTCACAACTTGCTGTATCTTGGAAACCGTAAGAGCAAAACTCTTGAAATTTTCAAAAACGGTAAAACTAAAAAATCAAAAAATTATAAAATCGCCAAATCGAAAAAAATCGCCAGAAACAAAAAAAACATGCCAAAATAAAAAAAGCACCAAATTACAAAAATAATGTCTAAGACTAAAATAAATCGCGAATAACCGGAAAAATTGCTAAAATTAATAAAAAATCGCCAAAACGAAAAAAACCCTAAAAAACAGAAAAAAATCGCCAAAATGCAAAAAAAACCCAAAAACAGGAAAAAATCGCCAAAATGAAAAAAAATCGCCAAAATGAAATATATCTCCAAAATGAAAAAAAGCTCCAAAAACAGAAAAAATTCGTCAAAATGAAAAAAAAAACCCAAAATTGAAAAAAAATTGCGATAGTGAAAAAAAACGCCGAAATGAAGAAAAGCTCCAAAATGAAAAAAAACCCCAAAAAAATCGCCAAAATGAAAAAAAAACGCCAAAATTAAAAAAAATTGCCAAAATAGAAAAAAACCCAAAAAAAATAACTGCAAAAATCCAAAAAAAAAATCGCCAAAATGAAAAAAAAATATCCCCAAAATGAAAAAAGAAACCCAAAAAAGAAAAAAAATTGCAAAAATCCAAAAAAAAATCGCCGAAATGAAAAAAGAATCGCCAAAATGAAAAAAATCTTCAAAATGAAAATAAACCCAAAAAAAACAGAAAAAAATCGCCAAAATGAGAAAAAAGCGACAAAACTGAAAAAATCTTTTAATCTGAAAAAAAAATTCAAAAAAGCAAAAAAGCCGCATTAAAAAATGCTCAGAACCGAATGTGCGGAACCCTTCGTGTGCGAGTCAAAGTCTCACTTTACTGAATTTTTTAATATTAAAGGAATTAAATGAAACTAAGTTTTTCCTATTTCGTTTTTGCTTCGTTCACTTAACATATTTTATGTATTTTTTAAAAAAATAGATTGGTATCAATAATCAGAAAAATCCAAAATTATGACTCCAGGGTTGGAAAACTTAAACTTTTTGTGTTATGTAAAATTAAATACGTCTAAATAATTAATTTTTCTTTTATAAATTAAATATACTTTATGCTTCTGAAAGAAAAAATTGGCCTATACAATTATAAAAATGAAAACCAATGCTCCAGAGATGGAAAATTTGAACTTTTTTTGATAATAGAGTAACTAAGTGAAACAAAGTTTTTCTTTTTTCCTTTTTGCTTTGTTCACTTAACATATTTTATGTATTTTTTAAAGAACTAGATTGGTATAAGGAATTAGAAAAATCCTAAATTATGATTCCACGGTTGGAGAACTTACACTTTTTGTAAATTGAATATATTTTATGCTTCTGGAAGAAAAGTTTGGCGTATAAAATTTAAAAAATTCAAATTACAGGTCCAAAGATGGAAACTTTGATTTTTTTAAATATTAAAGTATAAAATTAATTTTTTTTATTTCTTTGTTCACTTACACTACGACCACACGAGCCATTTGATGTATCTTAACACAAGCAATAACGCCGGCAGAGCGATAACGTCAAATTGCTTGTGTTCAACAATGTATTTAGAGGTGGTGAACACGTATATTCAAATATATTTTGTTTTTATGCATATAAACACTTAAATGATCAATAGATAGATAATTTTCTAATTGTAAATTGAAATTTTATTTGTTTTATGTAGTTAAAACGTTTTTTTTTACTTTTTTGTTGAATAAAAATTAATATTATTTCATTTTGACAGCATGTGTTAAGAGATTATTGCTCAGCAATGTATTTTGACATTTGTTGCTGAATATATATTTGAACACATATTCATATGGTCCACACGCTAATATCTTGTGTCGGCAACCGAATTTGACAGTTGCCACGGCAATAATTGCCAAGATTATTGCTCGTGTGGTCGGCATGTTAACACACTTTATTAATTTCTTAAATCAGAAAAATCTAAAGGGTTGGTAAATTTATTGTTTTTTCTACAAAAGTAACTAGGTCAAGTTAGTTTTTTCTTTTTGTTTACAAGTTTTATATACTTTATGACTTAGAATGAAATAGTTTGGCATAGAAATTAGAAAAATAAAATACATAGCTCCAGAGCTGGAAAACTTAAATTTTTTCTGGTACATAAAACTAATTATTTCTTTGGTAATTCTATATTTTACAAAGAAATAAATTAGTATTAAGAAACTCAGAAATATGGTTACAGGGTTGGAGCTTAAAAAAAGTTTCGGTAAGAAAAATAACCAAAAATATTTTTTTTTTTCAGTTAAACAGATTTCATGTTTTAGGAAAATCATTACTCAAGATTTTTTATACATGGTTAATTTTTTTATGGATATCTAAACTAATTGAAGTATAAACAAAGGTTTGTGCTTATAGTGCTATTAATTTTTAGTAAATGGAGATAAAACTAAGACTTATCGCTAAAGATAAATTAAAGGACATGTTCCGTTTAATTTTCCTGATACATTTCCTTTCTGCTCAAGAAATTAAAAAAAAAATCCTGTAGGAATTAAACGTTTACACAACACCCCGATGTATACCATTTGCAATGGGAACTTTAAATCAAGACACTAAGCAGTTTTGCAACATCAATGATTATTAAATACGGGAAAATATAAAACAAGTTAGTTTACTTGGTATGGAGGTGCAATACTAAGAATATTTTAGAGTTATTAAACACCAGCACAGTTTTTGAACATCTCGAGGGCGAGTAAATAAGCTCCATTCTTTTGGTATTGTATTGACGTGACGTCGATGTTGACTGAAATAAGAATGAATGTAAAATATATCTTAACCACAGAGTGTAGAGTAAAATATTTAACTATTGCTAATATCGAAAATAAAATAATTTAATCAAATTCTTTAATCGAAAAATACTGAAAGGTCACATACTATTAATTGCTTTAGAAAAAAAAAATTATAAATTTTTTGCCAAAACAAATATGCATGTATGTATGTGTCTGTATACTATATACATATATGTACGTACGTTGGTAAAGGGTATATAAGATTCGGCACAGCGGAATATAGCACTCTTACTTGTTCTTTTTGACTTTCAACATCAACTAAAAATTTTCGTGGAGCACAAATAGATAGTAAATTGAAACAAACTAAACTTCCCACAAAACAAAAAATACATGTATTTGAAATTGTTGCCAAAAACTGTTTTCTGCCGAAATACAAACGATTAATGATTGGCAATCCAAATGGAAGACATGCCTAAATAAAATTATGAGTACACGATTCTACTGTCCCACAAAAAGTTTCATGTACGTTTGTATGTATGTATGTATTTAAAAAGTTTTTAACATCAAAAGATTTACTTTAATGTGAATGCCCTACAAATTAGAGGGGCACGCTTTTTCATTCCTATAAGAGAATGTTTATCTTCGACAATTCTAAGAACCAACAGTCACCTTATGTTGATCGTGTGTGGAATAAATTTTCTATTTAGATATTTATTCGTTGGGCTTGAAGTGTGTTCACGATACTAAAGAATTCATACGATTTTAGCTCACAAAAAGTTCAGTCAACTCTACAATCCTAAAAATTAATTGACTGCTTATAAGTGTAGGAATACTTATATTAGTTTTTACATTAACCGAATGAGAACTATACACAGAGAAAGCAGTGCCTACTAAATACCTCATAAAATAGAACAAAATTAATAAGAAATCTCTATGGTTTTTTTCAATAAGGAAATCTTATTAATTTCATAGAGAAAACCTTTTTGAAAAAATCAAGAAGAAATCTTGTAGTTTTTATGAGGTTATCTTATTGATTTTTTCAATAAAAAATAAAAAAAAAAATTGCGTCTTTATTCTCTCTACTTATGTATTGTCATTTAAATTCTATACCATATACATATGTATGTATGTATGTATGTATGTATGTAGTATATTGTAGATGTTATTTATTTATAATAACAATTGAAATCATTCTTATACAAAAATGAAAAAGATCATCAAAAAAATTGTCTGTATGTCTATTTATAGAAACGAAATAACAACAATCAAGAAGATTTCCTTATTAAAAGAATCAACATGATGCTTTACACATAATCATATAGGAACCTAATAAAATCAATAAGAAACCCTTATTGACAAAATTAATGAGGTAGCCTAATAAAATCAAGAAGAAAACTTAAAAAAAAAATCAATCAGAAATCCCTATAGCAACGGTTCTCAAAGGGGGGTCCGCGGACCCCTGGGGGTCCGTATGAAAATTCCAAGGGGTCCGCGAAGAGGTAAACAAATATTGTTATGATTCCTCAAAAGTTAATATTAATAAGATTAAGTAATATGGCTTTTGTATAATAAATGTAAAACTTATATGTATTTGGCATTGCGGTAGGCCGTGCTACTATTAAAATTTCTGAAGGGGTCCCCGAAAAAAGAGCTTGTGAGAACCTCTGTCCTATAGTTTACAATTTATAAGAAAACCTAATAGAATCAAGAAGTTTTTCTGTATGGATTGTTTTTTTTTTTTTTTTGGTGCCAAAAATAACGGAAATTGAGTAAAAAAGTAGTGAATAATAAGATTTCTTCTTGATTTTATGTGATTTTCTTCTTAATAAAATAAATAAGATTTACCACATAAAAACAATAAGGAATCTCTATGAAAAAATCTTCGCTTCTTTCTGCTGGGATACCCCTCAGCCTAAAAACGTTTCATAGAGAAAATCTTATTGATTCTATGAGGCAGGTTTTTCTCTGTGTATCACCGATTCGTGTACACACATTGTAAGCAGTGCATGGCAGAAAAAACGCTTCTTTTTGAGGCATTCCGCTAAATCTGAGATTCGAAATGATGCACATTCTCTTAAGCAAATAATTTTTTTCCACCAATATGTTTGCTAAACTTAAAAATAAATTAAAATTTGCAGTACTAAGCTTTTCGCAATAGCATTTCGAAAGATGCTCATTGCCAAATTGAGGAAATTTTAAGTTTTTTGATTTAGAAACTATTTAGACAAATTCGAGATCAAAAATTTTGCTATTGCGACGAGAGAACTCTGGTTTGTTTTCGTTTCACTAAGATTTTTTCTTCGAAGGCGACACTATTAAAAACCTTTAGATATCAAATATATACATACACTTATCGATAATTCGGAAACAACCTAAAAGTCATTCCTGATACCAAAATTTCAGAAAAAGAGAAGAAGTCATATTATCTCTATTATTATTATTATTATCTCTAATTATCTCTGCAATAAATTTTTAGTTTCCGCCTACTGAAACCATGAAAAAATAATGCAAGTTTTATAAAAAAAATCACTTCGTATTAACGATTCGACTTTGCCTACTTAAAAGTTCAAATGGTTGATTTAAATTTTTTATCACGTGCTGTCGAATAGTCGGCCACACATACAGAACTGCATATAGAAAAAAAATAAATACAGCCAAAAAATTTTTCTACACACAAAAATTATGCACTCAAGTTTTAGTTATAAAAAATTAAAAAAATATTCTACTTGTAGAAAAAAGTGAGACGTGTGCATGTGATGTCGAGCAGAAAACTGCAAGAGCAGTTTTCATTTTAATGGGACTTGATTTTTTTTCTAAATTATTTTTTGTTTATTTATATTTTAATAAAATTATTACATGAAATATTCAAAACTAATCATATTGCCTTAAAGTGTGTATGCAAGGCAGCATAGTGGAGCCAGTTGAAAATATAATGGCACAAAATTTAAATTTTTCTTAATACTTATAAAGGGTGTTTTTTTTAGAGGTATAGAACTTCGAATTGAAATAAAACACAAGAAAATCGTTTTAATGTCCATCAATTTGGCTTTATTGGAAGGATAATTTTATGCCATTAATGTTTAAATATGATTTCGGGCATGTGGCCGCCGCTGCTGGCTCGAATAAAGCCAATTCTACAGGTCCAATTTTCAACCACTTTTTCGAGCATATGGGGCCGTATGTTGGCAATAACGCCACGAATGTTGGCTTCCAAGTCCCCTAACGTTTCTGGTTTGTTGGCGTAGACGAGCGACTTCACATATCCCCAAAGAAAATAATCCAATGGTGTCAAATCACACGATCTTGGTGGCCAATTGACAGGTCCATTCCGCGAAATTATGCGCTCATCGAATGTTTCCTTCAATAAATCGATTGTGACGTGCGCTGTGTGGCATGTAGCGCCGTCTTGTTGGAACCACAACTCATCCACATTCAAAATCTTCAAAATCTTCCATAAAGTTGATGGGCAAAGCTCCAATTGCTGTGCACGGTGGCGAATCGATTCATTCGGGTCCTCTTCAACACTTTGCTCTACAGCGGCAATTGTTTCTTCGGTGCGCACTGTTCGACGTCTCTGCGGATGCGTATTATCACATAGAGTAAACGTAGTGCGAAAACGATCCATGGTTAACCGAATTAATTGCTCTGATGGACGATTATGTCGACCATAAAATGGACGGAGCTTGCGGTAAACTTCGCGAACTGAACCATTATTTTCGAAATAAATTTGCACGATTTGCAAGCGTTGTTCTTTTGTCAACCTGTTCATGATGAAATGGCAAACCAAACTAAATATTAATCACTTGACAGCTGACAAAATGGCCGCCAGTTAAAAAAGTGATGCCAACTTAAAGTTCTATACCTCAATAAAAAAACAACCTTTATAACTGCAATATTATTTGTGTGAACTGAAATAATGGAGAATAATCTTAGCATTCAAAAAATTACTATCTAGAACATAGAGAATGTGCTACAGTGTCATAACCAGCGCTAATAGTGTTTTCACACTGACTTGATTTTAATAAATGTTGGTTTTAACGTTAAAGGCAACTGTTAAAACCTGGTTTTACCATACAAATTGTTTTTATTAAATCCAACTTAAAACCATTCCTGAATTGGTTTTAATTAGGTTTGTTGAAATGCAACCCTGTTTTCGCTGTGGTATATTCAGTGCTGCCAAGTTAAAATGACCGGCAGCAGCTGATAATGTTTATGCCAGTGAATAACAATAGATGTCGCTTGAAAGATTTTTAACTTGAAAATTATGCAGCAGCAACAATAAGTAAAAAATTATGGAAAAATAATTTTTTGGAAGGAAAACAACAAAAAATACTTTCATTGACCTCTGGAAAGTGAAAATAGACGATATGACATATCGATCCACCGATAAAAAAGTTGTATTTTGTGATTTATTTGTGCATTTTTTATATACAATAACTTGATTTCCAAGCACTTCTTCACTCTGTATTACTAGTTCCATAATTTTAAAATATTAATTTACAAAATATAAAATAATTTCCATTTTAGAGCGCATTGTAAAGTTTCTTAGACAAAAACAATTGTACAGTTTGTCAAGTAAGTGTTATAAAAAGCAGAAAAAAATACAACAACAAACACACGCATTTCTGCAGGAGATTTATTTTATTTTGAGCAAAGTTATTAGACAGTCTGTGAGTTAAAACCTGAATTTAACAAACTTGCAGTGTGAATGCAAAATCAGCTGTTTATGGTTTTAACGTTAAAACCAGGGTTTAACTTGCAGTGTGAAAACACTATAATACTTTCATGCAAATGCATTTTTGTAGTCATCAAATCAAAATTAATCTGAATAATTTAGTTTTCCCAATTAAAGAATTTGCAAAACAATGGCACCCATTTGTTAGTGCATGTTTTTACATATTTTATAATAAATACATATTTAAGATGCATATTTTTTTATAAAACTTATTTTATTTGTATCTTTCAATATAAATGCAAACTATTAAATTTTGTATTTCACTTAGTTTTGCAGAGTAGTTAAGTAAAACCATCTACATTGCGACAAATAGTTGGAAAAGCCTCCAATTAATTAAACTAAAAATAAAAATAAATAAAGCACGAAACAGATCTTGCTAATGCAAGTGGTGTCTGTGTAGTTCAGCTGATTTCTGCTCAACTGCCAAACACTATATGAAAACACTGAAAATAATAACAACATCAATTTCGTTCCGTTTTGAGAATTGAACAGAATAATATCTTGTAGTTGTAGTAGTTATGAATTCACTTATCTAATGCGTTAGGATTTCTTTTGATTTACTTTTAATTTTAGTGCATATTTTTAATGCATATTTTAGGTTTTATTGCGCATTTTTTATGCGCATAGGCCTGGTCAAAACCAGGAAAAAAAATTAAATCCCGAACTGTTTGTATGACTTTTAGTTTTTTTTTTTGCGAAAGAATTAAAACAAGAATGCACGGTGTCGTGCTAAACCGGGTAGGAACGAAATTCCTTACATATTACTTATCTTATGGTTGTGGTTATGGTGACGACTATGACACATCTAACTAAACATTAACTTAATAATTTGAAATACAAACAAATCTAATATTACAACTTTTTAACTAGCAATAGAAAATAAAGTTAATTTAAATTAATTTTTAATTATTATTTGATCTTCATCATTTGTTTCTATATTTGTATCGCTTTGCAAGTCAAATTACATGTGATAATTATTAATGAACAAATAACATCAAAGTTAGTTATAAATATTCTGACTAACAACACATAGTTGAACGGAACAGCCAGCCGTTTTCGAAGGCCACTAAACCTTCGGCATCAGCGTTCTGCTGTGTTTGGTCCACTGTGTGTGGTGTCAGTTGATGTAGATTTCTGCTTTATATACTTAGCCATCATTGCAAATGGAATATGTGAATTGTTTTGAATCATCTTATTACAATTTGCTAGAAGCTTTTTTTTTTTCTAATGAAAGCTCAACTTTACCATCTCTAAATTTACAACAGTCTTGCCATTGTCGTTTGTTCTTTACCAATTATGCACATGTTAGTTAATTTGCTTATTTTTTGTTCTACTTGAGACAAACTTTTTTGTTTTGTTACTATTGAGTATATTTTATTAATTTTTGCCCCTGTCACATGACTATTAATTTTAATTATTATATTATGGGCCAGTTTAAAAAAATTAATAAAATACACTTACACAGTAGGTGTGTTTGGACGCACTACCTGGAACTTTAGAAATGAAAATTACATGGCGAAAAATAAAAATTAAAATTTTGACCAACACATAAGCTTGCAGGCATATTAAAATAAAAAAAATTCTATAAAGTATCAAAATATGCCCTAAAAGCATAAATTATGCTCTAAAACTGAGAATATGCTTAAGATATGCGTGTAAGAGTGATATATGCAAAAATATGCTTTAAAGGGTAAAATATGCAAAAATATGCACCAACAAATCGATACCAAAATGCATAAAAAGTTCTGAATCGGATAAATATCTTGTCCCCGCATTAATACGTCACATAAGAAAAAACATGCAATTGCATTTTTTGCAGTTTCCCTGGTTATAACGAACTCCGAAGAGGTTTGCAATTTTGATTAATGTATGCAAAGGTCATTATAAACGAATATAATATATTCTACAAATCAAATAAAGTAAGCAAACAAATAAAAGAATGAATTTTGTCTTAAAAAAACACAAATCATGTAAAAAATTAATTTCATCAATTTAGAAAAGGCAATTCTAAATTAACTGATACAGATTTATTTTTGAGCTGCGCAAACAGTTGTTTCACACTAGACGAGAACTTGATATTGTGTTACTCCTGATAAGCGTATAAATTGTCGTACAAGTTTGTTTACAACACTTAAACATGAGCTTTTTATAAGTGATTCTTCATAACTGCAGTTTGATGCATGTGTATGAAGAAAGATTTGCATACTTGAGGTAATTATTTTTTGCTGCCATATCAGCCCCACTGTGCGTGTACACTGTACAGGCAAAAGTTGCATCAGATTTTTTTTAATTTAATGATTTTTTCACTTCGCTTTTCACTTTTAATATTACGAGTAGTAAAAATATTAAATTTAAATATTTTGTTTTTTTATTTTTATTTCTGACAAGTTGAATAAATAAAGCAAAAAGAGGAGCAAAATTAAGTTGCATATCTTCAAATCTTTCAGCCAAAATGCATAAAAATCCGTCTGATTATATGATGAATAGTACCCGTGCCAATAAAAAAAATGTTTTGCTCCAACAACTTTTTTATATTCACAATTTTCAGCGTCTATGTAAATATTTTCATATACAAATAGAAAGTAAAAGATTTATCGCCTTATGCAAAAACAATTGTTAAAATTAAAGCATGCTTTAAAACTGGTTTTGTCATACAAAATTTGTTTGTTAAACCAAATTTAAGTTTAACAATCGCTTTTGCTTTAAAATGTTAATATAAATCTGTTTCATATATTACTTAAAGTTTGCAAAATCCTGGAATTGTAAGGTGGCAGTAGTACAAATTTGGATTAATGTTTGAAAAATTACATCCAAAAACAATCACGATGGTAAAATACGTGTTTTCTATTCAGTTGACAACACTCACTATGGTGTAGAGTTGGGCATAGTTGTTCCTTTTGCGGATTGTTCCTTTTTGATCCCAACAACAAAAAGAACTAGTTCGTTCTTTTCGTTCAGTTGTTCTTTTCGGTCAGTTGTTCAGTGAACAACAAAACACAGATTGCACAGTCGTCGAATCCTCTTCAATGTTTTCTTCGTGTGTTGTATGCTTTAAGCAAGTAAAAGGTAAAAACTATTATTTTTGAACGAATTTAAATGAAATCCGTAATCAGTTTAAAATCAATTTTATTCACTTTTTTAATTCTAATAATCTTTTTCACAATCTGTTATTTAAATCAATACTACAAGTTATTTCTTTTAATTTTGTAAAACTCACTTGTATTTTTCACTAAGTATACATTTTCTGGTGTTTGTTTTGATTAGTGTGCTAATTAATAGGCACACTACATTTGTCTCTTTTTAACAGTATGCAAATCAGCAACTATAATCTTTTAATTGAAATGTTTTGCATGTGTATCAGGGATGGCATTGAGAATTTGGTATTGTACCAATAAGATTTAAAAATTGTACTTTTTTACCTTAATTGTACTAAAATATTTTTTAGTTGAAATTACATATTTTTATTTATTTTTAATAAATAATCGACTTTGTTCTGGCTACCGAATCGTTTTCACAAATTTGCTTGTAAATTGGGATGTGAAATTTAAAATATACAAATTAATACACGTAGCATATGCTTATCATCCGAATTTAGAAGAAAAATAATTTGGAAATGGATGACTTCACATTTTTTTTATTTTCTCGGTGCGTTTTACTTTTAAAAAGACGTATGTACTAAACAAGTCATTGGTGTACTATTGTACTTTGCGAGTTTGAATGTTACCAAAAAAAGTACAATTGTACCAACTTTGCCAACACTGATGTGCATTGATCAGGAACCAGGGCTGCCAGATAAAATTATCGAAAAATCTTCGAAATACCGATAAAATACAAAAAAAAATCGTCATTTCATACTTAAAAAATCGGACAAATCAAAATGTACTTTCTGTAAACATGTATACATATCGTCTGTTGGTTTGTGGTTTGCTGCAGACATAATGTATTTTGAATATACTGTGCCGCAAATCAGAAACCAATCGACGATATGTTTTATTTTATAAATGTATTTATTACCAAACAATAACATAACAATTCGTGTTCATACATGAATTCTACACGAAGACACTAAGACGATTTTGTGCTAGATTAAACAAAAAATGCTGCAATGTTCTTTAAGCTATTACAAAATAGTCGTACTACGACACCCGTAATAAGGCTCATTGTTAGACTTGTGCCATTTAGTTCATTTCAGTGACCGGTCATTTTAGTTCATTATTTATAAATGAACTAGTTCGTTCATTTAGTTCAATCGGTCTTTTTAGTTCAATGAATTAGTTAGGCCTTTTTAGTTCAATGATTTTACATCTACAATTCTACATGCATATGTACCTATGTTTGTGTGGTCTTTGGAAAAATTTAAAACACAGACTCTGTGATTAAAAAACTACGAACACTAATGAATTAATAATAAATTTGCTTTATAATGAGTTTATAAAACATATTTAGTGTGAAAACCTTTAAATATTTTAAATTTTAAAATATTTTTAAGTGTTTACTTGTGTTTTCTTGTTTATTGCATTTGTGGTAGTAGCCATCGATAAAAAAGAACCAAATATACATGCATACATACATACATACATATGGATGAGTATAGAAGCAAAGCACACAAACAGTAAAAAAGTAAAGCAAAACGTTGAAAACATTTAGTTCATATCCTCTGTGTTAGTTCATTTTGTGTCTTAGTTCTTAGTTCAAAAATTGAACTAGATCAAAAATTGAACTAGTGATCGTAAAACAATTGAACTAGTTCACATAGTTCAAAGTACTGAATCGTTCGTTTGAACTAGTTCGTTCATGAACTACACAAGACTACTCATTGTATCTTTACAATAGAAGGTAAAACATAATAGAAAGTGTTATATTCAAAATGAATTTTTTGGAATCACTGAAAAACTCAATTTCGGGAAAAATACGTGTTACATCCACATAAAATTTCTTTTAATTCAACCCGTGTACATACTTGCATACATACGTATGTAATTTTTATTTAACGCTAAGCCATCAACAAAAAATTTTTGTTAAATTAAACAATAAACTATTAAGAAAGAGTCTGCAAAACTATACCATGCATATATGAATTTTAATGCAGGGTATACACGATACTTAATTTCGTACTTAGTGTAGTATGAGTTCTAGTACGGGTTTTCAGATACACGTTACTACAAATCATACTAATTCATTTAAAAGAAAAGTTTTAAGGCAATACACGTGGATAAATGAATAATGTGGTGGATTTATTAATAATAAGTGAACTGCACTTAAAAAGAATAAAAAATTTTTTTTTTTTTTTTTTTTTGAATGCATGATTTTTTATTTATTGTATCTTCATATATGAACTAACAATAAGTATTCAAATCTTAAATCTAAAAATATAATTAGGCCCGACCAGTGTCGGACATAAGCTTAGTAATAGTTATATATAATACATAAGTAGTGATAGTCAAAAGGAAAAAAATAAAGTATTTTCAAGAAGTCCCATCTGGAGTGCTATGAATAAGAGCCCATGTGTCCCTCTTTTTTAGGCGGATGTGTCCAGTAAAGTTCAAAATATTACGGGCAAGCGGATTAGGATGTGACTCGAGTTTTGTTAAATATTTGCCAGCGTATTTTGCAATTTCTTCAGTCACTAGTGGCATATTTAAATCACGATGTATATTTGAATTTTTTATATACCATGGAGCCAATGTTATTAAGCGTAAAATTTTGTTTTGCCTTCGTTGGATTCTCTCGACATTAGAAGCTGAAGCAGTGCCCCATAACTGTATTCCGTAGCACCATATTGGTTTCAAAATCGTCTTGTATATTAAAAGTTTACAATCTAGACTGAGTGAAGAATTTCTACCAAACAGCCAATGTAGCTGAGTTAATTTCAGTTTCATTTGTGTTAGCTTTGAGTCAATATGGGGCTTCCATGTAAGCCGTCGATCAAGGTGTATACCAAGGTATTTTACGTGTGAATGTTGAAGAACAACTTGATTGTTGATTCGAATAGGGGAACAAGTATCTCTTCGCAGGGTAAATGTTACCTGGACACACTTTTGCTCGTTTACTTTGATTCTCCATAAATTTAACCATAGTTCCAGTTGTGTAATATGTTCTTGTAGATATCGGGAAGCCTCGTGAGGGTTTTCGTGCATACTAAGGCAGGCTGTATCATCGGCAAACGTAGATGTATGAATATTGCTGCTCAAAGGCATATCACAAGTGTAAATCAAATACAAAACTGGCCCCAGTATGCTCCCCTGTGGCACACCGGATGATATAGATTCGGGCACACTCATGAAGTCTCCTTCCACAACCGTAAACTTCCGGGTAGTAATATAACTTTCTAATAGCTTCAGAAAATTTATTGGTAAATATGATTTCAATTTTAAAATAAGACCTTCATGCCACACTTTATCAAATGCCTGAGAAACGTCGATAAACAGCGCAGAACAATACTTCTTTTCTTCAAATGTTCTTCTTATAAATTGAACCAATCTATGAGTTTGTTCGATGGTGCTATGCTGACTTCTAAAACCAAATTGATGGTCCGGTATGCACCCATTACTAACTAGAATTGGGGACAATTTTGTCATGAGCAGTTTTTCGAAAAGTTTTGACATTGTTGATAGCAGACTTATTGGCCTGTATGACTCAGCCTTGGTAAGGTCTTTGCCCGGCTTTGGAATCATTTTAACTTTGGCAAGCTTCCAGCTATTTGGAAAATACTCCAGTCGTAAAATGGCGTTAAAAATAAATAATAGGATTCTAATTGCAATACGAGGCAACTTTATTAGCATCTGGTTACTAATTCCATCAATACCCGGAGCTTTCTTCGGGTTAAGTTCAGCAATTACTTTTTGTACATCACACGTTCTAAATTTTATGGGTCGAGGGGGTAGCGCCACTACATTCGGCAAATCAATAACACCAGTACACGAGTTAGGGGTAAATACTGATTTTAAATGCTCAGCAAATAGTTTACCTTTTTCAGTATCGCTTCTTGCCCAACCCCCTGTAGATGTACGCAGAGGTGGTTTAAACGCAACAGGTGTTTTAAGCTTTCTAGCAGCGCGCCACAAGGAGTAATTAGATGCTGGTGTGGCATCAAGATTTTCCAGATAGTTTTTAAAAGATGCAGTTTTTTCAAATGCAAGCAAGTCTTGGAGTCGTTTATTGCACTCTTTAAATCTGATTTTATGTTGTGGTGATCTGTGCTGTTGCCATTCCCTTCTAGCTCTTCTTTTTTCACTTACAAGACGTTCAATATCCGTAGAATAAATTCTATTAAATCCAGTCTGCGGGTAGGAGGTAGTCGCATGTTCAGCAGCCTGTTTTATATTTTTGATAAGATTGCCAATGTTAAATTCAATATCTTCGGATGTTCTTAGTATAATGATTTCCGTACAATGAGTACTGAGATATTTTCTGAACCCCAGCCAATTAACACGGTTGATCGTCTTCACATACGGGTGAGGTAAGTCACTACTTAGTGGGCTACAAATTGTAACGATCGTGGGAGAGTGATCGGAGGAAAGATCTAGAGACGCTTCAACATGAACTAATTCCCTAGAAATATTTTTCATGACTCCAAAATCTATAACATCCGGAATTTTTTGTATGTCCGTAGGCCAATAAGTGGGCTCCCCACTCGAAATGACGTCCAAGCCCATTTTTGAAATTGTGTTGAACAATGCCCGACCTCTAGGTGTAATAAGACGCGAACCCCAGAACGTATGTTTTGCATTGTAGTCGCCAGCTGCTACGAAGCAAGGGCCAAGGGATTTGTAGAAATTCTCGTATTGGTCCTCAGTAATTGCGAACCTAGGAGGGGAGTAAATTGATGATATGACAAAATTAGTGCAAAAATTTTCGATACAAATATTCGTTGCTTGTAAATGTTCTTCGCAAATGTTGTCAATAATATAATGCTTGAGTCTTGACTTTATTAAAATTGCTGATCCACCGCATGCTCTTCCTCTCGGGTCCTTTGAATCATATAAGGTGTAGCCATAAATTTTAAAAAGGCTTCTCGAAGTCAAATGAGTCTCAGAGACCAACATTATATCAATATTTTTTTCCGTGAGGAAGTGCTCAAGTTCATTTTTATGTTGGCGAATGCCGTTTGCGTTCCAGAAACATATTGTTAACGTGTTCATGGCTTATTAAGTATTGCTTGAAGCAGAGTATTCTGCATTCGCAGCATTTCTTGCATCATGCTAGTCATACTTGTTGTAAAATTGTTTATAGTTTGCACCAGATTTTCAATAGTAGCTTCAAGGCGATTAAAATTAAAGCCTGAGTTTGTATTTATTGAAGTATTTGGCCGTGAAACATTTTGTGTGGGAATAGAGCTTGTTTTTGCAGCATCGGCATACGATACACGTGAATTAACTGGTTGGCTCACTTGGGCAAGAGTGGCGGAGTAAGTGTTTGCTGTTTGTGCTGGAGCTACTTTAGGTTTTTGCCCCATTGTCTTTTTAACGAAAGAATATACACGACAACCTCTGTAGTTAGCAGTGTGATTTTCTCCACAATTACTGCATTTTTTGTTACTTTGATCTTTCGGTTTATTGCAACTAGCAGTACCGTGCAATTCACCGCAAATAACACAAACTGTAGGTAATTTGCAGTAAGTTTTTGTGTGGCCATATTCTTGACAATTATGGCACTGTACGGGTCCAGAACGCTTGTGTGGTTCTTCAACTGTTATTTTTCGGTATAAAAGATATTTTAAATTATAAATTGGGTGCGTCTCATTTTTTCTCAATTTTATATCATTCGGCTCAAGTTCAACGCGAAATAGAGGCTGGGGGATCTTCTCCCTATTTATTATATTTGAAACATTTTTTACCTTGAATCCCTGGAGGACGAGTGCGTCTTTTATTTCTTCGGGAACAACATAAGAATCTATGCCCTTCAATACGATCTGCAGGCCTTTAGCACTCTTGAGCTGGTATGTGTAGAAACTTGTTTTATTTTTTTCAAATTCAGAAACCATTTTACGGAAATCTGTTTCGTCATAAATTTGAATTTTCGTTTCATCGATATTGCCACGTTTTATTGGAACAATGTGAAATTTTTTCTCACCAATGACCGAAATTAATTTCTTAATAAGAGCGTTTGAATTTTTTTCTCTCAAATATATTGGTGGCGGCTTGGAGGTTTTTTTCTCAGATATATCAGGTGTGTCGTTGTCATCTTGCAATATTTGAAAACGATTAGTGGAGGATGCGCTGTTATCCCTAGATACCTTTGAAGCAGATGCAATTTTATTAGAATTTGGGCTTCGCCCGCGCTTTCCCACCATTATATATCGGTCCATTCCGACTTGGACCTTGGGTTTTGGGCTACTCTTATTTATATTGACAATTTGGGTAAGTGATGAACACGAGCCTGAATCGGATGATATCGCTGATTTAAATGACGAAGTAGTAGGCAACTGTAATGTTAACAAATCACTAGTTGACATTGGACAAAGCGAAGTTGATCGCTGACGAAAAATTGGCTTAGCCGTTAAAAAAAGTCTGTCATCAGGTTTTTTATTTATTTTGTTTATATTAAGAGCATCAGAACTCACAGTAAGTATATCATCAGATTTTTTATTGTTATCATTAAGATCATCAGAGCTCACAGTAAGATAGGCATTTCTGCCGTTATCACTCACTTCACAATTATTTGTTTTTGAGGTACTCATATAGAGTATTCCTCAAGGGCACTTTGTTAGTGTATTCCTCAAGGGCACTTTGAGTTATTTTGTTTACGGTTGTTTTTGTTTTATTTTTGTTTTAGTTATTACTGTCTATGTAAAAAAATATTAGCAAAGCAAAAAAAGCTTATTTATCAAAGTTAATGTACAACGAATATTATGTACTACAAATATTTTTTTGTATGATTTTTTTTTTATTATGTATGTAAAAAAAATCCGCTAATACGTCTGTTCACTATGAAGGTACAACGAGAACTGAATAAAAAAATAATGCAAAAACAAAAGGGGTATATTGTAGAGAATGGTTAAAACAATTAGGGCAATTATGTAAAAAATTCCGCAGAAAATGTCTCCCTTTTCCAATTAGAATTTTTTGTTTTCCCTATATATTGCTATTAGTTGGAATTGTTCCCTGGGAGAAATTTCCTGCGGAGTTTTTTACAAAATTGCCCGGAAGGTTTTATGTTCTTTTTTTATATTAAAATATCCGCTACATAAAGCTAATTTTAAAATTGAGCTGTAGAAACACTGAACAATCAGCTCCTCATGAAACAGCATGATACACAATACAATATCGTACTTAGCGAAGCTCCGCCCACAAAAATCAAAAATTTTTGATTTTCATACTACAAAGTATACTTCATAAGTAGGACAGCATGACACCAGTGACTAATTTCATACTTGTACGATTTATCGTTCGATTTGTAGTAACGTGTATACTCGCTATAACAGTTAGACATTTCATAAAAAGCAGCCCAATTTGACTTGAAAAATCGAGGATTTTAAACAAAAAATCGTCAGATCGTCATTTCGAACGGTTGGTTTCTGGTTTGCTGCAAACATAATGTACTTTGAATATACTGTGCCGCAAACCAGAAACCAACCGACGATTTTTCTATTTTCGGCACCAAAAATCGTCACATCTGGCAGCCCGAGTCAGGAACAGAGAATAAGATAAACAAAACGAAATAAAGACCAAAACCGAACGAAGGAATAAAATCGAACGAAGGAACAAGAAAGACCAAGAGAACGAGAAAGACCAAAAGAACAATAAAGACCAAAAGAACAAAAAGGAACAACTAGACTGAACTAGTTCACATCGTTCACTTATGGGAATAGTTCAATTGAACTAGTTCGTTCTTTTCAGCACAACTCTACTATGGTGTACTGGAAATTTAAAAAGCTGATGAAAACAACAAAGTATACACTCACCCTTATCGGGAAGAAAAGGGAAACATTTTCTTTACGTGAAATATTTCGCGTGAACAAAAAATGGTGAACAAAACAAAATAAGAAAATAATATACTGACACAACAACAACGGAAACATTTGCGATCACAAAAAATGGGAGGAGTTACGTCCATTAAAATTTATTATAATATTTCAGGCGGTTCTACTTAACCGATTTTTACGAAACTTATCACACACCTTGAGCTCTAAAATAGACACAATCCTCCTTTTAAAAAAATGGCCGGAGTCACACCCATTAAAATTTAATATTATATTTCACAATTTCGCTAAAATGTTTCTTCTATTTCACCGATTTCGCTAAAATCGGTGAAATAGAAGCTAAATAAGCTTAAATAAAGGTACAATCTTGCGTTCAAAAAAGTGGGCGGGCACGCCTATCAAATTTTAGTATATTTCACGTGCTTGTACTTAACCAATTTTTACGAAACTTGGCACACACCTTGAACTCTTAAAAAGACACAATCCTGTTTTAAAAAAAGTGGGCTTAGCCACGCCCCATAAAATGTAATGTTATATTTCACGTGCTTTTACTTAATGGATTTTTACGAAACTTGGGACCCACCCTGAGCTTTCATAAATACTAAAACATGGGTCAAAAAAAAGTAGGAGGGGCTATGCCCGTGTAAGTTTAGCTTTAAATTAAATGTACTTGGGCTTATCAAAAGTATGCACTAAAAAGGTAAAAATTAAACTAAAAACCGACTTCAAAAAAAGCACTAAAAAGCTAAAAAATAGTATAAATGGTCTTGCCTACGTGCAAATGCAAAATATCGTAGCTTTTCTACGATATTTTCTTCTATTTCTTTTTTATTCAAGACCATTTGCATTGCACACCGAATACCGCCATTATTTTATTAGTTATTAATGGAATGAATTGTAGTTTGCCTGCTGGATGGGTTGAGCTTACTCGTATGTGTACAAGTTGCTAAATGAGGAGAATATTTTTTTTTTTAGATTAAATAGATTACGTGATCAAGTTGCTAAATAAAAAAAGTAAGTACTTCTCAAGAATCGATTATTTTAATCTCACGCCTTGTAGGTTGGTAATCCAGTAAGGAACTGCTTCCACCAAAAAATACTTAATTCCAAACCCGATTAGCTTTTTTGAAATTGTTTGCTGGGTACATATGTATAAACTATTTTGAAAGAAAATAAGTTCAGTTTAAAAAATATTTTGTAGAATAATTTATAACTCTTTTTATAATTATAATTTAATAAACATTTTAACTATCTTGTTAAAATTTTATAATTTTTACGGCCTGTCCCACGATGTCACCAGAAATCGTTCGATAGTATACTTACATTGAAAACAACAACACAATTTCTAATGTTATTGTTGTTTGCAATGCAAGTTGTCGATCGAACGTTTTCTGGGACAGGCCTTTAAATTTCTAAAGGCAGGCGAAATATCAAAGAAAAATAATGACTAAATGACTTTAAGCTCGTTAAAATATCTATTAAATTATATTCTTTGAGAAGAGCTACACAAAATTTCTATTTTACGGTTTATTTATAAAGAAGTCAGCTACCAATTGTCCTATTTTCACAAGTCAGGGCCTATCCGCACAACTTTCGCACAAGCACACTTCAACCGAAATAGAGGCAATAGTTCAAGAAGAATCGCTAACTAATTTGCAGTTGGTTTTACATTCATTTTAATATTCCAATTCGAGTTCTATAATAATAAAATCTAGAAGCTATTGAAAGGACTTTTTAATATCAGTCAGAGCTGATGGTCTATGAAAATATATTTTATTTACATTTTTTTCCTTATGTTTTGAAGTTGCTGCCAATAACGATTCAAATTAACATTTTACTTAAAACTTTGCAGCATTAAAGACATTTATTTACTTACCAACTTAAATATGTATGTATATCAGAGATGCAGATAAATTTTGTTTCATGAAATTAAAATGTCATGCTGTTCCTTACGCACATAAATGGATGCGCATATTTTCACATAATAAAATTAAACATGTGAATTGGAGGAGTTAGATTGGATTAGATATTTTTATCAGTTAGAAAATATTGGCATGGCATAACAAACCTGTAAATAAAGAAAATAATTCAATTACGAGTATGAAATTTGCAAAATAAAATAATTAAAATAAATCGAAATGTAATAAATTTATTTTAAGCAAAAAATAAATAAAATTTCACAATTAATTAATTAAACAACACAAAATCGTAAAATAGAAATAATGTGATTCTCTTTATCAACACAGTGACAGTTTTTTACACTGACCCAGCAAACATTTTGCTTACTAGTATGCAAAAACTATTTATTTAGAAGATATAATTAATTATTATTTTATTGAAAGAAATTATTTCTGACTATTTATTTTAGTTTGACTGGTTCGAAGATGTTGTAACGTGGTTTATTTTTCCAGCTGGGGTATGACTCAGTCTGTCCAGGTTCGAACTCAAAGGTCCACTTCCTTTGAAATAAATGATTACTTTTCTTTGATGTTGATAAAATATACAAAGCTTTTATTTAACGAAACTTATGCTACTAGGATATCTTAAAACTACAGGGTATATTGTCAGTGATTTACAGGCGGTGACGGCTATCATTAATCCAACTTATTATGTGAGTATTCGGTGGGCCTTGAGGCAGTTTAGTAATTGAGAGGAATTCGGTGGATCTCGTAATAAAACAATGCAGGTTATATTCGGTGGGCTCTAAGGCTCTCGTAACAGACAAAAGAAGATTCAAGATGAATTCGGGGGATCTTGAATATAAAACAAGAAGTTCAAGATGATTGCGGTGGCTCTTGAACGAGTTTTCAAGATGAATTCGATGGATGTTGAAAAAAATAAAGCGGTAGGAAAGGTAAAGGTCCAAAATACTTCTGATAGGGCCAAAAAAGTCTTTTAATGTACTCGACTATAATCTTTTAATTTAAATAAAGACAAAAGTATGTATTAATAATATGTGATTTATTTTGTTTAGAGCAAAAACAGAACTTAGTGACAAAAGCTCAAATTATTTAAAGTATTTTTTGTTATACACATTTTATGTGTATGTAGTATGTTGCTTAAAAAAAGTAAATTTTAGTTAAAAAAAACATTATTTATGTAGTTCTAATCATAATCTCTAAATTCTTAGTCCAATAGTTCCTCCATTTACCCCTGTTTAAAAGCATTTTTTGTGTTAAGTTTTAAAATATCTTCATCATAACAATTATTAGAACTAGATATCATTAATTTTTTCTAATTGTATTAAATATGACACAGTATTTTTACTTGACGACGATTTCTTCTATTATGGCCTGTTTCACAATATCGAAAGAAAACTCTCGACTGAAAATTTATATTGAAAACAAAAGTGAATTTTCAAATTTTATTGTTGATTTCAATATAAATTTTCAGTCTGACGATTTGTGAGTAGAAAGAGTTCCTTGAATAATTCTGTATATATTGGTATACAAAAGTTTACATAAACGATTTTTAATGGTAGAAATCCTTTTGCAAAATTTACTTCTACTTAAATCTTTGAGCTTTTTAAATTCTGGAACTTGCGATATTGCCTATTTACTTGTTCTGTTTCCTTTTGAAAAAGTTTAATAGCAAGTGGTATAATACTATTGATTTCCCCACTCAAAACATGATCTGGCGCAGATTTCGGAAATCAGTTTAAATAAAAATCTTCAAAAATAAAAGTTTTTAAAACGAAGAAAACTCAATTAAAAAGTGTACTAAAAGGTTTGAAGGAATTTGTTGAATTTTGAGCTGAAAGGGCCAAAATATCCTAGAGAGTACCACAGGGCCACAAACATCCAAAAGTGCCACAAATGGCCCAATTGTGCCACATTTCGCATCACTGATGTACAGTTGTTTTATACTCTAAAATTAAGAGGCAAATTGCTTTTCCTTGGCGATGAATGACTTCTTTTAAATGATTTGGTATACATTTGTGCAAGATTTGAATATATTCCGGACCGATTTTGCGTCACTTCTCTAACATGACTTTTTTCAGTGTTGCCGGAATAGAAATTCAATTTTACACCTACGAACCTTCAAAATTATCCAAAATGTTATAAATTACACAAAAAAAAATTGTGTGTTTGATAATAAGTAATGGTTTTTATTTAAGAATATATATCAAGTGATTTTTTTACTATTTGTTTTTTCAGTGTAAATTTTTTTTCAGTGTAAAAAAAGTTTCTTTACTTGTGGCAATCCCATTTGACCATGAATACACTAACAAACGAGCAACACTTTTAAATCATTGAATTTTATTATCAAAATTTGTGCTGTGCGAGAAATGTGTTTCATAAATTACGTCCACATTTATGGTCGTCATAATTGACCTATCGGCCAGACTTTTCAAGCTTTCTTTCGCACCCGTTTCACTTTTTTGGACATTAATCCACCAACGCGTATACCAAGAGTGCGCACTGAGGAGAATATTCCCACTATGTAGGCCAGTAACAATAAAGATAGCGATATGCCAATTCGCATTCATGATAATTCATGATAGTAATCGCAATTCATCGCTCATGATGATTTTCGATGAAAAGTTGTGCAAAAAATCTAAAAAAATATTGCGCCACAAATGTCAAAGATATTATCCTCCATTTGAAAAAAAGTATAGCATCTTCCGACAAGATGACTAATTTTACGTCACAATTTTTGTGACGCAAAAATACACAATATATTTTCATTTCCAATTCAATTTCAATTAATATTATTTTTAAGGGCATATTTTTTTAAATATTTAGTGTATATTTTCAAGTATTTAGTGCATATTACATGAGCATAAAACACTTTTTTAGATATATATTTCTGGTTTCCCTGCTAATAAGCATTTTTAGCATGTCTATATCCCTTTGGAATAAACTTAAAGAATCATTTAATTTTATTGTAACCAGGGAAACCAAAAATATGCTCTAAAAGTGTTTTATGCGCATTCAATATGCACTAAAAACTTGAAAATATGCACTAAAAACGCAAAAAATATGCTCTTAAAAATAAAACAAATTTGTTTCGTTGTAAATACATATATATTTTTAATTAAAAAAAACAACAACATTTGCATTTAAAACAAGACAAAAATAAAATAAATCAAAAAAGGAAACAATAAAAAAATTAACAAGGAATATCTGCCGTATTAAAAACAATAATTTTGGCTTGAAGTGCACGTTAAAACGAAACTGACATAAAAATTTTGACTAAAGCTAGGAATACAAATTAATTTTTTTGGATACACTCTCGTAAAAATTTAACTTCCATTTAAAATAGATCCAGATATCAGAATAAAAACTTTGAAACTGCATTTTGAATAAATAAGACTAGAATTTTGTTTATAATTTTTATTGCAATGAATAAGAAAATATTGACCCAGACTTTCCAATAAAAATCGTTGCCTGTCGCATCTAAATAAACATACATTGACAATGCTCACAGAGAAAACAGTGCCTACTAAATACCTCATAAAATAGAACAAAATTAGTAAGAAATCTCTATGGCTTTTTTTTCAATACGGAAATCTTATTAATTTCATAGGGAAAACCTTTTTGAAAAAAAAGAAATTAGTTTTTATTAGGTTATCTCATTGATTTTTTTAATAAGGTTTTCTTCTTGTTTTTATTATGCGACCTCATAATTTTTTTTTTTTTTATTGCATGATATTTTATTTATTGTATCTTCATATATGAACTAACAATAAGTATTCAAATCTTAAATATAAAAATATAATTAGGCCCGACCAGTGTCGGACATAAGCTTAGTAGTAGTTATATATAATACATAAGTATTGATAATCAAAAGGAAAAAATATAAAAAATAAAAGAATTTTCAGGAAGTCCCATCTGGAGTGCTGTGAATAAGAGCCCTTGTATCCCTCTTTTTTAGGCGAATGTGTCCAATAAAGTTCAAAATATTACGAGCAAGCGGATTAGGATATTTGCCTGCGTATTTTGCAATTTCTTCAGTCACTAGAGGCATATTCAAATCACGATGTATATTTGAATTTTTGATGTACCATGGAGCCGATGTTATCATGCGTAAAATTTTGTTTTGCCTGCGTTGAATTTTCTCTACATTTGAAGCTGAAGCAGTGCCCCATAGTTGAATTCCGTAGCACCATATTGGCTTTAAAAGCGACTTGTATATTAAAAGTTTACAGTCTAGGCTAAGTGTTGAATTTCAACCAATCAGCCAATGTACCTGAGTTAATTTAAGTTTCATTTGAGTTAACTTAGAGTCAATGTGGTGTTTCCATGTACATAAGTCGTCGATCAAGGTGTATAACAAGATATTTCACATGTGAATGTTGAGAAACAACTTGATTGTTAATCCGAATGGGGGAACAAGTATCTCTTCGTAAAGTAAATGTTACTTGAACACACTTTTGTTCATTTACCTTGATTCTCCATAAGTTTAACCAAAGCTCTATCTGGCTAATGTGTTCCTGGAGTTTGCGGGATGCCTCATCAGGGTTTTCATGCATACTAAGGCAGGCTGTATCGTCGGCAAATGTGGAAGTATGGATACTACTGCTCACAGGCATATCACAAGTATAAATTATATATAAAACTGGTCTCAGTATACTCCCCTGTGGCACACCAGATGAAATTGTTTCAGGCCTACTTGTAAAGTCTCCTTCCGCAACAGTGAACTTACGGGAAATAATGTAACTTTCCAAAAGTCTCATAAAAAATAAAAAATAAATTGCGTCTTTATTCTCTGTACTTATGTATTTTTATTTAAATTTTATACCATATATATATGTATGTATGTATGTATGTATGTATGTATGTATGTATGTATTATATTGTAGATGTTATTTATTTATACATACATACATACACATTATGTTATATTCTTAACTAACTTACTCACCAAGTATTAAACCAGCAAACTTCTGACTGATCGACAAGCACTCTAACCAATATGGTAACAAGCACTCTGAATAAACATTGAAATTATTGTGCAAACATTATTATACACAAATGAAAAAGATCATAAAAAATAGTCTCTGTCTATTTATAGAAACCAAATAACAAGACACCTCATAAAATCAAGAAGATTTCCTTATTAAAAAAATCAATAAGATGCGTTACACATAATCATATAGGAACCTACTTAAATCACGAAGAAACCCTTTTAAAAAAAGTCAAAAAGGCAACCAAATAAAATCAATAAGAAATCCCTATAGTTTACAATTTATAAGAAAACCTAATAGAATTAACCCATTACCCGCTGTAATTCATACATGCTAAAACTAGTAAACTTGTGAACGGTTGAAGTGGTCAGCTTCACCGTGATAAAGAGGACGATATATTTTCTTCTTATTTTAAGAAAATTTTTTAAAAATATACGATGCAGTTATTGAGATAAAGACTTTTTAAAAGAGGTCCTAAAAATGGGACAATGACGGGTATTGGGTTAAGAAGTTGTTCTCTATGGATTGTTTTTTGGTGCCAAAAATAACGGAAATTGAGTAAAAAAAGTTGTGAATAAGAAGATTTCTTCTTGATTTTATGTGGTTTTCTTCTTGATAAAATTAATAAGATTTGCCACATAAAAACAATAAGGAATCTCTATGAAAAGATCTTAGCTTCTTTTTGCTGGGATACCCCTTAGCCTAAAAACGTTTCATAGAGAAAATCTTCTTGATTCTATGAGGCAGTTTTTTCTCTGTGCTCCTTCAATTGATATTGATATAAGCACATGTTTCTCCAACATAGATTGGAGATTTATTTTTATTATAGCGTTCTTGTCTCTAATTGACTAAGAAATCCCTCAGCACACTTGCAAGACAAGATGAAAACTATACTTTTAGTAGTATACACGGTTATAGCACTTAGCAATTATTTCACTACACTTGACTGACTGCTTGCATCCTCCAGCTGTCAGACAACCTGACATAATTTGTGACCAGTATCCCTTTTCCAGAGTTTTCTTTCTATGTTTTTTATATGAATATTACATGTATTTGCAAATTTCACAAATTATACGAGTAATGATAAAAACGAAGATAAAATTCTAGTTTGTATTATGAACAGAGGAGTATTTCATACAATCATAATTTCGAAATCCACTTAATAGATAGTGATTTTTGAGTGGGAGCTGCAAACGTGCAACGAATGGAAAAAAGAAAAGAAGAAAATATCTGCTTCACTAAAATTTCTTTGCTGTTTTTTCGCATATAAAAATAATGTATGCTCCAGTTGGTGCTGCACTTTTTTTTGTGTTTCGTTTCGTAGAAATATCTCACATAAGTAAAAAATGTATAATACGAGCAAACACATTTAAAATTTTTCTTTCGAGTTGAAATTCTTTAAATAAACGACACGCATGTTGTTGTTGGCTACGGCGCTTCACAGCAGCAATAGTTTCATAGTACAAGTGAAATATTCGTTTTAAGTATTTTTTTTAAGTCGCCGTTTTCAAAAGATAAAGATACGCCACCATTTCATTTGGGAATTCACGCGACTGCTTTAATAAATTTTATAATAAACATTTTATTTAAAGGATTAAGGAAAGAAAATACGTATATTCGTTTAAGAAAAACATAATAATAAATATATCAAAATTAATTTTTATTAAAATAACATTACAAGCAAATTGTGAGCCATAAATAATTTTCTTAATTTTTTTTTCAGCCTAATATTTGAATTTAAATTTGCGTATGTACGTATATCTTTTGAAAAATTAAAAACATTTTATTAACAAAAGCAACAAAATGTCAATGTTTTGAAAACATTTTTGGCACACTGTTTCTTGTTTATTTGGCAGTTACGTCTGGCCTCTTGAAAAAACTTAAAAACCACGAATGAAATTAATATGTGCAATATTTTCCAACAAAAATTAATATTTTTTTTTAATATCTGTAGAAATAGAAAAATTAACAATACGACTTATTAAAAGAAATTAAATTTTTTGTAATAATAACACATATCGCTTAGTTACTTAAAGAACGTGATGACAGTGATACAGAATTAATCGTCATATCGTTATTCATATTGTGTAAAAATTTCATACAAATATCTTGTTTACTCAACTTTTGAGAGAAAAATAAAATATTTTTCCATTTTATAGGTCATTTACATCAGCACAAAATCTAGCATATTTTGATAAAAAATCTTTATGAAAACCTATACCGTTTACACCAGCTTTTTTTGACATTTAGCAAGATTTTTTTTATCCAAAACGAAACCCATAAACTGATTTGTTTCCAAAACTACAACCAAATAACTGCATTGTAGCCAATTCACACACTTTTTTAAGCAAACCGTAGCTAATTCACTCACCTTTTGTTGTACAGGGTAGTAAAGAATAAATAAAAACATTAGATTTTTATTAGATTTCCTACAAATCTACTGAAAAGTTAGCTTTCGTTTTATATGGGAAATCTGGAAAAAAATCAGCTTGATTTAGCCCGAAATCTCCAAAGTACTAGATTTCGAGACAGTGTAAATGCACTATTAAGTTGTGTGTAAATTCAAAACTTCAAGCTCGTTTTCTGCCAAACTTGTTTTTGTATGTATGTATCTATGTATATAGTTTTTAAGAACATAGCTTTTATTTAATCCAAAACAAATCCAATATATCGGACATTAAGTCATAAACAATCACAATCCAAATTTATCAAAATAACCAGTTCACTGAACAAATCTCTACCGACCGAATAAAAATTATCCTTTTCGAAAGAAAATTAATAAAATATGAAGAAAAAATTATATTAAAACTTTGGTGACGAACATTAGTTTCCAAATTAAAGTTTTCATATAAAACTGTGACTCTGTACTAGAGATGGGCGCGTGTCGCATTTTTTTCGTGACACGAACACGCACAACTCAACACGAAGTGTTTCGTGACAAAAAAATCTGAACACGCATGAAGTTCGCGTCGTTTTGTGTTGAGCAAAATTGACATGAAAAAAAATGAAACGATTTTAGATTTAAAATATGTACACTGAAAGAATTTTCGGCCTAAATTCTAAGAATTTCGACATTAATCTAATGAAAAATTCATTAAAATTCAACCAACGTCACGCTTCGTTGGATTAATGAAACCAGTTTCGTCAAAATTATTTTATTGAAAATTTCATCAAATTTATTTAACAGTGTAATTAATACATGTAATGAATGTAACTTCATCGAAACAATAAAATAGTTTAATGAAAAGAATGAAATAACTTAAATATAAAGGGGTTTCTTAATAATTAGAAAATATTGTTGTCATAAATCCAATAAAATATTCTTACGAAACCAGAATACCAACGAAGCAATTCCAATGAAATTATTTCACAATATTCATGATATTTTCATTGGATTTGTGAAATTATCATTAGATTTGTGAAAAAGTTTTAACGAAATTGTTTCATTGGACTTATGAAGCAAAATTCTTTCGGTGTATAAATGAATTTCCACTAGAGAAAATATTAAAATTTTGTATCGTCAAACACACACCAGCATATTTTTTTGACATTGTATGGGCCTCTGAAGCTTAAAGTTCTGTACGTAAACCGATAGTATCAGCGGTGGTGTCAGATAGTATCAGCTGGCAGTGCCAACTTTGTACCGTATTTTGAAAAGCGACTCTTGAAAACAAAATCAATTAAATTTTCTGATCTTCAAATTACATACCAATAATATTTCGTGCGTGTTGTGCAGTATCGTGTTGACGAAATTTTTCGTGTGCGTATTTCGTGCGTGTTGAGCGGCTTGGTATTCGTGTTCGTGTCGTGTTGGAAAACTTCCGACACGCGCCCATCTCTATTCTGTACACTGCACTTCTGAATGTAACGGGCCAATATTCGTATAAATTAAGAGCTGTGTAGAGAATATTTAGTAAGCAGCGCTGTTTTGGGAAAAACTATGCTGCAGAAAATTCTGAAGCCAAGCCCAAGGCCGGCTATACAAAGGATCTTTAGTAAACAGCGCCGTATTGAGATAATTCATGGTAGAAGGAATGGGTTATTGATATTTGCAGAAGATTTTAAATCATACCAATATTGACTGCATTGGATGGAAAATACATCATATAATCAAAATTTTATACTGGAACTTTGAATGCCCACAACTCGGAAACTAAGGCTCGCCACCAATTTTTTCATTTAATATTTTTATGCCTGTTTTTATGTTACATAGTTGCGTCATTAGTACAGTATCAACAGTTTTTTGACACTCCTGAACATTTGGGATTTTTTGAGTTGTGAATGTTTATGATTTAGCTGGCGATATACGAGTAATTTGCTAGCAGTTTCTAAACGTGCCGTCCGATTGTTATAAAATCAAAACACGTTTAAAGAGAAGCTATTAAGCTTAATTTTTTAGTTTGAGTTTTATATTTTTAAAGTAGGCAGAGGCTCAAAACTCCAAAGTGGGACACATCCGATTAATGAAACTGTCAAACCTATTTCAAGCTGATGTTTTTGAACTAACAAAACTAAATTTTTTGCAAATAGATTTTCCTATCCAAGAGTTAAAAAAAGTCTTAATACATTTATGGGGTTCCGCTTACAGCAAAATTTTGAGCAAAAATTATATTTGAACTTTTTTACCAAAAAAGTATTTGGACATTCAGAAAAAAAAATTGTTTAAGGTGCACAATTCAGTCAACATTTGCAAGCAATTTAAAAAGTCTGTTAATTATTTCTTAATTATATTAAGTTAAAACGTATTAACTTAAAAAGTAGTACTAGAAATATAATAGTTAAATATCATAGAGAAAACCAGGAATCTGATCGTCGCATTCGATAACGAGCTGATTCGATCACATTTGTCATAAACATAAGGGATAATATGTATCAAATTATTTCCATATTATTAATTTATTTCCAAATTATTTCTGGGCCAGGCGAAAAATTAGAAAAATACAGTAAAAGTACAGAAACCACCTACTTTGGGGATTTTTTGAAATTTCTTTGGGAATTGGCGGGGACTCAGTAGCAATTTTATTTTCTTCGTTTTCCGCGTAAGTGAGAATTTTGAGCCGAAAATAAAATTTGTATAGCATTGTTTTGTCTCAGACCACTAATGTCTTCTCAATATTAATTTAAATTTAAAAATGAAACTCTTATTCTACTGTAAGCAGAAGCGTGTAATGTAATAAACTACTTTAAAAAAATAGTTATATACTTGCATAGTTTTTGGCAGTAAATGTATATTTCAATTACCTATCAATAACAGCTAATTAATAATAATTAATAACATTATTATATAAAACGATGCTCATAAAGGACACTCGTCAGTGGCTGGAAAAATTGCTGATGATGTGCCACTATATTATTTTGAAAAAAAACATTAAAAAAAATACATTTTATATGCGCTTTCTCTTGTACTTGCAAAGCTTGTTTGTATTATTACAGCCTTAACCCACTTGACCTGAGATTCGATAAAAACGAAAGCTCACTAAAGCGAAGAAATTTCGAGACAAAATTGTTCAATATTTGTTCGCAAATCTAAAAAAAAATCGAATGTTCGCAAAAGTTCCGTACTGCGAACTTCTCTCGAAAGTTTTTCGAATGTGTGACGGTAGCTGCGTGGAAGGGTGTCAGCCTGTTAGTTTAGAAGTACCAAGGTCGAAGCATGATAAGCATTGTATGTAAAAAAAAAATAAGAACACACACTTACATAAGTGCAATAATTGAATGATAGCCTAGTGAATGTGTGTTAGTCTATTAGAATGGCGGAACCATGTGCAAAGCCTGCAGTGTAAGTTACGGAATTAAACAAATAAATAAAATAAATAGGTTAAAATAAATAAATAAAAAAAATAATTTTTAGTTTTTGAGCTGGTTTTTTGAAATATCGAAATTAATTCGCTAATCTCTCACTTTTGATATTGCTGGCGAAACTTCGAAATCGAGTGTTTTTTTGGGAGAAAACTGTGCGACAGGTGAAAATTTTTCGATTCGTTTTTGAGTGTCACTCTCAATAGTTTTGCACGATAAATGTTCGAGATATATTCGAAATCGATATCATTAACGAAAGCCGTGGTCAGCTGGGAATAGGTAGAATGCGCTTGTATTGGTAAAACACAAACAACATTTGGCAGATCACATCCAGCGTTGCCACAACCAAAATATTTTCGTAACCAAAATATGTGAAAAAAGTAACCAAAGCCGACAAAAAGTAAACGAAATGTTTATGTATTTAATATATGTACTGATTTATTTATACTTCAGTTCAGAAATACATATCGCTCATTTACTCAAAGAACGTCATAACTCAAAAAGTGGATTTTTTGACGTAAATTAGTCCTCATATCGCTCTTCATATTGTGTAAAAATTTCATACAAATATCTTGTATACACAACTCTTGAAAGCGAAATAAAGTTTTCTTTTTCCATTAAGTTCTGTGTAAATTAAAAACTTCAAACGCGTTTTCTGGCAAACTTGCTTTTTTGAGTTATGACGTTATTTGAGTAAATGAGCAATATTTCTGTGGCTACATGGAATAATGGCTTAAGTCGACTTAATCAAAGAAATTTTATCGTTATCTTCTTTGTGTATGTAGCATTGAAACCACTGCGACTTCTAACTGAGGCATACTTACAGTATGATAAAGCTAAATTTGCTTAAAAAGTTCCAAGGAATACAAATAAAATGTAATTTAATTATATTTGTTATACAAACACATGACTAGATAGACAAAACACGTTTTGACAAAACTTAGATGCAAAAATATCCTTTCAGAAGCGCCGACCTATGTGGCAATGGCCATAAAAGCAAATTCAATAAAGTCATCAAAACATTTTTCGTTGATCATTTGTTTGTTTGAAAACTTTGTCACAAAATTCAACTATGCACTCGTATATCCATATCAACACTTTTTATACCCAATTTAGAAAATCTGACCAATTTCTATTCTGATACAATTTCATTTTCTTTCTTTCCTTTTTCTGTTAAATTTGCAAACCACATCTATATTTGTTTTTTAGTCACGAAAATTTATTCAACCATGTTATAGTTTATCATGATAGTTAGTTATATGTTAATTTAATATATCATTTAAAAAAGGTTATTTTTGTGTTGAAAATAGTAACTAAAATGGAAGAAAAGTACACAAGTACACATTGGGAAAAAAAGTAACCAAAACGGCAACGCTGATTCACATCTCGAAACAAGCAAATAAAAAAATATATCAGCTGGCGCTTCAAGGTTACCTACATCGTATATTATTCTACCATGGCTTGGATCACATGCATCACCAAATTTTCCGTAGAGTTCAGTTCAGCGATGCCAACTTGGTGCTTTTGGCGCTATTTTTAGTGCTTTTTGAAGACCCAAAACGCCAAATTTTGAGGGCTAGTGCCAAACTAAGAAAAAGCACTAAGTAGTGCTTTTAAGAAATTTGTGTATTTTTTAAAATTAGTTTAATAAAAACTTGCGTGTATTTACTTTTTCCGAAATAGAGAATAGGTTAGAAAATATTTAACACTATTAAGCTTCACTCGTTTGGATATTTACTCGTTTTTCACGTTAGTGCTTATTACGCTTTTTAGATCTCAAAATTACGCTTTTTAGTGCTTTTTTAAAATTTTGATGTGCTTTCAGAGCCAAAAAAGTTGGCATCACTGGTTCAGTTGGAAGCCTTACCACTCTCCACTCAAACAAACACTCATGTCAAACATTTGCTAGATGGGAGTACCTTTTGCAAAGTTCATATTATGATTCACATCTCGAAACAAGCAAATAAAAAAATTTATCAGCTGGCGCTTCAAGGTTACCTACATCGTATATTATTCTACCATGGCTGCTTGGATCATGCATCACCAAATTTTCCGTAGAGTTCAGTTAGAAGCCTTAACACTCTCCACTCATGTCAAACAAGTTTATTTCTAGCATTTGCTAGATGGGAGTACCTTTTGCAAAGTTCATATTATGTTGCAGATACATACATAAATAAATATATAAGTACATAGGTTAAATGGGAAAAGAAAGAACTCAATGTCTAAAACTTTTCTTATTTTTTATAAATGTGTCTCTGTACATACTCGCATTTGTATTTATGTATTTATTCATAAATTTATACGCACATAAGTATTTATATTTTTTTCCGTTCTGTTACCTCATAAATATTTTATGTACAATAAAAACAATGCGAGAATAAAGATTCCGAAATTAATTTAAACAATAAGAAATAAAAATAAGACTGGCATAAAAATATATGGCACACTTTTTCTAATTTTTTATTAATATTTATACATACATATATATGTGTGTATGTACAGTTTGTAAAAAAAATCTTTGCACATAGAGAAAAATTAAAAAAATCTCAAAATATTCATTAATTTTAATAAAAATAAACTAATTTTTTAATTTTTTTCGAACAGAATTTTATTAACACATGATTTGGTAATATAATATATAAAAACAATTTTATAACAATGAAAAAATTCTAATGTAGAATTTAAAAAATAAAATAACTCAATTTTCTTACTGTAAAAAAAATGTTTGCACACTTGATAAAAATTTAAGTCTAATGTTAATTTTTTGTAGTTTTGTTTCTAATATTTTGTGTGCCCACCTCGAGCATCCATTACTGCTTGTAGACGTGTTCGCATCGATTGAATTAATTTCGGAATATTATATTCTAAGGGTATTTTTTTCCCACTCTTCTTTAATGAAACGTATCAACTCATTTTTGTTCGTTGGTGATCTTTTTCCTACCTTTTTCTTTAGATAAACCCACAAATTTTCAATAGGGTTTATATCCGGACTTTGGGCAGGAGTATCAATAACTTTGGTACAGTTGTATAGTAACCAGGACCTACATAAATATGATTTATGCTTGGGATCATTATCTTGATAGTATTTGTATTTTAATTTATTCGGATTAGCCGGGTCTATAAAACCAAATTTTTTAACGCTGGCGGTCAGTTAATTTTTTAAAATATTAAGATATACTTCTTTAGTCATTATTTCGTCCAAAATTCGGATTACGCCAACTCCTTTGCTGGATATACAGCCCCATACCATTACGGACAATTTTCCAAACTTTACAGTAGGAATAATATTTTTATTCTCTAGAGCAGTTAGGGGCTTTCGCCAAACTCTTTGCGGTCCGTCATGATAGTAAAGCATAATTTTTGTTTCATCTGAGAAAATAACATCGTCCCAGTACGCTGGAGGAAGTGAAACGTGTTCGGTGGCAAATCTTAATCTCTTTTCAATATTTTGAACTGAGAGCAGGGGTTTTTTCCTAGCCACTCTGGATGAATATTTGTGCTTTTGAAGAATATTTCTGATGGTAGTATGGGAAACACGTAAGTCAAAGTCTTTTTCCACTTGAAGAGCTAATTTTCTCGTGCTGCATTGGGGGTTATCATAAACTGTTCTAATTATTTTTCTTTCAATTCGCTTCGTCACCTTTTTGGCCTGCCTGTGGATCCTTTCAAATCTAGTCTTCCTTCTTTTTCAGCACGGGATATGATGTTATATACAGTTCTGATTTTTAGGGAAAACATCTCGGCGATTTCCTGGGCAGATTTGCCCTTGTAGTGATTGAAATATACCAATTGTATTATATTTTTGGAGACTCGTTTTCCTGGAATTCTTAATATTCAAATATGCTGTCACTTGTTGCATTAAGAACGATCACTTTGTCACTAAAACTCTGTTTAACTCTTTTAAATTCTATTCTGTTTTTGAAAAAACCTAAATGAAAAATTTTTTTTGCAAAATAACGGAATTTTTTGTTATTTTTTAATCGTCTTCATTCAGTATGCAAACATTTTTTTACACTTTTTATACTGAGTAAACTTCTTTTGTTGTGTCTGTTGTTGTAATGTGTATGACTATTTAAAAAGTATTGGCGCCTTATAGTCGCAAACAAGTACCGTAATGAGATGTGTGCAAAACAACAACAGCATGCAAATGTTTTTTTGTTGAAATTCTTGAATAAAGATAATATTTTACATGTTTTTTTTGTGCAAAGATATTTTTTACAAACTGTATGTATATGTATAAGTATTTATGCATGGATGTATGCATGTATTTAGATGGTGGCAATATATAACATGTGACGTCAATGTGGACATGATTTCAACCAGAGATTCTTAAATAATAATGAAAAAGTACGAAGAGAGATTAGATTTCCTTAATCGCTTACATTTCCAAATAAATAATGCAGAATTAATAAACATATCGTTGTTCATATTGTGTGAAAATTGTATACACATACCTATCAGAGAAAATTTTAAATTTCTTTTTTTTTCCTTCAGTTGTGTGTAAATGCAAAGTATCGTAGCTTTTCTTTGGCTTGTGTGTGTATTTTGTTGTTAGATACGATATTTTGCATTTACACTTTTGCAAGATCATTTGCATCAAACACCGAATACCGCCATTTATTTTTTAGTTTACAACCTACATAATTGCAATTTGGAAAAAATAAGAAATGTGAAGAATTTCGTGACAATTAAATGAACATTAATTTTTGTTTCACTTGACTGGAAAAAGTCTGTACGTTTTTTTGGAAGTCCGTACTAGCAAACGAAAATTTCTTGAAGAAATTTACCAACGAGAATTTCTGTGACTTTTTTTTTACATGCGCTTCTCATGAGAAATGGAATTTTCGTGGTAATGGAAATACATGTACGGTGGTAATGAAAATACATGTATGTATCTAAAGGGTGTTTTTTTTTCGAGTGTCTCAACTTTGAGTTGGCATCACTGCTTTATTTGAGCACCCATTTAACAGCTGATAGTTGATTTTTGTTTAGTTTGCTTTGAGATTTCATTAAGCCCCCCGTAGACGACATATTTTTTGCGTCTGACTTATCAAATTTCCCAGTGTAAACCATGTACATGTCGTGTGGTACCTTTAAAACTTTGCTTCTGTAAAAGTCAGACGCAAAGTCTTCTGACAAAATTTCAATTAGAGCGTGTTCTATTTTCTTCTGACAAAGCTTCTGACATCAGCTGTTTATGTTATACAAAATATGTCGTCAAAAATCTATGCCGCGAGGAAACATTTAGCGGCGTTCCGCTATTGACGGAAGCATTAGCCGGCTGAAGTTGATATAGTACAACACCTATATATTTATTTTTTTTTTAACTATTAAATAACAATCATGTACATGCAATAAAATTCCCTGCAGAAAATGCGAATAGTGAAATTGTAGTGATTTACTAGTGACATTGTCAGTAGTACTACTGACCAGTTGTATCCCAGCCAATGTAATTATCTATTGACATTTAACATTAGCTTGTCATTGAAAATCCACCACTAGACTCTAGCAATACTGACTAAGTAGTTCTTTTGGGACCACATGGAGACATTGGAACCAAAGATTCACTAGTAAATTTTAGGGGCTCCAGTCTACAATATCGATATTTCCTCGCTCCATATCAATAGCAAAATTGTAGTGATTTACTAGTGACATTGTCAGTAGTACAACTGAATAGGTGTACCGCAGCCAATGTAATTGCCTATTGACATATAACATAGGGTTGTCATTGAAAATCTACCAGTAGACTTTAGCACTATTCATTAACGACCATATGGAGACATTTGAACTAAAGAATCACTAGTACATTTTAGTGACCCTCGTCTACAATTTAATAAGGGTTGGGCCAACAAACTTAAATACATACATACCTACATACATATGTACGTAAGTTTTTAACATTATTGCATAGCATAATAAAAAAGAAAAACAAACTATTGGCAATATCAACAGAAATACATTAGAACTGTTGTCTCTAACGTATCTCTACTCGCGCATAAAAGGAAAATTGTCGACATTTCAACTAGTGCAATTGTCGCTAGAGAAAAGAGTGTTGACATAGAGACATATGGCACTAGGCTGGCTAGAGGGAATTGCGTTGCATTTTTATATCCTAACATGATTCTTCGAATTTAAAGAAAAATTCCTTAAAATTACTGAACTTCTTACGGCGTAAAGAAACACTTTTGTGCCGGCAACACTCCATTTTGAAACGGAGGCCGACATAGGTTTGTGCAAAAGATATGCGAAATATTTACAAAGTTAATAGAAAAGACATACTATAATTTCATTTATTTATTTTTAAGAAATGGAGAAAGATTTAATAGAGAAACGTTTTTAATATTATCTGTACATATGTATATGATATATACATTCTGTATTCATTTTAAGACCACTTTCCACAAAATATTTAATAAAATTGGAGCACAGATCAGCTGTTGGAAACAAACACAGACAACGTCAGACGTATTTTTACATGCACGTTTGTGACCAAATATTATAAACCGTCTGTAAAACAACAATTTTGACAGACATGCAGAATTACATCTGAGTTGAGAAGTTGAAATGTCAGACGTAAAAAACATGTCATGCTTTATGAATCGACTTACACCAGAGCAGAGCGTTAAAAATTTTTATCAAATTAATTGTTGTTTTAGTCAAACTCATCGTGTACTTCTTCCATTTTCCTATGAAGCCAATTTTTGGTTGAATGGGTAAGCAAATAAGCAGAATTGTCGCATTTGGAGTGAAGAGAGTCCACAAGCTTTTGTCGAAACATCATTACATCCGCAGAAAATTACTCTTTTGTGCGCTTTATGTGCTGGCGGAGTCATTGGCTCATATGTCTTCAAAAACGATGATGGTCAATGGTGAACGGTATAGGGGCATGATGCAAAATTTTTTGGTATCTCAATTACGTGGCATTAATCTTACTGATATGGGTTCCACATGCAACACAGCGGTCGCTACAATTGATTTACTCAAAGAAACTTTTGATGAAAAAATAATTTCATGTTATGGCCCAATAATTCATTGGACAACAAGATCGTGTGTTTTAACGCCATTGGATTATTTTCTTTGAGGTTATGTTAAGTCACTTGTCTACGTCGATAAACCACAAACAATTGAAACCTGGAAATCAACATTGAAATAGTTATCGGCGAAAAGTTGTTGAAAATTGGTGTTGCCGTGTCGGAAACATGGCAGAAATCATATTTAAACATTAATTTGAAATTTATTTGCTGGTGGTTAAGCATTGTCTATATATTTCGTTGCTGCTTAGCCAAATCATCAGTAGACTTCAACCACATATTTTGAGCAGTCACAAACGTCTTATCTTATGCACAGACTTTCAAAAACCATTTGAGAATTCACAAACAATAATATTTTAGAAAATCACAAAAGAATCATAAGCGTAGTAGGCTTACAAACTGTAACAAAAGCCAGAAAATAATTTATATTCGATATGAATCTATTTTATTCTTCTACACCTTTATACAATTAGAAATCCATTGGATAACAATAAAAGTATTTATAAGGTGTAGAAGAATAAAATAGATTCATATCGAATATAAATTATTTAGAAATTAATTTCATAAAATTTTCTTTCCAATAAAGCCCGTTTCATTGATATTACAAAAAATATTTCCTTGTTTTATTATTTATGATTTAAACTTGTGTCAATCTATAAAAAAAAACACCCTTTATATACACTATTATTTATTTTATTTTATTTTATTTTTGAAACATTGGTGTTGGCCAAACGTTTAAGAGCTCATGATTAATGGAATAAATAATACACATTTACATATAAACTTTTATTTTGGTTACTTTCCTTGCAGGAAAACCCCCCTAATCGTACTACTTCTGGATTAATAGCCAAAGAAACATGAAAAAAATTTATCGCTTTGACAGACGCCCACTTTTTGTCTTGCACTAAATGCGTCAAATATTTATTAGATTTCTTCTGAACAAAGCAGTTGTTCATTTAATTTGTTCTTAATTAATCGTTCATATGAAATGTTGAGTTTTATTATTTATTTTCACTTTTAAAATTTTCTTTGGCAAACAGAAATGGAAATATTCGAACAATAAATTAAAAACGATTTGATTTTTTTTTTTATGAACAGAACCAAAATTTTCAATTTTAGTTTTAGCAAAAATTAAAATAGATGACACAAATACTGCAAAGCAAATGTACAGCGACACGTTTCTATTCTCAGAGTTACATATCTGCGGTGTTCAAAATTGTACTTTAGTACCATCAAGCAGATGTAACAAAAATATAGTCCTGTTCTGAAAATCGCATGATTTCAATTCACATGAAGTTTTTTTTTAATCAAAAACGTGATCTCTACTGCTGCCTTTTTCGCAACAATTAACGCAATTGCGTTAACCAAACATTTGCTATTTTCTAGGCAAATTTAATAAATATTCGGAGTTAAAAAACTATATACAAAACAATAATTAAGGTTAATCTAACCAATTCCATTTGGTAATTTATGTTTTTTATAGAGTGACAAAAGTTTAAATCATAATAAGGAAATATATTTTTAATATAAATTAAACGGGCTTTATTGGAAAGAAAATTTTATGAAATTAATCTTTAAATATGATATCCGCCACGACGCAAACTGGAACACCAATTTTCTACAACTTTAGCATTTGCGGCCGTATTTCGCCACTAAATCTTCGAATGTTGATTTCCAGTTGTTCAATTGTTTGTGGTTTATCGACGTAGACAGATGACTTAACATAACCCCAAAGAAAACAATCCAATGGGGTTAAATCACACGATCTTGGTGGCCAATTAATTGGGCCATCACGAGAAATTATTTTTTCATCAAAAATTTCTTTGAGTAAATCAATTGTGGCGGATTTGGATTCTCCTCACTCCAAATGAGACAATTCTGCTTATTTGCATACTCATTCAACCAGAAATGGGCTTAATCGGAAAATGGGAGAAGTGCAGGGTGATTTTGACTAAAGTAACAATTATTTTGATTAAAATGTTCAACAATTTGCACCCGTTGGACTGGTGTAAGTCGTATCATAATGAAATTTCTAAGCAAACTAAACAAAAAGCAACTATCAGCTGTTAAATGGGTGCTCAAATAAAGCAGTGATGCCAACTCAACTCTTTATACTAATGTAAATTCTGCGGCAATAAGGAAAAAGTGCTCCAAGTCACATTTTACAGTTTTGCAGTAGAGCACTTTTAAACTTTCAAGTCGATTTTTAGAAATTTTTTTATTTTACGGTTAAATTGGGAAATTCGATATTCACTTGAATTTTTAAATTAAGCATATGAGATTATAAGTCGAAAAATCCTGAAAAATCACACAAACTGAGATTTTGCCCATGGATACTTTTAAATATGGAGATATGCCATTAACTTAAAATCACCTTATCTCAATTTAAGCACTTTTTCCTCTTTGCCACAGAACTGTTGTAACGATTTTTTGGTTAGCTAGTAATTTCCAATAAAACTTGCTATTTTCTTGGTTAATCAGATAGCAGAATAAAAACGAACAGGCTATGCTTCACGTTGTAACTTGGCCTTTTTTCCCGATAAACAGTTAATATTAACATATCTTAAATGATAATTAAAAGAATACGATATTTGTAAACCTTGATGAAAGAGACCAAAAGAATAATGTACGATATTCACGATGTGTACGTATCCTTATCTTGTATTAGACTGAGAAATAGTCACGCATATGTACATATGTATGTATATAAAAATTATGGCCAAAGTAGATATTTTTTTTAAAGAGAGGTAACACTCATTCAATACATGCCAACTAATATTACTGGGCTTTAGCTTCTTTAGGAAAGGGATAGTGATAGAGAAGACAGGTGGTGAAGGAAGAGATAGAGGACAAATTCACTCTTTTACAACTCTGCATTATTGCACGTTTCTAATAATGCAGTGTTGCAATGCCTCTGAGATGTATTAAATTGTGAAGCTGTGTTTAGTAGCCATTTTATTAGGTTATGTTAGGTTAGGTTAGGTTAAGAAGGGTGCTATACCGCAACTCTACTCGGAGACTCAATTGATTACATTGTGATTCCCTTCTGTTGCCCAAAAAAAAGTAATACATAACCCCCCCCCCCACCTTTTGTAACGAGAAGTGACCCTAGTATCCATCATTAAGCCAGCGATCTCCGAATTATAAAGCCCCTGATGTCCTCTACTTTACACTTCCCGATATCAGCAATGCTTTTATGAAAACGTCTGCTCAGCCATCTAAGCCTATGACGTTGCAGCTTTGGGCAGTAACAGATAATATGTTCAATGGTATCTGGTTCCTCTTCATCCCAACACATCCTACTGAAATCTAAAGTGCCAGTTTTCCAAATGCTGGTTCTTGCTCTGACCCAGCAGTGACCTGTCAATGTGCCTATCACGATACGCATCGCCTTCCTGTTAATGTCCAGTAGCAGTTTGGATCTTCCTGAGTCAAGTTTTGGCCACATACCCGTCGAGACTCTACAATCCTCTCCACTTCGGCATGAACTGTTGGTCCTGCTTTCTACCTAATTATTGAGTTGCCTGTAGTAATGACCTATCGGTAATTTCACCGAACTGTCTAACATTCCCTCATCTAATGCCGACCCTATTCAATTTCAGTTCCCTCAACACTGCTGTGGCCAGGAACCCAACATAATCTGACACTATATTTATCCATAAGCAAATTGAGGCTTTCCTACAGTCACTAACAAGTTTCGATTTGACATTGTGTCCCTTCAAAGATTTTAGCGCTGCCTGGCTGTCTCACCTTCAGCTACATTCCTGGCCATCAGCTCCGTGGCCCTGAGGATCACCAAGATCTCAGCCTGGAAAACTCTGTATTCATTTGGCAATCTGAAAGAACTACGAATATGCGTTCCCAAGATATAGACACCAGCCCCTGTGGCTTCCCCATTTTTGATCCGTCTGAAAAGACTGCACTACCCTCATATAGCTTATCGGATTTGACCCAATAGCCCCTATCCGGAATTACCAGTGAGGGTGTTCAATTTCAGCGACCTTTTAGTCCGTAAACCCAGGGGTTACGGTACCCTGATCACTCAAACTGATCTCATTTAAGATTGATGTGTGACCTGTTATTCCTGTCCTCACCAAACCTGTTTTTACAAATCTAAGGGAGACTTTTAGTCGCCGTTCCCAACACAAAGTCCTCTAGAGGAAGTATATGAACAATGAGGTCCAAGTTAACCTGAGCCTGAGCCTGAACCTTAACTAGTAATCTCTTGTGACTTTCCTGTATCAATGCCTCCCACCATACCACACAACCATAGGGTATAACCATAACCAATAAGCTATTTTATTGGTTATTTTACTTCGGCAATGATTCTGATACACAACACCGTCGAAGGAGGGCGCTCTGATGTTACATTAGGATTACCATCCGCTGAAGTCGGTGTAGTTTAGTTACCAGCGTCTATGTCTTCATCACTAGAACTTTTCCTACAACAACTGATACAACTGCACAATAATGCACTTCCGAAAAATGCGTGGTGTTGTTATTTAATGACTGCCGGAGACCGGGCTCGAACCCATTACCTTCGGTTTTGTACTCGATACACTAACTACTGCAGCCAACGCAATGAAGAGAGAAGAAATTGACAAACCAAAAAATTTTGTGGAACGAAAGCTGATTAAAATGTATATAAAACACTACATAGTTACTTTTGTGCATCCACAGTGATTTTTTCCTCTAAAAACCTGTTAAAAATTTTGTTATAAAGATGTTTTACCTGAAATTAGTGGCTGTACCTTAAAAAAAACTAAATTTAAAATTTTAGGGGAATTAAGAAACTCGTTAATATAAAATTCTCGTGTTAATTTTGTGTCGACACACTGAAGTAAAAAAAAAGAAAATATATGAATTTCTTTTCAAATTTTTCTTCTTTTCACTTGAACTAATTTGTTGCACTTTTGAGAAAAACAAAAACACAAAAAAGGAAATACTTCGTTTCTAAACTTGTACGAGTATAAAATTGAGTCAACTCTTCAACTTATTGTAGAATATAAAGTTTTTATGTCATATTTTTAATGAAATGCGAGTACATGACATATGACATGGCAGTTGTTTTTATGTTTTCATAAACACATACAAGCACAACACGCACACACACACACATATATATATTTTTTTATTTATTAAAACAAACTTTTACGCAAAATATGAAATCAACATACTTTCTTATGCATTAAACAATTCAGATGAAGCCAGAGTATGATAAAATATGAATGTTTTCAAGAAGACGTTGTTGTGTCGTACATGGTTCAGTATGTGAATTATTTAGTGTGTTATATTGCATGTCATATTTTATTAAAAAAAAAAAAGTTAAAAATAAAATGTATAACATGACAAGGTTTATATGGAATTTGCAAACAAAAAGGAAAACTGAAAACTTCTGAAACTCCGAGTTAAAGCTCAGTCATGCAATTATAAACTTAGACATGCACAGGAGTTGTAGGGATTATTTAGGGTATTACAGTCATCACACATCATGCGTTTACCTATTCACATTCATATTCTCATTTTAGATCCGGGGTATTATTAAAGTTATTATTAAATTACATGGTCATAGAAAAAAATTAAAGTTTCCTGAACAAAAAGAGCAAAATATAAAAAAAGATCAAACTAGCTATATAGTTTACTTACTAGTCCTTCGGAGGCTCGGAATACTATACTAAACCTTATTCCGATTGGCGGTATCCTCAAGTAGTGCGGCAAGATTAGCGGCATATGTGCTGTGGAGATCAAGGTCCTATGGCCATGCCAGAATACTGGATCAATTACCCCCCATGCTGAGCAAATCTACTGACTACATGGTGCCTCATCTGGATTTTGACAAGGTGTTTAGAGTTCTGATTCCATCCAGACGGGAGTGGAAGGGAGGCAAAATGGTAAGGGAATATGACGTCAGTATATACACTGATGGATCAAGAATGATCTGCGGTGTTGGCTCTGGAGTTTTTTCAGGTGATATTGGTATGGAATGCTCTTTTCGTCTCCCTAACGAAGCAACTGTATTTCAGGCTGAAATTGTGGCAGTTAGGGAAGCGGCTAGAATGCTGATTGACAGGCAGGTAGAGGGTAAAGTTGGTATCTTTGTCGACAGCCAGGCAGCACTACTATCCCTAAGAGCACATATCACCTCGTCTATTTTAGTCGGGCAGTGCAAGAGTTTGCTATCTAGGCTGGTTGGTCAGACTGACCTCACCCTCAATTGGGTTCCAGCACATAAAAAATTTCTAGGTAACGAACAGGCGGACGAGCTGGCTCTGCTATGAATGCTTCCAATGCCGAATCGGTAGCCATGCCGTTTGGTGCTATTAGAAGCGGTATTTTCAAGCGCTATCTCTATAAGGCTGAAAGTAGATGTGACCTTGCTACAACGATAGGCGCTCAATACAATTAACAAATAGAAACCGCAGGGACATCTCGAGACTCGTTGCAGTCATGACAAACATGCTAGTAGGATAGGCCTGTCTTATACTGAGTTCTGCCGAAGTTGTCGAGAAGTAAGCAAAGAAGAAAAACAATCTTTCACTTTCTTTGCGAATGCCCAGCTTTGCATCTCTCGAGACACAAATTTTTAGGCAGTCATGTACTAGATGATCTTTCAGATCTATCTGAGATTGGGTTGAATGACCTTATCAGATATCTCAACGCGACGGGTTGGATCTAGTAACGACCACCGTATCAGAATACTTAGATACGGTTCAACATAGGTTGACACCGATGAGTGTAGTGGTCCTTTCAAAAAGGAATCGTCTAGATTCTACTTGAATGCCTGCGTGTAGTGTGCAGCCACGTAAACCAGCCAACCAGCTATAATTTTAGCTTAGAGGTGGAGCCCTTTGGCAATGGTAGTTTGGCAATCTCGCCATCGAGTGTACTATTTTTATCAAATTCGAGAGTCAATAATTGCTAATTTGGCATGTAAATTAAAGAAATAATTTTAGCTTTTTGCGAATTCATTTCAATATTCAATTTCAATTCATTTTCATAAGATTTGTCAACGCACTAATTATTACAAATGATTACTTACATTTCTTAGTTATTTCCGTTTTTCAACGGCAAATGTTTGCTGGGAAACAAAAGCCGTGCGTGTCAAATCTTGTCATAAATGGATTAGTATATTTATATGCATGTGTGTGCTTGATTTACGTTTGGTCCTGAAATTAATTTCACAAATGTTTGCTCACTCGCAATTTCAAGGAAAGGAAACAAATATTACATTATAAACTAAGTAAATTTGTCAGTTTTTTCCCACAAAACATTAAAATTTTGCAAACTATATTAGAAGTTTTTTATATAAATAAATAAAGTTAAGCTTTAATTAGACGTATACGTATCGTAAATGCAACCATAACCATATTTTCTGACACCTATTATTAGTGTAATAACTAGGGATAGGATTTTCATGCATTTAAAATAGCATTTTAAGTACATAAAATATATATTAAGAATAAAAACAATTTTACTTTTTCAACATTTAATAACATTAAAAACTTAAAAAGAATCAGCTTCATAGCTTTCCTAAGTCCTAATTTACACTAAGCAAGTCTAATTGCTAAGCTGATAAGTTTGTAGGAGAGAGACGAGGGGAACATAAAATGTTCTTTTTCCCTCGCCTCTCTTTCCTAAAAAACTAATCAGCTTAGCAATAAGACTTGCTGAGTGTAAATTAGGACTAACAAACGTTTTGTCATCAAAAACTTAAAAAACATCAAAAGCTCAGCTTCAGTGCTTTCTTTCTTTCTTTTTTTGAAATAAAATTTAATATAAAATAAAGTTAAGTCGAACTTTTATTTACGTAAATTAAATCATTAAGGATTAACGATTTTTTGTGAAAAAACTTTTATGCATTAAAACAAAAATGAATGTTGAACGTCAGCAAAATTTTTGGGTAAAGGTTCCCTGATGATCTGCATTAGCAACAGTGAAAAGCGCATAGAATCCAGCTAAACATCTCAATAATCAATTTCTATGTATTTTTTATAAAATATATTTTACTGAATAAGTTAAATAATAATTTGGGATTATTAGTGCGTTAACAAATGTTAAACTTAAATTGTAACAATTCTAAAAAAAAAACCAAAAATTATTTCTGTGCATGAAAAGCTTCTTCCCCTCCCTGTTTGCAATGTCTCTAAATAATTTATTCAGTACTTTCTCAGTTTATTTAAGAAGCTTAATTTTCGCAATTATTCGTTTTAATTATTGGATTAAAACTATTCGCTATTGTATCATTTCATATTCTGTGAAATTTAAATTTCAATTAAAAACTAGTATGAAAATTGTCAAGTATTCATTATTCAACATTATAATACTCTTCTCTGGCAAAGACGATGAAAATGTTAATTTAACAGAACAAAAGAGGAAAATAATTGCAATAAGAAACTTAAATAATTAAAAAATATATTGAAAAAAAAACAGTATTTACCATAACAAAACAGCAGGAAGGACATCGAGCAGGAGAAAAACTATGCCAATTACCAAATGAGATTGTGTTCAGGACGCTTTCTCAATGTACAATAGAGGAAAAACTTAAACGTTTGTAGTAAGCCAAAGGAAAACACAAACAAGACTGGGGTAATTAAGGGTGGGTATGGAAGGCACAAAGTAGCAACATCATCAGTGCATGTTTTCCTGCAATAATTTAATTTTTTTTACAGAAATAAAAAGCACTAGAAATTAAAACCATGAAAGCTCACATGGAAATCGACTAGGTTTTTATAAACTTATTATTTTTTTTTTTTGCAAAACTGAAACAAATTTTCAATTGACAGTTGCATTTAACTTTTGCTTTAATTTCATGTGCAAGTAAATCTCAAGGCAACGTCTTCCAAAATGCAGTGTTCAGTAAATAATTTAAATATGCATGAGAAATGAATTGCTCGCGTAGAAAAATTGGGGCCTGCTTAAATTTTAGTGGGTATTAGAGATCGACCGAAGGCGTTTTTTTTGGCCGGAGCCGAAGCCGAACTTCGGCTAAAATCCTAAACTTCGGCCGAAACCGAAGCCGAAGCCGAATGTTTTAAATTTTAAAAATGATACTTGTTTTATATGAATTAAGAAAAAATTTTGTTTTTTTTTAGATCACTGAAATAGCTGTAATATCTATTGGATAGATAACAAGAAAAATAAAACTATGTATTTTGCAATTTCTAGATTGCTTTTTCATATGATCACTCACAAGAACGTCCAAGTAAAAGAAAATAGAAAGCAACAGGGTTGTATTTCAAAGCAACCCTTTCAAAACGTTAAACACAATAGAAACTGTCGGCGAGCAACGACCAAACATAATTTTATTTTTCAAGCTTGGAATGAAAAATATTCGGCTTCGGCTTCGGCTAATCGGCCGATTTTTGCCATAGGCCGAATGTTGGCCGATTACCAATTTTTGGCCGAAGGCCGAAGCCGAAGCCGATTAATCGGTCGAACTCTAGTGGGTATGAGAGCCAGAAATAAAATAACTAATGGAATTTAATTTTAAAAAAATAAAAATTTGTTTCAATACACGTGTCGTATTTCGGACTAGTTACGACGATTTTTTAATAGACTAAAGAACATTGCAACATTTTTCACGTAGTCCAATTCGAAATACGAAACCTGAAACTGATCAAATTCTTCGTCAAAAGTGTACAACGTTTGTTTTTAAATTGTACACACCGTTGTCAATCTGACAGCTAAGGGCCAATTTTACCAACTCTGTTTAAATAAAAATTCATATTTAAATGTCGATTTTCATTAATTTTTGTATGGAAAAATTACTTTTAAATATTGCTGAAATAGACCTAAATTGATGAAGTAGGCCTAAGAATTGACAACGACTCTGTAGAAGTAAAAAAGTTGTAAGTTTGTTGTTGACAATGTGCCAAAGTAAGCTTTTATATTGAAAACGTTGGTTATTTTGCAACGCCTTTTTTCACTTCAGTCTAGTGTGTGTCAGTGGAACGTTTGTCATTTGCGATCATTTTCGTTGAGTTGGGAAATGATAAACGTTGATGATTTGAAAATACATGTTGGCAACACATTGAAATTTACGGGTGAGGCAATCCCGGGGACCGTAGCCGGTGTAAAGTGGCTTTTTCCTCTTGGCGTACTTTGGCTTTTTATCCATAGAACAGAGAGAAACAGAGGAAGGGATGTGCGCATATTTATAAAAGGAAATAGGTCTACTACTCGTGTATGTTGTCGATTATGTGCAGCGTCACCTGGAACTGCCCTGAGTTCAAAAGATGATAGAGGTGGAGCCTTTCGTGGTGGAACTTCGAGGTATAACAGAGCAGAGCAGAGCTGATCTAGGAGTTGGATGGATGTAATGTGTCGACATGGTCATTAACTAAAAAGTGCATGTTCACCAATTGAAGTGGGTACTGGATTCTGTTCGACTAGGGCATTTGTCTGGCTCCAACCAGAGTGTGAGCAACCATAATTGCAGCGCGTGATCACGAAGAATCTTACGTTGTGGCTGTGGCTGTGGTTGCTACCAAAAACGCTGGGAGAATAGTATTATCTTATCAGTGTTAAATCAATGCTTGTCATTGCCCCTACGCACACTGTCGCTAAGACGGCCAAAAATTAAAAAAAAATTACTTTGTTGCATGTGCAATATTCTAATTAAATAAAATAAAAAAAATTTTTTACAAAGCTTTATTTTTCAAAGAGTTTTGATGATTGAAAGTCAACAGTTAAGCTAGATTTACACTATTGAAATTCTCCTCAAAATTGCTCTTCAAAATGCTTTAAAAATTTTGCTGTTTACACGAGTTCAAAGCATTTTGAAGAGCAATTCAAAATCTAATCTGTAAATCTAGCTTTAGTTTTAGGCCTGTAGGCAACTATTTGGAAATATGGTGCGGACACATGCAAACTTTAACAGGTTAATTAAAAAAAATTTTTAGATATTGCACTACAACTTCCAATAAAACATAAAGGGAATATTGTTATAATATGGCTAGAATACATTTTTTCTATATTTTGTAACTCATATGCGATGTGCCGTTGCTTATAATGTACGAGTAAATGGAAAGAAAAATATATGTGAGTGAAAAAAGTACCAGTAAGTATGTCTATAGAAAAAAAATATAAAAAATATATATTTCTACAAGTAGATTTAAATTTTTTTGTATTCTTCTCCACCTTCCCCCACCCCCTTACAATTTAAAGTTGGATTTTCAGTATATTATTTAGTTGAAGGACATTTGAGCAGGATACTAGTCCTTGAAGTTTAAATGGCCAAATAGTTGGATGTGATTTATATTATATATTGTATCTAGTTAAACATTTAACTCACTATAAGTGAAGACAATTTGTTTTGCTCTTTTACACAGGACATTTTTGAGGTATGCATATCCTTTCTCTGAATTGACCGAAATTTTTACGAAGCATGAAATATGTTGTCTTTATACGATTTCATTGAGCTACAATTATTTTTCTCTCTGTTATGGTCAGTTTTTATTTCAGGATATATGGGAAGGACACGAATCCTTGGAAATTAAATGACCAAATTTTATGTGTGATTATATTTTACCAATTAAAACATGTGTGCCAAATTTCATTTCTTTACGATAACTCCTTCTATTTTGGCCGCTCGTTATATGAACTCACGACACTGTGCGACGTGGTCAGCCTGACACTATTCTTGATGCTATTGCATCAACGGAACACACAACATAAGCTACTTTGACAATGTTTTAGTAGGAAGAGTTTAAATAGCTCTAACTACCTCAGCAATGTAGTTAATCATAGTGCAAGGATAAGCAACATGATGCTTTCTAAGGATGCATATGGGCGAAGGCTGGCTGCTGACCTTCACCCGGTGTTCAGAGCACCGCGAGATTAGGCCATAAAGGCAGGTGGTCACGTTAATCTACAACACATCTTTCTTCTCTTCGTCGAAATATATTTCCCCTTAACTAAGCATCTTTGTCATAAGTAATTTTTTCATTACTTTTACAAAATAATTTTTTAGCCGTTGTATTTCTTATAATTGCAAGCTTTGTTTACATTATTTTCAATTGACAGTCTGCATAAAGTTGCCATAAATAACACTAATTTTAATTTCGGTTGCTTTGCAACTTAATAAAGCAACTGAAGTTCAATTCCATACAATAATAGAGCCATTAATACGAGTAATTAGATTTTACAGTTCACCTTTCCATACGAGTATCGTCAGCTTGTTAGTGATCAAGATATTCCAAATTTCATGATACGGTAATGCAAAGCTTAAATTATTGTTTACAGATCATTGAAAAACAATGCTTGAGTATGTTTGCACAGGTTCGAATTGTACTTTTAGTAATTTTTTTTTTGTAATTATTTCCTTCATGACACAATCTTTGAATGCCTGAATGTCATGACATCTAATTATGTTGCTTGTTTTCTTTGGCCTCTTTTGTTTTCATTTCACTCATTAACTTGTTAAATGTCATAAAGAAGTTTACTTACTAACTTTATGTTGACACGACATACAATAAAACTTTCACAGTTTTGTGTCTTTAATTTTCTAGTTTTAGCTTGTTTTAACTTAATGAAATATAATATTGTGGTGTTTTACTTTATGTATTTCCTAAGCAATTATTTAAGTTGACATTATTTAAAGCAAATAAGAAAACAAATGAAAATAAAAACTTTGCTCACTCATACGTTCACTTCTGGCTACAAATGGGTGGTAAATATATGGGCAATAGAAGAGAATCACAATTGACCACATTGGGTCTCCGAGTGGAGATGCGGTATAGCCCAACCCTTCCTTACCTAACATAACCTAACCTATGTTCATAGTTATTATAAAAGTTTATTAAAACTTTATGAAAGAGAAAAAAATTCACCTTTTCTAATTCAAAAGTTTTGAGTTTGCTTCTTCACTTTCTGAAAGTTTCATGAAAATAGTCTTGCGCTAAAAATATTACAGGCAAGACTATAGACGACTTTTTGCTTCTCCCAGTATTAAAGAATACCGCGTTTCCATTAAGATTTGAAGGAACAAGAGTTGTAATATTCAGTTTGTTTTTTTACAACTAAAAGATATCTTTTGTAACGAGAAAATTAAGCAATTTATGATTCTAAAATAATATGTAATCTACAACGTTCAACAAAATCAAACTCTTCCCAAAAGAACGTTCCAAAGAATGATTCCAGCAGAGGACAATCATGTAAACTTGGATTTTGAAAGTTTACATCTGAACCGAATAAAAACTCTGAGTTAAATCACCACACTTATGCATATTATTACAATTTGCTGAAAGCTTTTTTTCTGCAATGAAAGCTCAATTTTACCATCTCTTACAAACGGCAATGGCAGGACTGTTGTAAATTTAGAGATGCTAAAATTGAGCTTTAATTACGAAAAAAAACCTTCCAGCAAATTGTAATACGATGAATCAAAACATTTCACATATTCCATTTGCAATAACGGCTGTAACTGTAACGGTGTAACTTCTTTGTTTCCCAACGGATTTCTTTTAACTTTTCGTTGGTTAAAAGGCTCGAGTATTATCTTTCAATAAAGATATATTTTTTGTAAATCGACTAAGAAATGGCTAAGTTACAGTCGTTGAAGTGTACAAAAAACCAATTAAAAAAGTATTATTTTGTTTTCCTCAGGCTATAAGTTGCTTATGAGTTACAAAAGAATACTTTTTAATGGATTTTTTGTACACTTCAACGACTGTAACTTAGCCATTTCTTAGTCGATTTACAAAAACTATATCTTTATTGAAAGATAATATTCGATTCTTTTCACCAACGAAAAGTTAAAAGAAATCCGTTGGGAAACAAAGAAGTTACAACTGAAAATCTAAGAAACCCCGTTTTTCACTACATTTACCGTTATAAAATCAGTTTATGAAGTGACCAAAAAAAACCAACGGTATTTTCGTCATCCATGGACTCCAACAAAATAGAATTGGTACATTAGAATCCCTGAATATTTTTCGTGTATCACAGTGTAATTAATATCACACGTAATTTGGCTTACAAAGCGATACGAACTAATCAAGTCATATATATATAAATTTTTTTTTATTATTTAAAAATTTTTTTATGCATACGTAAATAAGTATGTATATTAGGGCGGGTCGATTTGTATGGAAGCAAAAAAATTGCTCAAATTACAAGGAAAATCGTATTCTAGGGATCAAAATAAGAAACTTTGCCGAAGGAAGCATACCTCTAAAATGTATTTTGATGTCCCGACTTTTGAACCGAAGGGTCAAATTTTCTTGAAGGGTCAAATTTTGAAAAATCTCACTTTAACCCATTTAGAGTTCCTCAATTGAGTCAAAATGTATGACCGACCCCCACTAATTTTGGAAATTCTGAAATCAATTTGACGAAGCCTTTTGAAGTTATTAAAATAAAAAAACAAATTTCGGCAACAACAAACGAATCACCTGAGTTTAGTCAAAGTGGCAGTAATCGGCAAGTCTTTATGATGTTAGGAACTTATTTTTTTTAATCAATACTTCCCAAATTTAATTTCTATTAAACAATGGTGTGAAAACTTTATTTTGGCTGCAGCTGAGATAACAAATTTTTAACGATATAAAAGAGATGTCGAAAGTGTTGTACAGAAAACGCAATATAAATCACAATATTAAAAATTAAAAAAAGTGTGCAATCTTATCAAGTTACTTATATAAACAAATACATCTGTATTATTACTTTAGAAAAAAAAATAACCAGAATGAAAAAAATATACGACATTGGGAAAAAAGTTGCCAATTTTGGTTATAAATTGTCTCAAACGCAAATATTATTCCTATTGCCTATTTCCTTTTTAGGAACTAAATTACAATTCAGCAAGAATAGGAGTGAACGCGGTTAAAAGGAGGTTAAATCAAATGGCGTGCGTTTGGGCGTGCATTTCAAGATATACACACACGCACTATATTTCATTACATTTTGTTGTTCTACAAATGTTGAATAGAAGAAAGTTAGTTTCCTCTTTAACAATTCATCTTTGTTTTAATTAGTGTGAATTAGAACCAAGCTTTACATTTTCTTAATGTCCACTTTATTGTAATTATGTTGTAAAATTTAAAATTTAAATGCCAGTGTAAGCAACAAATATTTATTTCTTCATTTCTTCTTTCATTCCAGGTCATTGAAGAACGCATTTTACACATTCCGAATGTACCAACACAGCCTGAGCCATTTTACCAACAGACAGGCAATGAATTAAAGCCAAATCCTGTTGGCGAAGAAAACGGCCTTGTAGTCTTCAACTACAATCCTATAAGTGCCGTTAACTATGTGAGTATCCACACACACACACAACTACATAACTGTATAAGTTGCATGCTAAATATTTATATGGTTATAATGTTTTTATTTAATCGTGCAAATTTTTAGTTGTTTTTGTTGATTCTAATGAGAATGCAAAAAGAAAAACTTTTAAACAAGTTTAGCAAAAAAAAATATATATTATTTCTTTATTTGTCTACTAACAAAGAAAACAAAAACAAACAACACACACATAATTGAGAATTTGTTGCAATTTAGACTTCCTAACGGAATAGTAAAACAAGTTCACGAAAGCACAATAGCACAATATCCCCGCAAACATTTGTTATCGAAATCGCTGAGAAACAAAACAATGCCACTAAATACTTGTACTTTTACCCAAGAGATTTCTCCGAAAATTTTAACATAAATTTCTTTAATTTTAGAAAAATTTTCACGTCCATTAATTTTGCAATGCATTTAATTTTACTTTAAGGACCAAACCTTACACACTCCTTGAGATCTTCTAACGATACAATATATTACTTAATAAAACTTAAAAAAAAAAATTAAACCGACTTCAAAAATAAGCACTAAAAAGCTACAAATAATATAGATCTAGTTAAATAAAAGATTTTTATATATGTTACCTACAGTGCCGTTTGAAGTTGGTGCCAGCAACATTGGTAACTAAGCACATACATATGTACATAAAAATTACTTGCAGTTTTTTACCGGTCATGTTCCTATGTGTTTAGTACCAGTATTACTGGCACCAACTTCAAACGGCACTGTAGGTAACATATATAAAAATCTTTTATTTAATTAGATCTATATTATTTGTAGCTTTTTAGTGCTTATTTTTGAAGTCGGTTTAATTTTTTTTTTTAAGTTTTATTTGTAGCTTTTTAGTGCTTATTTAGAAATATGGTCCAGTTTTGTAAAAATCGATTAAGTAAAAACACGTGAAATATAGTAATAAATTTAATGGGGCGTGGCTACGCCTACTTTTTTAAAACAAGATTGTGTATTTTTAAGAGTTTAAGGTGTGTGCCAAGTTTCGTACAGATCGATAAAGTAAAAGCACGTGAAATTAAGTATTAAATTTTATGGGGCGTAGCTACGCCCCTTTTTTAAAACAAGATTGTGTATTTTTAAGAGTTCAAGGTGTGTGCCAAGTTTCGTCAATATTGGTTAAATACAAGCACATGAAATATTATACTAAAATTTAATAGGCGTGCCCCGCCCACTTTTTTGAACGCAATTTTGTGCCTTTATTAAAGTTTAGGGTGTGTGCCAAGTTTCGTCAATATTGGTGAAATACAAGCACATGAAATATTATACTAAAATTTAATAGGCGTGCCCCGCCCACTTTTTTGAACGCAATTTTGTGCCTTGATTAAAGCTTAGGGTGTGTGCCAAGTTTCGTAAAAAGCGGTGAAATAGAACCCTGTGAAATATAATATAAAATTTTAATGGGCGTAACCCCGCCCATTTTTTTTTAAGAAAATTGTGTTTTTTTTAGAGTTTAAGGTGTGTGCTAAGTTTCGTAAAAATCGGTTAAGTAGAACCACGTGTAATGTTATAATACATTTTAATGGGCGTAGCCCCGCCCTTTTTTTCAACTTAAAAATTTTCTAATTACAAGAACCAAAGATGTTTGCTAGGTTTCGCAGCAATCAAATAAGTAGAAGATCATTAAATCAAATTTAAATTTTTTCAAATGGGACCAATGGGAAGCTATACCCTCTCAGACAACAAAAAAATTTTTACAATAGGTCTAAAATGCACCGAGTTATGGACCTACACACCTAAAAAAAAATAGAGGCGAATTGTTAACCTCCTTCTTTTTTTGAAGTCGGTTAAAAAAATTGAGCTGCAGTCACTTTAAAATTTGTTTTAATGCATTAAACACATTCACCACAGCAGGCTACACGAACACACGACTTCAAATGCCGCCAGCAACATTTGTCGCCTCGCAGCCAGCTACTTAATTATTTTGGAGACGGCAGCAGCACCATCTGCACCTCATATTCAAGTACAAATACATATGTAGTTCACTATTGCCACTTTCATATATTTTGCATTTATAAAAATTAATTTTTCTTTTAAAATGTATTTATTTCACGTAAAAGTACAAAAATGAATCAATTTATTCTTTAAATAAATTTTTGGATATTGTTCCTGGTAAATAATATGAAATAATTGTACGATATCGTTCATTCAACATTCATTTGTATTATACTGGCAACACTGCATTTGCTCATTGTAGCCAAAGAAATAGAAATTAGTTTAATTGGACTACAACGACAAAATCAGCATAGACAACAATCTGTCGCTCTGTTGCATTGCTGCTTTCAAAAGAATCATTCTCATATAAACATGTGTATTCTATCCTTGACATTTGGTAGTCGGTAGCTCGCTGTAGTGAATGTGTTTAATGCATAAAACATAAGTACATTTATTGTATTTTAACAAATTCTTAAAATGTATCTCCAAAAAGCGTTTTTAGTATGCTGCATATTACAAACATAAACACACATGCACATACATATCGCACTTAATCAACAAGAGGGTATTAACACAAAATTTCAAAGTTTTCAGTAGAGGCGAAAAACTATTTGAGGTTATATTTTAAGAGAATTTGAAAATCCGAATATACGAGGGTGGATCAACAAGTACGTGACTTTTTGAATGAAATACAGTGTTTTTTTTTTTGCAAAACAAAAATATATTTTTCAACATAATCTCCTTTTAACTCAATACACTTAGTGCACTTAGTTCCAGTTTTTGTATCCTTTCCAAAAAATATGATTTTTCGAGGTCCTTAAAATAGGATTTTTCGAGGTCCTTAAAATAGGCATTTGTTTGGTCAATAATTTCATCGTTGGAGCTAACTCTTTTTCCATCGAGCCATTTCTTTAGGTTTGGAAATAGTCACTAGGGGCTAAGTCTGAAGAATAGGGCGGATGAAGGAGCAATTTGAAGCCGGCTTTTTGCCATGGAAACTGCACATGCGTTTGTGGTCGATTGTGAGCAAGCGCGGAACCCATCTTGCGGAAAGCTTTATCATACCCAAGTAATCACTGAAAATAGAAATCACTGAGCCATGTGGGATACTTATGGCATCAACAATCTCACGCACTTTTAGTCTTCAATCGGCCAACACCATATCGTGGATTTTTTCGACATTTTCGGGTGTACTGACCTCAATTGGCCGTCCAGAACGTTCAGTGTCATTTGTACTTGTGCGACCACAACGAAAGTCAGTAAACCACTTTTTTACCATTGAAATGGATGGTGCAGAGTCCACATATTATTTATCGAGCTTTTTCTTGATTTGATTGACGGTTTTTTTTTTCGAAATTCACTTTTTTCAAAATACACAACAACAACAACATACAACCATTTTTTGAACAGCTGTTAAAGTAAATGACGACACTTGCTCAAAATTTGACAGTAGTCTATTAACAGGGGGTACTTGATGGGAACAGTGTTGCATTTCATATAACTACGAGGGAAGTTCGAAAAGTCACAGAGTTATTGTACCGTCCTCATATCATACGGCCATGTCACAGAGTTCTATTCCGTTAGGAATTGGAATTGAATAAACCTCAAAATGTCAAGCCCTAGCCAGAGCATACCCCAGCATATCATGGCTTCCCCTAGTCAGGACACACTTGACTAATTCCCGTATTTTAGTTTTCTATTTTAGACACCATCTCCTACAAAAATGGGGTGGATTGGATTCCGATTCCTAACGGAATTGAACTCCGTGACATGGCCGATAGTAAGCAAATTGCATTCCAAAATATATTTACGCTATTTTTATTTTAAAACCTTGCAATTATTGGGGAAGACTATCTATGTTTTGTAAAGAGTCAGAACTCAAAAAAAATTTGAGCAATTTTATCATTAAAACAGTCACATTTCGAATTAAAATCATAAAAAAAAAATTAATTATCAACAAAAGAGCAATCGGAATAAGTTGAAAATTTTACAGCATATACATAGATCATGATGTTGTTAGTATGTAGTTGATTTCTTGCAAAAACTGAAATTGTAAAAATTTTGAGTTAATACCATTTTGTTGATTACGTGCGATATGTATGTATATACACATACATACATACACTTATATGTACATAAATACATACCCAGCCAGCATTTTATTTTAATCACGCGGAGGAGTGGAAAAAAATTTGAACATTAATTATCAAATCTTTTTCCACTCCTCCGCGTGATTAAAACAAGCATTTATGCACTCGTTTTCGAGTCGAAAAAGACTCTTCATTCGGGAAAAATCGGTAGCCTAGCCGCGACTCTTCTAAAAGACTCCTTTATGACTCGCGTTTCTGATAAATTTTCACTCATTCTCGAAACAGTTTGTGTTAGTACTTACATTCAATTGCGAATCTTTTCTGAGTAATTTTTCAGTCATATTACTAGTATTTGCGAATCTTTTTCGAATCATATTATACGCGCATTGTCCAATCGCATTTTTGGGATATCAATACATTGCATTATCGTGTTGTTGCTTTTTGTTTTAAAAATTTTCATATATTTAAACCATAGCTGTTAAGTAATGATTACTAATCGTAATGATTACTAATTTGATTACTTTTTTTTTTTTTTAAGGTGAAGTAATGATTAAATTACTATTATATTCAGTTTCGTACTTAGTAATTGTGATTACGATTACTAATAATGGAAAAGTAATCTGAATTCCTTAAAATTACTAAAAATAATCAAAAAGAATCAAAAGTAATCAAAAAGTAATCCGACTACTTTCAAAGATTACTTTTGATCCTTAATAAATAATCAAAAAGAATCAAAAGTAATCCTTAGAAGTCATCGGATTATTTTTTGACTACTTTTGATTCTTTTTGATTATTTTTAGTAATTTTAAGTAATTCAGATTACTTTTCGATTATCAGTAATCGTAATCAATTATTTATCAGCAATTCTTTTAAAGGCAATTATATAATCATTACGATTCTTTTTAAAATGTAATCTAATCGATTACAAATCGTAATCGAAATTTAACAGCTCTGATTTAAACTAAGGTCTCTTATATTATTTCCCAAAATGCTTTCTTATAACTTATTTGTTTTTAATTTAATTAATAGCATAACATAAACATGACAATATGACACAACATGATTTAATATCTTGGCAATTCATTTTGAAACAAACATATATGTATAAGGAGTTCACAATAGCGTTTTAAAATATGCCATAATATTGCAACGTTTCAATTTTAGTTGTTTAATATGGGTTGGCAAGTTTGTTGTTTTTGTTGGTGTGTAAATCAAATTTATTACCAGGTTGTTAAACTAAACATATTAAGATTATCAGCGCAGCTGTAGTTGATGAAAAAATATAAAAATGTGTATTTTTTCCATTTTGCAAAACAAAACTTATTTTGATAAATTTATCCAATAATAATTTCCAATTTAAAAAAATTTTATTAATTTAATACTTCAACATACTGTGTTTTATATCGTTGCCTACTCACAATGAAATTTTCAAGATGGCACAACGTTGCCACACTAAAATTTTAAGATACTCATTGTGAATTCCCTAATAGTTTTTCGGTATCTTTTTTGCCAATCTTTACATAGACCAAAAAAGGGCTATTATAAGTTTGTAGTATGTGTGTGTATCTGTGTGTCTGTCCGTGTCCACGTACAGACCAAACGGCTGTACCTTTCTGTTTGAAAGGTGACTTGATCGAGAGGGTTGTTAGATATATTTGAAGAAAATGGGTCCAGCCGTTTAGAAGGTATCACATCTTTTCTAGATATATCGGGGGTTTTTAAAATTTTTAGTTTTTGTTATTTGTTTTAAATTTTTATATTAATTCACACACAAATTTAATACACTTTTATATTTACTTTAATTTATTTCACAAGATTAAATTAACAAAACTTATTTACATCAAGATCTGTATAAAAAATTGTCCCTTTATAAATATTAGCAACAGCAAAAGAAATAGTTTTTATCGTTATTCTGCGCTGAATATGACTCCAAAACAATGCTTAAAACAGTCACATTTCGAGCATATTCATGATCAATTTATGATGGCGCCAATTCTGTACATTTGGTTTTTGTTTTTTAAGCAAATCATTTTCTAAGCATTTTCTTGAATCACTTTCAAGTCTTATTATAAGCGCAGAACTGATTAATCAGGTTTTGATCACCTAAGGTAGTCGTAAAAGACTCATGCCCGAATTCAGTAAGAAGAATTAGGACGTTTTTGTTTGAAAATGCTTCTGAGTTCTTGTCTTTGAAGTCTCTAAATTATTTTCTTCAAAAATGGTTGTTGTCTTTGACAATGAAAAATATAAATATTATTGCCATGTTTTTAAAACTTAAAAATTCAATTAAATTATTATACAATAGTTTGAAAAATATATGAAATAATATGTGTTGGATATAATGTTTAGAACAAAATCATAAAGCAAATACACGAACCTTCTAGCATAGACAATAAGTAATAATCGTTTTAAAGAATCAAAACTGCTTCTTTTTTTCGTCCATAGACAAGACGATACATTCGTCGAACAGAATTAGGGCATCAGTCTGGTGAACCAATCTTCTATATGCCGACTGGGTATGTCCATGTCCCAAACTAGTCCATCTAGCAAATAACACACAACAAGTTTTGGAAAAAATGTATGTGTTTCTCAACATACATCTTCCTTTAGCGCGATGAGATTTCCCCAGTGATATTCAACAGTTTGGATATCCTGTTTATAGTAAGACCAAAATCTAGCTCCACCTCTTCATTGTTGGCAAATCTTTTACCACTGAACCATTTCTTTAATTTTTTTTAAATAGAAAATAGTCTGAGGGAGCAAAATCTGGCGAATAAGGTGCGTGATCAAGCAATTAGAACTTTAAGTCATTGGCGATATTCGGCGTTTGATGCAAATTGTCTTGCGCCATTGTAAATGCAAAGTATCGTAGCTTTTCTTTAAAATCCAACAACAAAATACACACACAATTCAAAGAAAATCTTACGCAAGACCATTTGCATCAAACATCGATTAACGCCATTGATTTCGGCCGTCGCAATAGTTAATATAATTATTAAATTTTTCCCGATGCGAGTATTTCTGACTAGTTACAGAAACGAGGCATTGATGGGAACTCTATTTCGAAAATCAAGATGATATTAGTATCCAGAAAAAAAATTTTAAACGGAATCAAACCCCTCTCAAAACCTTAAACGTGAAAATAAGATCAATCTCGTATCCTAAAAGTGCGAATATTAGAATGAAAACTATTTTAGCAGGTTTAATTTTTTTAAAGTTTGGTGGCAGTGTTCGTGGCGCCACTTCTTTTCCCGCGCAGGAGTTTAGATGTGTTCTCATAAAAAAAAAACAAAGAACACAGCACTTGTGGCGTTGCAAGTATTTAAATTTCTCAGTGTGTAATGGTTTTTTGCATTGGCAAGACAAACAACTAAAACAAATGTCTTGCCAACAGTGTTGTTTAGCGTTTGTTTTAGAATATTTCGCTGTAGTAAAGCATTTGAAAAGTCTCTCATGTCTTGAAAGGTCTTATAAATGGTCTTGTGCAGGACTTTACTGCACATATAAATATAATATACGGCCATGTTTTGTAAATTTATCATTTTCCAAAAATAAATAATTGCCCCATGGATGTGTTTTAAATCATACATTCTAAATTAATTTCAGATGTATTTCAAGCTCTAAAAAATATAAAACTACAAAAAAAGGCTGAAAAAAATTCAACATTAGTGGATTTAAATTTTCTAAATCGAGCGTTTTTAAATCGACTCGATTTATGCTTTGTTGATGTGGTATTGCAAAATGTAGCATTGAAAGTGAACACTGACTCATTGGCATCAAATATCTATTTGAATAGAATTTTTGGTATGCTCCATGGACATAAAAAACTAGATAAAAATCTTACTTCTAATGGATAAATTACTTACTTCTAAAACTAAATGTGTACTCTTGTAAAGAAAACGAATTGCTTTTATCAAGCAATAGCTTTATCTCCCGTTTTCTTTTAATAACTTGGTTTCGGCGCTCACACATACCACATACATACATTCCTTCTACAATTTCCAAATTAGTTTATTTTCGAAAGTTTGTAATATTAATATTATTACTTTAAAATGTCTGTCACAATTACTATGATCGTCTACATTCCTGGTCTTTTTTTTATTTATGTTTATAGAACTTTGTTTTGAGAATCGGAAATTTTAGTTTTTCGTCACCTTAAATACAAACGGACGTAACTACACTTTTATATTTTTTACAGGAGAAACAAAAAACGTTTCAAAATCAATAATAATAAAGTGTTCTTAAAAATTTTCTGCGAAATTTACTTGTAGTATGGATACTTATATGTTTTTAACCATTTATTTCCTTTATATATATATATTTAAGGTTTTATGTTAGTTACGTTCCAAGCAATAAAAAATAGATGCATTCGTAATTAAGGCCGTTTGAATTTCTTTAATAAAGTCGTCAGTTTTGATCGCAGAGGTCTAAATATTTGCGTGAAAAAATGAACCATAATCAATCAAAAACTCGATTTTGAATTTTTGTGTAGTTACGTCCGTTTGCATTTAAGGTGACGATATGTATTTCAGTCGCAATACCTTCTGTGAATAGGCATGTTAGTTTCATTAAATTTAGACAGTTTTTTGACCCACCTAAAATTTAAAAATAAAATATAGCATATTTGCTGACTAAGCCAACGATATATGCCATAATTAAGGCTCAGTCGGACGTGCCATAACCATAGCCATAGAAAACAGCCGTTCGAACCAAACTAATGGGCAACACTGTATTTGATTATAGGTGACTCGCCATAACGCCATAACTCTCACCATAGAAACCAGCTGAATTTTGGTTTGGTTATGGCTATGGCATTATGGCTATGTCACGTCTAATTTAAGCTTTACCACATATACAATACTTGCAGAAGCAGTTTGCAACGAAAAGTGAGTTCATCGGCTTTTGCACTATCTTATTATTTAATTTATGTTATACAATTAACAATTTCTTCAATTAATACCCTAAGAATTATTCCGTTTTTAAATTTCATAATACATATGGGCATTTCTCCGAGATATTCCACTTTTTTGTCGCGTGCAACAGCAAGCAATTAACCTTGTATTTCTGAACAACGTGACTCAATTTTTCTTAAAATTTTACCCAACGTAGAGCTGTTGACGGCCTACACAAATATATAAAGAAGTAAAAAACAAGTGTATTTTACTTTAAAAAAAACAAGCATATTTGCTTGGTGTCGCACGCTACAAAAAGTTGACATTCCTGTAGAAATGCCCATATGTGGCTTTCGATTTACGGTCTGGTCACTCTGCGTATGAGCAATATAAATTAATGGAAATAACTTAACAACAACAACAACAGCAAACGTCTGCTTACAGTACGTACTTGCCGTGCGAAATGTTTTTATTGTGATTATTACGTATACGCGCACATGTGCTTGTATGGTCTCGTAAACAAAATAAATAACAACAAAAGCATTTCGCAATGAAATGGATAAACACAACACAGCCGGAGAGCATAGAAGAGCTGTTACATAAAATGAGTTGTTCTTTGTTGAGAGGTGAATTACACACTTACTTTTATGTGTACATACATACATACATACATATTTGTTTTTGTTATTTATACTTCTTTGCTTTACAACAATAATGAGAAACTGGCAAAAGCCTTAAACTTGTAAAAGTGTACATAACTAGCAAAATGACATTAAAAAAAATTTAACTAGAAACAAATAAACGAATAGACAACACTATAAATATAAAGAAACAGTTAATACCTGCTTTAACGATATGTACATACATACAGTGAGAGATTAAAGTTAAAATACACATCCCAAATCTGTAGTTTCAACATATGTAGCTAAACCTTTTCTGAAAACTTTTACAATGCAGTTTTATTTACCTTCATTGATAAGTAGTAAATATAAAAAAATTGTAACTAAGTCGAACTATAACGGTAATTTTTTTAAAAATGCAATAAAATTGGGTGGACAAAAGTTTAAATACATGCTGAGATACTTTAAAATTAAATTGAATTTCGTAATATCAATTTGGCATTGACTGCAAAAAAATTTAGAGTTCCAGGAGGTGTTATTTCTGGCCATAAGCTTTTATGAACATTTTTTAGGGTTTCTTTGCCAGTAATTTCTTCCTTTCTCACCCAACCTTCCTTTCATTAATAGTATGCTCCATGATACAATAATATAAAGGTACAACCACATTTGACGTATAAAATTAATTTTTACTTTTATCACAATTATTTGATTTCTGTTTATTTGTAAAGAGAGAGGAAAACGTTGCCACAGGAAATTACGGGGAACTTTTTTAGGAATGTTTTTGGAAATGTGTAATTTTAAGTTTAGAAATTATAGTTTAATATATATTTTTTTAAATATTGTATTAATTGGATATGTGGATAACGAAATATGTATGTGTGTTGATATGATCTAGAAACGTTAAGTCTGATTTATTATTTAATTCATCAGATAAAAAAAACGCCGGTAATAGAAGCGACCCATCTATGTTTTATTTTCTTATCATTAGCTGATTTTATAAAATTGTTTAATTAATTTGCAATGGATAAGAAATTTACATTCTTTTTGTTATTGTTTAGTACAGATAATGGATGAGCGTGTTTCATGCATATAATACACATTCACATACACTTCGTGTGCAAATTTATTGCAGCTTACAGTAAGAATTAGTGCTTTGTTGATGGTCTACATCTGAATAATCCCAGCAAAAAAAGACATGCAAAAGAAATAGGTAATGCATGGGTTCTACTGCAGAACGCATCATTATAATACAGGCGTGTCATTTTCGAGCATGGGTTCACATTTAGCAAAACTGCTCACCATTCAAATGAGTGCTTAGAACACATGATTCGATGACGTTTTTTTCACGTAAATACAAAACGAAGAACAAATTTCTTTTCGCATCCAGGATACGTACCGTGCTGTTCCGACTGTTAAGGCATACCACTGAGTTATTGCACTCTTGTTACTTGTTGGAGATAAAACTTGATTTATGCAAATGTGTCAATGTGGTGATTTAATTCCGTTTTTGCATGCATTTTTTGCCGAATATTAATTTGCCATTCAGAATACATTCGAAAAAACAAATGCTCAAGAAATCGTGAAAAACTACTTCATTTTGATCGCGTTCATTTATTTTTTGGTGGGGGTATAAAGCAGCAATAAATGTATGTTTAAAACAGAGCAGAGAAGTGCCCACGGGCGGCCTTTTACTTATTATTTTAGGCTCTAAACACACATACTCTGATATTTTCATTTGAGGCAAACAGTTTTGAAAGCTGTTAAATGTGCTCTTGTTTCCTTGCAAATTAAGAGGAAGTATTGTTTTAGCCGAGATCTGATTGGCAATTGTGCTCTCGTCGGTGTGAAAGCTCAATAGTCCCACCCTTGATTCGGAAAGTGCTGCAGAGGCTGTTCCGTTGGTAATTTCCTGGCAATTGTTTATGCTGATGTACATTTTTTATATAAATTATAATTTAAATACATATTATTCTCCAATATTTTTCAATAAATAAAAAAGAACGTCAAAAAATTAATCAAAAACTCGGATTTCATAAATTAATAAGGTAGCATTAATTTTGAGAGTAAAAAATTGTCGTCACAAGCGTCAGAAGGTTAATATGGCAACGAAAAGAGAGAACGGTTGTACCTTTATATTATTGTATCATGGTATGATCTATGGGATTAATGTCTGAGGTTCAAGCAGGGCTATAAAGTTGTCGTGGAGCATAATAAAGCCGCCAATATTTCACCAAAAGTGCAGTGTGCTTCGGATCGTTATCTAGTTTGGAGGATCTAATTAAATACAAGGTCTAACCTGTAAACCGAAGCTTGCGAATTGTGATACGTAATAAAAAACCATTGTCAAGAATCCGAAGACACTAACTAACATACATAATTTATAGAAATAATTCTGTTTTAATTCTAGATGAATTTAAGCATTTGAACCCTAGATAAAGATTAATTCTTAAAATTTTATTTTTAAAATTGTCATTGATATATTTGTTAATTATTTAGATGTTTGTTAATTATTATTATCATTATCTAGTGTCTTCAACAACTATTATAGAAAATAAGCTGTATTTTCATATGAAATTTGACATTTGAAAAAGTTTGCTTGCATTAATTATCAAATAGTAAAAATGTGTATGTAATTATATTTGGGCAAAAAAAAAAGTTTCTCGTTAAAAATTGGAAGCTCGATTTTGATTTTAGACCCATGGTTCCTTTGGCAAACCTTCTTAGTATTCGTCGTAGATTACTATTTTGACAACCGCTTGGTGAATTTTGTTTAGTCCATACAAATTGACACACTATTGTATATACTCATAAAATTGGTAACTTGGGATATATATTTTTTGATGGATTCAACCGGTAATCATAAAGGTCACATTGTCAAAATGTTTTAAATTAATTGTTTTTCTTTCAAACTAAACTTTATGACCGCCGTTTGAATGCCCAGTTACAATTGTGTTAATAGTATTGCCACGCAGATTCCAAAAAAAAAAATTTTAACTTTTTGGAGTTAATTTTGGTGTATAATCTAATGATCTTAAGCCCATCAGGGGTGTTCTGTAAACCACGCGTTTTGAAATCGTGCGATTTCCAAAATCGAAAACAGTGTTCTGCTGATCGGACGACTTAGTGCATTCAAAGTTAAGTTCGTATAAAATATATTAAACATGTAAAACACTAAAACCAATTAAAAAGCTGCAATAAGTCACCTTTTTAATTGAGCTCTTTCCTGGAAATTAGGCGATATCAAAACGTGCGATTTGCAGAACACCCCTGCATAATTATAATATATATACTTAATTTGAATTTGATTTAAAACAAAAAATTTAGTAAATAATGAAAATTTAAATAGAAAATAACAAAAATTAAAAATTTTAGAAACCCCCGATATATCTAGAAAAGATGTGATATCTTCTAAACCGCTGGACCGATTTTCTTCAAACATAGTTAAGAACCTTCTCGATCAAGTCAGCTTTCAAACAAAGAAAAACCAAATCGAAATCGGTCCAGCCGTTTGGTCTGTACGTGGACACGGATAGACACGCACTACAAACTTATAACACCCCTTTGTTTTGGTCGGGGGTTAATAATAAATCTAAAATCAAACCATTCGACTTTATTTTCATCATCAATAAGTTTAATCTGCTTTTATCGTTAACTTAAAACACTTGACATTTTAATGAAAAATTTCAAGTGCATTTTCTATTTATTAGAGAGCTGCACAAATCTCTTTTTCGCGCCTTACAAAGTTAACACGTCATTGACAAAATATTTGGATAAACCAACAAGTACTAAACAAAACAATAGAACATCAAAACACAACCCATGCAAAGCAAGGATCACAACTGACCTAAAACTAAATTCAATTAAGCAGCTATTACACAGCGAAAATATTGAAAGTTTTCTCTCACAAGACATCTTCATAAAGCCGCAATTAAAAACTATTTATTTGATTCGACTCTGAGTCTGACCAAAACTAAAATAATTTTTTTTTCTTAAGTAGAAACGAAATGCATATACACGTGCTTAAAGCTGCCCACAAACGTATGATATTTACATCTGATTTGTATATGGCCGACGTCTTGTTACAAGTTAAGGCTCAGTTAGCCGACTGTAATGGAATGTAACTGCAACGGTGGAAAACAGCTGATCGATATTGTTATGTGACAAGTAATGTACATTACATCTCTATAAACATTTTCATTACTTTTCACATAACATTATTGGTCAGTTGTTTTCTACAGTTACTTTTCATTATAGCCGGCTAACTGAGTCTTTAATAAGACTGTGCGCGCACAAATTACAAAGTAAATCCATAACAGCGATTTGCAGCAAGCAATTTTTAATTTCATTAATTTAACATTTACGTTTCTGTCGCGTACATAAATAATCAAAAAAATCAATTGCATCATTCGCTTCGAAACTTATAATTACTTATTGACGTTTAAGTTCAAAGTGATTTGTGCAACGTATGTAAAGATCTTCCACTTGCTCAGGTTGCACAAACATTTCATACGTGTATGGACAGCTTAAGCAACAACAACAAACAAAAATTCTTCATGTTAATACATTATAGACTTAACGTCAAATAAATACACTTCGTTTGGTGTTTTTTTTTTTTTTTTGTGCTATTTGCCATTTTCTAGACTTTGAACATGTTTTGTTCAGACCTAGAACGGAAATTTGTTTTTAATAATGTAACAGGATATTAAATTTATATGATCTTAAAAACATATAATCCAGGTGATACTTTCTTAGATCTTCAATTCCATTTAACTAAAACTAACTGAATGATTTCCGGTATCTGCATGAATGAATGTTTTCTAATAAAACGCACAAAAGAAAAATAATTTTTTCAAACATTTGTTTGACTTACTCTTCTCCTGCAGGATAAAACGAAAAGAACTAAATCAAGAATTCACATGCATGAAGATTCCAGTGACTCTGATGTATCCTCAGGCGAATCGCAAGCTTCAACACCTGATGTTGCAGCTCTACTCGATCATGGCAAAAAAATTCAACAGACCATAACAAATCTGTTAAATACTTTGGAACAAAGATCCTCCAGCAACTCGAATGCAGAAGATGATGATGATGATGACGAAGACGACGATGAGGAGGAGCAGGAGGAAGACGAGCACGAGCACGAGCACGAGAGGGAAGGAAATGAAAATGAGGGAGTCACTGAAGAGGAGGCATATAGAACTTTAAACGATGAAGAAGAGGCAGAGACATCTGAAAAATCAAAAACTCGTGTAAAAAAACACAAAAGCAAAAAACCCATTACACAACCTGTGATAACAGAAGAAGAAATCGACAGTATATGGGCTAACAAGTCGCCGGAGTACATGGCTGCCACACCCACTTTTATAAAAACACAAATTGATAAAAATGTGAAAGCCCAACAGTTGAAAGCAATACCGCCCGTAAGACTTACTGAAGAATTAATGGCAGGCTTGCAAATAGTTTTAAGTAGGTCTAGCGCTTCTTCCCGTACAATTAGGAACAGTCCCAATGCTGCTAACAAAAATTCAGAAAGTTTAGCTACCTCAAAAGAAAATCACTGCAAATCAAAAGAAAGTCCTTTATGTAATCCAGAAATGTCCATAAATTTTAACAATTTGACGGAATCGACGCAACCTAAGCATCCGTCAGCGGCACAAGATTCTAAAAATATCCCGCTTCAAACTCAATCCCAGAAAGCTTTTCCAAATGCCCATGCCATTAACAACATTAATCCTTTGCTTAAAACCTCCCACTTCCCTACTGATTTCATTCGCAATAGTGTTTCCCCAACCAGCAATTCGGCACCTTTAACTCGTTGTAGCATTAGTGATAATCAAGATCCAACTTGCAAACATACAACTTCATGTGACCCTAATGATAGCAAATCATATTATATTTCTTATTTACCACAGTTTAGTCGTTCGGCTGTTGGCGGCTCAAAATTCTTAACGAATTGTCATCCTTACAATCCCGAGGAATACGAAGGTTTGGAATTCGAAGCACGTTTTGAATCGGGAAACTTAGCTAAGGCCATACAAATCACACCCACCTATTATGAATTGTATTTAAGACCCGATTTGTACACCAGTAGATCGAAACAGTGGTTTTATTTTCGTGTCAAGCGGACCAAACGGAATATGATCTACAGGCAAGTTATACCATGGCTTTCTTTTCATTATTTTTTTTTTTGTTTAATTTCTGCTTTATTCTTATTTCAATGAAAAAAATTACTTTTTATATATTTTCAAGGTTTTCCATTGTCAATTTGATCAAATCGGACAGTTTGTATAATGAAGGCATGCGGCCTCTAATGTATTCCACCATTAATGCCAAAACCAAAAATATGGGCTGGACACGTTGCGGTGATAACATCTGCTATTATCGCAATGACGAAGAGTAAGTTGAATATATAGTAGATCAATCAGAGTGCGAAGATAAACAAAACGAAACGTTTGCTTTAGTTTTTTCTTGTTGTTTGCAATGACTAAAGCTACAATTAGACGTGCCATAGCCATAATTCTATAGCCATAACCAAACCAAAATTCAATTGGTTTCCACGGTAATGGATATAGCGTTATGGCGAGTCACCTATAATCCAAGACAGTGTTGCCCATTAGTTTGGTTCGAACGGCTGTTTTCTATGGCTATGATTATGGCACGTCTGATTGCGCCTTAAAACAAAGGACAACGATTTGTTGTGCAATTCAGTTTTAAATTGCTTCTGCTGATGTGCCAAAACCATAGAATACTTTTATTTAAAGTTAAGGCTCAGTTAGTCAACTGTAATGGAATGTAACTGCAACGATAGGAAACAGCTGATCGATATTGTTATGTGAAAAGTAATGTACAGATTCTTAAATTTTGGTTACACTTTTATAATCATGTTTATTTATTTGAGAAAATGTTTACCGATTGATAAGAGATAAATGATAAATGATAAATTATAAATACGTGTCGGCTGTTATAGAATCAAGCAGATGCGTAAAAAGCAAAGACCTTAATTTTTATGCCATTTATAATAAAAATAAAAAGATTACGTTTATTTTTATTTTTTTGAGCAGAAGTAATTGTTATTTTTTTATTTTTATTTTTTCGAGCAGAAATAAAAGTTATTTCCTGGTTTGTATTTTTTTTCAAAAATAACAATAAATAATTTTAAAATCACTCGTGTTTAGAAAAATCTACTTCAGAACAATTAAAATGGTGTGATTGGCCACGTTGTCCGATATATCTTTTACTTAATTTTTTTTCTTTAAAAATTCAAGAAAAATTATTATTTTCGGTCCCTGGTAAAAAGCGAATCATTTTTTTGCGCTCTTTGTCGCTAGAAAAATACTTGTTTTGATTGTGTTCATGTATAAAAAGATTGAAAAGATTTTAATGTTTTGTGTCTGCCGCAAACGTTTGCGAATTATTTTGTTTATTTTTATACACTGATTTTTTCAATTTGAATTTATTAAAATGCAAATTTTTCTTTCTCCATTTCTATGTTCTCTTTTTCTGTCTCTTGAATTAATTTTCCTTTTATGAATTTATTATTTTTAAAATTTAAAAACTTTTTTATATAGCAGCCAGCCCAGTGAAGATGATGAGGACAATTCTTCTCATACATTGACTTTTAATATAGAATTTGAGCATGATAACGATACAGTATTTTTTGCCCATAGTTATCCTTACACCTACAGCGATCTACAGGTGAGTGCAATTAATTGGCCAGGTTCTGGAAACCATTTCGTTTTGAAAACGCAAAGTTTCAGAAACGGAAAACAATGTTCTCTTTATCAGATAATTGAGTGCATTCGAAATTAAGTTCGGTTAAAATAACTTAAAACCAAATAAAAAGCTGCAATAAGTGAGCTTTCTTGATGATTTTTTCCCTGAAATTTGTCGGTTTCAAAACGAAATGGTTTTCAGAACCCGGCCGAATATTTACGAAGAAACACAAAACAAGTGTGAAAGACAACAGGGTGATAGACTTACCACATATAATAAATAATTCATTTAAATCTCGTATCAAGGACTAGAATAGATGAATATATATTCTGTGTACAGTAGTTTCCAGATAAAGGTTACACACTTTTTTAAATATTGTTAAAGATAGTTTTTTACACAAGTAGAAACATTCAAAAATGCACGTACTATACAATAGAAGATATATATATATATATATATATATATATATATATATATATATATATATATATATATATGTATATATATTAGAGTTCGACCGATTAATCGGCTTCGGCCTTCGGCCAAAAATTGGTAATCGGCCAACATTCGGCCTATGGCAAAAATCGGCCGATTAGCCGAAGCCGAATATTTTTCATTTCAAGCTTGAAAAATAAAATTATGTTTGGTCGTTGCTCGCCGACAGTTTCTATTGTGTTTAATGTTTTATTTTTCTTGTTATGTATCCAATAGATATTACAGCTTTTTCAGTGATCTCAAAAAAGCAAACTTTTTTCTTAATTCATATAAAACGTAAGTATCATTTTTAAAATTTAAAATATTCGGCTTCGGCTTCGGTTTTGGCCGAAGTTTAGGATTTTAGCCGAAGTTCGGCTTCGGCTTCGGCCAAAAAAAAAAGCCTTCGGTCGATCTCTAATATATATAATATATTTGTATCGCGATTTAGAAGTTCACCACTAAACATCTTTGTGCCCTATTACAAGTGTCGTATTACGACTTCGACTACGACGATTTTGTACTAGACTAATGAACATTGCATGGTCGTAGTCGTAGTCGAAATACGACACTCGCAATTAGGCCCATTATGTGTTTGATAGTTTTGTGTATATTTTCATTCATTCAAAGTGATGCATAAAATTTTGAGTGAAATTGTTTGTATGTGAAGATATTGAAGAAAACTATTTTATTTCTTTTAGCGGATTTTAATCAATTTCAGATTTAATTTAGATACCTCCTTTGCATTTAAATGTTCATACATACCTGTTTTATTTAAAATTGTGCTGAAATTAGACAAAAAAAAAAATAGAGACTATGATATAATTTTATGCAAGATCAATTAAAATATATTAGCAAATGTACATACATATTAATAAATAATTATGTTTTTAATGGACGCTAATGTACTCAGTTATTTTCAGGCGAGTCAAAAGTATTTTTATTTGAAACTGTGAACTGGCTATTCAATTTATCTTTAGTCATACAAAATGTGTTAAAGAGTTTCAGGTGACTTTACGATCAAAATTTTGTGCTGAACATTTTTTGTACAAGTATGATAATTTACACTATGATTAAACTTTTTTATGTTTGCCAATAGGCAAGGGCGAGGTGATGTAAGCATATATATCAGATCAAAAAATGTCCCAGAAATATGTTTAAATACTCATGCTAAGTAATTTTTTTCCTAGTAACAAAAAGAAGAAGTTTCACGCAAAAATTTCATAGTGTAAATTCAGCCTTATTTATTTGTTCACATCCTGGCATATGTATAATTTTGGACAGCTTAAAAAGTCTTAAATCTCTTTTTTTTACATTCTACAGAAAATACGGTATGGTATTATATATGCATCAGTGATCGGCAATGAATAGTTTTTTCGCTATTCATACTGACTCATTTTTAAATATAAGTGAGTAGACATCATTTAAACTCAACTACTCACCATGACATTGATTTATAAGTATAGGTTGAAATAAATATGAATGTGACGTCGACATAATAGTCATACCACACTTTCAAATCACCTCAGTTTGATTTCTAATATCAGGAAAATACTTATACTACTCACGTTGATTCAGCTCACTCAACTCATGCATGTATGTTTATTTAAAAGTTTAGTCATTAAACAGTTTGCAAGTAGTAACAATAGTAGTAAATGGCGTTGTTTTTCAATTCGTGCAGAAAAGCACATAATCTTATAATGAGAAATCTAATGTTCGTATGCGAAGTTCGCATTGTGAATCATACTTATTTTGCATCGTCCATAAGCATTGAGTTAAGGGGAGTCGAAATCAACAACGTCATAAATGCTGCTAAGTATGAGTTCGATGCGCACTTCAAGCTTTCGAGTGAATATGATTCATAGACAACATTGCAATAAATATGAGTGCGCATACGTATAAGAAATTATAACTCATGATTCAACTCTACTCAGTTTTTCACTACTCATTGCTGTTCTCTGATATGTATGTCTGTAGTATATAAAATTTTTTGTAGAAAACTTTCAAGTTTCCGACGTCAGAGTTATACTTATTAAACAAAAATCAATTTACAAGTCTTCAAAGAAACATATAGAACACAACAAACGGGCAGTCATTAAAATTCAATAATAAAAGTTTTTAATGGTCTATTATTGGCTTTTAATAAACCAAATTTCCATTAAATTATAAAAGGAAAAACGCTTTTTTAAATACAGCAGAGTAAAAAACAATGAAAAAAAAAATTCACACTCAGTTTATTTATTATTTTATTGGTGCTTTAATTGCAGGACTACTTAATGGAAATACAAAAAAATCCAATTAAGTCGAAATTTTGCAAATTAAGATTATTGTGCCGCACACTGGCCGGCAATAACGTATATTTTTTGTCAGTAACTGCGCCCGTAGCGAACGAGGAAGCAATGAAGGTAAGTTAATAAATAAATTATATTGATGATATATTGAAACTACGTTAAGTAGTATATGGGACATTCCATGCGTTTATGCAGTGAAAAAATATGTCATATTTGTTTTTGTTGTCTAGGTTATCTTAAACAAAATTTCCAATACAGAACAATTTTTATGAAGAAGAAAATTTAAAAATGTTTAAAGATAAAAAAATGTTTTTTTCTATTCAGGAAAAACAGTGAGTGATACTTACAAATCCATTTACCAATGGTAAATCAATAATTCTATACACAACATAATCATTTCTCATACATTATTACCAGGGCAAGTTTTTTGTGGCACGAAGACTGGTTCAAAATGGTTGCCAAAAACCTCTGAGATATAAAAAAAAAATTGTTAATATAAATAATTGAAGAAATTGCTAAAATGGCAAACATGGCATATGCCACAAAAAACTTGCCCTGATTATTTTATTAAAAAATTCATCTTAAATAGCTGATGTTAATAACAATCTCTACCCCAGTAGATAGACATGGGTGCTGATGAAGTGAGTGGCTGCACAGAAAAATTTCGGCATTTCCACCCAGCTAAAGTCTAGTTTAATTTTTCTTCTCTTTTTTAAAAAATTACATTAATTAATCCAAATATTTCATTTAATAAGAATGAAAAATAATGAACTTAAGCCTGATTAATAGAAAACTTATTCAGCCTTATTCCAGTTGTCGACATCACTTCAACGTCACTTTAATACAATACCAAAAAATTGTGGATTGTGTAGCCGTTGTCGAAAACAACTAACTCTTATTTCCAGGTATATGCTATTTTCTAGACCAACGGTTCTCAAATGGAGGTCCGCGGAACCCTGGGGGTCCGTATGAAAATTCCAAGGGGTCCGCGAAGAGCTAAACAAATATTGTTATGATTCCTCAAAAGTTAATATTAATAAGATTTAGTAATATGGCTTTTGTATAATAAATGTTAAACGTATATTTCGCATTGCGGTAGCACGGCCTACTACTATTAAAATTTCTGAAGGGGTCCCCGAAGAAAGAGCTTGTGAGAACCTCTGTTCTAGACCTTAGTGAGCGGAAATATTTTGCAGTAGCACAAAATTGTTCTCGAGAGTGAGTAAACAAGCCCCAGTTTTTTGATATTGTGTTAAAGCGACGTCGATGTCGACAACTGGAATAAAGGTGATTATAACTAAATTTTTTTTATAGAAAATATTAATTGTGGATAAATTTTCTATAAAACAATTTTGTTATCGATCATTTTTAACACAGAAAACTTTTTTATCGATAGACCTTTCAAAGAAATTTTTTTATGAATTGTTTGTTCATAGAAAGTTTTTGCTATCAATTAATTATACACTGACCCCCATATTCATAAAATTTGAAACGAATTTGAAATGTATTTCATTTCAAATTTTTCATACAAAATTTTCCTAAAACGAATTTCAAATTCATTTTATTTTTTTATGAATACGGGCGTGAAAGTTTTAATTATTTGTAAATTTTCTTATGAAATTTTTGTTGTGATTGATTTTTTATGGAAAAAATTTTTTTTAAATAAACTTTCCAGAGTACATTTTGATATGGAGATATCGAGCTTGTTTTCGATTTTATCGTAAGCGACATGTTATCGAAAATATACTATTTTATTGAAATTAAAATTGTATGGGCCTACCCATAGTTTAGAACTATCAAAATGCCAAAACTGTTGATAACTTTTAAGATACGTACAAAAACATATTTGAATATTTAAAAAAAAACTTCTCCCAATAAGCACTCAAAAAATTAAAATTCAAGCATTTGAAATATAACTGGAAAAAAAGTTGAGTTCAAGCATTTTTTCAAGTAGTTTTCAAGTTTGAAAATATTTTTAAATAATAAATCAAACAACATACATATATGTTCAAACCTTGTCAAATACATAATTTATTTTATGTTAAAACTGAAAGTGTGGTGAAAATATTAAAAATAAATAATAAAAGAAGGTGAATTTGGAAAACAAAGGTGAGTACAATCGTGAAAACAATAGCAAATACAGATGTGCAGTAAACTATTATTAAAAAAACAAAGGAATTGCATTTTGCTTTCTATTTTAAAAGCATTGTTTTTAAAGCTTGAAATACACTTGTAATACAAGGCTTAATTGTAGTATAATTCAAGGATTGAATTATACTGAACCACAACTGAGTTGTTCGAATTGAATTCAAGCTCCCTTTTCACTGGAGAATGCTATTGAAATCAAGTGTAAATCAAGCATAATTCAACCCTTGGCAATTGAATGTGTGGCTTGAATAACAGTTGTTTTACTCTTGATTTCAAGCAAAATTGCTTATTGGGTTGTCGCTTAGGTTAAAATCGAAAATAAGGCTGGATATATTTGTTAAAAAATTTATATTTAGACAAGTTTCATTAGGAAAAATTATATTATCGATAACTTTAAAAGAAAAAAAAAATTTTTTAATTCTTTTTTTTAATTTTTTTTTTAATTTTTTTTTTTTAATTTTTTTTTTAATTTTTTTTTAATTTTTTTTTTAATTTTTTTTTAATTTTTTTTTAATTTTTTTTTAATTTTTTTTTAATTTTTTTTTTTAATTTTTTTTTTTAATTTTTTTTTTTAATTTTTTTTTTTTTAATTTTTTGCCAATAGATTAGTATAGGACATTTTTGTTAAGCAAAAGCGTTCAACAAAATTTTTATCGTTTAAAAAAATATTTTTTGATAAATTTTCTATAGAAATTCTTTTTGGGAAAACTTTTAAAAAACAAAATTTCTGTCGATAATTTTACCGTATATAAGTTTTTGAGGAAATATGTCTAAAGAAATTTTTCGTTATCGATATATTTCCTGTTATCGCCAAATATTCTATAAAATCTTGTTTTCCATAAATAGTGTTCACAAATTTTTCAATTTATCGATAAACTTTTTATAAACATTTGGTTATGTGTGCGCATTTTCCATAAACAAATTTTACCAGAATGAAATTTTATTAAAAATTTTTTATTAATAAATTGTGTGTAAAAATAAGAGAAGCCTTTTTATGATTTCTTTTTCTAGAAAATTTTTTCTAATGGAAAGCTTTTCTATAGAAAATTTTCGCTATGCTTAAATTGTGTGGAAATAATTCTTATAACTCATTTATAAGCTGTACAAAAGATAAATATTTTTGTTTAATTTTCACACACATTTAAAAGAATTGTTTATTTATGTAAGTTTTATATTCACTTCTCTTCATTCTAATTTTCTACAGAAAGTGGAAAACTTAAATTACACCACCTCCAACAATTACAAAAAAACTTTGCTTTACTTTTCTTCTGTTAAGGTTGAAAGTTTTCAAGTAGGAAAATCATTTCACGCAACTGAAAGCAAAAACAGAATTTGCTGAATATATAGTCGTTGATTTTCTTTTAATAAAACTTTACAAAGGGAAAGAAAATTTTACACTTTTACCGGGAAATTTGCCTTTCGTTGAAGGCATCAATAATTACTTTTGGGGTGAGACAAAGACTTGTTAAGCAGAAATAAGGACATAGTTAGTAGTTGCTATGTGATACAATAAATTCAAGGAAAATGCGAGTATAATATTGTAATAAGAGCTTGTTATGGTTAGCGATTATTCATTATGTCCTTCATTAAAAAAAATGTACGAACGAAACTTTTATAATGAGGAAGATGTAAAAAGGTTAATAAGCATTTTTAAGAGATAGGAATAGACTTTTAAGAATTTAATTAGTACATGGGAAGTTTCGTCAAACGCCAAGTAATTACACTTTTTTATTTTAGAGGACATAGAAGAGACAGTAGTTGAATGGATGAATGAATTTTTATAACAAAACTTTACCAAAACCGCAATATTACTTCAAAACTGCAAACTTCAATTACTTATACTAATGTCAATATGAACAATTGGACAAATTTATAAAATACAATATTATTGGAAACTATTGAACTTAATAAACACGTGCCTGAAGCAAAAAATTTTGCATTAGTATTTACTGGTTACGTTTTTTTGGGCAAATGTTTGTCAAGTGTGACCGTACCTTAAGCTTAAAAATGAAAAGTGGCCCCAGAAATCAAATACAATACACTAAATCCAAAAATGGCCCAAAAAGAAGAAAACAAATTTAAGAAACCACATTTTAGTGCCATTTTTCATTTTGGACCAATATTTTATTGAAGCAATTTTTCATGAAGTCCACACAGCCAATCCACAACAAAAAAGTTTAATGAATATCTATCTACACAATTCTATCGACACTGACATATTTGTTTATACATACGATATTATTTCATATAACAAGCATTTAACTTTGAATTTGTCCTCCTTATTTTCTCAAAAAAAAAAAAAATTTTGCTTTAGCCCCTCATCAAAACCAAACAGAGCAAAAAACATTTTCTTTGTAATAAAATGTTCTCTTAGCAACACAAATTGCATGAATTTTATTGCCAAAACAAAACTACTTTGGAAAAGTTTACGTTTTGTGGCATTTGAATATAATTTTGCTGCACATCAATGTTGTTTTCAACACATCCTTCAAAACTTTAATTATACTTGTGAAAAGGCAAGCGGAAGTATTTATTACAACTACAACAATCTATTGAGGAAGGACTTCATAAAATAACAAGTACAGTGCATTATTACTACTGAAAAGGGCGTCAGTGCGGACTCAAGAATTAGTTGGTAGTGTACTACACTATTCGTTCCACAATTTTCACAGTTATCTTTACTTCACTAGTGGCCCGGCAAAGGAATTAATCATCGACTTTTCAGATTTTAATATGTATGTTTTAAGCTCAAAATTAATTATTAATTTTCTTTATTAACGTTAAGACGTGGTGAGATTTATTAATTTTTTATTCGTTGCGTATATGTTACGGAATATACAGAAACAAAAAATTTTTGTTTAGGGTCCGTTTTCATTTACATTGCTTGTTTTCTCAAGCCAGCATGTGCTAGAATGAATTTGAACTGACTTCGAACTTCAAATAACGGTACAACACAAGCAGAGAGACCCAATAAATATATGTGCCCTTGATTATGAAAGTGGTCGAGATGTTTAATCAGGGTGTTCACAATAGCATTTTGAAATATGTCATAACATTGCAACGTTTCAATTTTACTACTTAAAATTTTACAAATTAAAAAGTATAGAGTTCATGTCATTTACAATATAGCAATATGTTAATGTTAAACTGAACAAGTTAAAACTGTCAGCGCAGCTGTAGTTGATGAAAACTATTTATATTTTTCGCTGCCTTTAGGTATTTTGCAGAACTTATTTTGCTAAACTTGATAAACTTATTTTGATAAATTTATTCAACAATACATAATTTTTAATTTTAAATATTTTTTAATTTTAATAATTCAATATATGTACTGTGTTTTATATCGTTGGCCGCTCGGAATGAAAATTTTAAAATGGCACAATGTTGCCATATTAGAATTTTAAGATGCTCATTGTGAATTCCCTAAATATATTAGCCCAATTCACAATCTTGTGCAAATCGTCTTGCATCGTAGCATGCGCAAAATGGTATAGTATATTGATATTCACCACTAAGAAATGTTAAATGATGAGTATCAATATTGTATACCATTTTGAACATGCTACGATGCAAGACCATTTGCACAAGATTGTGAATTGGGCTATTATATTATGCAACATTTTAATTTAGAGTTGTACTAGTCTCGATTAATATAAATTTAGTTACATCCTGTTAATAGAACCCGGACAGTCGACTTGAGTAGAAAATTTATGTGAAAAGCACACATTTGTTTGATTGATTTTCATAAAAAAAATTTTAGATGATTCGCCTGCCTGATTTGTGGAAGTTTTTTTTTTAAGATTTATTTAATATTTCGAGGCAAAAATCATATGACTTATGGCCTATTTCCCAGCTGCGAAAGAAAACGTTTGACTTAAAATTTATATTGAAAACAAAAACAAATTTTCATATTTTATTGTTGTTTTCAATATAAATTTCAAGTCGAACGTTTTCTTTCGCAGGTGGGAAATAGGCCGTTTTAGACCACTTTCATTCAAAGGGCACATATATGTACATTTGCATGCGCTTTGTGAAAGATTACGCCTGAACTCTGCTACAATTTTATAGTGAATCGAGATAAGAAACTATACATTTTGGGTATTGCAACTGTGCAGTACTTTTGTGTACAATTTTACGATGACAAAGAATAGGAAACCTTTCGGATAAAGCGTGACAAAAAGTAATTTAAAACGGGCATATAACACCTTAAAATGTCCTAGAAACATAAAAAAATAGCTCCGTCGCAATAAAAGCGAGCCAAAATTCCCTTTTAACGTGCATATAGCATGTTAGAATGTCAAAAAAAAATAAAATATTCGCCACAAAATTCTTTTCAAAAAAGTACCCTTAGGGCTAATAAATCAGTTCCAAGTTAATCTCTATTTTTGGTTTAAAATGTGTTTAAACTAGCAAACCTATAAATCAATACAGTATTTAAACCAGAGCTGTTAAATTTCGATTACGATTAGTAATCAATTAGATTACATTTTAAAAAGAATTGTAATGATTTTATAATTGCCTTTAAATAATAGCTAATAAATAATTGATTACGATTACTAATAATCGAAAAGTAATCTGAATTACTTAAAATTACTAGAAATAATCAAAAAGAATCAAAAGTAATCCTTAGAGGTAACCGGATTATTTTTGATTACTTTTGATTATTTTTAGTAATTTTAAGTAATTCAGATTACTTTTCCATTATTATTAGTAATCGTAACCAATTAGTAATCGTGCGAAACTGAATATAATCGTAATTTAATCATTACTTCACCTTTAAAGAAAAAGTAATCAAATTACTAATCATTTCAATTACTAATCATTACTTAGCAGCTATGATTTAAACAATCTTTAAACGCATAAAATTGGTCCTTTAAACTACCAATACAGGCCATATGGTTTTGTTACTTACATTAAAGTTTTTGCATGTTTTGCATTAAAGCAGCACTCAACTTTTTTCCAAGCCTCTACTTTTTCTTCAAATCTTGTTCGACTTGTTTTCTTACACTTTATTATTTTTTTATACTATTCTACTTCGCCAGCATAAATATAATTACTTTCTTAGTAAAATTTGGCTAACCTTAATTAAAATTTCTTAACTTTTTGCGCTTTTGAGTGTGCAAAGAAGAGATAGCCTGCTGCAAAACAGCTGTTTTTTTAAATTTATTTTAGTGCTGCCACAGTATTATTTTTTAAACTACACATAAGGTATGGTTCACTGATTTACTCCTGTTGAGTTTAAACTACGTATAAATTTTAGTTTAGTTTAACTAAACCACCGTTTAAACTTTGACTGATTTATTAGCCCTTAAAGTGTGATGTCCAGTGTGACCATATTAGCTTATCTTGGGCTAAATTTAGCTTATTTTATCTGGATTTAGCTTTGAAATTTTCATTTAGTTCTGAGCTGTTTTTAAAAAACTCAATTAGCTCTTAGCCTTTTTTTAATCTAAGTTGCGTGCTCTTTAAAAATATATTAAAAATTTAAATTTTTTAACATTTAAAAAATTATATTTTATTGGAAAATAGTTTATTCTATGTTCTTCATTATTATATTATATGCGTGTAATTATAAACTTTAAAAAGATACTTCGCGAAAAACGAGTCTCGAAAATATTACATTTTAGCTCATTTAAAAATAGTGTATGTTCTAGAAAAGACTTTTAATTTATTGAACATTTGAGTTTAGACAAAATAAATTAAATTCTTTTACGGCCCGTAAATAACCCAGACACTGTGAACTTTGCACACTCTATAATCACACCCAAAATACATTTATTAAAAGCATTTTTTTTTAATTATAACTTTCAAGTTTAGGACTTTTTATTTTTTTTAAGCACATACATATTTATATAGGAATATATTTATACACCCATTCTGCATCACGTTCATACAAGATTTTGTTGTGCAAATATGTTGTAGGTTGCATTAACTTTGTTTGCATATCTTTGCTTCAGTTCCGTTCCTTTTATTCTTTTTTTTCACATATTTGTTGACTAGAAAAGCTTCTGGTATAAGCCACCATTTGTGGCAGTTCATTAAAATACGATGTTGCGGAGGTGCATATGTATGTATGCATGTACATATATGAAATATTAGAGGTATTAAGATCATAAGTGTAAAAGCATATTTTAAAAATGTTCAAGTACATAATTAAAATTATATTCCCAGATTTTGAGCTTTTCCGATCAGACCAAATTCCAATCATTTTTGCACAGTATTTTTTAAATTTAGCGAAGCTTTCTTTTCGATCAGTTTTGAAAGAGAAATGGTCTTATTTAATGATAAATTAAATCGCACGAATTGCAAAGTGTTTGGGATTGTTTGAAGCGTTGTATGGCATGAGACCGCGTATTGTTGGAAAAACATGTTTCCGTAAAAATGCCATGCAATTAAATATTTATATAATTGTTAAACATAGTTCTGTATAATTTTCGAAATAAATTTACACTAGTGATGAACACAAATCTGTGGCAAAAAGAAAAAAGCGCTGAAGTCGAGATAAGCTGCTTTTCAGTTAATGGCACCTCTGTAATCTTAATAGTCGAAAGTACCCCTGGGAAAAATCTCAATTATTTTAGGTTAGTTTAGGTTAGCAGGCTGCTGGTAAAGAAGGGTGAAATTTAGAGTCCAGCTTACTTGGGTACAATACAATGACCCCTTTGTGCTACCTGGTAGTTGAAGAGAATATAGTGAGAGAAGGTGATAGGGAAGGGATAGTGATAGAGGAGACAGGTGGTGAAGGAGAAGAAGTAGAGGAAAGCTTCATTATCTTACAACTCTGCTCTTTGCACGCTTTTTGATAATGTTGCAGTATTGCAGCGCCATCTGGAGTCAAATGAGGCATATTAAATTTTGAAGCTGTGTTTAGTAGCCATTTTATTAGCACAATAACTTGCTGCTTATATTTTTTCGACTTGTAATATCATAAGGAACAGCTTAATTCAGCTTATACTTATGTATTTCAAATTGAATGTATCATTTATATTGTGTAGAACGATATTTTCTTTGAAAAATTTAAATTAACAAGGAATTTGAAAATTTAATTGCCAAAGAAATAAATTTCTGCAAATCGACTTGAAAGTTTAAAAGTGTTCTCCTACCAAACAGCAAAATATGACTTACAGAAATAATGACGGAGTTGCTAACCATATGATTGTTTAATCGCAATTGAAATATGTAAACATACATATCAATTGTTAGTTTCTACAAAACTCATTTTACTCTTTCAACTGAACACTGTTACTGCCGCAGGCAGCCTGCATGTCTATACGTCAAGTGAGGTTTGCCTTTATTAAAATTGCAAGCAAAAAATAATAATAAAACAATGGTTTCATTAGTGCTCTACAAGAATGTCAGACATTAAAAACTGTCATAACAATTTGTTGTTGCTGTTGTTGTCGCCATATTTATCAGTTGTTATATTCTAAAGTCGTGATATGCAAATTTTTTCATTGAAAAGCAAACATTGTCAGTGGCGCTCTAATAAATTGGAAGGAAATGAAAATTGTGTTTTTTTAAACTGTTTTAGTTGATTCTGTAATAGTTTTCTATTAAAAAATTGTGTTACATTGTAAACGTATATTTCTGTGGCAATATGTCGTAATCGCTTAAGTCAAATTCAGATAATTTTGCTTTGTTATGCTGTATGATGATGTCCTAGTTCAAAGCTGCGGTGGGGACAATGTCACTTACATATGCAAAGAAAGGATCACACGAAAGTAGAATCATCCATGAGAGCCTTTTAATATCTTAAAGATAGTGTCAAAACTTTCGGAAAAAACATTGATTTTATTTAGTCTACTTAAACGATTATTATATGTTTCCACAGATTTGATTAAATTGATATTTAAATATATTAAGTTTTACTTCGTATTTAAATACTCATTTAGGGCCCAATTTAACCAACTCTATTTAAATATCAATTCATTAATTTTTGTTTGGAAAAATTATTTTTAAATATGAATTGTTATCTAAATAAGTTGGTGAAAGTGGCTCTTAGTCATTTTTAATTAAAACCCGACTAAAAATCTGTAGGGTTGTTGTTATAAGTTTGTAGTGTGTATCTGCGTATCTGGTTATTTGTGTGTCTATACGTATGTACGTACAGAACAAATGGCTGGACCGATTTTGATTCCGTTTTTTCAGTTTGAAAGGTGACTTGATCTAGAGTGTTCTTAGCTGCATATATTTTAAGCAAATTGGTCCAGCCGTTTAGAAGATATCACATATTTTCTGAACATATCAAGGGTTTTTAAAATTTTTAATTTTTGTTGTTTAGTTAATTTTAATGATTATTGTTCGAAATTCATTTGTTTCTATATTTATAATTTGATCCAGCTACAGTTCGTATCCTTTGTATGCCAAATTACGTGTGATATTAATTATTAATGAACAAATAACACCGTAGAACGGAACAACTAGCTGTTTTCGAAGGCCCCTACAACTTCATCATCAGCGTTCTTTGTGTTTGGTCCACTGTGTGTGGTGGAATATTTGAATTGTTTTGATTCAGCGTATTCAATTTGCTGAAAACTTTTTTGTAATGAAAGCTCAATTTTACATCAGTCTTGCCATTGTCGTTTGTTCTTTACTAATTAAGCACATGTTAGTTAATTTGCTTATTTTTGTTATACTTAAAACAAACTTTTTTGGTTTGTTACTATTAAGTATATTTATTTAATTTTTGCCACGGGCCCATGTCTGTTAATTTTAATTAATTTTAATTATTATTGTTCCAACTTCATTTGTTTCTATATTTATAATTTGATCAAGCTGACACCACACACAGTGTACCAAACACAAAGAACGTTGATGATGAAGGTGTACTGGCCTTCGAAAACAGCTAGTTGTTCCGTTCTACTACGTGTTTGTCAGACTATTTACAATTAACTTTGGCGTTATTTTTTCATTAACAATTATAGCATGTAATTTGGCTTACAAAGCGATACGAACTTTAGCCTGATCAAATTATAAATATACAAAAATTTTGTTAATTCAAATGCAAAAATTTTTAATAATTTTTTTGAAAAACAATCTGAGGATTTTTTCAATTAACAAATTGTCTCTCAACAAATTTTTTTACTCAAATTAAAAACCAAATGAAACAAATAACTGTTCTGTGAAAATAAAAAATTACCTATTTTTAAACTGATAAGCTTGATGAAATCGATTTTAGGCAAAGCAGTTTAAATGTACATATGTATAATATTTTTTGGACTTTATAGAGTTTGACTGCGTTTTAATTTTTTATTTGTCTTTATTTATTCCCTAAAAATTTTACAGCGAAAAAAATCCATTGTTGTATCAGCACGTGTTCATCCCAGTGAGACGCCATCTTCCTGGATGATGAAGGGACTAATGGATTTTATAACGGGAGATTCAACTGTGGCCAAACGTTTAAGACATAAATTCATTTTTAAACTTATACCAATGCTGAATCCCGATGGCGTCATAGTGGGCAATACGCGTAACTCGTTGACGGGCAAAGACCTGAATCGTCAATATCGCACTGTTATAAGAGAAACATATCCATCGATATGGTATACAAAAGCTTTAATCAAAAGGTAATTTTGACTCAAACTTAGCAGGACTGTGCTGGAAATCTAACGCTTTGAAAAATAATTTGCTGTTGATTGGAAAATTTTGTACATTTTGAAAAAAAGAGAAATTAAGGGCCAATTTTACCAACCCTATTTAAATATCAATTCATATTTAAATGTCGTTTGTCATAAATTTTTGTATGGAAAAATTACTTTAAAATATGAACTGACATTTAAATAAGTTGATGAAATACGCTCCATGAGCGATTTCCTGCATATGATTTCCATAAAACGTTTCCTTAAAGTTTTTCTTAAAAGCACAGCTTACTATTCAGTCATGAAGTGTTATCCTTTGCAAGGATATGTTGATTAACAATTCAATTCTTTCATTTATAATCTACATTTTTTTCAATCCTCTACATTTCAAGGAAAATTATTTAATTAATTTTCATTTGTATGGTTTCTTTTCTACTCCTGCTTACAGACTGATTGATGATTGTGGTGTCTCAATGTACTGTGATATGCACGCACACTCTCGCCGGCACAACATTTTCATTTATGGCTGTGAGAACAAGCGAAATGCTGAGAAGAAACTAACCGAGCAAGTTTTTCCACTGATGTTGCATAAAAATGTGGCAGATAAGGTAAGTGTGCATGCAGTCCAACAATATTAAGAGCTGTTGGTAGTAATGGTTGCAGTTCCTGGCTGCAGGCTGTCTTAAGTGTTGTGCAAATAATGCTGTATATTTCCTTGTTTGTTTTCCTTTCCCAAAACTTATTAAATATGAAGTTGTGCTCTTACGTGAAAATCTTCTCAACTTTTTTTTTCAATACTTCCTCATGCTTTTAATTAGTTTGTTTTTCTTTTCATTTGCTTTCTTTTTTTTTTTTTTTTTTTTTGATATCATAATCTTTTTTTTTTATATCATAATTTTGCTAATTTTTCTTTATCTCTGTTTTCGCTTATTTCTCTTTTTTTTTCTTTTTTTTCCGGTTGCCTGCCTTGAAGTTTTCATTTGAAAATTGCAAATTTAAAATACAACGAAGCAAAGAGGGCACAGGACGTATTGTGGTGTGGATGTTGGGCATTACAAATAGTTATACAATTGAAGCATCCTTTGGTGGCTCATTATTGGGCTCACGGAAGGGCACACATTTTACAACAACGGTAAGTTTTTGCTTTAGTTTCCATTAAAATAAGTCGCGGCGAAAATGTGAATGTTAGACAAAAATAATTATAACTAAATAATTGGGGGGTGTCAGAGATACATATCGATGGCTTAATATGGAAAGGACGTATCTCAATTTTTTTCGAAATCGCGTTTTTAACGTTTTCTGGGAAATAACTTATAATTGCATCCTCCTTGAAGATTTAAGTACGTTACTGTTAAAACTCAAGGACTTATGGCCACTTAAAAAATTATTCCTGCATGTAAATGCTTTACGTTTTATTCAGTTTTTTGCTTCTATAAAATATCCAACATTTGAGATACGTCCTTTCTATATTAAGCCATCGATATGTATATATGTACATTTAAAGCCCTTCATTTTGAAAGTGAGACAAGTAAACTTTTGCAAACTGTAAGCATAAATTTAATTTATTTAAAAAGCAAGACTTTGACAATTGTTTGTCATGTCTAATCGTTAGTGTTGTTAATTATTCGTGTTTTATATTTGGTTGAATGAAATTTCATGACTTTTTTTTTTGTTCGAACAGGCGAATAATTTTGAACTTTTGTAAAATGTATTCGAATAATTTTAAAAAAGTTTGCAAAAAATTACACTCATGTTATATTAGTTTAATTTCGTTTTATATTAACAAACAAAAAATAATTTTAATAGAAAAATTAGAAATATTATTAGTAGGGCTAATTAAAATATGCAAATAAAAATTAAAAATATGCGCCAGGAATAGCACGAAAAAAATTCAAAATATGCACTGTTACAATGAACAATAATGTGTTTTTTTTAATTTTCAAAAAGAAATGATCTTCTATTGTCACATAAAACAAATGAATACATGGAAAATATGCTTTCAACATCAGTAGATGTAACAGGAGCGTATTTAAATGCGAATGTAGACCGCTCATGTCCATGTTTCGTCCATGCTCTGACATGGATGCCTAACCTGACCAGACATCCCGCTTTAGGCGGGATTATCCCGCTTTTCTGAGGTTGATCCCGCCTTGAATTTTTATCCCGCTTTATCCCGCTTTTAAGAGTTTTGAAATTTCTTATCTCTTAATATATTTTTATTAATATGTAACTGATAAAAATTTATTCCAAATATTTTTTAGTGTAGTTATTGTTTATTTTTTTGGATCTGGCAGCTCCTCAAATGAAAAAAATAAAAATACAAACGTACACACTCAAAGATCCTTTTGTTACATGGCATTATATGTGCAGACATTCTGCTGCTTTAGGAATTTATTACCAAGAGGGCTTATTAGGAGAATAACAACTGGCATTCACCAAACTGTCAATAATAAAATAAAAAGTTCTTGCTTATTTTTTTATAAAGAGTTTGACACATTGGTGTAGTCAGTTGATGATAATATGGACTAACAAGGCCACTTGCTATCATTCCCCTTAAGTTTTTGTACATTGTTTTGTATAAAAATCTTATTTTGTTTTTTAAATGAAGTCAAAAAATCTTTAATTTTATTTATTTTACGTTACTAAATAAAAATTTTTGTTAATAAAAACTTTTGTTTATTTAAAATCGATTCTTTTGAGTTAAAAACTGTGTTTCCTAAGTACATACGAAACTTTTTATGTGCGTATTACACATCCCGCCTTCAAATAGTTGTTTATTTAAAAATCCCGCTTTTTGGCCGTATTTTCGTCAAAATCCCGCTTTTTGAACGATCGTGTCCCGCTTTTTGTAAAAAGCTTCTGGTCACGTTATGGATGCCCCAACATATGATTGAGCAACGATGTTCGCCATGAGATTCGCCGTCCGCAACCATTTACAATAGAAAGAAAAGGAACAGAACAAAATTGGTAAATATTCTATCTCTGTTGCGCTACCGCAAAATACTTTGATATGCCTGAACATGGACATCGCCCGTGTTCACCACAACAAAGATGTTGATGAATTTTTCACAGTTGCTCTGCTGGCGTCATGTTCATGTCATGTCCAAGTTGATAGCTCGTTGATAGATCGAATATCTGCAAGCAAACAATCATAAGCCTCCGGTGGCTATAGTTTCAGTTAGATTTTGTGGTAGAAGTTATAGAAAGTAAAAGAAAAAAATTAATAACATGCAGACATACATACATGTGCAAGAAAAGGAAAGAAATATATTTTATGTGAATTTCTTTTACACCAGTTTGAGCTATATGAGTCGTTATATATTAATCGCATTGCCAGAGTGAAAAATAAGCTTTTTTATGCAAGGTGATCCAAAATAAGCATTTTTCTACAAAAAATCTAAAATATGGAAAAAAATGCTTTTTCTGGCAAAAAGCCATAAAAATTAGCCCTGATTATTAGAAACAGAAACGAAATTAGTTAAGTAGTATTAAGTATGTATTTATACATACATATGTGCCTTTAATCATGAAAGTGGTCTAAGTCATGTGCAATTTTGCTTCGAAATATTAAATAAATCTATAATCAACTTCGAGAGATATTTAATAAACATTAAATAAATTTATATTAATGGAGACTAGCACAACTCTAAATTAAAATGTATGATATAACAATGCTTTTTGGTTTCTTCAAATGTAATATTCTAAATTGTATATCGAGCAAAGAAATATATGACTTAGACCACTTTCATATTTAAGGGCAGACATGTGTGTATGTTAGGGTTATTCTCAAAAAAAATTACGTATTTTTTTCTCAGAACCAAGTTTCAAAATTTTGTTTATCATATCAGGGGGGTTATTATGTATTTCGATTCGAAACGAAAACTGTTCGAATGTGTATTTTATTTACATTAAAATTCGAACATATTTCCGTTCGATTCGGATTATATAATAACCCCCAGCTCATAATATTAATGATGAGCTGGTGCGCATCACACTTTTCGATTTCCCATACTATTTACATGGTATGAATTGATTTTGTTCATTGTGATTGTCATAAGTACAGAACGGAATATCCTATAGTAAATTTCTTGGTATGCTTTTTATGAGCTGGGGGTTACTCTCTATTGCGATGCGAAAGCAATTACGATGCGAAAGCTAAATGCGTTGATATGGAAATTTGGTACTCTCTATTACTTTCGCAAACCCTTTCGAAAAATTGTTTGAAAAAGTGGCAACACGGACATTGCAAAAGAAAATATGGCAAAGGTTGGCAGTACTGAAATGTCAAAATATGTATAAAAACCCGACATTTAAAAGCAAAATTTAAGAAAAAGTGAAGTGTAACAGCTTTTAATTTAAAATAAAGTGATGGATTCTGTAGCGTTATGTCCATGTATAACGAGTTGCAAGACGAGTTTAGACGTGACATAACCATAGCCATAGAAAACAACCTTAACGCCATAACTCTCACCATATAAACCAATTGAATTTTGGTTTGGTTATGGCTGTGGCATTATGGCTATGTCACGTCTAATTTAAGCTTAAGAGATAGTTCCAGTATACTTTCCTTAAATGACCGTAGGTAAGAAAAAATCTGTAGCGGAATATGTTATTAAATACATATTGCTTTATTTTAACTTTGTAAAAAATTTGCGTTTCTGTATGTTCTAAACGCTGTTCAACACTAGCTAAAAGTTTATAAAACTAGCCGCTGCCTTAAAATTACTTGGCTAAGGTGGATACCAACATCAAATTGGACAGGACCATACCTTAGGAATATAGCAGCAGTCAATGTCCCGTCGCTTAAAAGAGCTCTACGTAGCGATTGAGCAAATACAAAACTGAGAGGGACCATCACCTGTGCTGGAAATGCTTAATTTATTTTTACGCATTTTCACTTGGTGTGATTTTTAAAATCAAATATGAATACATACATACAAACATACATGTGTAATATTATAAGTACTATTAGTGTCACATTTCATTATAAACAACCAGCTATAACCCTTACAGGAGGTCCATTAGAATTTAGGTCGCTGACAATTTTGTCCACAAATTCTTTGCGGCTTATTTGCCATTTGCTCACATGCAATCCACTAAAATTTCAAACTGCCGTTGTTTTGTTTGTAATTTTTTGGCTTTTTCCCTAAAAACTACGATTTAAATATAAATATTTTGGTTTTATAAAAGGTTTATTAATCAAATTTCCATAGAAAATTAGTTTAATAAACCTCTTATAAAACAAAAATATTTTTTATGAACGTATTTACATGTTTTTCTAACTTTGCGTTTGGTATTTAGCTAACGCAAGATATTTGCGCTTATCGAGCGATTTTGACAGGCGCTTTCGCATTGTAGAGTACGGTGATACCAGACTTGCGAAACGGAAAGATGCGAAAGGTAAATGCGCAAACGCATTAGAGAGTACCAATCGATCGATTTCCTACCATTTTTCTTTCGCATCGCAATAGAGAGTAGGTTAGGTTAGGTTAGGTTAGGTAGAGGTGGCAGTCAGAAAGCCGGACTCACTTAGACCGTTTTGGTCCATTGTGATGCCACGGAGACTGCTTATGCGGAGTCCCCACCGTCGAACCATCCAGAGTTCAGTATAAAGCTACTAATACGTTGAAGTTCAACACTAGCAACGTCAGAAAGTTCCCTGAATTCAAGAGCGCCCATTGTGGCCATTCTCTTTCCTGCAAGTCCAGGGCAGTGACAAAGAAAATGTTCTATGCTTTCCTCTTCATCGATGTCTTGGCAGCTGCGGCAAAAGTCGTTGTGCATGCCTACCTATGAGACAGTGTCCGGTTAACACGGATACTACAACCGAAATTTGTTTCCTATTCTTCGAAATTAGGTAATCCGTACCTTCTCTATTTGGGTGAGTCCATAACTGCCTTGTGACCACGCAGTCATTTCTAGTGACCCACCTTCTATTCGCAATAGAGAGTAACCTCCTGATATTTTAACAGGCCTATTTTTTACCTAAACAAAATTTTTAAAGCTGGTTCTGAAAAAAAAAAGATTTTTTTAGAATAACCTTAATGTACTCGCATAAAAAAAAATAAATAAAAAATAATATTTACTCTCTAATTCTGAACTTTGTGACAATTGAAATTGCAAAAATTAATATAAATCGCCAAAACCGTAAAAACGCCAAAAATGCAAAGAAACAAACGCCAAAACTAAAAAAACGCCAAAAACCGAAAAAAAAACTCAAAAACGAAAAAGTGCCAAGATTCGTATAGTACGAGTATTACATATGTATCTAGTGGCCGTATGGAACCCTTCCTGTTCAAGTCTGAATTTTTTTATATAGTTCGCCGACTTTTTATTTTTTTCAAATTTACAAAATGCGTCTTTTGGCCGCCATATTTAGTTTTGACTGCCGTCATAACTTTAGAGACACTCCCAGGATTAAGACAAATAGATTGATATAAGAATCATCAAAATTGGTACATAGTTCGGTTTATATAGTTCCGCAATGGAACACACACACATACATACATACACACATACATACATACACACATACATACATACACACATACATACATAAACACAATACCTTTTTTTGCGTCGAGCAGTCGGCTAAAAATACGGTTGGCATACTCAAATTAGGTTTACCTACCGGGTCCACCGCTTGTTAAATTTCTGTGTTTTTAACCATAGAAGTCCTTTCTTTATTGCTTGGGTAAACCATAAATCACAGCGAATTAATTTTAGGTGGTCTCAATTGCTCAGGTGACTATTTTCGCCGGTTATAATTTGAATATATGTATGTACGTTAGATGTCAACATTTTTTCAGTACATTTTCTTATATCAAAAGTATAAACTGTTCCAAGCGAATTGAGCCAAGTATGTATACCTATTGCTTTGCTATAAGCTATTTCTAATAAACAACATTGCACCTTTTTTGTGTTCACTAAGGAGTTTTGCTTGGTTTTAAACAAAAAATTAAACAAAAGATACAAATTGGCGACTTGTTCTATTTGTGGCGAATTTTAGCGATTCGGGCTAAGTTTTTTGATATGAATTCGAAAAATATTTTGTATAAGTAAAGATATATACATATGTATATTTATATTATTATGATTAATAATTAATATTGATTTTTTACTTTAAATTTGACAAAAAATGTCAAAATAAATCTGACAACCCTGTTGAAAGCCGATTAAAGTTCGTCTCGCTGGTGCCGTTGTGAGCGACATTGTTCGATAGGTGTGAAATTTTGTATGGAAAAAATATTTTTTGAAACGAATTTTGCTTTTTAAAAAGAGGATTTACCAACGAGCTCTAAAGAGAATTCTTTGTCCGTCATCTTGTAATTCATAAATGTCATGTACATATCCTTACTAATAAGTATTATAAATGTGAAAGTGAGCTTGTGCTTGGAAAGCAGTGTTGCCGAATCGCGGGTAATTACCCGAATCAGGTGTAATTTTTATGTGCATGTGTAGCGCGTGGGTAATTGCTGTCATGTGTAGTTTACGGGTAATTTGAAGTTTATTTGTTTTTTTTTTCTTATATATAAAATTCTCGTGTCACAATGTTCGACTCCGTACTCCTCCGAAACGGCTTGACCGATTCTCATGAAATTTTGTGAACATATTGAGTAGGTCTGAGAATCGGCTAACATCTATTTTTCATACCCCTTAGTGGCAAGGGTTGTCCACCCTTAACATTTTTCTTTAATTTTTGAAATTTTTCTAAATTTCAAATACGTATACTTAATTTGTGAAATTCAACAATGATATAATAATACTCATACGTTTTTTTTATTTTGCCTTTTATGTTGAAGATGATAATTAGGAGCTACACTTAAAGAAAAACGATAGTGAAATGCGTTAAAAAAATAAATAAAAATCAGAAGAAATATTATTTTAGAAATTCTTCAAAATTAATTTTTCTTTAATTTCTTTATTTTTTTATTATGTCGCATTAAACCCTAAATTTTTACCCTTTTACCACCAACCCCTATTTTTTAATAGCCATTTTAGTAATTTAAAATTTTTACCCTTTTATCACCAACCCCTATTTTTCAATAGCCATTTTAGTAATTTAATCATTTTTCATCCCCGGTCGATAACTGATCAATCGTCATTTAATTAGTTATCCCCGCCAGTTGTCTACAGGTGTCACTTCTGACCCAGTAAACAGCACGGAGTAGGGATGAGAACGAAGCCGGTCTCTGTTTCTCTCACCCAATAAGACTTCTCTCACTCCCTACACAGTTGTCGGTCATCATTATTGTTTATGCATCAAGTGTAATAGTAACGTTGACAATTATTATTTTGCTATCTCAGTGTAACTCTCATATTAATAATAATAAAATTATCAATTTTGAGTGTATTTTGCACGATTATACTGAATTTTTTGCATTGTGTAATCGTGCGGATGATTTTGGTGCCTTTGCACGAACATTACTCTATTCACAAGTACCACGCTATTTCACATGGACTCAAACAAAAACATGGAGGGCCCGCAAGCAAGGCTCACCAGTTGCTGCATGTCTCAATTTATTTAAATCAAACGCCTTGGGGCGATTATTTACAGTTAATCCAAGACACACTGAGTGCTTTTATCTTCGACTGTTGTTGGTTAATCTTACTGGCCCATTATCATTTCAAGATATACGTAAAGTGAATGGGCAACACTATCCAACGTATAAAGATGCATGCCTTGCACTCGGGTTGCTGGAAGACGACAACCAGTGGGAATGTATGCTTGCTGAAGCTGCATTGAACTGTACAGCAATACAAATTCGTCTAATATTCGCTATATTGTTGACTACATGTTTCCCAGCCCGAGCATAGATATTGTGGGATAATCACAAAAATTCAATGACTGATGATATATTGCATCAACATCGTACACGGTGCCACGATCTAACCATGACATTCAGCGACGCAATGTACAATGAAGCATTAATTGCTATTGAGGATCTTTGCATTGTCATTGCCAACTTACCACTCAGTCATTTCGGTTTGAATTCGCCAAATCGAACTGCATCTGATTTAATGAATACTGAAATGAATCGTGAACTGCAGTACAGCACTGTAGAAATGGCAGCGATTGTTGCCCGCAATGTCCCACTAATGAATGAGGAACAAAGAACCATTTATGATCGCATTATGCTCGCAGTTTCAGCTGGACAAGGTGGGTTCTTCTTTTTGGATGCACCGGGTGGAACTGGCAAAACATTCGTTATTTCGCTAATTCTTGCTGAAATACGATCAAATAATGGCATCGCATTGGCCGTTGCATCATTGGGCATTGCAGCAACTTTATTGGATGGAGGCAGAACAGCTCATTCAGTATTTAAGCTGCCACTAAATATTCAGAATAACCCTGACGCAGTATGCAATATTAAGAAACAATCGTCCATGGCCACCGTGCTGAAACAGTGTAAAATTATCATCTGGGATGAATGTACTATGGCACACAAACATTCGCTTGAGGCGTTGAACAGGACATTGAAAGATATCAAAAACAACGAAAAACTATTTGGCGGAACTCTGTTGGTCCTTTCAGGTGATTTCAGGCAAACACTTCCAGTCATTCCACGTTCAACATACGCTGATGAGATCAACGCTTGCTTTGTATATTTCTCTTTAATTACTGTATAGTATAACAAATATTGAATTACCTTTAATGTATTTATTTGCTGCTAAATAATATTTTTTTATCAAAAACTGTCCATAGGATATCAAAATCCTTACCTGATTCGTGCTCAACAGGCCAAATGCAAAAACATATGAGGTAGATTTATAATGAACCACTTATTTTTTTTTAATTTTGGAAATTTGCATGAGAGTTAGCATTTATTTTTATTTCTCAATTATACTTCGAGATAGCAAAACAAAAAAATCTATACAAAACGAGAAAAAATAATTTTTTTTATTCGAAATTTATATTGCAGATGACTATTAGATAGTAGGGGAGCTTTTTGCCATCGGAAACTCATTTTGACCAAATTTGAGTTCACGTATTTTGAATATACGCTCTCGATATGTTGCATTTCATTGGGGCTGATACCGATTCAAAAGTAGACATTTAGCAAGATTTTTCCAATGTGTCAAATATTTATTTTAATATTGGGTGTAATTCCATTGAAATCGGGTAATTTTGGCTCCTTCAAGGTGTAATTTTGAATATATATTTTGGTAACACTGTTGGAAAGGTGCATTGCCAGCGCCAAATATAAGTTCGGAATCGATTTTTTTATATTTTGCACGGATTTTTACCGAAAATACATTTTTGGGCTGGTTAGCGAAATTTTCGTTTCGGGTTTTAAGACCGGTTTTTATGTATTTTTTAAACAGCTCAACGCGAGCGTAGCCGCGCGTAAAAGCTCATGTAATTCATTGAGTATTTAAATAAAACTTAAGAAAAAATTATTCTGGTCTGCGAAAGTACAGAATTTGAAAAGAGAATACATAAAAATAAACACTTTTATAAAAAATCGAACAATTGTGAGGCAGTTGCTTACTGCAGAAGTAAAAGATGTATTAATACGAGTATTCAGCTCTAGATTAATTTTTCCGGAACAGTTCGTTTTATTAAGACATAGAGACATTTTTAGGTAATCAGCTTACCGTGTTATTACTTTCAATAGCCATTTCACATTTTACTAAATATGCTGGCTAAAATATTTAAAAAACTACTCACAACTTAGTTTGTATGAAAAGTAAAAAGTAAATAAATCATTTTAGCAGAGGAATGCTTGAGTTGGGATTTATCAAAAAAAAAAAAAAATGCATACAACAAGAGCTGCTTATATAATAAAATATATATACAAGTATGTATGTATTTACAACTGCAATATATACGTATGTATGTATATATCCCCTTATACGAGGAATGCAGGTAAGGAAAATGTTAGCAGAGATGCAGAAGAGCTGACTTATTGGCAGTCAGCAAGATTTATAAAATGAAATAAAAACTGATAATAACTTAAGTATGTACGCTCAAAGTAAATTTGTCTAAGAGGATGTTTTTTTTTTTTTTGTAAATAGTTTCCAAGTAAGTTTGCCTAAATCCCGATGGTTATCTATGGGATAAGAATTTTTTGCTAACAACAAAAACGAGCAGATAAACTTAATGAAAAAATAAAAAGTTCTATTTTTTATATATGTATGTAAAGCGTGGTTTTTTTAGAGTGTCACAACTTTGAGTTGGCATCACTGGTTTATTTGAGCACCCATTTAACAGCTGATAGTTGCTTTTTGTTTATTTTGCCTTGAAATTTCATTAAGAAAACACCAGGAGGCTTATTCTGAATTGCGATGCGAAAATCAATGCGATGCGCAAATGAAATGCGATGCGAAAGAAAATTGGTATTCTATACGGCTTTCCTAATCGCATTCGAGTTTTATTTTAAATTGTGGCAACGCCGGTCAAAAATAACAACGCTGGTCTAAAATAAACGTCAAAGTTAAATTTACAAAAGAAAAATAAATTTGCGATTGTGCTTACAAAATAACAATAATTTATATGATATTTGTGTAATTTACCAAAAATGGATTCTGTGGCATTATAGTTCGATGATGAAGAGGCGCATGACCAAAATGAAAGGGTGCAAAGAAGATTGCTTAGAAGCAAATCGGTAATTTATTTTGAAGCATTGAAAATAATTAATTATGCAAAATATTTCTATTCCAGCTTTATAAACCATTTTTGGCTGTTTCATCATAAATTCCACCATTATTTCAAATTGGTGCGATTTGGTGGTCTTGTTGTTTGTTTCCCTGAATAATTTATCAATTAATTTAAGAATAAATAAACACAATTATTATTTTTCACTTTCATTTCTGCGCTTTGCGAATGCTGTTTTGCAGTCGAATATAATTTGCGATTTTCGTACGTATCGGACATTTGTTTTCGCAATACAGAATACCGACTTGCCACCTTTTCGCATTTTAAATGCGAATAAAAAAAGTACTTTGCGAACATCGTAACACAGAATAGGAAGTGTTCGCATTTGCATGTTTTCGAGTCGCATTGACTTTCGCATCGCAATATAGAATAAGCCTACAGAGCGAATGGGCTGAAGCACAAATTTATATTAATTTTGAATTTCCACTCAAAATGTTATTTTCCGATAAAGCCCATTTCTGGTTGAATGGGTACGTAAATAAGCCGAATTTTCGCATTTGGAGTGAGGAGAATCCGCAAGATTTTGTCGAAATACCATTACATCCACAGAAAATTACTGTTTGGTGCGCTTTTTAGGCTGGGGGAGTCATTGGCCCATATGTCTGCAAAAACGATGATGGTCAGAATGTTACTGTCAATGGTTGAACGATATAGGAGCATGATTCGAAATCTTCTCGTACCTCAATTACGTGGCATTAATCTATCTGATACATATGTGGTTCTAACAGGGCGGAACCACATGCCACACAGGGGGCACTACAATTGATTCACTCAAAGAAATTTTTGATGAAAAAATAATTTCACGTAATGAAAACAAAGATCGTGTGATTTAACTCCATTGGATTATTTTCTTGGTGTTATGTTAAGTCACTTTTCTACACCATAGTTCCAGTATAGTGACGACAATAGTGTTAATAGAGAATCATCCCTGAAGAAGTTGGAAAATCACCAACGAAACGTAGGAGGGAAAATATAAATATTTAATGAATAATTTTTTTTATTTATTTAAATATAATTATTTAAAATGACCTTGAAAGCTTGAATTTTGGGAAAAAACCAAATAACATCAAAAATATAGAAAATAAAAAAAGGTCGATAACAATTAAATTGAAGCATTCGCACAATTATAATTTTTATTTTTCAAGTAAAAAAAAAAAAAAAATGGAAAAATGAGAGTATTTTACAATTGCAAGGATAAGGTTATAGTCACAATACACATGTAATATTATCACAAGGGTTCTGTTTTGATTTTCTACAATTGTTACGAAAACTTTTTTCAACATAGGAGTGTTTTTAATACTTTTCCAAGCTTGAGACTTACGTTAGTAAGCTTATTATAATATTTTTCCAAGCCATTTGGTATACTGGGTGTTCTCTCCGTCTATTTAGAATAGAAGGATCTAATCAGCAATTCTTTCATGAAATAAATTCAACACAATCAGTCGATCACCATTTGTATTTTGAGTTCGTATCAAAGCATATCGTCATGATATGATGATGACTAAAAAAAGTTAAAAACAATTTGGATTCAATGCTGGATTTTGTAAATACAAAAGCTTTTTTCGTTTTGTATGGAAAAAAAATTTTAAAACGAATTTTCCTTATTTTTCATAAAAAAAAACCTGCCAATCAGTTAACTAAAACATTTTTAAATACATACATATCGTTACCTTAATATAGAAAGGACCTAACTCATTATTTTTTTAATGGAGTTTTTCATATATTTCGATTTTATAAAAATAATGAGTTAGGGCCTGTTTATATTAAGGTAACGATATGTTTCCTATAGTACAATTCGAAGTCGTTACCAATCAGGTTAGCAACTTCTTTATTTACTTATTTATTCATTGTTTTTAGGGGCATGACATTGGTCATATACTAGTATACGCCCACTTTTGTAAATTTGACATCGCGTCACTTTGAGATCTCAAGGTGTATGACAATTTCCGTAAAAATCGGTCAAATAGAAGCACGTGAATTATAATATTAAGCTTTAAATGGGCATGTCCATCGTAATGACACAATCTTGAACTTTACAAAATAAGCGTGACCTATTAACATTTTATAATACATATTCACCCTTATTCCAGTTGTCGACATCGCAGTCACTTTAGCACAATACCAAAATACTGGGGCTTGTCTCGAGAACAATAGTTTGCTACTGGCAACCTATTTCCGTTCTCTAAGGTCTAGAAAATAACATAAACCTGCCAACAGAAGTCAGTTGTTTCCCACAACTGGTACGTCGCTGCCGACAACTGGAATAAGGGTGAATATGTATTATAAAATGTTAATGGGTCCCGCTAATTTTGTAAGGTTCAAGATTGTGTCATTACGATAGCCAAAGGTGGGGGCGTGTGCTTGGCATATTTTATTTTTTGACAATGGAACCAGATGGAAGCTAAACCCTCGCACAAAAAAAAATTAAATCGATCTAAAATTATGGAGTTATGAAGTAACAACAAAAAAAAATATAGAAGAAGTGATAACCTCCTCGGTTAAAAAAAGAATTGTTATACACACGACAATATTTTACGTAAATTGAAATAAATTACGGAATTTTCAATAAAATGCAATATAAAGCAAATGTAATTTTTTTAGCAATCGGAGTTATGCTGAGTCATCATTACATCTGGCATTTCTTGTGTTGGAATTTTGTGGTGTCATTTTCAAAATGTGGGCAACGTCGTTCACATTATGTTTTTTATATGTATATGCCACACAACGAAAAATTTCGGAAATGACAAATGTTGCCACTAGTATACACTATTGCGATGTCACAAAAAGCCATAATTTGTACTCGGCATTAGGTGCGATCAATTAACCAGCCGTCAAATAAAAATATAATAATTTTTTTGATTTTCGACAATCACTTCTCACAACGCGCACGTGTAGCCGAATAACAGGACTGCACACACATACAACTATGTGATTGACGGGTTTATTTGATCGTCTCCGGACCACTAAATATGTCTAGGAAAAAAATTTCTCAAGAGGAAAATGCCCTTGTAGATGATCTTGTGTTTGAAATTTACTTACAGTTTTAAGGATTCACAAATTAAAAATAAGAGTTAAGATTAATATGATTTACTCTTAGAATAGGAAGCATACCTGAAAGTAAACATAAAAATAAGAATTAATTAATACTTTAGGAATATATTATAGGCATGTTCTAAGAAAATTTTTGATTTGCGTTGAAAATACGATGGGAGGGTGAGAGAACGCACAATTTTCGAACTATACTAGCAGAATGGAACAACTAGCAACACCTTCAATATAAGCGTTCTTTGTAGATTTTTGCCTTATATACTCAGCTTTCAGTGCAAATGAAATATGTTATTTTATTGATCCATGGTATTACAAGCTGCTAAAAGCTTTTTGTAATGAAAACTCATTTTAACCGTCTCGAATTTACAACAGTCTTGCCATTTACTAATTATGCACATGTCAGGTTTTGTTCTACTAAAGACAAACTTTTTTGGTCTGTTAATTTTAAGTATATGGGGTTGTGGCTAACATTAAAAATTTAAAAAAAAAAATGTGTCTTTAGTAAAACAAAAATAAGCAAAAAAACTGACATGTGCGTAATTACTAATTAGTAAAGAACAAACAACAATGGCAAGACTGTTGTAAATTGGAGGTGGTAAAATTAAGCTTTCATTACAAAAAAGCTTTTAGCAGCTTGTAATACGATGAGTCAAAACAATTCACATATTCCATTTGCACTGAGAACTGAGTAAATCACCCGTATTGCGTATGTCGAGTCGAATATTCGTCTACGACAATTTTGTATTTGATTAAACAAAGCTTGTAAAAATTTTCTTTATTCTATGACAAAATTCTCGTAGACGAATATTCGACTCGACATACGCAATACGGGTGATTATGTATAAAGCTGAAATGCCCATCAACTGACACAAGAACTCTGATGATGAAGGTTTTGCGATCTTCGATAAAAATCTTGTTCTTCCGTTCTGCTAGTGTTTGTCGGAATAAAAAATAAAAATAAAAATTATCACATGTAAATTGGCTTACAAAGCGATACGAACTCTAGAATAATCAAGTCATAAACATAGTTACATAAAAATATTTTTTCATAAAAAAGGAGTAAGAGTAAAACTTTATTAGCCCTCAGTTGCCACATGCAAGTAATTAGTTGCAAGTAGTGTATATGTAATATTAACGAAAGTCAGGAGAAATGTCAAAAAACCACGACAATTTTTTTGACTTGCTACACTGCACAGTGCAAGTTCATTTTCAACATTTCATCAACAAGGATAGTTCTAGCAGAAATTGAATATTGAACTTTAAGTGTATTGTTAAATATTTCTTTTATTAAGACATGAAATTTATGTTCAAACTTAGCTCTAAAATTAACATTTGTGTCATTTCTCAATATGCTTTTTAGGGTTCCGTACACCAAAGGTGAAAAGGAACCCTATTGTTTTCGCTACGCTGTCCGTCTTGTTGTCTGTCCGTCACAGGCTATTTGCTCCAGAACCGTAAGAGCTACGGACCTGAAATTTAAAAATTAAATTAAAAGTTAAAAGTTGTTCCAAAATGAGCAACGAAAAATGTTAAAATCCCATGCAATATACATATATACAATTATATGTAGACCCTTGAAATTTGCAAAGTTAGTGTATTTTTATACAGACTACAACAATTAACACTAAAATTTAAAAAATTTAAATTAAAGGGTGTTCTATTAGTTAATGTAATTTTGACTATGTGATTTTGACAACTTGCTGTATTTTGGAAACTGTAAGAGGCAAACTCTTGAAATTTTCAAAAACGGTAAAACTAAAAAATTCCAAAATTATAAAATCGTCAAAAAGGAAAAAAAGCACAAATTTAAAAAACAAATCTAAGACTAAAACAAATAGCCAAAAACCGCAAAAACCGCCAGAACTAAAAAATTCGGCAAAAATAAAAAAAATGCAAAAAACGCCAAAAATAAAAAAACGTCTTATGAAAAAAAAACGCTCAAAGCCGAAAAATCCCAAAAACGAATAAATGCCAAAACTATATATTATATAGGCTAAAGTTCGTATAGTATTACATATCTAGTGTCCATACGGAACCCTTCTTGTGCGATTCAAAGTTTCACAATGCTAAATTTGTTATATGTGTATGTATACCAAAAATTTGCTATAATATTAACCAAATTAATGAAATAACTCTGTAATCGACAACACTGCCCAATAAGCACTCAAAAATTAAAATTCAAGCACTTGAAATTTAACTGGAAACAAAGTTGAATTCAATCATTTTTTCAAGAAATATTCAAGTTTGAAAATATTTTGAAATAAAAAATCAAACAACATATATACATATATGTATGTTCAAACCTCGTCAAATAAATAATTTATTTATTAAAAAAATTAAAATTGTGGTGAAAAACATCAAAGATAAATAAAAAAGTGAATTTTAAAAAAACAAAAGGTGATTAAAAACGTGAAAACAATAGTGAAGGTAGATATGCAGAAAATTATTATTTTCCTTTATATTTTAAAATCATTTTTTTGAAGCTTGAAATACACTTGAATTCAATTGTAATACAAGGTTGAATTACAGTATAATTCAAGGCTTGAATTCAACTGTAATACAATGGAATTGTTCTTTGAATTCAAGTTCCCTTTTCACTGGAGAATGCTATTGAAATAAAGTGTAAATCAAGCATAATTCAACCCTTGACAATTGAATGTGTGACTTGAATAACAATTGTTTTACACTTGATTTTAAGCAAAATTGTTTATTGGGTGTTTTTCGTTTTGTCACTTTAGTGAAAATTAACTTGCTTCAAAATTTCATTCCGAGCTGACTCCAAAGTCTCAAAAGTGTGTGCACTTGTATGTGGCAACGCGAGGTAAGGTCCTTACCCAATAAGCAATTTTGCTTGAAATCAAGTGTAAAACAATTGTTATTTAAGTCATATATATATTCAATTGTCAAGGGTTGAATTATGCTTGATTTACACTTGATTAATAGCATTCTCCAGTGAAATGGGAACTTGAATTCAATTCGAACAATTCAGTTGTATTACAGTTCAATTCAAGCCTTGAATTATACTATAATATTCAACCTTGTATTACAGTTAAATTCAAGTATATTTTAATCTTCAATAGCAATGCTTTTAAAATAGAAAGGAAAATGCAATCGACAAGTTGTCTTATAATAATTTTCTGCATACCAACCTTCACTATTGTTTTCACGTTTTTAATTCCCTTTTGTTTTTTAAAAATTCACTTTTTTATTTATTTTTGATATTTTTCACCACAATTTCAATTTTGTTAAACAAGGTTTGAATACATACATATGTATGTTGTCTGATTTTTTATTTTAAAATATTTTCAAACTTGAATATTACTTGAAAAGATGCTTGAATTCAACTTTGTTTCTAGTTAAATTTCAGGTACTTGAATTTTAATTTTTTTGAGTGCTTATTGGGTATTTATTAAAACGCAACACAAAGCGTTGAAAAATTTCTTATGGAAAAAATTTTAATTAGAAAAACAAAACACATGCAAAATTTGTCAACGCTTAGCGTTGCGTTTTAAAAAATAAACCCTTAAATGTTTTTAGAAGAGAATAAGCTGTTGAATATTGGATTGGTTAACATTTACAGCCCTATGTATAAGCAAAAATTGGCATGAAGTTAGCATAAGTGACGAAATAGAATTAGATGTTAACGAGTTCCTCCATACAATTTGACATTAAAAATGGTCGCATTACCTATTTTCAACCCACCTCTAAGTCCTAGCATGATTTTTAAGGTGAAGTATAATGACAAAACTCTTTAAGATCATGTTTAATTTTGCCACTTATGCTAACTTCATGCCAATTTTTGCTTATACATAGGGCCGTTAATATACAGGGGTAAACAGTTAACGCAAGTGGCAACAATAAGTGCTTAATTACTGTGGCAGCACTATAAAAGATTTAATAAATGTTGGTTAGTCAAGACCAATGTGTATATAACCAGGTGGCAGCGCTAGTTCAGCTGATAGTTTTTTGCTCTAGTGCTTTGTAGCTGACGAATGTCAAAAACTTCGGTTTGTTTTTAGTTTTGGTACAATTATTTTTGTGCGTTCGACGTTCTTCGGTTGCCGTATTTTTTTACAACAAATCCTTGCGCAGTCACCTGTATAATTACACCATGGTCAAGACTAATGAATAATTTTTACAAGCATAATATTATTTAATAAAATTTCGTGTCCAACTATCCGTCACTATGGAATGTTAATTCGTTAAGCATAAAACCAATTATTGTTATTTTTGTTTTATTTTCCCAAATAGCTTTGATGTTAAGAAAAAATTATAATAATTAACTTCCATTATTCCTTTCTTTGCAGGATTATGAACACATGGGTCGAGCATTTTGTGAAACACTCTTGGATTATTGTGACGAGAATCCAAATAAAGTAAAGAGAAATGCTAAGTTATTGAAACGTATTAAAAAGATAAGAAAGCGTGAGAAACGCGAACAGAAGGCATTAAAATTAAAGAAATTGGCCGATCAGGGATGTATAATCGAAGAGAAATTTAAAGTTAAACAAAGATCAGGCAAAAGCGTTTCCTAAACAAACACAAGCACAAACACACACAGAAACAAAAACAATAAAATGGAAAACAATTTTCAAACCGTAAAGCTTTTGAGCTCTCCTGAAATTGAAGCCAGATCTGTTTAAAAGTGGTTTTTCATTAAAATTTGCTGTTAACACAAATTTATTAAGTTGAGAGTTTAAATTTACATACTTTTTTCTCTTCATTTATTGTTATTGGGTTTTAGACATTTTAAACTACTTTTATCATAGTGGATAAAAGGTTTGGACTATTAACATTTTAAGTTGATAAAATAAATTATTTTCAAGAAAAATTATCAAACTGCAACTGTTTGAAATATAAATTATCAGCCCGATTCTAATAAATGGTCCTTCTACCGCTATATCATGCAAATTTGGCATGCAGGCCACAATTCCAGCAGATGGCTGTATGAAACATATACCCTATGGGCCTGTGGCTGAAAAGTCCGACAATCAAGTTAAATCGGGCTCGAAGGACCATACCTTTCCCCAGCAAATTGAGTTCTCCCTTGCCACAGTCTAGTTTGGCGATAATCTGAGGGATTTTTCGTGAACTATTATTATTAAATATAGCCCATTCAGCTAGAGATATTGACTGCAAATCTAATTTTGTAATTACACTAACAAACAAAATCGTAATAATAATAAATTCTTCTTAACAAAAAAAATATATATAAAAATATTAGCGCTTGGGGGCAACCAGGGCTTAGGTTTTGTTTGTGGCACATTACGTGCATCAATATCTTGTGAATGAATTTATTTTTTTAACAAATTTCTTTTTAATTAGAACTAAAAGCTATAGTCAGTAACTTACGACGACTAAATTGTGTTCAATACTGCAAAAACGTATTTTTAAATTCCAATCAATTTCAAAGTTTTAAATCTCCAAACTTTTTCTTAAAGTTTTATTTGTTCAAACAATTTATTTGTTTAAGTGAGCTGTTGTTGTGTTTCTGTAACTCTTTTCATTTAAGTTGTTCTTTTTGACTGCCTTAATTTATTTAAAAGAAAAAGAAAACTAAAGGAAACTGCTTTAATGAAATGCAAATGTTAAATAAACTATTGTAAAAGAGAACTTTCATGTTAAATGTTCCTTAAATTACCAAATAAGAAACTATCATAATAATTGTTTTTAATTCAAAAATTAAATAATATTTAGATTATAAGTATTAAAAGTTAAAATCTTTTTCATCATCAAGGGTAACTTTATGGGCCAAATCCACGATGTCGACAACGTTCGACTTGTCGCACATTACATTTTAATATTTTATTGTTGTTTCAAATGTAAGTGTGCGACAAATCGAACGTTGACGATATCGTGGATCAGGTCCTATGTTTTCTTTGAAACAAAAAAATATGCATTTCGTGACAAATTTAACCTGCAATTTTCTCTTGTTTGTACATAATATGTTTGTTTAAGCCAACTGACATTCGTAAGTAGTTGTTTAAAGCTTACGAAAGCATGGTTTTCTAACAAAACTCCTGCATCGCATCAATTTTATAATAGTAGAACCCTTCTAATTTTACTGCCCTCTATTCGCTTTCTTCCTCGACGCTTCAAAAAAATCGAAAAACAATAGTTACTGTTTGCAATATTGCATTACACCACACTGCTGCCCAACATTCACAACATGTTAATTGTTCTTATTTTACTGGCAATCATTTATATAACGTTAGCTAAAATGCAAAAAGACGTAGGTAACTAACAAAAATATAGTTTTACAGGAGAAGCAAAAAACTTAACAAACTTATAGTTAAGTCCCTTTGTTAGCGTAATTTTCAGACTATTATACTTTGTATTAATACATGTCAAAAATTCAAATAATACGTGCAAGTGCGATATTGTGAATGCAGAATGTCATAACGAATGTTAAATAATACGATGAAAATTTGGCATCCCATGAGACTTGACAATTTTTTTTAAAGACTTTTCATCTGACCAGAGTTGCATTATTACAAAATCAAGTAATAAACGAACTGACGAGTCGCGTGTTTCGACGCCAATGCAGTGCTGTCGTTTATGGAACTTGTATATTTCGTCTATTGAAAATGTTTATCGTATGTCTGAAAGTTAACAAAATCTTATTTAAATCAACTACTTCAACCGCCGTCTATTTTCAAAGGCCGGCACAACCACTGCTCTGCCGCCGTAAGTCAGCGATTAATGTAGGCATGTTAATCCTAAACAGCTGTTTGCTTTCTACTTTTGTTTTAATGTAATTTGAGATGTTACGTTAGATTTTTTGACAGTCGAAACAAATATCCGTAGATTTCTTTCTCGAAAAATGTGATGAAAGTCTTGACTCATGTATAATAGTCTGAGTGTGCTTTTAATGGCATTCATAGCAATCAGTGAAAAACTCGAATTTGAATTTTTTTTATTAGTTACGCCTTTTTACATTTTAGCTAACGATACGCTTCTATCTAAGCTTCTTTTTAGTAGTCATTTATTTGCTTTACTCTTCTACATACATATATTAAATTATCTATCTAAACTTAGTATTTTGTTGTTGTTATTTTGTAAAATTCAATGATTTAAATAAAGCTTTTACACTCTTGTCACAAATGAACATCAACAGAGTTTTAATTATTTTGCCATAAGCTTATGTCTATTCTAGAGATAGGCGCGTGGCAAATTTTTCCAACACGACACGACCCAAACAATAATACCAATATGTCTAACACGTACGAAACACGCACGCGACAAATTTTCTCAACACGATATTATGCTGTATCATTATGCACGAAATGAAATTGAATAGCAAAAGGAAATTTTTTTATTCAAATATGTACTGACATATTTTTGTTTAATTTTAACGAGAAACAGTAAATTATCAAGATTTGCTCTCAATAATCTTGTGTGGCACTTGCTTAAGATTTATCCACAAGTGTAGAATACGAATTTACAGAACTTTAAGCTTAAGAGGCCAATACAAGACAACAAATTTGCTGGAAATTCATTCATACATATTTTACACCTAAAAGCATTCGTGTTTTTCGTGTCAATTTTGCTCAACACGAAGCTACCCGGCCACGCACGAAATCAGATTTTTGTCGCGAACAATTCGTGTTGAGTCGAGCCATATACCCATCTCTATACTAGTCTATTGCAGTACAAATATCGATCCTTTTTAAGGTTCCGTACACCAAAGGTGAAAAGGAACTCTATTATTTTCGATACGCTGTCCGTCTGTCTGTCACAGGCTATTTTCTCGAGAACCGTAAGAGCTACGGACCTGAAATTTGGACAGAGTGTGTAGGCCTTTGGCTACAACAACAAATACACGAGAATCGAATATTAAACGGTGTGCCAAGACGAGCTACGAAAAATTTTAAATGACATATAATATAAATACATACAGTGAAACTTCGTTATAACGAACTTCGTTAATCCCAAGATTATAAAATCGCCAAACCGAAAAAAAAATCGCCAAAGAGAAAAAAGCGCCATATTAAAACCAAAGTTCTAAAACTAAAATAAATCGCGAAAAGCCGGAAAAATTGCTAAAATGAAAAAAAATCGCCAAAATGAAAAAAATCGCCAAAATTAAAAAAATCGCCAAAATTAAAAAAAAAACGTCAAAACCCGAAAAAAAATCGCCAAAACGAGAAAAAGCGACAAAACTTAAAAAAAAAAAATCGCCAATCGAAAAAATGCTCGAAACCGAACGTACGGAACCCTTCGCGCGCGGGTCGAAGTCGCACTTTACTGAATTTATTTACATGTTATTTTATATGTAAAATTGAGGACTGGAAATAGAATATGAACTGTTTTGGCGATGCCTGCATGTTCCCATTTAAGCATATTCGTAAAAAGCATTCAAGTTTTTCAAAAAAACTACTAAAAAATACTAGATTTTAAACTAATACAGGTTAGTTAAAATTTAGCATTTTTTTCCTTTTTTCGTAGAACATTTTAGCAGAAATTCTCGAACGATTTAGCATTCTCCCATCATCATTTACTAGCAACACGGAATGCCTGTTTTAGACTCTAATAATAAGAGCAAACAGGAGGGATATGCGAGAAAGTGGGAGGACAAGGGTGATGTTGGCTGAAGTAGTTATCACGTCGAATACAAAACCGAAGGTACTGGGTTCGATCCCGGTCTCCAAAAGTCATTAAATAGCAACACCATGCATTTTTCTCCCTAATTCGTCGGTATTCCGTAGTAGAATCATCGGCAAAGTAAAATAAGCTATAAAGATGGCTGCTAAGTACAGCTTAGAAAATTTAATACGCCTCATTAACACTAGAGGCGCTGCAACACTGCATTATTAAAAAAAGTGCAAAAAAGCAGAATTGTAAAAGAAAGAAGCTTTTCTCTATATCTTCCTTCACCACATGTCTTCTCTAACACTATCACTTTCCTTAGTAATAGTTAGTAGTATGCATGCATTGCCATAGTGTTAAGCTGGATTCACCCATTGTTTCCAAACAAAATTTTTGTCCAGACAAAAAATTTTTTACTGAGAGTTTTCTGCAGCACGATTTATTCATTTCGAACATTTTGTCTGGAAAATCAAAGCTACCATATGAAATGCATATGTAAGCGATGCGTATTAATTTCACAAGTGGCAGCACAGCGGCAAATGATTACAATTTGCAGTTCCATACACGTCTTTTTAATTGTTTAATGCAATTCTTTCCTTCAACTCCATATGTATATGTTTAATTTTTTAATTTTCCTTTATTTCTATTCTAATAAATACAATTATACTTTGTGCTTTTATTATTCATATAATATGATGTGGCAGCCCAGTTCAACTGTGGCTGAAAAATTTAAATAGTTGGCAGCTCAGTTCGATTTTTGCTGGACAAAATATAAAATTAAACCAACTCAAGCTGAGAGTTCTTAAAAAATATTTTCTGTCTCTCAAGAAGAGAGACGTCAAACTACATAAAAAAAATTTTGTCCGGGCAAAAATTTTGTTCGGAAACAATGGGTGAATCCAGCTTTACTTCTCTTTAAAAAAAACCAAGAGGGACGTTGCGAAATTGTAGTTGCAGCTGATTTACTGTAAAGAATTTAGAATAATTCTTTGAATTATTAGTGGCAACCGTTCAAGCCTTGAATATCTTCTATATCTGTATTTTATATGTATATAAAATCGTAGTGTGTGTTTGTTCCTAACGCATGATCTCTGGAACTATACGAGCTGTGGATCTGATCTTTCAACACAGGTTCGTGTCAACATTGGGTAGGTTTTCGTTTAGGTTTTAACCCAACAAGTGACCACAGGGTGTAGTAATTTGGAGTTAAAAAAATAAATGTTTAGTGTACGACAACGTTTGCCGGGCTCAGCTAGTTTAAATATATTTTTTAAATATATTTACTTAAATATTTTAATGAGAAAACTGTTACACAATTCAATACTAAGCATAGGTGAAAAATGATGTTCAGGGCAACCAGAAATATGCTCTAAAAAAGTGTTATATGCGTATTCAATATGCACTATAAACTTGAAAATATGCACTCAAAATTCAAAAAATATTCTCTTAAAAATAACTTCATTTGAAACGAATCAACTGTTTGTTTTCACTTCATTCTATTTCTTGAAAAGAGCGGATGAACGAAATGAAGGAACTCGTTCTTTTTTAGAAAATTAGCAAAAATTTACGGTCACTTGAATAAACGATTTGGCACAGCTCTAGTCAAAAAGTTGGGTAATTGGTTTTATTCGGAGCAACTGTGCTTATTAAAATCTTTTCACTGGTTAGTTTTTTGCCAGAATGTACAACACATGGTATCTATCGGTGCTTTCATCTATTTATACCTATAAATATTGATTTTTTTTATGCATTTCCGACGTTATTAAGCATTTTTCGTAGATTTTAATCAGAAATAATTTCTTAATCAGCTTTAAGTTCAGTAATTTCAATTCTTCTAGAATGAAATATTTTTATTAATGAATGAGTGTTTCTAAAATTAAACTGGACTTTATTAGCTGGGGGAAATACAGATATTTTTCTGTGCAGCCACGCACTTCATCAGCACCCATGTCTATCTACTGGGGTAGAGATTATTATTAACATCAGCTATTTAACTTAAATTTTCTATGAAAATGGAATATGAGAATTGATTGTGTATACAATTATTGACTTACCTTTGGTAAATACATTTGTAAGTATCACTATTCATTTTCTGTTTTTCCATTTTTTTAATTTTCTATTTTGGTTAGCACGAAGTTATATCACTCTACTTAAGTTTTCTATATAACCATCTCGCATTTGGAACAGAGGAATGTCGGTAGCTAAAACTTGTTTGCACGTAATATACTATAAGCCAAATGTATAAACTATACATAGCATGCATTGAAGATTGGAAATGACATTTAGACGGAGAAAAATAAAAATATTGGACAACATATTCTTTTGTAAGAATATTAAAATATAAAAAAAATCATAAAAGTATCAAAATATGCCCTAGAAGCCTCAAATATGCTATGAAAGTTCGAAAAAATTCTAAACATGCCTTTTAGGGGGAAAATATGCAAAAATATGCACTAAACAATTAATGCCAAAATTCATAAAAAGTTCTGAAATGGATAAATATCCTATCTCCGCATTAATATGTCATATTTGCGGTTTCCCTGAAGAAGATATTTTTTTGTGGTGTAACCAACAGGCAATTTTTAAATAAATTTTTTTAAAATTATATTAGCCAGTTTAATGATTGCTAAAGTTAGTAAGTTAATAATATTTGGGAACATATTCCAAACAACTCATCGCCGAGCACTGCCGGACTAGACAGTACCAGGATAACATTTATCAAACCAGAGTTTCGTAACAAAGAAAATTTAATATAATACATAATGTGATCACGAACGACCAACATGATCGTTGTGTAACCCGCGGCTTTCGACCACTACGTCCACACCAGCATTCATATAAGCAAACTTTTCCAATATACACTACTTTTTGTTGTAGATATAGATATAGAAATAGTTGGTACGAGTAGTATAGAATTTTTATTTAGAGTTCTTTAATTTTTTTTACACATTTATAAATTCGCCTTTGTCACCACCTTTGTTAAAGCAAACATACTAATCACTTAACAGTATCATCAGATTCTGACATTTTTACGCCAACAGGAATGTTTAAGGCTAAAAATCATAGAGCGTTTAATGAAGGAGGGCTCCAGTGCCGATGAACCTATAAATATACAACTTTCAGATTATTCAAGGTAAATAAAGATAATGTTGATTAAAATATAGACAATTACTGAAATAACACGTGCTTATGTACATATGTCTGTAAAGTGATGAAGGCAGTGGCTCGAGTTCCGATAATGAAGGAAAGGGTTCCACTAAGGATTTTAGTGATTTAGAGGGGCCATGTTGTCAACCACTAAGAGTACCACCCTGTTCGCCTGAACTGCATGTCGAAGTACAAAAAGTAAGTTTATTAAATTGTTCATAATGGAGCCTTACGGCACGCCTCAACCCTTTTCCCCACCCGTTTTCCTAAATCCTAATTCATACTTTAAACTTTCAGTTACGTTACAGTCGTATGTGTAAGATTATGCAAGAGTTGGATCGTATTTATTTCCAGCCAATGTTTCGCAAAAGATGTCGATTTCTGCTAAAATTTAAACGTTTATCCACAATTAAAAAGCGTAGGCAGACTTTAAATAATATTGCAAAAAGTTCAAATTCAGATCCTCAAACTCCCAACAAAGAAGTTAAACTTCATACAATAACTTTGCAATATTTTGGAAATAGTTTAAAATGTAGTTCAGAAAATGATGCAAGTTCTACTTTAATAAATACTGGACTGGCTCACAAAAACGAAGTGATAAAAAAGCGTAGGAAACCGTTAAGAGCAGATCAAGAATTGACTAAAAAACCTCTGGTAAAAGTGTCAAGAAAATTACGTGTGTGGTTGAGTAAACGTCACATTTTTATACTGAGGCGAAAAATGGTGAATAGAAAAGATTATTTGATTAGAGATCCTGTTTTAAAAACAAGAAATTTACGAATTTGGAAATAAATGAAAATATCAATGGCATAAAAAATTATATATTTTGAATAAAAATATATGTACACATTTTTTTTATTTTCTTTTTAATATTTTTTTCTATTTAAAGAGAGTAACACCTAATTCACACGAAGACTTTTATGAAGTCTATTTTTCGACGTCATTTTTGGTTTGATAGCGAACGGGGTAGAGAAGAAAGAGGGTAGAAAAAATAACTCGATTTCTGTTTTCTATGGTTTTGTTCATATTTTTCTTTACACCAATTTGTGTTCTTGTTGTTACGTTTTATTATTAATATTCTCATATTGGTGTGTTATTCGAAGGAAAATTTTATTAATAAAGTACCCTGTCGGAAATTCGGTTAACTTTAAGCAAACTATTTCACAAATAGTACTGATTGACACTTGGATTACTTTGCAATGTAATCAACTGACTATTTTAACATTGCGATGTCCTGGGCGGTAGTCAATTGTCTCACTCTGCACTACCTTCAGCTAACTTAAAGTTGACTTTTTTAAATCACCTGGTAGTCAGTAAATTAAAAAATTTTTTATTGGGTTCGAACATGTATCATCACACGTTGTGTACTCAACGCGCTACCACTCGGCGCTAAGGTACCATTTAAAATAACAACGAAAAAATGTTAATATAAAACTGAAATGAGTTTCGAAGTAGATGAGAATAAATTTTTTGGCTCTCATCAAATTCGATTACGTAAAGAATTAATTTTGGGTTTGTTCTGGTTGACATTCCAGTTAACTTTTAATCAGTCTAAGAAAAGTTAACTATTTTTGTAGTCAATCACACATTCTCCGACAGGGTATGTACTTCAAATGTATGTATCAAGGTGTATTTAAACAGGTGGCAGCGTTACTTCAGCTGATAATTTTTTGCTCTATGTGCTTTGTAGCCAACGAATGTCAAAAACTTCGTTTTGTTTTGGTTTTGGTACAATTATTTTTGTGCTTTTGACATTCTTCGGTTCTTTACACAGCTATGGTTGCCGTATTTTTGTATAACAATTCCTTACGCAGTCAAGTCACCTGTATAATTACACCATGGTATGTATAAACAATAAAATCAATAAAAATCAAAATCAATAAAAAAAAATTAGACATGTTAAAATAATCATCGTATGAACGCAAATAATTTTTGGTAGAAACTTCAAAAGGGAATCAAGAAAAATAGACATCATAAATTTCATCGTCTGAAACCTTTGTAAAAATGAATATGAATGTAAAATATTTATTTATTGTTGCTTAAGTATCACCTAATTCACACGAAGACTTTTATGAAGTCTATTTTTCGACGTCATTTTTGGTTTGATAGCGAACGGGGTAGAGAAGAAAGAGGGTAGAAAAAATAACTCGATTTCTGTTTTCTATGGTTTTGTTCTATTTTTCTTTACACCAATTTGTGTTCTTGTTGTTACGTTTTATTATTAATATTCTCATATTGGTGTATTATTCGAAGGAAAATTTTATTAATAAAGTACCCTGTCGGAAATTCGGTTAACTTTAATCAAACTATTTCACAAATAGTACTGACTGACACTTGGATTACTTTCAATGTAATCAACTGACTATTTTAACATTGCGATGTCCTAGGCGGTAGTCAATTGTCTCACTCTGCACTACTTTCAACTAACTTAAAGTTGACTTTTTTAAATCACCTGGTAGTCAGTAAATTAAAAAAAAAATTCCGGAGTTCGAACACGTTGTGTACTCAACGCGCTACCACTCGGCTAAGGTATCATCTAAAATAACGACAGCAAAATGTTAATATAATGCATTAAACCAGAGATCGCAAATAACGATTATTTTTCAAATTTAAAGTAAAAAAATCACAATAATAGAGAAGTGCTACGTGCACAAGGGATATACCAAGATACTCCATGTTACATGGACTACCGATAGATGCAATGATTTTTATTTTTTTGATTTTTATTTATTCCTCACAAAATAACTCTTATTTTGTGACTTTTATTTATTCCTCAGAAAATAATAGTTATTTCTTGATTTTTATTTATCCCTCACAAAATAAGAGTTATTTTGTGACTTTTATTTATTCCTCACAAAATAACAGTTAATTTTTGATTTTTATTTTTTTGCTCAAAAAAATTTTAACTTTTAAAATTAATAAATAATAAAAAAGTAAATTTAATTTGACATATAAGAATTTTTTTTAAAGACTCTGGCGATAAGTTCAATTTTAAATCGGTTAATATTCATTTTAACGCAAAAATTACGCTTTCTACATTTTAAAAGTTAAGCAAAAAAATAAAAATCAAACAGTAACTGTTATTTTGTGAGGAATAAATAAAAGTCACAAAATAACTCTTATTTTGTGAGGGATAAATAAAAATCAAGAAATAACTGTTATTTTCTGAGGAATAAATAAAAGTCACAAAATAAGAGTTATTTTGTGAGGGATAAATAAAAATCAAGAAATAATGATTAAAAAGTGATTTTTAAAATAAAAATTATAACCGTTACGGTCCCTGCATTAAACACATTCGACACAGCAGGCTACGGGCTACAATCTGTCAAAAATAGATTACACACATTCTTATGGTAACAATTATTTTAACGACAGCTGGCTACACGACTGCACGACCACCGTTGTAGCTGTCGCCAACTTTAAACTAATTTCTATTTCTCTGGCTACAATGAGCAAATGCAGTGTTACCAGTATAATACAAAATGGTGAATGAATGATATCGTACAATTATTTCATACTATTTACTAGAAACAATATCCAAAAATTGATGTAAAGAATAAATTGATTCATTATTGTACTTTTATGTGAAATAAGTACATTTTAAAAGAAAAATTAATTTTTATAAATGCAAAATATATGAAAGTGGCAATACTGAACTATGTATTTGTACTTGAATATCAGCTGCAGATGGTGCTGCTGCCGTCTCCAAAATAATTAAGTAGCTGGCTACGAGGCGACAAATGCTGCTAGCGGCATTTGAAGTCGTGTGTTCGTGTAGCCTGCTGTGGTGAATGTGTTTAATGCATAAAACTGAAATGAGTTTCAAAGTAGCTGAGAATAAATTTGTTGGCTCTCATCAAATTTGATTAAATACTCAACTTAAGAATTAGTTTTGGGTTTGTTCTGGATGACATTGCAGTTACCTTTTAGTCAGTCTAAGAAAAGTTAACTATAAGTTAACTTTTTTGTAGTCAAGCACACATTCTCCGACAGGGTATGTAAATGTATGTATAAACAATAAAATCAATAAAAAAATCAAAATCAATAAAAAAAAAATTAGACATGTAAAAATAATCATCGTATGAACGCAAATAATTTTTGGTAGAAACTTCAAAAGGGAATCAAGAAAAATAGACGTCATAAATTTCATCGTCTGAATCCCGGGTATGTCTACATGCATTTCGTTGCCTACTGAGGTAGGCTTCAACTACAATTCAATTGAGGTTTTCCAATCTTTTTCGAATTGTGGTTGAAGGTTACTGATGTGTTGCTTGATAAAGACCTGCGTAAATAGTCTTGAAATGTAAATACGTCTTGTTTTTTAAATGTATTCTCGTGGCTGCATTATACTAAACCAATAATAAATGTTGTCGTATTATAAGCAAAGCACGATAGATGCATTTGTGTGCGTGTATATGAGTGCTAACAAGCAATGTCGTCAAGACTTCTTGTTTTGAACAAACAGTCAACAAAGTAGTGTTGATACGTGTATGCTTGTTATTTTCCATATTGTACGTTTGAATGTGTGTGTAATATGTAGATGGTAAGCTATTATGTTTTTAAGGGAGGTTTTTTTTAAGCAAGCGCACACAACTAATGTAAATGCATGTGAACGTTTGTTTGTGTGCAGAAAAATAAAAGAGCATACACACAAAGTGTGTGTGTGTACATGCATGACGCTTGTATACGCGCCCATGCGTAGAAAGAAGCAAGCATCACAAATTTTTCAGTCACGAAGTACTTTCTTCCTTACTCCTATACTTGCAATAACTGAAACAAATTCTTGCAAACAGTGTTGCTTAGCGTTTGTTTTAGAAGACTTCGCTGTAGTAAAGCATTTGAAAAATCCCTCATGTCTTGAAAGTTCTTATAAATGGTCTTGTGCAGGACTATATTGCTTGAGCAACAACGAAATGCATCTAGACGTGCTTAACCAAAAATAAATAAATTTTTTATATATTTTTATGTGATACACGCTCTGCTCTGAGGAATCTAATTAAAAGAACAATGAGTTAAATTATTGTCTCTAACTTCGAAATATATTTTAATGAAATTTAAGTTTTTCGAAATGTTGTGGATTCATAATTTAAATTCAAACTAAGCTGAAGCTTCTACGAGTATATACATATTGTTAAATATTATATTTTAAATGCATGAATGCATAATTTACTAGTATATGATTATATAATTTACTAGTATATGATTAAACCGGCATAAACACATTTTTCATACAAATTGACACAAAAAAGCAGCCCCAGAAAACAGTCGTGAGATAGAATCTATTTTATTTTTGGAGCGTTTTTTCTTATGCTCTCACATATCAATACTCTTTCTCACAAAAATGTTACCATATTTTCAATAAATTTCATACATTTTGTAAACAAAACTACAAAGAAATATAAGCACAAAAGAAAATGAAACAAAAAGAGAGCATTTAAAGTTACTGCCGTAGATTTTATTATGGGCTTTGTTAATTTGACAGCGATTTTCCTGAAGTTGCAGACTTATGCTAGGAACACAATTGGGACGAACGACGAATTTCGTCCACGTCGACGAATTCGTCGATAAGACTTCGCTGCGTAAATTCGTCGTATTAAGCACAACAACGACGAATTTACGCAGCGAATTCCTCTCTTATATTTGATAAAGTTGGTTGTTGCAGTGATGCCAACAATTCAGAGGCAAAACGAGCCAACCAAGTAGTCAAAAAGAGCTAAAAAGAGCTAAATTTAAAAATTAGATATTTTTCCGTTTTAAATCTATGAATGTATTTATTATTCAATTTGTACTTCAAGATTTTTTAACATTAATAAAAAATAATAGTAAGAAAAAATAAAAGATCCATTGCTAAAAACGGTGTATGTACTGCAGCATATAATGCAAGATCGATACATTACTGCAAAAATTCAATGCCATTGGTAAGCGTTGAGTGAAAGCATGTATATCAAAAAGACCGTTATAATTTAAAAATTTATTCTTTTTAACTCTTAGGTTCAAATATGACACCTAAATTACGCTTCCTATTCAGTCATTTGGATATTTTCCCCACGAACTTGGGCTCCGAAAGTGATGAACAAGGTGAAAGATTTCACCAAGAAATGGAAGAAATCGAGAGACGTTACAAAGGCTGGTGGGATGAACAAATGATGGCGGACTATTGTTGGTTCCTTATTCGCAAAGATCCATCCGAAAAAAACGCAAAAGTTCAAGTCGCTCGTCATTTTAATTTAAATTTTTTGAATTCATGCCGAATATAGTGTATGTGCAATGAAAATTAAAATATTGTCGTTTAACAAAATCCTTAACAAAAAATTTATTTTTCATCGATTTTTTTTTTCAAATTACGCTTAAAATGTTGGTAATTAAATAAACTATTTGGTAAAAAAAATAAAACATTCCAGATCTTTACTATAACGTAGAAAAAAAACGAAACAAAAATTAAAAATTTTGAAACAAACGTAAAAAATAGGCAAATTTTGAACTTTGAGGTGCCATAACTCAATCAATTCTTGTCAGATAGAAATGTGCATCATATCGGCTGAAAAGGCATTCAATTACCTTTCTAACGATAGGCAACTTATCTCGATCGGATTTTTCGGTTGGGCTCCACAAGGGTTTGAGTGGGACCATATACCGAAAAACACAAAAGTACCGTTATCTAAAAAACGGTACTTAGAAAAAAACATTACAGCGTTTTTCCTGTTCAGGAGGTCTCAATTAACGTATTTAGGCATATGGCATTCTTGGCATTTTTTGGCTGTAAACCAGTGTTATCAATAAATAAATTTAAAAAAAAACAAAATTTCTTTAAATGAAAAAAAAAATTATTCACAATTCTCATCATGTTTGTAGTAAGAATATCAGATATGGTATATTCGTTCAAAATAACTTATAAAATATTCCATTATGCCATGGAGGTACTGTTTAAATTTTGATTTTTTTTTTTTCATGCTCTTAGCATTTTTAGAAGTTTTGGTTAATTCTCTTTGGTACAAATTTACCGTGGTTTAACTAAGTATTTTTCCTATCAATTTCATGGGTTAAACCACCTTCATTAATTAACTAAATATTTTGAATTTATGTCTTAGAAGATGTTTTACATTAGTGACCCTGCCGTAAAATAATTTCTGAACACAATGTTATAAATATTTTGTATGCAAATTATTTCGAAAAAAGCAGCAACATATCGTTGTGATTTCGTACCTGCATATCATATCGATATTTTGCCGACATATTGTTACGATTTCGTGACCACATATCGCTGCGAAGTCGTGGCAACCATTTCATATAAAAATCGTTACGATTTCGGTAATATTTCGGTTCAGATATTAGAAGATTTTGTTGATCAGTCGCTATCAATTCTTTACGAATTCGGAGCATTTGGTTTGATGGGTAAGCACATGAAATATGTATGTATTAGTGATGCACGAATATTCGTATTCGTATTCAAATTGTCGAATATTCGATAATTTTTAGATATTCGTATCCAGAATTTGGCGAATACGAATACGAACATTTTTCCAAACAAATTAAATAAATAATTGCATAAATCCTAACCAAAATTTAAATAAATGTCTAAAAATATTAGTTTGTACAAATCCATTAAATTTTTTATAGAAATTTGTGATTTGTATCATTTTAAAATATTATTTAATTACGATCATTAATATTTTGGGTAGTTTTTATTAAATTTAAAGTACGTCAACAGGAGTATGAAGTACTTTTTCATCACAATTTTTTTAATATTTCATATTGCAGGCGTAAATAGAACCCCAATTTAATGTCTATAAATATCACATATAATATTCGTATTCGTATTCGTGAATATCGTTTCAAATATTCGTATTCTTATTCGTATTCGCGAATATTAAAAATTTACATTCGTTACATCACTAATATGTACTTTAGGGCGGGTCGATTTAAAAATCGCACAAATTACAAGGAAAATCGTATTCTAGGGATCAAAATAAGAAACTTTGCGAAAGGAACCATATCTCTAAAATGTATTTTGACTTTTATCCGACTTTTGATCCGAATGGTAAAATTTTCTTGAAGGGTCAAGCTTTGAAAAATCTCACTTTTACCCATTTAGAGTTCTTCAATCGAGTCAAAATGTATGACCGACCCCCACTAATTTTGGAGGGCTGACGTACCTATGCCAGTGACACACCCCCTGGAACCACCCCTGAGGGGTTCCCCATACAAATATTTCAAAAAATCGCAAATATTTGTATGGGAAACCCCCCAGGGGTGGTTCCAGGGGTTACCACTGTCATAGGTGGGTCGGTCCTCCAAAATTATTGGGGGTCGGTCATACATTTTGACTCGATTGAGGAACTCTAAATGGGCCAAAGTGAGATTTTTCAAAATTTGACCCTTCAAGAAAATTTGACCTTTCGGATCAAAAGTCGGGACATCAAAATACATTTTGGAGGCATGGTTCCTTTGGCAAAGTTTCTTATTTTGATCCCTAGAATACGATTTTCCTTGTAATTTGAGCGATTTTTTTTGCCTCCATACAAATGGACCCGCCCTAATGTACATATATACATACATACATACATTCTTAATATATAAAGGCCCTAACTCATTATTTTTTTGAAGTAGAGTATTTTGTATATTTCGATAGAAAAACATCTAATGTATCGAAAAATGCAAGAATCTGGAATTCAAAAAATATAATGACTTAGGGCATTTCTATATTAAGGTAACGATATGGACATTAGGGTTATAACTTTTTGCATTTTTTGCACATATCAAAATTTTACAGATATGGCTGACTAGCCAATGGGAAAATAAGAATAATTGTGTTTTTAATTTTACGCATTCGTTAAAAAACGTTCCGCAACAAATGAGATGAAGTTTGGAGTTAGAATTTTTTTCATGGCAGTATTTAAAATATTTTTTTTTTATTTTATTTACTCTTTGTTTAATATATAGGAAAGTATTGACATGTATATCATTTTAATAACATTTAAACTTTTTCGCTCGTGGTTTATTGAAATTTTATTGTTATTCATTATTTTTCATATTTATTTTTAAAATTAAAATGAAATTTAGAAATTCATTCGATGCGGAAGGCTTTTGTTTTCAACTGGCCTAAGATATCGCTTTTTATAATCAGTACATATTCCCCATAGCGTAGTGCCTGTAAAATGTTTAGTCAAAAAAAGTTATATGCCTAATGTACATATACATATATCGTCGGCTTAGAGTGTAAACTTGCTAAATCCACTTTTTATAACATATGACATTTTAATACCGTTAGAAAAAGAAAGAGACGCTGCATCGACTGCATAAAATATTTATTTTAATTTGAAACGCTGGCCCTTAAACAGAGAAAATAATGCCTACTAAATACCTCATAAAATAGAACAAAATTAATAAGAAACCTCTATGGTTTTTTTTCAATAAGGAAATCTTATTAATTTCATAGAGAAAACCTTTTTGAAAAAATCAAGAAGAAATCTTGTAGTTTTTATGAGGTTATCTTGATTTTTTCAATAAAAAATAATAAAAAAAATTGCGTCTTTAATCTCTGTACTTATGTATGTATTTTCATTTAAATTCTATACCATATACATATGTATGTATGTATGTAGTATCCCAGTCAGCATGTGGAAGATTGTTTCACCAAACTGAGTCTTTTTCGACTGCCTTAGATGATCAAAAATTGATTTATCAGCTCTGCGTTTAAAATAAGGCTCGAAAATGATTCCCAGAAATACTTAGAAAGTGATTTGTTTAAAAAATAAAAACAAACAGCAAGCTCGTGCAGTAAAATCAAAAAAATAAAAATAAAATTAAAAAATAAAGTTAAAACAAAAAAAAGTGATAAGTAATACCACAAACTGTCTCGAAAGTGAGTCGAAATTGATCAGAAACGCGAGTCTTAAATGACTCTTTTAGAAGACTCCCGGCTAGGGTACCATTTTCTCCCGAATGAACAGTCATTTTCGACTCGAAAACGAGCGCATAAATGCTTATTTTAATCGCGCGGAGGAGTCGAAAAAGACTCGAATATGATCATTAATTTCATAAAATGCTGACTGGGATATTGTAGATGTTATTTATTTATACATACATACATACATACATATATACACATTATGTTATATTCTTAACTAACTTACTCACCAAGTATTGAACCAGAAAACTTCTACTTGATAGACAAGCACTCTAACCAATATGCTAACAAGCAGCCTGAATAACCATTGAAATTATTGTGCAAACATTCTTATACAAAAATGAAAAAGATCATGAAAAATTGGCTCTATGTCTATTTATAGAAACGAAATAACAAGAAACCTCATAAAATCAAGAAGATTTCCTTATTAAAAACAAATCAACAAGATGCTTTACACATATATTAACCTACTAAAATCAAGAAGAAACCCTTTTTGAAAAGATCAAGAAGAAACCCTTTTTAAAAAAATTAATAAGGCAACCTAATAAAATCAATAAGAAATCCCTATAGTTTACAATTTATAAGAAAACCTAATAGAATCAAGAAGTTTTTCTCTATGGATTGTTTTTTTGGAGCCAAAAATAACGGAAATTGAGTAAAAAAAGTTGTGAATAATAAGATTTCTTCTTGATTTTATGTGGTTTTCTTCTTACCACATAAAAACAATAAGGAATCTATATGAAAAAATCTTTGCTTCTTTCTGCTGGGATACCCCTTAGCCTAAAAACGTTTCATAGAGAAAATCTTATTGATTCTATGAGGCAGTTTTTTCTCTGTGTATTATGAGCAACTTTCGATCTTCGACTGTAGTCGAAAGTATACTCATCCAACGAATTTTCATTTGGTATTATGACGAGCATTCTACAACGAATGTCCTTATTGTGAATATCACTTAAAGTGATTTTTAAAATTTGCAACAACTTTACCTAAAAATAAAAAAAACAATCGTTTATATAACTATTTTATACTAAAATAATTCATCGAAAGCTTAATTCTGTTCGATAGAAAATTCCTTGCTCAACGAAGTTTTCGATGCTCATAATATGAATTAAACATTAAATTTTCGATAGCTATCATATGTATGTATGTATACGACGCTACAATTATTCTGACTTCAAGCCATTATATGCATTTTGGAATATTAGAGATCAATTTTTTGAAATTGTACTGTCGTATTTATGTACATACATATATTTTTTACTAGTTAAGAAATATTTTATTTTTAACGAAAAGCGCAAAATTACATATTAGCGTTATTCGATGTTTGATGCAAATGGTCTTGCGTAAGTGCAAATGCAAAATGTCGTAGCTTTTCTTTTAATTGTGAGTGTATTTTGTTGTTGGATTTTAAAGAAAAGCTACGATATTTTGCATTTACAACGACGCAAGACAATTTGCATCAAACACCGAATACCGCCATTGTCTTTTCAGCATGTGTGTAAAATTTAATAAAATGATAAATACATACATATGTACACTAGTGGCAAAAACTAAAGCAACTGAGCTAGTATTATTAAAACTCCATGCCCGTATTGTAAAAAAAAATTAAATAGGTTTAGAGTTCCTACTACAAACTTTTAGCGCTATATTGACCTTTTACCACCAAATTGTTAAAAAAAAATTTATTTAGTTAAAAAAAATAGCACAAAAATAAAAATAGTTCATATGTGCATGGCAAAAACTAAAGCAACTCACATTAATTTGTTAAAATTTTTAAATCTATTTTAATAATTAATGGCATATCCATTATTTTTCAAAACAGCAGCGCATCTTCTGAGCATTGAGGTGATTAATTGATCAATTTCGCTTTTAGAAATGATTTCTTGAGCTTCTTTTCTTTCTAGGAAAAAATTTCGGTTATTCGACCCTTGGTCCCGTTTTATCTTTCTGTTGACCATATCCCACAAGTTCTCTATAGGGTTTAAACCAGGTGATTGGGCTGGCCACTTAAGTAAATTAATATTTTGATCTTGAATCCAGGACTTAACAAGTTGTGAAGTATGCTTTGGATTGTTATCGTGCTGAAAGATCCATCCAGCAGGCATTTTATCACTTGCAAACGGAAACATGACAGTTTCTAAAATGTTTTTGTAGAGGTAGCGGTCCATGGTTTCTCTAATTTCATGCAAGACTTTAAAAATAATTTATGAACCAAAACATTAAGGGTCGTATTCAAAAAAGAACTTAATAAAGCTTTGCTATGCAATATTAAGTAAAGTTGTATTAAAAAAAAATTATTATATCAAAATTCTAAAGTAGGCACCTACGTTTGTTAAGACTACTTTAAATGTGTATTTTGTACCTCAAATATTTTTGTTAATATAACACATATTGATTCATGTTAAATCTGTAAATGAAGCTAGAAGTGTTAGCTCTTATCTTAAATTTAATATTTCTGCCATGTTATGGAAAACATCCCCAAATTATTCAAACGATTCCAAATACATAGCAAAAGCCATAAAAAATATTAAAATAAGTTCAATTATACAAAAATGTTTTAGTGATGTACATACAGTCAAAACGAATGGAAAAAATCTGGATATTCAAATAATCATTTCATTCGAATAAAATAAATTGTGATAATTTTTATTTATTCATCATATTATTTTTACTTTAACTTCATAGAATTGTTTATCTGTTTTCCTTCCATATCAGAAGCTCATATTTTTTTAAGTAGGTTACTTTACTTTAAGACAATGAAAATTTATTTAATAATATAAAAAATTATTTGAATACTCGAATGAAAGTCTATTCGATGTTGTACATCATAAGCTGCGAATTGGTTGTTGAACACGGTGGAGTTACTAGTATTTAATATTAAATTACAAAATAATTAAAGTTGTCTTTTGAATACAATTTCTTAACCCTACGTCTACACCTGATATATTTTTATCCTGACAAATGTCAAATTCCATATAGAAAAAAGAGCTGACATAAAAAAAAATTATTTTTCAATATTAAGTTTGACTTTTGTCATGATAAAAATATATCAGGTATAGGCATAGGGTAATAAAGCAATGTTAGCCTTAAAATGCTTGGCAACTACTATGAACTTTAAAGTTCAAATAAAATATTTTTTTGAATACGACCCTAAACCTTTTTCACTTTGGGACTACAATAACACAATCAAAAATATTTTGCAAAAATTTAAGCTGCAAAGTTTTTGATTAATGTTTAACCCAACGTGTGGAGGGGTTATTATATTCGTTCGTAAAGTATATTTACAATGGTTTTGAGAAATATATTTAAAATTAAAAAAAAATTATTTTGATATACATATGTATGTATATATGTATGTATATATATTTTTTTTAATTTGTATATGCTTGACCCACACAACAGCAGAAGGTTAATTTTTTCAATCAAAAATTTTTAATAAAACTTAGCTGGCTGATGTTCAGCATAATCAGTGCAGCTTTTCAAGTGAATTGTTGGTAAATGGACGAATTTTGCAAAATTTTGAACTTTGACTCCAGTGGGGCGCGGGTTAGAGCAGTCCGATTTAGCTAAAATTTTCACCATTTTCGTTTTAGACTAACTGCCTTATTCATGAAAAATATTTCTGTTTAATAAGTGTTTATGAAACAAATTTTCTATGGAAATCAAAATATTTTTTATGAATTAGGCCTTAAGTGTTACAATACTTCACCTGGGCTTTCACGAAAATCCAAAGTTTATTTTTTTTCATACATTCTAATGCCACTCTAATGTACATAGTAGGTTTCTAGGTGAACGCAAATAAAATTAAAACAAACACAAAATTAATTTAAGTTCATTGTCAGGGACACAAACATACGACATCGACGATGCTACACCCGACCCCACTCATTCATTGTGATTTGATGGTGTGAAAGAATTGTAAGACAAAAAAAGAGAATTCAAAAAATACAAACATTTATTATAGATGAAACGTTGCCAAAAATCAATTTTACAGGTATTGAAATACGCATTTGTTGTTACGACACCCTGGCACAAAGTTTTATTTTCATGTGTACGAGCATCTATCAAAGTTTAATCGAAAAGTATACATTTGCAATATTATTGTGCAATAGTAAGTATGGTATACTAAAATCGCCCTTAGTAGATCGAACAATATATTTCATACATATATCGTCCGTGACAACCAAAAAATTCAACATAGACTTTTTGATTGATTATGATGTGATTAACCAAAATACATATTTCCTTAAAATTTTACTCACATATGGGCATTTCCATGAAAATGACAACCACGACTGAAAAATTAAAAATCCTTGAAAGTTTTTTTAAAATATGTCAAAGAGGAAACAATCACTCAAATTTTACTATGCAGAGGCATTAATAGCTTATAAAAATTTTTTAAGAGCAAAAATAGCAGTTTAAACTGACCATCTCTTTGATTAATTAAGAAATTGCAATCACCTATTTTCTCTTAACTAGCGACTCGATTCAGGTATTTGAAACATTGGAATTTTACTTTAAAATTAATGTTACAACAACAATGAACAAGATCCATGAGAAAAAAGAAAATATAGAGTTCGATTAGCGGCAATTTTTTGGTTTGCTTTGGATGCTATTCTAATGTCACGTACGCAGTGCAAAAACATTATTTGTCTATGTCATTTGAATTTGGCCGGTCGCAACTTTTTAAAAATAAAAGTTCAAAGCAGGATAATTGTCGCAAATAAATATTGTTCAAAATTTTTTCTCAATTTAGTGTAATAAAAATTTTATAAGCATTTAAAGTTTGTCACGTACGCTATTGTAAGTATTAAAATTGCAATTAAATGTATCAGCGTTAACTTGATAATTATAATTTTTTATTAAGATGGGTAAAAGTAGCTCTGAAACTACAAAAAAATGGAGAGAGGAGTTGAAAAAGAACAAAGAAAAAATTAAAAAGTGTCGGAAAAAAGAGGCTGAAAGACAGCGTGTCTATCGAAAAAAGATGGCAGATGCAGCCAAAAAAGACAAAAAGCTTCTTCAAAAAAAAAGAACAAAAGACCGCATTCGACAGCAAAGGCGGAGAAGAGAAATAAATAAAAGTGTAAGTAATTTTATCCCTGAATCCTCTTATAAATGTCGACAAACTTTTGGGAAAGCTGTAAGAAAGGCAGAGAAGGCCTTGCCAATGGAAATAAGTAAAAAAGTTGAAGTGATTGCAACTTTATATAAGAAATATGTAAAACCTACAGAGCGTGAACAGGAAAAACACCTTGGCTCAGTTGAAAGTATTAAAATAATTCAAGATTTCTTCATGCGAGATGGAGTAAGTGTAGAAGTTCCTGGTCGAAAAGACACATTAATTTGTGATGGGAAAATAGTTGCGAAACGCTTCATGCTTCTGACTGTTGGAGAAGCTTATCAACTATACAAAACTGAATTCACCACAGGAAGTGTTGGAAAATCTTTATTTTTTCAGCACCGACCTAGCTATGTACAATTAATAGACAAAATGCCACACACCATGTGTGTTTGTAAGTACCACGCCAATTTTAGTTTTTTGTTGGATTCCTGTGCTAAAGTAATACCGACGTTTCCAAGTACATTTGAAAGGTTCTTACAATCAGTCTGTTGCAATGTACTGGATGAAAATTGTATGGCCGAAAATTGTGAGAATTGCGTACGAGACATAGAACATGATTTAATCCCTCTACATTTCCATACAAAAATGGATAAAAATGTGAAATGGAAGTATTGGAGAAAAATTGATAACCGTTTAACGTTAGGCTATACAATCGCTCCATTGGCGGAGCTAATTCATGAAATAGAAGCCCAACTGCCGATTTTCAAACTGCATAGTTTTGTAAAGCAATGCCAGCAAAGATATTTTAGATATAAAAAGATAAATGTTTCACCTGGTGAAGTGGTTCTTCAAATAGGTTTCGCTGAAAACTATAGATTGATTAATCAAAATGAAATTCAAGATGCTCATTTTAGCTATCAACAGGTCACTATTTTCACGTGCGTTGCGTGGCTCTTTGGAAAAAGTAAACCGTTTGCTATTATTAGCGATAAATTAACACACAATAAGTTTGATGTTTATTGTTTCATTACGAAAATTATGCTGGAAATAAGAGAACAATGTGATGACATATCATCTATTTGCATATTCTCCGATGGGAGTAGTGCTCAATTTAAAAACAAATTCATTTTGAAAAGTATTCCTTCTTTAGTAAACGAATTCAGCTGCAAGAATTTAGAATGGAACTTCTTCGCAACATCCCATGGTAAAGGTGCAGTTGATGGAATTGGTGCTACCGTTAAAAGAAAGGTCTGGCAAGTTGTGAAAGCAAATAAATTAATATTGCCAGATGCTTTCTCATTTTATGAATGTGCTCATAAATATGTTCAAGGAGTTAGTTTGTTGTATGTTGCTGCCGAAGAGATTGAAACGTTTTCTTCTATTCTTAATGAAAAATGGCAGAATGTCCAGCCCATTCCAAAAATAAAAAAACTTCATTCGTTTATATATCATGATAGTCAGCATATAACTATTTCTCGAACTGCGTATTCATTAAAAGAAAAAATCAAAATTTAATTAGTATATATGTAGTAGGCTAAGATGGCGGCGAAAACTCAGCGCCCAAGTACATAGTATGTAGTAAGAAATGAAGTTGACTCTTTATTGTTTTTATTGCTATTAACACTGAATACATATTTTTGTTTTGTTTTTAAGTTTTTGTATGCATATATTTAAAAAAAAAAATTTTTACTTAAGAATATTATAAGAGAAAAATCCGTCACGTACGCTATGTCACGTACGCTATTAAACTTCATTCATTATAAAATCATCCAAAAGTTTTTTTTTATTTAAAAATTACGGATAATAGAGGAAAAATAGTTGGCTTCGTGTAAGAAATTTAAAACAAATAAAAAAAATTCACAATTCGCAGATTTTCGTGTACTTTTACATGCACCTTGATATCAGTTCCGTTTTATGTCACGTACGCTATGCCCTTATTTCCCTCGATATTTTGGACAACAGGGTTCCAAATGTAATAATTTTTTTTTTTCACATATAGTATGCTCTGAGTGGAACATAACAACAAAAGTTTTTTGAGTTACTTCTATTTTTTCAGAATCTATTCCACTTTGAAGGCGTACAAATGTCACGTACGCTGATATGGAATAGCCCATATGTACATATGTTCAAAAATACCGATTTTATTCATCAAATCCAAAAGGCCGTAGTTAACAATGTTAGGTTAGGTTAGCAGGCTGCTGGTAAGGAAGGGTGAAATTTAGAGTCCAGCTCACTTGGGTCCAATTCAGTGACCCCTTTGTGGTACCTGTGTGGTGAAGAGAAGATAGTGAGAGAGGTTGATAGGGAAGGGATAGTGATAGAAAAGACAGGTGGTGAAGGAAGAGATAGAAGAAAGCTCCACTCTTTTACAGCTCTGCTTTTTTGCAGTGTTGCAGCGTATTAAATTTTGAAACTGTATTTCGTAGCTATTTTATTGGTTATTTTACTTTCGCCGATGATTCTGCTACACAATACCGACGAAGCAGGGCGCTCTGATGTTACATTAGGATTAGCATCCGCTGAAACCGGTGTAATTTTAGTAACCAGTGTGCCTTATGCCTGCATCACTAGAACTTTTCTCACAACAACTGATCCAAAGGACACTAAAGCTTAAATTAGACGTGACATAGCCATAATACCATAGCCATAACCAAACCAAAATTCAATTGGTTTATATGGTGAGGGTTATGGCGTTATGGCGAGTCACCTATAATCAAACACATTGTTGCCCATTAGTTTGGTTCGTACGGCTGTTTTCTATGGCTATGGTTATGGCACCTCTGATGGCACCTTAATGTACATCAGAAAAATGCGTGATGTTTTTATTTTAATGACTGTCGGAGACAGGGTTTGAACCCCTAGGACCTTCGTTTTAGTAACCAACGTGCTAACTACTTCAGCCAACGCCACCCTCTTAGTTAAAAATGTTAAAAAATTTATAATTTCAATTTCAAAAATAAAATAAATTTTGAACGAAGTTGGCATTTGTCTTACGTTCAGTTACCGTTTTTTAAATTAAAATTTTTGCAAGATAGTAACAAGAACGCTGAGAATATTTGTGCCTTACACCGAAAGAATTTTGCGTCATAAGTCCAGTGAAACAATTTCATTAAAATTTTTTCACAAATCTAATGATAATTTCACAAATCCAATGAAAATTTCATGAATATTGTGAAATAATTTCATTGGAATTACTTCGTTGGTATTCTGGTTTCGTAAGAATATTTTATTGGATTTATGACAACAATATTTTCTAATTATTAAGAAACCCCTTTATATTTAAGTTATTTCATTCTTTTCATGAAATTATTTTATTGTTTCGATGAATTTATAGCACTGCATTAATTACGCTGTTAAATAAATTTGATGAAGTTTTCAATAAAATAATTTTAACGAAACTGGTTTCATTAATCCAATGAAGCGTGACGTCGAAATTCATAGAATTTATGCCGAAAATTCTTTCAGTGTACCACAAAAAATAATAATATGAATACTAATAGTGAATATCGTTCTACTAACAAAGTTTAAAAAATTAATAAAAAGTGTAAAAATAAAAGAAACCGATTGAAAGGAAAATAATTCACGGGCCTAACAAAAGGAAATATTTATGAAAAATCACCAAGACAACTTAAATTTGGGTGTACATCAAAGTTAAGTGCGAAAAGTCCATTGCGACATTTTAAAAAGAAAATTGAAAGGAAATATTTGATAGCTTCTGGAAAATGGCTTAATTTACTTAAATTTTTATTCCTGACTGATCTCCACAATTTTAACGATAATAAACCCTACTCAGATTAAATGAATTGTTTTCTTTCCATTTATGCAATAATGAATTTTCGTTATTTATTTTATTATATTTTAATTTTTGATGTAAAAGAGTTTTTTTTTCGAATTTGCAAATAAATTTGTTATCTTTTTAACCGACTTCAAAAAAGGAGGAGGTTAACAATTCGTCTCTATTTTTTTTAGGTGTTACTTCATAACTCGTTACGTTTTAGACCGATTGTAAAATTTTTTTTGTTGTCTAGCTTCCCATTGTGCCCGTTGTACTAAAGTGGTACGATATTCTACTTATTCGTTTGCTGCGAAACGTATAAAACACCTTTGGTTCTTGTAATTACACAATTTGAAAGTTAAAAATATGGGCGGGGTTACTCCCATTAAAAATTATAATATTTCACGCGGTTTTACCTATCCGATTTTTACGAAGCTTGCCACACAATCTGAGCTCTAAAATAGACACAATCCTCCATTTAAAAAAATGGGTGGAGTCATGCCCATTAAAATTTAATATTTTACTTTAAGTGGTTCTGCTTTACCGATTTTGACAAGACTTAACACGCACCCTGGGCTCTGAAAAACACCCAATCTTGCCTTTAAAAAATGGGCGGAGGCACGCCCATTAAAATTTATATTTATGTATATTTCACGTACTTCTCATTTTCTTCTATCAGATCTTTGCATTGAAGTCTTTTTTTTTGGCAAAATAATTATATATGCAGAATCCAAATAATACGTTGGAAACATTATTTCACTAAATAGCTGTTTAATTACGGTTGAAAGCAAGTATTTTTCAACTTAATTATAACTTTTATTAAAAAACATTAGTGTACTTACGGCTTATTGGTTTCAGAAAAAACTATTCCAAAAGGCGCTACTTTTTTTACTAAACCAAATCCGCATTGATTTTTTAATGATAATTCTGAAATGTGCCACCTAACAAATAAATAGTCTTAAAGTTATAAGGATTTTTGCTTCTCCTGTAAAAAAAAAAGTAAAAAGTGTATTTACGGCCGTTTTGGGTTTTAGGTGACGATATATATATTTTTAGGGGCGTTGTCATGCCTAATTTGGCAAATATTAGTGTGCACCCAGTTTTATAAATTCAGTAGCGGTGTTACTTTCAACTCAAGTTATGTGCCAAGTTTCGTAAAAATCGGTCTGGCAGTCGTACGTGAAATATAGTATTAAGATTTAATGGGGCGTGGCTCTGCCCATTTTTTAACTTCAAGATTGTGTCGTTACTAGAGCCAAATGTGTTTGCTGGGTTTCGTAGCAATCGCTTAAGTAAAATATCATAAGAACTATAAAATCATGGGCGTCCCCGCCCACTTTCTTTCACAATTGTACAACATTAGATAACCTTTTCAGCACGTTGTACCATGTTGGTGAGTTCCCAGTGTGTTGGAAGATTGCCAATGTTACGCCAATCCCTAAAAAAGGAGAAGCTACTAACCCTGAAAAGTATCGCCCAATCGCAATATGTTCTGCACTTTCCACAGTGCTGGAAAGTATGGTGAATTTCCATCTTGTAAGGTATCTGGAGTCCAACAGCTTACTCAACGACCGGCAGTATGGATTTCATAGAGGCCGCTCTACGGGATACCTACTTGCCCAAGCCACCATTTTGGCGAAAGTAAGATGATGGCTTTAGATATGTATCTCCAAGGCGTTTGATAAAGTGTGGCATGGTGCACTTTTGTCAAAATTTATTGCCCTTGGTGTCGGTGATAACTTCTCTCGATTCTTATCGAGTTTCCTCAGGGATCGCACTATAAGAGTTGTTACAGATGGGATCTCATCAAATGAGTTCAAGTTAAATTCAGGGGTACCGCAGGGTTCCGTCCTTTCACCAACTCTATTTCTTAATTTTCTAAATGACCTTCTCTGTAAAATTTTCAACCCTATCTATTCTTTCGCAGACGACAGTAGCATTTGCCATTCTTTCTCATTCAGAAATAGACCTAGCCTGCCGCAGGTTGAGGCTATGCGACAAGTAATGAATAAGACTTTAAATCATGATTTAGCAAAAATTTCTGAATGGGCCATGCGAACAGGGTCGACTTTAACGCCCGTAAGACCCAATGCTGCATGGTTACACATGACCGAAAATGCTGCTGCCTCTGTAACTATGGGAGGTATAAGTATTAAGGAATCAGATTCTCTTGATGTTCTTGGCATGAAAATACAGTGTGATGTTCGATGGACTGAACACATTTTTCAAATTGCAAAAGAAGCATTCAAGTGCCTCGGCTTTTTGAAACGGTGCAAACGATATTTCACCCCATCTGGGGCCCGTTTCTCAAAAATACACATTACAAATCTACAAGTAAAATACACACAAAACAACAACACTTTTACAAATTTTATTGTTGTTTTGTGTGTATTTTACTGGTAGATTTGTAATTTGTAGCTTTGAGAAACGGGCCCCTGATCTCCTTATTATTTATGCCACTTATATCCGACCGAAAATGGAATACAACTCTCATGTATGGGCCGGCGCTTCAGTCTATTTTGGGGCTGCTCGACCGCGTACAGGAGAGGGCGAAGAAGCTCATCGGTAGGGTATCCAATTCTATTGATTCATTGGAGCATCGACGCAATGTGGGATGCATTTCATTGTTCGATCGTTACCACAAAGGCGCATCCCTTTGTGGTCGATTGGCCAATGAATCGCAAATGTCCGCAGACAATACTGCCTCTATCCTCTTTCCCTATAACCTATTTTCCTTGTTCTAGCACAATGCATTGCATGAGTAGGGGTTATCCCCTACCTATACCCTCTCAGAAAAAAAATGTATTTTTAAAACGGATCTAAAAGGTACTGTTATGAAGCTATGAAGTAACAAACATAAAAAAGAAGTCTGTTAAAAATACAGACGAATTGATAACCTTCTCCTTTTTTGAAGTCCGTATAAATATCATAAGAGTTGTCGGATTTCGTTTTCAGTCATTCTAGCACGTTCAGTGAAATTTTAAATTTTCTGAATGAAGTCAATTGCAAACAAAAAGTTTTTAAATAAATGAGCCGACTTAGAAATGTGCGCTAAGCAATTTAAAATAGTTTAATTACAGTTAAAATATATTTTACATTTCCAAATAATCCGATAGCATTTAATATCTTTGAGGGGAAAAAGGTGTTTTATTTGCAAGTCTCCTTGTGTTATCAAATGAAAGAAACATAACTTTTTTCATATTAAAATTTATTTTTGAAATGTTTATTTCATAATATGTACGAGTATAGTGTGCTAAAAGTTCGTCGATGCTGGTCACCAAAATATTCAGCTTAAGCAGCTCGTACACGACATGTTTTTTACGTCTGACATTTCAACTTTTCAACTCAGATGTAATTCTGCATGTCTGTCAAAATTGTTGTTTTATATACGGTTTATAATATTTGGTAACAAACGTGCATGTACAAATACGTCTGACATTGTCTGTATTTGTTTCCAACGGCCGATCTGTGCTCCAATTTTATTAAATATTTTGTGAAAAGTGGTTTTAAAATGAATACAGAATGTATATTTCATATACATATGTACAGATAATATTAAAAACGTATTTTTATTAAATCTTTCTCCATTTCTTAAAAATAAATAAATGAAATTATAGTCTGTCTTTTCTATTAACTTTGTAAATATTTCGCACAGCTTTTGCACAAACCTTTGTCGGCCTCCGTTTTAAAATGGAGTGTTGCCGGCACAAAAGTGTTTCTTTACGCCGTAAAAAGTTTAGTCATTTTAAAGAATTTTTCTTCAAATTCGAATAATCATGTTAGGATATAAAAATGCAACGCAATTTTATTGCATGTACATGATTGTTATATAATAGTTTAAAAAAACATAAATATATAGGTGTTGTAATATATCAACTTCAGCCGGCTAATGCTTCCGTCAATAGCGGAACGCCGCTAAATGTTTCCTCACGGCATAGATTTTTGACGACATATTTTGCATAACAAAAACAGCTGATGTCAGAAGCTTTGTCAGAAGAAAATATAACACGCTCTAATTGAAATTTTGTCAGAAGACTTTGCGTCTGACTTTTACAGAAGCAAAGTTTTAAAGGTACCACACGACATGTACATGGTTTACACTGGGAAATTTGATAAGTCAGACGCAAAAAATATGTCGTCTACGGGGGGCTTTAGCAAGTTTTCTCTGACATTTTGTGTGACCCATTTGTAAATTGCACTTTTCTCTTGTTTCTCTTTTTTTATTTTTTTTTTTTTTGTTTTTATTTGCTAATTGTGTTTTTTGTTTAAAACAATTGCAAAAGAAATAAACACTCAATAAAAACTTTCTATTTTATATGTTTGGCTGCCTGCGGTGACTATAAAACATGAAAGAACAAAATCACTGTCAATGCCAACAATAAAATAAAAATGTAAAATGTATTACGAAAAATTACATATGTACATACATGTGTGTATGTATGTATGTATATGCACACGTTTGTACGTATGTATGTGTGCATGTATGTCTGTATGTAAACTACCTCCTCTTAAAAGAGAATTCGGGGACATTGCATTCGTATGAAACAATACGAAACAGTTGTTTGTAATTTATGCTGCTTCTTTGATGACATTTTTATGCCACAAGAATTTTCATGATTACGACATGAGATTTTTTTTTATAATTGAATGTTGCACATTAAACATGTACTAGTAATAAATAATTGCTTTGAGGTTGAGACTTTTAAATGTTTTCGATTTTCCTGTTCCTGCACCTGCAGCTTAAGGCTATAAACACAATCAAGTCCACCGACCATCGACTACAAGATGTCAAAAATAGAATACATGCGTGCTTATGAGAATAATTCTTTTAGCCGCTACACGACTACCGACTACACTTTTGTAGCCCGTAGCCAACTTAGGCTAATTTCTATTTTTCTTGGCTACAAAAAACAGATTAGTGCTGCCAATACAATAAATGCATGAAATGGTGGTTTTAAAAACGCAATACATTAAATATCGCTTTTAAAAACGCGAAAAACTATTATAGTGGCACCATTGAAAAATAATAATCATCTGTTCATTTGTTCATTTGTTTCATTTATATTTATTTTTTGGTTTTTTTATTGAAATTGGTAAGTATATAATAGTAATTTTTACTGTTTATATGTATTTATTATATTGTTTAATGTAATGATGTTTATTTTTTGTAATTAGTGGTCGGTAGTCGTCAAAAGAATTAAGTAGCTGGCGACTTGGCTATTTTTGTACCCAGCTACTTTTGTAGTCGGTAGTCGACGGTCGGCAGCCTTTGATTGTGTTTATTGCATAAATAAGCTTGGTTTTTGCTTTGTAAACTCGCAAGTCTTTACAAGCATTTTTGGCGCTGTCAATGAGAAGCTTAACTAATATCATTGGAAAAAATACGATAAAAATATTAAAACTTAATAAATTTATAAGTTTGCTCAATAAATAAATTTTTATGTTAAAATAGTAAAAACTATCGAATGAATTTAATAATAAATCTGTGAGAGTAACGCGCGTTTTTTCTACCCATAGATATCTATTAGTGTACAGATATCTATCGCGTAAGTTAAATGTTATAAGGTAAAGTCGTAGGTAAAAACTAGGGATGTAACGAATGTTCGCATTCGCTTTCGCATTCGCAAATAATTCGCTTTCTTTTGCTATTTGCATTCGCATTTGCATTCGCTAAAATGTATGCGAATATTTAAAGCGAATACTAAAGACAAAAATATTGGAAATATTTTCCAGTTTTTGGAGAAGAAAAGGCAGTGTTTGATTTGCGCGAAAATATTTTCTACTTAAGGCTATTCTGTTAAAAATGGTAAGCACCAGTCATTACTTCGTACAAAAAAATTTTAAATGCAAATATATTAACTAATCCTTCTTTGTTGTAAATTTTTTGCGAAACAACTGCCACTCATATTATTTCGCATGAAAACTTAAAATGCTGAAGATACATATATTTTATGTTTTTCCCAAGATGAACAGCGTACTACTTCTGAAAAAAATTTTCATGAAAAATTCATTCCAATTTTTCTTAATATGTATTTTGGTAGCATTTTACAGGAAATGTTGAACTTAGTACAAGGTCTTAAGGCCAAAGTACGAATGGGTTGATTGCCTAACATTTTGTAAATTTATTTTTAATTATTATCTATACTTATTTTAATATGATTTCATATATCTTTCAGTTTAACAATTTTGAATAAATATTTGCTGAAATCAAGACTCAAGTGGATCTATCTATACAACACAACTTCATGTTCTTAGACAAATTTATTTTCATGTGATTTTTTTAACGTATTGTAATATTTGCATTCGCTTTCGCATTCGCATTCGCATTCGCTTTCGCTTTCGCATTCGCATTCGCATTCGCTTTCGCTTTCGCAAAAATTAAAATGTGTTATTCGTTTTCGCATTCGCATTTGCTAAACTGGTATTCGTTACATCCCTAGTAAAAACCTTAGGTAAATTAACTGTTTGTAGAAATAACGGGCATAAGTCCTCGTCCAGACTTGCAATTTTTATTGCTGCAATTTTCTTAAATTCTGCTTTGAAATTGCATAAGCGTCCACATTAGGAAATTCTAGTTTTGCAATTAAGTATTAAAAAATTCTATTTTGAAACAAATTTGCCTGAAAAATTAACAATTATTCTTTTACGCTACATTTACACATGAAAGTACTTTCTTGAAATTTTTGTATACGTATTATGAATAAAAAATTTAATGAAAAAAATTACTTTCATGAAAATTTCTTGTTCGTTTTTATAGGGAAGTGAAAGTTCATTTTAAAAATGTCGTCGAAACGAAAAGTTGCAAACCTTTGCTTTGTTTATTACTTAATTAGAGTTACCCAGATTATCGCATAGACACATTTATAGGGCAATACGTTGGGAATAATTATTATTGTTAATATTTTAATAATATTATTGTTTTAAATAGGCACGAATTGTCTTCTTCATGTATATTTGAAGATACGAAATTACAATTATTTAAATATTTATACAAAATAAGAATAATTTATAATAATTATTTGCCACAATCCTATATATTTGTATAAATTTTTGATGTGGGTAACAGTGTTCACGTCTTTGTCATTTTACTTTCTGAAAACATCAAAAATTTACTTTCTTGAAAAAATCGTTGAAAGCTGAGTGAAAATTAAAAACTATGTGAGTGTGGTAGTGAAAAAATGTGATTGTATTGCTACTTTCTTGCAATTAGTTTCATGTGTAAATGGTAGGTTAGTTACATTTTGTGTTTTTTTTTTGATACAAATGAACAAATAAAATAAAATAAAACGTTAAATGCACCTACAAACTTTAAATTAACAACTGCGAATTTCAAAACAAAATAGAATTGCCGAGCACATGAATATGTGTACCCCTCCCCAATCTTCTCATCCCTCTCACCAATAAACTCAAGAATTGCTGCAACAAAAATTGCAAGTCCGGACGAGGAGTAAGTAACGTGTACAAAAGAAGTATGTTTGTATGTATGTACATAATTGCTTATTTGTAGTTGTTGTTTTTCTGTTAAAATCAAGTAAACAAACCATTTGGGTAAATAGAATTTTAAATTTGAGAATTTCAGTTCTCATTTAGACACGAAAGGCTTAAAAGCACAATTTTTATGAAATATATCTTAAAAACTCTTTAGTTTTCAGTCACGCAAAGTTTAATTTGACAAATTTTTTATACCACGAAAGAACTGTACACAATTTGAAAGGAGGGCACAAAAAGACGATTTTTTAAAATAAGGTGGCACCGAAATGGAATTTTGAAGAAAAAAGGGCTATTTCAGCGGTTATGGCTCGATATGTACATACATGCATATATTTTTATGTACATGCTCCAATACAGTTTTAGTAGCATTTACATATTTTAGGTACTTTTTCTTCGCTACAGTCACCATTTGAGCTTGTCAACACCCATCACTGTTTTGTAAACAGCTGTTCCTTTTTCATATTAAAACAACAAAACAATGTAAAGCGTAGGCACATTTTTAAATGATATATAAGTGCACCAATGTGCTAACAGTACGGCACGGTACAGCAACAGCAACGTTCGGCTAACGCAGCCTTAAGACAAAAATATACAAATTTACTCTCCCAAATATCAAAAAGTAAATGAACGCTTTACTTGTAAAAACTTGCAAGAAAATTTCATTCTATCAGAACCATGGATGGAAATCATGATACAATTGTACTTTTTCTGATGTATTTTGTTTGATAATATTTTAAATTGTAAATTTTTTTTAGAAATTGACATTTAATATGAAATTCTTTACACAGTTTCATGTATTTTTACTATTTTTATGCATTTTTCATAGTTTTTTAATTTTATTCATTAACATATATGATCATATATCGCTCATTTACTTCAATAGCGGCATAACTCAAAAAATGGGTTTTTTGAGTTAATAATGCAGAAAGATTCGGCATTTCGTATTTTGTCTTGTGTAAAAATTTCATACAAAAAGCTTGTACCATCACCTCCTGAGAGAAGATTTTTTTTTCATATCTCCATTGAGTTGTATGGAAATTGAAAACTTAAAACGCGTTTTCTGCAAAACTGGTTTTTTCGAGTTGTGCCACTATTGAAGCAAATGAGCGATATGTATGAGAAACAAACAAAATTATTTGACATTAAAATTGAATTTATGTGGCTTAATGAAAGAAAAACAATAAATTAAGAAAACATGCTTTCTTTTTCCATACATTCATATGGACAAGAAAATATTCAAAACAAGACTCAATTATGGCAAAAAGTACAGAAAATATGGTATGATGCCCCTATTGACACCTGTCACCATATCATCTCTTCTATGCCCAACAAATTAGATAATTACATTTAAATTAATAGTGGACTTTGTTGCTACTGATGTAATTTAGCTGTCTCAATGATGTTTTTGTGCAATATCTCTCAAAAATCCTTTTATTTTAAGGATCTACTTTTCGTACCTATTTTTATGGCCAAGCGAATTTCGCGTTTTTTTCGCACAGTATGTTAATTAATTTAAAATGTTACTTTTTTATTGTTATTTTTATTTAGTCTAATGCTGCACGAAATAAATATGAACGAAGATCCACTATTTGTTTACATAAAATCGAAAAATATGCATTTTCACGGATTATAAATGTCGTACCTATTTTATTGGCTATATGTTACGAATAATGTTTTTTAACAAAGAAATACACACTTTTACGTTTTCAGATATTTTTTAAATAATTAATTTGATACCAAAACACACAACAGGGTTGGATAATTCTTGCAAGTAAAAATTTTACTACATAGTAATAATTTGAAAGAATTTTTTTGTCTCTAAATATTTTTCTCTTTTGACGCTCTCTTCTTTTTTTCGGATACGGCCAAAAGTCTTTATATTATTTGAAACTGTTGCTTCTTTTTTTTTTTTTTTGGTTATGAACCGTCTATATCGTCAACTTAAATGCAAACGGGCGTAACTACGCTTTTATATTTTTTACAGGAGGAACAAAAAACGTTGCCAAGCCAATAATAATAAAGTATTCTTGAAAGTTTTCTTCCAAATTTACTTGTAGTATGCATACTTATGTATATGTCTTTAACTATTTATTTCCTTTTTATGTAGATTTAAGATTTTATCTTAGTTACGTTCCTTGCAATAAAAAATGGATGCATTCGTAGTTACGTCCGTTTGAATTTCTTTAATAAAGTCGTCATTTTTGATAGCAGAGGTCTAAATATTTGTGTGAACATGTAGTTTGATAAAATGAACCATAATCAATAAAAAAAGTCGATTTAGAATTTTTGTGTAGTTACGTCCGTTTGCATTTAAGGTGACGATATGGATTTCGTGCCCATAAGTGGAACTCGTCAGTAGACTTTAAAAATATTTTGGGTGGAAGTCTACTGTTGAGTTCCATCAGCGGGAAGGAAATCCATATAGATGTTGCTTAAAAAAAAAAAACAAGCAAAATCGGTTTATTTTTAAAAATATCAACAATTGAAATCATTCATATTCACCCTTATTATAATTGTCGACATCGACGTCACTTTAACACAATACCAACAAATTGGCGTTTGTTTACTTGCTCTCGAGAAAAATTTTGTGCTACTGGCAATCTATATTCGTTCCCTAAGGTCTAGAAAATGGTAAAAACCTGCCAACAGGAGTCAGTTGTTTTCGCCAACGGATACACAAGCCTTAATTTTATGGTGTTGTGTTAAAGTGACATCGATGTCGACAATTACAATAAAAAATTACGTAAATTTTCTAAAGACACAGATATATTTTTAAGGCAATTTTTTGGCACTAGCACTTATTAACTACAACAAAACATAACTGATCTTATTTACTTCAGAGAAAATATATTTAAGTTCTGATAAATATATGAACATTAAATCGTCAAGCGATTCTGTAAATTCTTCGTAAATTGCCTTTTTTTATATTCATAGAAAAAGATATTTCTTAGAAATTTTTAATAATTATTAAATACCAATTTTTTTTGAGTGTATATCTGTACTTTTGAGTAGGTTCATCACTTAGAATCGGGGGGTCTACTCTCTAATGAATTACAATTGACACTTTCTGAATTACAATTGATGCCTTCTGAGTTAAAATTGACAAATTTTAATTACAATTGATAAATCTAAATTACAATTGACGCTTTCTGAATTAGAACTGGGAAAGCTGTAGTAATAATTTGTAAGAATTTTTTTGTCTCTCAATTTTTTCTTTTTTTTTTGACGCTCTCTCCTTGCAAACTTTTTGAGTTAATGAACACTTTCCAGCAGGGACGACATTGAGAATTTTAAAATTGTACCAACAGCTTGCAAAAATTGTACTTTTTTACCTGAATTGTACGAAAATATTTTTTTAGTTCAAATTACATATCGTCGGTTGATAATTTAAATGTCGTATGTGGATTTTTTGCGGTTCTGAGTTAAGATCGATTCCTTAGGGTTTCCGACCTGATCTTTCATTTGGCGTAATCAGTTTTTCAATAGCTCATACGGTTTTCGAGATATGGAGTGTTGAGTTTGTCGTATGTGGCACTTGCTGATACAATTTTCACACTTAAAACTCAATTTACTCGAAACTATCAGAATCCACATACGACAATTAAATTATCAATCGACGATATGTACTTTTATTTATTTTTATTAAAATAATTGACTTTGTTCTGGCTACCGAATACCTTTCACAAATTTGCTTGTAAGTTGGGATATTAAAGCATATGGTTACACCTGTTTAAGTTGAAATTTAAAATATACAAATTAATAGCATATGCTCTAGCATCTGAATTTAGAAGGAAAAAAGATTTGGAAATGGTTTTGCTTTCACAAGACTGTTTTCAAGTGAGAAGAATATTAGTTTCATTGTTCAAAAGTGAAAATTGGCATATGCAATCGTTTAAAAAGAAATGTGGAGTGAAATTGGGGGAGATTCCTTAAATGTACTATATTAGTCATTGCTGTAATATTGTACTTTCCGAGTTTGAATAGTACCAAAAAAAATGTACAATTGTAACAACTTTGCCATGCCTGCTTTCCAGTAACAATACATATTTACAAATTCGTAAAAAATTTTAGTAAATGAACAAACCTTATGTGTGTCAATTGGAAGCTTTAAACTCGCGTTTTGTCAAACTATATTTTTTTTTTGTCAAACTAATATGTAAAATGATATGGGCTGCTAAAAACAAAATAAATTTTGTTTCAAAGGAAAAATAAAATAACAAAAATTAAAAATTTTAAAAATCCCCGATATATCTAGAAAAGATGTGATATCTTCTAAACGACTGGACCGATTTTTTTCAAACATAGTTAACAACCTTCTCGATCAAGTCAACTTTCAAACAGAAAAAACTAAATCAAAATCGGTCCAGCCGTTTGGGCTGTACGTGGACACGGACAGACACACAGATACACAGACAGACACTACAAACTTATAACACCCCTTTTTTTGGTCGGGGGTTAAAAACAATTATATTTAAATAATTTAACACATTATGACACTTTGACTTTTACGACAGCCGTCTGAATCCTCCAATTATGTTTTAATATTAATATTTTTATCGCACTTTTTCCCAAAATTAATATTTAACTTGTTCAATCAAATATTATTTCTTCGAAGTAAAGGGTGTTTTTTAGAGGTATAGAACTTCGAATTGAAATAAAACACAAGAAAATCGTTTTAATGTCCATCAATTTGGCTTTATTGGAAGGATAATTTTATGCCATTAATGTTTAAATATGATTTCGGGCATGTGGCCGCCGCGGCTGGCTCGAATAAAGCCAATTCGGCTTTATTAAAGCCAATTCGGCTGGCTCGAATAAAGCAAATTTGCACGATTTTTTTAGAGGTATAGAACTTCGAATTGAAATAAAACACAAGAAAATCGTTTTAATGTCCATCAATTTGGCTTTATTGGAAGGATAATTTTATGCCATTAATGTTTAAATATGATTTCGGGCATGTGGCCGCCGCGGCTGGCTCGAATAAAGCCAATTCGGCTTTTTTAAAGCCAATTCGGCTGGCTCGAATAAAGCAAATTTGCACGATTTGCAAGCGTTGTTCTTTTGTCAACCTGTTCATGATGAAATGGCAAACCAAACTAAATATTAATCACTTGACAGCTGACAAAATGGCCGCCAGTTAAAAAAGTGATGCCAACTTAAAGTTCTATACCTCAATAAAAAACACCCTATACATTGAAATTGGTTATTGAGGGGTTAGTTAGCTGGCTCATATGCGCATTTCTCTGTTTTATTTAGCAGTGATCATCAGGGAACCATTACCCAAAAATTCCTTAGAGATTTTATTATGTTAAACTTTCATGTAAACAAATGAAAAGCTCAACTAATATCATTGGGGAGAAGTACGATGTAAATATTAAATCTTAATAAATTTATAAGTTTGGCTCAACAAATAAATTTGTATGTTAAAATAGTAAAAACAAACGAATTTGACTAATAAAGTGTACAAAAAAAATATGTTTGCATGTACTTATGTACATAATTGCTTATTTGTGGTTGTTGTTTTTCTGTTAAAAGCAAGTAAACAAACCATGACACCCGTATTTGCAATACTATCAGGAATTCAGCTAATAAACAACATCTGATATATAAAATATTTTGTAGGAAAGCCCTTGTAGATGACACAAAAAGTAAAAAACAAAAAAACTACTTCGCAAGCATACGAAACAATTACGTGTCGTCGCTTTTTGTTTGCTAGACAACCCAAACGATAGACAAATTATTTTTTAAAAGCTTTAAAAAAAAATTTCAAGCAATTTCCTACACTTTAAATGGTCAAAATACTACAAAAGCAAACGAAATTCCGATAAAGAAATTCAAATAGAATCAAGAACAAAAGAGTGATTTATGTAAATTTGGCATAAAAACAATATAATGCAATTTCATTTATGTATTTATTTTGCCATTATTTATTTGCAAACCTCTCTTCCCCAAGCACCTCGCACAATTAAATATTTGCAGGTTAGCACAACAGGTAAAAGACATAATTTGGCAACAATCTTTTAAGAATTGCTCATACTTGTTTAGCGATTAAATAAAATTGCTAGGCATTCATGCAAAATGATGCCAGTAATTTTGTTAAAAAATATTGCAAAATTTCAAATAACAACACATTTTGAAATGTTTTAGGAAAAGGTAAAATCAACCATAAATAAATTCAGTAAAGTGCGAGTTTGACTCGCGCACGAAGGGTTCCGTACGTTGGGTTTTGAGAATTTTTTTAATGCAGCGTTTTTTAAGTTTTTGACGTTTTTTCAGCTGAAATAATTTTTTTTTTTGTTTTTTTCGCTTTTTTCTTGTTTTGGCGATTTTTTTCATTTTGGCGATTTTTTTTCATTTTGGCAATTTTTTTCAATTTGGCGATTTTTTCATTTTAGCGATTTTTTTCATTTCGGCGATTTTTAAATTTTGGCAATTTTTCCGGTTTTTCGCGATTTATTTTCGTTTTAGAATTTTTTTTTTTTGATTTGGTGCTTTTTTTCGTTTTGGCGATTTTTTTTTTGTTTTGGCGATTTTTTTCGGTTTGTCGATTTTATAAATTTGGGATTTTTTTGTTTTACAGTTTTTGAAAATTTCAAGAAGTTTGCTCTTACGGTTTCCAAGATACAGCAAGTTGTCAAAATTACATAGTCAAAATTACATTAACTGATGGTACACCCTTTAATTAAAATTTTTTTTTAATTTTAGTGTTGTTGTAGTCTGTATAAAAATACACTAACCTTACAAAATTCAAGTGTATATATGTATATACAATTGTATATATATTAGAGATCGACCGAAGGCGTTTTTTTTGGCCGAAGCCGAACTTCGGCTAAAATCCTAAACTTCGGCCAAACCCGAAGCCGAAGCCGAATGTTTTAAATTTTAAAAATGATGATGAATTAAGAAAAAATTTTGCTTTTTTGAGATCACTGAAATAGCTGTAATATCTATTGGATACATAACAAGAAAAATAAAACTATTTTGCAATTTCTAGATTGCTTTTTCATATGATCACTCACAAGAACGTCCAAGTAAAAGAAAATAGAAAGCAACAGGGTTGTATTTCAAAGCAACCCTTTCAAAACGTTTTAAACACAATAGAAACTGTCGGCGAGCAACGGCCGAATGTTGGCCGATTACCAATTTTTGGCCGAAGGCCGAAGCCGAAGCCGATTAATCGGTCGAACTCTAATATATATTACATGGGTTTTTAACATTTTTCGTTGCTCGTTTTGGAATACCCTTTAATTTCCAACTCTCATGTATTTGTTGTTGTAGCAGCCAAAGGTCTACACACTGTGTCCAAATTTCAGGCCCGTAGCTCTTAAGGTTCTCCCGGGGTTCTGGTATCACCGTACTCTACAATGCGAAAGCGCCTGTCAAAATCGCTCGATAAGCGCAAATATCTTGCGTTAGCTAAATACCAAACGCAAAGTGAGAAAAACATGTAAAATATTTATATATTGACTGTCTTATTCATAAAAAATATTTTTGTTTTATAAGAGATTTATTAAACTAATTTTCTATGGAAATTTGATTAATAAACCTTTTATAAAACCAAAATATTTATATTTAAATCGTAGTTTTTAGGAAAAATGCCAAAAACAAAACAACGGCAGTTTGAAATTTTAGTGGATTGCATGTGAGCAAATAAGCCGCAAATAATTTGTGGACAAAATTGACAGACGACCTAAATTCTAATGGACCTCTTGTAAGGGATATAGCTGGTTGTTTATAATGAAATGTGGCAATAATAGTACTTATAATATTACACATGTATGTTTGTATGTATGTATTCATATTTGATTTAAAAAATCACAAAAAGGGAAAATGCGTAAAAATAAATTAAGCATTTCCAGCAAATGTGATGGTCCCTCTCAGTTTTGTATTTTCTCAATCGCTACGTAGAGCTCTTTTAAGCGACGGTACATAGACTGCTGCTATATTCCTAAGTTATGGTCCTGGCCAATTTGATGTTGGTATCCACCTTGGCCAAGTAATTTTAAGGCAGCGGCTAGTTTTATATACTTTCAGCTAGTGTTGAACAGCGTTTAGAACATACAGAAACGCAAATTTTGTACAAAGTTAAAATAAAGCAATATGTATTTAATAACATACCGCTACAGCTTTTTTCTTACCTGCGGTCATTTAAGGAAAGTATACCGGAACTATCTCTTAAGCTTAAATTAAATGACATACCCATAATGCCATAGCCATAACCAAACCAAAATTCAATTGGTTTCTATGGTGAGAGTTATGGCGTTAAGGTTGTTTTCTATGGCTATGGTTATGTAACGTCTAATTAAACCCTTAAGACTCGTTTTGCAACTGGTTATACATGGACGTTTTCTTCATAAAACCATAATGCTAAAGAATCCATTATTTTATTTTCAATTAAAAGCTGTTACACTTCACTTTTTCTTAAATTTTGATTTTAACTGTCGTTTTTTATACATATTTTGACATTTCAGTACTGCCAACCTTTGCCATATTTTCTTTTGCAATGTCCGTGTTGCCACTTTTTCAAGCAATTTTGCGAAAGGTTTTGCGAAAGTAATAGAGAGTACCAAATTTGCATATCAACGCATTTAGTTTTCGCATCGTAATTGCTTTCGCATCGCAATAGAGAGTAACCCCCCAGAAAATACCCTGTGACAGACGGACGGGCAGACGGACAGCGTAGCGAAAACAATAGGGTTTCTTTTCACCTTGTACGAAACCCTAAAAATTAATAAAACTGTGCAATAGGGAAAAATCCACACGGTCTTGACAGTATAGTTTCGATAGTACTACCAAAGGGTACTAAACCCCTATACTAAGTTTGATGATTTTGGTGGCCAATTTTTTTATGGGGCTCCGAAGATTATGAAAATCAGTGCGCCCACAAAAAATGGTGTCATCAGCATTATTGCCATTCTTAATTTGTTGCATAGTGTAATATAAATCATTTAAAACAAACATTTATAAAATATATTTCTATTTTATAATTTAAAAAAAAAATACTTCCTTCGAACCGGATTTGAACCAGTGACCTATGGATTTCTATGTTTAACAAACCTTCTACAGTCCACCGCTCTACCAACTGAGCTATCGAAGGTTACAATCACAGAGCGCCAAATTAACTTTTTCTATTAAAACTGGTGGAATTTAAGTAGGTGTTAAAACCGTCTAGGTAGGGTTGTGATTTTTACTACATTTAACAACTCACCACTTTCATTATGTGAGCTAAACACTACGCATATACTGTGGAGAGTTTCTTTGTAGACAAGGCTGCCATATTTTGTCTACAAATAATTAGTTGGGAATGAGTCCTAAGTATTATCCCGTTTATACGCACTTCTTATTTGCAAAAAAAAACTGGAAGTGTAAAATGTTGCCAATTATTTTTGTTTTGTAAGAAATGTAATACATATTGAACAATGTGCGGCAATATAATTCACAGATAGTAATGTATGCTATCTACGTATAAGCGGTGAGTTCAGTATTTACAAATATGTAGTTTTATTTGCAAATAAGATTTGCGTATAAACGAGGTATATTATTCCTAATTAATATTCCTTATTATTCCTAATTGATATTCCTTATTATTTCCCCAGCTGATGTACAAAAAACAATATATTTTTTACTAACATAATAAATAAGTTAATATGTATATAAATAAATAAATAAATTCATTAATTAATTAATAACACATCCATTGTACAAATCAAAGAAAATTTAATTAATGTTGCACCGTTAAATCAAAAGAAGTTTTATGCATATATTTTGACATTTATCTTTTGCAAAACCGGCATAGTATTTTTAACAGACTTCAAAAAAGGAGGAAGGTTATCAGTTCCTCTGTGTTTTTTATGTGCGTTACTTCATAGCTCCGTCATTTATCGATTGATTTAAAAGATTAGTTTTTTGTTATAGCTTCCATTTGATCCCATTACTAAGAAAGTGGGCAGGAAAACGCCCATTAAATTTTTTCTTTAGATTTTATGTACTATTACTTATCGGAATGGAAACTTAGCACACACCTCTTTGTGTAATGAAAACTCAATTTAGCCAAATCTTCTTTACAACAGTCTTGCTATTGGTTGCTTGTTCTTTACTAATTATGCACAAAATTAACTAAAATTAATAATTATTGGCGTGTAGCTAAATAAATAAATATACATACCGATGACTTATTATAAGAAAGGCGGAATTCGAATTTTCAATATTTTATAGGAGAAGCAAAAAACTGAAGAAAAACTAAAGCATTTGCATGCAGAAATTATTTTTTAAGTTGCCATAAGTCCTTGATTTTTAACTGTAGCGTACTGAGATCTTCAAGGAGGATGCAGAAAACGTTAAAAGCGCGATTTCAAAAAAAACAATTGAGATACGTCCTTTTCATATTAAGCCATCGATACATACTTATATTATCAAACAAACAAAAAAGGTTGTCTCAAGTATGATTAGTAAAGAACATGGAACACTATGGCAAGACCGTTGTAAATTAGAGATGGTCAAATTGAGTTTTGTAATGAAACAAACCAGCTAATTGTAATACGAGGGATCAAAGCATTTGCACTGAAAAATATTTATAAAAAGTTGAAATTTTCATCAACTGACACCACTATGATCTATTCCAGACTTGCAATTTTTGTTGCAGCAACTTTTTATTTTTTAGTGCAAAAGAGCGAGAGAGGAATACAAAAAGTATATATTTCTATTTCAACACTCTCACACATATTCAAGAATTGCTGCAACAAAAATTGCAAGTCTGGACCGGCACTATGTTCGAACTTCACCCTAATCAAAAGAATAAATAAATAAAAGGAGTTCGAACAAAAATTAACTAAAATTCTTTAAAGTTATGGGAAAAAACTGAAATTTGTTATTTGAAGTTTAATCTTCAAAATGGAAAAAAATGCAAACTAAAATAATACCAAAAGTAAAGCATAATACACAAAGTTACCTACAGAAATACAAAGCAAATATTTCCAAATCGAAAAAAAATAGCAAAAGCGGACAAATCACCAAAATGAAAAATTGCAAAAAATCTAAAAAACAGTAAATGTTTGCCAGAATATATAAAATATAGACTATAAAAAATCAGAACTGAAAAGTGTGAAAGCAAAGAAAAAAAATTTCCAATACGAAAAAAACACTTTAAAAAATTGCTATAACAAATATTAGCTAAAATTAAAAAATCGTAAAAAAACAATCACCAGAATACGAAAATAATAGCTACAACAGAATATACGTATACTTTCAACACAGAAAAAATTACCGAAACGGGAAAAAGTGGCAAATGAGAAAAATTGAAAATAAAATTATTTTTGAAAAGAAGTCTGTCGAAAAGGTAATTTTCAAAAATTTTACTTTTTGAAGGAAAGTATTTTTGAAAGGGTAATTTTGATGTTATTTTTGGGAAATAAACTTTTTGAAACAATTACTTTTTTAAAAATTTGTTAATGAAAAAGGCACTTTTGGAAATATGTATAACTTTTGAATAAGGCACTTATACATAAAGTGCTTTAAGCAAAAAACCTCTTCTCGGAGGGAAAAAAACTGGGAAATAAATATGTACATATTTGAAATAAATAATATATTTAAAAAAAAATCTATTTTTAGAGTTAAAAATTATAGATTTTGAAGAAAAAGAAAAAAAAATTATTGAAATAAAAATATTTCCTTCGAACCGGATTTGAACCAGTGACCTATGGATTTCTACACACATGAACAACTTCTACAGTCCACCGCTCTACCAACTGAGCTATCGAAGGCTACAATGGATTGATGACAAAAACCAGTTTTATACTAGGCTACAGGTATTTTGTGTTAAATATTCCCCTGTGTTGCTGTAATCGTGGTGATTATGTAGTGGAGAATAAAACAACTGTTATACACCTCCTATATAATACAACTGTTATACACTTCCTACAGTTGCATACACTGTTGCCATATTAGACGTTATTTTTAAGATGAGAATTGTAAATAATGAACAAACAGCCCCTCGTTGGAGTCGAAAACATTTCTGTTATCCTGTAAATGATGAGAAAGAAAAAAAGTCTTTTTGTTGACAATTTTTGTGAGTTTATTTAAGTTTTTATACGTTATTTAATAAAGTGAAACAAAATAATATAAATATATATAAACTTCGAAAAATTAGTCTATTAAATTAAGTTTTTATATGAATAAGCCTGTGTGAAATAGGACAACGAATTTGATTATTTAATTTTTCTCGATGCGAAAACTTCTCACAAGATACAGAAACGAGGTACTGGATTCAGTAACTTCAGTACAAGCTCAAATTTATTTTGTTTTTTTTTATTTTGCTTTGTGCTTTCGCTTATTTTGACATTTTGTAAAATGGTGAGTAAAACATTAGTGTACACTATCGTACAAAAGAAATTACAGAGTGATTGATATTAGCGTTACTGCAAACGAATTAATATATCGACAAACATAACGATTTTCTGTTCGCAAAAAGTTATTGAACCCAGTAACCCATTTCTGTAACTTGTGAGAAGTTTTCGCATCGAGAAAAATTAAATTGTTATACAAGCAAATCTCGGTATAACGAATATCGCTTTAACGAAAATCCGACATAACGAACGTCCGAATATTTTACATTAACAAATCTTATATAGCGAATAATATCCTAATTTTATAATGGATATAACGAATTATAAAGAAAAAATCGCAAAATAAAAAACAAAAACTTGCTAGCATCGTATTTCTAACATTTAGTTCTACTTTATATAGCGAATGTTTTGATAAAAGTGTGCTCTACAACAACAAAACAAAAAAATATTAAACAAAATCTACAGTAACATTTTTGGAAAAAAAAATTTGGTAGCGTAAGTTTGTATTTGGTAGTTTATTAAAAAAAATTGCCCTGGTTCTTTTTATTGTATTGTATCATGTCTACAATAATAACAGTTAAAATAACGCTTGAAAAAAACTTTGCGATATAACGAATTTTTCAGTATTACGACGAATGGACCTGACATTATATCGTTCGTTATACTGGGATTTGCCTGTATTGGTTGTCCTATTTTACACAGGGTTACTCACATAAAAACTTATATAAACTTACAAAATCATCCTCCTGTTTCACAGGATGATAACAATTTTTTCGACTCGAAAAGTTCACATTCCTTACAGAAACGAGGCATAGGTACTGATTTACAACGCTCTCATATTTTTCCAAATACAACAAAATTACACTTATAAATAATTTTTAAATGACATAGCAAAAACCCTGTGGACTTATACATATGTATACGATTAACTGGAAAGTAGTAAGACATTTTGATATGCTTTGTCAATAACGGATTTACAGTAGGGATGTAGCGAATGTCAGGTTAAATGAAATATGTAATATGAAAATACATAAAAAAATAATTAATAGTAAGTTCACAAAATGTTGGGCAATCAATCGTACTTCGGCCCTTACATAGCGTATATACCTGATATTAACTCTGATATAATATGAGAGAGAACGTCGGCAGAATAAGAAGAAAAATATATTTATATTAATATTAATATATATGTAGGGGAAAACGTACTCTTGTAAATATTATAATATTTCATAATTATCAGTCAGCCGTGAAGCGAACATTTTCGTTTGTTTTAATAGTACTGTCTGTTTTATACAAAAAAATTTAATTTTCTTAATAAATTTTTGTTTTTTTTTTTTGTGTGTTTAGTATTCGCTTGAAATATTCAAATACATTTTAGCGAACGCAAAATGGAATGCAAATAGCATAAGTAAGCGAATAGTTTGCGAATGCGAAAATTCTTTAAATCCCTATTACAGAGCAGTGATCGGGGAGTTGAGGGCGCTGCGACCTTTAATATACGCTTCTATTACGTATGTGTACACACGCATTGTTGAAAAATAAACAACATTAATCAGTCTAGCTTATACAGTCAAGCAGACAAGTTGTGTTTATCGCATACTGTTAAGAATCAGCGTTGTCAGAAAAAAAATTTCCCAACAATAAGAAAATATGTATGATGAGAATTTATTAAATTGTTATAGCTTTGCTATTTATTGCGCCATACAAGAGTTATGACGTGATTTTCGTAACAAAAATAATCGACACTATTACAGTTATAAATTTATTTTTGTTTTGATTTCTTCGTACTTAAAAGCAGAGTAGGAAAATGAGCGAAACAAGTGGTTTGATTTAGTTTTTTTTCGTTCTTTGAAGTGAGTGAAACGAAAACAATGAGAACGATTGCTCAATTTGTTTTCGTTTTGTTTTTGCACATGAGCCCAAATCAGAGAACAAGGCCGATCGGTTGTAAGCCGGCTAACAGCCGCCACCGTCCACAAACAATATATTAATTTAATCGTATGCCGGTAGGAAAGAAAATAATGGGAAATAAATGGAAACGTGTTGAAATATTTGCAGAGAATTTGACATCATTATATAACATAATTTCATTGCATTGTTATTTCACACATGAATATTGTTTTACATTACTAAGCAGCATAGCTATAACCGGGTGTCCTAAGACACCTCTCTTCTTTTTTTATTTTCAGAAAATTATTTTGGCAAACCATAAAGTGTGGTTTGTCAACGTGTGGTTGTCACGCATGAAAAAACATGACATGCAAAAGCATTTTCAAGCATATATTTAAATTATTTTAAGAAAATTTCCAATTTCTTTATAAAAATAATTTTGAGTGTTTCTTCTGACCATAATAAAGTCAAGTTTGCCTTTGGAGCAGCTACGTCCCAACACACATCCACTGATATTTGCATTTTAGGTAAACAGCTTTGAAAGCTCTTAAATTTGTTCTTGTTTCTTTTCAAAGTAAGAGCAAGCATTGTTGTCTGGTGGGTTTGTTGTTGTGGCTGTTGTACTCTCGTCGGTGCAAAAGCACAAAAGTTCTTTTGTAAAAGTTTGCACATTGTGCATATGGCTTGGACGTAGCTGCTTTGGAGATTTAAAATTTCAAATTAGTAAAAAAAGACGAAATTTTACTTGCCTAAAAAAATAGGGAAAATAAAAATAATAGGGAAAATGTTTAACAAGGCATCTTAGTAGTTTTCACAGCAACGTGAATAAATTTAATTTGGAATTGGAAAAAATATTCAAACAATGAATAACCACAGCATGTATTTTAAATTACATAACTTTTCTTTAAGTGTAACTTTATTTTACTCTCATTTTTCTCACTAATACAAACATATTTTATTTTGCGGATCAGTGCTTTAGAGCCACTTTAATGTTCGTGTTTCAGTATATTATTACATATTATCTTTGATTGAAATCAAATGGCCCCAGTCAGACCGTAAAACATTATCATGGCGAAATAATTACTTAAATACTCTGTTTTACTAAATTTCTACATCCTATCTAGTCCTTCAGTAAAATAGATTTTAATGAAGAGTAAACACATTATATTTAGTTTTTCTAATATCTTTTCAGCATAACAAATTTAAGTTTCGTTTTAAATCGTTACATCGACGCAAAAAAGATGAACGTCTACTCTTAGATATGCCAACCACCGATCCAGGATCTGATCTGCCTATTTCAACTGATGACGAATACATCGACGCTAATGGCGTTGTCACTTGTTATGATACAATGCCACCTCGCATTAGGCGTCATCTATTGAAAAGTGAACTACAACGTCATTATATAGAGGAAATTGGAGGTGGACTGAAGAGCATGCCACCCGAACTTATAATAACGTCGCCTTCAAGCAAGGACAAACATAAAACTCACACGGTACGAATAATTTACAAACCGGCAGTTGCCGAGAAATATGAACGAAAATCACAAACAACAAATGAATTGCCATTTATAGAACAACCGGCGAAGAGAACTCGTTCATGGCATAACTTAAATACAGCGAAACAGACATCCTCACTATCACCACCCAACAAACCTAGTGCTACAAAATATAAGTAAGTTAAAGAGTAGTTTTGAAATTTTTATTATTATAGTTAAATAATTAACTGTTTTTAGAGCTCAAAGTCCTTTTTATAGGACTTTATCAAAAAAGGAAGTACTAAGTAAGGAAGATTTAGATATAAAATTATCATTGAAAAAGAAAATATGGACTGGTATCCAACCAGACGACATATCGTTTGGTATTGATAGGACTAGACCTTTATCATGGATGGCCCCACATGCTGCGAAAAGCAAAAAGATGACCGGTGTCCAAAGCAATGTGTTCAGCAACGATTTAACTTTAGCAACAGTTTCAACCAGCAACGGCTTCAAAAAATTGGAAAATGAAGCATTTTTAACGTAAGTATTTTAAAATATAGTTTTGATTGAATTTAGTTTGAAATTCAGTCAGCTTACATACTAAGGTCCTGTTTGTCTAAATGCGAACGAACGTTTTTTTTTATCGAATATTAGTATTGGAAACAAAAATAAATTTAAGTTTTTTGTTTTTAATATAAATGTTCGATAGAAACGTTCGTTTGCAATTTAGGCAAACAGGCCCTAATTATGAGAAGAACCTAGATTATAAAAATGACTGACTTGCTAAAATTCACTCAATGTTTTATTTCTGTATTTACAATTGTTTATGGGAAAACAAAATGTTATTTGACATGTTTCAAATAATAAATTATTTTCCCAGCGGCGCATTTCCCTACAACAACCACTTGATGTGTATGTATTGCCAATGCATGGTTTTAAATTCTTTAAATGGTAAAGAAACTGTCAGCGGCACACAACAAAAATATCAAGTGCCGTCTTAGTTTTTGGGTGACATCTGAGACCTCCTTTAGTTATTGCATGCCTGTAAATTAGTGCATTCACGCTATAGCGTATTAGTTTAAATGAATTAAATCATGGTACACTACAAGTTAATTAGGAGAATATGTATGTCTGAAAATGGTTTTTCTACAGATTTGTCAAAAGTTACAAAAAACTGAAGTGGAGTTTGACTTGAATAACAAACTTGTTTAAATCTGCGAATTGGGCAAGTCTTTTTACGCAAAACCGTTTTTGTTAGGACTTGGAATGATACAAATTTATTTTCCAAGCTTTCAAATTAAAAAATATTTTTCCCTTTTTTCTGTTAGCCGTCTTAGTAAATTATATGGCGTTGCATGACTTAAATTTCCAGTTGATATTTTTTTTGGTTAAAAAAATAAGAAACATATATAAATATAAGAAAAGTATATAGAAAATATATTTGTTATTTATATACATATACATACTTATGTTTATACTAGAGATGAGCACAATATGTTTGTTTGCTCAGTCTTCATGATGTACAGTATTGAATTGTTATATCTTTTTATTGCTCTTGATTTTATGAGAACAGTAAAGCTGTTATTCAATTTTATCAAAAGCATTACCCCTTTTAGACACGGAAAGTTTGCTTTGCAGAGTCTTAATTCAGCTGGGAGTAGACAGAAAGAGATAGTATTCCCCCCTCTGTCTTTCAGACAGCTGAATTAAGACTTTGCAAAGTAAACTTTGCGTGCCTAAAAGGGGTACATGCAACAGCATTTGTCTATCTGCCAATACCCCTTTTACACACGGAAAGTTTACTTTGCAAAGTCTTAATTCAGCTGGGAGAGAGAAAGTAAACTTTCCGTGTGTAAAAGGGGTACAAGCGAGGGCCAACGTTGCCGTTGTGACACTAAAGTATCACGTTTGACCCTTTTTCTTGCCAATGACACTTTTTATGACCTTTTTTTAATTTAGCCCTTTGTATCATTTTAACAAAATGTATGCCATTTTTTTTAAATGAGTTAAAGTTCCAATATTCTTTGTTATGCATCTGTGTTGTATACATATTTCCATACATGAAACATTTTGACTCTGTTTTTGTAAATTCCAAACAATACATAAATTATTTTGAAATTATTTCTGAGTTCAAAGACGTAATTGTCGAATCAGAAACTTTTGTCCATAAGTTTAAATTGCTAGACAGCAATATAAGCAGCAAAAGGTATGAAGATTTACGTAAGATAGCTAACGCAGAAACGTTTTGGTTCGAGATAGGAAATTTGAAAAATATTTATATGAATTCGTTGCATATACATATATTTAGTTTGCTTCATAGTAGTGCTTCCGCTGAACGAATTTTTTCAAAACTATCACTGATTAAAAATAAACTTACAACCAAATTTAAAAAAGAAACTTGTGAGTCCATGCTTTCATCTCTCAACTTGCCCGAATCAGAGCTGGAAGAATGCACTCCAAGTAAAGAATTAATTACAAAATGTAGAATAAGTATTTCTAAAAAGTGATAAACATTTTTTTTTTGTAAAAGTAAGTTCTTTTTTGATAATATGACTTGTATTGAATGTACCTGTGCATCGTTTTTTAGTTTTAAAATTGTTAGTTAATTTTATTTTAGTCTAATGTATTTAATTAATTGTTAAATTTCGTGTTTGTTTTTTTTTTAATTGAAAGAAATGTTTGTTTATTTGTTCACAAAAAACTTGGCCCTATTTTAGTTTAAAATACCCTTTTTATGACACTTTTTCAACGGCAACCCTGGCGACGGCATTAGTTACTATAGTATCGAAGCATATTTCACTAGTGCACACCGAATAACAATTGTAAAATGAGCACACAAGTATAAAAATATGTGTATGTGTAAAATAAAAACCGCAGTGTCCAATGCGACAGTTTTATAATTTATTATAATTATAATTTATATATAAGACTAAAAAATAAAATAAAAAGAATATTTTTCACAATTTATATAATTGTAAAAAGTTTTGGTATCACTTAATATTTTATGAAATTTTGAGTTTGTGAAATGAAGTATTGTGCACTATAAAGTGTGCACAGTTGACACAACTCGTCGGTTGGTTATTGGTTTGCTGTAGACTAAAGTCCTGCACAAGACCATTTATAAGAACTTTCAAGACATGAGGGATTTTTCAAATGCTTTACTACATGTAGCATGCATGCACTACACAAGTTCACTGCAAAAGTCTGGCACTGTACAGTGCGTTTGTGTAGTGTATTAGGGTGGTTGTACTATTTACGTAATGAACTTAGTAAATATCAAAACGATTTTAGTATTTGCTCAAGTTTGAAAACTATACAGTGAACTTGTGTAGTGTATGTTGCAAACGCTCAGATTCTCAGTTCTTCTGTCCTAATTTTTCACGATTCATGTACCATTTTTTACACTACACACGCATTTTTTTTCTTTCTTTTCGTTTCGTTTTTTATTGCCACAGCAATTAATAAAATAGAGCAGTATTTGAACATGTTGTCTTCTTCACTTATAGCTTTAAAATATAAACTGCACAGGTTACTTGTATAGTGTGTGTCACAAGCTTAGTTTACGCAGTGCCAGACTTGAGCACTGAACTTGTGTAGTGCATGGCTGGCATAAGTTAATTTTTATATTTAATAAAGTCATAAATACTAGTATATAATTTTTAAAAATACAGTAAGCAAACTTCAAATTAAATATATGTAACTATCTTTGGATACTATCAAAACAAATTCATTCAAATTCAATTGGGATGTTATAAAAAAAAATGTCTGTATATTTTGCGTACAGATTAAAAAGATACGAAAAATTTCAGGATTATAAGTACATGGTACCTGAAATCATGAAAATATACGAAAAATGTATCTTTCGTATCCTAATCGCATCACTGGTTAGAACTCATATACACGTACATCAATGCATCTATCGTGCTTTGCTTATAAAACGACAGCATTTATTATTGGTTTAGTATAATACAGCCACGAGAATACATTTACGGCCGTATTATTCACTTTAGGTAAAACCAGCGTGAAAACTAGTTTTTAGAAAAAAGTTGTTATTATTCACATATGAAAATAAAACTGGTTTCAGTTTTCAAACGCATTGCTAGTTTTGTGATTAAAACTAGTTTTGTGCAATATTTTGCATCAAAACACATGCTTTCGCAGGCAGTGTTTACATTTTGAGTGCTTAAAATCATTGCGGAAAACAAAATATTGTTTTATATATTACTCGTGAGTTCGATTTGAATAAATATTGATTGTAATATGTGTTTAATGTTATTTATTTTGTTTTTAGTTCTATTTTAGCTACTAAAGTGTGAATTTATAAATATGTAGCGTAATTCGAAGAAGCACACCATTTCTAAGAAAAAGTAATACATGTATTATAATTTGATTCCTTGTGAAATCGAAGATATAATCGACACTGTAATCAATATTAACCTGCAAACCCCCTGGCGATAATAGTTTGATGTGAGTGCAGTCTATTGTTCCGATAGTCCGCGGAAAACCAGCGAGAGAATGAAATGTGAGTGCTGCCGCTTGTCGCTCCGACGATGTCTGTGGCATCCGAATAAATTCGGTAAAATAATTGAGCAAGGCATCGCACACAATTGGCAAATTCAGACTAACGGTTGTCTGAGACACACGTACTAAATCTGCAGCATTCTGCTCAAAGCTGCCATCCGCCAGAAATCGCAGCAGAATCAAAACTCTCTGCTCAGTGGTGGGAGAACGGCATCTGTGGAAGCACGAATTATTTCTACTTAATAGCGAGCACTCAAATATAGACAGTTACCGCCCTGGCTCCGTTGCCATATTCGGTTCAACCATTGCAACCACGCTCCAAAAAGTGGTCTTTTTCATTCGAAATCGCTGATGAAAGGCCACATCGTCCCATTCATCAACTACTGCATGGGTTCGTAGTGTATATGGTCGACGAGGGCGAACGTCTTCATATTCTTCGTCAGAGTTGGAACTGGTATCATCGTCGTCATCTGTTAAGAAGTCCGTCATCCCCATTTTTTGCAGTGCCATTTTTTCAAATTCATAATGTGATACAGAGGCAAAACTAGTTTTATCTACTCCAAAGCCAGCTTTTTCTAGTTTTGACGAAAACTAGTTTTCAATAAAATTACTTTTCAAAATCCGCGTTTTATCCCTCAAAACTACAATGAATAATACCGAATTTCTCAAAACTAATTTTTCAATTGCCTATAAAACCAGTGTTCACGTTAAATTAGTTTTCAAACTTATCAATAATACGGCCGTTAAAAAACAAGACGTATTTACATTTCAAGACTATTTACTCAGGTCTCTACTGCAGACATAATGTATTTTGAATATACTGTGCCGAAAACCAATAACCAACCCACGAACAGAGAAGCCAGCCGACCAAAAAATTTCGGCGGCGGCTGAAAGACAAATATTTTCGGCGGCGGCGGCTGAACGGCTTAACGCCGATTAGTTTAAGCATTTAAACAATAGTAGAGTTATTGAATCACCACGTTGTAGCATTATTTATTTTATAATATGTAATTTGAATATTGCAGCAATTGTTGTCCTAAATGACAAGAAAAGTAACTTCGTATATTATTTGTTTTACCATAGCAACATATTCTAGACTATATATAATTTCATTTAGGCTTTCCGTTTGAATTAAAAATTAGTTACTTTATTGCAACACTGCTACGGATGAACGAAACAAAAGCTTTGATCAAATAGTTATAAAAAAGTCGCCAGAATGCTGCGACAAAAAATCTATGTAAGCGTGCATGGATTTAAAGTTGCAATAAGAGGTGCCACAACCATAGCCATAGAAAACAGCCGTACGAACCAAACTAATGGGCAACACTGTATTTGATTATAGGTGTCTCGCCCTAATGCCATAGCCATTACCACAGAAACCAATTGAATTTCGGTTTGGTTATGGATATGGCATTATGGCTATGTCACGTCTAATTTAAGCTTAAAAAGGAACTTCATAAGAGAACGTACGTGTTTTCGCAGCTACATTACCGTTCATATAAACGTTCCGTTCTATGTGGAAGCAAAAACAACTTTCTTTCAGGGACGCTTGCTACCATATTCAATATATAACTAAAAACTATACGCAACTTGACGCAACACAATATTAAAAATAATTCAAAAAGTATAAAAAATAAAAAGAAAATATCGGCTGAGTATTAAGCCGCCGATAAGCTGAGTGGTTCGGCGGCGGCTCGGCTTGTTGGAAAAAATCGGCTGAGCGGCTAGCCGCCAGCCGCGCCGTTACGGCTTGCTACTCTGCCCACGAACTGTCTATTCAAATGTTCTCTATTTCAAACAGTATTCGCTTTTGAAAAAAATACAATACTGTACACTTTTTCAAAGCTTGTGCTCAGTTCTAGTTTATATATGTATTAGGCTTGGTTAGGCTTGGATTGGCAAATAATCGCAATTTTAATAATCGCGATTACGATTAAAAAATATGCAATTAATCGCGATTATCGGTTAATAGTGATTAAGCAAGAAAATATACTATAATAATTTTGATTAAAACCAAAATAAATTTGGCCAAAGAAATTTTATTATTTTGTCTTTAGGTATATAGTAGAGTTTTTCTTTTCCCGGACTTTTTCATTTCCCGGGAAAGCGGGAATGACTTTTCGGTTTCCCGCGAATTCCCGCCCATTACAAATCAATAGAAAATATTTTTTAATTTAATTTATTTCAACAAAAAACAAGTTATAATCCATGATATCGATTAAACAATAACGTTTTATTAAAGTGTAGAAAAATAGAATAGATTCATATCGAATATAAATTATTTTCTTGGGTTTTGTATAAGTTTCTAAGCCTACTATGCTTATTTATCTTTTGTGATTTTCAATAATATTATTATTTGTAAATTCTCAAATAGTTTTTGAAAGTCTGTGCATAAGATAAGAGGTTTGTGACTGTTTAAAATTTTTTTATTAATTTTTTTTTAATATTTCTTTTATTTCTTTGCGCATTTCTGTTTTTACTTTTATGAATTGTTGTAGAATTAAATGTTCAACGTCGCGTTCCGATTTTTGCAAATAAAGGCCTCTAAGTCTCAGAGCGCATGTGTGCCAGATGTAAGCTCGGTCTTAGTTGTTGTAAAGCTTTAGCTATTGTGCTAGTGCCATCACCTTATTATTGCACCATCGCATTCATTAAGTGAATAACGACACTCATCAAGGAATGTATACATACAAACTAAAGTTGCCATAATAAAATAAAAAATCCCAGGAATTCCCGCACAAATTTCCCGGGATTTCTTTCCCGGAAAATGTGCGGGAAATACCGTATGAAAAACACTATATGCGACCCATAAAGTATATATATTCCCGGTCCTTATGAATAGGGAAGACGAATAAGCGATGTCCGTCTGTCCGTCCATCTGGTGTACGAAAAATCGGTTTTCCGAAGCTCCCAGAAAAGCTGGAGACTTGGACTGGTTTGTCAGAAATGGTCCAAAATAGATTGGTATTGCAAATCAGCGAAATTGAGCAGACGGTTTACACATTAGTCAAAAAATTAATACAATTTCAGTTCTTTATATAATCCCAATAAGCACTCAAAACATTAAAATTCAAGCACTTGAAATTTAACTGGAAACAAAGTTGAATTCAATCATTTTTAACTTCAAAAAAAGAAGGAGGTTAACAATTCGTCTCTATTTTTTTTAATATGGTGTGTATAGCTTCCCATTGGTCCCATTTGAAAAAAGGGGCGGGGTCACACCCACAATTTTTTAAATTTGATTTTGTGATCTTCTACTCATTTGATTGCTGCGAAACCTAGCAAACATCTTTGGTTCTTGTAATTACAAAATTTTTAAGTTAAAAAAATGGGCGAGGCTACGCCCATTAAAATGTATTATAACAACATTACACGTGGTTCTACTAAACCGATTTTTACGAAACTTAGCACACACCTTGAGCTCTAAAATAAAATTTCACAGGGTTCTATTTCACCGCTTTTTACTAAACTTGGCACACACCCTAAGCTTTAATAAAGGCACAAAATTGCGTTCAAAAAAGTGGGCGGGCACGCCTATTACATTTTAGTATAATATTTCATGTGTTTGTACTTAACCAATATTTACGAAACTTGGCACACACCTTGAACTCTTAAAAATACATAATCTTGTTTTAAAATAAGAGGCGTAGCCACGCCCCATACAATTTAATACTTAATTTCACGTGCATTTACTTTATCAATCTGTACGAAACTTGGTACACACCTTGAACTCTTAAAAATACACAATCTTGTTTTAAAAAAGTAGTCGTAGCCACGCCCCATAAAATTTCACGTGTTTTTACTTAATCGATTTTTACGAAACTGGACCATATTTCTAAATAAATAACCATAGCCATAGAAAACAGCCGTTCGAACCAAACTAACACTGTATTTCATTATACGTAACTCACCATAACGCTCTAAAAAGATACTTACAAATAAAACTTTTTTGAATTGACCAGAGCTCAAAAGTATGCACTAAAAAGGTAAAAATAAATCTTTTAAAAAAAAATTAAACCGACTTCAAAAATAAGCACTAAAAAGCTACAAATTATATAGATCTAGTTAAGTAAAAGATTTTTATATATGTTACCTACAGTGCCGTTTGAAGTTGGTGCCAGTAATACTGGCACTAAGCACATAGGAACATGCCCGGTAAAAAACTGCAAGTAATTTTTATGTACATATGTATGTATGTGCTTAGTTACCAATGTTGCTGGCACCAACTTCAAACGGCACTGTAGGTAACATATATAAAAATCTTTTATTTAACTAGATCTACATATATATTATTTTTAGCTTTTTAGTGCTTATTTTTGAAGTCGGTTTAATTTTTTTTTAAAGATTTATTTCAAGTAAGCCCTAGTTCACACGTTGATTTTTCAATGATTTTTTGAAACACGATTTTTGTTGTTTGTAGACGAACTGTATAGAAAAGCAAAGGGGGTAGAAAAAAATCACATTTTCCGTTCTCCGAGTTTTTTTTCAAATTTTCTTTACACATATTTTAATTTTTGGTATGTTGCTTTATTTTATTTTTTTATTGAATTTGACGACAGCTTTTTTTTAATAGAAAACAGTGTTACCTGTAAGTATTTTTGTCGCTAATATAGGAGTATAGGGAATATCGGACAAATATTTTATTTTGGCCAAAATGTAGGTATTTTGTATTCTCATATTGCATTTTTTGTGCATAAATGTAAAAATAACTATACGCAAAATATATTTTTGATCCGTTTAAAAATTTGTTTTTGCTCGTAATTACATAGACTTTTATCTAATTATTTTGGTGTCGCAGTGCCTGTATTTGGATAGGATCTTCCATCTATTCTTCTAATGGCAAGCACCCCAGGAAATAGGAAATGAGCATCTATTAAACAATCACCCTTATTCCATTTGTCGACATCGACGTCACTTTAACACAATACTAAAAAATTGGGGCTTGTATACCCGTTCTCGAAAACAACTGACTCCTGTTGACAGGCGAATGCTATTTACTAAAATTAAGGGAACGGAAATATATTGCCATTATCACAAAATTATTCTCGAGAGCGAGTAAACAGGCCCCAATTTTTTGGTATTGTGTTAACGTGACGTCGATGTCGACAAATGGAATAAGGGTGAATGATTTAATAATTAAGGATATTACTTACAACTATTTAACTTAAATCTTAATAAACTTCATGATTGGAGAAAACCCAAATATAGATATGTGTTATATTTGTATTATAAGATAATTTCTGAAAAACTGAAGAAAAGTATGCATTAACTTCGAAGGCAGAAGTAGTCACTTTGAATAATTTACATTTATACATACAAATATCAAGTTTTAAGTTACCTACTGTAGCTCCAAATATTCAGAAGAAATAATTTTGGTTTACAGAAGGTTTACAAAACAAATTTTTTAACATGTAGGGAAGAAACGAATTTTTTTAAAATCTAATGGCAACACTGATACAATTTTTTGAAGAAAAAAAATTCAAAACTAGAAACATGGAAAAAATCATCGTATGAATGTAAAATGTTTTTGGAAGCAACTTTTAAAGAGAATCAAAAATAAAACAAGATTTTTAAATCCTCGTATGAATTGGGCCTAATATTCAAGTTTGAAAATATTTTTGAATGAAATTTATTTGCTGGTGGTTCAGCGATGTCTATATGCATTTCATTGTTGCTGTAACAAATCGTCAGTAGACTTCAACCACAAATCTTGAACAGTCACAAACCTCTTATCTTATGTACAGACTTTCAAAAACTATTTGAGAATTCACAAATAATAATATTTTTGAAAATCACAAAAGAAAAATAAGCATATGTTACAGCAACAATGAAATGCATATAGACATCGCTGAACCACCAGCAAATAAATTTCAAATTAGAATACTTTTGACAATATGTCGATTAATAAATTTCTTAAATGTTAAATTTAGATTTTATTTTTCATTTTGCTTTATAATTACTTTTATTGTTATCCAAAGGATTTCTAATTGTATAAAGGTGTAGAAAAATAGAATAGATTCATATCGAATATAAATTATTTTCTTGGGTTTTGTATAAGTTTCTAAGCCTACTATGCTTATTTTTCTTTTGTGATTTTCAAAAATATTATTATTTGTGAATTCTCAAATAGTTTTTGAAAGTCTGTACATAAGATAAGAGGTTTGTGACTGTTCAAGATTTGTGGTTGAAGTCTACTGACGATTTGTTACAGCAACAATGAAATGCATATAGACATCGCTGAACCACCAGCAAATAAATTTCAAATTAGAATACTTTTGACAATATGTCGATTAATAAATTTCTTAAATATTTTTGAATAAAAAATCAAACAATTGTGCTGAAAAATATCAAAGATAAATAAATAAGTGAATTTTTAACTAAAGAAAAAGTGACTAAAAACGTGAAAACAATAGTGAATGTAGATATGCAGAAAATTATCATAAGAAAACTTTTCGATTGCATTTCCTTTCTATATTAAATACATTGGTATGGAAGCTTGAAATATACTTGAATTCAATTGTAATACAAGGTTGAATTACAGTATAATTCAAGGCTTGAATTAAACTGTAATACAATTGAATTGTTCGAATTGAATTCAAGTTCCCATTTCACTGGAGAATGCTATTGAAATAAAGTGTAAATCAAGCATAATTCAACCCTTGACAATTGATAGTAATGGGATAGTAATGCATAAATACCAATATTATATATAAATGCAAAGCCAAATGCAATTATATAACGCAAAAAAAAACACAAATTATATTATTAAAAAATATATTACAAAATATTTTTTTGGAAATAGGCATTAATATTATCGTTCTTTTTACCAAAGAGAATCTGTAATTATTTTGTAATTTTTCTTTTATTTCCTTGCGCATTTCTGTTTTTACTTTTGTGAATTGTTATAGAATTAAATTTTGAACGTCGCACCCCGCTTTTGGCAAATAAAGGCCTCTAAGTCTCAGAGCACATGTGCGCCAGATGTAAACTCGGCCTTAGTTGTTGTATACACAGAGAAAACAGTGCCTACTAAATACCTCATAAAACAGAACAAAATTATTAAGAAATCTCTTGGTTTTTTTTTCAATAAGGAAATCTTATTAATTTTATAGGGAAAACCTTTTTTTTTTTTTTTTTTTTTTTTTTTTAACAAACACAACCCGCAAAGCGACTAACTTGTCTGCGGAAAACACCCAGGGTCTACGGTGGGACTCGAACCCACGACCTCTGGACTGAGAGGCTAGCATCGCTACCACTCCGCCACAGGGGCACCATCAAGAAGAAATCTTCTAGTTTTTATTAGGCTACCTTATTAGTTTTTTCAATAAAGGTTTCTCCTTGTTTTTATTAGGCGACCTCATAAAAAATAAAAAATAAAAATAAAAAATTGCGTCTTTATTCTCTGTACTTATGTATTTTCATTTAAAGTATATACCATATATATATGTATGTATGTATGTAGTATATTGTAGATGTCATTTATTTATACATACATACATACATACACATTATGTTATATTCTTAACTAACATACTCACCAAGAATTGAAGCAGCAAAATTCTACCCGATAGACAACCACTCTAACCAATATGCTAACAAGCAGCCTGAACAACCATTGAAATAATTATGCAAACATGCTTATACAAAAACGAAAAATATCATGAAAAAATTGTATGTCTATTTATAGATATGAAATAACAAGACACCTCATAAAATCAAGAAGATTTCCTTATTAAAAAATCAATAAGATGCTTTACTCATAATCATATAGGAACCTACTAAAATCAAGAAGAAAACCTTATTGAAAAAATCAATAAGATAGCCTAATAAAAACAAGAAGAAACCCTTTTTAAAAAAATTCAATAAGGCAACCTAATAAAATCAATAAGAAATCCCTATAGTTTACCATTTATAAGAAAACCTAATAGAATCAAGAAGTTTTTCTCTATGAGTAAAAAAAAAGTTGTGAATAATAAGATTTCATCTTGATTTTATGTGGTTTTCTTCTTAATAAAATTAATAAGATTTACCACATAAAAACAATAACGAATCTTTATGAAAAAATCTTCGCTTCTTTCTGCTGAGATACCCCTTAGCGTAAAAACGTTTCATAGAGAAAATCTTCTTGATTCTATGAGGCAGTTTTTTCTCTGTGTAGTTTTAGCTATTATGCCTGTGCCATCACCTTATTATTGCACCATCGCATTCAGAAAGTGAATACCGACACTCATGAAGGAATGTGTACATACAAACTAAAGTTGTATGTACACATACTAAAGTCCACGGAATTCCCGCACAAATTTCCCGGGATTTCTTTCCCGGAAAATGCGCCGGATCCATGTGCCATACAACCGTCTGGCAATAAATTGTAAGATTTTCTGACAAATTTGATACAACCGTATGAACTGGCAATCTACCTTGTGCTGGCAATTTTTCATTGCCAGTACATTGTCAGCACATTGCTAGATCTGAGAATATTGTAATATTACCCCTTTTAGACACGGAAAGTTTGCTTTGAAAGTCTTAATTCAGCTGTGTGAAAGACAAGAGAGGAATACTCTCTCTTTCTGTCACTCTCCCAGCTGAATTAAGACTTTGCAAAGTAAACTTTCCGTGTCAAAAAGGGGTATATCTGACAATCGTCTTTACATAGCTTTACCAATATTATTTCATCCGACGTATTTTTCAATAATGATTTTTTCTCTTTAATTCTCACAACTAAAAAGTAAATTAGAATGAAAATTAATAAATTTTTATTTTATTATGTGCTTTTTATAAGGTGACAAATTTGTTAAATATGGTTCATGGCAATATTTTTCAGAATACCAAACATGTACAAATATTCATTCACGTCAGTTTTGTTATAATTTTGTCACTGTCACAGACGTATGAATAAAATATTTGTGTTTAACAGCATAAAAAGAGCTCTTTTTTAAGGTACGGTCACACTTGACAAACATGTGCCCAAAAAAGCGTAACTGCAGTATATACTTCTTCTTCTTCTTAAAAAAAATAATTTGTCTTGATAGTATTTACAAAGGGGGTACTGACACTTCAGTATGATAATACTAGAAACTAATACTAAAAACATCGGATCAATAGGGAAAGAATCCAAGTTTAAACTTGAAACCAAAAGTTGGCTCTAAATGGGCTTGGAATTTTTTAAATCGAAGACAGTAAACAATTTAGTATTTGGACAACGAATTCAATTCCTCATCCACCTCGCACCGTAGTTTTAGCCTAAAGGTATCAATAGCAATAGACTTTCGTTTACATATTGGGCCTTATTACGAGTGTCGTATTTCGACTACGACTATGACGATTTTATATTAGATTAAAGAAAATGTTCTTTAGTCTAGTACAAAATTGTCGTACTCGAAGTCGTAACGACACTCGTAATAAGGCTCATTAATATGTGGACGATAATGGGCCTTATCACGAGTGTCGTATTTCGACTACGACTACGACTATGACGATTTTGTATTAGGGCCAATATCTTTTTATTTTTTTTTTTGTGCATTGTTTTTTTAACTAAATTTATAACAATTTCATTCGATTATATTTAGAGCCTGCAGCCGAAAACTAATGGAATGGCAAATGATAAATACAAATCCAGATTTTTATCCATGTAGTGAAAGAAATAAAGCACAGTTGAAATCAATCGCACCAGATATTAATCAATATCATTCTGTATATATATTTAAACATTTGACCGATACAAAAACACCATGTCTACCGATTGTTTCCTCAAAAACAGGCAAGGAAATCACTAGTGAAACACAGCTGGAGAGGTAATTTGTTTTTTTTAACTAAATTTTTTTTGTTGAAAATATCATTTAAGCAAAGGGAGATTTTATAACTATGAACTTCTTTATCCTTTTAAAAGTCATACTTCCGGCAAGAAATCTTGCACAATATTAACCCAGAGTAAATTACATTTAAACAGAAAATAATAAGTTTATATTTATTATTCAAGGTCGACGACAATTTCCAAAGCAGTAGAAACTGGAAAATTTTTAACAAAATTGTCAAAGTCTAAAGCACGTAATAATATCTCAACCTCACATCGTACAGCGAGCAATAAAGCTTTGAGTGAACACAGATCACACACACTTAGCAATAAATTTAAGACTGGAGGATTAGTGGTTACAGCTGTGCAAGCTGGAGCAAGTGGTGGTAGCATAGCTGGGGTCAAAAAGTATAAGAAGTTAAAGTCTCTTCATCACAAACTACCAAATGTGAACAGGATAAATACAAATAACACAGAATGTGGAGATCCTCGGGAACCTTCGGTAATCAGCAACAAAGCTAATAATAAAAACAGCTTAGTTATGGATACCACTGCTTCGACCATTGTAAGAAAAGTTAAAACAAAACTAAAAAAGAAAAAGCTCTCATCTACTACTTAACTATGTAGAAGCAACGATCAATTTGAATGGATTTAATAATAATTCTTATGATTATACTACAATAAAATAGATTTTTTAATGATATTTTTAAAATAACTTGTTGTCATATAATACTACTGGAACTAGAAGCAGGTAACTTTTACAAACAAACTTCTTTGAATGTACTGAAAATACGAAGATTCCACATTACAAGCAGACAACTTGTCTATAAAATGTATATGAAGTGCACAAAATTTTTTGAGACACTTCTTAACAAATTTTCTAGACTGTTTGTAATGTGGAAACTACACCTTAATATATTTATATACAGCGGACAATAAAACTTTTCACATGTAAAATAATATAATATAAACGGGTTATTTGTTACAAATAATATAATTCGAGAGAAAACTTATGACCACGGACAGGGGTTTCATGAAAATTCATGTTTTATCCCTTAACCCTGATAATGGCATGAATCAATTTGAAAATTCATATTTTTGTCTCAAATTTCAAAAAATCTTATTGTTAACAAATTATTAATGCAAAACGGTGTTATACAAATTTATTCGCTTGCATTCTTGTAGAATTGTAGAACAATTGTAAAAGCCTAACTACCAAATTTAATGTAAATTGTCGTTTTAATGATTTCAAAAGTAAATTGTCTGCTATTAAAGCCGAAATTAGTGAAACAATTCTGCAAAAACTTGATATTGTTAAAAAAATAACGGTTTTAAGAAACAAATCTAATAGATAGTATTCAATTCAATGTAAAGTAAAAATTTACTGCCAGTTTATAGACGACAAGTAAAAATTCTCGTCTGTCTATTTACATTGAAAAAAAACAAAGCACTAAAATTTGTTTTTATTTTCAATATAAATAGACCGACGATAATTTTTACTTGTTTTCTATAAACTGGCAGTTAATGTAAAAGGATTGTGCACGCACCTCTTGAGAAAAGAAAATATTTTTATATCTTTATTTAGTTGTATGTAAATTGAAAACTTTTCTTTTGAATATAAATTTTTTGAAATATGTGCATATTTTATTACTTTTAGTGCATATTTTGCGTTTTTGATTTCATTTTTTTAAACGCCTAAAATAAATTTTTTAAAAGCATGAAGTCCTTGTCCCTGCTTATTTATGACAAACTGAAAACAATTTTTCAACTTGGTATATATGTATATATGTCAAAAATATATCATAGCATAGTAGATTTAAAATTTACATTAAAACCGAAGTAGATTTGAGCAAAGTACATATCTATTTCCAACAGTCGCCCCCTCAATGTAAATTCCGTATCATTATATCGTCACCTTAAATGCAAACGGACGTAACTAAACAAAAATTCTAAATCGACTTTTTGATTGATTATGGTTTATTTTATCAAACTTCACACAAATATTTAGACCTCTGCTATCAAAAATTACGACTTTATTAAAGAAATTCAAACAGACGTAATTACGAATGCGTCCATTTTTTTATGGCAAGGAACGTAGCTAAGATAAAATCTTAAATATACATAAAAAGGAAATAATTGGTTAAAAACATATAAGTATGCATACTACAAGTAAATTTCGAAGAAAACTTTCAAGAATACTTTATTATTATTGGTTTGGTAACGTTTTTTGTTTCTCCTGCAAGAAATATAAAAGTGTAGTTACGTCCGTTTGCATTTAAGGTGACGATATGTAAATGGTGTTAAATTAGTAACAAAATGAAGGACTGTATACATATATTGAGCTTAAATTATGTTTATTGACATTGCTCAAAAAATTATCAAAATTCGCTATCCAATAGAAAATTAAAAAATAAAGGGAGACTTAGGCCCCTATTATGAGCAACTTTCGATCTTCGACTGTAGTCGAAAGTACTGATCGAACGAATTGTCATTTGGTATTATGACGAGCATTCGACAAAGAATGTCGTTATTGTGAATAAAATGGACAAAAAATAGATTATAATTATTGTTTGTGTACTTAAAAATAAAACTTGTTTAACATTTAGATTTTTAAACAAAATTTCTCATTAAAAAAATTCATCGAAAGCTAAATTCCGTTCGATAGAAAATTCGTTGCTCAACGAAATTTTCGATGCTCATAATATGAATTTATTCGATGTTCGATACCCAGCGAAGATCGAAAATCGAATGCAACCCATAATAGGGCCTTTATATAAAAAAATTGGCGGCGAGCCTTAGTTTCCGAGTTATGGGCATCTGAAGTGAAATTGGAACAAATCAAGTTTAGGTGCAACTCTCAAAAATAAAAAAATAAATAAGTGATATCCGATAGAGAATTAAGAAATATGAAAAAAATTAAATAAAAAACTTGTCGGCGAGGCTTAGTTTCCGAGTAGGGTTTGGGAAACGTTAAATCCTGGGAAATGTCTAACTTATATTCCCGGGAAATTTTTGGGATTTTTCCGGGAAAACGGGAAGTTAAAAGTACACTTTATTTCATAAATATATAGGCGCGTAGTCATAGTCAAAACAAAGTACACTTTAAGAAGTTAAAACCAGTATTACTATACAAAATACTGATTTAATTTGACTATGACTACGTGGCACACATATTTATAAAATGGCGTAAGTGACAGTGAAATTCAGACAATTTAACAGTTGTTATTAAGCTTCAGCAAGCTTAATAAACTAAACCTAATATTATATTTACATATAAATATTATTATTATTACTAGGGCAAGGAATCTCATGCACTAAAAAATCGAAAATATGCGCATAAAACATGCACTTAAAATTTGAAAATATGCACTAAAAACACAGAAAATATGCAATTAAAAATATTTTTTAATATTTTATTTAAAAACATTTAAAAAAAAAGCAGAAAGCAATTCATTTAATATACATATGTATCTACATATAAAATTAGTATAAAGAAAAACAAAACAATAAATTCAACAACAAAAAATTAAGTTAAATTAACGGCCTGGCCCACGATGTCACCAGATATCGTTCGATCGACAACTTGTATTGCAAACAACAATAACTTTAGAAAATTTATTTTTGTTTGCGATACAAATTGTCGATCGAACGATATCTCGTGACATCGTGGGCCAGGCCGTTAATTTCCATAATTTTGCAGAAAAAATCTCAAAACCAACTCACTTTCCATTTAAAATGTGTTATGTTGTGTAAAGTTACAAATTTTCAGCGAATTCCCGAACAAAACAATAAAAATGTTGTGTAAATATAAAAATTTAGAGTTCAACAGGGTGATTCAGGTAAATATTTCAAATGGATGCTATCCAAAATAGCAAAAATATGCACAAAAAACATGCATTTATTGAAAAATATGCGCAAAAATATGCAAAAACGAGTATTTTTAGCAAAATATGCAAAATATGCAAAAACGATTGAATGCCATTTCAAAGGACATTTCACGATTCGCAAAGATAACTTAACCGTTTCCGTTTTATGATGCCCAGTGAAAACATGCATTTGCATGAGATTCCTAGCCCTAATTATTACTATTTCCTATAAGGAATATAAGAAATTTGTATTATAATTCTGTTTTACTTTAATATCAATATTTTCAGTGTTTTTAATCGACTTCATTTTTGTATATATTAAAAAAGGTCGTTTTAATGATTGTATGACTAAACTTACACGATAAATTGTTTAACGGCCTGGCTCACGATGTCGACAAGAAATTTTCGTTCGCTTTTAAATGGAAAACAAAAACAAAATAAGAAAATTTGTTTTTGTTTTCAATATAAATAAGCGAACGAAAATTTCTTGTCGACATCGTGAGCCAGGCAGTAAGTTTTTCATCGCCTGTTTCAACCCTAATACAGGGAAGGAAGGAAGTTTTTCATTCCAACAATTTTATTTAAAGCAAAAACAAATTATAAAATTTTGTTTTTGTTTCAAATGTTACTGTAAGAAAGAAAGATTTCCTTCGACACCGATAAACAAGCATAATTTTTTTATACAAAATAAAAATGAGCTGTTAAAATTTATACGAAAAAATTCCATAAAATTGAAGTCATTTATCCTAATTTGTCTACTAGAAAAATTATTGATTTACTCGAAAACTATATGCAAGATGTATTGCGTAAAGGCTGTTTCAGACTATAATACAAGTATTAACACTTTTGCAGAAAATGAAACTCTGACATGATGAGTTGTTGTTTTTTTGAAATTTTTGAAACTGAAATTAGATCAGCGAGGCATTTGAACCAAAACTATTAATAGTTGTATTATAGTCTGAAACAGCCTTAATGACTTATCTGTCACTCTAATATAAGAAAGTGGAATACTTACTATAAGCAGAGTTGGACAAAATACTAGAGATCGACCGAAGGCGCTTTTTTTGGCCGAAGCCGAACTTCGGCTAAAATCCTAAACTTCGGCCAAAACCGAAGCCGAAGCCGAATGTTTTAAATTTTAAAAATGATACTTGTTTTATATGAATTAAGAAAAAAGTTTGCTTTTTTGAGATCACTGAAATAGCTGTAATATCTATTGGATACATAACAAGAAAAATAAAACTATTTTGCAATTTCTAGATTTCTTTTTCATATGATCACTCACAAGAACGTCCAAGTAAAAGAAAATAGAAAGCAACAGGGTTGTATTTCAAAGCAACCCTTTCAAAACGTTAAACACAATAGAAACTGTCGGCGAGCAACGACCAAAAATAATGTTATTTTTCAAGCTTGGAATGAAAAATATTCGGCTTCGGCTAATCGGCCGATTTTTGCCGTAGGCCGAATGTTGGCCGATTACCACATTTTGGCCGAAGGCCGAAGCCGATTAATCGGTCGAACTCTACAAAATACATGGCTTGCAGTATTTAAAATACACTGTTGGTTTATTATGTAGCTGGATGTCAGACAATGGTCTTAGGATTAATGCTAGTAAGACTAAAGCAATGTGTTTTGGTGGCAGTAGCATTGACAAATTCACTGTTGTTTTGAATGACAAATTTATTGATTTTGTGGAAAAAATTAAGTGTCTTGGTCTTATCATCAATTCAAAATTGAATTTTGAAAGTCATATTGATTCAGTTGTTTCAAAGGTTTGTTATACTTCGAGGAAGCTATATAGCTTAGATTTACTTTTACCCTTACATGTCAAGAAGAGGGTTGTTTATGGGTTGATTATGCCAATATTTTTATATGGTCTAGAGGTATACTGTGGCACCTTGGGTTACGTTCTCAAAAAAATAAGACTTGCTTGCAATAGAGTAGTAAGATACCTTTATTCTCTTGGATTAAGGCAGCATCTCTCGTCGTTTGTTGCAAAATTTTTAGGGTTATCTTTTGCCGATTTTATAAAATTGAGAAACTTGTTACTGTTCTATAAGTCATTTAAGTTACAGGTGCCTGATTACTTAGTTGACTTATTTGAATTTGGAAGATCTATTAGAAATAGACAGTTGAAAATTCCAAAGCTAACACCTATCTTGGAGCGGTCGTTTAATGGGAGGATAGCTAGATTTTAATAAATTGCTACCGTCTCTAGGAACATTTAAGTTTTCTACTGATAGTTATAAGAGGAAACTTTTAGAAATGCTTTTGTCTATATCGGTTATGAATAAATTGTTATTCTGGTTAGGTATATGGTATTATGGTAAATGTGTTTTTATTGGGTTTTGTTAAAGCTATGTATATCATTGTGCAATATAGTTATTACTTTATATTATATTTTTTATTTTGCACAATATTAAATGTATACGTATAACTTATATAATTTGTTAAATATTGTAATTATTTATTTACTACTGCCAAATTGGATTTTTGAATGTATGTAGTTAAATCGGTATTTTGTATATATATATATATATATATATATATATATATATATATATATATATATATATATATATATATATATATATATATATATATATATATATATATTGTTTAAAAATTAATTACTATTTATTATATTAAAATTGAATGTAGATAGTTTTCGAGTAGTATGATGTGAACGACTATGGCCCATAGGCTAGGTATACATAATGAATAAATAAATGAAATGAAATGAAAAAATACATGCTGGTCATGTATTTAAAATACAAAATACAAAAAATACTTACACGTCATGTATGTATTTAAAATACAAAATACCCTAAATTTTTGTACGTACTGAAACCCTGAAGGAAATATTTTGGGAGAAATAATATGAAAAATTAAAGACATTTAGACAGACTGTGGCTCAGGCTATATATAATATCTTTCTTACTGTGTAATAGCTATATTCTATTTGCTTAATTCACTTAAAAATTTGTCTCAGAAATGTTTCTGTGTTAACTTTTATTTAAAAAGAATTCTTACATTAATAAAACAATCAAAATTTCGCCAAATTTCATTTAATTAATGTACTTAATTTATAAATTTAGTTTTCCCGGGAATTCCCGCGAAACGCTATTTTTTAATTCCCTTTGAAATTGTAGTACAAAATCGAGATTACACTGTGTATTTTCCAATGAATATTATCCAATATTGGTATCATTTGAAAGCTTTTTAGGAACTCTAAATACTAAAATTTTTAATAAATTAGTTTTCTTTTACTTCATAACTACACTAAAGTGCACTAAGGCAATATTTAGATAAGGGTCCATCTATTATATTTTAAAATAATGTGGAATAACAACTAAAACTATCCAATAAGGTTTTCGTGCACTGCCGGCATTCGGCCGGGCTTACAAGATTTTATCCACCATGTTGTTTCTCGAAACGGCGCAGCCTAAAAGGATTATCTGACTTGCAAAGTTTTCCTGCCTAATAACGTTTTTCCAATTTCACCATATACCTACATATGTATGTAGGTATGTAATTACAATTTTATACTAGAACTTCAGATGCACATAACTCGGAAACTAATGTTTGCCGCCAATTTTTTATTTAAGTTTTCTTCTTTTTCATTTTTAATTATCTATCGCATATCGAATTTTTATTATTTTTTAGCAATGTCACTAAACTTAAATTAAGCCCAATACAGTCCTTTATTTTTTTACTAATTTAACACCATTTATAACAATTGCAAAAATTCGCTGCTCAAAAACGTGCACTGCTACATATCGTCGGTAATTTAAAGATAATATAAATATTAATCTATTCACGCCAATAACTTATTTATATACATATGCATGGATTTTTGGCGAAAAAATCAATGGTAAGGCGCCTTTTTCGATATTTTGGAAACATTTTTTACTTGCAACATAAAAGGTACAAAGTTTGTATGTTCGTTTTGTTTCCATTTTTATGACCTGCACCATGGCAACTTTTATGTTTGCAAAATGCATTAATATAACACTTACCTTCTTTTATTTATTATTGTTGAAAGTTATGAAATCACTGCACTATTAAATTCACACTTTACCTTTATAATTTATTAATGATTGATGATTATTTACATTTACACAAAACTAATTCTTATTTATTTTATAACTCGTTACCTTACACTGAACGAAAAAATACGCATACACGCGTGTTGGGATTCGGCTATAATTAAATTGTACCATGAAAATGGTAAAATTGTACCAAAATAACATCAATTGTACCAAAAGGTAGCCTTTGCAGTATTTGCCACTGTTGCCAACTTTTTTCCAACAAATATCGCTAAAGTAAACATGAAAATAGCTAGAAAATAGCTAAACTTTAAAAATATTTGAAAACAGCGATAAATAGCTAAAAAACTAATTTATTGTTAGGATGTTTCAGAAATTCTACTGTAAATTGTTAACTTCTTTCATATTTCCAAAATGTCCCTAGAAATTTTATAAAATATCAAATAAGAGCAATATAAAAGGCTTCTTTTATTAAAAACATATATGTACATACATCCAGCCTGCCCAAATTAGCACCAGGGTGCCGAACAACAATTGACTTCTTATACAAATGAATACACATACGCGAATACATTTCTGTCGGTGGCCAGCTCTGATATACATACAAAATTATACGCGATATTATTTTTAACTAAAAATTTTAAGCGAATCTTCAACATTAATATTTTCGTAGGTATAATCGGTACCAAATTTGCTAAGTACTAAATTCGGTACTACAATAGTAAAAAATTGCTTCAAATAAAGCAGGCTTCTGCTATTATAGAGTAAAAGTAGCGCTCACAAGCCTGCTCAAGGCAGATTCATTTCCAGGTAGTATCAGGATTACAAAAGCAATGAAAAAATACAACAATGAAAAAAACAACATGGGTTGTAGTTCATCAAAAACTTCAAAAATATAATTTGTTTAAAATAATAATAACAAAAATTATTCACATAACTTTGAAAATATTTCTCCGTGGCAGCTACCACTAACAACATTTGCAACGTTTAGCACTTCTCACAATTTTTTAATAGTTTTTTCATATTTATAAATTTGTTTTCACAGAATTTTTTTTAATAAAATATTTTTCATATTGAATTTTTTTAACATTTTCTTTTAATTTCTCTTTCGTAAAAAATTTTTGAAGTTTCCAATGAACTTTAATTTGAAAAAAAAAATAGCTCAGCTGAATTTCCGCTACTACCTTGTGAATGTGCCTTGAGCCTGCTGATTATTGTATGACGAGTTCACTGTTTGGAGTACTACATTTTTGCTCACAAAATCCCTTTTTTGAATTTTTGTGGCTCTAATCAATCAGGTTTTTCACATAGCTTGCTTTATATACGTTCACTTTTCTAATCAAGCTCACATTTTAAAGCGAATTATGATGCACAAAAAATCGCTAGATTTCCCGCTAATAGCTAAATCATATTTTTTCCCGCAAAATGTACTTAAAAATCGCTAGATTTGACGAGAAAATAGCTGAATTGGCAACAGTGGTATTTGCTATTGATATTCCAATTTTTTTCCTCTTATTTGTTATTGTATGAAAGCCATAAAACTTATAGGAAAAGAGTTCAATAAATTGAAGTAGGTTTAATAAAGGGATTTTGTTTCTGTTTTTTTTTAATTTTATGTACGAATTATTGTTTATATAAATATGTATGCATATTGTGTGACTGTTTTAATGAATTTTTTATGACATTTAGATAATTTTTCTTTGAATCTTAATATAATTATTTACATCTAGAATACGGACGATTATGTCGTCCGTTTGGTATGTATATCTAGTTATTATTATTGTATGGCAAAGTACAACTTTTTTCAAATTGTACCACTGAAGTATAAAGTGTACCAATGCAAACGAAATTGTACCAAATTTGGTACAATTGTACCACAAATCCCAACAGTGATACACGCAAGTTTTTGAAGATGTCAAAAGTGCTTTGACATTATGTTAAAGCGGTCCAGACACGATCAAAATGCTTGATGGGATTGGTTATAGTATGAGTGAAAATTTGTTAGTATGTGTGACACCAACGACGCTTAATGGAAAATCAAAAAATTTTGATTTTTGGCATTCTTGCTGTCACTTTTTATATATGTGTATGTGTTAACCCGTCAAGCACGAACAAATTTTCATTATAATTTTATTTCCATTGTGAACGGTTGCTAACAAATCGGAATTAAAAGAAGAAAAACATAAATTTGACTGGTGAAGAAGTTTTGGCACTTTTTATTTCACTTTTCTCTTTCTTTTGTAAATAGTGCTGCCATTATTTTTATTAAATTTCTTTATTTAGACATTTTTATATATTTTTTTAATCCAAACGAACAGGACAAAATCAAAATTAAAATGAATGCTTGATGGGCCATCAAGCATGGTAACATCAAGCCGACAAGCACACGTACACGAACTTGACATCGAGCATTTTGACCGTGTCTGGACCGCTTAAGAGAGTATAAAAGAAAAAACTCTGGTAGAGCTGCATAAATATAATCTAGTGTGCTTAGGTATCCTTGGTACAAAAGGACCCAATTATTTGGTGCCAAGCAAGGCATATCAAACAGGTACACTTATCAGGCATATTGGTCATCCGCTGATTTTTTGTTTACAATTTTATAACGAAGAATTCGTTTGACAATTACTTTGTGCCTTGTTTGATGCATAAAATTTTTTGACAATTACTTTGTAAAACTATGTGAGAAGCACAGAGTTGCCACAGTGTTTTCTCTAATGCGTGTACCTGTAGTAAATGTGCCTTGCTGCCAAGTGAACCAAAAGGTCTTCTTCTATTTCCTGGGCGACCTTTTAACATACATAGATACCCTACAAGAAGACTACTAGACAATTCGTAGGTGGTTACTGGTTTGCCGCACAGTACATATATTAAAAATACATTATTACTGCGGCAAACCAATAACCACCCAACGAATTGTGCTAGGCAAGGTTTGACTGAGTTCGGAATCGGTGTGCGGTGTTAAACTGGTAATATAAAATTTTAATTTGAAGGAAAAGTGAAATGAATTATAAGAAGTTGTATTTTAAAAACTACCTTTTTAATCATTATATCTTGATTTTATTTATTCCTCAGAAAATAAAAGTTATTTCTTGATTTTTATATACACCTCACAAAATAAAAGTTATTTATTATCCGTAAAGTTGAGTTTTTAATAAAAATTATAAAAATAAAAATCATTGCATCTATAGGTAGTCAAAGTAACATGGAGTATCTTGGTAAATTCCTTGTGCAAGTAGCACTTCTATAGAGAAGTGTTATGTGCAATAATAGTAATAATAGTAGTGTGATTTGTTCAGTTTAAATTTGGAAAATAATCGTTATTTGAAAAATTCAAACAGTCATGGTTCATACTACGGAATTTTTTTTTTCAGAAAGTGTGAGTTTGTTGGTGAGAAGTAGAGGTGGAAAACTATATATCAAGGCGATTTTTTTTAAGAGAAGTAACACTCATGCAATTAATGCCTACTACTATTACTAGGTTTTACCTTCTTTAGGAAAGGAATAGTGAAGACAGGTGGTGAAGGGAGAGTTAGAGGAAAGCTTCATTCTTTTACAACGCTGCATTTTTGCACGTTTTTAATAATGCAGTGTAGCAACGCCTCTGATGTTAAATGAGGCGCATTATTTTTTTTGAAGCTGTATTTTGTAGCCATTTTATTGATTATTTTACTTCGCCGATGATTCTGCTACACAACGAAGGAGGACGCTCTGTTGTTACATTAGGATTAGTGTCTGCTGAAGTCGGTATAGTTCAGTGACCAGTGACTATGCCTTCATCACTTGAACTTTCCTATAACAACTGATATAAAGGGACACTAATGCACATCAGAAAAATGCGTGGTGTTGTTATTTAATGACTGTTGGATACAGGGATTGAACCCAGAACCTTCGGTTTTGTAGTCAACGTGCTAACTACTTCAGCCAACGCCACCCTCACAAGAAGGTCTTAATTTGCAACTCTGTGTATTCGCCTTGTATATATAGTGTCACTATCGAAAGTTTTCGATAATTAAAATTAGAATTTGTTCCATTTGGAACACTGAACACAAAAACTATTTCGAAAATTTTTTCGTTGATAGTACGTATACAGTTGCACGCCACTAGTGGCATGTGTAAGCCCCTCCTCGACTAGCAATTAATATTTTGGCAATATAGCAATAACGCCGGCAGAATAACAGAACAATATTGCTGATTCGTTATTATTATGTTCAGTTTTCAATTACAAGATTACACAAGAAGGTCTTAATTTGCAACTCTGTGTATTCGCCTTGTATATATGTTAGCGTAAAATTTCCTGCTGTCAGAATATTTCCGAACGTTTTGGTTGATTTGACAGCAGAGAAGTTATGTCAGCTGGTGAATAAAGATCACCTTATGTGTATTCGCCTTGCTATATATAGTGTCACTATCGAAAGTTTTCGATAATTAAAATTAGAATTTGTTCCATTTGGAACACTGAACACAAAAACTATTTCGAAAATTTTTTCGTTGATAGTACGTATACAGTTGCACGCCACTAGTGGCATGTGTAAGCCCCTCCTCGACTAGCAATTAATATTTTGGCAATATAGCAATAACGCCGGCAGAATAACAGAACAATATTGCTGATTCGTTATTATTATGTTCAGTTTTCAATTACAAGATTACACAAGAAGGTCTTAATTTGCAACTCTGTGTATTCGCCTTGTATATATGTTAGCGTAAAATTTCCTGCTGTCAGAATATTTCCGAACGTTTTGGTTGATTTGACAGCAGAGAAGTTATGTCAGCTGGTGAATAAAGATCACCTTATGTGTATTCGCCTTGCTATATATAGTGTCACTATCGAAAGTTTTCGATAATTAAAATTAGAATTTGGAACACTGAACACAAAAACTATTTCGAAAATTTTTTCGTTGATAGTACGTATACAATTGCACGCCACTAGTGGCATGTGTAAACCCCTCCTCGACTAGCAATTAATATTTTGGCAATATATATAGCAATAACGCCGGCAGAATAACAGAACAATATTGCTGATTCGTTATTATTATGTTCAGTTTTCAATTAACGTTAAAACCAACTGTTAAAACCTGGTTTTACCATACAAATTGTTTTTGTTAAATCCAACTTAAAACCATTTCTGAATTGGTTTTAATTTGGTTTTATGAAATGCAGCCCTGTTTTCGCTGTGGTAAATTCAGTGCTGCCAAGTTAAAATGACCGGCAGCAGCTGATGTTTATGCCAGTGAATAACAAGAGATGTCGCTTGAAAGATTTTCAACTTAAAAATGGATGCAGCAGCAACCAAAGTAAATTTATATAAAGTATATGCAAGTACTCAGGTGATTAATTTTTTTCTCGTGTAGTGTTAATGCATGAATGTCAAAAGTTGTTTACAATTTTCGTACGCCATTTTGTTTTGCTTTGCTTTGTTATACACAATTGTGTGTAGTGAAAAAGTTGAAATAAATTTTTACTTTAAAAAGGTGTTACAAAACATTTAAAAACAATTATATTTAATTATTAAAATAAATATGTAGCTTTTATTATACTTATTTCACGTAATAAAGGTTTATCAATCAATAAATTTACTTTGGTTTTGTCTATCCATACACTTCCTTTTTGTTGTATGCAGATCTGGGACTTGCATTAAATAAGCAAAAGCATCAGTGTTGTTACGACAATTTTTTCTAAAAATCGTCAAATTTCAAAAACAAAATCGTCAAAATCGTCACAATTTTCAAAAATAATCGTCGAAAAATCGTCATACAAGAATTATTCGTTTTATTGAACAACAATACACCTTATTAGAAATCAAGGACTATTTTATGTAACAAAAAAACAATTCATCGACTTTATTGTCAAAGATAAAAACTATTGGGTGAAATTAAATCAAAAAATTCAGAATATATAATAGTGTGTAACAATTTTTAAATAAAACTAGATTCAAAATAAAACATGTAACATTCCGAAGAGTCACACTTGTAATATTTTTTCAAAACATAATGATTTTAAGGGTTTCTGTTTCCAGTAAATTTTTGGTCTTGGTTTTGCTTTCTCATTCGTAATGTTAAAAAAGCACACATGCATACACAAAACTATGCATAAAAAATATGAGCTGAAAAATAAGACTTGCATTGTGTGAACGCCGATGAAAGTTAAAAAAAAAGTGATAAGCCTAGCAATAAGACTTGGCTAGTGTGAACTGGGACTTAGACGCAAGATTTGGAAAAACTTTTAAGTAAAGGAAGAATTTCAGAGTCCATATTTAAAATAACTGATGCTGTAATTAAATTAAAATTTTTAAAAATTGTGTTATCGAACTCAAATTTCTTTTCTGCAAGGATTTGTTCGCATATTTATGTTACTTAATACTTATTTCAACAAATCGTCAAAATATGAGGAATATTGGAAACAAAATCGTCAATCGTCATTTTGGGAAATTTGTTATAAAAAATCGTCAAAATGACGTAAAATCGTCAAATCTAACAACACTGAAAAGCATTGACCTATTTCCCACAATAAACCAAATTAATACAAATGCAAATTTATGAAATTAGAACTAACTTTGATAATTATAGTGCAATTTTTTGGCATTAAACTAAAATCTGTTCAAAGTAAAGGTAGAATTAGTAAAATCGTATCGTGAAGTTGCGTGTCAGCTGACAAAAGCCGTACCATATGCAATGCATGTTACTAGTTATAAAATATGTGGTGGTAGCACTGCTGACGTAGAAATCTACAGAAAACAGATTTTTCTGTAGCGAATGTCAAAAAAGCCGCATTCAATGCCAGACAAAAAAAATGTGCTGTGCAAACTGTTACATTTTCTATAACTTGAACACAAAGCTGAACGATACGGCAAGCTGTAAAGTAGAACGATACGATTTTACTAATTCTACCTTAACACATTAATATTGCGCTAGCACCAAATCACATGGCAAACGTAAATGTGTACATACATAAAAGCATACTTACATACATAAATATGTAAACTTTTTTCTATGTACATATCGCCACTTGAGGCAAAAATCATATCACTACCATTTTTATCATTTTTCAAGAGCAAGACAAAATTTGATTAGTGTTCGAAGCGGTAGTATATTCCGTTTATAAAATCACCATTTTTTAAGATATAACCTTACAATAAAATAAACGAAAACTTAAGTTCTGTAGCTCGTTTCTGTATTTCTCGCATCGTAAAATTTCCCGCATGAAACGAGGGAATCGTAACAAAAATAGTGTAAATTGAAACACAAAATGGCTTTTCGCACATAAGTGTTTCTGTATATTTACTTTGCGAGAACTATCTGTCATTTAAATAAATTTCCAGTAATTATTGGAAGGATGTGAAAAAAAGTATTTCTGTAACAATATTGTGTGAAAAGTTTCTCTCAAGAACTGTTAAAACAACTCGCATTTTAACAACAAAATTTGTACAAAAACATACGAATTTTTTAATTTGTGTGTGAAAATATGAAAAATAAATTAGTTGAAAAGATATGCAACGTATTGTTGGACTAAAATTATTATTAACGAGTCGATATGATTATGTTTATTTATAATTTTTTTGTGTAATTGTCTTACGTAGGGACAGTTGATAGAAAAAACATTTTATTTCAATAATTTTATATTAATTTTATATTCATGTTCATTATTTTATATTCTTTTCTTTGAAAATTATTTCTTCTTTTGTTATTTAAATAATATTTTTGTGACATTTGTTTCATTTGACACGCAATTACTGGAAATATTCCAATAAAACAGAATAAGTGTTGTCTGTTTTCGCAGGAACACTTTTTTCTCACAAATCGAGAAACGATGGAATTTTGTGTTTCACACTTCATGTGAGAAATTTTACGATGCGAGAAATACAGAAACGAGCTACTGATCTTTTATTTGTATGCACGTACTTATACAGGTGCCTGCAATGTTCCTTTATTGTATTTTTTTTATTTGTGCTATCTGATAAAAATAAGATTACGTTTTATATAATTTTACTGTGTACAATATGTGATATTGCAATAATATTGCATTACTTCATGATGTGCTTAGTGGCATTACAAAATTAGTGCATTTTTCGCCATACGATTAGCTGCTAATGCAATATTAATCCATTACTTTTAAGAGATTTTATTTTAGTGCAAAAAGTAGTGCATTACAAACACCAAATTTAAATTTTCAGTAAAATTTTTGTTTTGCAATCAGTGCTTATGAAAAGTAATGCAAGTTGCCCAGGTCTGGTTGTAATCATCTGTTTTCGACATTCATCCATTATTTTTACACAAGCAAAGCGCATGTTGTTTTTGTATTTTCTTAGTTGTTGTAGACCTGCATATACTTTATATAAATATACTTTGGCAGCAACAATAAGTAAAAAGTTATGGAAAAGTACGAGTTTTTTGGAAGGAAAACAACAAAAATATCTTCACTGACCTCTGGAAAGTCAAAATAAACGATATGACATATCGATCCACCGATAAAAAGTTGTATTTTGTGATTTATTTGTGCATTTTTTATATACAATAACTTGATTTCCAAGCACTTCTTCACTTTGTATTACTGGTTCCATAATTTTAAAATATTAATTAACAAAATATAAAATAATTTCCATTTTAGAGCGCATTGTAAGCTTTCTTAGTTTTTCATACAAACAAAAACAGTTGTACAGTTTGTCAAAAAAGTGTTATAAAAAGCAGAAAAAATGCAAGAACAAACACGCATTTCTGAAGATTTATTTTATTTTGAGCAAGTTATTAGACAGTCTGTGAGTTAAAACCTGAATTTAACGAACTTGCAGTGTGAATGCAAAATCAGCTGTTTAAAGCTTGGTTTTAACGTTAAAACCAGACGTGTGCCAAGATAGCGTCGACGAAATAGCGTCGATTTTGGGAATTAAAAAACCGGGAAAAAAGGGGGGAAATTTTCTGGGTATTTTTAAAAATATTTCAACAAGCTAGCAACGATTTTTAGAATTCAAGGGGGGAAATAAAACAAAAACCGTGGATGAATTTTCCCAGGAGCACTGTTGGACTCCCACGCCAAAACCTTGTATATTCTTAAAGTAGACACTTGGGAGAACAAAATGAGACAACCGTGCAAAAATTCTGTCCGCACGTTTTTGAGAAAATCGACTTAATCGAAAATGGCCAAAAAAAACCGTGGATGAATTTTCCCAGGAGCACTGTTGGACTCCCACGCCAAAACCTTGTATATTCTTAAAGTAGACACTTGGGAGAACAAAATGAGACAACCGTGCAAATATTCTGTCCGCACGTTTTTGAGAAAATCGACTTAATCGAAAATGGCCAAAAAAAACCGTGGATGAATTTTCCCAGGAGCACTGTTGGACTCCCACGCCAAAACGTTATATATTCTTAAAGTAGACACTTGGGAGAACAAAATGAGACAACCGTGCAAAAATTCTGTCCGCACGTTTTTGAGAAAATCGACTTAATCGAAAATGGCCAAAAAAAACCGTGGATGAATTTTCCCAGGAGCACTGTTGGACTCCCACGCCAAAACGTTATATATTCTTAAAGTGGACGCTTAGGAGAACAAAATGAGACAACCGTGCAAAAATTCTGTCCGCACGTTTTTGAGAAAATCGACTTAATCGAAAATGGCAAAAAAAAACCGTGGATGAATTTTCCCAGGAGCACTGTTGGAATCCCACGCCAAAACCTTGAATATTCTTAAAGTAGACGCTTAGGAGAACAAAATGAGACAACCGTGCAAAAATTCTGTCCGCACGTTTTTGAGAAAATCGACTTAATCGAAAATGGCAAAAAAAAACCGTGGATGAATTTTCCCAGGAGCACTGTTGGACTCCCACGCCAAAACCTTGTATATTCTTAAAGTAGACACTTAGGAGAACAAAATGAGACAACCGTGCAAAAATTCTGTCCGCACGTTTTTGAGAAAATCGACTTAATCGAAAATGGCCAAAAAAAACCGTGGATGAATTTTCCCAGTAGCACTGTTGGACTCCCACGCCAAAACCTTGTATATTCTTAAAGTAGACACTTGGGAGAACAAAATGAGACAACCGTTCAAAAATTCTGTCCGCACGTTTTTGAGAAAATCGACTTAATCGAAAATGGCCAAAAAAAACCGTGGATGAATTTTCCCAGGAGCACTGTTGGACTCCCACGCCAAAACCTTGTATATTCTTAAAGTAGACACTTGGGAGAACAAAATGAGACAACCGTGCAAAAATTCTGTCCGCACGTTTTTGAGAAAATCGACTTAATCGAAAATGGCCAAAAAAAACCGTGGATGAATTTTCCCAGTGGTTTCCGAGATATTTAGCATTAGTTTTGCTCCATATCAACTATTTTAAGGTTTAATAAATATTGTTTTGTCGTTTTCTCAATTCTGACTTTTTGGTGCTCCAAACCAATAATGGGCTGACGATTTGTTGAAAATTATTTAAAACGTCAGTTTGTTAAGTTTTTTATGCCATAATACCAATGACATAACACTAATAAATGCAGTATATACCCGATAAACTGTTCTCTTGATAACGGTTTGACGTTTATCATGATAGAAATTTATCAACTATTGACTCGCTGGAAAAATTTGTACCTTGCAAATGTAAATAGTTTTATTTATCTTAACCCCCCTTCGCACGTAAATTAACACCGAGTTTGACGTTTCACGCTTGCAGTAATTGTTAACGAAAATGCGTTGACAATTATTGCAAGTTCCTGCAATGAGCTGTCTCCTGTAGCAATAATATAATTTTGACAATTGCTGCAATATATGTCGAAATATTTATTGCTAGTCGAGACGTAGGGTAAGCGATTTTAATACAAGCGGATTTTATATTGGTTAAATACAACTCTGTGTGAAACACAGTACAAAGCAAGGCAGATTCATTTCCAGGTAGTATCAGGATTACAAAAACAATGAAAAAATACAACAATGAAAAAAACAACATGGGTTGTAGTTCATCAAAAACTTCAAAAATAGAATTTGTTTAACATAACAATAATAAAAATTATTCACATAACTTTGAAAATATTTCTCCGCGGCAGCTACCACTAACAACATTTGCAACGTTTAGCACTTCTCACAATTTTTTAATAGTTTTTTCATATTTATAAATTTGTTTTCACAGAATTTTTTTTAATAAAATATTTTTCATATTGAATTTTTTTAACATTTTCTTTTAATTTCTCTTTCGTAAAAAATTTTTGAAGTTTCCGATGAACTTTAATTTGAAAAAAAATAGCTCAGCTGAATTTCCGCTACTACCTTGTGAATGTGCCTTGGTACAAAGCATGAACCGATTAGCAGCCATATTTAAAATTATTTATTGCAGGGATGCTTCAACATGATTCTCATGTTCGCTACACACTTTGCAAAATGCTATCGCAACATATTTCAATATCCTCGGTTGGTTATTGGTTTGCTGCACACTAAATGTATTTTGAATATTCTGTGCCGCAACCCATTACCAAACAACGATATGATGCATATTTTCTCAACAACGTTCATTTTGTCTCATTTTGTTCTCCCAAGTGTCTACTTTAAGAATATTCAAGGTTTTGGCGTGGGAGTCCAACAGTGCTCCTGGGAAAATTCATCCACGGTTTTTTTTTGGCCATTTTCGATTAAGTCGATTTTCTCAAAAACGTGCGGACAGAATTTTTGCACGGTTGTCTCATTTTGTTCTCCCAAGTGTCTACTTTAAGAATATACAAGGTTTTGGCGTGGGAGTCCAACAGTGCTCCTGGGAAAATTCATCCACGGTTTTTTTTGGCCATTTTCGATTAAGTCGATTTTCTCAAAAACGTGCGGACAGAATTTTTGCACGGTTGTCTCATTTTGTTCTCCCAAGTGTCTACTTTAAGAATATACAAGGTTTTGGCGTGGGAGTCCAACAGTGCTCCTGGGAAAATTCATCCACGGTTTTTTTTGGCCATTTTCGATTAAGTCGATTTTCTCAAAAACGTGCGGACAGAATTTTTGCACGGTTGTCTCATTTTGTTCTCCCAAGTGTCTACTTTAAGAATATTCAAGGTTTTGGCGTGGGAGTCCAACAGTGCTCCTGGGAAAATTCATCCACGGTTTTTTTTGGCCATTTTCGATTAAGTCGATTTTCTCAAAAACGTGCGGACAGAATTTTTGCACGGTTGTCTCATTTTGTTCTCCCAAGTGTCTACTTTAAGAATATACAAGGTTTTGGCGTGGGAGTCCAACAGTGCTCCTGGGAAAATTCATCCACGGTTTTTTTTGGCCATTTTCGATTAAGTCGATTTTCTCAAAAACGTGCGGACAGAATTTTTGCACGGTTGTCTCATTTTGTTCTCCTAAGCGTCCACTTTAAGAATATATAACGTTTTGGCGTGGGAGTCCAACAGTGCTCCTGGGAAAATTCATCCACGGTTTTTTTTGGCCATTTTCGATTAAGTCGATTTTCTCAAAAACGTGCGGACAGAATTTTTGCACAGTTGTCTCATTTTGTTCTCCCAAGTGTCTACTTTAAGAATATATAACGTTTTGGCGTGGGAGTCCAACAGTGCTCCTGGGAAAATTCATCCACGGTTTTTTTTGGCCATTTTCGATTAAGTCGATTTTCTCAAAAACGTGCGGACAGAATTTTTGCACGGTTGTCTCATTTTGTTCTCCCAAGTGTCTACTTTAAGAATATTCAAGGTTTTGGCGTGGGAGTCCAACAGTGCTCCTGGGAAAATTCATCCACGGTTTTTTTTGGCCATTTTCGATTAAGTCGATTTTCTCAAAAACGTGCAGACAGAATTTTTGCACGGTTGTCTCATTTTGTTCTCCCAAGTGTCTACTTTAAGAATATACAAGGTTTTGGCGTATGAGTCCAACAGTGCTCCTGGGAAAATTCATCCACGGTTTTTTTTGGCCATTTTCGATTAAGTCGATTTTCTCAAAAACGTGCGGACAGAATTTTTGCACGGTTGTCTCATTTTGTTCTCCCAAGTGTCTACTTTAAGAATATACAAGGTTTTGGCGTGGGAGTCCAACAGTGCTCCTGGGAAAATTCATCCACGGTTTTTTTTGGCCATTTTCGATTAAGTCGATTTTCTCAAAAACGTGCGGACAGAATTTTTGCACGGTTGTCTCATTTTGTTCTCCTAAGCGTCCACTTTAAGAATATATAACGTTTTGGCGTGGGAGTCCAACAGTGCTCCTGGGAAAATTCATCCACGGTTTTTTTTGCCATTTTCGATTAAGTCGATTTTCTCAAAAACGTGCGGACAGAATTTTTGCACGGTTGTCTCATTTTGTTCTCCCAAGTGTCTACTTTAAGAATATATAACGTTTTGGCGTGGGAGTCCAACAGTGCTCCTGGGAAAATTCATCCACGGTTTTTTTTGGCCATTTTCGATTAAGTCGATTTTCTCAAAAACGTGCGGACAGAATTTTTGCACGGTTGTCTCATTTTGTTCTCCCAAGTGTCTACTTTAAGAATATATAACGTTTTGGCGTGGGAGTCCAACAGTGCTCCTGGGAAAATTCATCCACGGTTTTTTTTGGCCATTTTCGATTAAGTCGATTTTCTCAAAAACGTGCGGACAGAATTTTTGCACGGTTGTCTCATTTTGTTCTCCCAAGTGTCTACTTTAAGAATATACAAGGTTTTGGCGTGGGAGTCCAACAGTGCTCCTGGGAAAATTCATCCACGGTTTTTTTTGGCCATTTTCGATTAAGTCGATTTTCTCAAAAACGTGCGGACAGAATTTTTGCACGGTTGTCTCATTTTGTTCTCCCAAGTGTCTACTTTAAGAATATACAAGGTTTTGGCGTGGGAGTCCAACAGTGCTCCTGGGAAAATTCATCCACGGTTTTTTTTGGCCATTTTCGATTAAGTCGATTTTCTCAAAAACGTGCGGACAGAATTTTTGCACGGTTGTCTCATTTTGTTCTCCCAAGTGTCTACTTTAAGAATATACAAGGTTTTGGCGTGGGAGTCCAACAGTGCTCCTGGGAAAATTCATCCACGGTTTTTTTTGGCCATTTTCGATTAAGTCGATTTTCTCAAAAACGTGCGGACAGAATTTTTGCACGGTTGTCTCATTTTGTTCTCCCAAGTGTCTACTTTAAGAATATATAACGTTTTGGCGTGGGAGTCCAACAGTGCTCCTGGGAAAATTCATCCACGGTTTTTTTTGGCCATTTTCGATTAAGTCGATTTTCTCAAAAACGTGCGGACAGAATTTTTGCACGGTTGTCTCATTTTGTTCTCCCAAGTGTCTACTTTAAGAATATTCAAGATTTTGGCGTGAGAGTCCAACAGTGCTCCTGGGAAAATTCATCCACGGTTTTTTTTGGCCATTTTCGATTAAGTCGATTTTCTCAAAAACGTGCGGACAGAATTTTTGCACGGTTGTCTCATTTTGTTCTCCTAAGCGTCTACTTTAAGAATATTCAAGGTTTTGGCGTGGGAGTCCAACAGTGCTCCTGGGAAAATTCATCCACGGTTTTTTTTGGCCATTTTCGATTAAGTCGATTTTCTCAAAAACGTGCGGACAGAATTTTTGCACGGTTGTCTCATTTTGTTCTCCCAAGTGTCTACTTTAAGAATATATAACGTTTTGGCGTGGGAGTCCAACAGTGCTCCTGGGAAAATTCATCCACGGTTTTTTTTGGCCATTTTCGATTAAGTCGATTTTCTCAAAAACGTGCGGACAGAATTTTTGCACGGTTGTCTCATTTTGTTCTCCCAAGTGTCTACTTTAAGAATATTCAAGGTTTTGGCGTGGGAGTCCAACAGTGCTCCTGGGAAAATTCATCCACGGTTTTTTTTGGCAATTTCGATTAAGTCGATTTTCTCAAAAACGTGCAGACAGAATTTTTGCACGGTTGTCTCATTTTGTTCTCCCAAGTGTCTACTTTAAGAATATACAAGGTTTTGGCGTGGGAGTCCAACAGTGCTCCTGGGAAAATTCATCCACGGTTTTTTTTGGCCATTTTCGATTAAGTCGATTTTCTCAAAAACATGCGGACAGAATTTTTGCACGGTTGTCTCATTTTGTTCTCCCAAGTGTCTACTTTAAGAATATACAAGGTTTTGGCGTGGGAGTCCAACAGTGCTCCTGGGAAAATTCATCCACGGTTTTTGTTTTATTTCCCCCCTTGAATTCCCAAAATCGTTGCTAGCTTGTTGAAATATTTTTAAAAATACCCAGAAAATTTCCCCCCTTTTTTCCCGGTTTTTTAATTCCCAAAATCGACGCTATTTCGTCGACGCTATCTTGGCGCACTTTAAAACCAGGGGGTCGATTCTGAATTTATGATAAAAATGAAGTGATAAAAAATTTATCATATTCACTTCTCTTGACAGGTAGTTCTCATAAATACTAAAATCAGAATCGCATTTTCAATGAAGTGATATTTTATTTTTCATTTTCACGATTTCACAGAAACAGAATCGACCCCCAGGTTTTAACTTGCAGTGTGAAAATACTATTATTACATGGTAATGGCACCTCCCAAAAATGAAAAAAAGTATCCTATCCTATACCTAGTAAATTGAAAAATAAGAAAAAAAATTAAATAAAAATATAGGCGGCGAGGCGTAGTTTCCGAGTTATAGGATTCTGAAATTCTAGTACAATATTGTGATTATACTTTGTTTTTCAACGAATATGGCCAATATTGGTATTTCAAAAACTAAAAAAGGTATGCTATCCTACAAAAAATTAAAAAAAAAACTGCAATCCAGAAAATCATTACTAGGCTGAGCCGTCTCGGGAAACACCATGGTGGAGAAAATCGTTAGGCCCGGCCAAAGGCCGGCAGTGCAGGAAAACCTTATTAAGCAAGAAAACTTTGCAAGGCAGAAAATCATTACTAGACTGCGCCGTCTCGGGAAACACCATGGTGGAGAAAATCCTTAAGCCCGGCCGAAGGCCGGCATTGCAGAAATAAGCTATTAGGCATGAAAACTTTGCATTATAGGATAGCAATTTTTTTTTAATTTTTGAAATACCAATATTGGTCATATTCGTTGAAAAACACCGTATAATCAAAATATTGTACTGGAATTTCAGAGGCCCATAACTCGGAAACTAAGCCTCGCCGCCAATATTTTTATTTATGTACTTTTTTTCTTATTTTTCAATTTACTATAGGATTGGATACTTTTTTTTAATTTTTGGGGAGGTGCCCCTAAACTAGATTTGTTCCCATATTTTTGTTTCATACGACGAACCAACTGACGAAATCACCAGGTTTGGCGAGAATTCCCCATATCAGACAGCCATGTTGGGCATTCGTGCTTTGTTTTGGTATTTTTTTATTTCAAAAGGTCATTTCAAATATATTAAGTAAATTTTTTTGATCTCCAGTTAAGGTTATCGTCAACTTCACCATCAGATAAATTTTCATTAGTGTCATCTAAATCATTGTATGACTTTTTTCTTTTAACAATGTTCTTTAACTTATTTTCTAGATCTAATACTTTAGACCACTGGTATATTTGTTCGCTGATTTCAGTTATTTCCCTGTTTAGTGCTGAGTTTGATTGCTCTCCATATATTAATTCATTAGACGACTTTGATGCGTCTTTCATTTCGCGCTGAAATCTCTCCCATTCATCATTTTGCACAATTTTATATTCTACATTATGGATTTTAGCCTCAGTAGTTGAATCATCGAAGAACGTTTCTGGCAACGAGTCTGAAGATCCTTGCACACCACAAATACTTTTGTTTTGGTTGGGTACCAATTTCGTATTATTATAAACAATACTACAAGGGTTTTCAATTGATTTTCCAACATTAAATTTTGAATTTGATTTCTCTATTCGTTGTCCATTCTTTTTCAATTTTTCCACAATATTCTTGCTAATTGTCTTTGTTTGTTTAACATTTTGTTTATGTGCTCTAGAGTTCACATGCACTTTCCAAATGATTGAAGATTTTAAAATGCTTTTGCATATTACACAAAAGAGATTTCCTTTAGAATCATACTTTACCAATGGCGACACTAATTGCTGCAAGCGAGGCTCGATTTTCACGTTATCCATATTAATAACCATAGACTAACAATAATATTCTGCGTTAATATTAGAATTATTTGTTAATAACTCGACTTCCAAGCAGAGACCTGCGCCGAAGGATTTTCATCGGCGGCGGCGGCTGGAATGAAAATCATCGGCGGCGGCTCAAATTCGGCTGTCAGCCGACAAATATATCGGCTAGCCGCTTTTTGCACGGCTCTTACAAAAAGACGGCTAAGCCGGCTTAAATCCAGATATGTATTAAAATTTACTTCAGTCGTAAAGCAGCTCTGGGCGAGTCAACATCACGCGTCGTTGGCAATTATTTCTTAAATGCAACCAGGCCACTGTTGTTTATTGGCCTTCGAGAGTTTTGCGTCTCACCGCATGTGATTAGTGGTTGGCGTCGGTTAACGGTATCCACCGCAATATCCCGTTGGTTTCCATTAACCACATGCAAAAACAATTATAAGAAAAAATATAAAAGAATACTGGTTGGAGAACCAAACAAAAACTCATTTTTGAAGATATTAAAAAAGGAGAGGAATTTGGAGGTTCCAGCTTCGTATGCGACGGTGTATGTCGTTTGGAATTTTCTCGGAGGAGGCTCCTTAATGAGACTAACCTGGCATTTTGTGAATGTATAATATTCCGCCAACCTTTCTAGAGTTAAAAAAAAAAAAAAAAAAAATTTACTTACGGTATAGTTAGTTTTTGATTATTTAGCAATTTTAACTAAAAATATGTATATGTATATATGTTGATAAATGGCATAAATAGGGAAAGGAAACACCCAATGAAATAATTGGGAGTGAATGGAGTAACCCAGTTCAATTATCGTTTATAATTTGGCCGTTACTTTTGTACTGAAGTCTCTAAAAATTTGGAAATATGAAAAGCATTTTCTTTTACATTGACATCAAAGCTAGTTTATATAAAGACAAAGACACAAAACAGTATTAAATCTGAAATTCCTTTCATTCAGCTTAAGCGGTTGCTCTATACTGTCTCAAATAAAAATAAACAAATAAAAACTTTAATCAAGATTAGTTTCTAGCTCAATTAAATTTAAATATGTATCACATAAATAAAAACTGTTGAATAATTAGGTTTGTTTTATTATAAATGTTTGTATTTGAGCAATTATATCCAAACATGTGTTTGAACACTAACATTTACGGTTTATACAGAAATTTTTTTGTTAGAATCATATTTTGACAATCGCCAATACAAACATTTCCAAACTTACATCCCGTGTAATCTCACTGTAATGCGGCCCCTACACGTTGCAACTGGTAGTAAAATTGTGTTGCATATATGTATTATCCATTAAAATTTTATTATATTTTAATGGAGAAAAAAGATGAAAATAAGTATTATAAAATCATGTTTTTTCACACTTATTGTTTCCTGCGCAAAATATTCCTTACAAAACGTTTGAAGGAAAATGACAAACAAAAGAAATAATCGCCATCACACGCACCAATTTGATAGCTAAGTTGTTCGACAGTTGAATGCAAATATAAATTTTTTGATTTTTTATTCAACAGATGACCAACCGTTGGTCAATCAGACCTCTAACGTAACAATTGATTATACAACTTAATCAAATTGTACAAGTCGAAACGTGTAAGAGACGCATAAAGGCCATAACTCACTATCCTACACAATCTAAAAAATCGCACGACTTTGTATGACAGTGCATCACTGCCTTAATATATACAGTTAAAAATAATGTAAACAAAACTATAAAGTTATTGCGAATTTGCGAACTGAAAAACATTTACAATATAATAAAAAAGTGCCGACATATTTTACCCACAATGGAAACGCACTATAACATAGTGTCCACACCTGATGAATTTATATCATGATGAATGTCAAATTGATATGATGAAAATTCGTCACGTGTAGACTCAATTTATTAATATTATAGCAGCCTTATGATATAATCATCAGAGCTCAATGCCTGATAAATTTATTTTGATATCAAATTTAATTTCAAAGACGGTGGGCCTGGTTCACGATATCGACAAGTAGAACGTTGTCGCACACTTACATTGGAAACAACAACAAAGTTTTAGAATTTGTTTTTGTTTTGAATGTAACTGTTGACACCTAGCTCAACATATTACTTTATAAAATATAGTTTTTATTTTAACAATAAATTTTGTTTGTCACTGTAAGTCATTTGTTAATATATATTTCAATTATTATTAAATATGCCAAAAGGCAATTTATTGTAACATGAAAAGTAGGTCATTTAATTTCACATTAAACCTATGTCATTGAACTTGCCATTATTCACTTAAATACAAATATGCCAATACAGCCAATTCAAACACAATAATTAAAATTAAGTCAACAAGAAATTTACTCATTGACCAATAGCTGATTAAGCATTGTATTTTTTGTTATTATAAAATTAATTTAAGCATTTTATTATTAAGTTAAGGTAAGCAATTTATTCTTGTTATTATTAATTAATTTAGTATAAAAGCAAGAATTAAAATAAAGAATTTATCAATCTTCTTAAGGCATTTAAAGTGTTTTACTGATTGATCTTTACTACGTTTTTCAAGTTCAAGTGCTTGAAGGACAACCCGGCAAACAAAAATAGTGTCAATATAAGTTTATGTGCTTGGATTGAAATAACTATTGCCAAATCATTCATTGGTGACCCCTAATATTTTCTAAATTCACTGAGATTCCCCCCACCAGTGGTAAGGATCTCTCTAGAATTCTTAGGAAATAAACAAACGCGCAACTACGTATAGAACATCAGCTCAAATATCAACAAAAATACAAAACGGTAGCACAGGGCTACTCTGAAAACTCAAATAACAACTAGTAGCACAGGGCTACGCTGAAAAACTCACAAGTACAAACAGTAGCACAGGGCTACAATATCTAACTCTTTTACATTAAAAACTCAGCACCCTCCATCAAACGCAATACAAACAATTACTCAAGATGTCATCAGTACAAGAACTTATGAAACAGCAAGAGGCGACTGCAAGCGAGATTGGAAGAGTCATTTCAACCATAAAAAAGGCTCCACTTGACAGAAGAACAGCGGCATTTTACAAGGCAAAACAAGATGAATTAGTTAACCTATGGCAATCGTTCGAAAAGACTGAAAATAAAATTCGGAATGACGCTACCTTATCAGAAGAGGATCCCTATATTACTAAGGACATTTACAAATCCATTGGCGAACAATACAGTTCTACAATTGAACATATTGAATGTCAACTAAAAAAGTGCACGACACCATATACCAAACCTGTACCATCCGTAAGGACACCAGTAACCAACTCAGTCAACCAATATGAAGTAGAGGAAGTACGAACACTAGGACTAGCCAGATTAATAACTGCACGTATGACAGCATTAGCACGTTTGTTACAAGGTTTGGAAACACTAACAGAAGAGCAGCCAAAACAATTTTATGAGCTAAAATCAGAGACTATAAAAAAGTTATGGTCTCAAATCCAAAATTTATATGACGACGTGTGGCAACAAATCGAAGATCCATCAAGCCAAGGCTTACATCCAGATGATTACAACAACCTCGAAGACGCATTCCACCAACAGCTGGTTAAACTTGCTGTGCTCGCAGATCAACACAAACAACCTATAAACGATGAAACACAATTGGGAAGCAATTCATCCACACTTAGCCCACTGCCTCTTCCAAAGGTTACGATACCGAAATTCAATGGAGACTATATGGGTTGGCAACCATTTTTTGATATGTTCAATGAAATGATTCACAAAAAGGCCATGCCCGCCATACAAAAAATGTGGTTTTTGAAAACTAACACCACAGGTGAGGCCGCTAGGCTAATACAAAACTTATCCTTAACAGAAAGTAACTATGAAACGGCTTGGAAAATACTACAAGACCGCTTCAGCAATCCACGAATATTAACAAATAACATCATAAACAGACTATTGGGCCAACCAAAAATAACTGATAATCCCTCTGCTACAGCCATAAAGGGGTTACATGACACAACACGGGAGTGCATCTCAGCACTAAACAATTTGAATATCAACACATCAACATGGGACCCCATGTTAGTTAATATATTAATCAAAAAACTGGATCAAGGCACACACTTATTATATGAGCAGTCAATACAACTACCAAGATCATTGCCAACATTAGAAGAGCTCTTGGGCTTCCTGGAAGGCAGATTCCAATCATTAGAAGCAGTCGGACGAACGCAAACTACGTCAAAGAGAACTTTAGCTACTGCAACCATTCCCAAGGAAAACAACCATTGCAAACTATGTAGCAATGGAATTCATCAATTATATTATTGCAACAAATTTTTATCGATGTCAGTGCCTAATCGACTGAAGTGGATACAGCAACAAAAACTCTGTGTCAACTGCTTCAAGGGTGACCATATGTCAAAACATTGCACAGCAGGATCCTGTAGAAAATGTAAGAAAAACCACAACACACTTGTACATTTGGAAAGGCATCCACAGGGCACCAACGCCTTAAATATAGCATCGAATAACTCCTCCACTGAAAATAAGGCCTCAACATCAACGGTAGCTTCAGCTCACTGTCCCAGAACAGCGAAGGGTTACGTATTGTTAGCCACAGCTCGGGTAAAAATTACAGGCAATAATGGAAGGTCTGGAGTCTTCAAAGCAATATTAGACTCAGGGTCACAAATCAACATTGTGACTAACCGGCTATTAAATCGTTTATCACTCAAGCCATCGCAGACATCCTTATGCATCGAAGGAATCGGCAGTCAGTCCAGAAATACAAATCAACGCATTAACGTTAATCTTCAGTCTACAACAAGTAGCTACAATACAAGACTAGAAGCCTTTGTTCTTCCCAACATAATTCCGGCCCAACCCTCAACAGAATTCAACTGTATCTCCTGGCCAATCCCAGAAAACATTCAACTCGCCGATCCTGAATTCAACAGCACTGCTAATATTGACGTTTTACTAGGCGCCGAATATTACCTTGAGTTGTTGACCACCGGAAAAATTCACCTCTCACCAGAATTACCAATTTTGAAAAATACAAGGCTGGGTTGGATTGTAAGTGGAAGGATGAGGGAAAACAACAGCAACTCAGCGGTATGCGCAGTATATGGGGAAAACGAAGCAACCACAGACGAACTTGTACAAAGATTCTGGAAACTAGACGAATTCGAGTCAGACAATACTCTCACCGTCGAAGAGAAAAGGTGTGAACTACAGTTCACCCAAACAACCACAAGAAATTCTGAGGGCCGATTTGTAGTTCGGCTTCCCTTTTCAGAAAGCCCAAGCTCCCTAGGAGAGACAAAAAGGTTAGCCTTTTCAAGATTGATGGCTCTAGAAAGGCGTTTATCGATGAACATCGACCTTAAGCAACAATACGTTGACTTTATGAAGCAATATGAAGAATTGGGTCACATGACCCACATAAATAACTCAGAAGTAGTGGGCACTCATTTCTATATTCCACATCACTGCGTAATCAAACCTGAAAATACAACCACCAAGCTTCGAGTGGTGTTTGACGCATCAGCGAAATCTTCAACAGGAATATCTCTCAATGACATATTGTGCGTAGGTCCTCCGACACAAGGAGATCTGTTTGGATTCCTACTACGTTTTCGAATGCCACGATTTGTTTTCTGTACAGATATTGAAAAAATGTATCGTCAAATTCTAGTTCACTCAGCAGACCGTAACATGCAACTAATATATTGGAGAAATAGTCCAAACGAAGCAGTGAAAACCTACAAACTTAACACTGCGACATACGGAACATCTGCAGCTCCTTACCTGGCAACAAAGTGTTTGCAGCAGTTAGCAGACAAAAACATGAAAAATTATCCATTAGGTGCAACAACATTAAGAGATGATTTTTATGTGGATGACGCTATGAGTGGATCTGACAGCCTTACAACAGCAATTGAAAAACAACGACAGTTGACTACCTTGTTACAAGGAGCTGGCTTCAAATTAAGAAAGTGGTGTGCAAATCATTCAAGGCTTCTATCTGGCATTTCTCCTGAAGATATAGAATTAAATCTAGATTTTGATAATCAATCAAAAAAAATTTTGGGGTTAACATGGAATCCCAAGGCGGATATTTTTTGTCTCAGAGCTGAAATTCAAGACAATGATAAAATAACCAAACGGTCTGTAACATCAGATGTAGCACGAGTATTCGATCCGTTAGGAATTGCCGGACCTGTTGTCGTCTCTGCTAAAATATTCATACAACAACTATGGCAATTACAACTTTCATGGGACGAACAGCTGCCAGCAGATCTTACCAACCAATGGGTAATGTTTCGTCAAAATTTAAAATACCTTAACAATATAAGCACCAAAAGGCACATGTTTGATGGGCAGATTTCCAAAGATACACAGATACACACCTTTGTAGATGCTTCTGAAAAGGCGTATGGTGCCACAGTATACATACGATCCAAACTACAAGATGGCCGACTCGTGGTCAGACTTTTATGTGCCAAATCACGCATTGCCCCGATAAAAAAGGTAACATTACCAAGACTAGAGCTATGCGCAGCACTACTGGGGGCTCAACTTACCACAAGAGTAAAAAGGGAATTAAGAGCTCAAAACATGCCTACATATCTATGGTCAGATTCTGAAATAGTACTGCATTGGATCAATGCAACATCATCGTCTCTTCGTACCTTTGTCGCAAATAGAGTAAGCAAAATTCAAGAACAAACTATAAACATTCAATGGCGACACGTCAGTTCTAAACAAAACCCGGCCGACCTCATCTCAAGAGGTTTAAGTCCAGAAAAATTATCACAAAGTAGTTTTTGGTTTTTTGGGCCAATGTTTTTACACGGCAACGAGTGTCAATGGCCAAAGGAGTTCAACAAAAATCAGAAACCATCCTCCACTGAAGAATTCAAACCGAATTCAGTCAGTGCTCTATCAGCAATTTCAACCTCATTGGAAGACATCATATATAAAATCAACAACCGAAATTCATTCAAGACACTTCAAAGAATAGTAGCATACATGCAGCGCTTCATCCAAAACACCAAATTAGCGAAGAACGAACGACCGACCAGCAATATACTAAGCCCGTTAGAACTAACTTCAGCTAAACATCTTATAGTCAGAGCTATGCAAGTTTCAGATTTTAAAAATGAAATAAGTACATTAAACCAGGGGAAGGAGCTCGATAAGACAAGTCCTATATGTGGATTATCACCCTTTCTTGACGAAAATAACATACTACGGGTTGGTGGAAGATTGAAGGCTGCAAATATCTCATACGAGGCTAAACACCCAATGGTTCTTCCCTACAACGATCCAATTTCAAAATTAATAATGAGAATGTTACACAACGACAATCATCATTGCGGCCCGCAAACTCTATTATCCATCTCCAGGCAACAATTTTGGATAATAAAGGGGAAATCAATTGCCAGAAACACAGTTCAAACCTGTATTCGGTGCACCAGGTCAAAACCAAGGCTAATGCAACAAATTATGGGAGACCTACCTGCCTCCAGAGTGACTCCGACTCGACCATTTATAGTATCAGGCGTCGACTATTGTGGTCCACTGTGGGTACATTACAAGGTAAGAGGTAAGAGACCTCACAAGGTCTACATCGCAGTTTTTGTATGTTTCTCAACAAGAGCAGTACATTTAGAAGTGGTTACTGACCTCACTACAGAAGCATTTATTGGAGCTCTCAAGAGGTTCGTAGCCCGACGAGGACGTTGCCAAACCATCTATTCAGATAACGCCACGAACTTCGTTGGGGCACGGAACCAGCTCGAAGAACTAGACAACGCCATATTTTCCAAACCTTCACAAGAAGCAATAACTCGATCTTGCAGTAATGACGGAATAGAGTTCAAGTTTATACCTCCTAAGGCACCCCATTTCGGTGGGTTATGGGAGGCAGCTGTTAAGTCAGCCAAACAATTACTTTTACGCAGTATATCAACGGCTTCGCTAACGCACGAAGAGTTAGAAACAATCATCATTGAAATTGAGGCCATTCTGAACTCACGACCTCTGACTCCTTTATAAAGCAACCCAAACGATTTAACAGCTTTAACTCCTGGCCATTTCTTAATCGGGGAACCACTGACGGCACAAGTCGACTCTCAAATGCCTAATCCAACTTGCTCACTGGCAAAAAGATGGAAGCTTGTGTCGCAGCTTAAACACGAGTTTTGGAAAAGATGGTCATTGGAATATTTACACCATCTACAAGAAAAACAGAAATGGAAGACGTCATCTCAAAATGTGGAAGAGGGAAAGCTAGTCATAGTAAAGGAGGACAATCTGCCCGTAATGGAATGGCCACTGGGTAGAATCCTGAAAACTTATAAGGGAACTGATGGCAAGGTCAGAGTGGCAGATATTAAAACAGCCTCCGGAATAAAGAAAAGACCTATTCATAGATTAGCGCCGCTACTGCAGCAGGAAACAAATGAAGTACCTAATCTCACTCGCCCGATAACAATTGAGTGTCCACCATCAGTTGATGAAACAGAGAGTCCACCATCAAAAAAATCTAGGCGTATCTCCACTTCAATGCTACTTACTATAATAACAACAATATTTTTAATTCCAGTAGCAATGAGTAGCAATGTCAAAATAACCAACTTTCATGATAACCCAGGACTATATTTTGAGGGAATTGGAAATGTAAAACTAGTGACAGCTGAATGGAGACTAATGATATACTATGACTTAGCACCATTTACGTCCGAGTTGCAGGCCTTCCAGTCAGGAATAACGACCCTACAACAGCTATGTTCGCCCATTAAACATCAACTAATTTGCAACATTTTGGCAACCAACTTCAATCAAATAAAAACCGAATTGATTCAAGAGAAGGAGCTATTTTCCAGCAGTAGAGTAAAAAGGGGAGCCTTCAACATTATTGGAAATGTTGCACGATCTTTGTTTGGCGTTCTTGATTCCGACTATGCAAATGAAATGTCAAACACCATCAAGAATGCTAAGGAAGAATCAGATTACTTGTTTCAACTGCTTAAAAATCAAACATCTATTATTGACTCAACCATCAACATCATCAAGCAAGACGAACAAAGTACTCAAAAACAGATAACGGATATAATTGACAAGGTCAATGAGCAAGAGAATTCAATATCTAAGCAGGCTGACCAATTCAATCAAATGCAATTAATCTCACTTCTAGCCAACCAGTTGACGTTGACAGCGATAAACTTACAAAGAGTGGAAAGGGAGATTATTGATGTACTAACCGATACCCACCATGGAAAAATTAGTCCACTTTTATTGTCACCAGCTCAACTAAAAAACGAATTAAGGGCAATAAAGGCTCACCTTCCAACACGCCGAACACTTCCAATTGAAGACGACAGTTTAATTCAACTATACAAATTGATGAAGGTCAAAGGAGCAGTAACAAAGAATGAAGTCATTTTCGAAGTAATGTTACCTTTAGTCGACCATCAATTTTTAGAACTCTTTAACATAATTCCGATACCGACCATAAGGGACAACACTTTAATATCAATTCACCCAGAGGAATCATTTCTTGCCATAAACCCCCATAGAGACGAATACATTCCATTCACAACCCATGAGATATCAAACTGTATTACGCCTAAGGATGAGGTATTTATATGCAATAACAAACAGTTCAAACTTAGGAAGAATGAGGGGAGTGATTCCTGCGAAATCAATATTTTCAACAGCCGACAAACAACGAAATGCAAGCTCATTCGACTGGCAGACAATTCCACATGGACACAACTAAGGTTTCCAAATAAATGGATCTTCGCTACCACCACAAAATTAGAGATATCAGCAGTTTGCGGTTCCGAACATACCCAATATACAATAAACGGCACAGGAATAATAGAGATTGAAGCGAGCTGCACACTCAAAGGCACGTTTATCACAATCCAAGGTCTCTTTGGCTTATCGAATACTCTACACACATCATATGCTCAATTGCGGCCCATAGATCATATTAGCACACCGCAAGAAATAAGTAAAATATTCAATACCACCAATAACCAGATTGAAATCCATCAAAAACAACTAAGCGCACTGAAAAGACAACTTGACGACTCAACCTTTGTTCATATACCAGCACTCATCAATTCCAATAGTCTTCACCATCACGCAGTCAGCTATTCTGCGCTTGTAATCTCCATACTATTCGCCATTTTAATCATCAACACATATTTTAAACAGCAAAAGAACAGCAATTCCAAATGCAACCAAACCACCCCTCAGCCAGTTCCACCACCACGAGCCATCAACATCGATGTTGAAGATATCTAAAGTCAACCTTGTAGAACCATCAACCATTGGTCAATGCGGGGGAGAATGTTGACACCTAGCTCAACATATTACTTTATAAAATATAGTTTTTATTTTAACAATAAATTTTGTTTGTCACTGTAAGTCATTTGTTAATATATATTTCAATTATTATTAAATATGCCAAAAGGCAATTTATTGTAACATGAAAAGTAGGTCATTTAATTTCACATTAAACCTATGTCATTGAACTTGCCATTATTCACTTAAATACAAATATGCCAATACAGCCAATTCAAACACAATAATTAAAATTAAGTCAACAAGAAATTTACTCATTGACCAATAGCTGATTAAGCATTGTATTTTTTGTTATTATAAAATTAATTTAAGCATTTTATTATTAAGTTAAGGTAAGCAATTTATTCTTGTTATTATTAATTAATTTAGTATAAAAGCAAGAATTAAAATAAAGAATTTATCAATCTTCTTAAGGCACTTAAAGTGTTTTACTGATTGATCTTTACTACGTTTTTCAAGTTCAAGTGCTTGAAGGACAACCCGGCAAACAAAAATAGTGTCAATACAAGTTTATGTGCTTGGATTGAAATAACTATTGCCAAATCATTCAGTAACTGTGCGACAAGTTAAACGCAGTCGATATCGTGAATCAGGCCCTGTATTTTTCAAATACTTGTTTGATTCATCATGATATAAAATCATCAAATTATAAAATCATCATCATATTTTTAAATAGGATAACAACACATTCATATGTATGTATATGTACTTACATACTGTCACAAAATTGTTACCAAATTGTGATAGTTAATTATTTAATGTTTCTGTATGTCCAATACCACAAAACGTGTCCTATAGCTTATAACATAAGCATTTACAGAAAAATTTTTGTGCTGCAGTAATGTGTGTAAATTTTACACTGTAAAACTAAACTAAAGCTTGTTCGTGTAACTGCTGCGTAAATTAAATGTAGCAAAAGCAAAAGAATAAACAAAAATTGTGAGTGAATTTTAATCAATGTTCATTAAAGCCGGACTATATGTGTCCCAACATTTTTACAACATTTAATTTTTCTTTTCCATATAAAAACTTATTTAAAGTAAATTCAGCATAAAAAAGTCAAACTAAAAAAAAATAAAAAAATCGGCGGCTAATTTTAATCGTCTGACTTAAATCGGCGGCTAATTTTAAGCCGATCCTTAGCCGAAAAATTTACGGCGGCGGCGGCTGCCAAAAATCATCGGCGGCGCGGCTTGAGCCGGCTAAGCCGTCACGGCGCAGGTCTCTGCTTCCAAGGCGAACTTTCCTCCAGAGAAACACGTCGCTAGATAATGTCGGCGGCGGGGCCTAGGTATATAATTGTGACTGGCGGCTAAGAGTCGGCACATATACGTACAAGCAGCGATGCCAATTTAGCGCCTTTCGCGCTAGTTTTAGCGCGTTTTAACTATGCCAAACGCGCTTTTTTTCGTCTTAGCGCGTTTAATAAAAAAAGCGCTAAATTAGCGCGTTTTGATTAAAGTCAAAAATATTATTTGAGTTAAATATCTTTTTACTTTTTTGTATAAATTTAACCAAATTTAACTTTTTGTTTAAATTTGTTAATGATTCAGATGTTGCAAATTAAATTCCCTTGGTTAGAATTAGGAACGCATTTTAATATTGTAAATGGCAAATATTTTGAAATTTCACAGTTAAAATATGTACTCGTAGTCGTGACCCAAAAAATGTATATAACTTGAATCTATTCTTTTTGTATTTCAAAAAGCATTTGAATCGCAACACTATTCGCCAATTTATATAAGTTGTTACAAAGTTTGACAAATAAAATTAAAATCAAAACTAAGAATTTCGAATATTTGGAAGGGGAGAGTGATTCTGTATTAAATGATTTTAGTTATTCAGGATATAATTTCGAAGAAACAATATTACATAACCTAAAAAAGAGTTACTAAAAAATTAATTGTACTCGTATTTACTAATACATACATCGACCTTTATTAAAATTTAATTTAGCGCGTAGGAAAATAGCGCGTTTTGACTATAAATTGTTGATAATGCTGTAACTTAGCGCGTTCTAGCGCGTTTGGGCTATAAATAGTTGGCACCGCTGCGTACAAGGCCTATTTATAGGCCTTGCATACGTACGTATAATACTCACGTATTTACACAAGCATATAAGCTCATGGTGTAATTATACAGGTGACTGCGTAAGGATTATTTATACAAAAATACGGCAACCATAGCTATGTAAAGAACCGAAGAATGTCAAAAGCATAAAAATAATTGTACTAAAACCAAAACAAAATCGAAGTTTTTGACATTCTTCAGCTACAAAGCACATAGAGCAAAAAATTATCAGCTGAAGTAACGCTGCCACTTATTAAGGCCGTTTCACTCTATAATACAAGTATTAATACTTTTGACGAAAATGCATCCCTAATCTAATTTCTGTTTAAAAAATTTCAAAAGACAATAACAACTCAATACGTCAGAGTTGCATTTTCCACAAAAGTATTAATACTTGTATTATAGTGTGAAACGGCCTTTAGTTAGATACACCTTGTATAAGCTTGTTCAAAAATCTTTCTGTTGAAGGCATTCATTATTTTCCTTCTTATTTTTCAATTTTATACTATTAATAACTTAATTAAATTTATTTATATTAAACTCACACCTAATTGTTGTTGGTTTGTTTTTTTTTTGTTCACACACACATGCATATATATTTATTTATTTATTAAACATACTATACAAAGTAAATTTGCATAGTATGGTGTTGCACGAATATAGGCGTAGTAACTAGACCATATGCCCAAGATGTTATTAACAGTATTTTCAAAAAAGTTCCGTGACTGACTGTACGACCTATGCCTTCACATAGGAAGTAGCAACGCGGTTGTTATAGAAATTCCACAAAAAACCGCAAGATTATACGGTTATCAGTGGCAGTTCAGTCAACCAGTGCGAGCGAGACGAAAAACTCTCTTAACCTCATACCTAAATAAGAGCGGCAATCGTCGCGTTAGCAGCAGGGTACGCATTTGCAGTACATTTAAATGTGAAAATATTACTTGATTGTACTGAAAATACGTACCCTGCTGCTAACGCGACGCTTGGCGCTCTTATTTAGGTATGAGGGGAAAGCCTAACAACAGAACTAAGCCTGACCGCACTTAAGAAATAATTACGATGACGCGAAATGATGTTCTTCGACCCAGAGCTACTGCGATAAGAATTAGAGTATAGGCCTTGAGTTAGAGATGATAGCAATTTTACGTCATAGAATCGGGACCAGATTTTAAAAATAACATTACTAGCGGTCTCCACTAGCCATGAACTTGGTATTGGTATTATGTCGGACATCGCAAATGGCTTAAAATTACAACGCTTTTTATAAGCTGTATTAATTGGTAAGTAGTAATACACTACAATATCAAATACACTATATTTGTCTCCTTTTTTTCACGAATTTTAAAAAACCTGATTGTAGCTTTTTTTCCTGTCACTTTCTTCACTTCTGTGTATTCTGTGCTGCTGAATGCATGTTCAACTCAACGCAAACTCTTTAAAGGGTTTTCATTCACTGCGCTTAGACATGCAAGTACTTGCATACAAGGTCTGTGTACGTATTAGGTTTGGTCCCGTACTCCACATTGGGAACCCGCGGGATCCCAATTTTACCGAAAACTGTTCCCGTTCTGTTGGCATCACTGAAAATTGACGGAGAGAAAAAAGACTGTTCAGCCGCGGAGTTTAAGAAAGAAGGGCGAAATAGATTGTAAAGATAAAAAGAGGAATAATTTGTGAAGAAAATAAAATATTGTCTAAATATTTAAATAAAAGATAAATGTGCGTCTTTTAGTTCAGAAGTGGGATGATTAGAACATAATTGTTTGCCTAAAAATAGTGCGGTTTCTGACAAAAGTACAATACATAAAACATTCAAGCCATCTAATATATAGAAGCTGTGTATATATACAGCAGAGACCTGCGCCGAAGGATTTTCATCGGCGGCGGCTCAAATTCGGCTGTCAGCCGACAAATACATCGGCTAGCCGCTTTTTGCACGGCTCTTACAAAAAGACGGCTAAGCCGGCTTAAATCCAGATATTAAAATTTACTTACGGTATAGTTAGTTTTTGATTATTTAGCAATTTTAACTAAAAATATGTATATGTATATATGTTGATAAATGGCATAAATAGGGAAAGGAAACACCAAATGAAATAATTGGGAGTGAATGGAGTAACCCAGTTCTATTATCGTTTATAATTTGGCCGTTACTTTTGTACTGAAGTCTCTAAAATTTGGAAATATGAAAAGCATTTTATTTTACATTGACATCAAAGCTAGTTTATACAAAGACAAGACACAAAACAGTACTAAATCTGAAATTCCTTTCATTCAGCTTAAGCGGTTGCTCTTTACTGTCTCAAATAAAATAAACAAATAAAAACTTTAATCAAGATTAGTTTCTAGCTCAATTAAATTTAAATATGTATCACATAAATAAAAACTGTTAAATAATTAGGTTTGTTTTATTATAAATGTTTATTATTAGAAGTAGACGATATATGTATGTACATATAATAACAATAACTATGACGATTGAAAAAGGATTTAGAAAATATATTACGTATTTAGCGCGTATAAGGGGTTTTAAATTCCAAAGTGAGTGGGAGTGAAATTTAGTGAAATTATATTTATTAGCTCTATGCAATTCTTAAAATAATGTAAACAAAACTATAAAGTTATTGTGAATTTGCGAACTGAAAAACATTTACAATATAATAAAAAAATGCCGACATATTTTACCCAGAATGGAAACGCACTATAACATAGTGTCCACACCTGATGAATTTATATCATGAATGTCAAATTGATATGATGAAAATTCATCACGTATAGACTCAATTTATTAATATTATAGCAGCCTTATGATATAATCATCAGAGCTCATGGCCTGATAAATTTATTTTGATATCAAATTTAATTTCAAAGACGGTGGGCCTGGTTCACGATATCGACAAGTAGAACGTTGTCGCACACTTACATTGGAAACAACAACAAATTTTTAGAATTTGTTTTTGTTTTGAATGTAAGTGTGCGACAAGTCGAACGCAGTCGATATCGTGAATCAGGCCCGGTATTTTTCAAATACTTGTTTAATTCATCATGATATAAAATCATCATATTTTTAAATAGGATAACACATTCATACATATGTATGTATATGTACTTAAATACTGTCACAAAATTGTTACCAAATTGTGATAGTTAATTATTTAATGTTTCTGTATGTCCAATACCACAAAACGTGTCCTATAGCTTATAACATAAGCATTTACAGAAAAATTTTTGTGCTGCAGTAATGTGTGTAAAACTAAACTAAAGCTTGTTCGTGCTGCGTAAATTTAATGTAGCAAAAGCAAAAGAATAAATAAAAATTGTGAGTGAATTTTAATCAATGTTCATTATAGCCGAACTATATGTGTCCCAACATTTTTTACAACATTTAATTTTATTTTTTTTCCATATAAAAACTTATTTAAAGTAAATTCAGGATAAAAAAGTCAAACTAAAAAAAAATTAAAAAAATCGGTGGCTAATTTTAATCGTCTGACTTAAATCGGCGGCTAATTTTAAGCCGATCCTTAGCCGAAAAATTTACGGCGGCGGCGGCTGCCAAAAATCATCGGCGGCGCGGCTTGAGCCGGCTAAGCCGTCACGGCGCAGGTCTCTGATATACAGACAGGCAAATGTATTAGAGCAATGATAAGCAAACACATACATATGTAAAAGAGAGCAAATTGCATGCTTGTACGAATGTACGTGTTAAAAAGAGCATAACAAAGTGCCCACGGGCGGCCTTTTGGTGATCAATGTATTAGAGAAACGTTTGGTATTGCTTTGTGCATGTATGGGGAATAAAAAAAATTAAAACGGTTGCTTGTTGCGTACATATAATAAAAATACAATCGAACGAATACCGAGAATTGCGGGACTTTTTGAGAAAAAAAGGAACATAAGAAAAAGAGTAACGTATCGACGAGCACATAGAGACAAAAAAAAAAGAAAAGTAAAAACGGTCAGACGGTAAAGTTTAGTAATGAAAAGAATAAATACATTGAAGATAGACGAATTAAAAGCGATCTTAAGGGAAAAGAATATGTCAACGACGGGACAGAAAGCGGAACTGGTACAAAGATTAATTGAAGCGAACGGTAGTGACGAAATCGAAATGTGTGACGATAGTGAGGGTGTACCCTCAATTCAAAGTCAAATTGACGAAATGCGTGAGATGATGTTAACTTTAATGCAACGTGTGTCGGAGCAAGGACATCAAATCAACGAAGTGTTAGTTTCAATGCAAGAAGAGCCAAAACGTGAGGAAAATCAAATGCAACGAAACCATTCTGTGAAAGAAATTGCAGAAACTATACCAGAATTCGACCCTACTCGAGAATCTTCAATTTCAGTTGGCCAATTTATTCATCGTGTGAATAGTTCGCTAAGGGCTTACAATTGGGATGAAAAGTGTATGCTACTGGCGGTATACTCTAAAATGAAGGGAGTAGCAAAGATGTGGTTAGACTCTACGCCTGTTTTATATTCCAGTTGGGCTGCGTTTTCGAAAGATTTGAAAGACGAGTTTGGAACTACGTGTGATGAAGCTGATGTGCATTTTATGATGAGAAGTGCTATCAGAACAGATGGTGAACGTATTATTGATTATTGTTTTCGAGTTTGCACATTAGGAAAACGATATGATTTGAGTGATGCTGCTATTATTAAATATATTCGCGAGGGTTTAAGAAATATGGAATTACAGAACGCTATTGCAGCGATGAAATTTAATTCTTTCCGAGAAATGCGTGAAACGATAGAGGATTATTTACGAAACGTGTCGGTTGTTAAAAATACTCATAGTGAGCGAACGAAAATTAACAATTATGAAAAAACGAAAGATAATTCGAGCGGTGCTATAAAAAAAGAAATAACGTGCTATAATTGTTTAGAACGGGGGCATATTTCGAGCCAATGTACAAAACCACTTACACGTAAACGATGTAATGACTGTAAAAAAGTACATAAACGTGGTAAACCTGAAAATTGTGGAATTAAACGAAATAGCACGCACGTTAATAAAGCCAACATAATTGATTCTGAGAAGAATTTTATAAAAAGTGTGCGTATAAATGAAAAACATTTTAATGCATTTTTGGATACTGGCAGTCAAGGCCATCTGATTTGTGAATCTGTCGCGGAAAAATTACCCTGCAAGAAAATAAAGTGTTCAATGAAAATTAATGGCATTTGTGGTGGCGCTCGTTATGCAATGAGTAAGACTTTTATCGATATTGAAATTGACAATATAAAACGTAATATTGAAGTGTATATCGTTGATGATGATTTACTGACAACCGATTTATTGCTAGGCCAAGACATTTTTAATCGGGTTAGTGTGAGTATAAAACATGGACAATTTATATTCGAAAACAATTTAATGAGAAATTTCATTAAAGCGAGTGAAAAAACTGTAATCGGTAAAGATGACGTTAATTGCGGAAATGAAAATAATGCGGTTAAAAATAAATTAATAAACATTTTGAATGACTACCGAGATGTGTTTGCAAACGGTATGAGTGAAATCGGTAAAACTGACGTTATCGAAATGCATTTAGAATTAGATACTAATAGGCCGATAACACAACAACCATATCGCGTACCGGAACCAAAGAGAGACACTGTGAATAAAATTATTGATGAATTATTACGCAACGATATCATAACGAAATCTACGTCAACATATGCGAGTCCGATAATTTTACTAAAAAAGAAAGACGGTTCCGATCGAATGTGTGTTGACTACCGCCGGTTAAATAGTCACATCGAAAAGGAAATTTATCCGATGCCAAATATTGAAGAAAGGCTTCAAAACGCGACACGGTATAAACTGTTTACAACACTCGATTTAAATAGTGGTTATTACCAAGTGCCCATTGCTGAAAACTCGAGAAAATATACTGCATTTGTGACGACGGACGGTCTTTATGAATTTAAACGCATGCCATTTGGGCTAAAGAACGCGCCAGCTGTTTTTCAACGGCTTATGGTGCATATTAAAGAAAAAACGAAGCCAGACGACATGCTACATTATATGGACGATATATTGATTGGCAGTGACTCGATCGACGAAATGTTTGATAAACTTGCGAGAGTTTTTAAAGCGTTACACGAATTGAAGTTAACATTAAACATTAAAAAGTGCGAGTTTCTTCAAGAGTCCGTTGAATTTTTGGGCCATAAATTAACGCCAAATGGAATAAGTCCCGGCTCCATAAAAGTACGAGCAATCCAGGAATTCAAGACGCCATCTAACATACATGAGGTACGTAAATTTTTGGGTTTAAGCGGTTATTTCAGGAAATTTGTGCCATGCTACGCCTCCATTGTTGAACCCATGAGAAGACTCCTTCAGAAAGATGCAGCGTTCCAATGGGATGAAAATCAAGAAGCGTCATTTCAAAAACTAAAAAACATGTTAATTAACCAACCGTTAATGGCAACGTATCGGGTAGAAGGCGATCACGAAATTCATACTGATGCTAGCAGTAGCGGTTTGGCAGGTGTACTGTTACAACGAGAGAAGGATGGATGGAAACCTGTGTTATACTATAGCCGATCTACGAGTGCCGAAGAACGAAAATATCACAGTTATGAACTTGAGACCCTAGCAGTTGTTGAGACACTAGAACGTATGCGGTATTATGTGTATGGTAAACAAGTTAAGGTTGTAACAGACTGCAATGCAATTCGTACCGCGATGACGAAACGAGAATCGATTCCAAGAAAAGCCCGATGGTGGTTACGCATCCAAGACTACGAAATTACCATTGAACACCGTGCAGGTACGCGCATGAATCACGTGGACGCCTTGAGCCGTTATCCAGTTGAAGAATCCCATGAAATTGACAGCGCATCCCTTATGGTGATGAAAACCAACGTTTCTGAAGAAGATTACCTCTTCAGCATGCAATTGCAAGACGAAAATATAAAACTGATTATTAAAAAAATACAAAAAAAAGAGGCCGTCGTTATGAAAGAGTACACAATGCAGTATGGGAGGCTCTACCGAAATGTAAACGGTAAGAGGCTTTATGTAGTGCCGAGATCCTTGCGTTGGCGTATTGTTAATGATAATCACGACAGGGCCGGTCATTTAGCAGTAGACAAAACTATACAGCGAATTCAAGAGTACATGTGGTTTCCAAGAATGAGGAATTTTGTAAAATCTTATATAAAGACATGTATCGACTGTGCTTATAACAAAAGGCCAGGTGGTAAGCAAGTAAGTGTGTATTATTATGACGACATTCAGCCTATACCGTTCCATACAATACATTTGGACCACTTAGGACCTTTTCCCAAAAGTAAGCGTGGAAATGAACATATTCTTGTCCTCGTTGATGCGTTCACCAAATATACGATCGTAAAAGCTGTAAAAAGCACAGCCACGAGACACGTTTTAGACATTATTGACGACGTGACTAGTTATATTGGCGTACCTACACGTATAGTCACCGACAGAGGCACTGCCTTCACTTCCAAAGATTTTGGTCGATATTGTGAAGAGCATGAAATCAAGCACATTCAAAACGCCGTACGAACCCCTCGTGCAAATGGTCATGCTGAACGTAGCAATAGAACGTTACTTTCTATGCTTAAAACTACAGTTGAAAATGATCGACGATGGGATGACAGTCTACGTAATCTTCAATGGTCAATTAATACCATGCGTAATAAAACTACAAAACAGACTCCTCACGAATTGGTCTATGGTTTTACACCGCGCGACATTCTAAAAAACAAAATAACGTTAATTCTCCATGATGAACAGGATGGTGATGATTCGAATTTAGAGAATTTGCGAGAAACAACCGGTCATAGAGTGAATCAAGCGAAGAAACAAGTGAAAGACAAATACGATAAACAACACGCTGCACCGATCAAATACAGCATAAATGACCTTGTATTAGCCGAGAATGAACCTGCGAGTAGTGGTGAGTCCCGAAAATTGGAGCCGAAATATAAAGGACCGTATGTGATAAAATGTGCTTTAAACAACGATCGCTACGTCATCACCGATTTGCCTGGTTCTACAAGAACAAAACGTCATTATACCGGTATTTACGCGTCTGAGAAACTAAAACCGTTTTGTAACTTCAACGAAAGTGAAGAAGAATATATTCCAAGCGAAGATGAAGACACCCACGATGGCCGTAGTGAGGACACTCCAGGTGTACAGGAAAGGCCGACTGTTAGCATCACTGAAAATTGACGGAGAGAAAAAAGACAGTTCAGCCGCGGAGTTTAAGAAAGAAGGACGAAATATATTGTAAAGATAAAAAGAGGAATAATTTGTGAAGAAAATAAAATATTGTCTAAATATTTAAATAAAAGATAAATGTGCGTCTTTTAGTTCTAAAAGTTTGGGTAAGTAAGGGAGCTTTTGAGAGAGTAATTTTCTTCTTCTTTTTTCCCGAAACAGCCCGTAATTTTTCTTTGGGCTAATTTGGGCAAGCCAAAAAATGAGAGTTTTTTATTATTAGAATCAAGGTAATTGTATGTGGCAAGTTACAGAACAAAACGCAAAGAACGTACAAACGCATAGGACGGATAAAGTAGGTTTACTTTCTACTTTTGTATCCGTCGTATGCATGATGCTCTCTTTTATCGCCAAATGTTCGCGTGGTGAATTTAAATTTTCTCTCTTTTTGCATTAAAACAACACAAATACTTGCGCATAAGACGTATTACATGTAACTTGAATTTAGAATCGGAGAGAACGAACATAAACGCATATGCAAAGAACGGATGGTATGGACCTTCAGCTTTAGCAATTTAGTGCCAAATCACAGTGTTGCCTTTCTGTAAATAATTTTTATTTGTTTACATTTTGTCGTATAAAATTTGTATTTTTGTCATTAAAAAAAGGTAATCCTTTTTGACGGCAACATGGAAGTATCTATGTAAATAAACATTTTTTATTTAAAAAAGAAATCTTTAACTTTATACACATATACAAATAATGAAATAGCATAAAATGAGCTATTATCTTGCAAGAAATAAGAAAATGAATTTCCAAAAATAATAATTGCACGGCTGTTGTCAACTTTATGCTTTAAGTACCACTTACAATAATAAAGAAAACAAATAAAAATTTACTATTTGTAGCAACATTCACTTTTTTGCGGATACATATATCAATTTTATTTTATTTATTTCTTATAAAACTTGTAATTTTTTCCACCGACGAATGTAATTTTGCATTCGTGCACTTTTTTTGTTTTGACAGCAGAAAACGCGTTACACAAACCCAAACAAACTGTCACTTGTTACGTTTTTTAAAAAAAATAAAATGACATCCGCGTTATACAACCGCAAACTTGATAAACGTCAGGTTTTATACGCGTATTTTAGACATATTAGATTCTATAAACATGCTGTTAATTAATTTATTCATTGCATATGCAAATCTGTACATACATACATACAAAATCATTGTAGTGTATTCTAAAATGTTTCGGATTATTGATATCAATGCTTAATTAAACGGATATTCTTTTAATTTCATTAATGTATCAATTACAGAGTATCGGTTAAATGATTTTTCCGTTTAATTTCACAAAAAAACTGGCATTTTTACAAAATCAATTAAGCGGAAATTACTGTATTCTTTAAATATATTAACCCTACAAGATCAATAACGGTCATTTGATGAATCATCTGATGGCCATTGTTAATAGGTATATACATCAGAAATTTGTATAATTTTACAATATTGGAAATCGAAGCCATAATATGAAAAAAAGTCAACAAGAGGAAGGTGCAGAACAAAAACATAATTCACTTGTAAATATCTGGTTAATCAAACAAATTTTTATAGACTTATAACAACCAAATTATTTCACTACATACGTTTTTAACAGACTACTTTTTTTTAATATATTTATTTTTAAGAGACTACTTTCCTTTTTTAATATATTAATTTATTTATTGATACATATTATACAAAGTAAATTTTGCATAATATGGTTGCACAAATTGGAGGAGTAACTAGACCATATGCGCAAGATGCTATTAAAAATATTTTAAAAAAGTTTTGTGTCTGACTGTACACGACCTATGTCTTCACATAGGAAGTAGCAACAGGGTTGTTAAAGAAATTCCACAAAAGAACCCTAACCTTATACGGTTATCCGTGGTAGATCAGTCAACCAGTGCTAACGAGACGAAAAACTCTCGAAAACTTTTAATGGCAAAAATACAAATTTTATATGACAAAATGTAAGCAAATAAAAATTATTTACAGAAAGGCAACACTGTGATTTGGCACTAAATTGCTAAGAGCACCACACGACGTAAGACGGACGAAAAAAAATTAACGTGTTCTACAAATGCAAATTCTTACGTATTCGTGCGTGTCTTGATTGCGACGTGTTCTATAAACATGCTGTAAAAATATATGATCGTACGAGTTGGCGCATCTTTTTATGTGGTTTTACCAACAACCATTTGTGAAAATTTTTAAGCATCAATTAGCCGGCACTTTTGTTTGGGATTTCGAAAGAGGGATTGTATGTGGAACATCTTCATTCAATGTTTTTAGAGCAATTAACCGGGTAAATCAATTAAGCGGGGAGCAATTAAGCGGAAACTACTGTACTTTATTGAATTTTAATATGGAAAAATAATTTTCGGACAAATATTATCTAGAAAAGTACTTAACTTTTGTAATGTTAATTGTACAAGAAGTTTTGTTTTGTTTTTAAGTTGGATACAAAAATTTACTTGAAATGTTTTTTTTTTTAATTATCACAAACTAATGGCTATTTCTTTTCTGAAGAAAATATGTTACACCACATATGTATGTGTAACATTTTTAAATGTTACCTAGAATCACTCAAAGTGCTACATATTCTGTTACTATAATCGAACAAAGTTAGCTGATTTTATTTACAACGGTTACATTTTATCATTAATGTACTTCATTAGCGATTTTTGAGGCTATTTGAGAGGTTTTCCGCACACTATTATGATTTTGAAGCACATATTGACATCACTAATTTCAAAAAATGCTTTTTATAATTCTTTTGGTCCTACTTTTTTTGGAAATTTTTTTCATTTACTTGAGGGTTACACGATCAAGTTTTGCCTTTCAAATTTCAATACATTCACACTTTTTCACTAATACAGTCATACTTTTAGAATTTGATACGACCTTGACTTCAAATTTTCATTCCAATTGTGTATTCAAATTTTTAGGCAAAAAACAAGTGACACCAATTTCAATGAGCACACTTCGTTTTCGTTTTCAAATATTCTACCGGCATAGTATTTTTGTGTTCTTTTATTACATATAATGTTATATTCCTCCTAAAAAACTTTAATTAACTTTAAATAAATATTATTAGGAACAAAAATATGTAAAAAATATTAGTTGTGTGTTTAAGCTGTTTTTGCTTGAAAATTGCGTGCAGCCTACGTCACAGCTTTCAATTTAAATTACTTTTGACAACCAGTATGTGTGAAAAACTTGATAGCAAATCTTGGTCGTGTAACTGTAGCGTTACTTTTTACAGCTGTTGCCAATGATGCAAATTTTCTGTTTTTATGATTTTATGCATCTTAAGCGACTAAAATCACTAAAATTATATTTAATTTAAAAAGTAAGCAGCACTAGTATTTTAATATGGGCAATTGTGGTTTTTTTGCGTTTCAGCAATTTTGGATAACTTTTGCACATTGCGAGTAACAGGCTGTTTTTAGGAGACGACACGATTGAAACGCGACCAGCCGATACATAGACGATTACATAAGAAATAGCGTCCATAGGACACGACACGATTTTGTCGCGTGACTTACGTTGCATTACGTATATATCAACTCTGTGTCAAAATGCCATGTTGCCAACGTCATCAAAAATAGTTTTTGTTTATTTTTTTCCATACAAAATTGTATGCAAATTGGAAAAAAGGCAACCCTATTCTGGCGCCAAAAGTGAAATACAGCTGACTAGAGTAAATAAGAGAAGCATTAAATTTTCATTTGTTTTAAAAATTTCAATTGTATTTTAAAATTGTATTAATTGATAGATAAAAAATTGTGATTTTTCTGAAAACAAGTAAATTTTATGTAAGTGCATGTAACTACATGCAACTGCGTTTAGCAAAGTAAAAAAATACATTATTAAGAAAACTGCTGCCTCCTAGAGAAAAATGTGAATGAAATATTTTTTAACGGTTTCTTAACCCAATGGAAACTTATGGAAATGTATATTTGTTCGTGCGCGCCTACAAAAGTTTGATAGGAATCTTTGCTGCTCCCGAACTGCGGACTTCCTGGGGCCAAATGAGGAAGCTCTTCCATGCAGGCGACCAATTGCTCAAGCTGCATTGCTGTTGTCATTTTGATGCTGAATAATCAAAACTATTTTTAATATGAAAGTATAATATTACTGGTATATACATAGATATATGTATATATACATGTACATACATACATACATACTTATGTATGTTTACCTTTTTTGTTGTTGAGCTTTCCATTTTGTTTGTTTTATTTTATGTCGCTGTTTGTTTATTTTCTCTGCAATAAAAATTGTATGTTGCTTTTGTCGAAATTTTATTTATTTTTATGCACTTTTGTTGAACACGACTGGAATTTTTCAATCATCCACCTTGACGCTTCTGACAAGATAAATCGTTTAATAAAAACCAAAATAAATTGACAGTTGTTACGTTATTTAGTAAAAAACGTCAACAGTCGCGTTCTAAAAAAAAACAAAAAAAAGAAAAACGCTCATTTGTTAGTGATTATTATGAATGAGTCGTCTCCCAAAAACACGCTGTAATTTTCATTTTACTCTCATTAGCCGAACTTGTAAGAAATCTTGTGGAACACACCTAATGAATGACTATAACCACACGTGAATGCAGCGTCTGAAATTGAACTTTAATTACCCTGTAATTATTATTTTTAAAAACAAGACATCTGTTTCTGACACATGAATTGAAGAATACAAGATTACGCATTTCGCATGTCTGTTAACTTGAGTGTGCTGGTGTGACGTCAAAATGACGTTGAAAACGAAATGTAAACAAAATTGCTCTATACCGAATACACGTAAGCGCAATTTTTTCAAAATTGACTTTTTTGGGTTTTATAGTAGAAAATAACATTTTCCACCCGATTGCATTCTCATCTTGACAACTTTGTATGAAAAAAAAACAAAAATTAAAGTCATTTCCAAAATCTCGTAAGCACCATACAAAATTACATTTGCATGGAAAACGAGTGACTTTTATATCTAAAGTTGGAAATATTAAAGTCTTAAGTGGGGTACACACTATCGAACATGAGTGACAGTTTTGCTCAAATTTTGGCTTGATCGATAGTGTGAACACGAATTTCGTCAGTCAACAGTAGACTTGTGCCATTTAGTTCATTTCAGTGACCGGTCATTTTAGTTCATTATTTAAAAATGAACTAGTTCGTTCATTTAGTTCAATCGGTCTTTTTAGTTCAATGAATTAGTAAGGTCTTTTTAGTTCAATGATTTTACATCTACAATTCTACATGTTTGTGTGGTCTTTGGAAAAATTTAAAACACAGACTCTGTGATTAAAAAAACTACGAAAACTAATTAATTAATAATAAATTTGCTTTATAATGAGTTTATAAAACATATTTAGTGTGAAAACCTTTAAATATTTTAAAATTTAAAATATTTTTAAGTGTTTACTTGTGTTTTCTTGTTTATTGCATTTGTGGTAGTAGCCATCGATAAAAATAACTATATGTATAGAAGCAAAGCACACAAACAGTAAAAAAGTAAAGCAAAACGTTGAAAACATTTAGTTCATATCCTCTGTGTTAGTTCATTTTCTGTCTTAGTTCTTAGTTCAAAAATTGAACTAGTGATCGTAAAACAATTGAACTAGTTCACATAATTCAAAGTACTGAATCGTTCATTTGAACTAGTTCGTTCATGAACTACACAAGACTAGTCAACAGTCAACCACAGAATTTTTTGTGGTTGAGTGACAGTCAGCGGCCATATTTGTTTTTGACTGATAGTGTGTACCAAAAAGCGTCAGTCAAGAGATATTTTTGTAGCAGAAAGAACACAAGATGGACGCTGAAAATTATTTTTTTAAGTAATTTACATATTTTTATTAAATGCAAGGCTGTGTATGATGTTAAAGATAAAGTATTAAGTTGTTAAAGATAAGAAAACATTAAAATAATTCATTATAAAAAAATGTTGTTAGCAACAATGCGCATCCAATTTGTGTTTTTGTGTCTAATTTTTTTCTTGAATGAAGGTTTTAGTGTCGAACATGATCGATAGTCTGAACAGCCAACACTATCATTCAAAACTGATGAATTTTTGACTGTCACTCATGTTCGATAATGTGTACCCCACTATACCAACAAACTTTTTAAATTTTGATATAAGAAAAAAATCAGGAAAGTTTCAGGTCAATCGTTTCTCTTTTGGTGTGGCGCCAGGATTTCAAAGTCAGTAACATCGGTAGAAACAACAATTTTCGCCGAGTAACTCAAAAAGTATACATCCTATATTTCACAAATGTTCCTCGAGCCCCCATTATTTTAATAAAATTAAACTTTTTTCCGACATGCCAAACCTCTATCTTGATATGTAAATATGGCTTCTGTAAAAAAAGCCGTTCTGAGCCTAAATTCGTTTTCGGACCCTAATGCCGGCCGCACACTAGACAAGTTCACTGCACAAGTCTGGCCCTGCACAGTGCGTTTGTGTAGTGTACTGAGTAAATTTCAAAATGATTTTGATATTTGCTCAAGTTTGAAAACTGTACAAAGAACTTGTGTAGTGTATGTTGCAAACGCTCAGTTGTGTAGTGATTTTTTAAGAGTTCACAACAAGAAATGAGCGCAGAACAAATATTCTGGACAGAGTTCCTAGAATTATACAAAAAATCACCAGCATTATGGCGAATTAAAATAAAAAATGCACAGTTTACTTGTATAGTGTGTGTCACAAGCTTAGTTTACGCAGTGCCAGACTTGAGCACTGAACTTGTGTAGTGTATGGCCGACATAAGGGGTTAACGCATGCCCAGAGTGGGTAAATTTCTGAGACCGTCCCTAATTATTTCTGCATAGCCATGATACAATAATATAAAGGTACAACCATATTTGACGTATAAAATTAATTTTGACTTTTACCAAAATTGTTTGATTGCTGTTTTTTTGTAAAGAGAGAGGAAAACGTTGCCACACGAAATTACGGGAAACTTTTTTTTAGGAATGTTTTTGGAAATGTGTAATTTTAAGTTTAGAAATTATAGTTTAATACACATTTTTTTAAATGTTATATTAATTGGATACGTGGATAACGAAATATGTATGTGTATAATATGATGTAGAATGGATGAGCGTGTTTCATGCATATAATACACATTTACATACACTTCGTGTGCAAATTCATTGCAGCTTACAGTAAGAATTAATGCTTTTTTGATGGGCTACATCTGAATAATCTGAACAAAAAAAGACATGCAAAAGAAATAGTTAATGCATGGGTTCTATTGCTAATGAATTGGTTCAATTTAGGTGCAGAACGCATGATTTTAACACAGGCGTATCATTGACGAGCATGGGCTAACATTTAGCAAAACTGCTCATCATTCAAATGAGTGCTTAGAACAAATGATACGTTTATTCGTTTATATATACATACATATGTATGTTTAAAACAGAACATAACGAAGTGCCCGCGGGTGGCCTTTTGCTTATAATTTTAGGCTCTAAGCAGGCATACTCTGATGATTGTACTCGTATTTGAGGCAAACAGCTTTGAAAGCTGTTAAGTGTGCTGTTGTTTCCTTGCAAATTAAGAGGAAGCATTGTTCTCGCCGAGATCTGATTGACAATTGTTCTCTCGTCGGTGTGAAAGCTCAATAGACATTTTAAAAAAGTTTGCACATTGTGCATATGACTTGTACGCACCTGATGTAAAGCAATAAGCCAGAGTAGTACGAAGAGAAAGTCCCACCCTTGATTCAGAGGCTTTTCCGTTGGTAATTTCCCTTCAATTGTTTATGCTGATGTAAATATTTTTTATAATTATAATTTAAATACATATTCTTCAATATTTTTCAATAAATAAAAAAGAACGTCAAAAAATTAATCAAAAACTCGGATTTCATAAATTAATAAGGTAGCATTAATTTTGAGAGTAAAAAATTGTCGGCACAAACGTCAGAAGGTTAATATGGCGACGAAAAGAGAGAACGGTTGTACCTTTATATTATTGTATCATGTGCATAGCCAATAATGCTTTTAAATAATTCAAAGCTCTATCTCTGCTTCTTAAGGCGGTGTCAGATACAACTTCAACGCTTTGCGTGACGTTTCTAACTTTGGGAAAAAAGCGTGAAGCAAAATGTGTATGACACAATAAAAACTTTGACAACACTTATTGTTTGTTTCACTGTTTTGTTTTATGCATTACTCTGATGCCACTAACTCGTTTTTTATGTAAATTTACCGAAATTTTAATAAAAATTTCATATTTATATGCGAGTTTGGTCAAATAAATTAAGAAAAGTATACCAACTGATTGTCAAAGCACGCAAAGAGTTGAGAGTTGCCTAACTTTTCGCTTCACTTTGCGTTAAAAGTACTTTATGTGACATGTTTCATAAGCATGTACATTTCATCTTAAATGTCAAAGCGAATCTTCAACGCAACGCGAAGAAAAAGTTTTATCTGACATCGCCTTTACAGTAGCTCCCATACAAAACGTCATATGTATGCAGAAAAAAATTTGTCGAATGTGTTTTATTAATTTTTTGACAACAGAGAAATTTTATTACATGGGACGTTATTATGTATTTCGATTCGAAATAAAATATTTCCTTTTCGATTAGAAAAACATAATTAATTCCTTATAAGTTTGAGAAAAGTAATGCCGGCAGATAGTTGAACCTTTTTTGAACAACTCGTTATCAATAATGAATTTAAAGTGTTTTTAAGTTAAATTATTATTTTTTTCAACAATGGAATGATTTTCTTTAATCTATTAAAAATCTCGAATCAATTCGAGAAACATCCAAAATTTTGAATTTTTAAGTGAGTATAATAGCCCATTCAGGCCTGACGCCAAATTAAGAAATTTCGTGATTTCGGTCGAAATCAAGTTCAAATTAAGTAATATCATATATATTTTCACATTTTCCAAATTAAGTTATTTAACTTAATTTCGATGAAAAATTTGTATAAGTGCAACAAAGAATTTATTCAACTGAAAAAAGTACGTAAATGTCTGCCGCAGTGAATAAGATGTTTGCGAAATCAATTCAAATGTCATTCAATAGCTGTATAAACACTTTTCATTTCATTCGAAATTTGAGCTTTAAATTACTTAATTTCGTGTCAGCCTGAATGGACTATAACAGCCATCCCTAAACAAGGGCGGAAAGCGGAACGTTTTTTTTCCGCCGAGCTTTAACGCTGAAATGTCATACCTAAACAAAAGCGACAACGTTATGTCAAAACGATAAAACAGGGTTATCAAATCAATAAATAAAACAATCCTGATTATTTTAACACCTGGACAGACGACATTGTTGTTTGTGATTTTGTTATTAAAATTTTGTTATTTAAATTAAAATAAAATAATTGAAGTTTGAAAAAATTAGTTGTTTAGAAAATTTGGAAAACTTGCTTGTGTTTTCTCAAAAACCTTCAAGTCGGACAAAAAAATATTTTTTTGTCATTAATAATCTTTTGTGATTTTACTCAAAATATATTAATATGCATTGATTTTACTCAATTTAAATTCAGGACAAATTTATTTTGTTTCAAATGAACTAAGCCCTACAAGAATAATATAAGTCAATTGACCGGTCAATTGACCGTCATTTGACCGGAAGTCATGTAGGTTATATTCATCATTGCGTATAACAAAGTTTATATCACATTATTAAATGTAAAATGAAAAGTGTGATGTAAACTTTTGTGTACGTGTGATATTGCATCTCTCTCTAACTAATGAATGTAACATATAGTCGAACTGCTCACTCCAGTGCTTTCTACTAATCAATTATAACATTAATATTAATTCAACTGATCATAATTGAATAAGTATATCCCCCATATACTCACAATAAATATAATTTTTATTATTTTAATTGATTTTTGTTTATTTTAAAAAGTCAATTCAAATTATTCAAGTAAATAAAATATTTAAAATTAAAGACAGAAATAAGCAAAAACAGAATAACCTAGGCGGTATCTAGCCCTCTTCACACCTTTTCATTGCCCACACATCTTTCTTTTAAAAGAAAATATAGATTAATTTAAATTTTGTACATTTCTTTTATTCACTATTGTTTTTACTTATCTTTTTTAGCACTTATAAATTTTAATTTTCACAGACAGAATGATTTTTTTTAAATAAAATTCGACTCATAAAAGTTTTGCCATACATATGTATATAAGATGACCCACTCTAACATATATGCTAGAGTAGAGTAACTATAATTAATAAATAAATCCATCATCACTTCCGATCGAACGACTAGTCAATTGACTGTCACTATTGAATTCAATGAAAAATTGTTGCAAATGTGTTAGCGAAAAAATTTTGTTTGTGAAACTAGTCATTCCTTTCTTGTAGGGAACAAACGTAAAGGCAAATAACACAAAATATTTACTTAATAGAACATGTATAAGATAAATATACATATCGTCATGTGAGAACTTAAGTGTCCAATACGCCATTATAAACTATTGGATATTGGACACTTAAGTTCTCACATGACGATATGTATGCACATAATTCATACTTTTAATGAAGGAAAGAAGAAAATGTGTCAGTACTTTAGTCAAAAGGACATTAAATAATAAACTAAAAGTATTCAATATCATATTCTTAAAAATCTCATTTTTAACAAAGAAATGTTTTAGTATTTTTAACATCCCGAAAAACTTCTAAAATAAGATAAATATTCACATGTGGTAACTCTGATGATGGCAAACAGAAGGCAATTGTTTTCTTTTGCAACGAACCAAGGCGAATTCAGTATCAGGTGACCTTATCAGCCCAGCTGATTATCAGCTGTTGCTACCAAATTGAGAATTTTGAACCAAAACGTCAAAATTTGCTTAGAAATCTTCTGACAGATTGGTTTTGTAGCATACCAAAGTACATGTTGTTTTTTCTGTTGTAAAATTGTTGTAGCGATAAGGTCACCTGATACTGAATTCGCCTTGGCAACGAACTTCATTGTAAAACGCGTTGTCAAAATCGGATTTTCCAATAGCAAAGCGTTGCCGCCGCGTTATTTCGGTATGCTCCATACAAAATGTATGGACATGATAACTTTTGACAGCTAAAAAACGCTTGCCGCCCGTGTTTACACTGGGTCTTCACGTATCAATTTCATTGCTGAGAACAAGCAATAACGTCGGCAAAATAATTTATTTTTTTTTTGCTTCTTACACATTCTTAGGGAAGGTATTGCCTTAAATATATATTTCCAATGCAAAAAAGCGAAAAAGTTATGTTTAGTTTTTCTTATATTATGTTTTCGGATGATGTACTTTTATATTTTCCTCCATTTGACTGTTTTGCAAAACTTAATGAAAAATACAACAAAAGTGACAGCATATTGTTTGGCAATAATTGCTCGAGCAATCAGCACAGCAATCATTGCTCAATGGATTGACACTTATGGCAACCCCTTCTACACGTAGGAAATTTCATGGGCGCAATCAAATTTGACAATTGCCTCAATCGATATTGCTACGTGAAAACCCAGTGTTACCCTACGTCTCGACTAGCAATAAATATGTCGACATATATTGCAGCAGTTGTCAAAATTATATTATTGCTAGTGGAGACAGCTCATTGCAGGAACTTGCAATATATGTTGCAATAATTGTCAACGCATTTTCGTTAACAATTATTGCAAGCATGAAACGTCAAACTCGGTGTTAATTTATGTTCGACTTTTCTGTATTACATTTGACATTTATATAATATTAGTGAAATTGGGAAAATATACATATGAATGTATAATAAAATAGGAAAATAGTCTCTTAAAAACGTGTGTAGTAAAATAATTTGTATTGTTATAAATTTATAAACATAAAAATTCATTCGATTAACCAGATATTTACAAGTGAATTGTATTTTTGTTCTGCACCTTTCCTGTTGACTTTTCCCATATTTTGAGCTACGATTTCCCATAGCCTTAACATAAGTAAAGAAATCAGCTATATTGTTCTGTTATTCTGCCGCCGTTATTGCTATATTGCCAACATATTTATTGCTAGTCAAGAAGGGGGTTAACACCGAGTTTGACGTTTCATGTTTGCAATAATTGTTAACAAAAAAAAATGCGTATAATGTTGCCAACTGCTGCAATATATGTCTACATATTTATTGCTTGTCGAGACGTAGGGTTATGTGAAATCGCCTTGGTTGTAATATGTACGCTTGTAAATTAAATAAATCTTTTGCAACGTTGAATGGTTAAGTAATTTTGGATTGCAGCTCTGTAAAGGACGGTACAAAGCGACAAAATAACGGGGAAAAGTGGAAAACGCAAAGATTTTCAATGAGAAAAGTAGAAAAGTTGCAAATTGCAAACTGTCGGCGTCTTTTTACAATAATTTATTTGTAATTTCTTACACACAAAAGTGAATTGGGATTACTAAACCTAATAAATTAATGTAAATGTTTAAAAAACAGTGCTCAATACAACAAACTTAAAAAATGAAATGCATTAAAATGTGTTGTAAATCGTAACCAAAGATCTGTTTCTATTAAATTTGAAATAAATTTTTTGAGAAGAAACTAACTTGGTAATATATTCATGTTATTAAAAAAATAAATTATGTAAAATATTAATATTTCAGGAGAATCAACGTTTACAACACGTTCCTATGCAAGTTTTCTAACAAACCGAATATATAGAGAAAAAAAGTGAAGCGAAAAAAGAAAGAACAAGACTAATAAGCAAGTTGTAAGTATTATAGAAGAAATTTTGCTGCAATAAGTAGTTTGGAGGTTATTTCATTGCTAAAAGAAATTTATTTTGTGTCTGGTTTCTAAAATGTTGTTTTACTTTAGCATTCAAAATGGAAGATTTATTTGATCAACTTAAAACAGCGGGTCCGGTAAAAAAATATAAATCACCCGCCAAATCTGATTCGAAGTCCAATAGTGATTATATCAGCACATTGCAACAATTCAATGAAGCACACAAATCTATGTCCAGTAGCGTTCGTCGAGAATCTCTGCCTTCACCCATCACAGTGAGTAGTGTTTTGAAAAAGTCAAAAAGTAAGAAAGCTCGTAGCTTATCTCCTCCTAAACATGGTGCAAAAAATGTTATAAAAACGTTAAAAGTTAAACTGGAGCGAAAGAAATTAGAAAAATTTCTAACACGCCCTCTTGAGGAACATGCCAGCGATATACGGAATAAACAAGAAGTGATCAAAGGTAAAATTCATCCAAAAATAACTCCCACAAAAGCACAACAGAAACTTTTTGAGCCTTCGTTTTCTGAAAAGAAATCAAAAACTGCAACTGTGAATCAGTTTAACATCAAACCATGTAAAGTTCGAATACGCAGAGATAATTTGCAAAGGCTCGCAAAAGAATTTAAAAGTAAAAATTGCCCTAAAAAGGATATTAAATCTAAGAGCAACAAAAGACCAGCATCTTCAACGTCTACAGAATCGCCGCCTTCTAAAAAGTCCGCAGTTGACAAGTCTAACAAGAATAGGAACAATTTTTTTATAAAACTTAATACATCGCCGAGCATTAAAGAGAAGAAAAAGAATATAGTAAAGAGCTCGCCGTCATCGGAAGCCCGTCATAATAAAATAAAAAATTCTAAATTTAATACCGCCACTGCGCCGACCAAATTTTCACGCTCCGAGTTGTTTCGTTCGTTCGGAAAACGTTTCTTTAATGTTCAAGTGAAAATTGAACGTTGCACACATCCTCTTATGTTGACTTTTGAGTCAAATGATCGCGCCAGGCGACTTCAGGCCAAACGTAACAAATCAAAAAATCTTTCGGTATCATTTAGTGAGCAAGTTGAAATTTTTGGTGGTAGTTCTGATTCGGATGACAGTTGTGTTGAAGATTTCTGCGCTATACCCAATAATCGTAATAATCGCAAAATTAATGTCAGCAACTCTGTACCAGTGCCCGTGACTCCTGTTGTTATGCCGGCCCGTTTGAAAAAAGTTGAAAATGGCAAAGTTGTCGATGACATTGAATTAGATCCTTCTCTATTTTTGGATCCTAAAATGCTTATTACTAGCACCCCGTTTTCCCCTGGCCGTAAAAAACGAGATCACAAGTCATTCAGTCCCTTGAAAGATGAAAATGCACAGAGTCCTCGCAAGGAAAAGTTAAAGTTAGCTAACGAAGGAATACCACCTGGTGGCTTAAAACCTTTAGATATGGAAGAAGACGATGAAGATGATGATTGCGAATATATAGGTAAGTCGTTAAATATTTATTAATTTAGGAATTTTAAAATAAATATGTAATCTTATTTCAAAAAATTTTTTTGGGGTGAGTTCCATAAGAAGGAACGGAATGCATATAGACGGTGCTTAACCAAAAAACAAGCAAACATTCCTAATACATTAAGGACTGAATGTCAAGTAAATATACTTCGTTATTTCTTATACATATAGAGGGCAATCATGAATAAATTTCCCGGCGAACAATTTCAAACAATATCAAGCAATAGGGAAACCAAAAAATCTAATTGGAAAAGGGAGAAATTTCTGGCGGAATTTTATTCATGATTGCTCTGATATACATATGTACATACATACATATCTATGTAAACTTACCACTTCGGTATTTCTTATACATGTATGTATATAAAATTACTGCCTTCCTAAATGAGTCTTGATATTTTTCTAATATCGTCCGGTGGTCAAAATTCGACCAATTGAGACGCATGTGTTTATTTATTATAAGCATGTGTATTTGCAACTATAAAACAAAAACCAAATAGAATAGAAAAACTTGCTAAGAATTTTTAAAAAACATTTATAGTTTGCGTATCTACACAAAAATACCATTTTAACTACATATGTATGTTTTTCAACAATATTGGAGGATAAGCTACTTATGAGTGTACGACAAAAAAATGTGTGCTGTATTTAAATTAGGGATGTAACGATACGCCGTTTTGCCGATCCGATACTGGTAATCAAAAAGAAATATCACCGATACCGATACGCAAATTGAAATTAATCTCAAGTTAAAATTAACAAAACTCAAGTCGAGTAATTCTTTTATACAAAATTACAGTGTACGGCTAAGTCTAGACGATATGTTGAATCAGCAAATATATGCTTATATTCATACATTATCATATTTTTTACAGGAGAAACAAAACACGTTATAAAACCAATAACATAAAGTGTTATTGAGAATTGCATTCGACATACTTGTAGTATGGATACTTATATGATTTCAACCATTTATTTCCTTTTTGCATATATTTAAATTTTTATGTTAATTACGTTCCTTGCAATAAAAATGGATGCATTCGAATTTACGTCCGTTTGAATTTCTTTAATAAAGTCGTCATTTTTGATCGCAGAGATCTAAATATTTGCGTGAAAAAATTAACCATAATCAATCAAAAACTCAATTTCGAATTTTTGTGTAGTTACGTCCGTTTGCATTTAAGGTGACGATATATACATATATGTTAGTCGTCTACACAGTATGCTGAAAGTATCAAATTTTTTAAAGTCAACATACATATGTCAGCAAATGATAATCTTTACAAAAACATAAATGTGAAAAAAGGCCAAGTTCCTTTTCAAAATTTCGTCCATCAAAAGTAGTGAGATAAAAATGTTGACCAAGTTCTTATTTAGCACAATACCTATCGCTACAATATGCTATGAATTACAGGGAAGAGTGCTCGAATTAATTTCTTTCGCAAACGAATTTAATTCGAACGAATTTTATTTTCCATGTTGTAAAGAATTATTCTTTTTAATTTGCAAATTTTATAAATAAAATTTGCGAACGAAAAAAAACCAAGAATGCAACATAAAATTCGTCTCGCAAATTTAAAAATAAAATTCGCAAGCGAAAAGAAAATATAATTCGCGATTAAATTAAAAAATACAAGTAATCCAAAGTAAAGACTTAATATTGGGTAAGCAACAACAAAACCTTAAAATAGTAAATGCTAAAAAGAAAGTAAAAAACATGCAATAAAAGTATAGTTTTAGTAATAACAACGACAATTTTTAAGCTGCAAAGTGGGCTGAATGTGGTATTTAGGATGCCAAAACTCGTTCAGCTTATATGATATGTTCACAAAAGTTGTTCAGCTTTACCGTATGTACAACTGCTAAATATTGTTAGCAAAAATTTAGGAGTCCCTTTAAGTTATTCTGAGAAAACTGAAAAAAATGTTTTCCTTATGTCCTGTTTCTACATACATAACAACCCTATAAGAAATGAATGACTGAAACTAATACAAACAACATTTTTTTACTTACACATTTGCAACAATTTTACATTCAATTCGATTATAGTTGCTCAACTCTAACATATATGCTAGAGTGGAACATCTAATGTACATATGTCAAAAATTCTAAAATATTGAATTTTACTGAAAATAATTTATAATTCCCCTACAAGAACAATGATGGTCATTTGATGCATCATCTGATGGAAATTGCTGATGGGTATATACATCAGAAGTTTCTATCATTTGTATACGTGTGATTTTGTTTCTCTCTCATCCTTGTGAACTTCATGAACTAGTAAAACATATATCTGAACTGCTCACTCCACAGTATATTACTAATCAGTACTGATGTAAACATCGTCAGAGCTGACTAATCAGTACTGATGTAAACTGATGTAAAAGTGATATACTAATAATTGTTGAAGTTATTTGTTTATGTTATGTATAGTTAACATTGTTTTATTACAAATTATATGTACCTTTTTTTGTATAAATATTTTCAATCTTGTTAACATATAGTTTATTGTAACTATTATTTTTTCACTTTTTATTAAGTTCAGTTCAATAAAAACTTTTACTCTAAAAGGTTATGGACCCAGATAGTTGTATTTGAAAAATAAATTAAATAAAAGTAAAAGTAATGGATTTTTCAAAGCATTTAAAGCCATTGCAAAAAGAAGCAGACTGGCCGATGTGGAAGAGAAAAATTCGTGATATTCTTGACTATCACGAAGGAGCTGTAGACGTTATTGATCGGGTTTTATTGAAACCAACTGATTTACAAGAAAATGCAAGCGCGGAAATTAGAAAAGAGCATAAAATAAAGAACGATCTTTACAGAAAGGCTAACAGTTACGCAAAGTCCATGCTTATAAGCGCAGTAAGTGATGAAATATATGAAAAAATTATGGATCAAGAGTCTGCTGCTGATACATGGGATGCACTTAAATCGCAATTTGAAGCAAATTCCAGAGATCAGGTTTTTAAAATATGTATTGACTTTTTCCAATTTAATTGGAACAATAATTTAGATGTATCAACGCATATTGCAAAATTAAAAATTTTATGGTCTGAACTAAATAACGGTCTCAGAGCAAGAAACGAAAATGTTTTACCAGACTTATTACTCGTATGCAAAATTTTACAGATATTGCCTAATCAGTTTGAAACGTTTAAATCCAGTTGGATGTTAATTTCAAAGAATGAAGAGAAGACATTTGAAGAAATGGCAACACAACTATGTATGTTTCAACGTAATTTTGGTTGTTCAGTAGAAAAGGATACTGCTGAAGCTTTAGTTTTGAGGTATCCGAAGAGCAAGAAGCCGGAAGATACTCAAAACCTTGCGAGATATCAAAATAAAAAGTCAGACATATGCCATTATTGCAAGAAGAGAGGACACTGGGTACGAGACTGTCGAAAATGGTTAAACAATGGTAAGCCAGGAAAAATTAAAGCTGGAGAAATTGAATTAGTACACGAAACGTTGCAATTATGTGATGAAGCGAATGCGACACAAGATGCTAATTCAAATTTGTGGTGGATAGACAATGGAGCGACACGTCATGTATGTAACAATTTTAAATTTTTCAAAAATTTTGAAAAATTCATAAGTCCTTGTTATATAAAAGCAGCTGGAAAAGAAATTTTGGAAGCAATCGGTAAAGGGACAATTGAAATGAAATCAATTGTCAATAATAGAACAATTTTAATTGATTTATGTAACGTGTGGTATGTACCTCAAATTAATAGAAATTTGTTTTCGGTACTAATGGCTCACGATAATCGAAAAAACAGTGAATTTAATTCAACAGCAACACATTGTTCATTTAAAGTAAATAATAAAACATTATTAACTGGTTCTCGTGTAGCTGGAGGTTCACTCTATAGAGCAAGAATTGAGGCAGTGTATTCAAAGGTTTCTGAAATTCACATTGTAGAAGATAAATCTTTATTGCAATTATACCATGAACGTTTCGGACATCAAGACAAACGTCACATAAAGAAATTGTTAAAATCTATTTTAAATATTGATGTAAAAGTTAACAGCAATATTTGTGAGCCCTGTATTTTTGGAAAGGCACATAGATTACCGTTTGGAAAGAGGATAAAGGCTTCCAGTCCAGGAGAATTGATTTCTGCTGATGTATGTGGGCCTTTTGTGAACTCATTTAGTAACCACAAATACTTACTAATATTTAAAGACGCATTTACCAAGTATCGTTTTGGCTACTTACTTAAGCAAAAATCGGAAGTGAAAGATTTTCTTGAAATTGTATTGAATTTAGCAAGAACTCAGGGTCATTCTGTGAAAGAATTTCTTACAGATAATGGAGGAGAATTTGATAATAATGATGTACGAACTATATTAAATAAGTATGGAGTAATGCATAGACTTACTGCACCATATACACCGCAACAAAATGGTGGAAGTGAAAGAGAGAATAGAACTGTAATAGAAATGGCTAGGACTTTTAAATATTCCAATAAAGCTGCAGAGTTTCCTGATGCCATATGGGCAGAGTTGACCAAAACGGCTATTTATATATTAAACCGCACTGGCAAATCTTCGATCGATAATAAAAGTCCATATGAGCTTTGGATTGGTAAGAAACCGAGAATAAAACATCTGAGAATCATTGGTTGTGAGGGCTTTGCTCATATTCCAAGTCAAAAAAGGAAGAAAATGGACTGCAAAGCAGTGAAAGGCTACCTTATTGGGTACGATGAAGATGAAAGTTACCGAATTTATAATAAAGAAACAAAGAGTTTGATAATATCAAGGGATGTTAAATTTAATGAAAACATTGAAAGCTGTGAAAATGAAACTTGCAAGAGTGATAATGTACTACATGAAAACATGAGGCAGTATGATCCGCATCCTTCAATGATAAATTTTGATCAAAATTTATATGACGATGATGATTCTATCGAATTAGAAAATGAAGAAATATTTGACGAAATTATAAACGAAAATTCCAGTGAGTCTTCAGAAGGAACGCATAATGATATTTCTTTAAAAGAAATTAAAGGTAGAGATTCATTAGAAGAACAAAATGTAAGGAAAAGGCCACGTGAAGTAGATTCTGAACCAGAACGAATTTTGAAACGCTTAAGAGATCGAACGCTGATTTCTAATTCAAAATATGAAGACTACGTTATGTTTTCAGAAAATTTTGTGAATGGAATAGTTACTCCTCTCACATATAACGAAGCAATTTATAGCAAACAAAGTTTACAATGGAAAGAAGCCATGAAAACAGAAATGAAGTCTCTCCATGAAAATAAAACATGGGTTATGGATTTCTTACCACAAGGTGCGAAGACTCTTCCTTCAAAGTGGGTATACAAATTGAAGTTGAATCCAGATGGAAGCATTGATAAGTTTAAAGCAAGGCTTGTAATAAAAGGATTTGTTCAAAAGGAAGGTATAGATTATAATGAAACATTTAGTCCTGTTGCAAAGATGGGGACAATACGAGCGGTTTTAAGCATAGCTGCAAACCAAAATATGCACTTAGCGCAATTTGATGTTTCGACAGCATTTTTATATGGAGAACTAGATGAAACAATATATATGAAACAACCAGAAGGATTTGAAGATGGGAGCAAAAAGGTATGCAAGTTAAAACGAAGTTTATATGGATTAAAGCAAGCTCCAAGATGTTGGAATCGCAGATTTGGTAATTATCTTACAAAACTTGGTTTTAATGCTTGTGATTCGGATCCATGTTTGTATATGCGAGTACGCAATGAGAAGAAAATTTTACTAACGCTTTATGTTGATGACGGGTTAGTAGCAGCTACTAATGCCAGTGACTTAGCTCAGTTTCTGACTGAATTAAGAAAAGAGTTCAAAATAGTCTCAAAACCTGCAACTTATTTCTTGGGACTAGAGATTAAAAGCTCTAATGGAAAAATAACAATTAGTCAAGAAGCTTATGCTAAAAGATTATTAGAAAAATTCAATTTTTCGGGATGTAATAGTGTTGCATCGCCTATGGTTAAACACAATGAGAGTTCAAAATTAGGGGAAGAAAAAGAGAAAAAATACAGAATTTTCCCATACAGACAAGCAGTTGGTGGAATAATGTATCTGATGCTTGGAACTAGACCTGATCTAGCGTACAGTGTTGGGTTTTTATCTAGAACTTTAGAAAACCCCTCAGAATCAGATGTAGTACGACTTAAGCGTGTATTTAGATATATTGCTGGTACTATCAATTACGGAATAACGTATAATTCTAATGAAGGTTCTACATTGGAGTGTTATAGTGATGCAGATTTTGGTGGTTGTACTAAGACTGGAAGATCTACGTCTGGAGTTTTAATAAAATTTTCTGGTGGTGCAATATCTTGGTTAAGCCAAAGGCAAACTGTGGTGGCTACTTCAACAACAGAATCTGAAATAATTGCAGCAACAGAAGGAGCAAAAGAAATTATTTGGTTAAGTCGTTTATATGGTGAAACTATTGGATATAAAGAAATTCCAGTTTTGCAAGTTGATAATTCAGCGGCTGTAAGACTTGCGCAAAACCCTGAATACCATCGCAGAACAAAACACATTGCTCTCAAGCATTTCTTCGTTCGTGAAAAAGTAATCGAAAGGATATTAGATGTCAAACAAATAGCTACTCAAGAACAGCTTGCAGATATAATGACAAAACCTTTGCAACCTCAAAGATTGAAATATATTCGAGAGAAACTAGGACTTCAAAATGGTAACATCACATAACAAGGGGAAGTGTTGAAGTTATTTGTTTATGTTATGTATAGTTAACATTGTTTTATTACAAATTATATGTACCTTTTTTTGTATAAATATTTTCAATCTTGTTAACATATAGTTTATTGTAACTATTATTTTTTCACTTTTTATTAAGTTCAGTTCAATAAAAACTTTTACTCTAAAAATAATAAATATAACTTTTATATTAATTTAATAATTTTTTTTATTATCAAAACTATAGAAAAATACAATAAATGATTAAAACAAAGAAAATAATTAGTAAAAATTATTTTGATACCGCCTTCTTCAGCCCCCAACGTATCTTACTCTTTTTAAATAGCTAAAAATTTAAAAAGAAACGAAGAATACATACGTATGTATATTTTAAATTAAACTTTAAAAAATTTCTTTTGTTCATTATTGTCTTACTTTTTCACAAACACCATAAAGGTATTCATTTCAGTTTTTTGGTTGGAAAAATGGAAAAATGTAATTTTTTTTACAACACAGGAAAAAAAATTCAATTTTTTTTTCCTGTGTTTGTTGTAAAAAAATTACATTTTTCCATTTTTCCAACAGAAAAAAACTGAAATGAATACCTTTCATAATTTTTTTTACCACTTTTATAAATTTTAATTTAAGAAACCGAACGAATTATAAATTATTTTCAGTAAAATTCAATATTTTAAACATTTTGACATATGTACATTAGATGTTCCATTGTAGCATATATGTTAGAGTAGAGCAACTACCCAGCAAACAATATGAGTCCTAAAAGAGTCTTTTAGGACTCCTTTTTATGAGCAAAACCCTCAGAAAAAAAGCTCTTAAAACGCTCAGATATGAGCGTGTTTTCCTATGAAACCGTCAAAAAATTTTGTGCTGAATGAGCGTTTAAGGACTCCTAAATTCCTTTTTGCTCACAAATCAATCATAAAAGCCTCTTAAAAGAGTCATAAAAGAGGGATTTCGGAGCCAAAAAAGAGTGATATAGGAGTGTTTCTTTTTCTTGAAATTAGGGTATTCATGAATAAAAAAATTTAGTTTATTTGTAAATTTGTGCTTTTTAGCTTTTAATGGAAAAGTTTTATTAATATATGCATGGAAATAATTTTGTGCATGTAAATAATTTATTTTTCCAAATTTGTACATTTCTTTAGTTTCAAATGCGAAACGAAAAAATAGAAACTTGAAATTCATAGCCTCACAAAAAATAATGTGTACCTATCTGTGAACATTTAGCAATATGATAATTTTAAACAAATTTCAACGGACAAAACAAAATAATTTTCTTTTAGGCTTCAAATGGATACTTTTGTCTAATGAAAAGATTTACAATGATAATGTTTTGTCAAATATTCACACATAAAGTACACAAAAATAATTAAATTAATTAAAAAATAGGAAATTAGTGAAAAAGTTAAAAAATAAATGAATAATAAGCATTTGTTCAGTGCATATACTCGTACTTATTAGGTATAAATGGACTATGTTACTTCTTTTTGTTTATGTATTTAATACGATCATTTGCAGTCTGGAACCATTTACTGGACACCGTAATAAATATATTTTCCCCGGAAGAGAATTTTCGAATAAATGCACCTGAAATAGAGAAAACTTTAAATACGCATATTTATTGAAAGAAACAACTTGATTTTATTCTATCCTTACTTCGAAAAGCGGAAGTCGTCGTCATTGCCATTATGGAGACCTTGTTTTCTGCTCCTCTCCAAGAAAACTTTGCTGCAAGACTATCAACCATAAAAGTTCGCCAAATTTGGCGAATGAAATTGGAGGGATCTGACGCTGAGTTGCATTTAAATATTTCGGTTTCCTAAAATAATTTGTTAAAGATATTAATCTAAAAAATACAATACTTACATAAATACAAGGCATTTAACATACAAATTGATTGTATAAGTTGGATACATTTTCTCTTTTTATCTAGAAACACGGAAATAAACTTACTTTTTGTACAATTTCTCAAAGATTTGATCAAAACCACAACCGAACAGCGCAACATGATCACAATAATGACAGACAAACACAAAATATTGAAATTATCAAGAAAAAGAAAACAAACTACCGTTACCCCTCAGAAAACCTTCATAAATAAGAGTTTTCTAGGAGTGTGCTCCTAAATTGCTCATAAAAGAGAGTATTTTCGGAGTCCTTAATTCTGCAGGCTCTGAAATCAATCATAAATGCTCATAAATTAGGAGGGTAATCATAAAACCCTCAGAAAAAGGAGTCTTTTAAAGGGGCCCATACACACATACTGCTCATGCTCATGCGATAAGAATGTGTTGGTAAATTTTAAAATTTTGTTAATGTATTCGTCACACAGACAATGCAGTATGAAAAATCAAAATAGTTTTGATTTTGAAATGAACTCATACTGCTGACAGTTTTTCAAATGAACAAAAAATGAATTTATTCATTTTTCTGATATGTATTTTTTTTAATTTGACTTTTTTCTTGAAAAAAGAAAGTAAAACAAACAAAAAATAAGTTTACAAATAAAATGTGTAACGAAAATACGTTTTCTCTTAATTTCTTGAATTTTACCAATAATTTTTTTTGTTCTCAAACGCATGTTTATTTAATAAATTTTTATTTTAAATGATGATTGATAAGTTTGTGGTAAAATATCAATCACACACGTATACCAAGTGTTCATCGGCAGTAGCTGCAAGCAGTATGTGTCTATGGGCCCCTTAAGAGTCATATTTAGGAGCGCTCCGAAAATTGTTTGCTGGGTGGGTAATCGCTGTTGAATTGAATGTAAAATTGTTGCAAATGTGTTAGTAAAAAAAAATGTTGTTTGTGTTAGTTTCAGTCATTCATTTCTTGTAGGGGAACGTATACAATTTGGTATTTGAGTTAATTTTTTTCAATACTAGAAGCATTACTGAATGGCAGCCCTAGAGGAAAATCATACAAAATAAAAAACTCCTGCTTTTAAATCACAATTCAATATTAACTCAGTTCGTTTATTTTTCAAGCCAAATCGACTAACTGAATAAATCCTGAGAATTTTTGCACCAGAAGCAATAAATTTTTTTGGATAAATCAAAAATGGCTGCATCATACATTTTTAATTAATAACATCGATAGTGACACACTTTATTTTCGGTATATTATAATTTTATTCACAAATTGATGTATTGATGTAGATCTTTGTAGTAGTATAAGTGAAACCGATTATGGCCATTAGGCTAGGTTTTTCTATTTTGGATGAATAAATGAAAAAATGAAATTGTAAAAACATTAAGATTTAACTGAAATAATTGAAAAAACTTTCGTGCTTCATGTCTTTCAAATAGTTAAAATTATTGTATTGCTTAAATAAAATTTATGCACAGATTCTAGCTATCCTCTCGTCTTCATTTTCCCTATTTCCCTCAGCTATGGGTGCAGGCCTGATCAAATTGTTTGGGTTTGACATGATTCTTTAAAAGTAAGTCTTTATTCTTATTGAAGCTTTTTGTAAAAAAAATTTTTTTAACTAAGGTTTCTTTTTTATTTTGTTATTTCTATTGGAGGCTCCCGTAGGAATCGCAATAGTTTCATTTATTATTGTTATATATTCCTTCCCCTTTTTTTACTATTGGTTCTCCGGGAATCGCAATAGTAGTTCTAATCAATAATGCTCACTCTTTAATTAAGTAAAATAGTTTTTTGGTAAGATTTTCTGATTAATTTATCTATAATATTTTGAGCAATTGCTTTTCAAAACTTCACTATTTTAAACATTAAATTTTTTTGTTAAAAATGTTTGATTAATTTGTTTAGAATTTTTTAATAAATATTTATTGATTTGAGAGGCTCAAATAATTCACTATTTTAAAAATTAAGTTTTTGATTAATTTGATAAGAATTTGTTTAAAATTTCTCAATATTAATAAATTTTTATTGTTCTAAGAGCTTTAAGTAATTCACTATATACAATTTTTCAATTTTATTATATTTTTTTTAACTTTTCACTTTTTAAACATAAAAAATATCTTACATGACTAATCTTACAATCATCCTTATGAAGCTGGTAGAGGGTATTTTATCCTTTTCTTAAATACTACCGCACTACTCCCAAGTTCCTCATTCCAAACGTCTTTATTTGGCAGATGGTTGTATTTATTACAGCCTGTGGGGTGTTGATTTTTTGAAAAAAAAAGCCGTCTTTTAGCTGAAGCCTATGGGGTGTCTTTGAGATGAAGCTTCCTTCAGTTAACAGTCTGTGGGGTGTTTTTAGTTGTTGTTGCTGGAGTCTCCTTCTTATTACAGCATATGGGGTGTTTATTTAGATGGAGATCCTTTCACGTTAGGCGCCAATTATGTATTTATAAAATTTATTTCATAAAAAAATATAACTTAGGTTAGGTTAGGTAGAGGTGGCAGTCCGAAAGCCGGACTCACTTAGACCGTTTTGGTCCATTGTGATGCCACGGAGACTCTGCTTATGCGGAGTCCCCACCGTCGAACCATCCACAGCTCATTATAAAGCTACTAATACGTTGAAGTTCAACACTAGCAACGTCAGAAAGTTCCCTGAATTCAAGAGCGCCCATTGTGGCCATTCTCTTCCCTGCAAGTCCAGGGCAGTGACAAAGAAAATGTTCTATGCCTTCCTCTTCATCGATGTCTTGGTAGCTGCGGCAAGAATCGTTGTGTTCAACCCTAAGCCGTTGTGCATGCCTACCTATGAGACAGTGTCCGGTTAACACGGATACTAGAACCGAAATTTGTTTCCTATTCCTCGAAATTAGGTAATCCGTACCTTCTCTATTTAGGTGAGTCCATAACTGCCTTGTGATCACGCAGTCATTTCTAGCGACCCACCTTCTATTCGTTTCTTCCTCTGTCTTGCGCCTAAGTCTGAGTTTGCAAGAGAGTAGGGGTAGACCTACACATTCCAAATCCGGTGGAACCTGTAAGGTTGTCCCAATTCTAGCAAGCTCGTCAGCCCTAGAGTTCCCCTTGAAGCCTCTATGCCCCGGGATCCAGATGATCCTAATATCAAACTGCTCTGCCATCTCATTTAGAGATGATCGGCAGTCGAGGGCGGTTGTTGTTCTTAGAAGCGGGGATTCTAGGGCCATAATAGCTGCTCGACTATCGGTGTAAATGTTAATCAAAGTCGTTGAAGTGACATTCACTCTCAACCAATTCGCAACTTCTCTTATAGCAAGGATCTCTGCCTGAAAGACACTGCAGTGATCCGGAAGTCGCCTTGCAATACGAAGACCTGAAGCCCTCGAAAATACCCCATAGCCCACACCTTCCTGTGTTTTGGAGCCGTCCGTATAAAAATCAACACTTTTTCTTCTACCTGGAGTTCCATTCATCCACATTTCTGTGGATGGTATCCAGGTTTTATAAAGACGTTCGTGTAGTAGAGCAAGGGAGGTTTGGTCAATCCTCCATCCCCTAACTTCGTCATCGAGTATTCTGCAGTGGCCGGTTCCATTTCCGTTCCACAGAGAGGTACATCGAAGACGTTTTGCCGAGGACGTTGCCATCTCCTTCCCTACTAAATCTAATGGTAGTAGATGAAGAAGCATCCCCAGTGCATCCGTAGGAGTGGTGCGAATAGCACTGGTTACATACAAGGATGCAAGTCTTTGCACCTTGTGTAAGATGTATAGATACGTATTTTTCTCCAGGGATGGCCACAACACGATGACGCCATACATGAGAATTGGACGTACTATTGCAGTATAGATCCAGTGAAAAATTTTTTGGGGTAAGACCCCAATTATTCCCAATGGATTTTTTGCATAGATACAGTGATATTGTTGCTTTCCTCACTCTCTCTAGAATATTTGCTTTGAAACTCAGTTTTGAATCAAGAATAACACCAAGATACTTTGCAGTGTTGGACACTTTTATCTCCGTATTATTAAGTGTGATAGGTCGGAAATCAGGTATCTTATACTTCCTAGAGAAAAGGACTAGTTCTGTTTTATTAGGATTAACGGCGAGCCCTCGTTTCTCCGCCCATCTTGTTAAATGTGAAAGGCCATCTTGTAGGATGTCCCTTAGAGTTGTGAGGAATTTTCCTCTTACAGCTATTGCCACATCATCAGCATAAGCCACGATTCTGCACCCCCGCGATTCTAGAGATAGTAGCACAGGACTTAGAGCTAGATTCCACAATAGTGGCGAAAGAACTCCTCCTTGTGGTGTACCCCTATTTACAAAGCGGGTCTGTCTAGAAGCTCCTAGAGCCGCATTTATCCTGCGGTGAGTTAGTAGATTCTGAAGCCACTTACACAATCCCGCACCAACCCCAAATTCGACAATGCATCAATTATCGCATCTGGAGATATATTATTAAAAGCCCCCTCAATATCCACGAAGGCCACAAAGGCGTATTCACCTACAGAAAGAGATTTCTCTATCGTGCCAACTATCGTGCATGTTGATGCGGGGAAAGTAGTTCATCATTGATGGTTTTGCGGATATAATGATCAACCATCCTTTCTAATGCTTTCAGAAGAAAGGATGATAGACTTATAGGTCTGAAGTCCTTCGGTGTGGTGTGAGAGCTTTTACCAGCCTTCGGTATAAAGACCACTCTCGCTTCCCTCCACTTGTCAGGAACATAACCCAGTCTTAGACAACTGGTGTAAATTCTCAGTAGCCTTGGGGCTATGAGATTCGATACTTTCCATATCTCGACCGGTATGATACCGTCGGGTCCTGGTGACTTGTAAGGCTTGAAACTTTTCAGAGCCCAATTTAATGTCTGCATATTGACTATGTCAGATATATTTTCCGCAGGTATGGGGTAAGGATCAGATGTCTGAATCTCAGACACTGAGTTACCCGGAAAGTGAGTGTCCAGCAGGGTTTTTAACGACTCCTCGCTGGATGTAGTCCACGTCCCATTGTGATTCTTCAAATAACCCAGGGTGCAGGGAGTAGCGGACAAGATTTTTCTCATGCGAGAGGCTTCTGAAATATTTTCAATATTTTCACAAAACTTCTTCCATGTTGTATTTTTAGCAATTCTTATCTGCTTTTTATACTCTTTTAATTTACCCTTATAAGCTATCCAGTCCAGTTCATTTCTGGATGATTTAGCCTTATTGAAGAGTTTTCTACATGTACACCTACACAATTGTAACTCTTTATTCCACCAAGGCGGTTTCTTTTTCCCCCTTGGCTTATTCAAAGGGCAAGACGACTCCCTTGCATTTCTAAAGATTGTAGTAATATTATCAACCTCACAATCTAAATCAGAAGTTTCTAGAAGTGACGAGTCTCCAATCGCTCCTAATTGTCTAGAAAAAAATAGACCTGTACAGACGCCAGTTTGTCTGCCTAATATTCCGGGAGATTTCTGCCTCTGGTGCCCGCTCCCTAATACCAAACTCAATAAACCTGTGATCAGAAAAGGAATGTTCCTGAAGCACACGCCAATTCATGATCCTATCAGCTACCGAATCAGAAGAAAAGGTAACATCCAGGACTTCCTGTCTGTTCCTTCTTATAAAAGTAGGTTCTTGACCTCTATTACGAATGTTAAGGTTAGTACTAACTACAAATTCTAAAAGTTCCTCACCTCTCTCATTAGTGTCCGTACTTCCCCAGATAGTATGATGTGCGTTGGCATCACAGCATAGGATGATATGGTGTCCAGCGTTTACCGCCGCATCCACAAAGTTTCTCACCACTACCGACGCACTGTGGCGCCTTTTCCCAAAAACCGTGGCAAAAATACAAAATTTGATGACAAAATTTTGTAAAATGAATGAACACATCGTATAAGGACCATTTTACTGATCAGAATTCAAAAACATTTTTCTTAATTGGATAAGAATTATAGCTGGTGGAGCTGCTTAAAGTCGACAGCTTTTTAGAAAGTCCAAAAAAATGTGATTTTGAGAAAAAAAATAACATTTTAGAATTGAAGTGTCAGAAATATTGCCATGTGATCACTGCTTTTTTGGTATTGTTTTAAAGGTATATTTTATATGTTTATTAAAAAAAGTAAGAAAATGTCCATCAGATACCCTACTTTTTCGGCAGTTGCCGTTTTTCAGACACCCTATATTTAGGTACTTTTCACAAGTAAAATAGAGAATATCTAAAAATGGGCAAAAATGGTCACGCCCATATTTTCTTAGCATATTTACTACACAGTACTTTAAATAATTAAGCTAAATTGGGCCACAAAAAATGACAGGTTTTCTTGAAATTTGAAGAAAGATTTTACAATCTTATAGCCAGCGCTGCCATAGCCAAGATATTTTTGCAACCAAAATTAAAAATAAAATTGCCAAATAAGGAAAAAGCTACCAAAATTTTAATATTTTTTATATTTTATGTTATCTTACAGCACAAAAATTTAGATATAAGTGGAACTGATTGACATATTTTTGTTAATGTTTGCATATGTGCCTACTTATAAATATGTATTTAGCCTTATTTCATTGAAATATATATAATCGTATAGAAAGATCAAATCTTAGTTTTCTTTTTTTACAAAAATAAGAGAAAAATAACTTGTACTTTATGTTATAAAATGTATTTTATTACTAAAAGATAAAAAATTATTTTATATATGTAACAAAGATGCGTTCCAAATATGAAAAGAAATTATTCTCTCTATAAAATTGTTTTCACTGCATCACTTGTTACTAATATTTATTGCTTCTCGTTAATACGAAATTTTCGCAGTGACTTTTTCCCTACATTTTTCTTTAATTCTCTTTAAGTTGATAGCCTTTGGACACCATTCGTCAATAAAGTCTTCAAAAGTCACCATAAAAAGTCATAGTATGAATCCCATATAAATGATAAACAATATTTTGCTGTGTCAATTAGGTAGGCATAATTATTACAATTTGTTTATTTATTTAAATTTAAGAACACATTATGAAAATAGGCAGGTTGTTTTAAAGCTTGGTTTTTATACTAAGTAAAATAAAAACTGCAGTTGTATATAATCCAGTTAATTGTGGCCTAGATTTATGTTTCGCAAATCAGGTAGTTTGAACCTTTTTATTTTTGGGTATAAATTAATCTGCAATTGTGTAATGCAATCATTTAAGGTTTTACTTTGCAAAAGTAGTGATCAGTACCAGAACTCATAATGTAATTTCAAAATTCGGAATTGTTCGAGTTATTTAGAATATCACATAATGAAAATGTATTTAATTTGGCTATTGTGGAAAAATTGCACGGTTTACCAGGATACCACGAAAAGGATGTTAAAAACAAAATTCACCCCGTTTTCTTGGATATTCGTAGAAAATGGCTTACCTCAAACCGTACGACAAAAACTTTTATGGAAAAGTACTCAGACTGGCTAAATAAATGGAGTAACAACTTTTGAAAACATCGATGAACCGCATACATCCTTGGACAGCAGAAAAGGAAGGGCTGCTAAAACTATAAACGAGTGTTCGGAGTACAAAAAAAACGTAAACTTCAAAATGCTACAAAAGATATATCTACATCGAATCTGTCAGAAGCATTATTTCTTAAGTACGTAAAAGATAAAGATAAATCAAGGTCTGATATTACAAAAGCTGTGGAGCTTGCCAGCCCAGATCGACTACGAAGGATTAAAGAAAGTATTCCAACTCCTCCGAATGCATTACCCACAAAGTATAGCATAGAAGAAGCCTTAGCGTTATTTATGGACTTGGGATTGTCAAAGGAGAAATATAATATTTTACGAAGCTCTTTAAAAATAAGCAGTACCATCTAATGTAAAACTTACTGAAGTATTGGATTAGACAGAATGAGGATCTTTTTAATATGTTGGCGGCCTCTTCAGACCCACTGATTTCATCGCGGAGACATGTAAGATCTCGAAAGGATTTGGAAGAATATAATTATAGCTCCGATGTGTTAAGCCTATTACAAATCAAAATGTTAATGACTATTTTATTTAAAACTAACTATTAAAAAAATTAATAAAAATAACTCAATATCATATTATAATATATCATACTATAAAATAATATTATAAATTAATATTAGTATTAAAAATATTTCAATAATTTTTATCTGTATTATAAATAAAAAGAGTTATATTAATATAACATGTTATATTATAGTAGCATTTTTTTTCTAGGAGTTCTCGTTGTACCTTCATAGTGAACAGACATAATAGCGGAATTTTTCTTACATACAAACTAAACAAAAAAAAATCATACAAAAAATATTCGTAGTACATATTGACTATAATAAATAAGCTTTATTTGCTTTGCAAATATTTTTTACATAAAGAAACAACAAAAATAAAAAAACCGTAAACAAAAAAAAAAAAAACAAACAAAGTGCCCTTGAGGAATACTCTATATGAGTACCTCAAAGGAAAAAAATAGTGAAGTGAGTTCTAACGGCAGAAATGCCTATTTTACTGTGAGTTTTGATGCTCATAATGATAACAATAAAAATAAAAAATCTGATAATAGACTTGCTGTGAGTTCTGAAGCTCTTAATAAAAATCAAAAATCTGATAATAGACTTTTTCTAACGGCAAAACCACAGTTTCGCCAGCGATCAACTTCGCTTTGTCCAATGCCAACTAGTGAATCGTTGACATTATTGCCCAGTACTTCTACATTTAACTCAGCGATATCACCCGCTTCGGGCTCGGGGTCATCACTTAACCAAGTTGTCACTGAAGATAAGAGTAGCCCAAAAGCCAAGGTCCAAGTCGGAATGGACAGATATATCACAATTTTAAAACGCGGGCGAAGCCCAAATTCATCAAAAATTTCATCGATTCCCAAGATATCCAGGGATAACGACGTCGCAGAAGTTAACCGTCAAAATCGTTTTTCAATATTGCAAGCAAATAACGACCAACCCGCTGTTTCATCCAAAAAAACTTCCAAGCCACCACCAATATACCTGAGAGAAAAAAATTCGAATGCCCTTATTAAAAAATTAGTCTCGGCAGTTGGTGAGAACGCATTTCACGTTATTCCAATAAAACGTGGTAAAATTGATGAAACAAAAATTCAAATATACGAAGAAAAAGATTTCCGCAAAATTATTACTGATTTCGAAAAAAATAAAACTAATTTTTATACTTATCAGCTTAAAAGTGCTAAAGGTATGCAGATCGTATTGAAGGGCATTGATGCTTATGTTAATCCCGACGAAATAAAAGATGCACTCATCATACAAGGATTTAAAGTAAAAAGTGTTACTAATATAATCAATAGAGAGAAGATCCCCCAGCCTCTATTTCGTGTTGAACTAGAGCCAAATGATATACAGTTGAAAAAGAACGAGACACATCCAATTTATAGCCTAAAATACCTTTTATACCGAAAAATTACAGTTGAAGAGCCACATAAGCGTTCAGGTCCCGTACAGTGCCACAATTGCCAAGAATATGGTCATACAAAAACTTACTGCAATTTACCTACAGTTTGTGTTATCTGCGGTGAATTGCATGGTACTGCTAGCTGCACGAAGCCAAAAGATCAAGCAGAAAAAAAATGCAGTAATTGTGGAGGTAACCACACGGCTAACTACAGAGGATGCCCTGTATATTCTTTTGTTAAACAGGCTATGGGTCAAAAACCTAAACTAGCTCCAGCTCAATCAGCAAACGCTTACTCCGCCCTTCTTCCTCAAACAAGCCAACCAGTTAGTTCACGTGTATCGTATGCCGATGCTGCTAAGACTGGTTCTATTCCCATACAAAATGTTCCACCGCCAAATAATTCAACGAATGCAAACTCAAGCTTTAACTTTAGTCGCCTTGAAGCTACTATTGAGAATTTGGTGCTAACTATTAATAGTTTTACAACAAATATGACTAGCATGATGCAAGAAATGCTGCGAATGCAGAATACACTGCTTCAGGCATTAGTTAAGAATCCATGAACACGTTAAAAATATGTTTCTGGAACGCAAACGGCATTCGCCAACATAAAAATGAACTTGAGCACTTCCTCACGGAAAAAAATATTGATATAATGTTGGTCTCAGAGACTCATTTGACTTCGAGAAGCCTTTTTAAAATTTCTGGCTACACCTTATATGATTCAAAAGACCCGAGAGGAGCATGCGGTGGATCAGCAATTCTAATAAAGTCTAGACTTAAACATTATATTATTGACAACATTTGTGAGGAATATCTACAAGCAACGAATATTTGTGTTGAAAATTTTTGCACAAATTTTGTGATATCATCAATTTACTCCCCTCCCAGATTCGCAATTACTGAGAATCAATACGAGGATTTCTATAAATCTCTTGGCCCTTGTTTCGTAGCAGCTGGCGACTATAATGCCAAACATACGTTCTGGGGTTCTCGTCATATTACACCCAGAGGTCGAGCATTGTTCAACACAATTTCAAAAATGGGCTTGGACGTCATTTCGAGTGGGGAGCCTACTTACTGGCCTACTGACATAAATAAAATTCCGGATGTTATAGATTTTGGCGTCATGAAAAACATTTCTAGGGAATTAATTAACGTTGAAGCTTCTTTAGATCTCTCGTCCGATCACTCTCCCACGATCGTTACAATCTGTAGCCCACAGAGAAGTGATTTACCTCACTCGTATGTGAAGATGATCAGTCGTGTAAATTGGCTGCGATTCAAAAAATATCTTAGTAGTCATTGCACGGATAACATTACGCTAAGAACACCCGTGGATATTGAAGCTAACATCGCCAACCTTAACGAAATGATTGCACAGGCTGCTGAACATGCTACTACCTCCCATCCGCAGACTGGGTTTAATAAAATTTATTCTACCGATATTAAAAGTGCCGTATGCGAAAAAAGAAGAGCTAGAAGGGAATGGCAACAGCACAGATCACCACAACTTAAAATCAGATTTAAAGAGTGCACTAAACGACTCCAAGAGTTACTTGCAATTGAAAAAACTGCATCTCTTAAAAATTATCTGGAAGGTCTTGATGTCACACCAGCATCTAATTACTCTTTGTGGCGCGCTGCTAGAAAGCTGAAAACCCCCGTTGAGTTTAAACCACCTCTGCGGACATCTACCGGAGGTTGGGCAAGAAGCGATACTGAAAAAGCTAACATATTTGCAAATCATTTGAAATACGTATTTACCCCAAACACATGTACTGGTGTTGCTGATTTGCCGAGTGTAGTTGCTCTATCCCCGCGACCCATAAAGTTTAAGATGCGCGATGTACAAAAACTAAATGCTGAACTTAATCCGAAGAAAGCTCCAGGTATTGATGGAATTAGCAACAAGATGCTGATGAACTTGCCTCATATTGCAATAAAAATCCTACTATTTATTTTTAATGCCATTTTACGAATGCAGTATTTTCCACATAACTGGAAACTTGCTAAGATTAAAATGATTCCGAAGGCGGGCAAAGATCTTACCAAGGCTGAGTCATATAGGCCTATTAGCTTACTATCAACAGTCTCAAAACTTTTCGAAAAGCTGCTCATGACTAAATTGTCCACTATTTTAGCTGATAATGGGTGCATCCCGGATCATCAATTTGGCTTTAGAAGTCAGCATAGCACTATTGAGCAAACGCATAGATTGGTTCAAGTTATAAGGAGGACTTTTGAAGAAAAGAAGTATTGTTCTGCCCTTTTTATTGATGTTTCTCAGGCATTTGATAAAGTATGGCACAAAGGCCTATTTTTAAAATTGAAGACATATTTTCCAATAAATATAGAACAACTTTTGGAAAGTTACATTGTTGATAGGAAGTTTACTGTTGTGGAAGGAGACTTCATGAGTGTGCCCGAATCTATATCTTCTGGTGTGCCACAGGGTAGTATTTTGGGGCCAGTCTTGTATTTAATATATACTTGTGATATGCCTGTGAGCAATAACATCCACACTTCTACATTTGCCGATGATACAGCCTGTATGAGTATGCACAAAAACCCTGATGAGGCATCCCGCAATCTCCAAGCACACATTACCCAGCTTGAAAGATGGTTGAACTTATGGAGAATTAAAGTAAATGAACAAAAGTGTGTTCATATAACGTTTACCCTAAGAAAAGATACCTGTTCCCCCATTCGAATCAATAATCAAAATATTCCTCAACATTCTCAAGTGAAATACCTTGGCATACACCTTGATCGACGGCTTACATGGAAACCCCATATTGACTCAAAGCTAACACAAATGAAACTTAAGTTAACTCAAATACATTGGTTGATTGGAAGAAATTCAACACTCAGCCTAGACTGCAAACTTTTACTATACAAGTCGCTTTTGAAGCCAATATGGTGCTACGGAATTCAGTTATGGGGCACTGCTTCAGCTTCAAATATAGAGAGAATCCAACGAAGGCAAAATAAAATTTTACGGTTAATAACATCGGCTCCATGGTACATCAAAAATTCAAATATACATCGTGATTTAAATATGCCACTAGTGACTGAAGAAATCGCAAAATACGCAGGTAAATATTTAACAAAACTCGAGTCACATCCTAATCCGCTTGCTCGTAATATCTTGAACTTTACTGGACACATCCGCTTAAAAAAGAGGGACACAAGGGCCCTAATACTCAGCACCCCAAATGATACTTCTTGAATATAATTATTGTGCTTAATACGAAATTTATGTATTATTAATTACTATCACTAAGTTTATGTCCGATACTGGTCGGGCCTAATAATTATATATAGATTTAAGATTTGAATACTTATTGTTAGTTCATATTTTGAAGATACAATAAATAAATATATGTGTGTAAAAAAAAAAAAAAAAAAAAAAAAATTTTTTTCTAGACTTCCCTATGAGAATGTCATTTAAAGCACAAAAAGTTGTATTTTATTTATATTTTAAATGTTTGAGAAATTTTAAAAATATCATTACTTCGAAATATATGATTTTTGCGACAAGAAAGGTCAAAGGTGTCATCGTGTCCAATGCCTATCACAATAAGGGAGCACTTATTTTGATCCTAAAAGATTTAAAACTCAAGTGTTTTTTCACCATTACAAATTTCTTGGTAACTTAAAAAATTATGATGTTTTCAAAAAAAAAACAAAAACCACTGTGCATAGTGCCTCCACAAAGCTATGGCCAATAATGATACTCATTTTTATTAAAATATCTTTCTTACCTTAAAAGTTATGATGTTTATAATAAAAACAGTCGAAAGCAAACACTGTGCACAGTGCCGCGCGTAACCTATAACCGTGCAAATTATGTATATTAAAGCTAAAGGAGTTTCCTTTCAAATGCTTTTTAAAATTTTTAAATATCTTAATCTGTTCAAAAGTTATGATTTTTGCAACGAAAAAAGTCAAAAGGCCCCACTGTGCGACGTCTACCGTCCTTTTTTGGTTATGTCTAATTTTTTATGGTCGGACATGCTTGGTCGAAGCCGGCGTGGCCGAGCTCGCACTGCTGCATGTACCGACAGCGATGCCAATTTAGCGCCTTTCGCGCTAGTTTTAGCGCGTTTTAACTATGCCAAACGCGCTTTTTTCTGTCTTAGCGCGTTTAATAAAAAAAGCTCTAAATTAACGCGTTTTGATTAAAGTCAACAATATCATTTCAGTTCAATATCTTTGTACTTTTTTTTTGTATAAATTTAAAATTAAAAATTTAAAAATATAAATTTATAATCTAATATCCAAAACTCTGATAAATTTTTCTTTCAATTGGTTCATGATTCATATGCCGCAAATAAAATTCCTTTGACTGTGGTTTGAATTAAAAAAGCATTTTAATACTTTAAATGGCAAATACTTTGAAATTTCACTGCTAAAAATATGTATTCGTACTCGTGACCCCAAAAACTTATTAAGTATCTATTCTTTGTGTACCTCAAAAAGCATTTAAATCGCAACACTATTCGACAATTTATATAAGTTGTTACAGAGTTTGACAAATAAAATTGAAATAAAAACTAAAAGTTTAGCATATTTGGAAGGCGATTCTGATTCTGTATTAAAGATTTTAGTTATGATTTCGTTATAATTTCGAATAAGCAATATTGCAAAATCTGAAAAAGAGTTAATAAAAAAAATTAATTGTATTTGTTCATACATACATCGACGTTTATTAGAATTTAATTTAGCGCGTAGGAAAATAGCGCGTTTTGACTATAAATTGTTGATAATGCTGTAACTTAGCGCGTTCTAGCGCGTTTAGAGAAGGAGAATAGCGCGTTTGGGTTATAAATAGTTGGCATCGCTGTGTACCGACTATCTGCCCAGTATTCTCGGCAGCCTTCGTCTGAACGAGTTTTCTCGTGCCAGACGGTGGCGTGAAACCGGTCCCCTGTCGTTCCGCTCTGGAGAGCACCGTCAGTTCACCGGTCCCAGTATTGTTTTTTGTTTTGTTGTTATTTTTGTTTGTATTTTTCTTCATTAAAAAAAAAAAATATATAACTTTATTTAATCACTTTTTAAATTACAACTTTATTATTTCATTTTCAAAATACAACTGAACTTATAAAATTAATTTTACTCATACAATAACTTAAAACTAAATATTAATTTGCATGGTAATCGAAATGACACGCGCTTTAGTTATTTTGCAATATTGGTTACTTAGAATTTTATTTACCTGTCTGCAATTTGTGTCAGCAATTTAATTATTGTGTGAAATAGTTTGTATTAAGGGCATTCAACGTTTTCTGCGTTAACATATATACATATATAATCTTATTATATGTAATACAAAAGTACGTTTATGTGTTATGGGTGAACTCTTCAATGCCCCAACAGATTTTCGCCTTCCACCCCGCAAAATATTCGTAAAAGACCTGTGCGTGTTTATATTAGGGATGTAACGAATTTTCGCATTCGCTTTCGCATTCGAAAATAATTCGCTAACTTTTGCTATTTGCATTCGCTTTTGCATTCGCTAAAATGTATGCGAATATTTAAAGCGAATACTAAAGACAAAAATATTGGAAATATTTTCCAGTTTTTGAAAAAGAAAAGGTGTTTGAATTGTGCGAAAATAGTTTCTACTTAATACTAGTCTGTTAAAACTTTTGAAAAATGGAAAGCACCATTCATTACTTCGTACAAAAAATTTGAAATACAAAAATATTAACTAATCCTTCTTTGTTGTAAATTTTTTGCGAAGCAACTGCCACTCATATTATTTCGCATGAAAACTTAAAATGCTGAAGATATATTTTATGTTTTTCCCAAGATGAACAGAGTACTACTTCTGCAAAAAATTTTCATGAACAATTCATTCCAATTTTTCTTAATATGTATTCTGGTAACATTTTACAGGAAATGCTGAACTTAGTACAAGGTCTTAGGGCCAAAGTACGAATGGGTTGATTGCCTAACATTCTGTAAATTTATTTTTAATTATTATCTATATTTATTTTAATATTATTTCATATATCTTTCAGTTTAACAATTTTTATTTCTAATAAATTAATAAATATTTGCTGAATTCAAGACTCAAGTAGATCTATGTATACAATACAACTTCATGTTCTTGGACAAATTTATTTTCATGTGATTTTTTTAACGTTTGTAATATTTGCATTCGCTTTCGCATTCGCTTTCGCAAGAATTAAAATGTATTATTCGTTTTCGCATTCGCATTCGCTAAACTGGTATTCGTTACATCCCTAGTAGAGTTCGACCGATTAATCGGCTTCGGCTTCGGCCTTCGGCCAAAAATTGGTAATCGGCCAACATTCGGCCTACGGCAAAAATCGGCCGATTAGCCGAAGCCGAATATTTTTCATTCCAAGCTTGAAAAATAACATTATTTTTGGTCGTTGCTCGCCGACAGTTTCTATTGTGTTTAACGTTTTGAAACGGTTGCTTTGAAATACAACCCTGTTGCTTTCTATTTTCTTTTAATTGGACGTTCTTGTGAATGATCATATGAAAAAGCAATCTAGAAATTGCAAAATAGTTTTATTTTTCTTGTTATGTATCCAATAGATATTACAGCTATTTCAGTGATCTCAAAAAAGCAAACTTTTTTCTTAATTCATATAAAACAAGTATCATTTTTAAAATTTAAAACATTCGGCTTCGGCTTCGGTTTTGGCCGAAGTTTAGGATTTTAGCCGAAGTTCGGCTTCGGCTTCGGCCAAAAAAAACGCCTTCGGTCGATCTCTAATCCCTAGTTTATATATATATTCTACCCCGGTAAATGCTACGCCCCTTTCAGAAATAGTGATTCGTCCGACAGATGGCGCAATTTTTAGTTTTTTTGTTGACAAAACTTTATATACATGCTCTATGGGGCGTGAGAAGTGTTTCTGTGTAGTTTGAAGTTCGTCCGACAGATGGCGCCGTATTTATTATTTTTGTGTTTTTGCACCGTAACTTATTTATTTATTTATTTATTTATTTATTTCAGTTCTTTCAATACATAAGAAGCCTGCCTGTGTTTTTGCACCGTAACTCAAGAACTACTGATCCGATTTTGACCAAACTTCATATATATGCTCTATAGGGCGTGAGTAGTGTTTCTGTGTAGTTTGAAGTTCGTCTGACAGATGGCGCCATATTTTTTGTTGTTGTGATTTTGCACCGTACCTCAAGAACTACTGAACCGATTTTGACCAAACTTTATATACACGCTCTATGGGGCGTGAGGAGTGTTTCTGTGTAGTTTGAAGTTCGTCCGGCAGATGGCGCAATATTTAGTTTATTCGTGGGCAAAATCCAATTTTCATATTGTACCACCAATGCCATATAACACTAATGTTTGCTTAGGGCCAGCAACGCGGACCGGGGTCGGCTAGTAAATATATATACATATATCTTTTTTTTTTTTGCTATAATATTTTTTTTTTTTTTTTTTTAAGAGAAGTAACATTCAGGCAATTAATGCCTACTGCTAATACTAGGTGTTACCTTCTTTAGGAAAGGGATAGTGAGAGAGAAGACAGGTGGTGAAAGAAGAGATAGATGAAAGCTTCATTCTTTTACAACTCTGCTTTTCGCACGTTTTTAATAATGCAGTGTTGCAGCGCCTCTGATGTTAAATGGGGCGTATTAATTTTTTGAAGCTGTGTCTTGTAGCCATTTTATTGATTATTTTACTTCGCCGATGATTTTGCTACACAACGAAGGAGGGCGCTCTGATGTTACATTAGGACTAGTATCTGCTGAAGTCGGTATAGTTCAGTGACCAGTGCCTATGCCTTCATCACTTGAACTTTCCTACAACAACTGACACAAAGGGACACTAATGCACATCAGAAAAATGCGTGGTGTTGTTATTTTTTAATGACTGTCGGATACAGGGATTGAACCCAGGACCTTCGGTTTTGTAGTCAACGTGCTAACTACTTCAGCCAATATTATTAATTAAATACAAATTGGTTGAAAAATAATTAGTTAGTAGTCAATTTAAAAGTCATGCAGAGATGGCCAATTGACTACCGCCTATGACATGCCTATGTTAAAATAGTGAGTCTGCGACAAGGAAAAAAGTCACTTAATCAACCAGTTGTGGTTATTAAAAACCCAGTTTGAAGTTACTTACAAATGTTCGTGTATATTAGTGCTAACAAGCAATGCCGTGAAGACTTCTTGTTATGAACAAACAATCAACAAAAGTAATGTTGATGCGTGTATGCTTGTTATTTTACATATTGTACGTTTGAGAGTGTGTGTAAGATGTAGATGGTAAGCTATTATGTATTTAAGGGAGGTTTTTTGTTAAAGCAAGCACACACAACCAGTGTGCACACTTCTACCAATATTCGGTAGATTCTACCGAATATAACTGAAAAAAGTTATTGCAAACAGTGTTGTTTAGCGTTTGTTTTAGAAGATTTCTCTGTAGTAAAGCATTTGAAAAATCCCTCATGTCTTGAAAGTTCTTATAAATGGTCTTGTGCAGGACTTTAATGTACATACATCTTGCGGCTAACTCCCAACTCGATTTAAGTAATATAATGGCGAAAATTAGACTGCTTTCAAAACTTTTATGCTAAGAGTTTTGTCAAATATATGCACAGAAATCTCCCAGTTTGCGATTCAATGGTCAAATACTTTTGACACCATTCCGCCAAACAATTTGTTAGAGGAAAACCTGTTAGATTTGGTTTTACAAATTGAATGCTTACCAGCAGTTTCGGTTATTTATATCAATAGTTTTGATCACATGGAAAATATTTTTCACTATTCCATTCGTGCAATGGAACCAAGCCTTTGTACTACATTGTACATAGCAACATCGGCAGGACTCCACTTTTAAAACGTATATCCAATCAACTAATGCAAAGTAGGTAACAGTAGAATTCGGTGTATTTGCAAGTTTTGCCACGTGAATATTCAAATATTCTTAATAATAATTAATTACTTTGTTTTATTTATGCTCCAAAATATCTCAAAATATGAATACAATTTAATTTCAATTAAAACCCAATTGCATTTAAAGTTAGCTTCATTTAGGCGATTTTGCATATATATTTTCCCAGGCTATAAAACTCTTTTCCAAAAACTTTTTTTAAATTTTGTTTTCATATTATTATTATTTGAGTCCTATTGAGATGAATATTAGGCTGAGTTTACATCTGCCATTTCTTGTGTGCCATGTGCCAAAGAAAGCGTAACCACTAATTACAAATGAAAAACTGTTTGATTCAGACATGTATTTATTGATTTAAACTGTTTCCATTCATGTTGGATTCTATAAAATTGTCTCTTAGTTATGTATGAAACTGTTTAACTTAATAAATACGTGTCTGAATCAAACAGTTTTTCATTAGTAATCAGTGGTTACGCTTTTTTCACGCTTGCGTGGCACATGTCACACAGATGTAAACCCGGTCTTATAAAAACTAATTAAATTTTTTTGTTTTAAAGATGGTTGGGATCTAATGGGTTAAGTTCAATATTTTCAATTCTTATGGATTGAAATATTTATATTTACTAGGATCGCCCGTTGGTCTAAATTAGACCACTTGTTTTTATTTATCATACCTAAAGGTGTACTACAAAAAAATGTGTGCCGTATTTATATAAAAGATATTAATTAAATATTTAATATAATTAAAATAACAATGCGAAGAAAGGTATTGCAGCGATATTGTTACAAATCAGCAAACAATTTGGATTCATCTGAGAAAGGCGATTCATTTAGAATTTAAATTAAATTATAATACACGTTAATTTAACTTAAATCATATATATTAAATTTTGTTCTTTTTATATAAACTCGTATAAAATTCCAGATATTTTTAAATAAAATTAAAAAAAAAAATTATTTTGCTCTGTTTTTTTTTAGTACCTATCGAAATGCCACAAAGGCGTATATCCCGAACCAGCTCTAACGCCACATTAGATGATTTGGATGTGTCATCTTTACCCCTAGCAGATTCGCTTATAAACTTTCCACTAATTTTTAATGCAGACACTACAACAAACAAAAATGACGCGGAAATGAACAAATGTACTAAAAACAATGCTAAAAATCAAAAGAATGGAGGAACACCGTTTTCAGAAATAAACCTTGAAAATTGTTCAAATGACAGTTTTCTATCGGCGAAAGAGAACCTCGAAAATAACAATGAAATAAATCCAGACAGTAATCAATGTCCACCTTTGCAATGTTCACAAAGTCCTGAGTTAGAAGTAGAAAGAAACAAATCACATGGGATTGGGCAATTACAACAAACAAATGGAAATATGTGCAATGAAGTTAGCAAACATTTGAGTACTTTAAACGCGATTGATGATATATCAATTAATTCGTTCTTAGAAGATAATTAAAATTGTTTGTACACATATGTTTACATACATACATACATACATGGGAGTATATGGGCGAAAAGAGAAGTGTGTAAAACATGTTATTTTTAGATTCTCAAACTAATGAAGATGATCCAAATTCAAAATCGTTTGTCGACAGTTTAATCAACCAATCGTTTGAGAAATTAACAAATGATATTAATTACGAAGCAACGGATAAACATTACATCGATACAAGTTAGTTTTATTGTTTTCAGCGAAATAAGTACATCCCAGCTAAAAAAAATATGTATGGTCCATATATTTTTAATATATGAATGTATATAAATATATATGAATATGTATGAATTCATGTATGGAAATATATAGGATTATACATTGCAAAAGTGTTATATTTATATGAATTGATATATTGACTAATGTATGAAATTTATTATAATATATGAGGTCATATATGGAAATTTAATTATGAAGCTCTTCATATGGGCATTTCCATATCAGCGTACGTGACATTTGCACGCCTACAAAGTGGAATAGATTCTAAAAAAATAGAGGTAACTCAAAAATATTTTGTTGTTATGTTCCATTCAGGGCGTACTATATGCGAAAAAAAAATTATTACATTTGGAACCCTGTTGTCCAAAATATCAAGGGAAATAAGAGCATAGCGTACGTGACATAAAACGGAACTGATATCAAGGTGCATGTAAAAGTAGATATACGAAAATCTGCGAATTGTGAAGTTTTTTTTCTTGTTTTAAATTTCTTACACGAAGCCAACTATTTTTCCTTTATTATCAGTAATTTTGAAATAAAAAAGACTTTTGGCTGATTTTATAATGAATGAAGTTTAATAGCGTACGTGACATAGCGTACGTGACGGATTTTTCTCTTATAATATTCTTAAGTAAAAAAATTTTTTTTTAATCTGTGGAAATAAATAATAATGGCTTGAGTCGAAATTTCGTGTTTTGAGATATTATGGGCTTTGTCTAAAATAAATTGTGTTTGGTTTTTATATAAAATTTTTAGATACCGAAAAAAATGCACATTTATTTATAACTAGAGTTTTTCTTTTCCCGGACTTTTTCATTTCCCGGGAAAGCGGGAAAGATTTTTCGGATTCCCGGGAAATCCCGGGAATTCCCGCCCAGTACAAAACAACACAAAATATTTTTAAATTTAATTTATTTCATCAAAAACAAATTATAATTCATGAGATCGATTAAATAATAACGTTTTATATACACATAAGTCAAAAAATAATACCGTTTCCGTTCTTTATATAATAGTAATACATAGATACCAATATTATAAAAAAGAAATTATACGAGTATAATTAAAAAAAATATTACAAAATATCCCCTTTATGAAAAAAACATTGTTAAACTTAAAGTTGGTTTAACAAACGAATTTTGTATGGCAAAACCAGTTTTAACGCATGCTTTAACTTTAACAATCGTTTTTGCATAAGGGCATATTTCTTTGGAAATAGGACTTTAGTACAGAATAAGCTGTTAATGCTATTAACCGTACTATTTACCAAATAGAATCTGAAATTATTTGTATTTTTTTTTATTTCCTTGCTCATTTCTGTTTTTTACTTTTATGAATTGTTGTAGAATTAAATTTTGAACGTCGCGTTCTGCTTTTTCCAAATAAAGGCATCTAAATCTCAGAACGTGCGTGCCAGATGTAAACTCGGCCTTAGTTGTTGTAAAGCTTTAGCTATTGTGATATTGCCATCACCTTATTATTGCACCATCGCATACATAAAGTGAATAACGACACTCATCAAGGAATGTGTAAATACAAATTAAGTTGCCATAACAAAATCAAAAAATCCCGGGAATTCCCGCACAAATTTCCCGGGATTTCTTTCCCGGAAAATGTGCGGGATCCCGGGAAATTTTTCCCGGGAAATCCCGTATGAAAAACACTATTTATAACAAAACTGTTAATTTTATAAAAAAAAAGAAACGATTTTATTAGTTATTATTCGTTGTTTTTTAGTTAAGATGTTATGAAAAAATCCATTGGCAGAAAAATAAAAACTAAAGTGAACTTATTATATTGAAAGGCAAAAAAGTTTTTATTGATAGTAAGTCGAGATAAATGCTTTAGGTTAAATTGAAAAATGCGGAAAACCTGAAATAAGATAATTTTTTAACAGCTTATGTGCTGGTATGAAAATCACTCAAATATATCAGTGCTTTCCATACAAATTTTATACTCAAGTCAACCGTCTGCGTTGTAGAAACAGGGAGTTAGTTAAATATAACTCCCTGTTTCTACAACCCAGGAGTCGACTTGAGTATAAAATTTACATGGAAAGCACTCATTTTCTTGAGTGACTTTCATACAAATTTTCTAGACGAGTCGTTATTATTGAGTTATTGAACTCAAGTGTATACAAGTTTTGATGCTCAAATATTTTAATATTGATGTAGCTACCTTACAAAAATTAATGCCCTAATTCAGTAAGAAGATTTAGGACGTTGTTTGAAAATGCTTCTGAGTTCTTGTCTTTGAAGTCTCTAAATTATTTTCTTCAAATATGGTTGTTGTATTTGACAATGATATATGTATATAAATATTATTGCCATGTTTTTAAAACCTAAAATTTCAATTTAATTATTATACAATAGTTTGAAAAATATATGAAAAAATATGTGTTGGATATAGGGCCTGTTTCACAATAACGAAGCGAAACTTTCGACTGAAAATTTATATTGAAAACAAAAACAAATTTTCAAATTTTATTGCTGTTTTCAATATAAATTTTCAGTCGAAAGTTTCGTTTCGTTATTGTGAAACAGGCCAATAATGTTTAGAACAAAATCATAAAGCAAATACACGAGCTTTCTAGCATAGACAATAAATAATAATCGTTTTAAAGAATCAAAACTGCTGCTTTTTTTCGTCCATAGACAAGACGATACATTCGTCGAACAGAATTAGGGCATAAGTTGAGTTAAGATGTTATGGCTTATGTATTATTTTCCAAGAAGACTTAAGTTAAAATATAAATGGGTATAGTTTAAATGATAGATCTTGAAGAAGAGAATAAGAATATATAATAAAATGAAAAATCACTTATGTCAACTTAAGTCATTATTATATATTGCCACAGAAATTTATGCATACAAAACTTAAAAACAAAACAAAAATATGTATTCAGTGAAAATAGCAATAAAACAAGAAAGAGTCAACTGCATTTCTTAGTACATACTGTTTACTTGGGCGCTGAGTTTTTGCCGCCATCTTATACAGGCATGTTCTGGAAATCACAAGTTTTCAAATCACTTGTGATTTTAAAATCACAATTGTGATTTGATGGTGTTCTGAATATCACAAAATTTTTAAATTTTCTGTTTTACCTTTAAAAATAGAAGAAAACAGCTGACGTTTTGTTTTGTAAATGCAATAGCACAAATGTAAATCACAAAGCAAATAACAACATTTTTGCAAAATTAAGAGTTTTAAATTTTTTCATAATTTCATAAATTCTTTCGTAGAAAATTGCTCATTTTACTATAAAAATCAATAAAGAAGATATTAAGTTATTCATTTAATTAATCTATTGAGAATTTCAAAATAAAGTGATTGAAAAAATAACCAGGTGATTTCAAATCGGCAGGCATTTAGGTGACCGATTTAAAATCACAAAAATTCAAAAAGTTATGTGAGCAGGACACCTTTCTTGTATTTTTAATTCACTTTCACAAAAAGTGATTTTCAGAACATGCCTGATAATTATCAAGTTAACGCTGATACATTTAATTGCAATTTTAATACTTACAATAGCGTACGTGACAAACTTTATAAATGCTTATAAAATTTTTATTACACTAAATTGAGAAAAAATTTTGAACAATATTTATTTGCGACAATTATCCTGCTTTGAACTCTTATTTTGAAACAGTTGCGACCGGTCAAATTCAAATGATATAGACAAATACGGTTTTTGCACCGCGTACGTGACATTAGAATAGCATCCAAAGCAAACCAAAAAATACCGCTTATCGAACTCTAAATTTTCTCTTTCCTCATGGATCTTGTTCATTGTTGTTGTAACATTAATTTTAAAGCATAATTGTAATGTTACAAATGCCTGAAACGAGTCGCTAGTTAAGAAAAAATAGGTGATTGCAATTTCTTAATTAATCAAAGAGATGGTCATTTTAAACTGATATTTTTGCTCTTGAAAAATTTTTATAAGCTATTAATATCTCTGCATAGTAAAATTTGAGTAATTTTTTCCTCTTTGACATATTTTTAAAAAATTTCAAGGTTTTTTAATTTTTCAGTCGTGGTTGTCATTTTCATGGAAATGCCCATATGTGGATCCATATAAAAATGTATGCATACATGATATCTCACATAAGATCGTTTTTGCAATCAAAAAAGCTTGCATTTTATTAACTCGAATTTTTTCTTTCTTTTTTATCACTGGTGAATTGAAAATCTATTAGATAATACATACGGTTTGAAAAGTTTATATAAGTACAGCTTTAACGTTTAAAAAATAAACCCCATTCTTGTACGATTTTATACATTGCGGCCGTATTAAATAAACGAAATAATCTAAAGGATATTTCAGTCATTAATTTTATAGAAACAAAGTTCATATTACTGCAAAAAAATGATTGAAAACTAGAGCTGATATAAAATTGATAATTTTTTTTAATGATTAATTGGATTAGTTTTTAATCTAAATTCTTATTAAACTAAATTTTATGTACGCAGATAAGTTTTGTGTTTTTTTAAGTAATCGATGCCCCTTTTCTATTAAAATTAAAAAAAATGTCCTTAAGTTCGTTTTTAATTATTTATCCACCAATCAAATGTTTCATCAAATACAACTTCGATGTTTAAAATCTTAAAAAAAGTAATTTTAATAAATACGAATATGAATTTATACATACATATGTATGTATGTATGTACGAAAATGTATGTATGAAAATTTATGAATATATATTATCATATATGGTCATACACCCTCATTTTTCGGATCCGAACCATATATTGGATATCATATATGCTCCATACATATTTTTTTTAGCTGGGATATATTAAAACTTTTGAAACTTTTTACATTGATTTAAATTTGTTGAATTCCTCTCCCTCCGCAAACACTGCACTAATCACTCCCTTCCAACATCCCTCCCCACTTTAAACATTTTTTCTATTACATATTTTGTTTCAAACAAAAAGTTTACAAACTTATATGTGTATAATTTTTTTTTTTTATTATTATAATATTAATTTTTATATAGTCTTCAAGCGTTCTTAAGAAATTTATGTATGTATATGCATAAATAATATATGCATATGTATGTGTCTTTCATAAACAGCAAATACATACGTATGTATTTAGTTATGTAATCGTAATTTAAACAAGTATTTTGATGAGAACCAACACACCAATTATAATAATAACAAATAACTAAAATATTTCAATATGTGCCACTTCTTTTGTGTGCAATTTGCAGGAAATTCATAACTCGCGAGTTTTATTAAGGTTAGTAATTTTAACGATCAAGTAAAGGAATATAAAAAGAAAAGGGATTCAGTAAGTTGATCTTACTAAAGCTCCAAAACATTTATCGCTGAATAGTAAATTGTTTAAAATAAAACGTAAAATGCTCATCGAAAACTACATAAACATTTTAAATAAAAATTTCCTTCGTGCCCAAAGAAGAAAGGCATTTTATTTAACAATTGATTGTTGTTGCTGAAACGATTTTAAATTTAAAATATATTCGTCACTAACATTATTCATTCGAGAATTAGGCGAGTTAAGAACATATTGGTGCTTTTGCAACTTTTAAAAATGTCTCATTTTCGACGTAACTACAGTAACAGCGAAGGATGATTATAATATAATTTGTATTAAAACACAAAACTATTTCAAGGCGGTTTTTTTTTACTACAAATAATAAAATTATTAAAAAGAGAAAAGCATTTTATGATTATTGTTAAAATATTTTAATTGGATTGAAACTTGATATCAGAAATGATAGAAATACTAAATCAACTTTTTTAATTTCTTATCTTTGTAAAATACTGAAGAAATTATGTGTGTGTGTTTAAATTACACAAATATTTTTAAGGTCAAGAATTTAAAATTAAGACAAATTGTATTGTATTTTAATTTTCAATAATATACATTAATTAAATAAAATAAACATCAAACCATGTGCTGCAAATCGAATGATTCAAGTTTATCAATTAGCTGACTTATTAGCATTTTTAATTGTATATATATTTTTTGTAAAAAGTCCAAAAAAGATTTTATTAAATCATCAAATTCATTGAACACTAAGATTTTGCACACAATTGCAAATTACTCGCTTTGCAGCACAGGAGAAACTTTTTTAAATAATGATATACATACATACATATGTATATGTGACAGCGCATAGAGAAAGGGACCAAGGGTAAAAAAAATCAATTTTCACTTTTTTTTTATGTGGACAACATCTGAGCATCGAATGAGACCGATCCCATGCCCCAAAAGTGTCCCTCCCAGAGAAATGCGCGTTTTATGAAATCGAAGTCGACGATTCTAAGATTATGTGAAAAAATGTTCGTACTAAGAGAGTGATATTCACGATTTAAAAAAATTATAAATGAGTATTTATTATAATTCACAATTAATAATTTCAGAAAATAAACCTGGATTCGAAAAAACGCGAGCAAAATTGATATCAAACTCATGGAAACAGCGCGCTAGGTAGAAAACAGTAAAAACCAACTACACAAAACAAGAGGTAGGGCCGACCTACGCGCGTTTTCAAGGTTGACCAACACGTTCCTGACGTCATGAGATGTGTCGCTTTTAAATGAGACCAATACCAACACGCTCAGTGATGGTACACCAAACAAAACACTGAACAAAACCGGTTTTTACCCTTATGTCCCTTTCTATTTTGCGCGTCACATATGTATGTATAATAACATGTATTACGTGTTCAACAGTTTTTAGTTTGAGTGAATGCTGCTTTTAATAGATCACAAGTTAAAGAAGCAGAAATGTTCAGCCCAATTATGAATAACAATTCCCCGGGAGTTTTTTTTCCCATTCCTCCTCTTATGAATTAAAAGTTCCCCGGGGAAAAAGTAGGCATTCTAAATATGAGGAAGAGGGAGAAAAAATTCACTGGGGAAAAAGTAGTTATTCTAAATATGAGGGAGAGGGAGAATTTTTTAGATTTTTCTCCCCAAACATTTTGAAGGGAACTAATGCAAAAATGTAAAAATCGATTAAAAAGGTGTTGTAAAACAATGGTATAAGCATTTATTTAGAACAAAAAGTTTAAAGTTTTTATGAACTACTTGTTTCAGAAAAAATACTAAAACACCAAATACAAAAGAATTTGAAGTGAGTTCTAACGGCAGAAATGCTTATTTTACTGTGAGTTCTGAAACTCTGAATGAAAAAAATTAAAAAAATAAATCTGATGAAAATCTTTTGTTAACGGCAACGCCAATTTTTCGTCAGCGATCAACTTCGCTTTGTCCAATGCCAAATAGTAATGATGCATTAACATTACAGTTGCCCAGTACTTCTTCATATAAGTCAGTAATATCATCCCCTTCAGGCTCGTGTTCATCACTTAACAAAGTTATCACTACAGATAACAGCGGCTCGAAACTCAAGGTACAAGTTGGAATGGACAGATATATAACCATAGTAAAGCGTGGGCGAAGCCCGAATTCTTCAAAAATCTCATCTGCTCCAAAAGTGTCTAGGGATAACAGCGCAGCCTCAACTAATCGCCAAAACCGCTTTAAAATTTTTCAAGATGACAACGACAAACCCGAGGTATCCTCGAACAAAACATCCAAGCCGCCACCAATCTATTTGAGACAAAAAAAATTCAAATGCCCTTATTAAAAAATTAATTTCGGTCATTGGTGAGAATAAATTTCACATTGTTCCAATAAAACGTGGCAACATCGATGAAACTAAAATCCAAATTTATGACGAAAAAAATTTCCGCAAAATGGTTGCTGAATTTGAAAAAAATTCAGTAAAGTGCGACTTTGAGGATTTTTTTTAGTAGTGTTTTTTCCGTTTTTTCAGCTGAAATAATTTTTTTTTTATTATTTTTCGCTTTTTTCTCGTTTTGGCGATTTTTTTCATTTTGGCGTTTTTTTTTAATTTTAGCGATTTTTTTCATTTTGGCGATTTTTTTATTTTGGGGTTTTTTTTATTTTGGCGATTTTTTTCATTTTGGCGATTTTTTTCATTTTGGCGATTTTTTCATTTTGGCGATTTTTCCGGTTTTTCGCGATTTATTTTCGATTTAGATTTTTTTTTAATTTGGTGCTTTTTTTTTGTTTTGGCGATTTTTTTTTATTTTGGCGATTTTTTTTCGGTTTGGCGATTTTATAATTTTGAGTTTTTTTTTGTTTTACCGTTTTTGAAAATTTCAACAAGTTTGCTCTTACGGTTTCCAAGATACAGCAAGTTATCAAAATTACATAGTCGAAATTACATTAGAGTAAGTGCGGGTATTGTGGTATAGGCTGGTAATGTGGTATAGTAGCTTTTCTTCCTAACTAACAATATAGGAATAACGGAAATAAGCTTAATAGTTTGCTGCTCTCAGAGAATCAAGAGAGCAATGATCCGTTTTACTTTTGCAAGACATTCTAAGAGTCAGTTGAAAAAATTCGATTTGATGCGTGGTTGACTTTTTTTTGGGTGCTGCTAAAAAATTAGCTTTTGTCTTAAAATGGTATTTTAAAGTACTTAAGTGTAATGTTAAAGTAATTGGTAACTACTACAGTGGCGAATAATATAAGCAATTGAACTATATATGCAGTAAATATTTTAAAATAAATAAATATCTGCATTAAACCCAAGTGCTGCCAATGTGGTATACCTTAATTTCATATAGCGTATCACATTACCTTCCAAATAAAACAAAATGCCAAACACAGGTGAAATAAGAAAATGGATAGTTAAGGATATGAAAAGAGCTATACATGCAGTTAGAAATTATAATAAAGTCTGTTTTTATATCAAACTCAACTAATTTGTGGTGTACCACATTACCAGCACATTTTTTAAAGTCGCGTATAATGAGATATGCAATTATTTCTCAAATATTTCTGAAAATGTTGGTGTAATGTTTTTCCCAAATCGCTTCGTGGAAGGTTAACACATGTAGCATGTAGATGGTTAAATCATATTTTAATAGGACAAAAGCTAAAAATTTGGCAATCTAAAAACAAATAGGTATACCACAATACCCGCACTTACTCTAACTGATGGTACACCCTTTAATTAAAATTTTTTAAATTTTAGTGTTAGTTGTTGTAGTCTGTATAAAAATACACTAACTTTACAAATTTCAAGTGTATATACATACAATTGTATGTATGGGTACGTTCGTAAAAGCATTTATAGTGCACGTCTGCAGCATCACGAACATCTAACGTTCAAAAATGCATAACTTGGCAGCACTGTTTAGAGTCAAACGTTTTTTAATGCATTTAATCGGCATACCTGCCGCAAATCTGTGCAAATAGCGCAGTAAATTATTTTCAGATGCAAGAAGTTGCAGTGGAACAATAAGTTGAATATATCTATGAATTTTGATGTTTAAATTACATGTTTCGAATCTTACCAAAAAAAAGATTGATAAACTCGAAAATAACTTTGAAACACATATCTTGGTAGTTTTTTATTATTTCAAAGGAGTTTTTTTATTTTAGTTGTATTTTTTTTAAGGCCAGTGCTGTTCTCATAAGAAATTGTCGCTTTGATTTTCTTTTAAATTTTTTGCTTACTATAATTTAAAAGAAAATTATCACTATTTTCTTAAATAAAATTACCCGCCAATTTAAAAATTTTTTGCAGTTTGTTCAAAAATGTCAACTGAGCACAGATGTTGAGCAGTTGCAAAGCATGTGCAGGAGATAATCACGCATACGCAGTAAAACCTGGCAGAACTGCCGCATTGATGCATAAATTTGCAGCATTTACGAACGTACCCTATATTACATTGGATTTTAACATTTTTCGTTGCTCGTTTTGGCACACCCTTTAATTTCCAACTCTCATGTATTTGTTGTTGTAGCGGCCAAGGGTCTACACACAAATGAGACGCATCCAATTTATAATTTAAAATACCTCTTGTACCGAAAAATCACAGTTGAAGAGCCACATAAGCGTTCAGGTCCCGCACAGTGCCATAATTGCCAAGAATATGGCCATACAAAAACATACTGCAATTTACCCTCTGTTTATGTTGTGTGCGGCGAATTACACGGCACCGCTAGCTAGCTGCAACAAACCAAAAGATCAAAGTGATAAAAAATGCAGTAATTGTGGAGGTAATCACACCGCTAACTACAGAGGTTGTCCTGTGTACTCTTTTGTAAAGAAGACTATGGTGCAAAAACCTAAATTAGCTCCAGCTCAATCAGCAAACGCTTACTCTGCCACTTTTCCGCAAATGAGCCAACCAGTTACTTCCCGTGTATAGTATGCAGATGCTGCTAAGGCTAGTTCTATTCCGACACAAAATGTTTCACCGCAAAATAATTCAACAAATACAAACTCAAACTTTAATTTTAATCGCCTTGAAGCCACTATTGAAAATCTTGTGCAAACTATAAACAATTTTACAACAAATATGACTAGCATGATTCAAGAAATGTTGCGAATGCAGAATACTCTGCTTCAAGCAATACTTAATAAGCGATGAACACGCTAACAATATATTTCTGGAACGCAAACGGCATTCGCCAACATAAAAATGAACTTGAGCACTTCCTCACGGAGAAAAATATTGATATAATGTTAGTATCTGAGACTCATTTGACTTCGAGAAGTTTTTTAAAATTTATGGCTACACTATATATGATACAAAGGACCCTAGAGGAAGGGCTTGCGGTGGATCAGCAATTCTAATAAAGTCAAGACTCAAGCACTATGTTCTTGATAACATTTGTGAAGAATACCTACAAGCAACAAATTTTGGCATTGAAAGTTTTTGTTCAAATTTCGTTATATCATCAATTTACTCCCCTCCCAGATTTTCAATCACTGAGAATCAATATGAGGATTTCTACAAATCTCTTGGACCTTGTTTTGTAGCAGCTGGAGACTACAATGCGAAACATACGTTCTGGGGTTCGCGCCTTGTTACACCCAGAGGTCGAGCATTGTTCAACACTATTTCAAAAATGGGCTTGGATGTCATTTCGAGTGGGGAGCCCACTTATTGGCCTACTGACATACAAAAAATTCCGGATGTTATAGATTTTGGCGTCATAAAAATATCTCTAGGGATTTAATTCAAGTTCAAGCTTCTCTTGATCTCTCGTCCGATCACTCCCCGACGATCATTACAATTTGTAGCCCATTAAGAAGTAACTTACCTGACCCATATGTGAAGATGATCAATCGTGTTAATTGGCTGGGGTTCAAAAAATATCTCAGCAGTCATTGTACGGAAAACATTACGCTTAGAACTCCCGATGATATTGAATTTAACATTGCCAATCTCAGCGAGAATATTAAACAGGCTGCTGAACATGCCACTATCTCCCATCCGCAGATTGGGTTTAATAAAATTTATTCTACAGACATTGAACGTCTCGTACGTGAAAAAAGAAGGGCTAGAAGGGAATGGCAACAGCACAGATCACCACAAAATAAAATCAGATTTAAAGAGTGCACTAAATAACTCCAAGAGTTGCTTGCATCTGAAAAAATTGCATCTCTTAAAAATTATCTGGAGGGTCTTGATGTCACACCGGCGTCTAATTACTCTTTGTGGCGCGCTGCCAGAAAGCTTAAAACACCCGTTGAGTACAAGCCACCTCTACGCACATCTACCGGAGGTTGGGCAAGAAGCGATACTGAAAAAGGTAAAATATTTGCTGAGCACTTAAAATCCGTTTTTACTAGGGTTTGGGAAACGGGAATTCCCGGGCGGGAAATCCCGGGAAATGTCTGTCTAATATTCCCGGGAAATTTTTGAGATTTTCCCGGGTAAGCGGGAAATTAAAAGTGCATGTTATTTCATAAATATATAGAATTTATAATCCAATTTTACTTTAATATAAAAACTTATTATTTTTTATATATTACAAAAGTTCGTTTGAATGATTGTATGACTTAATTTACACGAACGTTGACACGTTTTTCATCGTCTGTTTCAACACTTACATATACCTTGTTCGAAGGAAATTTTTTAATCTTAAAATTTAAATTGAGTTTTTGTTTTAAATGTAACTGTAAGAAAGAAAGAATTCTTTCGACTCCGATAAACAAGAAGTAAAATGTTCATGTTTTTTTAATGTAAAATAAAAATGTGAGCTATTCAAATCTAGTCTGAAATTTCATAAAAATTCCATTAAATTGAGGTCATACCATATCTCCTAAAAAAAGTGGAATAAATTGTATAAGTATCAATGATTGCAATGATATAATCGTTTCCTAAAGTAAATAATTCGATGCTAAGCGAACTGGAAGTGATTTTTCGCCGAATTAGTGAACAAATTTTGAAAAGTGTGGTGAAAATTTTAAGCTGTACGAACTCTGAGTTGACGAAACTTAAATTGATTACAAGTAGACGCTATTATGGAAACCCTGCAGAAAATATTTTAGGAAAAATAAAATGAAAGACACTTAGACATACTGTGGCTTGTACTTAACGATAAGAAACAGAAACCGCCTGGAAATTTTTCAAAAAGAATGAGAAACAAGCAAGGCAAATTCTTATTAAAATGAAGGTAGGTCTTATTAGAAAATTGTCTACTAATTGTGGTAACAGTCGTCAAATTGGTTTTTATATGATCTTTTGCTGTGTATTAACTTTATTCCATTTGCTTAAATTCAATTAAAAATTCTTAAAATTTTGTCTTAGAACTGCTTTTTTATTAACTTTTATTTCAAAAGAATGCTTACATTAATAAAACAATCGAAATTTCACCAACTTTCATTTAATAAATGTATTTAATTTAGAAAATTAGCTTTTCCCGGGAATTCCCATTGGAGTATTATCCACACAACTGGAAACTTGCCAAGGTTAAAATGATTCCAAAGCCGGGCAAAGATATAACAAAGGCTGAGTCATATAGGCCAATAAGTCTACTATCTACAATGTCAAAGCTTTTCGAAAAACTGCTCAAAACAAAATTGTCCCCAATTCTAATTAGTAGTGGGTGCATACCAGACCATCAGTTTGGTTTTAGAAGTCAGCATAGCACCATTGAACAAATTCACAGATTGGTTCAATTTATAAGAAGAACTTTTGAGGAAAAAAAGTATTGTTCTGCGCTGTTTATTGACGTTTCCCAGGCATTTGATAAAGTGTGGCATGAAGGCCTAATTTTAAAATTGAAGACTTACTTACATATAAACATTTTAAATCTTTTGGAAAGTTACATTATTTCCCGTAAGTTCACTGTTGCGGAAGGAGACTTTACAAGTAGGCCTGAAACAATTTCATCTGGTGTGCCACAGGGGAGTATACTGGGACCAGTTTTATATTTAATTTATACTTGTGATATGCCTGTGAGCAGTAGTATCCATACTTCCACATTTGCCGACGATACAGCCTGCCTTAGTATGCATGAAAACCCTGATGAGGCATCCCGAAAACTCCAGGAACACATTAGCCAGATGGAGCTTTGGTTAAACTTATGGAGAATCAAGGTAAATGAACAAAAGTGTGTTCAAGTAACATTTACTTTACGAAGAGATACTTGTTCCCCCATTCGGATTAACAATCAAGTTGTTTCTCAACATTCACATGTGAAATATCTTGGTATACACCTTGATCGACGACTTACATGGAAACACCACATTGACTCTAAGTTAACTCAAATGAAACTTAAATTAACTCAGGTACATTGGCTGATTGGTCGAAATTCTACACTTAGCCTAGACTGTAAACTTTTAATATACAAGTCGCTCTTAAAGCCAATATGGTGCTACGGAATTCAACTATGGGGCACTGCTTCAGCTTCAAATGTAGAGAAAATTCAACGCAGGCAAAACAAAATTTTACGCATGATAACATCGGCTCCATGGTACATCAAAAATTCAAATATACATCGTGATTTGAATATGCCACTAGTGACTGAAGAAATTGCAAAATACGCAGGCAAATATCTAACAAAACTCGAATCACATCCTAATCCGCTTGCTCGTAATATTTTGAACTTTACTGGACACATCCGATTAAAAAAGAGAGATACACGGGCCCTAATATTCAACATTCCAGATGATGAAGCTGCTTGAAAACACCTTTTTCTTTTTGTTACTAATCACTACTTATGTATGTATTATTAATAACTACCACTAAACTTATGTCCGACATTGGTCGGGCATAATAATTTTTTTTATAGATTTAAGATTTGAACACTTATTGTTAGTTCATATTTGAAGATATCTAATATATACTTGTGATATGCCTGTGAGCAATAACATCCACACTTCTACATTTGCCGATGATACAGCCTGTTTGAGTATTCACAAAAATCCTGATGAGGCATCCCGCAATCTCCAAGCACACATTACCCAGCTTGAAATATGGTTGAACTTATGGAGAATTAAAGTCAATGAACAAAAGTGTGTTCATATAACGTTTACCCTAAGAAAAGATACCTGTTCCCCCATTCGAATCAACAATCAAAATATTCCTCAACATTCTCAAGTCAAATACCTTGGCATACACCTTGATCGAAGGCTTACATGGAAATATCATATTGACTCTAAGTTAACCCAAATGAAACTTAAATTGACTCAAATATATTCGTTAATTGGCAGAAATTCAACACTCAGCCTAGACTGCAAACTTTTGATATACAAGTCGCTTTTGAAGCCAATATGGTGCTATGGAATTCAGCTGTGGGGCACTGCTTCAGCTTCAAATGTCGAGAGAATCCAACGAAGGCAAAACAAAATTTTACGTTTGATAACATCTGCTCCATGGTACGTTAAAAATTCAAATATTCATCGTGATTTAAATATGCCACTAGTGAGTGAAGAAATTGCAAAATACGCAGGCAAATATTTAACTAAACTCGAGTCACATCCTAATCCGCTTGCCCGTAATATTTTGAGCTTTACTGGACACATCCGCTTAAAAAAAGGGACACAAGGGCTCTTATACCCAACACTCCAGATGGGACTGCTTAAAAATACTTCTTTTTGATTATCACTACTTATGTATTATTTATAACTATCACTAAGCTTATGTCCGATATTGGTCGGGCCTAATAATTATATTTAGATTTAAGATTTGATTACTTATTGTTAGTTCATTTTTGAAGATACAAAAAATAAATATGTATATGAAAAAAAAAAAATATTTGAAGATACAATAAAGAAAAACATGCATTACAAAAAAAAAACAAAAAAAAAAAAAAAACTAAATTTTGCACGCCACATAATAGGTAAATGAAAGAGCATCTCTACTTCGTTTATGCAAAAAACTAAAATACGCTACAACTAAAAATAAAAACGCAGCGTATCAAACTAATTGACTTCCTCTATGAATGTTTAATCAGTCAAAAACAAAAATACAGGGATACTCGGGATATTTATTCAACATACGCCACCGTATACAATAATTTTTTGTACATAAAATGGAAAGTAAAATGTGTGGGTATGTGTTTAGCTGTTTGAAAACATGCTTTGTGTGTGTGTGTATAAATAAAATAGCCCTTTATGCACGCATGTATAGTCGATTTAATAGTCAAAATATTTTTATATATTCGAGCGTGTGATTAAACTCACACAGTCTATAAATTTTAGTCGCTGTCGTTTGTGCTGCGTAAATAATTATAAAATTTGTATAAAAATGCGTGTTTTTTATTTTTAGCTCCACGCATTCATAGTTGTTTGTCGGCCAAGACTCAAAGCGTACTTAAAACAAACGATATGTCTACATTCTGCAAGATGAAAATAATAACAAGTCCCGGCTCTTCAGCCCAGTTTTAATTCGATTTAATTCTTGATAGCTTGAATTCATATCGTACCTTGGAGGACTCATTCATGTGAGTCAATAACAGCGTTGTCTTCTAAGCGGATATTTATGGTTTAACCTGCGGAAGAATTGTCCCAAGACAACATTAAAAAAAGTATATCATCTGAATAATTTTTTCAAACCGCTTCCAACTAGCAAAAACTATTAACAAAAATAAGTTAACAATGACTCAAATCAAATAATACTAAAAAAAATAGAACTTATTTTAATATAAGTAGCACCTACTATGAAAATGCTTCAAACATCGTAGTTTTTATGTAAGAACGCATTGCTGATGGTACGAATGGTAAAGTTGAATACACCATTGGAAGCGGCTTGAAAAAATATTCCAGGTGATGTATTTTTTTGAATATATTGTCTTGGGACGCTTTCCTACTTCTAACCTTCTCGCACTCTTCCATCATTCTTCTCTCTCTCTCTCTCTCTATTTTAATTTCAACTTACAGGCAGCACAAAGGGATCATTGTAATTGACCCAAGTGAGCTGGACTGTAGTTTCCCGTTTTTCCTTGCCAGCAGCGTGCTAACCTAACCTAACCTTCAAAAATATACCTTTTTTAGACACGGTCCAGTTCATGAACTGTCATTGCTAGACCCCTCAAATGTTTTGGGAGTCTCCATTAAAAATACCAATCTTTGATTTGAAAGGGGTAACAAATTCGCGGTTTTCACCAATATACATACATTGTGAGTCCGTCTATCTCTGTCGGTCTGTTGATTATTGAGTTCTTGTTTCAACTAATGATATTAGTTGAACTTCTCATTTGTTTGAATGAAAGGTTAACATAATACCTCTAGTTGTTCTAAGAAATATTTGGGTAAAGGTTCCCTTATGATCTGCATTATTATTATTATCCATACTCCAATTAAGAGCTTAAGGTGTCTACGTAGATGTTCCATATATTTCTGTCTCTTGCTCTTAAGATATTGATCTTAACTCGTTAAACGATTTGCCTGTTTCATCTAGGATGAATGAATGAATTAAGTCAAACAGGAAGCACAGGACACTGCGACTAAAGTAGATCTATTGTATCCCCTTCCAGGTGCTAGAGCACCTCATCTAGACTACTCTCCTGATGAATCTCAGGATTTCCAGTGGGTCCAGAGTTGGTAGTTCCCAATTCTCCAACAGGTGCTTGCCCAATTGGCTATATCTTCTGTGGCATAACGCTTCACAGTCCTTCAGAATATGCTATGGAGTTTCATCTTCATAATTACAGAATCTGCACAGGCTGTTACTCTCAATGCCAAGTCTGTTGAGGTGTTTTCTCAGCCTACAATAGCATGTGAGGAAGCCTGTGAGCATTCTTAGATTGTTTTTATTCAGGGACATAAAAGCTATGAAACGATTTTGGTTATACGTTCCAATCATTAGCTTTGCATTTCAATCCCGTGAGATTGAGCCATGGTCCGACCATGGGTGTACTAGCCCCTTCTGGCCGTTTTGTCTCCATTTTCATTTCCTAACACCACGGCATGTCAAGGAACCCAGCAGAGTGTGGCCTTATTCATGCTGCTTAGCTGATTTAGCTTAATGCGGCATTCCCACGCTAACTTGGAGGTAAACTCATATGACCGGAGCGCTTTGATGGCAGCCTGACTATCAAAGCAAATGGCTATTTCTTTTTCTCGGATTGAATTGTGCGCATCTCTCAATGGCATAAACTTCCGATTCAAAAATAGTAGGAGATTTTCCAAACGACTCGTGGTTGTTAGTCCTTGGTCCTACAACTCCCACAACAGAACCTGTGGGCGTTCTGGAACCATCAGTGTACCACTTGATGGTGCCAGTTCCAAAGGAATACCGGGATTCTATTTCTCCCCATCCCCTTCTATTGGCCAGAACAGTTTCGAAACTCTTGTCGAAGTCATACACTTTATTCATCACGTCAGAGGGTTGCGCAAGTAGCTGAAATCGTCTTGCCAGGGATGATTGTTCCCATTGGCTAATTAGACAGTCCCTGTCTATGCTTTCACACGCGATGCTGATTACTTTTTGTCTTGCAGCAGCCTCTATCACAATCGTCAGAGGTGTGAGTTCAATGAGGACTTCCATAGCCGCCGTAGGACGCGTCCTCATAGCCCCTGTTATACAAAGGCATGCTAGCTTCTATAATTTCTTAAATCTTAGGTCGTAGCCAGCCTGACCCTGTCCGACCAGGCAACAGCACCGTAAGTGATGATAGGTCTCCCTATATAATATCCATCTCAGGATTTTGGGCGTGCAGCCCCATGTTCTTCCTGCAACAGGTCTGCAAACCATTAGTGCTTTTGTTGCCCTGTCAACAGTCGCCTCTAAATGCTGTTTCCATAACAGCTTTGAGTGTAATATCACTTCCAGATACTTGACATCCAATGAGCTTTCCATTTGCACATTGCCCACCTGGATGTTTTTCCAGCATGGACGTGTTCTCCTCCTTGTGAAAGGAACAATGGCAGTGTTTGCAGGGTTGATATTCAGACCTACAGATAGGCACCATTCCTTCACTATCCTTAACCCGTTCTGTATTATATCACACCACGTCTCTTAAAATTTTCCTCTTCAATGATAACAATGTCATCGGCATATGTTTGAAATTCTAGGGGTCGCCAAAATACATTTTTCGTTATATCTTTGGCATTTACAGTCGGATATTAGTTTACCTCAAATATCCCGTTCTAGTATTTACAAACCAGATCTCAGTTCCTACCACCCTAGTTTCAAAAAATTAAAGCTCGCAAGAAATCAATAAACTTTTGCGAAGGAAGTAGTTCAATAATTCCAGCAGAACCATTTTAATTTTTTTTCTTTTCATTAAATGCTCTATTCAGATCATTGCTTGGCAAACAGAAAAAAAGAAACAGAATCTGGCCACGAAGTGTCAGAAAATACGAAAAGCCATGGCTGTCAACAAATAGCAACGCATATGCCACATTTTTTCCAAACTCGAGAGGCGCCAAAATACAGCCAACTTGAATTATGTAACAATATCATTGATTAAAATTTTATTATTTGATCTACAATGAGTAAGTACTAGAAGAGGGTATTTGAGGCCAATTATTATTAAAGAAAAAAAGGCTCCTCGAGACAAAAGCATCGATATATAATACTTTAAGATCCGGCTGTAAATACCGAAGATATAACGAAAAATGTTTTTTGAGGACCCCACGTTCGGCAAAAACAAATAATAATTTTTTCGAAACTGCCTTACAACAATACTTTACATTCGGTGGTGCACCACGATTCTTTTTTTGGGTGATGGTTTATTGTAGGGTGCACAATGTATCAGTGTTTTGGGCATATATACTAGTCCAATTCACAGTCTTGTGCAAATGGTCTTGCATCGTAGCATGTACACAATGGTATAGTATATTGATACTCGCCAGTTAAAAATTCTTAGTGGTGAATATCAATATACTATGCCATTTTTCACATGCTACGATGCCAGATTGTGAATTGAGCTAATAAGAAATTTGATTTTTATATACATATCTCAATTGTTGTTACTTTTTTAATTAAAAAAAATTGGACTTGTGATGATTTTTTTTTTCAAAATATGATTTTCTTTCCGACAAATGATGATTTTCTTCGCAAAGCTTCTGGCAGCCCTGGTTGCGAGTGTGGATAGGTAAACATTTACAGCGATTCCGCATGAGTAGAACGTAAAACAAAAGAAATTTTGCAGTTCTTGATTTAAAATTATTTGTGAAAGTTTATCGAAATGAGTCGTGAAGTGCATTTTTGTTTATAAAAAAAATTTATTTTATAAACATCATTGATCAAAATACATGAAGATTAATTTTGTTTTTGTTGTACACATATCTATCTTTTATTTCACATTTACACTTCGTTGACAAATAGTTTGATTTACAGATATTTTTATTGTTATTTATTATTATATTCTCCCTTCCTCTTTAATGCTTTGCCCGTGATGAAATATCTAAGGCAACAACATAAAGGAAACGCAACAACAAAAATAAAGACATTTTTTGCGAACACTTTGCTTGTTTTGCTCACTTACTGACCCTCAGTAGCTGAGCAACGAACGATTCTGTTCGTATCATGCGGTCAGTAAGAGACCGATTCGTGTGTTACGCTCAACACATAACCCGGGAGCGAGAACACGATTGAAACGAAAAAGAGGGTTGCTGTTCAGACACTGAGTGATTCCGTCTCATATTTTTAGGTCTTATGAGTGAGAAGACTCCACAGAGAACTTTGGTTGAGCATATTTTGCGAGCTCTGATTAATATATATAAAAACTAAACCAAATCTAAATACATAATTATTATTATTATTGGTATTATTACTATTATTATTTATAAAACAGTAACGTGACTGACTGGGTGATCATCGAATAGCCCAACCCAGTGGATGTAGAGCGTGTGTGCTTTCACTAAGAACGGGTTTTGGGAAATTTGGATGCAAAGGGTTAAACAGGCAGTGTTACCAAAATATATATTCAAAATTACACCTCGTAGGAGCCAAAATTACCCGATTTCAAAGTAATTACACCCAATAATAAATATTTGACACATTTCAAAAATCTTGTTTAAGGTCTACTCATGATTTGGTATCAGCGTCAACTCAAATTTTCTCAAAATGAGTTTCCGATGGCAAAAAACTCTCCTATAGAATATTCATCTGTAATATAAATTTCGAATCAAAAAAATAATTTTTTCTTGTTTTGTTATAATTTTTTTTTATTCTGCTATCTAAAAGTATAATTTTTTTGTTGAAAATAAGTGATAACTTTCATGTAAAAATAAGTAGTTCATTATAAATCTACCACAGGATTCACACGAAGACTTTTATGAAGTCTATTTTTCGACGTCATTTTTGGTTTGAAAGCGAACGGGGTAGAGAAGAAAGAGGGGTAGAAAAAACGACTCGATTTCTGTTTTCTATGGTTTTTTTCATATTTTTCTTTACACAAATTTGTGTTCCTGTTGTTACGTTTTATTATTAATATTCTCATATTGGTGTGTTCTTCGAAGGAAAATTTTATTAATAAAGTACCCTGTCGGAAATTCGGTTAACTTGAAACAAACTATTTCACAAATAGTACTGAATGACACTTGGATTACTTTCAATGTAATCAACTGACTATTTTAACATTGCGATGTCCTAGGCGGTAGTCAATTAGTCAATTGTCTCACTCTGAACTACTTTCAACTAACTTAAAGTTGACTTTTTTAAATCACCTGGTAGTCTGTAAATTAAAAAAATTTTTCCGGGGTTCGAACATGTATCATCACACGTTACTCAACGCGCCATCACTTGGCTAAGGTACCATCTAAAATAACAACAGCAAAATGTTAATATAAAACTGAAATGAGTTTCAAGGTAGCTGAGAATAAATTTGTTGGCTCTCATCAAATTTTATTACGTACTCAACTTAAGAATTACTTTTGGGTTTTTTCTGGATGACATTGCAGTTAGATTTTAGTCAGTCTAAGATAATAATATTAAATTAATTATTTTTGTAGTCAAGCACACATTCTCCGACAGGGTATGTAAATGTATGTATAAGCAATAAAAATCAAAATCAATATAAAAAAATTAGACATGTAAAAATAATCATCGTATGAACGCAAATAATTTTTGGTAGCAACTTCAAAAGGGAATCAAGAAAAATAGACGTCATAAATTTCATCGTCTAAATCCTGTGTTAGTGAATTTTTATACACACTAAAACAATTAACACTAAAATTTAAAAAATTTTAATTAAAGGGTGTACCATCAGTTAATGTAATTTCGACTATGTAATTTTGATAACTTGCTGTATCTTGGAAACCGTAAGAGCAAACTTCTTGAAATTTCCAAAACCGGTAAATCAAAAAAATCTCAAAATTATAAAATCGCCAAACCGAAAAAAATCGCCAAAATCAAAAAAAAAATCGCCAAAACGAAAAAAGCACCAAATTAAAAAAAAAATTATAAATCGAAAATAAATCGCAAAAAACCGGAAAAATCGCCAAAATGAAAAAATCGCCAAAATGAAAAAAAAATCGCCAAAATGAAAAAAATCGCCAGAATGAAAAAAATTGCCAAAATTAAAAAAAAAATCGCCAAAACGAGAAAAAAGCGAAAAATAATAAAAAAAATTATTTCAGCTGAAAAAATGTAAAAACAACACTATTAAAAAAAATGCTCAAAGCCAACGTACGGAACCCTTCGTGCGCGAGTCAAAGTCGCACTTTACTGAATTTATTTTGTATACCTTCTTTAAATAATAAAATAGAATCAACGGTATCAGGCGATAATTTTTATATTTTATTTTGTTTATTTATATATTTATTATATTATATACATATGTATGTATTCATGTGTGTTCTGGCTTTCACATAATTTTCACATGTTTTCTTAGATTTTATCGTTTTCGATTTTAAGCAAAAAACTCGTATTTTTTCACAAGACTGTTGCCAAGTAAAACTTGTATTTTTTTCACAAGACTGTTAACAAGTGAAAAGAAAATCGAAAACGAAATCGAAAACGAAAAAAATGAAATCGTCAATTTCCAAATAGTGTTCTTCTAAATTCGGATGCTAGAACACATACTATTAATTTGTATTTTCTAAATTTCAACTTAAGCAGGGTTACCATGTGTTTTAACATCCGAACTCACAAGAAAATGTGTGAAAACGATGTGAAAGCCAGAACACACACGATTTATTATATAAAATAAACGAATTTCAAATTACCCGTAAATTAGACCTGAGAGCAATTACCCACGCGCTACACTTGCACATAAAAATTACACCTGATTCGGGTAATTACCCGCGATTCGGCAACACTGTAAACAGGGACCAAAATCGGTAAAATGTATATAATGCTAAAAAATAAGTGTCTGGTATTTTTTTGACTTACATACTTTTGAGAGATAAAACGTTGGAAAAAATTATTATTGGTACCTTTTTGGCACCCCACATACACATCTTTAAAGTATTACATATGAAAGCAAAGTTTTTCCTTAATCCTTCTCTCCGAGAAAACATCTGGGATGGGTTTAACTGAATGCTTATGTACATGTTTAAGTTTTTAATTATTTTTGTCCACTCCAATGATATCGGTATCAAATAAAAGAAAATTTCGAGAATATAAAAAATACTGAAATCAGTCAAAACATAATATTACCGTAAATGAATTTCGTTATCAGCCTGCTTTTCTGACGTTTAGATTTACTAGGAATTGTTTTTTTTTTGGAAACATAATATCTTCAGCACCAACCAATTTAAAAACTGATCATTTTATTTTGTAATTCATATATCTTTGAAATTACAGAACACAAAAAGAAAAGGTTATTTATGTTGAACTTTCCTTGACAAAACTTCGAACATGTATTTGCACTTTTTTTCAAACTGGAACAAATAAATGGCAAAAGTGGTACCACTTTTCTGGACTTTTCCTAAGAAGCTCAATTTTTATATCCTTAGTAATTAAATTTTATGGTTAGCTTCTTATGCGGATGTACATATGTATTAAAATTTGATTTTTGGAAGGTCTAAAGAATACAAAAACACGAGTAATGCAATATTATTGTAGAATAACAATTCAAACTAATTTAAATTTGAATAAAGAAAGGGGAGTAGGTTAGAAATTATCTTCCGAAGTAGAATAAAAAATAGTACTTGTTAAAATTTTGAAAACGTCTCAAAAACGTTTTAGCGCTGCCCGACCAGTGTCGAACATAAACTTAGTGATAGTTATAAATAATACATAAGTAGTAGTGTTTTTCATACGGGATTTCCCGGGAAAAATTTCCCGGTATCCCGCACATTTTCCGGAAAAGAAATTCCGGGAAATTTGTGCGGGAATTCCCGGGATTTTTGATTTTGTTATGGCAACTTAATTTGTGTTTACACATTCCTTGATGAGTGTCGTTATTCACTTTATGAATGCGATGGTGCAATAATAAAAGGTGATGGCAATATCACAGTAGCTAAAGCTTTACAACAACTAAGGCCGAGTTTACATCTGGCACGATTGCGTTCTGAGACTTAGATGCCTTTATTTGGAAAAAGCAGAACGCGACGTTCAAAATTTAATTCTACAACAATTCATAAAAGTAAAAAACAGAAATGAGCAAGGAAATAAAAAAAAAATTACAAATAATTACAGATTCTCTTTGGTAAATAGTATGGTTAACAGCATTAACAGCTTATTCTGTACTGAAGTCCTATTTCCAAAGAAAAAACGATTGTTAAACTTAAAGCATGCGTTAAAACTGGTTTTGCCATACAAAATTCGTTTGTTAAACCAACTTTAAATTTAACAATGATTTTTTCATAAGGGGGATATTTTGTAATATTTTTTTAATAATACTGGTATAATTACTTTTTTATAACATTAGTATCTCTGTATTACTATTATATAAAGAACGGAAACGGTATTATTTTTTGACTAATGTGTGTATAAAACGTTATTTGATCGATCTCATGAATTATAATTTGTTTTTGTTGAAATAAATTAAATTTAAAAATATTTTGTATTGTTTTGTACTGGGCGGGAATTCCCGGGATTTCACGGGAAACCGAAAAATCTTTCCCGCTTTCCCGGGAAACGAAAAAGTCCGGGAAAAGAAAAACTCTAATAAGTAGTGATAATCAAAAAGGAAAAAATAAATAAAAGTATTTTCAAGAAGTCCCATCTGGAGTGTTGAGAATAAGAACCCTTGTGTGCCTCTTTTTTAAGCGGATGTGTCCAGTAAAGTTCAAGATATTACGAGCAATCGAATTAGGATGTGACTCGAGTTTAGTTAAATATTTGCCTGCGTATTTTGCAATTTCTTCAGTCACTAGTGGCATATTTAAATCACGATGTATATTTGAATTTTTGATGTACCATGGAGCCGATGTTATCAAACGTAAAATTTTGTTTTGCCTTCGTTGGATTTTCTCAACATTTGAAGCTGAAGCAGTTCCCCATAGCTGAATGCCGTAGCACCATATTGGCTTCATAAGCGACTTATGTATATAGTAAAAGTTTGCAGTCTAGACTGAGTGTTGAATTTCTGCCAATTAACCAATATATTTGAGTTAATTTAAGTTTCATTTGTGTTAATTTAGAGTCAATATGATGTCTCCATGTAAGCCTTCGATCAAGGTATTTTACTTAAGAATGTTGAGGAATATTTTGATTGTTGATTCGAATGGGAGAACAAGTATCTGTTCTGAACGTAAATATTACATGTACACACTTTTGCTCATTTACTTTACTTCTCCATAAGTTCAACCATATTTCAAGCTGGGTAATGTGTTCTTGGAGATTGCGGGATGCCTCATCAGAGTTCATACTCATACATGCTGTACCATCGGAAAATGTAGAAGTGTGAATGTTATTGCTCACAGGCATATCACAAGTATATATTAGATACAAGACTGGCCCCAGAATACTAGCCTGTGGCACACCGGAAGATATAGATTTGGACACACTCGTGAACTCTCCTTCCACAACGGTGAACTTCCTATCAATAATATAACTTTCCAAAAGCTTTTCTTTGTTTATTGGTAGGTACATATGTCTTCAATTTTAAAACTAGGCCTTCGTGCCATACTTTATCGAATGCCTGAGAAACATCAATAAAGACAGCAGAACAATACTTCTTTATTCAAAGGTTCTTCTTACAACTTGAACCAATCTATGCGTTTGTTCAATGGTGCTATGCTGACTTCTAAACACAAATTGATGGTCCGGGATGCACCAATTATCAGCTACAATTTTGGAAAATTTAGTCATGAGCAGCTTTTCGAAAAGCTTTGAGATTGCTGATAGTAAGCTTATATAGGCCTATATGACTCAGCCTTGGTGAGATCTTCGCCCGGCTTTGGAATCATTTTTATTTTGGCAAGTTTCCAGGTATGTGGAAAATACTGCATTCGTAAAATTGCATTAAAAATAAATAGCAAGATTCTTATTGCAATATGAGGCAAGTTCATCAGCATCTTGTTAGTAATGCCATCAATACCTGGAGCTTTCTTCGGGTCGAGTTCAGCAACTATTTTTTGTAGTTCACGCATCTTAAACCTTAAGGGACGAGGGGGTAGAGATACTACACTCGGTAATCCGGCAGCACCCGTACATGAATTGGGAGTGAATACAGATCTTAAATGCTCAGAAAATAAGTTACCTTTCTCACTATCGCTCTTTGCACACCCTCCGGTCGAAGTACGTAGTGGTGATTTAAGATCAACGGGTCTTTTAAGATTTCTAGTAGCGCGCCACAGAATTAGATGCTGACGTTACATCAAGACCTTTTAAATACTTTTCCAGTAATGTAGTTTTTTCCGACGATAGCAGCTCTTTGAGTCGTTTAGTACATTCTTTAAGTCTGATTTTATTTAGGGGTGATCTGTGTTGTTGCCATTCTCTTCTAGCTCTCCTTTTTTCACACATATAAGTGGTGGAAATACAGGGTGGCGCAGAATGAGCTATATGGTTCAAATGGTTTATAACTTTTTTATTTATGCGATTATTATAATTTTTTTTAAATACAGTATATTCAGGGGTGTCACAGAAACCAATATTGTCAGAATTGATTTAGAAAATGATAAGAAAAAATGCTTTGGTGTCATGAAAACCAATGTTGTCGGTTTTATGTTCGAATGGAATTGATGTCGGTTTTAGGTGTCATAGAAACCAATGTTATCGGTTTTGTTATTGGAAGTAAACCAAGCACTTAAAAGCTGTCAGTTTTCATTTTGGCGTATTTTTATTTTTGTTTCTTTGTAAAAATTTAAGTAAATTTACTTATTTTTTAAAATGTTTGCGTAATAAATGAAATATTTTCACATTTATTGTATACTTACAATCATGGTATACTATAATATTTCTTACAACTCCAATGCAACTCATTGTAGAAGAAATCATATATGTATGTATTTATGTATTGTAAAAATAGTCCCTTGATTTGCATTTATAATTGATGTCCGTTCCCAATCGGACCCAGTGTTGATAAATGAACCGATCCATAACGTTGAGCACGTTACCTAAAATTATCATTATGTTTCTACATAGACGCCTTATATCGTTCCCGGCTGATATTTGACAAAATCCTTCCGATAAAAGCCGCCACAAAGCCATTTGTTTCAAAAGCTGAATATCTTAGACTGCGATAAGTTCTCGTTAACTCATTAATTACCGAAAATTTAAATTTTTTTTTTGTTAAACCGTAAGAGCTACGGTCCTGAAATTTGGACAGAGTATGTAGAACTTTGCCCGCTACAACAACAAATATATGAAAGTTAAAAAATAAAGGGTGTTTTAAAACGAGCAACGAAAAATTTTAAAATTCCGTGTAATATACATACAATTGTATGTATTGTATGTATATTATTGTTGTTAATTATTCGTCTTTTATATTTGTTCGAATAAAACTTCATGATTTTTTTCTTGTGCGAACAGACGAATTATTTTGAACTTTTGTTCGAATATTCAAACGAACAAAGAATGAAAAAATGTATTCGAATAATTTTAGAAAAGTTTGTAAGAAAACGACCTGGGGCCCGTTTCTCAAAACTACAAATTACAAATCTACAAGTAAAATACACACAAAAAAACAATACTTTTACAAAATTTTATTGTTGTTTTGTTTGTATCAAGTCAGATTCATTTCCAGGAGGTTTATTATGTATTGCGATGCGAAAGTCAATGCGATTCGAAAACATGCAAATGCGAACACTTTCTATTCTGTGTTACGATGTTCGCAAAGTAATTTTTTTATTCGCATTTAAAATGCGAAAAGGTGGCAAGTCGGTATTCTGTATTGCGAAAACAAATGTCCGATACGTACGAAAATCGCAAATTATATTCGACTGCAAAACAGCATTCGCAAAGCGCAAAATGAAAGTGAAAAATAATAATTTTGTTTGATTATTCTTAAATTAATTGATAAATTATTCAGGGAAACAAACAACAAGACCACCAAATCGCACCAATTTGAAATAATGGTGGAATTTATGATGAAACAGCCAAAAATTGTTTATAAAGCTGGAATAGAAATATTTTTTTGCATAATTAATTATTTTCAATGCTTCAAAATAAATTACCCACTTGCTTCTAAGCAATCTTCTTTGCACCCTTTCATTTTGGTCATGCGCCTCTTCATCATCAAACTATAAGAATCCATTTTTGGTAAATTACACAAATATTATATAAATTATTGTTATTTTTTTTTTTTTTGGGGGTTTAGTATAATTTGGCTAGCTACTTAGAGCAAAGTGCCGGGTTCTACAACAAATAGAAGTTTTCTCAAGGCCCCATTCGACCCACGCCTTCACGTAGGAAGTAGAGAATCCAAGAGTCCACTCCTAGAGTATAAATGGTCTCCACCAGTTAGTCTTCTTCGAGTTTGAGTTATATATGGTACTCCACCAGGTTCTTCAACAAAAAATGGACCCCACCAGTTAGTATTCTTCAAGTTTGAGTTATATATGGTACTCCACCAGGTTATTCAACAAAAAATGGTCCCCACCAGTTAGTATTCTTCAAGTTTGAGTTATATATGGTACTCCACCAGGTTCTTCAACAAAAAATGTTCTCCACCAGTTAGTATTCTTCACATTTGAGTTATATATGGTACTCCACCAGGTTCTTCAACAAAATGCTTTTAATTCAGTCTCCACCAGTTCCTTCCAATATGAAATGTCAGTCTCCAAGTATTAAAAAGTTATATCAAATCCCTTTTGTCAGATAAGTACGGCACATTTGAGTGTTCTATTTGGTCTCCACCAGGTTCTCCAACAAATTGCTCTTAAATTGAGTATTCTATTTGGTATCCACCAGAGTCTTCAACAATTGGTTAAGTTTCATTAAATTTCTTGTAGTGTCACGAAAGCCATCAAAAAGTTTGGTTATATATAAGTCGCAGTAAAAGCCGTAGAAAAAAACATCAAAAGTGTAACAAATCACGAACAGTTATACATAATACATATGTATACATAATACATAACAAAACGATTGCATATGCCAATGAAAAATTCCAGAAAGAGCCGCAATTAATTACGGTTAATCAAGGAAAAAAACACTAACAATGCGACAGCCGCAAAATTCTCGAAGGCAAGACAACAACAAAATGCCTGGCCGCATTTAAAAAATAACTACGACGACGCGAAAAAGGTGTTCTCCCACCCAGAGTTAAATTACGACTGATTATTGTTATTTTGTAAGCACAATCACAATTTCTTTTTCTTTTGTAAAGTTAACTTTGACGCAAGGCGAATTGACATAAGGTGGTCTTAATTTGCAACTCTGCGTATTCGCCTTGTATATTTGTTAGTGTAAAATTTCCTGCTGTCAGAATATTTCCTAACGTTTTGGTTGATTTGACAACAGAGAAGCTATGTCAGCTGGTGAATTAAGACCACCTTATGTGAATTCGCCTTGCTTTGACGTTTATTTTAGACCAGCGTTGTTATTTCTGGCCAGCGTTGTTATTTTTGACCGGCGTTGCCACGATTTAAAATAAAACTCGAATGCGATTACCAAAGCCGTATAGAACACCCATTTTCTTTCGCATCGCATTTCATTTGCGCATCTCATTGACTTTCGCATCGCAATTCAGGGGGCAAATCACCGCATTTGAAATCGAGTACTTTGTCATCGAAATGTTGTTAACGTGGATCACGGCAATCGTTATCGAAACGTATCTACTCGAAGTTGTACTCGATTGCTAATCTACTATCGAAAACAAGTAAACTCTAGCTTTTTGCCGCGAAACAAAATAAAGGAAAAAAGAACGGAGTAATAAAAATATAAGTATTTTCCTGATATTTTTGCACAATTAGTTTAAAAAATATAGTTTTAATTGCTAATAGGGAAAGCATATATCAATATAAAGATTGCCCAATAGACAGTGCAAAAAAATAAATAAGGGAACAGTCGCTTCTAGAACAAATACTAAATAAAGAAAATGGGAAACAAAAATAAGTATTGGAGCAATTTATGATGGAAGGTCCTATTTCGTTTTGTTTTTCTTATTGTCATATGCTAACAGCAATGTAAAAAATAGTAGTAGGTAACATAAATTACGATCGAATACCGTGATCCAGTGATGGGAAAGTTGGTACGATCGTACTTTATTTGATACTATTTCACATAAAAAAGTACCGTAGTACTCCCCCAACACATTTGATACTCTCCCGGTCAACTTAGAAATGCTATGCGTATGCATTTATTTTTGCCCGGAATTAAACTTCTTTTTCAACAAATGGCACACAACTTTAATAGTAAAGATATTTTAGAAAAGTGGAATCCTTCACAATTATATATAAAGTTGATCTATATATAAACACAACTTATGTTTGAAATCAGTTTAAAGAAAATTGTAAAAAGTTTTAAGGGCAAAAGTGTACTTTCACAATCAAACGTTAGTTTACGTTTAGTAAGTTTTCGCAATAAAATCTTTTATTAGTTAAAACAAACAGCATTACACCACTTTAAATTAAAATGTTTCCCAGCGAAAAGCAATACTTTGAAAATATTAACAACCAATATAGAGCATTAGCTGATATGGAAGAACCGAAACTCCTCTAAAGATGTCGAAGTTTCAGAAAAAATTACGTGGACTATACAACCTTAATTTTTTTTAACAAAAAAATGTTTCATGCAAAAAATACAATGGACTGCACATTGTGGCAACCAACAGTAGTTTAGAAGTTCTAAATTTATTACCATTTATTTTGCCAAAGTCCCCACAGTGCAGTCAGTGGCTAAAACTAAAACCGCATTAGATGCATACATGTTTCCTGATATATCGAGAGTATACCTCACTCCTCTTCAAATACCGAAAGGATTTTCTCTTTATGTTCCAACAGTATCAAGTTGTATCCAGTTCAAAGATTTATTGAAGTCTAAAAACTCTTTTTGTTATAACTTTAAAATTTGTACCTATACATCGTTACCTTAATATAGAAAGGCCGTAACTCAATATATTTTTCAATGGAGATTTTGGAATTTTTTCGATACATTAGATGTTTTTCTATCGAAATATACAAAAAACTCGATTTAAAAAGAATAATGAGTTAGGGCTTTTCTGTATTAAGCTAACGATATGTTAGTATCGATGGCTTAATATAAGAAAGGCGGAACTAGGAACTGATTTTGAAAACGTTAAAAACACGATTTCGAAAAATTGAGATACGCTCTTTTTATATTAAGCCATCGAAATGTAAGTATGTTTTGTGTTCCTTTTTTTATTTCTTTGTAAATGAATTTTATATAATTTTTTGTTAATAAAATTTTAATAGGAAATAATAATAATTTTTGGTACTCTCGCCATCAAAAAAGTACTGGAAAAAATTTTTTTTGGTACCTGTTGGGTTTTGGGTTAAACAATACAACACTGGATTGCTAAAATATAAACAGGTACATGGCAACTCTTATACACCTTGTAGATATAATATTCTATGTATAGCTTTAAGACATAATGGCGACCGAATAAAGCTGTTTAATAGAAAATGGTGTTCTTGTTTAAGTCTTAATAATTGGCGACGAGTCTAAAAAAAAAGGAAAAAGAACTACACGTGCAGTTATAGAATACAGGAAAATACACAAGTACATAAAATGGCCACGCCGACTACGAGTGGACAAGCTACCACCACCATCGCCACCGGGTTCAGTATGGAAGCGTTTGATGCAAGCCTATCCACGTGGGCACGCTGGGTTACACGATTTGAGACCGCTTTGGGAATTTTTGACTGCGACATAAACAAAAAGAAATGTTACCTACTATATTACATGGGCATGCACACGTATAATTTGCTATGTGACAAGCTGTTGCCGGAAGTTCCCGAAAATAAAACTTATGATGAAATTAAATCGATGCTGACCGAATATTACGATCCAAAACCCAATGAAATTTTGGAAAATTACAGATTTCATTTGCGGAAACAAAAGGAGGAAGAGTCGTGTGAGGAGTATTTGATCGGATTAAGGAAGATGGCCATAAATTGTAATTTTGGAACGTATTTAAACACAGCCTTGCGTAACCAATTCGTTTTTGGATTGAAAAATCAGAAAATACAGAGTAGACTGTTAGAAAAAGGTGAGCTGAATTTGGAGACTGCACTGACTACGGCGAAAACCTATGAATGTGCTGAAAAGGGTGGGGTAGAGCTGCAGCAGGCCGCGTTCAGTGAAACCACGGTAGACCTGGTGACTGGCAGCCACAAAGCCAAAGAAAGGAAACCGGATAGGGTGCAGAAACCGTTATTGAAGAGAAACTGCTATCGCTGTGGAAATAGTCAACACTTTGCAAACGAATGCAGGCATAAGGACACGGTTTGCAATTATTGCGGCATTAAAGGTCATCTAAAACGAGTCTGCTTAAAAGGGAAACGACAGTTGAATCAAATCGATGTCGAGCAAGAGGAGGAACAAAGGGAGGAAATGTTACAAATTTATGAGGGCGTGGTAGGAAAAGTTGACGGTATATTACACTCTGATCGTTCCAAATTATTTTGCGACTTAATAGTTGATAAAAAAGTAATAAATTTTGAAATTGATACAGGTGCGGCCGTGACTTTGTTGAGTGTTGGTGATGTGGAGAAACACTTCGGTAAATCAAAGATGTTCAAAAATGATACGAAGCTTTACAGTTATTGCAACACGCCCATAGAATGTGTGGGGTACTTGTTGGTATCCGTGCAGCTGCCCGGAAATAGGGTCACGCCCCTTTTGAAGCTGTATGTGGTGAAGTCCAATAGAGGACCATTACTGGGTCGGGAATGGTTGAGAGAAATCCAATTGGATTGGGCTACTATACTTGGTAATACCGGATCACAGGTGAATAGTGTACAGGCTGAGGAAAGAATAAAAGTCGGAGCTAAATTAAATAAAATATTAAAAAAATACCCCCTACTACAATCCCCGACTATGGGAAAAATTAGTGGCTACCAGGCTAGAATAAATTTGAAGCCGTCAGCTACCCCAAAATTTTTCAAAGCCAGGAGAATTCCATTTTCTCTCGTGGATTCGGTAGAGGCAGAACTACATAGACAAGTAGAGATGGGGTTATTAGAAAAAGTGGACTCGAGCGAGTGGGCCACCCCAATAGTAGTAGTGCCAAAAAAAGACAGATGTGTACGTATATGCGGGGATTACAAAATAACTCTTAACCCCATGATGCTAGTTGACGAACATCCCTTACCTACTATAGAAGAATTATTCAGTGCGATGGCAGGTGGCGATAAGTTCACAAAAATTGATTTGCGTCAAGCCTACTTACAAATGGAAGTGCATCCTGAAGATCGCCAGTATTTAACCATAAATACACACAAAGGGCTATATAGACCTACCCGAATGATGTTTGGAGTATCTTGCGCTCCGGCAATATGGCAACGTTTCATTGAACAGTTACTGCGGGATGTTCCAGGGGTGGCGGTGTTTCTCGACGACATAAAAATCACGGCAGAAAATGATGAATTGCACCTTCAAAGAATAGAAGAAGTATTGAAACGATTAAATGTACACAATATGAGGATAAATGTTGAAAAATCCGACTGGATGAAAAAGGAAATTGAGTATTGTGGATACGTCATTAATAAACAGGGCATTGGCAAGTTGAAAAGTAAGATTTCAGCTATAGAAGAAATGAAGAGGCCGGCTAACATTGAGGAAGTGCGTGCTTTTACGGGGATGATTAACTATTACGGCCGGTTTATACCACAATTAAGCACGATATTGTACCCTATAAATAATTTGCTAAAGAGAGGCATACCTTTCGTATGGAGCCATAGTTGCGAGAAAGCATTTAGAGAGATAAAAAAGCACATGCAGTCCGACACCATACTGGTGCATTACAACCCCAAATTAACGTTGGTTTTAGCTGTAGATGCCAGCCCGTACGGGGTAGGAGCCGTGTTGAGCCACAGGTATAGCAATGGGTCGGAGCGACCAATACAGTTTGCGTCACAAACGTTATCGGCAACACAACAAAAATACAGCCAAATCGACAAAGAAGCGTATGCCATAATATTCGGAGTCAAAAAATTTTATCAGTACATTTTTGGACGCAAATTTATTTTAGTAACGGATAACAAACCTGTGGCACAGATATTTTCCCCTAAGAAAGGCTTACCCTTGCTATCAGCTACAAGGATGCAGCATTACGCCGTGTACCTCCAATCATTTGATTATGAGATAGAAGTGAAAAGGTCGAAAGAAAATGCCAATGCCGATGGAATCTCAAGATTACCTGAGAACATTACCGCAGATCCATTCGATGAGGTAAACATCGTGGAGGTAGAAAGGATTCAAAATTTGCCTGTAACGGTCAGGGAGTTGAGTAAAGAAACTTCCAAAGAGAAGGAAATACAGTTGTTAAAGGAATGTATAAAATATGGTCGCCAGTGCCCAATGAAAGAACGCTATGGTATCCCACAAACGGAATTTAGCATTCAACAAGGATGCCTACTGCGAGGAATACGCGTCTATATTCCTGTACCTTTACGTCAACGGGTACTGGACGAGTTACATTCGGCACATTTCGGAATCAACAAAATGAAAACCTTAGCCAGAGGATATTGCTGGTGGCCGAAACTGGATACGGATATAGAGGAATTAGTATCCAATTGCATGCAATGTCAATTAACGAGAGCAGAACCAACTAAGCAAAAACCAACTCCCGTTTGGAATGCAACAATCAAACCGTTTCAGCGGGTACATGCTGATTTTGCGGGCCCAATTTATGGGAGATATCTTTTTGTACTGGTAGATGCTTTCACGAAGTGGCCCGAAGTCCAAGTGATACCAAACATTACGACGGAAACAACGATTGAAACATGTCGCGATATTTTTTCGAGATGGGGAATACCTAATATTTTCGTAAGCGACCACGGCACACAATTTAATTCGAGACAATTTCAAAATTTTTTGGAGAACAATGGAATTAAACATAAACAAGGATCTCCATATCACCCGGCGACGAACGGGCTAGCGGAGAGATTCGTGCAGACAATAAAGAATAAATTGAAATCCTTGAGTTGCACACCAGCAAATTTGAAAAGTGCTGTGGCTAAAATTCTGCTCGCCTACCGACGTTCCATTCACATGGAAACGGGTAAATCGCCAGCAATGTTAATGCTAGGAAGACAGATACAGACCCGGTTAGACTTATTGTTACCCCAGAACGAAAAAATCAATAATGACAATGAAAGCGGAAATACGGCAACAAAACATTTTGAGGAGGAAAGTAGAGTGGCGGTGAGAGACTACTTATCAAACAACAAATGGCAATTTGGTAAAATAAAAGCAAAGGTTGGCGAACTAAATTACGAGATAGTGTTAGATGATGGCCGGGTGTGGAAGCGACATGTAGATCAAATGAGAAAAATTGGAAACAAGGTGCAGAATAATGAAAATCCAGTGGATCGCACGGATATGGAAGATGTGGAATGTTCCAAAACTGATAATGCAATAGAACCCGACATTAATTCAAACGAACAAATAATTGATTTACCGAAGTGTTTGCCTGCGGAATCGCCACTCGATGCGGGTAGAACCGCACATAACTTGTATTTAAGGGGGGGAAAAACTGTTGGGTTTTGGGTTAAACAATACAACACTGGATTGCTAAAATATAAACAGGTACATGGCAACTCTTATACACCTTGTAGATATAATATTCTATGTATAGCTTTAAGACATAATGGCGACCGAATAAAGCTGTTTAATAGAAAATGGTGTTCTTGTTTAAGTCTTAATGGAAATGCAAATCTCATTTCCCATCACTGCCGTGATCCAAAAAATTTTAGTCATCGAAATATTTCTCTACACGAAGGTGCACTCGATTTCGAATGCCGTGATTTGGCCCCAGAATAAGCCTCCAGGTTATATCAGGATTACAAAAATAATGAAAAAAACAACATGGGTTGTTGTAGTTCATCCAAAACTTCAAAAATATAATTTGTTTAAAATAATAATAATAAAAATTATTAACATAAATTTTAAAATATTTCTCCACGGCATCTACCATTAACAAAATTTGCAACGTTGTGACAAACCTTTGTGTTTCTTTGTTTTGATGGTATTTGTTTGAGCCGCGGAGGTGGCACGAAGGTGTTAGGCTATAGCTCGCCGGAATGGGGGGTTCTTTTCTCCGCTTAGTTTGCACATTTAAATGTATCGTGCCATGCAAGGTGGAAAAAAAATATAAATAGCTCAACGGACGAATCTATGGACACACGAGGAAAGGCTTTGTGTGTCCTTATGACAGCGGACGGATTTTGGACTGTGACCGTAGAGATGGATTCCAGACTAGAGTATGATGTTATTTCCCTAGGCAGGCTGCCCACTCCTCACAACGTTGTTACGTTGTCCATGACATTACTGGTGCCTGAAAGGAAATAAATAGTAATGTCCCTAGTTTTTGTTTGAATAACCAACCTGTTTGCTTAACTGCTCATCAACCTTCGAATTAATTAACACATTTTACGTAAATTGTTTCTTTTCAAATATTGTACATATTAAATTTTATTATTTATCCTTTAAGTATAATCTAGATATATCGATGCATCTATATATGTGTGAATATAATTACATCGAGTGATGAATAACAGACAACTACAACTTATATCTAATTATTTTCACTACATACTAAAATGTATAATTTGCTGTATTTTTTTTTTCTTAGGCTAATACAAATTTTAAGTATTTATTAATACCACTTGTATATAATCCTATTGTTGTAATACTAATACTGAGGTAGATATATATTTGAACAGACAGTTAGGACGGAAGTTAGTACGTGCATATTGCCACATTTAGCCAAGCAGGACAGTGGGTTTAAAATTCCTGGCTTTATCCCTTTTATAAAATAACAAAATGTGTATTTAGATTTATTTACTGTCAGTGGATATATCCGTTCGCATTTAAGGCTAAACAGATCCGATTTCTTATTGTTCAATTATCAGTAGTAGCGTTCAATTAACATTAAGTGGATATGTTTTTGATTTGTATTTGAATTTAGGTTTAGATAGTTTGTAAATATCATTTTGTGATTGCTTGAATTTAAAGTGTATGTTGTAACTATGGGGGTTTTTTTTTATTTGGATTTACTTAGCCCAGAACCGAAAGAAAAATTTTCTGAGTAGTTCTTGAGGTTGTTTGTAGGGACATGGTCAATGTGTATACGTATGTGTATTAATTTTCTTCTTTTTTCTTTATAACTACAAAATATACCATAAATGTGTATGTAGACAACGTGTGTATGCCATGTTACCATACAACACACGTGAGACGCGGTAGTACTTATCTTGATTTGGTGATTTGGGAGTGTAGCCGGGTAGTGACTTATCTTTGGGCGAGGAGTTCCAAAAAAGTATTTGCTCCACAAATTCGCTGTTTCCCTTTTTGTTTATTTCAGCTGCACGGGCACGGATCTCTGCCTATTGATACTGTGCTGCTTTTGTTTTTGTACAAAAGCCTCAAGACTCGTTGTTTTTTTTTTTTACTTTTATCGCGACTTCTGAGATTCGGTGTTTTTTTATGTATTTTCGGTTCATGCCTTATATTTGGATACTTTCAACTGTCTAAATACACGCTTATCTGCTACATTTATTTTCGAATAATCTTGGCGTATATTATTTTGCACTTTCACAAGTTTTTCCTTCTAATTTTCTTTATTTGAGCTTGCTTTAGTTTTTTTTCAACTTGTTTCGTTCACTGCAACTTAATTTCTGAGCGTCTATCTTTTCTTCAAACTCTTTTTTTCTTTCTAAAACGCCATCTTTCACACGCCTCATTTTCCAAAAAAAAAACTGATTTTTTTGCCGCATTTTTTTTTTTAAAACCTCCATCTTTTTTATTTTTGACAACTCTTTTCAATGTCACTTGGGTCACCTTGTCGAGTTCAGACCTTTACATAAGGTTATCCCTTTTCCCCTTGTATAAATCTCTATACCACTATTTAGACCGACAACTACAGTAAAATTAACAAGGTGACGTCAGAAACATATATGACCCTGTTGGTCGTACTTACACCGAATTTGCCTTGCTTCATCAATCATATGTTTTTGCCAATAAGAAATTTTACAAATAATTTAACTCACTGTTTACACGACATAACAAAAATACAAGTGCTTGGTAGCACTTCTGTAGAGACCTATTTATGTTATCAACGTTCCCACTGGTGACCGTCACAACGTTTAGATGATTACTTCCAATTGACTAGACCGATTTTCTTCATAGATTAGAAGATATACGATCACGTCACCTTCCAAACGAAAAAAATTCAAATTAAAATCGGTCAATCCGCTTGGGAGCTACGTCGTCAAAGACACACAGATTCAACAAAATATATTTAAAAAAGATGTAATATCTTTATGAATTGAACAGGCTAATGTTCGTATCGCTTTTTAAGCCAAATTACATGTGATAATTACACAAAAAGTATTCAGGGATTCTAATGTACCAATTCTATTTTGTTGGAGTCCATGGATGACGAAAATACCGTTGGTTTTTTTAGGTCACTTCATAGTGATTTTATAACGGTAAATGTAGTGAAAAACTGGGTTTCTTATATTTTCAGTTTTAAATAGTTGTAACTTCTTTGTTTCCCAACGGATTTCTTTTAACTTTTCATTGGTTAAAAGGATCAAATATTATCTTTCAACCAAGATATATTTTTTGTAAATCGACTAACAAATGGGTAAGTTACAGTCGTTGAAGTGTTCAAAAAACCCATTAAAAAAAGTATACTTTTGTTTTCCTCAGACTATAATACCGTGTTCAGACATACCCCTTAATTGCGCAATTAGAGCATTTTTTGCAATTAAGACCTTAATTGACAACAATTTACCATACAATAAGTCAATTAATAAATTGAGCAATTACTAGTTAATTGTATCACTAATTGCGTAAAACTCGAAATACAACCCTGGTCATAAATGTTTTTATTAAGAACTGTGTTCAGTGAGCAGAAAAATTTCCTATAATGGCGAGCCAAATGTCAAAAAATATACATATATATAAACAAAACAAATATACATACATACATACATGTAAAGAAAACAAACTGAACAATATGAAATAAATAAATAAATAAATAAAAAATAAATGCTGGTGAAGAAGTTTTTTTTTAATTCATAGATAAATTTATTAACAAATATCTTTTATAAATAGGAAAAAAAATTTAGAGGATGAGGCTCGCGTGGACTGAGACCAGTGAAGCTGCTCCATTGGAGTTGTGGCCATGTCGAATAGAGGAGCTTCGTGGCCAAAGAGAAAACAATCACGTATATAATGAGAAAGCGGATGAGCTGCAGAAGTTGGCCTTTCCATACAGCCCGCGCGATGTGCACGTTAAGTTAAAAAATTAGTGCAAGGAGATATAGCTGCTGCTTTCGTAAACTTTCTAAATTTGACAAGTTTTTCTTTTCCTTTTTTAAGCACTGATAATTTTTAATCAAAAATCGATCGCATTGACTCCAAGAGCTCCATATTTCTGTTATATGCAAGTAAAATTTCTTTTAAACCAAAATTTGCATCCATTTTGAAAATTTACAAACACAAATATTCACAAAACAAATAAAAACAATGTTTTTTCCAGCTGTCATATGATAATTGAGTCAGCTAAATTGAGTATGTGTGAACAGTAAATTTAATTGCGGAATTAAAATTAAATTGACTCAATTAAAAATGCATGTCTGAACACAGTATAAGTTGCTTATGAGTTACCAGCAGTAGTTAGAAAGCATACTGATTTTATTTTTTTCTAAATAAAGCTGTTCAATTTTAAATATTTCCTGGTAAAATCGTTGACCTTGTTCATCACTCATCTGTCCTAAATTTGCTGGAAATCTTTTCAAGTGAGCATGCGTGTACCCTCAAGTAACTTGAGGGTACACGATCAAGGTTTGCATTTCAAATTTCAATACATTCACACTTTTTCACTAATACATTCATACTCTTAGAATTTGATTCAACTTTGACTTAAAATTTTCTTTCTAATTGTGTGCTCAAATTTATAGGCAAAAAAAACACCTGACAGTAATTGCAATGAGTACACTTTTCCTTTTTGTTTTAAAATATTCTGGCGACATAGAGTCTAAACACAATGTTTGCGGTGCGGTGCGATTTCTCGTTGCGGGAGAGAAAAATAAACATAATACAACGGAAGACGGCGACGGCAATATTTGTCATTGTTTGTTTAAATTTTTATTATTTTTTTTTGTACATACATTTTTATAAAAAAAAATACTCTTTGTGTTAAATATTTTGTAATGGCAGTAACTAAAAACAAAAAATTATTAACATTTTATAGATTTCCAGATATATTTGATATATTTTTTCAACTTTTACATTTTATGACAAAAAAAAATCATGTTTTTTGTTACAACAATGTTGTGAACACCGCCAATTATTCAAAATCTATGGCAACATCAGATAGAGAAAGAGTGTCAAAAATTGAGAGAATAAGAAATTCCGCAGAGAAAATAAAATAGATTTTAATTTTATACCGTTCCGCACTGCGGTTTTTTCCTTCAAAATCGTATGAAAAACCGCACCGCAATAAATTATCGTTGCATTGTGTTCAGACTCATAGGCTTTTTGTGTTCTTTTATTGCAAATAGTGCTATATTCCACCGAAAAATTTTGAATTAAATTTAAATAAATATGTTTAGGAACAAAAATAAAAAGTATAATGATGTGTTGCGGTTTATAGACCTATATAGAAGCCATGAAGTTGTGTTGTTTTAAGTTGAATTTGCTTTTAAATTGCGTGCAGCCAGAGTTGGGCAAAATACATGGCTTGCAGTATTTGAAATACAAAATACTTGCTGGTCACGTATTTAAAATACAAAATACTTTCAGGCTATGTATTTAAAATACAAAATACTTTAATTTTTTGTACGTATTTAAACTACAAAATACTTTCACATCATTTATGTACATATATACATATGTATGTTGTTTTTACAGGTGGTATTACTACCCAGCGAAAAATTTTCGAAATTTTGTAATGGGTAGTACTCTTTTAATGGCTTACAAAGTAATGACTGATACTTATTTATGTAATTATTTTATGTGCGTAATAATGACTGCCCTGCAATGAATAAAATAAGAACTTATTTATATCATTACGTGAAAGTACTTATTGTAAAAGAGAAAAATTTATTGATCGTGAAAATTATTTTAATTAGAAAAACTAGCAAATTAATTTAGAATAAGTTTAAGTAAAAATTAATCTATAAAATTTTGCATATTTGTATGCAAAAAATAACCCATTAAATTTTGAGTACTTTTAGGCAATCAGTAATATATTAACTTTTGCATGTGTGTAGGCAAAAAGTATAGGGTACCGCATACTTTTTGAACTTCTCAAACAAAAATATTCAGTTATTCAGTCAAATTGTAAGTAATTACGACTGAGGAGTACAAACACTCTTTTGCATTCTAGTAGGCAAAGTTTTTTGCTGGGTAGTAAAGTCCTGCACAAGACTATTTATAAGACCTTGCAAGACATGCGACATTTTTTAAACGCTTTACTATTTTTATATTCTAAAACAAACGCTAAAAACACTGTTGGCAAAATAAATAAATAAAAAAAATCTTGCCAACAGTATTGTTTAGCGTTTGTTTTAGAATATTTCGCTGTAGTAGTAGCGTTTGAAAAATGTCGCATGTCTTGAAAGGTCTTATAAATAGTCCTGTGCAGGTCAATACTGGGTAGTTCAGGCTCACTCTATTCTTGCTAGTTAGAAGCACGTACATACGTGCTTATGTTGGTCCTCGCCAGTGTACGAAAATAAACTGTACATTATTTAATGTATTATACAAAGGGTAAGATATGACAACTTTCTACTTTGTGTATGTTTACATGTACTCTACGCGATTAGAATCACAATGATTTTTCAACTCAAGTAAAATACTTTATAAAGCACTCTGCTGGACGGTCATAGCATGTAAATTAAAATTGTTGTGTACATCTATGTGCAAATAAATTATATTTTAGAGTTCTTTGCGAAAGTGTTAGTGCTTCATAAGCAAACCCTGTAAAGATATGTACATCCATTCATGCATGCATGTATGAATGGATGTTCATATAAAGATGTGAAATTTAAAAAAAAAATTGGTTTTCGGTGGGAGGAAAGTAACTAAGAGAGAAAATTATTGAGAGTATAAGGCAACACATGATCGGTTGGTTTCTGGTTTGCTGCAAATAGAATGTATTTTGAATATACCGTGCCGCAAACCAATAGCCAACCGACGACAAAACATCAGTGTTGCCGAATTCTGCGATATTATCTATACATGGAACAAACCAATTTTTCCACAACTATATTTGAATAACAAAATATATATGTATGTAATTTTAATATAATTTTGCTTCGAATTATTCAGTGGAAAGAATATTATAGTTTACACTTTTGATAATCACGTTGCATACATAAATATTTTGACACATTTCTTGTTATATTAAAAAATTATATAAAAAGTATTTTGTTTGTCTTTATATATCACACACTAAATCATAAAGAGTCAGATGCTGAGTAGTTGCAAACAACTGTTGATACTGTACAAATGACGCAAGCATGTGACATAAAAACAAGCATAACGATATTTTATATTCTTCAAGAAGACTGTATTGCAAAAGAAATTGTTGAGGTCGTTATAGATTTCTTCAACTAACTGGTTTATAAAAAAGAAAAGGCACTTCTATAATTTTGAGTTGTGACTCTTTATGATTTAGTGTGCGATATATTAAATACATGTAAATCATAAATTAAATGTTTCGTTGAATTAGTAAAATCAAACACTTAAGTATGGAACTAAACGTGTGGCAAACCTTTAACTGATGGCATAAAATCTTCCACAGGCTCATCAAAATTTCATAAATGACACTTTATAAGATATGACATTTTAATGCCTTTCGATAGAGAAAGAGATTGCCCTAAATATTTGTTTTAATTAGAAACTCTACATGTCGAAAAAACTTGACGTATTAGGTTAATTTCTTAACCAATTTATAGAAAATGTTAACAGTATTTTGTCTCTCCTGTAAAATTTTATTGAAGTGAGTTAGCAGGTTTGCACTCTAAGACGACGATATCTTACGATAATCGTTTATTGTAACCATTATTTGAATTAATCAATTTTAAGGTTAAATATAACCTTTTTGTCATTTCTCCTATAATTGTTATGTCCCTGGTTATAACTTTTTATTTTTATTACTAAAATAATATTGCCCGCAAGATAGATCATTGGGAGAATTACGTCCAAATAAAGTTATATGTACATTAGAGATCGACCGAAGGCGTTTTTTTTGGCCGAAGCCGAAGCCGAAGCCAAACTTCGGCTAAAATCCTAAACTTCGGCCAAAACCGAAGCCGAAGCCGAATGTTTTAAATTTTAAAAATGATACTTGTTTTATATGAATTAAGAAAAAAGTTTGCTTTTTTGAGATCACTGAAATAGCTGTAATATCTATTGGATACATAACAAGAAAAATAAAACTATTTTGCAATTTCTAGATTGCTTTTTCATATGATCACTCACAAGAACGTCCAAGTAAAAGAAAATAGAAAGCAACAGGGTTGTATTTCAAAGCAACCCTTTCAAAACGTTAAACACAATAGAAACTGTCGGCGAGCAACGACCAAAAATAATGTTATTTTTCAAGCTTGGAATGAAAAATATTCGGCTTCGGCTAATCGGCCGATTTTTGCCATAGGCCGAATGTTGGCCGATTACCAATTTCTGGCCGAAGGCCGAAGCCGAAGCCGATTAATCGGTCGAACTCTAATGTACATGTATGGAAGCATTTATGTATTTAAATAATTGTTTGTCTTATACGTATATGTAGATTGAATTTCAAAACTCGCTACATGCAAGGTTAAAAAACGTTTAGTCCTTATTTACACTAAGCAAGTCTTATTGCTAATCTGATTAGTTTGTCGGTGAGAGATACGAGGGGAACATATAAGTTTATTTTCCCCTCGTCTCTCTTTCCTAAAGAACTAATCAGCTTAGCAATAAGACTTGCTGAGTGTAAATTAGGACTTAATAAAGCAAGTCTGTCATTTACAGTTATGTATATGTATATGTATATGTATATGTATATGTATATGTATATGTATATGTATATGTATATGTATATGTATATGTATATGTATATGTATATGTATATGTATATGTATATGTATATGTATATGTATATGTATATGTATATGTATATGTATATGTATATGTATATGTATATGTATATGTATATGTATATGTATATGTATATGTATATGTATATGTATATGTATATGTATATGTATATGTATATGTATATGTATATGTATATGTATATGTATATGTATATGTATATGTATATGTATATGTATATGTATATGTATATGTATATGTATATGTATATGTATATGTATATGTATATGTATATGTATATGTATATGTATATGTATATGTATATGTATATGTATATGTATATGTATATGTATATGTATATGTATATGTATATGTATATGTATATGTATATGTATATGTATATGTATATGTATATGTATATGTATATGTATATGTATATGTATATGTATATGTATATGTATATGTATATGTATATGTATATGTATATGTATATGTATATGTATATGTATATGTATATGTATATGTATATGTATATGTATATGTATATGTATATGTATATGTATATGTATATGTATATGTATATGTATATGTATATGTATATGTATATGTATATGTATATGTATATGTATATGTATATGTATATGTATATGTATATGTATATGTATATGTATATGTATATGTATATGTATATGTATATGTATATGTATATGTATATGTATATGTATATGTATATGTATATGTATATGTATATGTATATGTATATGTATATGTATATGTATATGTTTTGTTGGATAGGCACATACATACATAGTAAATTTTTGCAAAAAAATATTTTACTTAAACCAGATACATATATGTATAGCAGCACTACTTAGCAACGGAAAGTACGACAACTACACAAAGCAAAAACAAGAGTTACACATTAGGCTGGTTATGGTGCAAGGGACGAGTTTTGTTCTGTTCCACGTAAGCAAGAAGTTTTTTTCTCACTAGACAATGCAAAAAAAGAGTTTTGGAACTCCCTCCAAAGTTTAATGTAATTTTCAGTAATCATTGAGCAATTTGCTTGTTACAAATAACAAGTTAAGTTACTTGTTATTTGTAACAAGTGAAGTTACTGCTATGGTGATTTATTTATGTACATGCAAGTAATGTACATACTTATGTACATATGTATTTAGGAATAGAGCGCCGTAAATAAAATTACAAAAAATTTTGTTTGCGTAATATCTAAAATTTGGATTAGTTTTATCCCTGTAAAATGAATTACTATTCCGGCAACACTGAATAGAATACAAGATTAAACCAACCCAAGAACATTGCAGACGGACGACGCCATGCACTCTTTAAACTTATCTATTGATAATTTTAAGCCAGGATTGCCAACTCGTACAAATGTAATGTAAAACCGTTCTTCTTGTATTAAGTTTGGCAATAAAGTGTGGATAAAAATTTCTAAAATTTTTTAAACTGTTTACATATGTATGTACATATGTACGTAGAAAACAAAAGAATATTGTTTTTGTTGTATTTATCCTTTCTTGAATTTTAGCGGTAATTGCGGAATTTAATGTTATGGATTTGCAAATTGTCGCCAATGTATTCCAACGAGCTTTATTTTACTACATTTTATAGTTAGGAAGTAAAGAAAACTACTCGTAACCAATTTTGCCATTGAAAATTTCAAATTACACACACACAAATGCGATAAGCAAAGGTATTTTTAAGCAATTTGAAGTTAAAAATCAGGCAATATTATGGTTTCTGAAGTGTTTATTTCAAAATTAAATTTCATTTTTATTCGGCAGTCTTAGAAGTTAATAAATCACAATGTTATAATATTTTACTTAAAAGTATTGCAATATTTAACCTAATAATAAAATAAAAATAGCACAGACTTCAGTTAAAATTTACACGAAAATCTCTTTCATATAAATATTAAAATTCATTGAAATGCTTTTATTTAATTTGGTAAAAGTTTAATAAAAAAGTTAAAATGATACATTTGCTTGTTTTGTTGACTAAACAATGCATTTTTTAGCTTATTTTATATATTAAAAGTTATATGTTTTACACAAATACATACATTTGTATATATACATACATATGTATATGTAAACATATGTAAATTAAAGCTAATCAATAAATAAAAATATTTTGTTACCCCTCTGAAACTAAAGATCGATATTTTTTAAAGAGGATTCCCAAAACAATTAAGGGATCTAGAGATAACCGTTCACGTATGTATAGGACCGTGTCTAAAATAGGTACATTTTTATATATTTTTTTTGGAATACTTACGTATTTTTTCGCAAGGCAAATAATTAAAAAAAGATACTTCATCTGATTGATTTTTCAAGCCGCGTTCAATGGTGCATTTAACTTTACTGTTCGTACCATCAGCAATATATTATTCCATTAAAACTACGATTTTTTAAGCATCGTTATATCCTGTGCTACTTACATATATTAATATAAATTCTATAATTTCTTGAACTATTACTTGACTCATTTGAGTCATTGTTAACTTATTGCTGTTAAAAGTTTTCCCAAAAAATTCCCTCAAGACCTTCCAACAGAAATAAGTTAACAATGACTCAAGTAGTTTGGCGTTTTTTAATATTTTTTATAACGATGTGCGCTAGGCTGTGTAAAATTTCATTTTTGCAAAATTACAAAAAAAAAGTTGTAATCCTAATATACATACATATTTCAATATTTGGAACTTAAATGCATTGTTTTTTGTTGTAATAAAATACCTAAAACACTCTAAGGAACATATTTATATGTATAATGTAAATATATACTATATACATACACACAAACATGGCTTTAAGGTATAGCTTTCAATTATTTATGTATTTAAAATAAACATTTTAAAAATTTTCGATGGAAAATAGTGGTTACAAATCCTTTTCGTTACCTGTTAAGAACACACACGCATTATTATAAAAAAGAAATCTTAAAACGTTGGAAAATCCCAGAGCCCATTGTAAATGCATAAAATTTAAGTACCCAATTACTCGTAAAATCAAAGAGTATAATGGTAAAGAAAACATTCGACTTACAATTTATATTGAAAAAACAAAAATAAATTTTCATATTTCATTGTTGTTTTCAATACAAATTGTAAGTCGAAAGTTTTATTTCGCAGTTCGGAAATAGGCCATATAGACAAAAAAGTAGGATTAATTCTTGTCTTCCCTTTTTTTTACGGAACTTAGCAAGAAAAGTGGGATAAAATCACCTTACTAAAGATTGGCAGTCCTGTAGTTAAAAAAAAAATATGTATATATGAAGTGCACAGTGGGCAGTTAAAAACAAAAAATAAGTGTGAAATTGTACGGATAACTTAAGACTTTTCGTGTTTTTAGTAAATACATACATACATACGCACATATTTTTTGAAATTGGAAATTGTTGCAATCAAAGATATGCCGTAGATTCTTAAAATTAGAGAATTTGTTTTCAAAAGGTAGATTTTGAAAATAATATAATATCAGAAAGTTAAAACTAATGACATTTTGGGGTTTCAAGTTCTTATTCAAAAGTAGAAATTGATAATATGCCTGAATTATATGTTCATAATTCGTATACCCGACACATGTAAGCAAACGATTTTAAACAATACAGTGTTTAATATCAGTTGTGGCTATCTTCGTAATATGTATACATACATATGTATGTATGTATCTACTTAAAAGTATTAATAGCATTGACGATATGCTTCAAAATATTTATATAGGCAACGAGTTAGAAGATTTGCAGTATGAAGGTGTGTAGAATTCAGTCGGCTATTATTGTTATAAATTAAAAATATTTATTAATCATATGAGTGAAGGTGGATTAATAAGCAAACCGTAAAATTTTATTTATTATATTTATATTTTTAAATGTTTTTAGCATTTTTTAGCATTCACAAATTTAGACAATAATTAAAAAAATTTAATTTTTCGCTTTCAACATTTATGGAGAAAAATTATAATTTGTTCCACTGTGATGTTTACCCAGTTTTTTTGCTTGGTTCTTTTCCATATATTTTTCAGCCAATAGCAATGCATTATGCGTCAACAAGTACCGTAGCCTTTAATAGATGCATACATACATGTCTGTATCATACCTGATCAATGCTAGCCAGTGCTGTCAGATTGATTTTTAGCCACAGCGCTGACACATTTGTCGTTTATCGTCAATATTATACAACATTAAATATTAGCTACACATTTTTTATTTAAAACATAATTTTATATATTTTTAGGTTTTTAGAAAAATTTGGTTAATTTTCGGAAATATTCGTTGATTTTAGGGTACGAAATGCTTCGTAGATATGTAGTAGATGTGATATTTCTTTATTTTACGAAATATTTGTTGTCTGCAAACAAAATTTTGTATTTCAATTTTTTTTTTCGTAAATTTAAGAAACACAATGTTAATAATACAAAAGAAATTAGTGAATCATGAAAAGCAAGTTTGTGTTATATGCGAAATTTTGTATAAAATTTAAATACGTGGAATATAAAAATCTTCAAAAAATTTATATATTCTTGGAAAATAGTTTATTAATTTTTAATTCCTAGATGTGAAGGTTGTAATAATTATGAAAATAAAAAGATAACTTAAGGGAAGTTGTTACAGCCTCTGCATTCCTCATACATCACATACATACACATACATACATGAATATTTTGCAATGAAACTCTCGAATCAAACTGGCAACACAATTGGGACGAATACGAAGTTTTCATTGCGAACGTTTGTCATGGAAAATAAAATATATTTGTTCATATTAAAATTAACACAACGCCTCCATAAAACGAAATTTGTAGAGCGTGACGAGCTCTGCGATAGATTTATTTCTATTTTGTACTCCGACGAACTATGAAATACAAATTTTCTCTCTCTCTGTCTTTGTAAATGCTTCAAACAACTTTATAAATTATAACAGCTGAATTCGTTGAGTAAATTCGTCGTTGTTGTGTTTCACAAGACGAATTTACGCAACAAACTCTGCGTGGACGAAATTCGTCGTTCGTACCAGTTGTGTTCCAAGCATGAACTAAAAACAAATTTTTTATTACAATAATTTTTTATACAATAATAATAAAATAAATGGGGCATATAATAAAAAGTAAAACAAACCAACAGTTTTTATTATATGTTTAAATTGTTTTTTGTAAAATTCACGAAACTTGTGTAGGTTTAAGAATAATTTTGTACTGTAAACAAATGATAACAAAACAAAATTTATTTATTTCACGAAATTTCCAATTTAGTGAGAATGTTTTATTTCTTCCTAAATTCAATGAAATAAACGAAAAATGTGGTACTATATACGAAAATAATTGTAGGAAATCGTTTTTGTAACTTAACGACATTCGTAAATTTATGAAACTTGTTAAGGCCGTGATACACTATCATACAAAGTCGTGCGATCTACGAATAAATACAACCCTGATATGATGGAATTTATAAAATATTTCAAAAGACAATAACAATTCTTCACACAAGGGTTGTACTTTTTTTCGTAGATCGCACGACTTTGTATGATAGTGAGAAATGGCCTTTATCCTGCAAAGCTACAAATATTTTAGTAAAATTTAAAAATGTTTAGTTTATTGTACAAAAATTAAATTACGAAAAAGTGTTTCGTATTTTTAAGCATGGAATATTTTGGAGTGTATTTCATTTATAAAACAGACATACATACAAACATACTGGAGTATAAAACATACTAAAAATGAATTACATCAATATGAATCTTATTTTCAGTTATTTATATCCTTATCGTGATGCATAAGGCTATTGATGCATCATTATCCAAAATGCTAGTTCCAAATTAATAAAAGGAAGTTTTCCCCACTATGTTTTATAAAAACCACACTTTAGATATAGAAAACAAATCTCTTTTCATTAATTATTTTATGTTGTAGAAAACCTTCCTTGTGTAAAATTTGCCATGTTTTTAACATTAATCTACATTGTTTAAATTGCATATGTGTGTTTAGCTTAAATAATCGCAAATGAGTTGGAATATATAAATGAACAAAAGGCTCGTCAAAATTATTATTTTAAAACAAAGCTTTTGGCGATTTTAGAGACAAATCGTTACATCCGACAGCACTGGCGGTGGTCATACTCTCAATTTTCTATAATTGGGACAGTGCTACCAACTTTTATATTTCGAAAAGCACTGCAACTATGAAAAGCACTTAATTTATATAAACAGATGTACTCAATGTAATTGGGCCTTATTTCGAGTGTCGTATTACGACTTCGGCTACGACGATTTTGTAGTAGACTAAAGAACATTGCAAGATTTTTTCTTTAATCTATTACGAAATCTTCGTAGTCGTAGTCGAAATACGATACTCGTTATCAGGCCCAATATGTTTAACTTTTATGAAACCCACTCATATATTAAAAAAATCAAATATTAAGGAACATGTATATAGCAAAGATAAAAGAGATCGAACATAACAAGGTTTCATTTCATAAAAATATCACAGTCCCTATTTGAAAAAAGAACTTATTTAACAAAAAAACTGATATAAAAAAATAATAAAAAATAGAAAAATGTCAATTACAATTAGTAAAAAATAAGTTTAAAGTACTAAAGAGGTATCGATATCATCGTTTCTCCGACAAAATCAGGTTTGTTTTCAGGAGAGCAAAAAAACTGTGTTATTTTGAAACCTGTAAATGTTTTTATATAAGTATTTCGTAAAATTAATCTTAAATAATTGTAGATTTGAGAGGTATAGCGGAAGTGCCTCAAAAACTACTTATAACTCATTTTATTGTTCAGCTTCAAGAGCATTTTATGTTGAATATTTTTTCATAAATATGTAGTATACTTTTGCGAACTTCTGAACCGACTAATATATCATTAAATGATTTGGTGTGTGAATGTATGACACATCAAGTTTTATAATAATGAAATAAACACTTTTTCTGTCAAAGATTTAGAGCCGGACATTTTAAATGCGTACTTTTGTTTAAAATGTGACTTATTTTATTAACAACTGACTTTAACATTCAAATATTCTATTCAAATTAATTTCGAATGTCACCATTTCGAGTAATTTGTGAAGCACCAAATAAACATTTACTCTTTTTTGAAAATTTCTCGTTTTGAAAACGATTCGGTTTACAGAACATACCCGATCACCTGAGCATAACATAGTTTTTTTTAAAGTTATATACATTACATTGCTATTTATATAAAAATCTTTATTATTTGTTATTTCATTGGTTTCACAACAAAAATTTTATCGTTTCAGACATTTGTTATATGAAAACGTTAAACGCGTGCAAAAATATTGTGGTAAACCTTAAAAAATTTATAGAGCTTAAAACCCGTTCTATTTCTACATGTTAATATGGATGTGACAGAACTTGTATGTCTTGACTAAATAGGTTTATATCAACTGAATCCATAAAGACTCAATGTTTCTCAATTGCATTAATTGAATCATATTCCATATATTGTCTATAACAGACCAAATTTCGCTATTCGACTCTATTTGAAATGCTGATGACATTATAATTATCTCTTGTTAGACAAAACACTTTTTACATTAATTAAATTAAATATTAAAGTCAGTCTAACAATACAAAAAACATCTTGAAATGCACAATTTAAATTTTTAAATGACAAGCATGCTCAAAACAAATTTGATTTGAAATTTTGAGTTTAGAGCTCTTAAGCAAAACAAATTGAAAACTAATTTAAAAAGCACTGAGCACTACAAGTATCTTCATATTTTTTCGCGTTTAAAATTTTAAAAGCTGACAACATTGCAAAGCGAGTATAATGAGTGATGCTCACAGCCGCGAAGCACATATACTAACAAAGAATGAGATAGTGTATGTGTGGACACAACAGCTCTTGATACATTTTACACTCAAAGTATGCTGTTAGTAAATTCAAATTAAACATCATTTCAAACAATATTATTTTGATTTAAAAACCGCTCTACTAACCCTATGGTAGAAAGACACTTATGACGACAGGAGAATTTCCAACACATTGGTTGCATTATCGGCGTAAAATTTTAATAGTATTTTTGTGTCAAAATCCAAATGAAGGCAGCACTTGTGTGTAAATACATGTGAAGATCTGCTCAAACAAAAAAGTCATTAAATAATAATAGATTCTCAGCTATGTATGTTTATTATTTTGACATAACTACGTGGTATGTAGCTTCATAGTGACGTCAATATTACGCCCAAGCTACATGCGCACGTGTTTTTTTATTTGCCGATTACAACAGGCTTTTTTTCATGCGAACGGAATGATTTTCAATTTATTTTAATTTCAAATTTCAGTAAAAAAGATTTTTTTTCTTTTATTTTCAATAGCTAAAAACAACCTGCACATAATTAAAAGTATTGATTTTAAATCGTCTGTTTCAAAATATTTTTCTTCTAATTTGGGACACAAGTATTAATTTGTGTATTCTAAATTTCAACTTAAGCATGTTTGCCATGTCTACCACTGTTTTTCTAAATAATTTATTATATTGAGTGCACAGAAAATCATCAATATATTGTGGTTTGCTTATTAAACAATAAACAAAAAATATTTTACATACAAATACCTTGGTAAAAATTTACCTACCTGTAAGATTTACTTTAATTTTAGTTAACAGAAACTTCTTGTATATTCAGTTATTGTCAAACTTTTTTGAGTGTAACCTACATGCATTAAATGTACATTAATAATAATGTCCTTAACATTACAAAACGTAGTGTTGACCATCATCATTTTGATGAGGTTAAATAATGATTCTCGTTGGGCACAAGTTAACTAAGATTGTAAGTACTTATAATTTTAATGTACTCGGTATACGTACATTATTAGCGCTTGTGCGTGTGAGGTTGTACCTTACAGAACATTAAAGTACATTAAATAATGTTTATTTTCGAACACTGGTCCTCGCCCATCTGGTGATGCCAACTCTAAAGCAAGCCATAGACCATGCGACCGTTGGTACAACATGAGCAGGTTATGTATGAGATTGTAAAGTGTGTGGGGTCGTCGTATGAAGTTGTGTCTCGGTTGTACGAAAGATTAAAAAGATTTGATTTTTTGGCAAGTTGTATAGACAGGTGGTAAGATTTAAGACTTTGTGGTACAACTTCATTTCATTTTGTTCTTATCTCGTTGCGTCTAAAATGGAGAATTTCACAGATATAAGTAATTTTATTGAATTGTATAAAAGTTTGCTGTGAGCAATTGCTTTTGTATATGCATAGGAACTTTTGATAAAATGTCATTAAATACTTCGTCTGTCACCCACGTGCAATTTTTATAGTCCTTTGCACTGTTGCCAATTCAGCTATTTTCTCGTCAAATCTAGCGATTTTTAAGTACATTTTGCGGGAAAAAATATGATTTAGCTATTAGCGGGAAATCTAGCGATTTTTTGTGCATCATAATTCGCTTTAAATGTGAGCTTGTGTAGAAATAGTGAAAGTATTTGAAGCTAGCTATGGGAAAAAGGTGATTGATTAGCGCCACAACAATTCAAAAGAGGGCTTTTGTGAGCAAAAATGTAGTATTCCAAACAGTGAACTGGTCATACAAAAATCAGCAGGCTTGTGAGTGCTATTTTTACTCTATAATAACAGAAGCCTTCTTTATTTGAAGCAAAGTACTTAGCAAATTATGTACCAATTCGACCTACGAAAATATTAATGTTGAAGATTCGCTTAAAATTTTTAGCTAACAATAATACCGCGTATAATTTTGTATGTATAGCAGAGCTGGCCACCGAGAGTAATGTATTCGCGTATGTGTATTCATTTGTATAAGAAGTCGATTGTTGTTCGGCACTCTGGTGCTAATTTGGGCAGGCTCGATGTATGTATATATTTTTAATAAAACATGCATTTTATATTGCTCATATATGATATTTTATAAAATGTCTAGGGAAATTTTAGAAATATGAAAGAAGTTAAGAAGTTGCCGTAAAATTTCTGAAACATCCTAGAAATAAAATTGTTTTTTAGCTATTTATCGCTAAGTTTTCAAATATTTTTAAAGTTTAGCTATTTTCTAGCTATTTTCATGTCTACTTTAGCGATATTTGTTGGAAAAAAGTTGGCAACAGTGGTCCTTTGTATCACTTTCGTTTAATATTTTCAAAAGTTTTTTGTTAGAATACGTTTCTTTTTATATAAACCACTCCTTTAACCAAATTCTTTTTTCTGTCCTTTTTTATCTTCTTCATTTTATTTTTTTCACCAAAAACAAATTCCACAATACGCGACATATGTCATTTTTACTCCAAAAAAATTTAAGAAATGAAGTTGTACGCTAATGTTGCCCACGTTGTTGTATAGTTTGTGCGGAAAACACTTGGTAATCCAACGTGTTATACCAACGGTCGCAAAGTGTGTGGCTTCCATAAGAGTTGTTATAGTTGTTTTTTAGCGATTCTAATATTTTGTTATTGGTTTGACGAATCATACATTATAAATCGATCAAAATGCAAAACGCCAACAATATAATGTATTTTGTAAATGTATTTTGTAAATTATGTATTTAAAATACAAAATACTTGTATGTCATGTTCTTAAAATACAAAATACTTCTACGTCATGTATTTAAAATACAAATACAAAATACGTATTTGTATTTCAAATACATGTATTTCAAATACTGCCCAACCCTGCGTGCAGCCTACTTCACAACTTTAAATTTAAATGACAATCAGCATATGAAAGCAAATCCTGGTCGTGTAACTGTAGCGTTACCCAAAAAAATGACTAGAACTTTTACACGAAAAAATGACTAGAACTTTTACACTAAAAAAATATATATATAGGCGAATACGCAGAGTTGCAAATTAAGACCATCTTGTATCAATTCGACTTGGCAAAGTCTGAATTCAGCTAGGAGAATGACAGAAAGAGATAGTATTCTTCCATCTGTGTTTCACACATTAAGACTTTGCAAAATAAACTTTCCGTGTCTAAAGGGTGTAAAACTTAGGAAAATCAACAGAAAACGACTAAGTTTTAATATAGTGAGCACTAATTTTATTGCAAAATTCACAAATCGAAAACTATTCGACTGGGCCGGTTTTTTAATTATAAAAAACCGTACCATTCGACATTCGAAAAATCAACATTTTGAAAAGGATATGCAATATCAGAATCATTAAAATATGCATATTTACATTATTTTGGTTTTGCTGTCAGATACTTGAACAAACCGTGGGCACCGACAATATTTTGCACTAGTTGCAGAACTGTTTTATTCAAGTGGTCAAATGGCAAGAAGATCTATTTCGATTTTTCAATTCCAGTATTTTGGAGACAGTCAAGCAATCACCAAACCGATTGTTATTTCTGTTTAACAAAAGTTGATAGATTCAATATGAAAAATCGAAAAAATATTAGTTAGGCGAATGTCCCATCGAATTCCAAACCAGTTGATGGATCATTTGGTGGACCAGTTATTTCCAGTGCGACGAACAGCCCACCATATTACCCTAGATATTTTATATATACATATATGTATATATATATATATATATATATATTGACAAGTAATTCGACACATTGAACATATCGCACACTGAATCATAAACAGTCACAACTCAAAATTATCAAAATGGTTTTGTTTTTTCATAAAACACTTCACTGAACGAATTTCCAATGACTTGGAACATTTCTTTTGCAACACAGTCTTCCTGAACAATATAAAATACCGTTATGCCTGTTTTTCTGTTACTTACTTGCGTTATTTGTACAGTATAAACAGTTTTTTTCCACTCCTCAACATCAAGGCTTTTTTAAGTTTATGATTTAGTGTGCCAGGAAATACCAGTTTTGGATGATTATAATTTCTATTGTATTGATGTTAACATTTTCGGGTTTTTGAAAATATAACTTATAATTTTGGAGTTTAGAGAAAAAATTGGATTTAAAAATAAGGACAGTTTGTTGAGGACAGTTGATTAAAAAAAATTAAAATTTTTTGAAGAAAATTTAAAAGGACATCGTGTTAAAAAAATGGACTGTGTTCTTAAAAAAGGACGAATGGTCCCCGGATATATAGTATGCATGTACATATATGAATATGCCTCGGTTCAACGCATTTCGTGTGTTTTTGTGTGATTCTTGGTGTTGTAATTTTGTTGCAGTTCTGGTGGTGCCTGGTATAATTCTAACTTGGTTCAGTGTAAGAAAATAAATTGTGACAAAATGTAACATACGACAATTGTAAAATGGACAATACCGCCTTTCTTATTATACACACATGCAGATCCTTGATTATAATAAACGACTCAAATCAAGGATGGACAAATTTATGAAATTTTTAAGTACATACATAAAATTTTTCAGCAAAAATTTTTTCTGTGTAAGTTTTTACATACATAGATATATGTATGTATACGTATGTACGTGTACATATTTGAAGATATTTTCATTCGTTATTATATGCCGCTATTAGAAAATTTTACAAAAATGCAAAAGCGAATGCGATTCACGGGTTCATTTAAAACTAGCGTTTCTTTCGATAAAAAAGAAATAAGGAAAAAAACGTTCATTCCAACATTTAGGCAGGCACGTCGTCGTGTCAATATTTATGATGCCCTTATAAAAGAATTTTATGAAGACGGTTGTACAACATCAGCAAAATATTTTCAGATTTTAATAGATAAGGAGCGTGCACTTTATAAAAATGCCTCAATACGAGATCGCATTTCTGATGAGCCAGAGCTACTGCTGAACCTTTTCGATAGCTGTAAAATGGCAGAGAGAGCTGCACTTTCCAAGCAATTCAATGGATCGGTAATATGTGCACGTTTATTGCTGCAATGCATTTTGGTGTTTGAGAACTATGATAAAAAATACGACTGGATTTTAATGGATGTTTTCAATATTATTATCAAAATAGTGACCACAGTATGCCAAGCTGAAGAAGTATCGAAGGAGCCGTTATGCCAAATTTATTGCAAATTTGGTATATACCTTATGAAGTCTGGTAAGCAATGCAGTAGATTCAAAAAGAAAAACGTTCAATATAACAGAGTATTTAATTTCTTTCAACTCAATATGCGATCAATGAGTAAAAGTATAATTTAATTATACTCCTCACTCAGTGTTGCCAAAATGTTGGAGTCATTTCCCTCCAGATAGGCCTTGTAAACCCGGTAAAAACCGCTACCTGACTAGTAAAAATAAACGCTAATAAAATAGCTGAATTTTTTATAAGCAATTTACTTCTTTTTTTCATGGTTTATTGGCAAACAAAGATTGAATGAGATAAACTTTATAAAATATACATACATGTTCATATATACATATGTACATACATATGCCCAAATCTCATAGTCAGCGTGACCGTTTGACCGACTAACGTGGCAAATTGCCACTTTTTCGACTGCCTTGCCACTTTTGTCCCCCCTTTTTTTAAAGTGAATTATATAATAATACATTAAAAATAGTCGTAATTTACGCTAAGCAAGTATTATTGCTAAGCTGATTGGTTTGTTGGAGAGAGAGACGAGGGGAACATAAACGTTTCTTTCTCGATCGTCTCTCTCTCCTAAAGAACTAATCAGCTTAGCACACGGATGTAAATCATGGTACAATTGTACTTTTTATGGTACAATTTTTGACCTCGTTGGTACCGTGGTACTACCCCGAGTTACTTGGTACAATTTAAAAATGCCAATGTTTCACTATGTGGTAACATTAATTTTGTCTGTGTTGTCTTTAATTTTATTGTGTGTGTTTATTTTTGGAATAACCGGTATCTAACAAGTCTAATCTAAGAATGTACCCTTATAAATGCAATATTTAATATTTTTCTATGTCATATTTAATTTTTTATACTGAATTTTTATACACATTTTTGTTAAGTTTCTGTTTTTTATTGTTTACTTCTGAATTTTTACACATATTTTTACGTTTCCGCTCTTATTAATAAATATTAAAAAAATTGTACCGTCATGGTCCAAAAAGTACATTTTGTTTTCACTGTTGGTACAAAATTCAAGAAGTCATTTTCCTTCCCTGGCTTAGCAATAAGAGTTGCTGAGTGTAAATTAGGACATAAGAAGTTTAGTGTAGTTGTCTCGTTTTTTTAAATGTTGCCCCTTTTTTTGATAAATCCCCCATTTGGTGCCACGTTTTGAAAAATGTCATTGGTCACCCTGCTCATAGTTCGCCGAAAACACTCATGCTAGGAACACAACTGGGACGAACGACGAATTTTTCGGTGCGAACTTTCGTCATAAAAAATAAAACACATGTGTGCATTTGAAAATGAACACAACACCACCGTATAGCATCATACGTACACCAGTGTTGCCGGAATCGAAATTCAATTTTACACAGACGAACCTTCAAAATTATCCAAAAATTTTACAAATTATTCAAAACAGATTTTGTGTTTGATAATAGGTGTGTTTTTTTTAGTAAAATGCAGTAAATGAGTAGTTACTGAAAAAATTTTAAGATCTACTATCAAAAAGAGTTGTTGCCGAAAAAAGTACGCGAACGGGAAAATAGTTGGCCTTATTACGGTTCTCGAATTTTTCTATTCGACTTTGAGAGTTTGTATCAGATTAATCTAGTGCAGCAAGTTGAAGTCGAATCTAAAAATTCGAGAACCCTAATAAGGCCCAGTAAAAATTAGTAAGATTAAGGAAACAGATGACTCCAATTCCACATAGTGTTGAAAAATATATAAACTTTTAACTATTCAACTCTTTTTCTTATTGGTACTCGATACAATATACAATACAATACAATATATTTAAGCTTTAAGCTTAAATTAGACGTGAGAGTGAGAGTTATGGCGTTATGGCGAGTCTCTCGCACTCTCTCCATAGAAACCAATTGAATTTTGGTTTGGTTATGGCTATGGCGTTATGGCTGTGTCACGTCTAATTTAAGCTTTAAGGCGATGTCAGATAAAACTTTTGCTTCGCGTTGCGTTGAAGATTCGCTTTGACATCTGAGATGAAATGTGCATGCTTATATGAAACATGTCACATAAGTACTTTTAACGCAAAGCGAAGCGAAAAGTTAGGCAACTCTCAACTTTTTGCGTGCTTTGACAATCAGTTGGTATACTTTTCTTAATTTGTTTGATCAAACTCGCATGTAAATAGGAAATTTTTATTAAAATTTCGGTAAATTTACATTAAAATCTAGTTAGTGGCATCAGACTAAGGATTTATGCAACAATATTCAGTATAAATATCTATATATATTTTTTTTTTTTTAAGAGAAGTAACACTGAGGCAATTAATGCCTACTATAGACCTGCGTAAATAGTCTTGAAATGTAAATACGTCTTGTTTTTTAAATATATTCTCGTGGCTGTAGAATGCTAAACCAATAATAAATGCTGTCGCATTATAAGCAAAGCACCATAGATGCATTTGTGTGCGTGTATATGAGTGCTAACAACCCTCTAGTCAACCTAGAACCATATGTCTCTATGTCAACACTCTTTTCTCTAGCGACAATTGCACTAGTTGAAATGTCGACAATTTTCCTTTTATGCGCGAGTAGAGATACGTTAGAGACAACAGTTCCAATGTATTTCTGTTGATATTGCCAATGAACGCGTCAATAGTTTGTTTTTCTTTTTTATTATGCTATGCAATAATGTTAAAAACTTACGTACATATGTATGTAGGTATGTATGTATTTAAGTTTGTTGGCCCAACCCTTATTAAATTGTAGACGAGGGTCACTAAAATGTACTAGTGATTCTTTAGTTCAAATGTCTCCATATGGTCGTAAATGAATAGTGCTAAAGTCTACTGGCAGATTTTCAATGACAACCCTATGTTATATGTCAATAGGCAATTACATTGGCTGCGGTACACCTATTCAGTTGTACTATTGACAATGTCATTAGTAAATCACTACAATTTTACTATTGACATGGAGCGAGGAAATATCGATATTGTAGACTGGAGCCCCTAAAATTTACTAGTGAATCTTTGGTTCCAATGTCTCCATGTGGTCCCAAAAGAACTACTTAGTCAGTATTGCTACAGTCTAGTGGTGGATTTTCAATGACAAGCTAATGTTAAATGTCAATAGATAATTACATTGGCTGGGATACACCTGGTCAGTAGTACTACTGACAATGTCACTAGTAAATCACTACAATTTCACTATTCGCATTTTCTGCAGGGAAGCAATGTCGTCAAGACTTCTTGTTATGAACAAACAGTCACCAAAGTAGTGTTGATACGTGTATGCTTGTTATTTTCCATATTGTACGTTTGAGTGTGTGTGTAAGATGTAGATGGTAAGCTATTATGTGTTTAAGGGAGGTTTTTTTTAAGCAAGCGCACACAACTAATGTAAATGCATGTGAACGTTTGTTTGTGTGCAGAACAGTGTGACCCTTTTAGCATTTTCACTGCTAAATTTAGCATTATGTAGTTTGATTTAGCAGTGAATTTTTTATTTTGCATTTAGCATTTTTTTCAGCATTTTTGTATTAATTTTTTAGCATTATTTAGCATTTTTAATTTTATAGTTTTGATATACTCCTTTCCATTTATAACAGTAAAAACCTCTGTCAATTAATGTATTTCAACGTATTTTGTTATTTTTATACAAATGTATAATGATGGAAACCGTGTAAATAGCATAAGACGTGTTAAGCGACTATTAAACTGTCGTACTTGGTATTTGAGAATGTTGTGTTAATGCAAAATTCGTGTTTTTTAGCTTGGTTTGGTTTTCAAAAAATTTTGAATTTTTGTATTTGTCATCATACCATCATACTTGTTTAGTATGATCTTAGATCTTCTGTCAAACTCAGTGCAAATTTGATGACTTGGTTAGAGCGCGCATTATTAAATGTGTTTATTGAAATGTGCGAAAGTCTGTCATGTTCATATACCGAGTATCACCGTCTAATAGCCGCTTTAAATGTCAAACACCTAATAATAAGAAGAAAAGAAGTATTCAAAATTATGTTTTTTTCGGGATCGAACACTTCAAAATTCATCGTTGCGGAATCCGGCTCCTGGACATACAATAAAAAATAAAACTAAAAAAAGTAACTTAATAAATTTTTTAATGCAAATAGTATTTTTTAAATGTCTTTCGCATTATGTTGAGAGCTGGCATCCTAATATATTAAAACGTATCAAATTAAAGTGTAAAATTATTTTATGTACATATTTCATTTTTATAAGAAAATTAACAACAACAAATTTTACACTATTATATTTAATACAATCATACAAAGATATGAATTCAGCAATTGTATTTTACATCTTCCTTAATTGTTGTTTTTACTTTTGAATAAACTTTGTTTGTGTTATTAAAGTTAAACAAAATACTTATTCGTAATTAAACCGGTAAAATTATTAAAAAATTATTCCAAATTTTTAGCATTATATTTTAGCATTTTCAAATATTTTTTTAGCATTTTTAGCATTATTTTAAGCCTCATTTAGCATTAAAAATTTTTTTAGTTGTGGCCACACTGGTGCAGAAAAATAAAAGAGCATACACACAACGTGTGTGTGTATGTACATGCATGACGCTTGTATACGCGCCCATGCGTAGAAAGAAGCAAGCATCACAAATTTTTCAGTCACGAAGTATTTTCTTCTTTGCTCCTATACTTGCAATAACTGAAACAAATTCTTGCAAACAGTGTTGCTTAGCGTTTGTTTTAGAAGACTTCGATGTAGTAAAGCATTTGAAAAATCCCTCAAGTCTTGAAAGTTCTTATAAATGGTCTTGTGCAGGACTTTAATGCCTACTACTATTACTAGGTGTTACCTTCTTTAGGAAAGGGATAGTGATAGAGAAGACAGGTGGTGAAGGGAGAGATAGAGGAAAGCTTCATTCTTTTACAACTCTGCTTTTTTTTTGCACGTTTTTTTTTTTTTTTGATAATGCAGTGTTGCAGCGCCATCTGTTGTCAAATGAGGCGTATTAAATTTTTGAAGATGTGGTTTGTAGCCATTTTATTGATTATTTTACTTCGCCGATGATTTTGCTACACAACGAAGGAGGGCGCTCCGATGTTACATTAGGACTAGTATCTTCTGAAGTCGGTATAGTTAAGTGACCAGTGACTATGCCTTCATCACTTGAACTTTCCTACAACAACTGATACAAAGGGACACTAATGCACATCAGGAAAATGCGTGGTGTTGTTATTCAATGACTGTTGGATATAGGGATTGAACCCAGGACCTTCGATTTTGTAGTCAACGTGCTAACTACTTCTACTTACTTAAGTTAGTTATAGCTTTAAAATTTCATGAAGTGTCCTTATTTTTTCACACGTTAAACCATGATACAATAATATAAAGGTACGACCGTTCTCTCTTTTCGTCGCCATATTAACCTTCTGACGCTTGTGACGACAATTTTTTACTCTCAAAATTAATGCTACCTTATTAATTTATGAAATCCGAGTTTTTGATTAATTTTTTGACGTTCTTTTTTATTTATTGAAAAATATTGAAGAATATGTATTTAAATTATAATTTATATAAAAAATTTACATCAGCATAAACAATTGAAAGGAAATTACCAAAAGCCTCTGCAGCACTTTCCGAATCAAGGGTGGGACTTTCTTTTCACTACTACTCTGGCTTATTGCTTTACATCAGGTGCGTTCAAGCCATATGCACAATGTGCAAACTTTTGTAAAAGAGCTATTGAGCTTTCACACCGACGAGAGCACAATTTCGTGTGGCAACGTTTTCCTCTCTCTTTACAAAAAAAAAAAAACAGAAATCAAATAATTGTGATTATAGTCAAAATTAATTTTAAACGTCAAATGTGTTTGTACCTTTATATTAGGTATGTTTTATTCGAAGTTTATATAAATATTCAGAACACATTTAAGTGTGTATAAACTTATTAAGTAGCTATAGCTATAGCTGCTTAAAAATTAAGTAGGTATATGCTTCGAATAAAACACACCTATTATTGTACCATGCGTTAAACCAAGGCACATTCACAAGGTAGTAGCGGAAATGCATCTGAGCTATTTTTTTTTTCAAATTAAAGTTCATCCGAAACTTCAAAAATTTTCTACGAAAGAGAAATTAAAAGAAAATGTAAAAAAATTTCAATATGAAAAATATTTTATAAAAAAAATTCTGTGAAAACAAATCTAAAAATATGAAAAAACTATTAAAATCTTGTGAAAAGTGCTAAACGTTGCAAATTTTGTTAGTGGTAGCTGCCGTGGAGAAATATTTTCAAATTTATGTGAATAATTTTTATTATTAATATGTTAAAGAAATTATATTTTTGAAGTTTTGGATGAACTACAGCCCATGTTGTTTTTTTCATTGTTGTATTTTTTCATTGTTTTTGTAATCCTGGTATTACCTGGAAATGAATTTGCCTTGCGTTAAGCTATATAAATTAATAAAAAATTACAAAAAAATCAAAATATATTATAGAAATAGCAACATTTTTGTTATTAATCTTTTTTCAAGAAAGAATTTTCGATTTTTTATTCGGTTGTAAATATAATGTAAGTTTGGGTGGGCATTGTCCCTATTATTTTTCACATAACTGTATATTATAAGTTTTAAATTAAAAATTGTTGTTGGCCCACTTGAGGCTACATCGTATAAGTTTGGACAGATGTATTAATGGAAACTTTCATACATAGCCGTATTTTCAAAGGGATATTATTTTCATTTATTATTTAATCGAACTAAAAAAAATATTTTTTTAAAACAGCAGTTATCTAGGAACTAGATCGTTTGCCCCTCCAATATATGTACATATGTATATTCAAAGAATACTTTATTATATTTTAGTATGGAGAAATAATTTTCAGAAAGGTACTTTAACATTTTTAATCTTAATTGTACAAGAAGTTTGTTTTATTTGTTTTTAAGTCGGGTACAAGAATTGAATTGAAATATTTTTTTTTAATTATTTATTACAAACTAATATTTTTATGCCATTTATTTAAATTTCGTTTAGGATTTTTGCATTTATTTATTTAATTTTTTGGAAAAATATTTGTATTCTTATTCGCCTGAACGTGACGAATACAAATATCTAACAAGAGTGCTATATTCGGCTGTGCCGAATCTTATATGCCCTTTACCAACGTATGTATATGTAGTATACAGATACATACATAAGTACATATGTACATACATACATATTTGTTATTTGATAAAATTTATAAAATTTTGTTATAGTGCAATTTTTAGTACGTGACCTCTTGGTTTTTCGACTAAAGAATTTGCTTGAGTAAAGATCTTCCTAAAACATGAAATATTTAACTGAAAAAAAATTCTTTTTGGGTATTTTTTACCCAATAAATTCTTTTTTAATTTCCAACCTTGGAACGGTAATTTAAAGTTGTCTGGTTTTAATACTAATTTATTTCTTTCCTAAATATAGAATATGTATATGTAATTACCAAAGAAATTACTAGCTTTATTTCAAGGCGAATTCAGTATCAGGTGACCTTATCGCTACAACAATTTTACAACAGAAAAAACAACACGTAGTTTGGTATGCTACAAAACCAATCTGTCAGAAGATTTCTAAGAAAATTTTGACGTTTTGGTTCAAAATGCCCAATTTGGTAGCAACAGCTGATAATCAGCTGGGCTGATAAGGTCACCTGATACTGAATTCGCCTTGCTTTATTTAATTAGTTTTATATAACAAAAAAAGTTACAGTTCCCAACCCTGGACGAAGTCGCGGGAAAATTGTAGTATTAAATACACAATTGAAACGATATTTACACTACAACGTACATTTACATATCAAATACTTTTTGTTCGCACATTGAATCAGGAGTCGTTCCCACGATCTCCGCATGTTAGGCTAGAACACATTCCACTGAGCTACCGAAGCACATATTTATTTTCATACATAATTCACTTAAAAAATAAAAAAATCCGAACACGAAATAAAAATCTCATTCGCATCCAAACTTGTATCCAAGTAACTTACTGATGCATACATACTCGTATGTATGTATGTATATATCGTTAGCTAAAATGCAAAAAGCCGTAACTAACAAAAATATAATTTTGCACGAGAATCAAAAAACTAAACAAAAAACTGAACAACGTGTTGTTGTAATATTTTGTCAAGACATGTAGTTTAATGGTATTCATAATAGTCAATTAAAAACTCGATTTTGAATTTTTTGTTATTTACGCCTTTTTGCATTTTAGCTGACGATATGTAATTCTATAGCAAAGCAGCGAATTCTTTCCCTTTACCGCATATTTTAAATACAGGTTCGAACTTCGAACCTGCGTGTTTTTGATAAGAAAATAAAAAAAAAATATGTATTACCAAACTTTTTCGCAATCGCGAAAAATTAATACTGGTTTCTGAAATAATTTTCAATGACCTATTCGAATATGCTATGCCCGTACATAATGTACATAATACATACATATGTACATATGATTACCTTAACATAGAAAGGCCCTAACTCATTATTTTTTTGAAATCGAGATTTTTGCATTCTTCTATCGAAATATGTATACAAAAAACTCGATTTCAAAAAATAATGAGTTAGGGCCTTTCTATATTAAGGTAACGATATGTATGTATATACTACATATGGGCAATTCCCAGGCGACGGACGCGACATTCGTACACTTTTATTTGAGCAAAAAAAAAAAGAAAGGAATGGAAAAATCCAAAATATATCTTAAGTGTTTTAAAGCAATGAAGGAGTAGTATATTTAAGAAACATTTTTTGGCGATATCAATAGTATAGTAAAAAGATATAAGCAAATATCAGCGAGAAATAGAAGTTATTTTTGTGCACTTATTTTTGTGCACTTATATTAATAATTCAGCGAAATTTTATGAAGAATTTTTTTTTGTAAATGTGGAAATGAAGGCGAAGGACTATCGTTTATGTGTAGATTTATGAAATATGAACATTTTGTTTTAATTTTTTTTAAATGGTTAAAGTAAAAATACGGACGCGACATTTTTTTCCCAAGAGAACTAAACGCAGTAACTTTGCTAATATTTATTGAACTTTAATTGAAAAGTAATTAAACAATAACAGGTTCTTATTTCATGCTGAAAAAAAATTAATAAATATTGATTTTATGTGACGTGTAAGACATTAAGGTATGAGTGGAAGCAAACTCAAACAACTTCCCTTATTAGAACTCCATTCTCCTTCTTTTCTGCTAATGCGTAGGTTGTTGTTAGTAGAAAATTTGCAAATTACAAAAACAGAAAAATAATACAATTACTTTATATTATCGCAAAAAAAAAAGGGTCAGCAAAGAAAATATTTCTTTTAAAAGTCTCATGTTTCGGTCGAAAAATTTAAAAAATTAAAAATGCTTCCACATTTGTAAGGTATGTATGTCTCTTTATGCTTTATTATTTAAAACTAAACCAAAAATTTTTGAGAAAAAAAAATTTTTTTGGCTGACCTTTTTCTGGAATTACCCATATGTATTTATACTTAATATATTATATGTACTTATAAACATACATACATACCTATTATGTACATATGTATATGCATTCACAGATTTGGAAGAAGCTGTTAAATATCTTGAAAAATCATTCGACTTGGCTCAAGGCAACAATTGGATTCACAACGAAGAACCTAGTGGTAATAAATCTGTTAATTTTTCATCATTCATAGCCAGGATGTATGCAACAGCATTACTGAACCATGCTAATAATATATTTTCGACCACACCTGAAAATGCTATAAGTCAAGCACAAAAAGCTCTAATGATTTTGATGAGAGGTAAGAATTGAAAAATCTACAAGTGAATTAATTAATCGATTTTACTTTCTGTTTAAGTGGGAATTGAGCGCAATAAAACCATTTACATAAAAGGCTGCTTAGATGTGGCCGATTTTCATCTAAAAGCTGATAATTATGAAACAAGTCTTGCAATACTTGAAAATATCATTAAATATATAAGAGGACATGTGAATGAAAACTTGCAGTATTCAAAGTTTTTATCGCGTTATAATCATTTAAAAGGTGTATGCTTTAAATTGTATGATTCGTTTGCATCTATTTATATTACATTTTTTTTTAATTAAAAAAAAAAATTTCCTTAGTATTAAAAAATATGATTTCGCACTGGCTGAGCTTTTCAAGTCGCTTAAGATCGTACGTCAGTTGAAAATGAAGCAGGAAGAAGCCATGGTTTTGTTGGATATAGCTAGAGTTTACATAGATCGTGGCAGCTCTCAATTTTCTATGGCTGAGTCGTTTTTGCGCCAATCTAAGGAAATTTTTGTTCTTCTAAATGATATGTTTAATACACAAAAAACTGCATATCTAATGGCCAATCTAAAGATGCACAACATCAAGCCGCTGATTTTGGATTTAATGAAATTTTCTTCCACCAATTATTGTGACAAACATCGACTGATTCGTTGGAAGTCGTTATGTTCGCCATTTTGGCGTAATTTGCAAGTTTCCTTGCTGAACGAGGAGCGTTACTCTCTACAATGCATATGGGAAACAACCGAAACTCCTATCAATATAACCCAGAGGAGAAGTTTTCAACGCAAAGGTTTAGAAACTTAAAATACATACATATATGTATATACTGTGAGAGTAAAAAAAAACTGTTTTTGAAACTTTTTTGTCATTTTCAAAACATTATATAATGCTCTTAAAATAAATGAATAAAAATTCAAAATTCCTTAACACCAACAACAACAACTGAAACAAAATCAAAAACACTGCAATTTTAATGCGTCAAAAGAAATTGTACAGTCTTATTTCCATTTGCTTTTAGAACTGCTTATAGCCTTCTAGGCATCAATTCCATAAATTTATTTATTACTTCCGTTGACATTTTGGCCACTCTCCCCGCTAAATTTCCTTCAGCAGGTTTTTGATGGTTATGTTTCTTTTTCTGGAGTGTCTGCCGAAATTCTTTCAGAAATGTTCAATTATATTGAGGTCCGGCAATTGTGGGTGCTATTCCAGTTATTTTGGTGTGTGATACAAGAACCATTCTTTAACTATTTTGGCGGTGTGAAGAGGATTTTTGTCCTGTTGGGAGATTCATGCTGTGTGCCACAGGGGAGTATACCGGGGTCAGTTTTGTATTTGATTTATACTTGTGATATGCCTTTGAGCAGCAATATCCACACTTCCACATTTGCTGATGATACAGCCTGCCTTAGTATGCATGAAAATCCTTACATTACCCAGTTGGAACTATGGTTAAACTTATGGAGAATTAAGGTAAATGAACAAAAGTGTGTTCAAGTAACATATACATTACGAAGAGATAATTCTTCACCCATTCGGATTAACAATCAAGTTGTTCCTCAACATTCTCATGTGAAATATCTTGGTATACACCTTGATCGACGGCTTACTTGAAACTAAAATTAACTCAGGTACATTGGCTGATTGGTAGAAATTCAAAACTAGATTGCAAACATTTGATATACAAGTCGCTTTTGAAACCTATATGGTGCTACGGAATTCAACTATGGGGCACTGCTTCAGCTTCCAATGTCGAGAAAATCCAACGAAGGCAAAACAAAATTTTGCGATTAATAACATCGGCTCCATGGTATATAAAAAATTCAAATATACATCGTGATTTAAACATACCACTAGTGATTGAAGAAATTGCAAAATATGCAGGCAAATATTTAACAAAACTCGAGTCACATCCTAATCCTCTTGCTTGTAATATTTTGAACTTTACTGTACACATCCGCCTAAAAGAGAGGGATACAAGGGCTCTTATACTCAACACTCCAGATGGGACTGCTTGAAAATACTTTTTTCTTCCTTTTGATTATCACTACTTATGTATATTTTAGATTTAAGATTTGAATACTTATTTGTTAGTTCATATTTAAAGATACAATAAATAAAAATATCTATAAAAACAAAAAAATTATTAACCCCCGACCAAAAAAAGGGGTGTTATAAGTTTGTAATGTGTGTCTGTGTATCTGTGTGTCTGTCCGTGTCCACGTACAGCCCAAACGGCTGGACCGATTTTAATTTAATTTTTTCTGTTTGAAAGGTGACTTGATCGAAAAGGTTCTTAACTATGTTTGAAGAAAATCGGTTAAGCCGTTTAGAAGATATCACATCTTTTCTGGATATATCGGGGGTTTTTAAAATGTTTAATTTTTGTTATTTTAAGAGCATTATACATATAATAAATTTTAGGAAAATTTTGTATGAAAATTTTGAAATAAAATACATTTAAAATTTATATTAAATTTTATGAATATGGGGGTTTATCTTTTAATACCGAAATAAAACTGTTGATATAAGAGAACCAGGTGTACAATTTCTTTTGACTCAAACAGTATTTTTTAAAAGTCTGTGCATAAGATAAGAGGTTTGTGACTGTGCAAAATATGTGATTGAAGTCTACTGATGATTTGGCTAAGCACCAATGAAATATATAGACAATTTTATTATATTTTGGCAATTTTATTTCAAAAACGTCGTAAAATCTAAAAAAATTTCACTACAACTGACAAAAAAATGTTTTTAATTCGGTTGGTAGATACGTAGGCTTCTTATTGGATGAGGGTTGTGATATGTTATTTTAAGACGTAGAATTATTAAGATTTATTTGAAATATCGATGTTGTTGAGTAAAAATGGCCAGAATAATATAGTACGTAGCTTTAAGCGAAAGTTCAAAATCTTTATTTTATGAACAAATAAGACATTTTAACTAAACAATGAAAGTTTATTTAATGTCGGTAGCCTTATCGTTTAGAAATATTTGATGTGAAATCGGTTGCACTTTGATATTTGAAGTAATATTTCTGTGCGTTTATGTATGCAGATATTGTTTTTGTTCCCATGAAATTTGCATTCCCTATGAAGGGAAATTTGCTATCGCGAATGTAAAAAATGAGAAGAAGACTTGTAAATATTAGAAATTAATTTAAAATCTGAAATAGTAAAAAATAAACAAATTTGGGGGTTGAAATTAAATGTTTTTAAGTTTTTATATATTTTAGGTGCCGTTGGAAAAATTATTTAGTGTGCTATTGCCATACAATTTACTGCGTGTAAACCAAAGAGGTTAATATTCAATCAAAAAAGGTGTTGCAGGAAATTATTGTTATTAATAGTGGAGATTATTTACTGCTCTTTTCCTACAATAAATTATTTATAACTTTTAATATATAATTGTAAGTATAATATTGAAATTACGCGATGTATTAATCCAGTTCGCCTGCAAACATAAAGTGAACAAAACCAAGGGAAAAGTGAAAAAATCCCCATGAAATATATTATTCACGATAAGGGGAATAAAAAGAGAGAACAGATTTCTATGGAAAAAATTAGGAAATATTTCGAAGGAAAAACTGTTCACGATAGGGGTGAATATTATTGGAAACAAATCAATCTCGTTTTGTTTTTAAGACCTAGTTTTTTAAGCAAATGTCTGGGTTTTTTCGCTCTGTTATCCTCTTTTTATAAATTAATCGATAACAACCCTATTTTTGATACTCATAAGTTCTTATTTACGAATTTCGTTTTACATGCTTTAAAGTTTTCTCAAAATGTAAATATAATTTAATTGAAAAATTTAATTAAAACGTGAACTCAAGACAAAACAATTAAATTTCTTTGGATAAACCCACACAGTTCGACTAAAACTCATGACGCAATTTATTTTGGTTCTAGAAAAAAATATAAATAATAAATTAGTATATTTTCTTGATTAATCGAGATTAACCGATAATCGCGATTAATCGCATATTTTTTAATTGTAATCGCGATTATGGAAATCTGCGGTAATTTGCAAACCCTGGTATGTACACTATGTAAATATGAAAATAAATCATTTCACAGTTTCATTTAAATTATAATTTATTTTTTATGGTTTTATTTGTTTTAAACTTTAAAGCATAATATAAACAGTTTAATTACTTTTTTTCTTTATCATTTAAAGTATCTGTTTTTGTGTGTGTCTTTAATAATAATTTATTATATTATAGTAAATTTTTATTTCTCTTGAACATTAACTAATTCAACATAATTGGCTTTTCAACTGTTGTATTTTCTTTTACATTTAAGACAATAATAAAATGTTGTACGTATTGAATTGTTAAAGTATATAATAAGTAAGTGTTGTACTTAAATACAATTTGTGTATTGTTTTTTATTTCAGGCTGCTTATATTTGAAAATGTTATCACTTATGTATAAAAACAGATTTAATAATTTTAATTGACACTGAAGATTACATGTAATTTTTTTCTATGTTATACATATCATCTATAAACACTTTAGTGTTCGAATATTATTTTTTTTCTTGCGTGGAAGCCTTTTTTGTTCAATGGTTAATTTATGTGTTAAAGTGGCAACAGCTCAACATAGAAGAAAAACGTATAAACTATTGTGTTTGTAAGGTAATCCTTGATTGTAGGGAATAATATTCAGGTGTTTGAAGTTTGAACATCAAAATAAGAATAACCTAATAGAAAAGGATAGATTCTACTCAGCCATATCTAGTACACCAGCTACAAATGTTGAAATATCTGTATTACGTTTTGCATGCTCCGTTATAAATGGATGCTGCAGTAATTGTTCGTAATTAGGTCGTGCTGTATAGCTTTTTTGCAGGCATTTCGTTATAAAGTCCTCGAATTCAGGTGAAAATGTACCTTGTTCCAAACGAGGCGGATCATCTTTTACAACTTGTCGTAATTGTTCAAATGGAGTTTTCCATGTGTTGTAGGGAAATTTACCAGTTGCCATTTCAATCATACTAATACCAAATGACCAGACATCAGAACGTATATCATACTGTGCCGGATTACCAGAAGGATCAATGCGTTCGGGTGCCATATATGGTTTGCAACCAGCATCAATAGTTTTGGCCACCGAATCTACGAGGTAACCTGAAATTAAGAAATTTAATTAACAATTAATCCAAATTATGTTTTTTAACAAATACCTGATATACCGAAATCGCACATTTTAACCTCGCCATTTCGGTTTATAAGAATATTTGATGGTTTGACATCACGATGAATAACTTTTAACTGGGCGTGCAAATAGTGCAGAGCGTTTACGACAGACATGGCAATCTGAAATATGGAAAATGTCTTTAAATTTAATTTTTTTCAGGTTTGTAACGAATACTTTAATTAAAACAGTAAAAAGAATTATGTGTGTGAACATAAATTTAAATTTAACTAGCAGAGACCAAAACCAAAAAATTTTACAGAGCTCATTTTGCAGTTAACAGCGGACTGTTATGCACTTAACAGTCATAGTAAAATAAAGGAATATCATTTCGGTGGCGAAATCCAGTAACAGGGACTGATACTATACCCAAAAATTAATGGAAAATATGGTGCAACATCTGAATAATGAAATTATACTAATGGAATATACAACAGATATATCAATAACACAGAAACTTAATTTTAAAAAAGGTCCTGTTTTGGAACGAAAAGTGGTCATTGTGGGAAATAGGAGATGAGTACATATATCCCACTATATAGAAATGGTGTTCCTAATGGCTCGTTAAAGAGCAAATTAAGTGGCATATCTGTAACAAATTTGGGACTTTCGAAATATTAATTTTAAAAGTCATATTTCTGGAGAAGATTATTGGTCATTGTGGGAAATAGGAGATGAGTACATATATCCCACTATATAGAAATGGTGCTCCTGATAGCCCGTTAAAGAGCAAATTAAGTGGCATATCTGTAACCATTTTGGGACTTTCGAAAAATTAATTTAAAACAAGTAAGAGTGCTATATTCGGCTGTGCCGAATCTTATATACCCTTTACCAACGTACGTACATATATATAGTATACAGACACATACACACATATTTGTTTTGTGAAAAAATTTATAATTTTTTTTCTATAAAGCAATTAATAGTAAGTGACCTTCCAGTATTTTTCGATTAAAGAATTTGATTCAATTATTTTATTTTCGATATTAGCAATAGTTGAATATTTTACTAAACACTCTGTGGTTAAGATATATTTTACATTCACTCTTATTTCAGTCAACATCGACGTCACGTCAATGCAATACCAAAAAATTGGGGCTTGTTTACTTGCTCTCGAGATGTTCAAAAACCGTGCTGCTATTTAATAACTCTAAAATATTCTTAGTATTGCACCTCCATACCAAGTAAACTAACTTGTTTTATATTTTCCCATATTTAATAATCATTGATGTTGCAAAACTGCTTGGTGTCTTGATTTAAAGTTCCAATTGCAAATGGTATACATCGTGGTATTATGTAAACGTTTTATTCCTACAGGATTTTTTTGAAATTTGTTCAGCAGAAAGAAAAGGTATCAGGAAAATGAAACGGAACATGTCTTTTAATTTATCTTTAGCGATAAATTTTAGTTTTATCTCCATTTACTAAAAATTAATAGTTATTATGCTGAGAGCACAATAAGCACAAACCTTCGTTTATACTTCAATTAGATTAGATATTCATAAAAAAACTAAACATGTATAAAAAATCTTGAGTAATGATTTTCCTAAAACATGAAATCTGTTTAACTGAACAAAAAAATATTTTTGGTTATTTTTTTTACCGAAATTTTTTTCAATCTCCAACCCTGGAACCATATTTCTGAGTTTCTTAATAGTAATTTATTTCTTAATAAAATATGGAATATATTTAATTACCAAAGAAATAATTAGTTTTATATACCAGAAAAAATTTAAGTTTTCCAGCTCTGGAGCTATGTCTTTTATTTTTCTAATTTCTAGGCCAAACTATATCATACTAAGTCATAAAGTATATAAAACTTGTAAACAAAAAGAAAAAACTAACTTAACCTAGTTACTTTTGTAAAAAAAACCAATAAATTTATCAACCCTTGAATCAATCTTTTAAATTTTTCTGATTTAAAAAATTAATAAAGTGTTTAAGTGAACAAAGAAATAAAAAAAATTAGTTTTATACTTTTATATAAAAAAAATTCAAAGTTTCCATCTGTAATTTTCAGTTTTAAAATTTTATATGCCAAACTTTTCTTTCAGAAGCATAAAATATATTTAATTTATAAAGGAAAATAATAAAAATTTTAGATCTAGGGCCTGTTCGAAAATGCATCACTATGCTGCATCTGATGCGTCGTGCGTTCTGAAAATCATCAGCTGGCAACACTTCAAAAGTGGTGAGTTCTAAAATGCATCACTGATGTATATGATGCGCAAAGTAACATCAAAAACTAATCACAAAAATTGCTGATGCAATAGATGAGTAAATATTTGATTTGTTATTTATTTGTTTTATTTTGTTAATTTATTGTTTCTTATAATTTTTTTTTTAATATTATTAACCCCCGACCAAAAAAAGGGGTGTTATAAGTTTGTAGTGTGTGTCTGTGTATCTGTGTGTCTGTACGTGTCCACGTACAGTCCAAACGGCTGGACCGATTTTGATTTAGTTTTTTTCCGTTTGAAAGGTGACTTGATCGAGAAGGTTCTTAACTATATTTGAAGAAAATCGGTCCAGCGGTTTAGAAGATATCACATCTTTTCTAGAAATATCGGGGGTTTTTAAAATTTTTAATTTTTTAATCAGAAATAATTTCTTAATCAGGCTTGAGTTCAGTAATTTCAATTCTTATTGAATGAAATATTTTTATTAATTAATGTGAGTATCTAAAGAAGAGAAGAAAAATTAAACTAGACTTTATTAGCTGGGGGAAATACCGATATTTGTCTGTGCAGCCACGCACTTCATCAGCACCCATGTCTATCTACTGGGGTAGAGATTATTATTAACATCAGCTATTTAACTTAAATTTCTATGAAATGGAATATGAGAATTGATTGTGTATACAATTATTGATTTATCTTTGGCAAACACATTTGTAAGTATCACTATTCATTTTCTGTTTTTCCATATTCTATTTAGGTTAGCACGAAGTTATATCCCTCTACCTATGTATCGTTAACTATTCTTACTTATCTTTTACGATCATCACATTAATTATTTTTATTTTTATACACAATCAATTCTCATATTCCATTTCATAGAAATTTAAGTTAAATAGCTGATGTTAATAATAATCTCTACCCCAGTAGATAGACATGGGTGCTGATGAAGTGCGTGGCTGCACAGAAAAATATCGGTATTTCCCCCAGCTAATAAAGTCTAGTTTAATTTTTCTTCTCTTCTTTAGATACTCACATTAATTAATAAAAATATTTCATTCAATAAGAATTGAAATTACTGAACTCAAGCCTGATTAAGAAATTATTTCTGATTAAAATTCACTACAGTTCAACGAAATCTAAAAATGTCTCCTTTTTAATTTTTGTTATATTACACAGTCCGACAAAATTAAAAAAGATTTTTGCTTCTTTGAATTTATCAACTGATTCTAGTTAATTTGGGTGCGCTGAGTTCAAATCTGTACTCAGTTTGTCTCTATCAGCTCTAGTTTTCATGATATAGCTTTTTTATACCCTCCACTGTAAGTGAGGAGGGTATATATCAGTTTGTCATTCCGTTTTTTCCGATGGCAGACTACTGTTGGAATTTGCAAAGAGACTCTAATCCGGCTGTTCATTCCAGATTGTCTCTTAAAAGAAGCTTTAGATCCTGTAACTAGAATTATATTTATATTATGTTTTTAATGCTTTGTGAGAATTTTTTTTATTTTAATAAATTTGTATGAAACAGTTTTACTTTTTTTTTTTTTTAATTCGTATGGAAACGTTTTACTTTTTAAATACTTAAAAAAAGCTATATCATGAAAACTAGAGCTGATAGAGACAAACTGATTACAAATTTGAATTTAGCGCACCCAAATTAACTAGAATCAGTTGATAAATTCAAAGAAGCAAATTGAGTGTTGGCCTGTGTTATTTTTATTTCAACTCATTTTTGCATTCATCCAAGTCAAAAAATATGTTAATTATTAATTTTCCACTTTTAATGTTCTTGCGTTCGAAATTGTAATCAAATGAACTTTTTTGTATGCGCATCTGCATCAGTTCTTTTGTATCAGCTGCGCAAAGCAAAGCCCATAGATGCATTTCCGAACAGGCCCCTATTTAATTTTACATAACACAAAAAGTGTAAGTTTTCCAACCCTGGAATCATAATTTAGGATTTTTCTAATTCCTTATACCAATATACATACATAGATCTTTAAAAAATACATGAAATATGTTAAGGGAACAAAGCAAAAACGAAACCTTCGCGCACGAAGGGTTCCGTACATTCAGTTTTGAGCATTTTTTAATGTGGCTTTTTGGTTTTTTGAAGTTTTTTTCAATTTAAACGATTTTTTCAACTTTGTCGGTTTTTCCTCGTTTTGGCGATTTTTTTCTGTTTTTTTGTAGGTTTTTTCATTTTGGCGATTTTTTTTTCATTTGGAGATTTTTTTCTGTTTTTGGGCTTTTTTTCATTTTGGCGATTTTTTCCTGTTTTGTTTTTTTTCATTTTGGCGATTTATTTGTTTTTTTATTTTGGCAAATTTTTTCTGTTTTTGGGTTTTTCATTTTGGCGTTTTTTACCTGTTTTGGGTTTTTTTAATTTTGGCGATTATTTTTGTTTTTTTTTTGGTTTTGGCGATTTTTTTCATTTTGGCGTTTTTTTTCATTTTGGCGATTTTCTTTCATTTTGGCGATTTTTTTTTCATTTTAGCAATTTTTGGGGTTTTTCGCGATTTATTTTAGTCTTAGAAATTTTTTTAATTTGGTGCTTTTTTTCGTTTTGGCGATTTTTTTGTTTTTGGCGATTTTTTTCGGTTTGGCGATTTTATAAGTTTTTGATTTTTTAGTTTTACCGGTTTTGAAAATTTGAAGAGTTTCGCTCTTACGGTTTCCAAGATACAGCAAGTTGTCATAATTGAATAGTCAAAATTGCATTAACTGATGGAACACCCTTTAATTTAATTTTTTTTTTAATTTTAGTGTTAATTTTTGTAGTCTGTATAAAAATACACTAACCTTACAAATTTCAAGTGTTTAAATGCATGTAATTGTATGTATATTACATGGGATTTTAATATTTTCCGTTGCTCGTTTTGGAACACCCTTTAATTTCCAATTCTTGTGTATTTGTTGTTGTAGCGGCCAAAGGTCTACACACTGTGTCCAAATTTCAGGTCTGTAGCTCTTACGATTCTCGAGAAAATACCCTGTGACAGACATAGTTAATTTTACATAACACAAAAAGTTAAAGTTTTCCAACCCTGGAAACGTCTTTTTCATTTTTTTATATTTTTTTTATTTAAAATAGCAATTTTAGTCGTTTAGTGTAAAATAAGTTTATTTATTAAAAAAAAATAAAAATTTGTTTTCGGTAGTTACTTTTATATGGCAAAATAAAGTTTAAGTTTTCCAGCTCTGCAATCAGCTCGATTTTGCTGAATTTCAATACCAATATATTTTGGAAAATTTCTGACACACCAGTCCAAGAACGAAGTCTCTAGCTTTTCTGGGAGCTTCGGAAACCCGATTTCACGTCCAGACAGACGGACATCGCTTATTCGTCTTCCCTATGCATAAGGATCCAGAATATATATATTTTATGGGTCGCTTATTGATATTATAGAAATTACAAACGGAATGACAAACCTATATATGGGCATTTCCTGGGGTCACGAACGTACGTTCGTACGCTTTTCATGTACAAAGGATATAGAAAACAAAACTTTTCCTAGCATTTTTTTGGCGATTTGATAGCATTTTGGTAGCTCTATGCTTAGTGCAAAAAATTTAATTTCATCGAGTTTAAGTTTTCATATTAATAGTTATAAACATGTGGTCACGAACGTACGCAAAATAGAAGTCAACTTTGGCTGACAGTAGTGAAATGTAAAAATCTGCGAAATAGAACGGAATAATGAAAAGTGCTTAATATATTTTAAAAGTGTATTAATGTAGCTCTCTATCCAGTATTTACGCAATAAAATACCTCTATTGGTTTTTGTTTAATTGGTTTAAGTACCGGTCGGGAACGTACGGGTCACGAACGTACGATTTTTCCATATGTTTTTTTTTATTATTATCACTATGCATTTTCACATAAATATCTAAAAAATGTTCTCAAAAAAAACTTAATACTCAATAATAATACTCAATTTATAGTGTGTTATAACAAGAAATGGACTATTTTTAACCCCCAACCAAAATAGGGGTGTTATAAATTTGTATTGTGTGTATGTGTTTTTCTCTCTGAGTCCACGTGCAGACCAAACGGCTGCACCGATTTTGATTTAGTTTTTTTCTGTTTGAAAGGTGACTTGATCGAAAGGATTCTTAGCTACGTTTTAAGAGAATCGGTCTAGCCGCTTAGAAGATATCACACCTTCTCTAGATATATTCTTGGTTTTTTTATATTTATGAAATGAAATGAAATTTTAACAAAATTTATGATATTTTTGTTTTTATTGAATAGGCCATTAGAGGTATGCTTAACAGTGTTGTCAGCTTAGGGGATTTGTCCCCGAATTGGGGATTTTTTCGCGAATGGGGATTACAATTTCATATTGGGGATCTGTGGATTTTTTGGGGATGATAACCAAATTTTAGGGGATTTTTGGAGATTTATTTTTATAACTGATGGTACACGCAAAGAAAAGATACGGTTGTAAAATGGTTGAGAAAACAATATTATGCTCTCTGAAACAAATGTATGGTTTTTTTTTTTTTTCATATACATTTTTATTTATTGTATCTTTAAAAATGAACTAACAATAAGTAATCAAATCTTAAATCTAAATATAATTATTAGGCCCGACCAATATCGGACATAAGCTTAGTGATAGTTATAAATAATACATAAGTAGTGATAATCAAAAAGAAGTATTTTTAATCAGTCCCATGTATGGTCGTTGAAAACTAGTTATTATTATTTTAAACATTAATTTCGTTACGATAAACAGAGTAATGTTTGAATTTAATAATTACATTGTTATATTTTTAAAAGAAGTGCGATATGGTTAGAGTTTAACAATATAGTTTTGCTAAAAATTTATGACTACAATATAATTTGTATTATTGTGTAAAGATAATATGATGTAAATAACAATATAATGTTATCCAAAACCATACTATGTTAAGTTTTAAAAACAATCTTTTTCAGAAACACCTTCTGTCAGTTCAGTATTTCGCTTGTAAGCTATCGATAGTGCACGCGTGGTGTTAAATAAATAAAAAAAGTATAAACAAAAGGGTAGATAAATAAAAATAATATGTACATATGTATATATGTATATCTCTTTATACAGATGTGTCTGTATTTCGTGTATACACATATATGTAAGTATACATTTCTATACATACATACATATGTACATTTTATTTCAACAATATTAATTTATTTTTATTTCGGATTTACCGCACAGCTGTTTTAAACAAAAGATTTGCCAATAAATATATGATTAAAAAACAAAATATTATTATTACATAAAATAATAATACGGTTGTATTGAAGAATATTATTATTATATTAGAACATGGTATGGTAAGTCTCAATTATATTTTAGTCACATCTAACAATAGTGTTGTCTTATTTACAATAATAAGATTAGGTATAACAAAGTTAATTGTTTTTGTAGATAATATTATTATTAACTCAGAAAATAATATTATTTAAACTTTGCTTTTCCGTTTACAATAATATGATTCGACTGCAACCATATAATTCAATCATAGTATGTTGCTGTTTGATTATGGTTACCTCAACCATATTTTTTCTTTGCGTGTATTAAGAATGATTTTTGAATTAAGAAGTATGCGTCTGGCAAGTCTGAAAATATGTGTTGCTATTCATAGTGAATGTTTTCTAATAAAGAAGAAGTATCAAGGTAGATTAACCAATAATGAACACTAGCAAAACAAAAATACGTAACAAAATGTAATACGACTTGTTGGAAGCACTTCTTAGAATAAACACACACTTTAAAAATAGTTCAATTTGTTGTGACAAGTTTAATCCTTCTGCTGAAATGGTAAAATAAAGCTTTTTAATACAAGTACATACTTTGTACAACAAAGTTTGAGGCTGACGAATCAGAAGAATTCGAATTTAAAGTTTTGGAAATGGTTAACTTTGGTTAAAAAATTTTTTTGTACTTGTGTATACTAAACTACTTATGTATGTGTATTTTTTCTTTACAAGTTTTAAGCAAGTACAAATTAAATTAAATAAATGCATTTTAGTGAATAAATCTGTTATTTTTGTCATTATTTTTTAAATAAAATTAAAAAAATTAAATTTTTTTCAAAAAAGAAAAAATTTGACCCAAAAAAACTCAATTTGGGGATTTTTGGGGATAAAAAATCAAAAATAGTGGATAAGCTCTACAAAAAAACTGACAACACTGGTGCTTAACTGAAAGTTCTCATCGCAGAAAACAGAATGCATCATTCTGTTATCTGGAATATTCGGTATATCATTAAATTTTTCTAGTAAAAATTTACTTAAGGTCGCGAACGTACGAAATTTTGCAACTAAAAAAAAACATTATTTAGCTGTAACACAGAATTTTTTTTTTATTTGCAAGTTAGTGACGCCGAACTTATTTAAAATGTGATATGTGTGGCACCTGTTGACGTTTAATGCAAAGCAATTACAATAAAATGAGGTTTTCGGTCGCGAACGTACGATTAAAACATAGATAAGAAATAACGTAAAAATTAACCGTTAATCGAACTTTTTTTGTTCACCTTACACTTTCCTCTTCTCAAAGTAAATTTATATATAGTATATGCAAGTACTCAGGTGATTAATTTTTTTCTCGTGTAGTGTCAATGCATGAATGTCAAAAGATGTTTACAATTTTCGTACGCCATTTTGTTTTGCTTTGCTTTGTTATACACAAATGTGTGTAGTGAAAAAGTTGAAATAAAATTTTACGCTACAGTTACACGACCAAGATTTGCATTCAAGTTTTTCACACATACTGGTTGTCAAAAGCAATTTAAATTGAAAGCTGTGACGTAGGCTGCACGCAATTTTCAAGCAAATTTATTTTCAATATGCCGTTGATAAGAAAACAGCTTAAGCACACATTTTCATGGCTTCTATTTAGGTCTGTAAACCGCAACACATCATTACATTTTTTACATATTTTTGTTCCTAATAGTATTTATTTAAAATTAATTAAAGTTTTTAGGAGGAACATAACATTATGTGTAATAAAAGAACATAAAAATACTATGCCGGCAGAATATTTGAAAACAAAAACGAAAAGTGTGCTCATTGAAATTGGTGTCAGTTGTTTTTTGCCTATAAGTTTGAATACACAATTGGAAAGAAAATTTGAAGTCAAAGTTCCATCAAATTCTAAAAGTGTGAATGTATTAGTGAAAAAGTGTGAATGTATTGAAATTTGAAAGGCAAAACTTGATCGTGTAACCCTCAAGTTACTTAAAAAAGGTGTTACAAAACATTTAAAAATAATTATATTTAATTATAAAAATAAATATGTAGCTTTTATTATATTTATTTCACGTAATGAGGTTTATCAATTAATAAATTTACTTTGGTTTTGTCTATCCATACATTTCCTTTTTGTTGTATGCAGATCTGGGACTTGCATTAAATAAGCAAATGCATTGACCATTTTCCCACACTAAACCAAATCAATAAAAATTAAATTTATTACATTAGAACTAACTTTGATAATTCTAGTGCAATTTTGTTTGGCATTAAACTAAAATCTCTTCAAAGTAATACATTAATATTGCGCTAGCACCAAATCACATGGCGAAAAATAGAACGTAAATGTGTACATACAAAAAACATGCGTATATACATATGTAAATATGTAAACTTTTTTCTATGTACATACAAATCGCCACTTAAGGCAAAAATCATATCACTACCATTTTTATAATTTTGCAAGAGAAAGACAAAACTTGATTAAATTGTTCCAAGCGGTAGTATATTCCGTTTATAAAATCACCATTTTTTAAGATATAACTTTACAATAAAATAAACGAAAACCTAAGCTCTGTAGCTCGTTTCTGAATTTCTCGCATCGTAAAATTTCCCGCATGAAACGAGGGAATCTTAACAAAAACAGTGTAAATTGAAACACAAAATGGCTTTTCTCACATAAGTGTTTCTGTATATTCACTTTGCGAGAACTATCTGTCATATAAATAAATTTTAAATTGGAGCGAGCACAACCAAATTTGTACAAAAACATAGTGGGCCTGTTCATATAAATGCGAACGATAAATTCGATCGAAAATTTACATTAGAAACAAAAACAAAAAACAGAAATTTGTTTTTGTTTTCAATATAAATATTCGATCGAACCTATCGTTCGCATTTAGATGAACAGGCCCAGTATGAATTTTTTAATTTGTGTGTGAAAATATGAAAAATAAATTAGTTGAAAAGATATGCAACGAATTGTTGGACTAAAATTATTATTAACGAGTCGATATGATTATGTTTATTTATAATTTTTTTGTGTTATTGTCTTATGTAGGGACAGTTGATAGAAAAAACTTTTTATTTCAAGAATTTTACATTAATTTTATATTATTTTCTTTGTGACATTTGTTTCATTTGACACGCAATTGCTGGAAATATTCCAGTAAAACAGAATCAGTGTTGTCTGTTTTCGCATTCAAATACAGAAACACTTCGAGAAATTTAAATTTTCACTAAAATTTTTGTTTTTCAATCAGTGCTTATGAAAAGTAATGCAAGTTGCCCAGGTCTGGTTGTAATCATCTGATTTTGACATTCATCCATTATTTTTATACAAACAAAGCGCATGTTGTTTTTGTATTTTCTTAGTAGTTGTAGACCTGCATATACTTTATATAAATATACTTTGCCTCTTCTTAATTGATTGTAATAAAGACGTTTTGAAGAAATATTGCAACCATAACATAAATTTTGCATGTAAAATAATTAAATAAAAAAATGTCTTTAGAAGTAGCTTAAAAATAAAATATCAAATTTTCCAGTTTCCAGCCCAATTTCCTCAAGTAAAAGAGCTGAGATATACTATGGAACTATCCAATTATAAAAATATAGGTTCTTTTTTTATAATTATAAACAATAAAACACGATGATTATCATTAACATTTCATTTTTCCATCCTGGTTGACTCTTAGGGGGAAATGCCCATATACTCTTTTACCATTTATTTTGGTAAAGGGTATAGAAAGTCATATTTCTGGAGAAGATCATTGGTCATTGTGGGAAATAGGAGATGAGAACATATATATATATATATATATGTATATATCACACTATATAGAAATGGCTGATGGTTCGTTAAATAGCAAATTAACCATTTTGGGACTTTTTTCATGCCAATTTTTATACCCTTTACCAACAAAAATGGTAAAAGGGTATATATAGGTTTGTCATTCCGTTTGTAATTTCTATAATATCAATAAGCGACCCATATAATATATATATTCTGGATCCTTATGCATAGGGAAGACGAATAAGCGATGTCCGTCTGTCCGTCTGTCCGTCTGTCCGTCTGTCCGTCTGTCCGTCTGTCCGTCTGTCCGTCTGTCCGTCTGTCCGTCTGTCCGTCTGTCTGTACGTGAAATCGGTTTTCCGAAGCTCCCAGAAGAGCTAGAGACTTCGTTCTTGGACTGGTGTGTCAGAAATTTTCCAAAATAGATTGGTATTGAAATTCAGCAAAATCGGGCAGACGATTGCAGAGCTGGAAAACTTAAACTTCATTTTGCCATATAAAAGTAACTCCCGAAAACAAATTTTTATTTTTTTTTAATAAATGTACATATTTTACACTTCAGTACGACTAAAATTGGAATTTTAAATTAAAAAAATACAAAAAAATTAAAAAGACGTTTCCAGGGTTGGAAAACTTTAACTTTTTGTGTTATGTAAAATTAACTATGTCTAAAACTATATTAGTATTTTCTCGAGAACCGTAAGAGCTACAGACCTCAAATTTGGACACAGTAACCTTTGGCCGCTACAACAACAAATACATGATAATTGGAAATTAAAGGGTGTTCCAAAACGAGCAACGAAAAATTTTAAAATCCCATGTAGTATATATACAATTGTATGTATATACACTTGAAATTTGTAAGGTTAGTGTATTTTTATACAGACTACAAAAATTAACACAAAAATTTAAAAAAATTTAAATTAAAGGGTGTTCCATCAGTTAATGCAATTTTGAATATGTATTTTTGACAATTTGCTGTATCTTGGAAACCGTAAGAGCAAAACTCTTGAAATTTTCAAAAACGGTAAAACTGAAAAAATAAAAAATTATAAAATCGCCAAACCGAAAAAAATCGCCAAAAACAAGAAAAAATCGCCAAAACGAAAAAAAGCACCAAATAAAAAAAAAATTCTAAGACTAAAATAAATCGCAAAAAAAACGGAAAAATTGCTAAAATGAAAACAAAAATCGCCAAAATGAAAGAAAATCGCCAAAATGAAAATCGCCATAATGAAAAAAATCACCAAAACGAAAAAAAACCCAAAAAAACAGAAAAAAATCGCCAAAATGAAAAAAAATCGCCAAATAAAAAAAATCGCCAAAACGAAAAAAACCTCAAAAAACAGAAAAAAATCGCCAAAATGAAAAAAAGCCAAAACAGAAAAAAAATCGCCAAAATGAAAAAAAATCGCCAAAATGAAAAAAAATCGCCAAAAAAAGAAAAAACCTAATAACAGAAAAAAACTCGCCAAAATGAAAAAAAAATCGCCAAAATGAAAGAAAATCGCCAAAATGAAAAAAAATCGCCAAAATGAAAAAAAATCGCCAAAATGAAAAAAATCATTAAAACAAAAAAAAAAAACCCAAAAAACAGAAAAAAATCGTAAAAAAGAAAAAAAAATCGTCAAAACGAAAAAAACCCTAAAAAACAGAAAAAAATCGCCAAAATGAAAAAATCGCCACAAAAACAAAAAACCTAAATAACAGAAAAAAATCGCCAAAACGAAAAAAGCACCAAATTAAAAAAAAATTTCTAAGACTAAAATAAATCGCAAAAAAACGGAAAAATTGTTAAAATGAAAACAAAAATCGCCAAAATGAAAGATAATCGCCAAAATGAAAAAAAAAAATCGCCAAAATGAAAAAAATCACCAAAACGAAAAAAAAAACCTAAAAACAGAAAAAAACGCCAAAATGATAAAAAAATCGCCAAAATGAAAAAAATCCCCAAAACGAAAAAAATCCCAAAAAACAGAAAAAAACGCCAAAATGAAAAAAAGCACTATATTAAAAGAAAATTTCTAAGACTAAAATAAATCGCAAAAAAACGAAAAAATTGCTAAAATGAAAAAAAAATCGCCAAAATGAAAAATATCGCTAAAACGAAAAAAAAAACTAAAAAACAGAAAAAAATCGCCAAAATGAAAAAAAATCGCAAAAAAAAGAAAAAAAATCGCCAAAACGAAAAAAAACTAAAAAACAGAAAACAATCGCCAAAATGAAAAAAAATCGCCAAAATTAAAAAAAATCACCAAAACGAAAAAAAACATAAAAAAAGAAAAAAAATCGCCAAAACGAAAAAAGCACCAAATTAAAAAAAAATTATAAAACTAAAATAAATCGCAAAAAAACGGAAAAATGCTAAAATGAAAAAAAAATCGCCAAAACGAAAAAAAACAGAAAAAAATCGCCAAAATGAAAAAAAATCACCAAAACGAAAAAAACGCTAAAAAACAGAAAAAAAATCGTCAAAATGAAAAAAAATCGCCAAAACGAAAAAAACCCTAAAAAACAGAAAAAAATCGCCAAAATGAAAAAAATCGCCAAAAAAGAAAAAACCTAAATAACAGAAAAAAAATCGCCAAAACGAAAAAAAGCACCAAATTAAAAAAAAATTCTAAGACTAAAATAAATCGCAAAAAAACGGAAAAATTGCTAAAATGAAAACAGAAATCGCCAAAAGGAAAGAAAATCGCCAAAATGAAAAAAAAATCGCCAAAATGAAAAAAAAACACCAAAACGAAAAAAAAACCTAAAAACAGAAAAAAAATCGCCAAATTAATAAAAAAAATCGCCAAAATGAAAAAAATCACCAAAACGAAAAAAACCCCAAAAAACAGAAAAAAATCGCCAAAATGAAAAAAAGCACTAAATTAAAAGAAAATTTCTAAGACTAAAATAAATCGCAAAAAAACAAAAAAATTGCTAAAATGAAAAAAATCGCCAAAATGAAAAATATCGCCAAAACGAAAAAAAACCTAAAAAACAGAAAAAAATCGCCAAAATGAAAAAAAATCGCCAAAAAAAGAAAAAAAATCGCCAAAACGAAAAAAAAATTAAAAACAGAAAAAAATCGCCAAAATTAAAAAAAATCGCCAAAATGAAAAAAAATCGCCAAAATGAAAAAAATCACCAAAACGAAAAAAAAACATAAAAAAAAGAAAAAAATTGCCAAAATGAAAAAAAATCGCCAAAATGAAAAAAATCACCAAAACGAAAAAAAAACAAAAAAATCGCCAAAAAAATCGCGAAAAAACCCAAAAAACAGAAAAAATCGTCAAAATGAGAAAAATCTCCAAAATGAAGAAAAGCCCAACAACAGAAAAAAATCGCCAAAATGAAAAAAACCTCCAAAAACAGACAAAATCGCCAAAACGAGAAAAAAGCGACAAAACTGAAAAAATCGTTTTAACTGAAAAAAACTTCAAAAAAGCAAAAAACCTTCCTTTCGTGCGCGATTCAAAGTCGCACTTAACTGATTTTTTTTAATATTAAAGGAATTAAATGAAACTAAGTTTTTACTTATTTCGTTCTTGCTTTTTTCACTTAACATATTTTATGCATTTTTTAAAGAACTAGATTGGTATCAATAATCAGAAAAATCCAAAATTATGACTCCAGGGTTGGAAAACTTACACTTTTTGTGTTATGTAAAATTAAATAGGTCTAAAAATTTTTTTCTTTTTCTTTATAAATTGAATATATTTTATGCTTCTGAAAGAAAAGTTTGGTGTATGAAATTTTAAAAATGAAAATTATAGCTCCAAAGATGGAAACTTTAAAAAATTATAAATTTTTTCACAAAACAAATATGTATGTACGTGTCTGTATACTATATATATGTACGTACGTTGGTAAAGGGTATATAAGATTCGGCACAGCCGAATATAGCACTCTTACTTGTTTTTATTAACTTTTATTTCAAAAGAATGCTTACATTAATAAAACAATCGAAATTTCACCAACTTTCATTTAATAAATGTATTTAATTTAGAAAATTAGCTTTTCCCGGGAATCCCGGGAATTCCCGGGAACTTGATTTTTTAATTCCCGTTTCCCGGGAAGTGCAAAAGTCCGGGAAATCCCAAACCCTAGATGCTATAAATATAAGTGGATACTTTTTGCATTTAACTGAAACAAAAATTAATGTTCATACTATTGTTTGATCACAGAATTTTTGACATTTCTAATTTTCATTAAATTGTAATTAATTTTTGTGTTTTTATATGTTGTAAGTTAGAAACTAAATTATTTTGTGTGTATGTAAACATAATTCTGTAGAAATAAATGTAAATTTAGAAACGTGAAATTCCGTAAGAACTCCGTACCAGTGTGAACACTTCTACCGAATATGTTTGTGAATTTGACAATCTACCAATTCTGCCGAACAAGTCCTGAAATCTACCGAATATTGAACGAACATTTTGATTAACCCCCTGTTTGTGTAAGACGTTTGAGTTAAAAATCTTGGCGTTTCTGTAATAGATTAAAGAAAAATTGTAAAAGTTCCCTTTAATGTATTACAAAAACGCCAAGATTTCTAACTCAAACGTCTTACACAAATGCGGCCGCACAGCGGTCATTTTCTGCCATGAAAATCATTACAACAGAACATAGAATTGTGCCTTGGGGTTGAAATATTTATTCCTCCCAATGATTTAGTAGCTTTATAAAACCTATGTACAAAAACTGAATTCCATTTATTTATGTATATTATTTTATGTATGCATAGCATATCTATATAAAGGGTAAGGGCAAATAACTGGGGATGACACTTTTTTTTATTGGAAATGCTTCATTGTTTATGGAAGTTTAATTTCCAATCACATGTGAAGTTTTAAATGCGCTTTTGGAACCTGTTTAGTTTAATACTCCTTGCACTTACTCTTTATATATACATACATATGTAAGTACATATATTTTGTTATTTTTATGTTTCTTTGAGTTGTTATTTTTTATGTTTCTTTGAATGAAAAATATTTTCTACCGAGTTTCATTCAAATCTACTGTTTTTTTTTGTCGATTCTACCGAATTAAAAAAAATTAAGTGTGCACACTGCTCCGTACTGGGCTTTAAGGTGAATATAGTATTTGTGGATGTGTGGTTAAATATTAATCCCTGCAGGAGATCGAACTAGTGTCCAACTAGTATTTTACTAGTGCAGCAATCACCACCACTAGTTCACAACTGCAAACTTTTCTATACCATCTTAATGCTCAAATTAACATTAAGTGTGTTTAGATAACTGCTAGTACCATTGGTACTAGTTTAAGACTAGTTTATTACCAGTTCTTTTGTAAAGAAAAATTCTATAAAATTGTTGGTTTCATTCCTTTGTTACCCAGTGACAACTGTTAGTTAAACTTCGTCATTATTTATCAAAACTCAAAAATATAATATGGTAATTATAATTATTTTTATATGAACCTAAAATTTTAATAATGATATTTTTATGATAGCAATTTTCATACAGTGCAAGAGCTCTGTTAGACAGTAAAAGTTTATTTTGCAATGTGGTGCCTTGGAACTACTTTATATACTAGTACTCATCAGAACTAGTAATTTTATACAACAACTTAAATACTTTTCGCACTAGTTCTTGCTGTTCTAGTAATTATACTAATAGCTTTTAGACAATTATCGCCTAATCTCCTGCAGGGATGCTTAATACTAACACATTTGCGGTTTGCAGAAATGATTGCCTACTTTTTGGATGAACAGTGAATTAATATATGTATATGTATGCTTAATATCGAATATTCGATATAATTTTGTAAGCGACAAATTAATCATTTTTCAGGAGAAAATAATGATAACTAGCATTAACATTATATACATACATACATATATCAATTATTTTCGACAATTTCGTTTGCATGATTTTGTTAATTTCTTAAAAAACTATTCCACCGACTGACTGTTTGTAATTGCATTTTTGATATTTTTAAGAAACAAAATTCATGTTGCTGCAAAAATTATATTGAAAAGTATTGTAAGTATAAAAACGGGTTATTCTTACTTTTATAATCAATTACATTAGATTTTAGTCCGATTTCTTAAATTAAATTTTGTGTGCGAATATGATTTTGTGTTTTTTAAACAATCGTCCTTATCTCTTAAAATCACGAAATGTATTTTAGTGCGTTTTTAATTATTTTTGTTCGAACTAATGTTTCATTAAAAGCAAACCCCCTATACAAAATCTTACAAAAAAAGTAATTTTAGTCATTTAGTTTATTGCTCAGCAGTGCGCTTTTTTGAATCTTTTATCACTGGTGAATTGAAAATGTACTAGAAAATACATACAGTATGCAAAATTTTTATATGTACGTATACGTCAGTTTTTAAAATTTAAAAAATCTTTTAACCAAAATATTTCTATTCTTTTTGTACGATTTTATATATTGTGGCCCCATTTAATAAATCAAATAACAAAAGAGATAATTCAGTCATTAATTTTATAGAAAATAGCTGAATTATCTAGATATTTTTTTAACGAACAAAGTTCATATTACTGCCAAAAATTATATTGAAAACTAGTGTTAGTATCGGACTCTTTTTTATTTTATTATTAGGGTATGTTCTATATTCCACGTGAAATTAACACGTGCGGAATTGCCATAGCATTGTTGTTATAAAAACATATTTCCAACAACAATTCTATGACAATTCAAGACGTTTTAATTTCACGTGAAATACAGAACATACCCGATTAATTGCACTATTTTTTAATCTAAATACTTAAGCACCCCATATATGTCTCAATTCAGTTGGCGTGTATGGCCTTGTCAATTGATTAGTTTGACTGCTGTCGAGTTGGTTGAAGAAAAATCAAAAGATTATGATTTTTTAAGTTGGCTAGTAAATCTTTCAATTCGATTGTGCTGTGTGTGTTCGAGTCTCTTGATCGGCTGTCAAAATTTACGTTTGTAGTTTTAGTTTGCAAAGAAAATGTAAAGTATATTTAAAGTTGAATTTAATTAATTTCATTGAATTTTAAATAAAAAATATGAAAGCTATTGGATGATCGTAATAGACGTTTTTCATTTTTAAATTAAATTTTATGTACGAATATGAGTTTTGTGTCTTTTAAATAATCAACCAAAATGAAAAAAATCACCAAAACGAAAAAAAACGCTAAAAAACAGAAAAAAATCGTCAAAATGAAAAAAAATCGCCAAAAAGAAAAAGACCCAAAAAAACAGAAAAAAATCGCCGAAATGAAAAAAATCGCCAAAAAAAGAAAAAACCTAAATAACAGAAAAAAATCGCCAAGACGAAAAAAAGCATTAAATTAAAAAAAATTTCTAAGACTAAAATAAATCGCAAAAAAACGGAAAAATTGCTAAAATGAAAACAGAAATCGCCAAAATGAAAGAAAATCGCCAAAATGAAAAAAAAAATCGCCAAAATGAAAAAAAACACCAAAACGAAAAAAAACCCAAAAAACCGGAAAAAAATCGCCAAAATGAAAAAAATCACCAAAACAAAAAAAACCCAAAAAAACAGAAAAAAATCGCCAAAATGAAAAAAAGCACTAAATTAAAAGAAAATTTCTAAGACTAAAATAAATCACAAAAAAACGAAAAAATTGCTAAAATGAAAAAAAAATCGCCAAAATGAAAAATATCGCTAAAACGAAAAACAAAACCTAAAAAACAGAAAAAAATCGCCAAAATGAAAAAAAATCGTCAAAAAAAGCAAAAAGATCGCCAAAACGAAAAAAAATAATAAACAGAAAAAAATCGCCAAAATGAAAAAAAAAATCGCCAAAATGAAAAAAAATCGCCAAAATGAAAAAAATCACCAAAACGAAAAAAAAAAATTGCCAAAATGAAAAAAAATCGCCAAAATGAAAAAAATCACCAAAAAGGAAAATCCCAAAAAAAAAACAGAAAAATCGCCAAAATGAAAAAAAATCGCCAAAATGAAAAAAATCGCCAAAACGAAAAAAACCCCAAAAAACAAAAAAATTGCCAAAATGAAAAAAAGCCAAAAACAGAAAAAAAATCGCCAAAACGAAAAAGCACCAAATTAAAAAAAAATTATAAAACTAAAATAAATCGCAAAAAAACGGAAAAATTCTAAAATGAAAAAAAAATCGCCAAAACGAAAAAAAACAGAAAAAAATCGCCAAAATGAAAAAAAAATCGCCAAAATGAAAAAAATCACCAAAACGAAAAAAAACGCTAAAAAACAGAAAAAAATCGTCAAAATGAAAAAAAATCGCCAAAAAGAAAAAGACCCAAAAAACAGAAAAAAATCGCCGAAATGAAAAAAATCGCCAAAAAAAGAAAAAACCTAAATAACAGAAAAAAATCGCCAAGACGAAAAAAAGCAATAAATTAAAAAAAATTTCTAAGACTAAAATAAATCGCAAAAAAACGGAAAAATTGCTAAAATGAAAACAGAAATCGCCAAAATGAAAGAAAATCGCCAAAATGAAAAAAAAATCGCCAAAATGAAAAAAAACACCAAAACGAAAAAAAACCTAAAAACAGAAAAAAATAGCCAAATTAATAAAAAAAATCGCCAAAATGAAAAAAATCACCAAAACGAAAAAAACCCAAAAAAACAGAAAAAAATCGCCAAAATGAAAAAATGCACTAAATTAAAAGAAAATTTCTAAGACTAAAATAAATCGCAAAAAAACGAAAAAATTGCTAAAATGAAAAAAAAATCGCCAAAATGAAAAATATCGCTAAAACGAAAAAAAAACCTAAAAAAGAGAAAAAAATCGCCAAAATGAAAAAAAATCGCCAAAAAAAGAAAAAAGATCGCCAAAACGAAAAAAAACTAATAAACAGAAAAAAATCGCCAAAATGAAAAAAATCGCCAAAATGAAAAAAAAAATCGCCAAAATGAAAAAAATCATCAAAACGAAAAAAAAGAAAAAAATTGCCAAAATGAAAAAAAATCGCCAAAATGAAAAAAATCACCAAAACGAAAAAAAAACAAAAAAATCGCCAAAAAAAATCGCGAAAAAAACCCAAAAAAACAGAAAAAATCGTCAAAAAGAGAAAAATCTCCAAAATGAAGAAAAGCCCAACAACAGAAAAAAATCGCCAAAATGATAAAAACCTCCAAAAACAGATAAAATCGCCAAAACGAGAAAAAAGCGACAAAACTGAAAAAATCGTTTTAACTGAAAAAAACTTCAAAAAAGCAAAAAACCTTCCTTTCGTGCGCGATTCAAAGTCGCACTTAACTGATTTTTTTAATATTAAAGGAATTAAATGAAACTAAGTTTTTGCTTATTTCGTTCTTGCTTTTTTCACTTAACATATTTTATGTATTTTTTAAAGAACTAGATTGGTAACAATAATCAGAAAAATCCAAAATTATGACTCCAGGGTTGGAAAACTTACACTTTTTGTTTTTTTTCTTTTTCTTTATAAATTGAATATATTTTATGCTTCTGAAAGAAAAGTTTGGTGTATGAAATTTAAAAAATGAAAATTATAGCTCCAAAGATGGAAACTTTAAAAAAATTATAAATTTTTTCACAAAACAAATATGTATGTACGTGTCTGTATACTATATATATGTACGTACGTTGGTAAAGGGTATATAAGATTCGGCACAGCCGAATATAGCAGTCTTACTTGTTTATTATACATAGTACCTTATATCCTTACTAATATTATAAATGTGAAAGTTTGTTTGCTTGTTTGCTATGCTTTCACGCCCAAACCGCTAAATGGATTTTGAAAAGTCTTTCACCAATGGAAAGCTACATTACCAGCGTCAATTAAGGGATATTCTTTATCCGATTTGGAAAACCGGTTTTATATATATGCTACCGGTTTTAAAACCGGTTTTATGTATTTTTAAGCACACAGAGAAAAAACTGCCTCATAGCATCAAGAAGATTTTCTCTATGAAACGTTTTTAGGCTAAGGAGAAGCGAAGATTTTTTCATAGAGATTCCTTATTGTTTTTATGTGGTAAATCTTATTTATTTTATCAAGAAGAAAACCACATAAAATCAAGAAGAAATCTTATTATTCACAACTTTTTTTACTCAATTTCCGTTATTTTTGGCACCAAAAAAAAAAAACAATCCATACAGAAAAACTTCTTGATTCTATTAAGTTTTTTTTTTATAAATTGTAGACTATAGGGATTTCTTATTGATTGTATTAGGTTGCCTTATTGATTTTTTTAAAAAAGTTTTCTTCTTGATTTTATTAGGCTACCTTATTAATTTTGTAAATAAGGGGTTCTTCTAGATTTTATTAGGTTCCTATATGATTATGTGTAAATCATCTTATTGATTTTTTTAATAAGGAAATCTTCTTGGTTTTATGAGGTGTCTTGTTATTTCATATCTATAAATAGACATAGAGACAATATTTTTCATGATCTTTTTGAATAAGATTTTCTTATTGAAAAAAGCCATAGAGATTTCTACACACAGGTAATTTACCTAAGGTTTTTACCCACGAGTTTGCCTTATACCAATAGATATCTACTTGTAGAGCTTAGTAGGCATTGTTTTCTCTGTACAGATTAACGCGAGCGGAGCTGCGTGTAAAAGCTAGTATAAAATAATTTTCAGTGTTTTATTTTTGGGAATTGCTACAACTTAAGTTTAACATTTATTAACGCACTAATAATCCCATTTACATTTCTTTACATACTTTTTACAACTACAACTAGAGCTGAAAAAAGTCAGCCGATGTAGTAAAGTAAGAAAATAAAAAACATGTTGATTATTGAGTTCTTGTTTCAACTTTGTTATTTTTTGAACTTCTCATTTGTTTAAATGAAAGTTTATAACATAATAACTCTAGTTGTTCTAAAATTTTTGGGTAAAGTTTCCCTGATGATCTGCATTAGCAACAGTGAAATGCGCATAGGATCCAGCCAAACCCCTCAATAATGAATTTCAATGTGTTTTTAATAAAAAAATTATTTTACCAATTAAGTAAAATAATAATTTGAGATTATTAGTGCGTTAATAAATGTTAAACATAAAATAATATTTATTTTAGACAGTGTTACCAGTTTAGGGTATTTGTCCCCAAATTGGAGATTTTTTTCGCGATTGGGGATGAACATTTCGTATTGGGGATCTGGGGATTTGTTGGGGATGTAACCAAATTTGAGGGAATTTTTGGGAATTTTTTTATAACTGATGGTCAAACAAGAATGATTTTTGAATTAAGAAATATGCGTCTGGCAAGTCTAAAAATGTGTGTTACTATTCATAGTGTATGGTTTCTAATAAAGAAGAAGTATCAAGGCAGATTAACCAATAATGAACACTACCAAAACAAAAATACGCAACAAAATGCAATACGACTTGTTGGAAGCACTTCCTAGAATAAACACACACTTTAAAAATAGTTAAATTTGTTGTGACAAGTTTAATCCTTCTGCTGAGATGGTAAAATAAAGCTTTTTAATACAAGTACATACTATGTACAACAAAGTTTGAGGCTGACGAATCAGAAGAATTCGAATCTAAAGTTTTGGAAATGGTTAACTTTGGTTAAAAAAATTTTTTGTACTTGTGTATACTAAACTATGTGTAATTTTTTCTGTACAAGCTTTATAAGTGCAAATTAAATTTATATGAATGTAAATATACTCGTAGCTATCGATATAAATGAATTTTATTGAATAAATATGTTATTTTTGTCTATATTTATCAAATAAAATTAAATTTTTTTTTATTTTTTTCACAAAAGAAAAAATTTGAATCAAAAAAATTCAATTTGGGAATTTTTAGGGATGAGAAATCAAAAATTGGGGATAAGCTCTAGAAAAAAACTGGCAGCACTAATTTTAGAGCGCATTTCAAAATTTCAGAGTTTTTTAGACAACCCAAAACAGTTGTTGTACAGTTCGTCAAATAAGTCTTATAAAGAGCAGAGAAAAAAAAACAGCAACAAATTTATTAGACAGTCTATGAGTTAAGGCTCAGTTACCCGAAAAAAAAGTAAGTGAAAAGTAATGAAAATGGTTATAGAGATGTAATATAACGTAACCTACTTTTCATATAAAAATATCTCTCAGCTGTTTCCTACGTTGCAGTTAATTTACATTACAGTCGGGTAACTGAGCCTTTAATCCTGAATTTATCAAAATTGCAGTGTGAATGCAAAATCAGCTGTTTATGGTTTTAACTTTAAAACCATGTTTTAACTTTAGGTGTGAAAACACTATAAGCTTATACATACATATCTGTGGGCTTTTGACAAAACAACTTCTCTCGAAATAAGACATTTTTGCAAGATTTTTATATTAAATATAAATTTTCAAGATCCTTGCATTTCTACGCCATTTGGTTAAAAATCTACAGTTCTTGGCAAATCAACTTCTTTCATTATATTTGGAAAAAATATTTGATAAAATATCTTATCTGAAAGAGTTTAAAAATTTTCTAAAATGCAAGAAATAAAATTGTTATATCCTTTTGACAAAACATCTAAATTGTATTTAATATTTTTTTGCATATATACATTTTGTTTTAACAAAACAACTTCTCTTCAAAGAAGTTGTTTTATCAAAACTGAAATTTAGAAAATATGTAACTTGGCTTGAGATAAGCGCAAAATATGAATCACGTTTTTGTTTAAAACCATTTTAACAAAACAACTTGTGTAATGTAAGTTATTTTTTTTGTTGAAAACAATTTCGACAAAACATCCTATCTTTTTAGTCTTAATTTTTCTGAAAATCTTTTGGCATTAGAATAGAATTATTCATATCTTCACTTCAATTTAGTATTTAAATTTAATACTACACTTTCACTTTTTCACCCAATATTTCAAAATCAATGTTACTAGATATTTTATCAGTTTTTTCGTTCTCCTGTAAAATTGCAGTTTTTGAAAGAGGTTGTTTTGTCAAAAGTCCACAGATATGTATGTATGTATATATGTATAATAAGTCTTTGCCAGATGCATAACAAAACAGCCCGAACTTGTACAAAGTTATCCAAAAGCGTTCCAGATAGCAATTTTTGGCAGTATTGAGAGCGAATCAGAGTGTAATTTTTTTAATTTCCTGTACAAATTAGTACGAACTTTTTCTTCTGGGTAAGTTCGGACAAGAATTAAATAATCAGCTTACATATAAAACTGAAAAAGTAATCAGAAAATTTGCAAATACAAGCGGAAAGTTTACTTTGGAAAGTCTTCATTCAGCTGGGAGAAAGACAGAAAGAGAGAGTATTCCTTTGTCTGTCTTTCACACAGCTGAATTAAGACTTTGCAAAATAAACTTTCCGTGTCTAAAAGGGGTAAAATATAGGAAAAAAGTTTTTACATACAAATTTATTAAAATCCAAAATGGAAGGTTTTTGAACAAAGTTGAAGTTGTAAGTACATTTGTGCATATTTGTCGATTTCTTTAATACAAAAAAGTGCTTTTTATGATTTTTTAAATAATTCACTTAGCTTGTACTTTTTTGGAACTTATTTTCATTTACTTTTTACAGCTGTTCCCAATGATGCAAAATTTTTGTTTTTATAATCTTAAGAGTTTTAAGCGACTAAAATCATTTAAATTAAATTTAATGTAAAAAGTAAGCAACATTTCAGGATGTTCAATTATGGGTTTTTGCGTTCCGTAATTTTGGATAATTTTTGAATATACAGAGAGTTATTTTCTTTTTTCTCTCATTAGTTCGAAGTTGTACGAAATCTTGTGGGACACAACTAATATTAATTCATTCTTGTAAATACTTACATACATATACCCCTTTTACACAAGGAAAGTTTACTTTGCAAAGTATTAATTCAACTGGGAGAAAGACAGAAAGGGATAGTATTCCTTCCTCTGTCTTTCTCCCAGCTGAATTAAGACTTTGCAAAGTAAATTTTCCGTGTGTAAAAGAGGTGATATGGGCACTTCCAGAGAAAAGTCTACCATGACGGAAAAAATTAAAGTTCACCAACAGATTTGTTTTCTTGTATTATAAATTAGAAACATTTACAATTAACTAAATTTAAGAGTTCGAAACTTCCCTTAGTTGTGATGGCGAAGTAATGGGCTACAAAGTTGCAAGGAATTCATTCTCTTATATTTCACAAAAAAATGTATCAGCGCTTCAACAAAACCTACTAATGGTATCTAAAAATGTACTTTTTGAGTTTCAAAGAAAATCATACGATTTAATGAATTTAGCAAACTTGAAAGCAACACAATTACGTTTCTTCTTGTTATATTGTTGGTGCTTTAATTACTTTAAAAATGTATTAGATATTGAAATGTACAAACATTTTTTAATTTTATTAACTTGTCGTATTTTGTCGTCAAGCAAGTTAGCCACATTAAAATCAAAATACATACGTTCAAGAATTGTTAAAATCATTTGTTGAACTTATGCCTCGATATTAGGGCCCTAATTCGCAAACTATGAATATACATAATCTAATCCATATACCCGATGATGTAATTAATAGAGATGTGCACGTGAGGGTTTTTTGACTCACGGCACGCATGCTCACGCAGAAAAATATTTTACTCACGTACTTTCACGAACGAATGATATTTCAAATTTTCACGATCACGCACGCTCACGAATACAATATTCTTAATCACGCACAAGTGGTTTACAACTTATCACGATCACGCACGCTCACGAAAAAGTATATACTCCAATTGGTATGTTTTTTGGGTTGAAAAATAGGTTCATTGCACAGTGGGGACTTTTACAAAATAAATGGTAATAAATATGTAACTTCTAAACTAATGATTGGATTTATATGAAACTTCTATCATCCGCAGAGGCTAGGCTTTATAACACATGTCATGACAGCCTTCTGGCTCAAGAGAAGTTACAGTGGGCCAAAGTTGACCACCTGGGACTCAAAAAAACTTCTGAGGCTTGTAACTTTTTTAAAAGTTATCCGATTTTACCAGATAAAGCATTTTTAAACTAAGCTTAGAGTTCTTAAGAAATAATTTCCTTAGATGTGTTTCCGTGTCTCTCATAACTTACAAGATATTTTACTTATGACAAAATTCGCCTATAACTTTTTAATTTATTGCTGGATTTTAAATTAAAAGACAAAAATTTTAAATAAAAATAGGAATAAAAAACTTATTAATACCTGCATTCGTAAAAGCGGGAAAAGGCTAAGAAATAAAAGTTTTTGTTTGTTTTTTTAAGTATTTTAAATTTTGTAAAAAACTTTGTTTAACACATTCACTTTCTAACTACATAGCGCTAAAGGGAATCCAATAAGAATGTGTTAAAAGCCAATTATTTTTTATTTTGGACATGTACCCTACATTCAGCAATGTTCCAAAATAGCGAATTTTAAATATATTTTTTGTGTTTAAGCGCGTATAAAAAGTTGTGACGGTAGATTTTGAAAATTTCAACTACATTTTATTATGTAGATAGTTTTTAAAATTTTTAACTAAAATTAAAGAGTGCCTTTTCAGAAATGCGGATATATATATATTTGTGTACCATAAAAAAAATATTAAAGTAATTTTATTCTCCTAAATTGGTATTTTTGAATATGAGTCTGTTTACTACGCCTGGAAAAATTATAACAATATATTTAATACTCTCGAGATATTCCGACTGTAGGGTGCAGTTAAAAAAATATATAGAATGCGTTTAACTCATTTCCTTTTATTCACACATTAGCTGTTTAGAACTGTTGTGATTTCTAAAATTCTACCTAAATAGAACTAAATTTGGAATATTATACAATAAGTATATGTACACTATTCGCAATAAAAAATATTTCTCGTAATTATACGATATGTTTTCCATGTAAGTGTAGTTAAGATTCTAATGGACACCCATTTTCCGGGATGTTAACCTTGTAGCGATATGCCACGGACGTATCCCTTTCATGCTCAATCACATATATCTATCGACTTAACGGTGGAGAAAGTTAAATGGGCAATTAAAAGCTTCCATCCGTTCAAATCACCAGGACCGGGTGGTATTATTCCAGCGGATCTACAACATAACGTAGAACTTGTAATTCCATGGTTACTTACTATATATAAGGCCTGCTTCGTATGGTCATATATTTCAATTGCATGGACTAGAAGTAATGTGATCTTTATTCCCAAAGGAGTAAAAGCATCACATACCAAAGCGAAGGATTTTAGACCCATAAGCTTAACTTCCTTCCTTCTAAAAACCCTTGAGAGAGTGTTGGATGTTCACATTAGAACTTCCACATTAGAACTTCCATCGGTTGAGACCGCTTTACATTCGCTTGTAGGTTACATAGAGAAGTCACTCGAGCATAAAAACTATACCTTGGCAGCCTTCATGGACATTGAAGGTGCCTTTAATAACATTGATCCAACGGTAATCATTCAGTCTCTCAGAGAGCTGGGGATTGACCGAGAGATTTATCGGCTCATTGAAAATCTGCTTCTACGCAGAACCATCACTTCCACCATGGGAGCAGCCACCATCACAAGGCAGGTCCACAGAGGTACACCTCAAGGTGGTGTGCTGTCACCACTGTTGTGGAATGTGACAATCAACAATTTGCTTAGAAAATTGGAATCCTTAAACATGAAAACCGTTGCATACGCAGATGATGTAGCAATAGCAATATCAGGATTTCACTTAGATACGACATCACAAAGGCTAGAAACAGCACTAAATGAGGTTAATGCTTGGTGCTCTAGTAGCGGCCAGAGTGTCAACCCGACCAAAACGGAACTAGTACTCTTCACCAGGAGATACAAAGTTCCACAATTCATTCCGCCGGCATTGAATGGTACTGCACTTACCATGTCGAAAAGTGCCAAATATCTAGGCGTTGTTCTAGATAGTAAACTCTCCTGGAGGGAAAATCTTCAGGTGAGGATAGAGAAAGCCGCTATGGTAATGTACATCTGTAGGAAAGCAATTGGCTCTACTTGGGGAATTAACCCCAAAGGAGTCGGTTGGATACTAGAGATGGTCATAAAACCTATCCTATTTTATGGGGTCTCGGTCTGGTGGAAAGCACTTGAATCAGCGGGAAACCAGACCCGTATAGAAGGTATTCCCGCAAAGCGGCACTTGTGATAACAGGTGCCCTTAGATCCACGCCGACAAAGGCACTCTTTGCTATGCTTTGTTGGCTTCCTGTGGACTTAATGGCTAGAAAACTGGCCCTACATACGGCCGTTAGACTGAACGCAATAGGCGTATGGAACTATAGACCATGGGGTCACGATAGCATCCTAAATACAGCATACAATATACCTGAAATCATTGACTACTGCACTCCCAAAACCTACTTCAATTGGAATTTCAATATTTCTTTGACATAAGGGTTCTCGCCAGTGGACAGAGCCGTGCAGGTTTTCACGGACGGCTCTATACGGAGGGGAAGAGTTGGAGGGGGGATATATATTCCAGATTTTGGAATTGAAATATCCTTCAGACTCCCGGACGAACATATTACAGGCAGAAATATCCGCCATAAAAAGAGCAACACACTGGTTGAGTTATTATCGGATACATAATAGTAATATCCAGATAATAACGGACAGCATACAATATACCTGAAATCATTGACTACTGCACTCCCAAACCCTACTTCAATAGGAATTTCAATATTTCTTTGACATAAGGGTTCTCGCCAGTGGACAGAGCCGTGCAGGTTTTCACGGACGGCTCTATACGGAGGGGAAGAGTTGGAGGGGGGATATATATTCCAGATTTTGGAATTGAAATATCCTTCAGACTCCCGGACGAACATATTACAGGCAGAAATATCCGCCATAAAAAGAGCAACACACTGGTTGAGTTATTATCGGATACATAATAGTAATATCCAGATAATAACGGACAGCTAACCCGCGATCAAAACCCTTGCAGGTGTATATTCTACATCATTACTTGTCCAAGAATGCCGCACAGTCCTGGATAAACTGGCGCAGCACTCAGCCATCACACTATACTGGGTGCGTGGACACGGGACCAATTCAGGCAATATAGTTGCGGATGAACTGGCACAGAGAGGAGACGCTTCGATACTGCCTTTCTTAATTTAGCTCAGGAAAGATGGCGCAATGAGCCTACCTGCGTTATATCGAGAACCCTTTGGCCTCGTCTAGATACTAACAGAACCAGAAACCTTATTAGCTTCACCAGAAAGCAACTGAGGAATCTCCTGGCCACACTTACAGGCCACTACACTTTCGGAACACCGTATGGGTCTCCCGTATAATGATTACTGTTACAGCTGCAATGATGAGGAAGAGGAGGAAAGCATTTCTCATCTTCTCTGCTTCTGCCCTGCTTTGGAGGATCTCCGACTGCACTTCCTTGGCAGAATATCCCTCAATAGCTTGTCTGAGCTATCGGAAATAGGACTTAGAAACCTAAGTTTATATATTAGGAACTGGTTGGTATGGCCGCTAGCCTTCCTCTACGGCATGTGAATGTACTAGACCCTCTCCTGTCCCACTTCTTCTCTTCTTCCTTTACTCTCTCTCTTATTACACAGAAACTCTCCATCTATATTCTCCCTATACTCCCGGTCTCCCCCTTATTCTTATACTTTCAACTTACAAGCAGCACAAAGGGATCATCGTATTGGACCCAAGTGAGCTAGACCCCTAAATTTTTCATTCTTCACTAGCAGCCTGCTAACCTAACGTAACCTAACTAAGTGTAGTTAATGCTAATAACAGGTAGCATTTAACGAATAATAAAATACATTTTTGAATGGATTTAAAAAATGTTTTCGCGCATTACTTTACAGCGGCATCGGGAGGTGCTACCTGATTATGCTACTATTGGGTTTTGTATAAGTTTATGAGCCTACTACGCTTATTTAGATTAGATAAAATTATTTTAAAAAATTATTCAGTTATAATATTTAACCAAGTATAACATTGAGCAAAATTAATAACAAAACTGTCTAAAAGGTTAAATGTTAAGAAAAGTAAAATATATAGTTAAAATAAAATTATAAGTAGACAACAAAATAACTTCTGCTACAATTTTGCTTTTGCGATTTTCAAAAATATTATTATTTCTGAATTCTCAAATAGTTTTTGAAAGTCTGTGCACAAGATAAGAGGTTTGTGACTGTTCAAAATATGTGGTTGAAACCTACTGACGATTTGTCAAAGCAACAATGAAATGCATATGGACAACGCTGAACCACCAGCAAATAAATTTCAAATTATAACATAAATATTTATTAGGGTTTGCAAATAACCCCAGATTTCCATAATCGCGATTACGATTAAAAAATATGCGATTAATCGCGATTATCGGTTAATCTCGATTAATCAAGAAAATATACTATTATTTTTTTTTTCTAAAACCAAAATAAATTGCATCATGAGTTTTAGTAGAACTGTATGGGTTTAACCAAAGAACTTTTATTCTTATGTCTTGAGTTCATGTTTTAATTGAATTTTTCAAATAAATTATATTTATATTTTGAGAAAATGTTGAAGCATGTAAAACGAAGTTCGTAAATCAGAAACTTATGAGTATCAAAACCAATACAAATTATGGGAAGCAAATCTTTTGATAGGAAAATTTTCTAGGACGAAGTATATTTCTATTTTCTTAATTTATTTTTTATTCAATTTTGTATCCACACTTGATGAATTTATTATCATAATGAATGAACCAGTTCATATAAGAACAGTATTTTTTATACTGTTTTTTATACGAAAAAGCCTACGTATCTACCAACCGAATTAAAAACATTTTTGTGGCACTTGTAATGAAATTTTTGAGATATTCGGGTATGTTCTGTATTCCACGTGAAATTAAAAGGTGTGAAATTGCCATAGAATTGTTGTTGAAAATATGTATTTATAACAACAATTCTATGGCAATTCCACACCTTTTAATTTCACGTGGAATACAGAACATACCCGATTATGACGTTTTTGAAATAAAATTGGCAGAATATAATAAAATTGTCTATATATTTCATTGGTGCTTAAGGGCCACTCAGACTATAATACAAGTATTAATACTTTTGACGAAAATGCCTCCCTGATCTGATTTCTGTTTAAAAAATTTCAAAACACAATAACAACTCAACATGTCAGAGTTGCATTTTCCACAAAAGTATTAATACTTGTATTATAGTCTGAAATGGCGATTTGGCTAAACCAAATCATCAGTAGACTTCAACGACATATTTTGCACAGTCACAAACCTCTTATGCACAGACTTTTAAATAAGCGTAGTAGGCCTAGAAACTTTAACAAACGCAGCAAATAATTTATATTCATGTGCAAACCCTAATATTTATTATTATAAAATAATTTATTTCGAGCGTGATTCTTAAAAATTCTTAAACGCACGAGTATTTTTTTTTTGAAGTCACACTCAAAAATAGAAAATATTCACTGGGAAAAATTATAGACACAGTTGAAGCGAAAACACTATTTTGTTTTTCAAAATTAAGGGCTATAAAGTTACAACCATTCCTCCTGATAATATCTGTTTACTAAGTAATGGAAATGTCATCGTTATATCAAAAATTTTAGTAGAAAACTTTCTGTATACAAATGTGATAATATTTACTTAAAAGGCAACAAATTTAACGAAACTCTTGATTTTTTTACGTATCCACTGTAATCAAGGGACGTAGGATGATTATATGTCGTTAAATATTTAGACCAGAAAAAAATTTAAATTGAGCTAAGCATGGTAGATGTTAAGTGTGTTCTTACCAAATGCTAAAACTAAATAAAAAAGAAAAGAAATATAAAATAAAAATTTATTATAAAGCATTGGCAAATAATTGTTCAGATTGTAAACCGTAACGTTGGCAAACCCTTTTGGTTTCTTGAGTAAAAGTGCTTTCCCAGGCTACAATTTTTGTACGGTTGGCAATTTCTGCCTGGGCAGTCTTAAACCGGGTTTTATTCTATTTTTTAATTTTTTTTATCGCTTTTATCAGCGACTAAGAATTAACAAAACATTCATAAATTTTAAGTATATTTTCCAAAATACAACTTGAGGAGCCTCGAGTAAAAGCTAATAAGTATATATAAATAGCAAATATAGTTTTCTTACACTTTTGTATGAGGGCAATTATGAATAAAATTCCGCGACAAATCTTTCCCGGGGAACAGTTCCAACTAATAGCAAGTAATAGGGAAAACAGAAAATTCTAATTGGAAAAGGGAGAAATTTCTCGCGGAATTTTATACATAAGGTTTGTTTCTTTACTTTTTGGGTAAAGTTCGGTAAAATGAGAGGAAACTATAATTTCGCTCACTAATACACAAAAATGCACAAAAGTACGGGAACGCGAAAAACCAACATTTTAACACGAAAATAATCGTCAATGCATGTATGCATATTAGAGATCGACCGAAGGCGTTTTTTTTTTGGCCGAAGCCGAAGAAGAACTTCGACTAAAGTCCTAAACTTCGGCCAAAACCGAAGCCGAAGCCGAATGTTTTAAATTTTAAAAATGATGCTTGTTTTATATGAATTAAGAAAAAAGTTTGCTTTTTTGAGATCACTGAAATAGCTGTAATATCTATTGGATAAATAACAAGAAAAATAAAACTATTTTGCAATTTCTTGATTGCTTTTTCATATGATCACTCACAAGAACGTCCAAGTAAAAGAAAATAGAAAGCAACAGGGTTGTATTTCAAAGTAACCCTTTCAAAACGTTAAACACAGTAGAAACTGTCGGCGAGCAACGACCAAAAATAATGTTATTTTTCAAGCTTGGAATGAAAAATATTCGGCTTCGGCTAATCGGCCGATTTTTGCCGTAGGCCGAATGGTGGCCGATTACCAATTTTTGGCCGAAGGCCGAAGCCGATTACTCGGTCGAACTCTAATGCATATACATACGTATGCACATAACTAAACACATACTTATGTACATACACACGCACGTATTTACTTACATGATTCAGCATACTTATATAGGTTTTTTTATCCTAATTTCATATAAAAACTTATAAAACATTGCTCACCACTAGTTTCTAAACATTTTTTCATACATTTGTTTATTTGTTTAGTTTTTAGGTAAATGTAATTTTTCTTTGTAATTGTTTATTTTTCAAACAGCTGATTGATTTTGTGTTTGCCCAAACTAGCACGAAGAAAAATTACGGGCTGTTTCGTGCAAGAACAAGAAGATTACTCTCACAAAACCTCTCTCATTTACCCAATTTTCGAGTACGGGAACGCTTTTCGTGCAAATTGGGTTCCCGCGGGATCCCAATGTAGAGTAAAGAAACACACCTATAATTGCAATGTATATCTTTTTCTTAATTTTTAACCAAAAAAAATATCAACTGGCAATTCAAGTAACGCCACGCCAGATACTAAGGCTAACAGAAAAAAGGGAAAAAGATTTTTTAATGTAGAAGCTTGGAAAATAAATGTAAATCAGTCCAAGTTTTAATAAAAAAGTTTTGTATAAAAATACGTGCCCAATTCGCAGAGTTAAACTATTTTGTTAGTCAAGTCAAACCCCACTTTTGTTTTTTGTAACGTAACGCCAGGTCATATTTTGTATATATGTATCTTGAAATCATTAGGTTTGATTGTTAGCATTTTTTCACTGAATATTTTATTTTTTAAAACATGATTTTAACATTTTTTTCAACTTTTTGTCGTGCAAATGTCATGTAACGCCAGAAAAGAATCTACCATATGGATATATATTTTTCTCCTAAAAATATATTGTCCATGAAGGCTTACATTAGGTGTGTTTTTTTTTACTTTTGCAGTAAATGAGTAATTACTGCGAAAATTTTAAAATTTTCTTTCAAAAAGAGCTGTTGCCGAAAAAAGTACGCGAACGGAAAAATATTAAAAATTAAAGGCTCAGTTATATAAGATTAAAGAAACAGCTGACTCCAACTCCACATAGTGTTGAAAAATATGTAAACTTTTGACTGTTCAACTCTTTAATTATTGATACTCAATACAATAGGTGTGTTTCTTTACTCTATATTGGGATCCCGCGGGATCCCAATTTGCACGAAAAGCGTTCCCGTACTCGAAAATTGGGTAAATGAGAGAGGTTTTGTGAGAGTAATCTTCTTCTTGTTCTTGCACGAAACAGCCCGTAATTTTTCTTCGTGCTAGTTTGGGCAAACACAAAATCAATCAGCTGTTTGAAAAATAAACAATTACAAAGAAAAATTACATTTACTTAAAAACTAAACAAATAAACAAATGTATGAAAAAATGTTTAGAAACTAGTGGTGAGCAATGTTTTATAAGTTTTTATATGAAATTGGGATAAAAAAACCTATATAAGTGTGCTGAATCATGTAACTAAATACGTGCGTGTGAATGTACATAAGTATGTGTTTAGTTATGTGCATACGTATGTATATGCATACATGCATTGTCGTTTATTTTCGTGTTAAAATGTTGGTTTTTCGCGTTCCCGTACTTTTGTGCATTTTTGTGTATTATTGAGCGAAATTATAGTTTCCTCTCATTTTACCGAACTTTACCCAAAAAGTAAAGAAACAAACCTAGTATTTTTATAACACAAACAATCTAAGAATAAATTTTGTAATTTGTTTCATGTAATATTTGTAATTAATTTTTGATTTCCTTGGTTTGTTGTTGGTTAAATTAATAACAAGTAAGAGTGCTATATTCGTCTGTGCCGAATCTTATATACCCTTTACCAACGTACGTACATATACATAGTATACAGACACGTACATACATATTTGTTTTGTGAAAAAATTTATCATTTTCTTAAAGTTTCCATCTTTGGAGCTATAATTTTAATTTTTCAAATTTCATACACCAAACTTTTCTTTCAGAAGCATAAAATATATTCAATTTATAAAGAAAAAGAAAAAAAACAAAAAGTGTAAGTTTTCCAACCCTGGAGTCATAATTTTGGATTTTTCTGATTATTGTTACCAATCTAGTTCTTTAAAAAATACATAAAATATGTTAAGTGAAAAAAGCAAGAACGAAATAAGCAAAAACTTAGTTTCATTTAATTCCTTTAATATTAAAAAAATCAGTTAAGTGCGACTTTGAATCGCGCACGAAAGGAAGGTTTTTTGCTTTTTTGAAGTTTTTTTCAGTTAAAACGATTTTTTCAGTTTTGTCGCTTTTTTCTCGTTTTGGCGATTTTATCTGTTTTTGGAGGTTTTTATCATTTTGGCGATTTTTTTCTGTTGTTGGGCTTTTCTTCATTTTGGAGATTTTTCTCTTTTTGACGATTTTTTCTGTTTTTTTGGGTTTTTTTCGCGATTTTTTTTGGCGATTTTTTTGTTTTTTTTTCGTTTTGGTGATTTTTTTCATTTTGGCGATTTTTTTTCATTTTGGCAATTTTTTTCTTTTTTTTCGTTTTGATGATTTTTTTCATTTTGGCGATTTTTTTTTTCATTTTGGCGATTTTTTTCATTTTGGCGATTTTTTTCTGTTTATTAGTTTTTTTTCGTTTTGGCGATCTTTTTTCTTTTTTTGGCGATTTTTTTTCATTTTGGCGATTTTTTTCTCTTTTTTAGGTTTTTTTTTCGTTTTAGCGATATTTTTCATTTTGGCGATTTTTTTTTCATTTTAGCAATTTTTTCGTTTTTTTGCGATTTATTTTAGTCTTAGAAATTTTCTTTTAATTTAGTGCATTTTTTCATTTTGGCGATTTTTTTCTGTTTTTTTGGGTTTTTTTCGTTTTGGTGATTTTTTTCATTTTGGCGATTTTTTTTATTAATTTGGCTATTTTTTTCTGTTTTTAGGTTTTTTTTCGTTTTGGTGTTTTTTTTCATTTTGGCGATTTTTTTTTCATTTTGGCGATTTTCTTTCATTTTGGCGATTTCTGTTTTCATTTTAGCAATTTTTCCGTTTTTTTGCGATTTATTTTAGTCTTAGAAATTTTTTTTAATTTATTGCTTTTTTTCGTCTTGGCGATTTTTTTCTGTTATTTAGGTTTTTTCTTTTTTTGGCGATTTTTTTCATTTCGGCGATTTTTTTCTGTTTTTTGGGTCTTTTTCTTTTTGGCGATTTTTTTTCATTTTGACGATTTTTTTCTGTTTTTTAGCGTTTTTTTTCGTTTTGGTGATTTTTTTCATTTTGGCGATTTTTTTTTCATTTTGGCGATTTTTTTCTGTTTTTTTTCGTTTTGGCGATTTTTTTTTCATTTTAGAATTTTTCCGTTTTTTTGCGATTTATTTTAGTTTTATAATTTTTTTTTAATTTGGTGCTTTTTCGTTTTGGCGATTTTTTTTCTGTTTTTGGCTTTTTTTCATTTTGGCAATTTTTTTGTTTTTTGGGGTTTTTTTCGTTTTGGCGATTTTTTTCATTTTGGCGATTTTTTTTCATTTTGGCGATTTTTCTGTTTTTTTTTTGGGATTTTCCTTTTTGGTGATTTTTTTCATTTTGGCGATTTTTTTTCATTTTGGCAATTTTTTTTTTTCGTTTTGGTGATTTTTTTCATTTTGGCGATTTTTTTTCATTTTGGCGATTTTTTTTTTCATTTTGGCGATTTTTTTCTGTTTATTATTTTTTTTCGTTTTGGCGATCTTTTTGCTTTTTTTGACGATTTTTTTTCATTTTGGCGATTTTTTTCTGTTTTTTAGGTTTTGTTTTTCGTTTTAGCGATATTTTTCATTTTGGCGATTTTTTTTTCATTTTAGCAATTTTTTCGTTTTTTTGTGATTTATTTTAGTCTTAGAAATTTTCTTTTAATTTAGTGCTTTTTTTCATTTTGGCGATTTTTTTCTGTTTTTTTGGGTTTTTTTTGTTTTGGTGATTTTTTTTCATTTTGGCGATTTTTTTCCGGTTTTTTGGGTTTTTTTTCGTTTTGGTGTTTTTTTTCATTTTGGCGATTTTTTTTTCATTTTGGCGATTTTCTTTCATTTTGGCGATTTCTGTTTTCATTTTAGCAATTTTTCCGTTTTTTTGCGATTTATTTTAGTCTTAGAAATTTTTTTTAATTTAATGCTTTTTTTCGTCTTGGCGATTTTTTTCTGTTATTTAGGTTTTTTCTTTTTTTGGCGATTTTTTTCATTTCGGCGATTTTTTTCTGTTTTTTTGGGTCTTTTTCTTTTTGGCGATTTTTTTTCATTTTGACGATTTTTTTCTGTTTTTTAGCGTTTTTTTTCGTTTTGGTGATTTTTTTCATTTTGGCGATTTTTTTTTCATTTTGGCGATTTTTTTCTGTTTTTTTTCGTTTTGGCGATTTTTTTTTTCATATTAGAATTTTTCCGTTTTTTTGCGATTTATTTTAGTTTTATAATTTTTTTTTAATTTGGTGCTTTTTCGTTTTGGCGATTTTTTTTCTGTTTTTGGCTTTTTTTCATTTTGGCAATTTTTTTGTTTTTTGGGGTTTTTTTCGTTTTGGCGATTTTTTTCATTTTGGCGATTTTTTTTCATTTTGGCGATTTTTCTGTTTTTTTTTTGGGATTTTCCTTTTTGGTGATTTTTTTCATTTTGGCGATTTTTTTTGCATTTTGGCAATTTTTTTTTTTCGTTTTGGTGATTTTTTTCATTTTGGCGATTTTTTTTTCATTTTGGCGATTTTTTTTTTCATTTTGGCGATTTTTTTCTGTTTATTAGTTTTTTTCGTTTTGGCGATCTTTTTTCTTTTTTTGACGATTTTTTTTCATTTTGGCGATTTTTTTCTGTTTTTTAGGTTTTTTTTTTCGTTTTAGCGATATTTTTCATTTTGGCGATTTTTTTTCATTTTAGCAATTTTTTCGTTTTTTTGTGATTTATTTTAGTCTTAGAAATTTTCTTTTAATTTAGTGCTTTTTTTCATTTTGGCGATTTTTTTCTGTTTTTTTGGGTTTTTTTTGTTTTGGTGATTTTTTTCATTTTGGCGATTTTTTTCCGGTTTTTTGGGTTTTTTTTCGTTTTGGTGTTTTTTTTCATTTTGGCGATTTTTTTTTTCATTTTGGCGATTTTCTTTCATTTTGGCGATTTCTGTTTTCATTTTAGCAATTTTTCCGTTTTTTTGCGATTTATTTTAGTCTTAGAAATTTTTTTTTAATTTAATGTTTTTTTCGTTTTGGCGATTTTTTTCTGTTATTTAGGTTTTTTCTTTTTTTGGCGATTTTTTTCATTTTGGCGATTTTTTTCTGTTTTTTAGGGTTTTTTTCGTTTTGGCGATTTTTTTTCATTTTGACGATTTTTTTCTGTTTTTTAGCTTTTTTTTTCGTTTTGGTGATTTTTTTCATTTTGGCGATTTTTTTTCATTTTGGCGATTTTCTTTCATTTTGGCGATTTCTGTTTTCATTTTAGCAATTTTTCCGTTTTTTTGCGATTTATTTTAGTCTTAGAAATTTTTTTTTAATTTAATGCTTTTTTTCGTTTTGGCGATTTTTTTCTGTTATTTAGGTTTTTCTTTTTTTGGCGATTTTTTTCATTTTGGCGATTTTTTTCTGTTTTTTAGGGTTTTTTTCGTTTTGGCGATTTTTTTTTCATTTTGACGATTTTTTTCTGTTTTTTAGCGTTTTTTTCGTTTTGGTGATTTTTTTCATTTTGGCGATTTTTTTTTTCATTTTGGCGATTTTTTTCTGTTTATTTTCGTTTTGGCGATTTATTTTCATTTTAGCATTTTTCCGTTTTTTTGCGATTTATTTTAGTTTTATAATTTTTTTTTAATTTGGTGCTTTTTTCGTTTTGGCGATTTTTTTTCTGTTTTTGGCTTTTTTTCATTTTGGCGATTTTTTTGTTTTTTGGGGTTTTTTTCGTTTTGGCAATTTTTTTCATTTTGGCGATTTTTTTTTCATTTTGGCGATTTTTTCTGTTTTTTTTGGGTTTTTTTCGTTTTGGTGATTTTTTTCATTATGGCGATTTTCATTTTGGCGATTTTTGTTTTCATTTTAGCAATTTTTCCGTTTTTTTTGTGCGATTTATTTTAGTCTTAGAATTTTTTTAATTTGGTGCTTTTTTTCGTTTTGGCGATTTTTTCTTGTTTTTGGCGATTTTTTCGGTTTGGCGATTTTATAATTTTTTATTTTTTCAGTTTTACCGTTTTTGAAAATTTCAAGAGTTTTGCTCTTACGGTTTCCAAGATACAGCAAATTGTCAAAACTACATAGTCAAAATTGCATTAACTGATGGAACACCCTTTAATTTAAATTTTTTTAAATTTTTGTGTTAATTTTTGTAGTCTGTATAAAAATACACTAACCTTACAAATTTCAAGTGTATATACATACAATTGTATATATACTACATGGGATTTTAAAATTTTTCGTTGCTCGTTTTGGAACACCCTTTAATTTCCAATTATCATGTATTTGTTGTTGTAGCGGCCAAAGGTCTACATACTGTGTCCAAATTTCAGGTCTGTAGCTCTTACGGTTCTCGAGAAAATACTAATATAGTTTTAGACATAGTTAATTTTACATAACACAAAAAGTTAAAGTTTTCCAACCCTGGAAACGTCTTTTTAATTTTTTTGTATTTTTTTAATTTAAAATTCCAATTTTAGTCGTACTGAAGTGTAAAATATGTACATTTATTAAAAATAAATAAAAATTTGTTTTCGGGAGTTACTTTTATATGGCAAAATGAAGTTTAAGTTTTCCAGCTCTGCAATCGTCTGCCCGATTTTGCTGAATTTCAATACCAATCTATTTTGGAAAATTTCTGACACACCAGTCCAAGAACGAAGTCTCTAGCTCTTCTGGGAGCTTCGGAAAACCGATTTCACGTACAGACAGACGGACAGACGGACAGACGGACAGACGGACAGACGGACATCGCTTATTCGTCTTCCCTATGCATAAGGATCCAGAATATATATATTATATGGGTCGCTTATTGATATTATAGAAATTACAAACGGAATGACAAACCTATATATACCCTTTTACCATTTTTGTTGGTAAAGGGTATAAAAATTACATGACTATTTGTTAATGTTACTGATTACTTTAAAAAGCAAGTGCAATACTAAGTAACCATATACTTTACAGTTTTACAACTCTGAGTAATTAGAATAATTTGCAAACCAAAAGGATTAATGAAATAAATTACAAAATATGTATATTAACAGCTTTTATTGTTATTTTATTTATTTATTTATTAAACATAATGTACAAAGTAAATTTGCATATTATGGTGTTGCACGAATATGGGCGGAGTAACTAGACCATATGCCCAAGATGTTATTAACAGTATTTTCAAAAAAGTTCCGTGACTGACTGTACGACCTATGCCTTCACATAGGAAGTAGCAACGTGGTTGTTAAAGAAATTCCACAAAAAAACGCAAGATTATACGGTTATCTAGAAGGCCCAACAACAGAACTAAGCCTGACCGCACTTAAGAAATAATTACGATGACGCGAAATGATTTTCTTCGAGCTGCTTAACGACTGCGCTTTTATTGTTATTCTTCATAAATTAATTTTTTTAATAGCGGAATTCACTGTTCGTATTAAATTTAAAATCCTATTAAATATACTACGATTTTAAACGTCCAAGCGTGATCGATTTTTTCTTCTGTGTGGTAGAAAATTTTTATAGTTCAATTCAATGAGAGATACAGAGACTCTCTGAGAGGATTTGTATGTAGCTTGTTTTTCTTTTCTACAAACTATGGTAAATAAATTCAGCTACAACATCTACCACAATTTTTAGTATAGTAGATGGTGTAGGCATAGTTAAATAAAAATTTATGCATTTTGTTGTTGCCGCGTTTTAAATATACCACGATTTAACAATTATACAATATGTAAAAGATCTACAATACCCAACCGTGAATACCGCTAATGACTTTCACAATTTTTATTTAACCTTTTCTCAAATTTTTACACTTTTCATTTGCTTACTTTTCATTTGTTTACATTTTGAATCATATGTTTTTATCTTAATAAACTTTAATAGCGTTCGCGTACCCAAAAGTTTTTACACATTTTTAATGAACTTCACTGCATTTGACTAAATTGCGTTCGTTTACCCAAAATAGGCTATTTGAAGCCTCTAAGGCATACAATTTTCGTTCAATGTGTACTAGAAACAATTTGTTTACCTCTCATAATAACAGACCATCTCATTTTGATATAGCCCATAACTCAACATCTCTGATCGATTATTGGTTGCTAAGTGACCATGCAATTATGAACTTCTCTGATCAAATCCAATGTCCCACCTTTTCACATCATGCTTTGATATTTGCGTCTTTCTCTATTGACATTAATAATATTGTAGAGTACATAGAATTTCTTGATTATAATTCTGTAGATTGGAATGCCTTTTTCTGTTTTTTGTCTGACTTTGACCTTTCATCATTTAAATTTTGCAGTGTTGATGATCAATGCTCTACACTAAATTATATTTTTCAACAGCTTTTGTTATTTGTACCCCTTAGGAGGAAGGAAATTAAATATGAGGTTGATGCGTGGATGAAATCTAACGAAGTGACCTCTGCTCGTATTTCAAGGGACTTGGCTTTTTCTGCCTTTTTATCAGATCCTTCTGATTATAATAGAAGAACATTTTGTAAATATCGAAACCGTCTGAAAAGGATTATTCGTAGAGAAAAAAGACGATTTTTTTCTAATTTGTTTAATGCTCTTGATGTTTCGGGTGTGTAGAGAATTTTAAGGAGTGCTGGTTGTATTGCTGATCGTGACTCTTTGTTTGAACATAATGCAGACTTAATCAATGATTTTTTTGTTTCAAGTAGCAACTGCAGTAATTATGCTTCAGTAGATTTTGGGGAATTTGCAGATTCTGATTTGGGTTTTTCTTTTCGTTGCGTAACTGAACCTGAAGTTGTCCAAGCATTGTGTACGGTAAAGTCTAATGCACTTGGTGTTGATAATATTTCCATTAAATTTATTAAACTCGTTTACCCTTACTTATCGGATTACTTCCTCTCATTTATTAATAATATATTAACCACTTCTGTTTTTCCCGCAGCTTGGAAGACTGCACGGGTTGTAGCTATTCCTAAGTCGAAGGTGGTGCATGGACCTGAAGATCTTAGGCCCATATCAATCCTTCCCGCCTTGTCCAAGGTCGTGGAACATCTGTTGAAGTTGCAGTTATCTGCTAAGGTTATACCATCTCTGTATGAATACCAATTTGCTTTTCGTTCTGGATACAATACAACTTCCTTGATTTTATGTATGACCGACCTTATTAGGGAGGGCCTTAACGTTGACGAGCTTTGTGTGGTAGTTTCTCTTGATATTTCAAAGGCATTTGATTCAATTGACCATTACAAAATGGTTACTAAACTTAGAAACGAATTTAATTTTTCTATATCTGCTTGTAAACTTATTTGGTCTTATCTGAATGGTAGATCCCAATTTGTTTCTGTAAATGGAACTAACTCGAATATTAAATCGCTAGGTGCAGGTGTTCCCCAGGGATCAGTTTTAGGCCCACTATTATTCATCATGTATATAAATAGTCTTAGTGATTGTGTCAACTCCCATATTTGTAGAGCTTTCATATATGCAGATGACGTTTTTCTATTATTTAAATGTGAACGTGTTTTTTTCTGATGTGCTGGAAAGCAACATCAGTTTCGGTTTACAACGTGTTCATCAATGGACTCAATCTAATTCACTTCGTTTAAATATTGCTAAAACAAAGGCCATTGGTTTTAGTAAATCGTCACGTTTTGTCTTTGATTTTGTTATAAGTTTAAATGGAATCACTATAGATTTTGTTGATAGCCTTTTGATGCTGGGTGTTATTGTTGATAACAAGCTTTCTTTCGTTCCTCATTTTAACACATTGCATGGTAAAGTCTTTGGCATTTTGCGTAGGTTATTCTCGACAAATTTATATCTACCGCTCTACATTAGAAAGAGACTGTCTCACGCCTTACTAATGCCTCTTGTTCTGTATGGGCTCGAGGCTGCATCGGGTGCTAATGCATCCAACGTGTCAAAACTTAAACGGATTGTCAACATGATAGTCCGTTTTATATACAACATTGGTTTTCGTGACCATATTTCTGAATTTGTATGTCAGTTTCTTGGCTGTTCATTTCAAAACTTTCTTGTTTTTAGGAGTCTAATTTTTTTCTACGGTGTCATTAGAAGTGGAAATCCAATCACTCTTCGTAATAGATTTGTATTCTCTCGGTCAGTAAGGAACCCTCAGGTTATTATTCCTATAATATCTTGTAACGCTTTTGAAAAATCATTTTTAATTCGTGTTGCTCGATCTTTTAACAATTTACCAAGCCACCTCAGAAACTTCCAGTTAACGACTTATACTTATCGTCAAAAACTACTAGAACATCTTTTGAATACGTCAACCATGCAGACCACCGCTTAGTTGGACTTGGTTATTATTATTTTAACCTTTCTTTTTTCTAACTTTAATTATTATGCAAACGGCTGGGGAGCCATGAAATGTAATGAAATGTAACGAAATCATATATTATTGTACATAGTTTTTTCATATATTAGTTTTTTAATATTCTTGGAACTTATGAAATTGAAGTTCTACTCTTTATTATTTTTTGCTTTATTTTTTCTCTGGTATTAATATTAAATATTATACTGGTATATCATTCTTACTAATTTTAATAAGATGTAGTTTTTCTGTGTGCCACCCTAATGTAATAAATTGTTCGGCCTTATATGTAGGCTTTATTATTACTGAATTGAAAATAAATGAAATGAAAATGAAAAAAAAAAAATACAGGAAATGAGAACACAAATTGAGAGACTAAAGTGACAGTTCTTGTCTGAGTATTTTGCAAATTTTTACTGCAGAAATTTGTCTTAGTAAAGTTTAGTAAGATAAAAACATATGATTCAAAATGTAAACAAACGAAAAGTGTAAAAATTTTAGAAAAGGTTAAATAAAGTTTGTGAAAGTCATTGAAAAATAATTAATTAATAATGCATAATAATAATAACTGTTAATATACATATTTTGTAATTTATTTATTTTAAAATAAATGAACTCGTTCGAAATGAAGTAGTTTCATGATTTCTTGAGCACTTGTTTCTTCGAATGCATTCTGGAACGCATGCTACGAACCGGGTAATACATTGAAATTAATATCCAGCAAAAAAGGCGTGCAAGAACGGAATTAAATCATCACATTGACAAATTTTCATAAAACAAGTTTTATCTCCAACAAATAATAATAGTGCGATAGCTCAGTGGTAGAGTGTGTGCCTTATCAGTTAGAACAGCACGCTTCGTATCCTGGCTGCGAACAAATTTTTTTTTCTTCGTTTTGTATTTACGTGAAAAAAAACGTCATCGAATCATGCGTTCTTGCATGGGTTCTAAGCTCTCATTCGCACAGTCGTAATTTAGCTCTGGGTGGGAGAACACCTTTTCGCGTCGTCGTAGTTATTTTTAAATGCGGCCAGGCATTTTGTTGTTGTCTTGCTTTCGAGAATTTTGCGGCTGTCGCATTGTTAATGTTTTTTCCTTGATTAACCGTAATTAATTGCGGCTCTTTCTGGAATTTTTCATTGGCATATGCAATCGTTTTGTTGTGTATTATGTATACATATGTATTATGTATAACTGTTCGTGATTTGTTACACTTTTGAAGATTTTTTATACGGCTTTTACTGTGACTTATGTATAACCAAACTTTTTGATGACGCGTGACACTACAAGAAATTTGATAAAACTTAACGATTTGTTGAAGAATCTGGTGGAGACCAAATAGAATACTCAATTTAAGAGCAATTTGTTGGAGAACCTGTTGGAGACCACATAGAACACTCAAATGTGCCGTACAAATTTGACAGAGGAGATTTATAAAACTTTTTAATACTTGGGGACTAACTTATTTGATAGAACCTGGCACTTTGCTCTCAGTAGCTAGCCAAATTATACCAAACCCCAAAAAAAAAAAAAAAAAGGTCTCATTCGAATGATGACAGGGATCTAAGTATACCTAATTAAACATTGAACCTCTAATTTTTTTTTCTTACATATGCCTTTTATATAGATATACTTTCTATCTAAACATAGTTTGTTTTTTTTATTTAATGATACTATGTAGCACTTGTAATTGCAACTAAATACCATAATCATACAAATTTTTACTTTTAAATATCTAATCTTATATACACCCACACACTCACACCTATATATATCTATATATATATATGTAAATATATATATATACATATACATGTACATACATGTGTGTGGGCTCATATATATTTATGTGTGTATACTAACAAAACTATAAAAGGAAAAGAAAGTGATCAAAATTCAATTAAGTGATTAGCTATTAAAGTAAACTTTATTTTGTATCCTTTGATATAGGCAATTTGGAAACGTGCAAAACAGGTGTATTGAGCTCAATCCATCGTCGCTACCACGTGTCAAAATAGGATAAAGAACAGTCATCATCATCAACATCTCAATTTGAGATCACTTAATGTAAGTTGATTTGTTTTCTTTTTGTACTTACACATACGCACAGAGATGTATCTAGACACATACGTATAGGTGTGTATATACACATCCAAACTGTATTCCAACTACATATAGTTTTTGTTATTAACTTTTAGAAAGATTTACATTAAAAAAAAAAAAAAAAAAAAAAAAAGGAGAAAGAACTACCTATGTATATATATATATACATATATATGTATACAGTTTTTTTTTTAAATAATACCTCACACAAATTTTGTCATCAACTCTTACCGTAAGAGATTGTAACTCGTTTGTAAAAATAAATATGGATTATAGAAATAAAATGTTTAGATAAGAAAATTTTATTTGTTTCGGATGTGTATAAAAAGGGGGTGAAGGAAGCGAAAGAGATCAATGATGCAATTTTAATCGGCTCAGCAACTACCAATAGACAAATAAAGAAATTTAAGTTCATGTAGCATCTGAAGATGTAAGTATCAGTAAAGTCTTGGAATGAAAATTTTCTCTCTTTTTGTTCAGCAGTCGTTACACTCAGTTTGGCCAAGAACCCCTCCAGGTCCGACGAGCTAAGCTAATTTCAACATTCCAAGCGGGCCAAATGTAGTGTCAAAATAAAAAAATTGTCTTTTCCATCTGACTGCAACAAAAGATGGCGCCCAACGTATCGCTGTATGTGATACAATAGTATTCCTTAAATTAGCAAGTTAGGCCACGTGACAGTCTGAAGTAAGACGGTAATAGTGTTGCAACTTGCATCCGATCCTAATTCATTGCAGGTGTGGGAAGTTATCAAGAGTTAACGTAGCCACGATATGCAATCTGAAAGTTTTTTTTATGTAGTAAGTCAATATGATGAAAGTTATTAAAACGCATAGATTTGCGACTGCATTAAAGACCCTGTTGCCACCCATAGTAGTATCAATAGTAGTTTATCACACCGCTAGTCTAATGTAAGTCATGATCGTTTGATGGTGGTATACATTGAGTTCTCATCTGCGACATTTAAGGCTAGTTTTAGATCCATTTTTTTTTGCTTTCGTATATTCTCACAGTACTCACAGAGGGGCTTAGTTGCGTTACCGAATTAACAACAATTAATTGATTAAGGACGTCATAAGATCAAAAATTAGGCGGGCAATCGAAAGTAAGTGTGTGTACTAGAGGTATGTTAATTTATAAATACCAGTGCATACATATTTATGCAGACTTGCTTGTCTTGCTTTGCCGCAACCATACACATCCGAAACAAAATAAATGTCAGAAAAGCAGACGAAAAAAATTAAAAAAAAAAAAAAAAAATATAATATAATAAAAACTAATATTAATAAAAATTATTTTTGTATTTATAAGAAAAAAAAAAGGAAATTGAAATTAAAGTTTTTTTTTGCTCACATATATATATATATATATACACGTATATGAACAGAAATGTTGGACTACATTGCGAAGTACTAGATAAGGTATAGATAATTAGATATATAAACGATCCGGGACGAGGAAATGCCCTCTAGGAAGACGCCCAGAGAGAGACAAGATAACTTAGACAAGTCTTTTAGTGATAGTGAAGTGAATTTTATCAGGGATATAAAAATTCAGAACCCGTTTACTAGTCGTTCGGAGTTAAGTAGAAGTCCAAACCGCAGAAAGGAGATGCGAGGGAGTCCCGCACTCAGTAGAAGCAAAACTAAAGTCAATACTATTACTAGGGATAGTGAGCTACAGCATAGCACCGAATATTCTTTGATTGCAAATCCTGACATTAACACAGAAACTTCAGAGTTCCTCGGTTTTGACTTAGATCCTAGTTCATCGAATACGAACTCTACCGTAGTTGATCCAAATTCAAAATTTGAAAAAACAATAATAACAGCAATGGAATCAGAGATAGGTGACATGGCTTCAGCGACCGTAAATGCAAATACCACAAATACTGGGGAAATTGCACAGTTACTTGAAAGAGTATTGACGGTAAATAATACTGCCTTTGTACGCGAGATTAGTTCCTTAAAAGAGACATTGGTTGAAGTCATAACCAGGACTCAAGGCCCCGGACATAGTGACCGCGCAGCTAATGTGCCAAACGATACTCTCCACCTACCTCAAAATTTAAATAATGTTAGCCATTTCACATCGCACAATTTATCGGGTCGGAATAGGGGGGTTGATGGGTTTAACCCGGTAAGATTAGACAAGTGGAGCATTAGTTACGATGGTAGCCAAGATATTAACGAATTTTTATTCAAGATAGAAACCCTAAGGACCAGATACAATTATACTCCAGATCAAGTTGTATCAAGTTTCAACACGTTGTTGACAGGTAAAGCAGAATCATGGTTCTGGGCATTCTTACGTAAGCAGCCAAATGCCAATTATGACCAGCTACAAGCGGCCATAGTTAAAGAATTTTCTAAGGTGGAGAACGACTGTGATAAGATTGTCAACATTATTGAAAGGCATCAGTTACCTAAAGAAGATTTTGACGATTTCTTTACAGCGATTGTTACCATGAATTCGCGGTTAAATCAGCCCATGACAGAAGAGAAATTAAGCGAACTGATAGTAAATAACTCAAGAGAAGCACTAAGCAACCTACTTTTTAAAGACGAGTTTTTTGGACTGGATCATCTAAGGGATCGGGGTAGAAAGGCAGAGAAATTTTTAGAAAAAAAAAACAAGTTGAAGTCACATAGACGAATCGTATCTGAGGTGGAAGTAAGAACGGAAGAGGAGCTAGAGGAGGAGGCAGGAGAGGTGTCTGCATTGAATTATCGTTTTAACAATGCTAGTGGGAAGAAACCTATAGACACATCTAAATATAAGTGCTGGAATTGCGATGTCGTCGGTCACTCGTTCTACTACTGTCCGTCTAGAACTCGAAATTTATTTTGCTTTTTGTGTGGTGAGAAGAACGTTACCACAGTGGAATGTTCCAAACATGCGGGAAACAAGTTGAGGAACGAGAACATTTAGGGGGAAACTCGTTCTTAAGTGAAAATCCCTCGAGCAGTATTGTTAGGAAAGTAGAAGAATTTAGTAATATAAGATTTAGCAGTAAGATAAGAGATTCAGAATTAGAACACATCGATACAGTAGAGGAGAAAAAAACATGTTTAGAGGAAAAGAGCGTTGTAAGTCCAGTGTTATCATTACACGAAAGGAAGATTAGATACAAAGAGATTAAAGAAAGAAAAGACAAGACCAGCAAAATTAGTAAATGTAGATGTAGGTTCAAGAAACGCCGACACTTTGCTAGGATCATTGAATCGACCAGGATAAGAGACACAGAAGATGATAGACCGTACGCCAAGATTATGTTGGGATCGATAGAAGTCTTCGGACTCCTGGACTCAGGAGCATCAGTCAGTGTATTAGGGAAGGATTGCGAAATGTACGTTAGAACCCTAAATATCAATGTTGCACCTTTTAAAAGCACACTAAAAACAGCTGATGGTACAAGGCAAAGTGTTATAGGCTATGTTGAGGTCCCAGTTACCTATCGAGATCACACAGAAAACGTATTATTTTATTTATCACCGTCGTTACGGCAACATGTTTACTTAGGGGTAAATTTTTGGAAGGCGTTTAGTATCGCACCCCACTTATTTGTCTCGGACATAATACTGCAAGACATGACCAAAGACGATAGCGCAAAAATGCATGTTTTAACAGGGTCAGAGAAGTTTACATTGGCTGAGGCTATCGAACAGTTTCCATCATCGACAAAGCTTGGACTAGGAAGGACAACAGTGGAAATCCACAAAATTGATACGGGAGACGCGGCACCTTTCAAGATTAAACACTACCCTTTATCACCACCTCGACAGAAAGAGGCCTATACCGAGCTTGACCGAATGTTAGCATTGGGTGTGATCGAAGTAAGCAATAGCCCCTATAGTAGCCCTATAGTTTTAGTGAGGAAACCCGGTAAAAACAGGCTATGCCTAGATTCGCGCAGACTGAACGAACAGACTAAGAAAGACGCGTATCCACTGCCACACATAAACGGTCTTCTAAGTCGACTACAGGACACCCATTTTATATCAGGTATTGATCTCAAAGACGCCTTTTGGCAAATACCTTTAGATGGGAGTTCAAAAGAAAAAACGGCATTCGCAGTACCTGGCCGGCCACTGTATCAATTTACAGTTATGCCTTTCGGGCTGTGTAACGCCGCACAGAGAATGAGTCGCCTAATGGACAAGGTCATTCCAAGTCATTTGAGGGAGAATGTCTTTGTTTATTTAGATGACTTATTAGTTTGCACAGCTAGCTTTGACAGTCATATTAGAATTTTAAGGGAAGTGGCAAATTGTTTGAGGAAAGCAAATTTGACTATAAATATAGAAAAAAGCCGGTTTTGTCAACGGGAAATGAAATTTTTGGGATACATAGTTGGGCAGGGCACATTGAAAACTGATCCAGAGAAAATAAACGCGCTGAAGGACTTTCCCTTACCATCATCTCCGAGACAAATACGTAGATTTATTGGTATGACCGGCTGGTATCGACAATTTATTTCTAATTATGCCGATATTGCAGCTCCCCTTACCGACTGTTTGAAGAAAAATGACAAGTTCAAATTGACTCCTGAAGCAGAAGCTGCATTCTCGAAGTTGAAAGAGGCATTAACCTCAGCACCAGTGTTGTGTCAACCCGATTTTAACAAGCCGTTCTGGATACAGTGTGACGCATCGCGAGTAGGGGTCGGGGGCGTTTTAGTTCAAAAGGATGTGGAAGGTAGAGAGCACCCAATAGCTTACGTATCGCAGAAGTTGAATAAGTCACAAAGAAACTATACAGTGACAGAATTAGAATGTCTCGCAGCTATAATCTGTTTAAAACGCTTTCGCCCTTATGTTGAAGGGTTACCATTTAAAATAGTTACAGATCACAATAGCTTGCGTTGGCTCATGTCTCAAAAGGATTTATACGGGAGACTAGGCAGATGGAGTCTTAAGCTTCAAGCTTACGATTTCGAGATCGAGTATCGACGCATTATCCCGGTTAGACATTGATGAACTGACAGTAGCAGGCGAAATAGACTTAAAGTCAGAACATTTCGATTCTGCGGAATACAATGATCTTAAGGATAAGATTAACCAATACCCGGAGAACTTTCCAGATACTTGTATTTCCAATGGTTTTGTGTACCAGAGGGTGAAGGTCCGCATAGGTGAATTAATAGAATTAATAGAAGATGAAGATCTATGGCGGTTATGGTTACCGATAGGATTAAGACAGTTCGTAGTGGAGAGTAATCATAACATTACATCGTGTCATGGGGGATTTAGTAAAACGCTAAAGCGTATTCGCGAGAAATATTTTTGGCCGAGAATGGGTAAGGATGTGAAAGATTACGTAGACAACTGTGAGATTTGCAGGGCTGTGAAACCCACAAACCAAACACTAAGACCTCCTATGGGTAAACAGGTAAAAACAGAAAGACCTTTTCAAAGGCTATATATAGATCTATTGGGACCATACCCCAGGACGAAAGCTGGTAACAATATGCTTTTTACAGCGCTCGATCATTTTTCTAAGTATATATTCTTAAAACCCTTAAAAAAGGCTACGACCTCAGCAATTATTGATTATTTGGAGAATGAGATCTTTCATAAATTCGGTGTGCCACAATATATACATTCGGATAACGGAAAACAATTTGTTTCTTCGCTTATGACCGACTTTTTAAAACTATACGGTATCACTCACATTAAAACAGCACTATATTCTCCGCAAGCTAACGCCTCTGAACGCACGAACAGAGAATTTTTGATCAAGACGAGAGTTTATATCAAGGAGAACCAGGAGCAGTGGGACCGCTATACGTCAAAGATAGCGAACATCTTGAGATCGGACTATCATGAAGCAATCAAATGCTCACCGTACTTTTGTCTTTTCGGATACAATATGATACACCATGGCACAGCCTACCCAATACTGAGAGAGCTAAACATGCTACAGGATGGTCAGGGTAATTACATTCCAAACGATATTAAGATGACACTCCTCCATAGTAAAATTCGCAAAAACCTTGTGGTAGCACATGAAAAGGCCGCCAAGACGTATAATACGAGAAGTAAAGAGGTTAGCTTCAAGGAAAATCAAGAGGTGTTTAGAAGGAACAGACAATTGAGTGATTTTAAAAAAGGAATTAATGCTAAATTGTTACCGCCATATATTAAATGTAGAGTACGAAAGAGAGTGGGAACATCACTTTACCAGTTGGAGACACTTAATGGAAAATACATAGGCCTGTTTCATGCTAAGGACATCAAGGCATTTTAGCGTATGCTATCGAAATGCTTAGTAATAACAGCCCGGCTAGATATCTCAGGGAATGGTCGAGCCCCACGGTTATGTTGCTTGCGTTGTTTTGTTTCCTTATTTGCGCCGTTCGGAACTCAGGCTTCAAAGAAGGTTTGTGACAAACTTGGCAACACTATAGGTAGTAGAAAATAAGTTTTGATACAACGCTGAGAAAAGGAAAAAAAAAGAAAACAAAAAAAAAATGGCTAGTTCCGGCCTCATGACTAGAAAAATTTCCTCTTTCTCTGTTCGGCGATACCTACTGGCACACGGTCTCGAGATAATGAAAGTGTAGTGATCCTTCGTGTTGTGGGCCCAAATTGTATTTAAAAGACATCTAATTAAAACCCAATATATTAAAGCCCAAAACTGTCCAAAAAAATTACAATTAAAGAAAGTTGAAGACTTATCCTAAAGGACTATCAAAGTTTAACGCTACTTGCTCCCATAAAAAAAAAAAAATTTTATACAGCCGCAGCTATAACAAATTTGTCTACACCAGCAATAGAAGAGTCACCGTATCAACCACCACCTACATGCAAAATTATCGCCTACATTTGCAACACCAGCAATAGAAGAATCACCGTATCTACAACCGCCTACATAAAAAAATCACCACCGACAACCACACCATCAGTAGAGATCCGCACTACCACAGATAAAAGAAGATTCACGTCAGGCAGGAAGATTCGCACCATCCATAGAAAAGTCTCATCGCCTGTAAAACCAAAACCTAAGTTAAATAAAGGGGAAGGGAGATAAAATTTCTTTTGACAGGGATCTAAGTATACCTAATTAAACATTGAACCTCTAATTTTTTTTTCTTACATATGCCTTTTATATAGATATACTTCCTATCTAAACATAGTCTGTTTTTTTTATTTAATGATACTATGTAGCACTTGTAATTGCAACTAAATACCATAATCATACAAATTTTTACTTTTAAATATCTAATCTTATATACACCCACACACTCACACCTATATATATCTATATATATATATGTACAAATATATATATACATATACATGTATATACATGTGTATGAGCTTATATATATTTATGTGTGTATACTAACAAAACTATAAAAGGAAAAGAAAGTGATCAAAATTCAATTAAGTGATTAGCTATTAATGTAAACTTTATTTTGTATCCATTGATACAGGCAATTTGGAAACGTGCAAAACAGGTGTATTGAGCTCAATCCATCGTCGCTCCCACGTGTCAAAATAGGATAAAGAACAGTCATCATCATCAACATCTCAATTTGAGATCACTTAATGTAAGTTGATTTGTTTTCTTTTTGTACTTACACATACGCACAGAGATGTATCTAGACACATACGTATAGGTGTGTATATACACATCCAAATTGTATTCCAACTACATATAGTTTTTTTTTATTAACTTTTAGAAAGATTTACATTTAAAAATAAATATGGATTATAGAAATAAAATGTTTAGATAAGAAAATTTGATTTGTTTCGGATGTGTATAAAAGGGGGTGAAGGAAGCGAAAGAGATCAAGGATGCAATTTTAATCGGCTCAGCAACTACCAATAGACAAATAAAGAAATTTAAGTTCATGTAGCATCTGAAGATGTAAGTATCAGTAAAGTCTTGGAATGAAAATTTTCTCTCTTTTTGTTCAGCAGTCGTTACACTCAGTTTGGCCAAGAACCCCTCCAGGTCCGACGAGCTAAGCTAATTTCAACATTCCAAGCGGGCCAAATGTAGTGTCAAAATAAAAATTGTCTTTTCCATCTGACTGCAACAGCTTAAGAGATAGTTCCGGTATACTTTCCTTAAATGACCGCAGGTAAGAAGAAATCTGTAGCGGAATATGTTATTAAATACATATTGCTTTATATTAACTTTGTACAAAATTTGAGTTTCTATATGTATGGCCAGGACCACACCTTAGGAATATAGCAGCATTCAATGTCCCGTCGCTTAATTGCTACGTAGAGTAGCAATTGAGAAAATACAAAACTGAGAGGGACCATCACCTGTGCTGGAAATGCTTAATTTATTTTTACGCATTTTCACTTGGTTTGATTTTTTAATTCAAATATGAATAAATACATACAAACATACGTGTGTAATATTATAAGTACTATTAGTGTCACATTTCATTATAAACAACCAGCTATATCCCTGCTAGCATTTGGATGATCGTTTTGGCAAAAATCATCTACGCGAGTCTTCCTCGAGTCCCCCGGATGACAAAAAGGGGATTAATCAGCTGCGTGCGTGAAACGCGACTCGAGAGGGATTCGTATCTATGCTTCAAAAGTGATTTCAGTGAAGTTGACAAAAGTATAAAACATATTATTAAAAGTGATAGATTTAAAAATACAAAAAAATAAATATGTACCTTCAAATAAATAAATACCTTCAAATAAAAAAGTAAATAAAAAAAAGTGATGTCAGCCAAACAAATAAAAAGATTGGCTAAAAAAGAAGCCGAAAGGCTCATAAACCCAAAAAATAAAGAAATGAAATCGCAAGAGCAGGAGGAGCCAATGCAAACACAAAATGAAATAGTTTTCCCAGATGTAGATGAATCATGCGAAGTATGTTCCTTAGATAGTGAAAGTGAAAGTGATGAAAGCGTTTTTGATTTGTGCGAAGGATTGGGTAAATGGGCTTTACAATTTCATATTAGTTTTGTGGCACTTAACGCACTGTTATTATTATTAATAAAGTGCAATCTTAAAGTACCAAAAGATGCGAGGACGCTTTTAAAAACGCCTGCTTCGGTTGTCGAAAGAAGAGTTGGCGCTGGCACTTATGTTCACTACGGGCTAAAAAATGGCTTAACTGATTTCTTGTTTAAAAATAATTGGAAATTATCCAATATAACATTAGATTTCGGCATTGATGGTTTACCGCTTTTTAAAAGCAGTAGTAAACAAGTTTGGCCGGTACTTTCTAGTGTTGTAGGAACAAGTTATGTTTTTCTCATTGGAGTGTATGAAGGAACTTCGAAACCAAGCAACGCAAATGATTTTTTGGAAGAATTTATTTCTGAGCTAAATACGCTTGTGCAAGATGGTCTTGTTTTTGCGGACAAGTTTTTCCAAATTGTTGTACGTTGTGTTGTTATGGATGCACCTGCGAAGTCTTTTATATTAGGAACTAAAGGGCATAGTGGATACTTCTCTTGTGGAAGGTGTACACAAAAAGGCCAAATGGTTAAACATCGACTTGTTTTCGACACGGGAAGCGAGTATACTATTAGAACCAATGATTCCTTCAGAAACCGCGTTCAGTTGGAACATCATTCAAATGCAGACATTTCGCCACTAGAAAAACTTAATATCGATATTGTTTCACAGTGCACTTTAGACTATATGCATGTTGTGTGCTTAGGCGTAATGCGGACATTATTAAATGCTTGGATAAAAAAAAAAGGTGAACAGTTTTCTTTAGTTTCATGGAAAATTGATTCTATTTCAAAGGAGTTGAATTTTAATAGAAGGAACATAACCAAGGAGTTTCAGAGAAAGCCCAGATGTTTGAAAGATATTGAAAGATGGAAGGCAACAGAGCTAAGACAATTCTTGCTTTATACGGGGCCTTTTATATTGAGAAAAGTTTTAAGCTCAGAAAGATATGCTCATTTCTTAAAGTTATCCTTGGCTATTAGGATCCTTTTAGACGAAGAAGAGTGTAAGAATAATAACTCCTGTGCTCAACAACTATTAAAATCATTTGTAAAAGACATTCCAATATTATATGATTTGTGCTTTCTTACATATAATTTTCACAACTTATTGCATATTCATGAAGATGCTTCATGGATCATTAGATGGAATAAGCGCATTTAAATTTGAGAACCATCTACAAAAAGTTAAGCGCAAAGTTAGAAAGGGTGGAAGCGTTGCCGCACAAATTTATAAAAGGCATGTTGAAAGCAGCTATCACATAACAACGGAGACAGAGCATGCATCACCTATAGTGTTTGGGAAAATTAAACAAGGGAAAATCTTAAATGTAAATGCAAATGGTTTCTTTTTTTCTTTGCAAGAACCTGACAACTTTTGTTTGGTTCAGGATAAACTTATTAAAATAACAGATATTAATAACAAATTAAATATTCCTGTTTTTGGTGGAATGGAAATTAAAAATATATCGGCTTATTTTTCACAACCAATCGACTCAACTTGTTTTAATATATATTATGCGGCTGACATCGCCTTTGAAAATAAAATTGAATTTTCTATAAATCAAATAAATAAAAAAATTATATGCTTACGTGATTCGGTTGACAATAGCTACTTTTTCACACCACTAATTAGCAATGTCACATATTAACTCCATACCATCGGAAGAGTTTCAGTACACTCCAACTAATAATTATAACAATTTAACAACTGGTAAGTAATAAATGAAATAATATAATATGTTAACATTTTTTCAAGAGTTTTGTTCTTTAGTGCCCCAATCGAACTGCCTTCAAAGTGTGCTAATAGAAATGCGGGACGAGATAAGGTCCTTAAAATCCGAAGTTTCAACTTTGACCAAAAAAGTTACAGACTTAGAGGAGGGTAACAAAAGAGCAATGACGAAATTGACAGAAGAAGTCATTGCTGTAAAATTAGAAAGCAGAAAACAACATGACGACAAAACTTTGACTGAGGAATGTAAAGAAATTAAAAACTTTCCTTTCCAAACTATGGACGATCTAACAAAATTTGATCACCAAATTCAGCAGAACGAGGAAATCCTAAAGCAATTTGTAAGTATAATATCTATATTAAAATTGTTAAACTAAAGTGATTTTAAGTTTGGATGAGTAACCATTCCATTTACATTTCAGAAACTATTTATTGGAAAACAAGGCGGAGATAGTGCAACGCAATTTTTAAGAATTGCAGTTCGAAAAATGTTCACTGATGAGTTGGCCTCATTATATAGTTGGAAGGGCACCATTACAAAGCCAAGCGCCGAAAACATTTACATAATTACAATAATTAAAAGTAAGTACATTAATAACTCTATTACTGAAAATATAAATTAATTTTTTTTTTGTTCTTAGATATTTGCCACCTGAATTATAAAAGCACCGACAAGGAAATGAACGCAGTGTTGCAGAAGCATTTTGTGCATGCTAAGGACCGAGTGGTAAAAAGGCAACGCCATAACTAAACCACTGTACATATTAATAATTTTCATGTATTAAATATTTTAATTTCTTTTTTCTTTTTTGTTCTTGATCTCATAAATTAATGCTAAAATGCTTTAAATAAACTATTAATAATTTACTTGAATTAAATATTTTAATTTTATATTCCTTTTTGTTTTTGATCTCGTGAATTAATGCTAAAATACTTTAAATAAACCTCTGTAAATATATTGACAATTTTCTTGAAGTAAATATTTTAATTTTATATTCCTTTTACTTTAAATAACATGTGTGTAATAAATGAGTAATTTACTTTAAATAAATATATATTTTAAAATGAGCACCTGTATGATCATTTTAATCGCGCAGGGGAGTCGTAGAAGACGCATATACGATCAGAAAATGAGCGCATATATGATCATTTTAATAGCGCAGGGGAGTCATAGAAGACGCATATACGATCAGAAAATGAGCGCATATATGATCATTTTAATCGCGCAGCGGAGTCATAGAAGATGCATATACGATCAGAAAATTACTCGAAAATGACTCGAAGACAATTCGAAGTTGATTAGATGGGGGGGCTCATAAAAGACTCTTCCAGATGAGTCGCGGCTAGGGTACCATTTTCTCCCGACAAGGGAGTCATTTATGATCAGAAAATGAGCGCATATTCCATAATTTTAATCGCGGAAGGGAGTCATAAGCGACTCATCTATGATCAGAAATCACGCAAAATGCTAGCTGGGATCCCTTACAGGAGGTCCATTAGAATTTAGGTCGTCTGTCAATTTTGTCCACAAATTATTGGCGGCTTATTTGCCATTTGCTCACATGCAATCCACTAAAATTTCAAACTGCCGTTGTTTTGTTTGTAATTTTTTGGCTTTTTCCCTAAAAACTACGATTTAAATATAAATATTTTGGTTTTATAAAAGGCTTATGAATCAAATTTCCATAGAAAATTTGTTTAATAAACCTCTTATAAAACAAAAATATTTTTTATGAATAAGACAGTCAATATATAAATATTTTTTTCAACGTACTTACATGTTTTTCTCACTTTGCGTTTGGTATTTAGCTAACGCAAGATATTTGCGCTTATCGAGCGATTTTGACAGGCGCTTTCGCATTGTATAGTACGGTGATACCAGACTTGCGAAACGGAAAATAAAAGATGCGAAAGGTAAATGCGCAAACGCATTAGAGAGTATCAATCGTTCGATTTCGTACCATTTTTCTTTCGCATCGTAATAGAGAGTAACCCCCCTGGTGGAGTACCATATATAACTCAAATGTAGGGAATACTGACTGGTGGAGACCATTTTTTTGTTGAAGAACCTGGTGGAGTACCATATATTACTCCAACTTAAAGAAGACTAAAGGTAGAATTAGTAAAATCGTATCGTTCTACTTTACAGCTTGCCGTATCGTTCAGCTTTGTGTACAAATTATAGAAAATGTAACAGTTTGCACAGCACATTTTTTTATCTGGCCTTGAATGCGGCTTTTTTGACATTCGCTACAGAAAAATCTGTTTTCTGTAGATTTCTACGTCAGCAGTGCTACCACTACATATTTTACAACTAGTAACATGCATTGCATATGGTACGGCTTTTGTCAGCTGACAAGCAACTTCACGATACGATTTTACTAATTCTACCTTAACTGGTGGAGACAATTTATATAGGAATGGACTCTTGGATTCTCTACTTCCTATGTGAAGGCGTGGGTCGAATGGGGCCTTGAGAAAGCTTCTATTTGTTGTAGAACCTGGCACTTTGCTCTCAGTAGCTAGCCAAATTATACCAAACCCCAAAAAAAAAAAAAAGCTCTCATTCGAATGATGAGCAGCTTTGCTAAATGTGTAATTATACAGGTGACTGCGTAAGGATTTTTTGTAAAAAAAAAATACGGCAACCATAGCTATGTAAAGAACCGAAGAATGTCAAAAGCATAAAAATAATTGTACTAAAACCAAAACAAAATCGAAGTTTTTGACATTCTTCAGCTACAAAGCACATAGAGCAAAAAATTATCAGCTGAAGTGACGCTGCCACCTAGTTAGATACACCTTTTTTCACACAAGGCAGATTCATTTCCTTGAACTCACATTTTTATTTTATATTAAAAAAAAAGTTAATGCTCATTTGGCTGCTTTATTGGTGTCGAAGGAATTATTTCTTTCTTAAGGCTCAGTTACCCGACTGTAATGTAAAGTAACTGCAACATTAGGAAACTGCTGATCGATATTGTTAGTCCTAATTTACACTATGCAAATCTTATTGCTAATCTGATTAGTTTTTTAGTAGAGAGAGACGAGAGGAAAAGAAACGTTTCTGTTCCCCTCGTCTCTCTCTCCCACAAATTAATCAGCTTAATATTAATAAGACTTGCATATCAATAAGACTTGCATATCGTAAATTAGGACTTATGTGAAAAGTAATGCAAATGGTTATAGATATGTAATGGAACGTAACCTACTTTACATGTGTGTCATGGGCCCAAAAACGCGTAACCACTAATTACTACTGATAAAATTTTTGATTCAGACAAGTGTTTAATGATTTAAAGTTTCCAATCAGGTTGGATTCTATAAAATGGTCTTTTAATGTATGAAACTGTTTAACTTAATAAATACGTGTCTTAATCAAACAGTTTTTCATTAGTAATTAGTGGTTACGCTTTTATGGCACATGGCACACATGAAATGCCGGATGTAAATTCAGCCTTACATTTACATTTAAAACAAAAACAAAATTTTAGAATTTGTTTTTGTTGGAATGATAAATTTCCTTCGACATCGATAGTGTTTAAACAGACGATGAAAAACGTTTCAACTTTAAAAGATAACATAAATAATTTCATGGTGTAAATTTAGTGATACAAGTACAATCATTTGAACGAACTTTTGTAATATATAAGAAAACAACGACATTTTGATAAAGTAATACAGGATTATAATACAAATTTTTTAAGAATGAAAATAAATTTGAGTGTAAGTTACGCCATTTTATAAAGATGTGTTTCAGAAAACTATGTATTTATGAAATAACGTATGCTTTTAATTTCCCGTTTTACCGGGAAAATCTAAACAATTTCCCGGGAATATTAGCAGACATTTCCCAACCACTAGTTACAGTTCAAAATCAAGGACTTTTGGCAACTTAATAAATTATGTTTTTTATTTCTCCTATAAAATATCGAAAATTCGAGTTCCGCCTTTATTATATTAAGCCATGGATTTAAGTACATACTTTATTGTCTTCCATGTTATATATAAATAGAGTAAATTTAAAATGATACTATTGCCTATGCAATTTTGTTTTCAATTTTATATATGTAATTAAATATGTATATAATGAGCAGGGCAAGTTTTTTGTGGCATTTGCCATGTTTGCCATTTTAGTAATTTCTTCAATTATTGACATTTAAAGCCATTTTTGGTCCACTTTGCCATAAAATGTCTTCTTTGCAACCTAGAAGAAGCTTTTATATGTCGGAGTTGTTTGCCAACCATTTTGGAACAGACTTCGTGCCACAAAAAACTTGCCCTGATAATGAGTTTAAAAACATTCACTTACCTTTCCTAAGACATACTCCTCCATAACCAAGTTATTGTTAAAAACTTTCGGATAGAACTTATCCAAACTGGTATCCATAACTTCCATACAAATCCATACATCTCCCTCACGAAACAAAGCACCATAAAAGTGTACAGTATAAGGACAATCGCTGGAACGCATAGATATGTCCAAATCCATAAGTAAGCGTTTTTGTTCCTTACGATTGACTGTGGCAGTGATACGTTTTACCGCCATGACAGTGCCAGTTTGCTCGTGTCGCATTTTCTCGACAATGCCATAAGCACCACGACCTAAATCGCATATTTTCTCCAGACTATCCGCATCTATTTCAAATGTGCGTTCTCCGATTTGTATAGTGGTGCTGGAATCTAAATTTCTTGGCGGAACTCTACAAATACAAAACAAAATTATTCCTAAATTTAGTAAATAGTAAAAAAACTTACAATTCTGGTTCCGGTTCTCTTTGTATGGTCATTCGTAGGTTTGGTCTTGGTCTAGACATTATTGTACTTTTTTTATAACTATCACGGAATAACCTTTTTCTCGTTACTTGTATGTATGTATGTGACTTTAATGAATGTTGCGTTTATAGTTGGATTATTTAACAAAAATAATAGCAGTTACGATGTTATGCAGCAGCAAAACGTCACTTTAACAAGTTGTATTTATTATATTCCTTAAATTGTTTATATCTTTCTTGTCTTAATTTTTAGTTGTTCATATTCCCAGTAATAAATTAATTTTTTCTCAATTCAACTCGCGCGTTGTCTCAGTTAACCTTTTGCTTTTACAGATACAATAATTTTTTAATAGTATAATTTCGCATGTGTGGGACGTTTTTTATGGCTTTAGAAGCTTTTATAAGATTGGATATTTCAAATATTTTACCTTTTTTGGTACTACAAAGAAGTCATTTTGTCGGTTTATTTCACATTTACTAATTTACTTAGTAAATTAATTGTTTGATGATAAACTATTTAAAATTGAATTCGATATAATACGCGTATAAAAGAAATAATTTTATAAAATTTCGTGTAAAAAATAGTTTTTCTAGTTTTTTTTGACAAGGCAGATAATTTTATCGTGTTTCGTTTCGTTGCTCGTTCGATTTTTATTTTCTTCTTCGGTTCTAATTTTATTGTACATTCTGTCTTATCGTGACATTTAGGTGTCAAAAGGGCACTGCCAACACGAAACAATTTATGTAGTGAAAGAATTACATAGGTAGTGTATATGAATTTGTACGTTATTTATATTGAATTTGTACGTTATTTTCAAACTTTGCACATAAGATACGTTTCAGTCAAGGCTGTCAGAATTTTTCGACCTATTTTAAAAATCGCGAAAATCTGCTTTATGTAGTTTTTTTAAATATATATTTGATAATAAATTTGTTTTTATATAACACTTTTTTTAATATATAAAATAATCGTACACAAATTTAGCAGAAAATCGCCAAAAATTATTTCTTGTAAATTTTTCTCATTCAAATTCAAAAAGCATTAATTACTTTAATTGATATAAGAAAAATCATCAAAATCAAATTGTTTTAATTTCGAGCAGACGAGTTTTGCTAGGATTTATTTCCTGAACTACAAAAAATTTTGAAGTTCAATTTTGTTGAAAGATAGCCATAAAAATCGCCGACAAATTTATTTATCGCCAGAAAAATCGCCATGTCGCCAAACCAAATATTTGGACGCCAAACAAGTTGAAAATCGCCACGTTTGGCGAGAAATCGGCATATCTGACAGCCCTGGTTTCAGTTAGTGTTTTAAGATTTCTAATCAAATTAGTATTAATGCCCAGCAAATTAAATGTTTCTTTTTCTGTGGACCGCGATCGAGGGATATTTAAAAAAAATCCCCGCTTTCCCGGGAAAAGAAAAAATGCGGGCAAAAACTCTAATGTGCATGTGCCTTGGTATAGTTCATGAAACTTTTTAAAATTGTACTCTTTAGCAATGTTCAAACAACAAACCATCCAAAATTATGCATCTTGTCGCCGTCAAAATACAATTACAAAGAGTCAGTCAGAGGAAAGCGAGTGGCTCAAATTTTAACCCGACCACATGATGTTTTCAACCCGACCACATGATGTCATGTGTAAATCATGAAAAACACAATTTCGTATATAATTAGAACTTAAAAATAATTAAATTTTGATTACCAACTGAAAAAATGGGCATTACTGTTTTTTGCTGTTATATGAAAGCCATGGTGTAATTATACAGGTGAAGGCATAAGGATTTGTTATACAAAATTATAGCAACCATAGCTGTGTAAAGAACCGAAGAATGTCAAAAGCACAAAAATAATTGTACCAAAACCAAAAAAAAATCGAAGTTTTTGACATTCTTCAGCTACAAAGCACATAGAGCAAAAAATTATCAGCTGAAGTAGCGCTGCCACCTGTTTATTAACACCTTGATGAAAGCTGAAAGATATCAGCTGACGCACAGCTGATATCTTTGTGGCCTAAGTTCAACGTAACACCTCGGCAACTCTGTACACCTGACCACGGCAAGCACAAATTAAAAATTATTTTTTGCATCATAGACTACTATTCATATTCTGTGTTTTGCATTTCGCTATAAGTTCCACCAGTTCAATGCACAAAATAAGCAAAATGAAAAAACCCAAATCTCTAAATCCACCTATGCCAATTGTAACACCGACGAATAATAGCGATAATGATGCACAATTTGAACTAGAACTTTATTGGTGCATACAGCAGCTAGAAACGGCTTTAAATTCAGGAAAATTGTCACAGAAAGTTGGTTCGTAATATATTTGTAATTAATACGTTTACAAAATATGGTGTTTAAAATTATGCTTTTATAAATAGCCGAGGATGCAGTTAAGAATTTAAAAGTTCTCAAAGGAAATAGTGCACCATTAATTAAAAAACGTCAAGTTATGAAGTCGGCTATGGGAGACTATCGTTCAAAAATGAAAGACGAAGAGAAAAAATTGGGATTAGGTATGGAAAACATTTAAATTTATCCACGATCTTATATAACAATTTTAGGATATAAAGTTTGCTGAAATTTTCCTTAGACTGTAGTAGAGAAACACAGAAACTGTCGGAACACATGTGCAGTGGACCAATGAGGGCTAACTTCCAAAACGTCAATTGCTTTGTCTTCGACAATAAATCGCTAAACAGCGCATCGCTTACAAAGTTGATGCTCATGGCTGCAATCTTTCGCAACTTTTTATTTGTAAATGATGTATGTAAATACCTCATCCGAAAAGTATACAAACTTTATATTGATCAGTTTGGAAGTCGGCCAAAGTTTATGACAATTCTTAATATTTAATAATTACCACATTTATTTTAATCGAATCCGTTCTTTTTGTCTCGATAGCTTTTTAAAGAGTGTTTCATGTTCATAACAACAATAGATGCAGGAAGTCAAATACCAGTTGATGTGTAAATTGTATCTTAAAATTACATTTTAAACAAACATTATAACGTGAATGCTACTAAAACAGATTGTTAAAGAAATCGGCGGGCCTACTCTATAATTCAAAACGTAAGAAAATACTTTCCAATTTTTCGTTAACTTACCCCCTAATGCAAGTATTGAAAGTTCAATCAGAAACATTTAGTCAAAAATATGCATAATATATGTACATATGTAGTATATGATAGCAAACGCTTAGGGTCAGAAATCAATGATTTTGTGTTATTTAGCGATGAGAAAAGACCTAATGAGAAAATAAAATATGGGAATAGTTTTTTATTTTAACAGTCAAACACATTGGTTTTCATTTCATTTATTCATTATATTCGGCCCTGTTCTATAAACCGAATCCGGGTAAATTTCTCGTTTTTTTTTTTTAATTAATAATGGTCCTGCAGATGTGTTTAAAATCATACACGATTATTTTCTTTCAGATATGATATTTGAGAATCTATATAATGGAAAAATTAAAAAACGTCTGAAAAAATATTTTTATTATCAGAGTTAGTTTTCTAAAATCGTGTGATTTCAAATCGATTCGGTTTAAAGAACAGGGTCGATTATGTATACCTAGCCAAGCGGCTATAGTCGGTCACATCATACTACTTAAGCAGTATCTACTAAACATCTGCATGAAACTTAATAATGATGTTTATGAAATGTTCGCTAAAATTTTTTATTCGTTTCATCCTATTTCATACAGATGAATAACTATGAAACAATAACAATGAACACTCAATAGTTAAGAACGCAGTAAAACGATGTTGGTTTGTTCATATATACAAGAGCATACAAACATTCACAAATGTGAAACAGAACATGCGTTGAGTAAATCTCGATTAAGTTCATGCAAAAACAATATGCTTTTAAAGATCAGTGTTGCCAGTTGAAGGAAAATACTAGAATAATCGCCGAAAAGGAAGTTAAAAGATGTTAACGAGATCTAAATTAAATTTAGTTTTTAATAGTGAGAGCAACCTCGGTAAAATATTTCATTTATAGACATAAGTTAAATGTACACATAATTATCTTTCTTTTAAATGCAATATTATTGTTGTTTAAAATTTCGTATTTTTGCATTAGGGTTATAATAAAATTGTTTGAGTTTTATTACAAATATTAATTTCAAAAATAATTTTTAGTTATATTTTTGCTTGGAAGTATATATATAGTTATTTTCGATTGGAAAGGAGTACTTTTGTTGTGTTTTCTTTAATTTTTGTCACACAACTAATAAACTATTAGGCCGCGTTTACACATGTGTGCCATGTGCCACACAAGTGTAAAAAAAGCGTAACCACTAATTACTAATGAACAACTGTTTGATTCAAACATGTATTTATTAAGGGTCAAACCCACGATATCGACACCGTTCGACTTGTCGCACACTTACATTCAAAACAAAAACAAATTTTAATATTTTGTTGTTGTTTCAAATGTAAGTGTGCGACAAGTCGAACGTTGTCGATATCGTGGGTCAGGCCGTAAGTTAAATAGTTCCATACATAGCTAATAGACAATTTTATAGAATCCAACATGATTGGAAACATGTCTGAATACATGTCTGAATCAAACAGCTTTTATTATTAATTAGTTGGTTACGCTTTTTTTTTGCAAATGGCACACAAGAAATGCCAGATGTAAACTCAGCCTTATGAACTGGTTTAAGTTCTTATTTATTTAAATAGTTCGTACATAAAATTTAAAATATAATCACAAAGTTAATTAAAAACTGTATAACTTCCAAGCTGCTGGATCGATTTTCTTCAAACATTGCTTACAACACTCTCGATAAACTCACCTTTCAAACAATAACAAACTAAATGGAAATTGGTACAGACGTTTTGGTTCTGCGAATGCGTAGGCTGACACACAGATGCACACTTGAAATTTATAAAACTCCTCTTTTTTGGTCGGAGGTACCTGATTACTAAAGAACAGAACATTATTACTTTAAATTTCTTTTTCAGTACATGTGCTTACGCTGGTTCGACATTTTTGTAAATTTCGCTCAATCATAATAAGAGAACATAATAAAACACAAATGATCATTATTTTATGTGGTTTATTGAAATGCAATTTGAAAAAAGAGTAATTATCAGGAAAATTCAATATGATTTTAAAATTATATTATTGCAAAGAAAACCAAAAACCAATGCGTGATTTATATAAAAATTATAAATTCAGTTAGTGTTAATGGAAAAAAGTTTCATATGAATTAAGCATCACGTTCGAAATTCTGTGTTTTTATATTATGATGTAAAAACATAATTTTTTCGACTGACGCTGTATTCCACCCAATGATGCAACGTTTTTCAGAAAGTAAATTTCTTGCTGCCGAAAACACCCGTTCCGAAGACTCACTGCTAGCTGGTATGAAAAAATCTTAGAGCTTACTTGGTATAAAAGAGGAAATTTAGACTTATTTAATTCCCAAACTAGTTGGAAAGATATACATCGAATTTTTTAACTAAAATTATTATTAACAGGTCGATATTATTATATTTATTCATAATTTGTTTGTGTAATTGTCCTATGTATGGACATTTTATCGAAAAAACTTTTTATTTCAAGCATTTTACATTAATTTTATATTCTTGTTCATTATGTTAAATGAGATGAGAGAAAGCAGCATGAAACAATACTCGTTTCAATGAACAATCTCTTTGTCTTAACAGTATGAAGCGAAATGTTTTCACTCACATTATGATAAAAGCAACACTTTGTTCAGTTTAAAATATTTATTCGAAGTTGGGTTTTTAGTGAACAAACATTTCAGTAGTTTCATGGATGGAGTTGTTCATGCAACCCTATAGTATCTACATACAATTTTAAGATAATAAATAATAGTATTGTGCATGAGCAGTTCAATCGAGCATTTTGACTACCGCTATGGAGTACATTATTGATAGCTTTTGTGTAAGCGGCTATGTCAATGGATTGTTTTGAAAATATATCTATACTCGCGAAGCCAAAGGCAAAAAGAACTGATTCGATTAGAACAAATATGGTAGGTGTTGCGTGTTTTTTATAGCCGAACCAGGCTTGAAATTAGAAAATATAATAGCTATTAAATAACCCTAATACAAACTAACGCTAATAAATAATTTATTTTTGCTGTTTCTAGCTTCTAAACAAATAAAGTTTACAACTGGGACAGATAAAGCAATAAAATCCAGTTTTGTTAAAAAATCCGCGATTCTAACATCAGAAAAAAATTTCAAATTTAATTTTGATACGTCCATTTTAGAAAGTAATCAAACAAAGGACCAGAAAGATGAAATGAACGATACCTTGAACACCAATAACTTACAATTAACCAATGGTGTTGGGTTTAAATTTAATTTTGCTATTAATGAAGGAAATGATGAAATAAAATTTGATAAATTATCTATAAAATAAAAATACATGTGTACTGACTTTTTATTTCGTAACTGTTTTTACTATTGTTCCCGATTCAATATTTTAATACTACAAAATCATAGAAATTAGAAAATGTTTAGTGCTTACTAAAGTGTTACATACGTTAGACGTTCAATTTTGTGGGTGTTACAGCTTTGACATTATTGTAAAGAATTTCCAATTGCTTTTTGTATTCAAAAGGAAATTTTTCAAATAGAAGGATTATGTATCGATTTACCTGCCAATCCAATAATTCAACATCAAACTCTTTACTTTCCAACAGCATTTGTAAATCTGAATAAAAATCGCAAAATAACACTGGCTCCTGATTCTCCGAAGATTTGCGTGTACTACAATATTGAAATCTTTTTAATAAGTCTGCCTTTAGTTGCGGATCGTTTTCGGTGAAACGTAGAGCTAATGGTGTCTAAATGTAATGATATTTAAAGCTATTAAAGAGGAGCCAACTAACTTTTATTAAGGACTATTATTTTGAAAGGTAATGTTTTGAATTGAATTTGTTTCTTCTATAGTATCACATAAATGATATATTAATTAACTTCCAAAATAAGTAGCTTTGCATGTACATATCGCTTATTTACATACTTCAATAGTGTCACAACTAAAAGAAATAGTTTTGCAATTTACATACAATTCAATGCAGACATAAAAACATTATTCTCTTAGGAGATGGTAGTACAAGCTATTTGTATGAAATTTTTGCACAAGATAAAATGCGAAATGTCGAACTATTCTTTTGGGATATGACTCGAAGTAAATGAGCGATATTTATGTATGTTTACCTGTTGTTGAATAATTTTATTTTGATACTGCGCTACTTCCTGTCTTAGTTTACTAACTTCCTTGATTTCCCTTAACATGTATTTGACAAAACCGAATAAAGTGGTTGCATCGCTGTCAAGTGGCTCTAAGCAGTCTATATACTGGCGCATTTTTAATGAGTTATTATACATCGATACATCCAGTTTTTCCGCCAATTGAAAATTTTCTCGAGCATGCTTGAATTTATGCTTCAGAGCAAATAATGTTGCCAGTGCTATGTAGTTCTCACCATGATCTGGTCCATATTTTACGGCCTCTTTTAAAATCGTTTCAGCATCATCCCAAAGTTCAGCTCGGACCAATATAGTTCCCAAACTAAGCAAAGGGATATCTTTGGAATCTTCGGGAGCCAACATAACCGAGATGCGGGCACATTCCAAAGCATTTTTAGCATTTCCAACTAGCCGCCAATAGTAAGAACTCAACATATGAAATTTCCAAGAATCCGGATTATTAGTTAGACCTTTAAGCGATATCTCATGTATGGTCTCTGTCACACTTTCAGCGTCTTTCAGACCCAGTTCCTGCTTGAGAAGGTTTTCTTCACGTTCTATGTTCAATGATTTTATCGTCTCTGGTTTAAAACTATTCAAATCCGTGTATTTATCGCGAGATGGAATTAATTCCGCGTAGTCCCGGCAGAAAGGATGAACACCCTTGGCTTCCTTTTCTAATTTTTCTGGAAAATTCAATCTTTTCATGGAAGCACCCGTCGTGCGTAAATAATCGCTAAGATCAGTTATTTTTACATATGTTTTCAAACATTTAGAACGCTCCAAAATAGTTTGCAGCAGATGGGCAGTAATGGAAATATGATCATCTAATGTACTACGTTTACGAGTCATTTTTCTAAAAGCATTTTCGGCATTTTCATTACAGTGAATTTGTTCTACGAAAGCATAGAGATTGTCCGATTCACGCAAATGAAATGGTGAATCTAACCGCCTCCTAATGAAACCATCATCTTTCACCGCATAATGATTTGTTGACTCTGCACTATGATCCTGCGACAAAACAAATGCCAGCAATATGTAAATCCACATTTTCAGACATTAATCGAAATTTTATATTTATTATGTTATTATTGGTCGCACTAGTATTTTAATAACTACATAAGTATGTATGTATGTATGTAAAAAATAAGCCCTCGCTGCAAAAGAGTATTAACGCAAAGAAAACGAGTTTAAAGTTTTGAATTTACTAACAACTTAATGGTAAAGCAATTTTCCCCTCAGGAGGTGAGTATACAAGGTATGTATTTGTACGAAATTTTTGCACAACATGTACATATGTACATATATTTATGTACTATGTACATTGTACATATGTAAAAGAACGATATGACGATTAATTCCGTAATAGGTACATATACATATATACAAAAAATCACATTTTTGAGCTATGACATACATACAGCCATACATATCGTCACCTTAAAGCAAGCCACAGACCTTGCGACTGTTGGTACAACATGAGCAAGTTGTGTATAAGATTGTAAAGTGTGTGGGGTCGTCGTATGAAGTTGTGTATCGGTTGTACGAAAGATTAAAAAGATTTGATTTTTTGGCTAGTTGTATGGACAGGTTGTAAAATTTAGGAGTTTGTTGTACAACTTCATTTCATTTTGTTCTTATTTTCGTTGTGGTCATATGAAAAACATCGCGGTCGAATTCAAATTTGCGTATAAAATGGAGAATTGAACAAAAAGAAGTGATTTTATATAATTGTATAAGAGTTTGCGCGGAAGAATTGCTTTTTTATATGCATCGGCACTTTTGACAAAAGGTCATTGAATACTTCGTTTGACACCCACGTGTAATTTTTATAGTCCATTGGCTCACTTTCTTTTATTATTTCCAAAAGTTTGTTATTAGAATACGTTTTTTTATATAAATCACTCCTTTAACCAAATTCTTTTTTTCTGTCCTTTTTTACGTTCTTCTTCTTATTTTGTCACAAAAAAAACCGTCCATTACAATATGCGACATAACACCCGATGTATGTTTACTCCAAAAAAAAATTAAGAAATGAAGTTGTGCTCTAATGTTGTGCACGTTGTTGTAAAGTTTGTGGGCAAAACACACAACTTGTTAATCCAACGTGTTGTACCAACAGTCGCAAGGTGTATGGCTTGCATAAAGACGAAATAACCTATCTGCAGTTTTCAAAAGTTTACAGGAGAGGGAAAAAACGTTATAAAATTGGAACTATAAACGATAATTACATATTTTGATTAAAATGAAACCAGAAATATACATACATATATCGGTTGAGAAAATTTTGTGTTTCTATGTGCTTATGTTACGTCACTTAGGTTATTTGGAATTGTAAAAATCTGAAACCAAATAACCTATCAGCAGTACTAATTAGTATGAATAAATAACAATTTATTTATACATGTGAATATTATATACATTACATAATAACAGTTATAGTTTCTTTTACTGGTTTAAGCAAAAAAAAAGTACTTAATGTTTCTTTAAATTACACTATGCAACAAAATTAAACTTTTATTGTAATTTTTGATGATTTATTTTTCTCTTTTTTTAGTCCCTTAGGTACAAAAACTGGTAATAACTTGGTCGTTTGTAATATTAGGGGCCGTATCCAAAAAAAATTAATTTGAACTTCAAGTGTCTTTATGTCAAAATTTGTATGGAAATTTTGTTTTAACGTACACTTCAAGCTCAAATAATTTTTTTGGATACGGCCATAGAAGTCCAAAATTTTGCACACATATGCATTATGATATGATAATCCATAAAAAACCCAATTTTGAAATTTTTGCAGATAGGTTATTAGGTCTTTAAGACGACGATATGCACATACTTATAAGTAAATAATAATGATAAGTGTTACCACTGTATATCATTTATGAAAACAATCCGTATTTTCAGATCCCATACTTAATGCGGATTTAGTTAAGGACTTACTTATACTTATTTATAAAAATTATTAAGGATTTATAAAGGCTTAATAAGAAAAATTTTATATGAATATATGTTTTATAAACTCTTTATAATTTTTAAAAATAAGGCTATTATATTTTAGATCGATGATAGCTTTTTGACAGAAACTAAAAGGATACTTGCACCCTGAAGGAAATGTCAATGGTGAAAATGTAGTGAATCGCTTTTGACTTCGTCACCAGGGCTACTCTCTAATTATTCTCCATACAATACTTTGTGCTATAGACATTTAGCATGTGCTTGTTATTGTAAATCTACTAGTAAAACTAAAATAATTGACTAGGTAGTGACTACGTAATTCTTATGGGAACTTGGATACATACCAACCAGACATTTTTTGGTACATTTCTATACTCCATGTACAAACAAATTTATGTATGTTGTTGACAAATCTATCACAAATAAACCACAACTTTTCTCTTTCTTTTATACTGACGGATAGAAGAAAACTTGTGGACAATTTACCTACTACAATTGTCACTAGAATTTGAGTGTTGACATAGAGACACTTGGGCCTAGTCTGACTGCAGGGTAATTAAAACCAGTAATGTGTTCACTTACACATAAATGTGTTCTCAATAAAATTTTCTTACAAGGACACAACCAAAGCGATTTCATATCAGGTGATCTCGACACAGATCAGGCGATATCAAAACAAAAATCAAAAAAAAGCAAACATCAGTTCTTAAGTTTCAAAATACAAGTTTTTGAATTTAACGGAACAACTGCATTTGAAATCGGAAAAGGGCACTTTTCAACAGCGATGCCAACTATTTATAACCCAAACGCGCTATAACCCTTCTCAAAACGCGCTAAGTTACAGCATTATCAACAATTTATAGTCAAAACGCGCTATTTTCATACGCGCTAAATTAAATTTTGATAATGGTCGATGTATGTATTAGTAAATACGAGTAGAATTAATTTTTTAGTAACTCTTTTTCAGAGTATGCAATATTGCTTCTTCGAAATTATATCCTAAATATCTAAAATTATTTAATACAGAATCAGTCTTGCCTTCCAAATATTCGAAATTCTTAGTTTTGATTTTAATTTTATTTGTCAAACTTTGTAACAACTTACATACATATGTATATAAATTATCGAATAGTGTTGCGATTCAAATGCTTTTTGAAGTACAAAAAGAATAGATGCTTAATAAGTTATATAAATTTTTTTGGTCACGAGTTGTTGCCATTTACAATATTAAAATGCGTTTTTAATTCTAACCACAGTCAAGGGAATTTTATTTGCAACATCTGAATCATTAACGAATTTACACAAAAAGTTAAATTTTGGATATTAGACAAATGTTAAATTTATACAAAAAAGTAAAAATATATTAAACTGAAATGATATTTTTGACTTTAATCAAAACGCGCTAATTTAGCGCTTTTTTAATTAAACGCGCTAAGACGAAAAAAAGCGCGTTCGGCATAGTTAAAACGCGCTAAAACTAGCGCGAAAGGCGCTAAATTGGCATCGCTGCTTTTCAAAGCGGGTTCAGGCAAGTTTACATTGTATGAATTCGCCTTGGGCGAACACATATGTATAAATTTGCTTTGGTACTTTGTTGCTAGTAGTACTTTTTTTTGCAACCGTGAATTTGCAAAATATTTGTAAAATAGTGTCCACACATGATAAGTTTATATCATGATGAATGTCAAATTGATATCATGATGAAAATTCATCACGTATAGACTCAATTTGTTAATATAATGGCTGCGCTATTATATAATCATCAGAGCTCACAGCCTGATAAATTCATTTTGATATCAAATGTTATTTTATGTGTCGCTGTGCATTTAACGTTTATTTATTAAACAATTTTCATTTAAAAAAGGCGGCTCAACAATTATTTGTGACAAAAAAAGCATATTAGACATTTTTGGCAGGCATTTTGATAATATTTGTTTGATTTATCATGATATAAAATCATTAACGTCTACTCCTTTGTGTTGTTGACATTTGTTTCAGTTGTTTATCTTGCCAACGGTATTGTTTCGCGTTTGTTTTAGAATATTTTGCTGTAGTAAAGCATTTGAAAAATCTCGTCTTGAAAGGTCTTATAAATGGACTTGTGCATGGCCATTATTGGGCACATGGCAGACAGGGTTGTCAGATTTTTTCTGTCCTATTTTGCCAAATTGATTGTAAAAATCGCCAAAATAAATTTTATGTATTTTTGCTTAATAAATATTTGATAATAAATTTACTTTTATATAAAACTTTTTTAATATAAATTTTTACAAAATAATCATATAGAAATTTAGCAGAAAATCACCAAAAGTTGAAATTAAGTCGCCAAAAATTATTTTTTACAAGTTTTTTTCATCCAAATTCAAAATGAATTAATTAATATAAGAAAAATTATCAAAATTCAGCCGATTTTATTTCTTGCAAACGAGTTTTGGTAGGATTTATTTTTTTAAACTACTCCTTCAACAAACTAATTTTGCTGAATTACAAAAATGTTGAGTTTAAATTTTTTCGCCAACAAATTTATTTATCGCCAGAAATATCGCCATGTCGCCAAACCAAAAATTTAGACTCCAAACAAGTTGAAAAATCACCATGTTTGGCGAGAAATCGCCATATCTGACAGCCCTGATGGCAGACATGAAATGCCAGATGTAAACTCAGCCATAATATCATCAGGTACCACACGTGTGGACACTATGTAGGAGCAAGGCGAATCAAAAATCGTCAGAAGTAGTATAAATCGTTAAATCTGGCAGCAGTGTCTGTTTGTTTTTGGATTGTGTTGAAATTACAGAATAATTAATAATTCCTAGTTCATGGTTGAAGTGAATTTTATAATTATTTTACTTGCTACAAACACGAAATAAACGGCACAAGAGTGAAGATTCTATTAATCTTTTGATTGTGAAAAAATATAAAAGCACGAAATTGCCATGGCTGTATCTGCCAGAGGATCTTTTCAGCGTATTATATTGGATGAAATTGCTCTGGAGGGTTTAGAGGGCACAACATTGGATTGTGAGTTTCATAAAGCATCATATGTATGTTTCTGCATCATGATACGTTTTTGTTTTCAGCATTATGGGTGTACTTGGGCAAGTCACTTAACATGCCAAATGACTTTTCTACCCAGTTTAAGGAAGACGTATGGAATTTTATAAAAAACGTTCAACATCATTTGCAGTTTTTCGAATTACCAGAAGAACGGGAAACAGTAATTTTATTTGATCGATATCAATTTGTAGATAATGATCTATGTGTTCCCCTTTCCCCGGTAGGTACCTATTTTGTTAAAGAAAAGTATTGCATGGATTTGTTAAATTATTTTGAAAATATACGTCACATGAATGTGCCTTGGTCTGTACTAAAGTGTGACACAAGCCATAAAAAAATGGATACAAGCCATCTCATAAAGTTCAAAATGTGTGTGTGTATTGATGCGTTATTGTAAAACAAATACTTCCAAAAGGAATGTGGTTTGTTTTTCGATACGAATACTGAAGTACAGAAGAAAACTGCAATAGAACAATGTTGAAGTAAAATCAAGCCTTTCAAAACAAAAATGAAATAGATTTTGAGTTAATTTAATTATTATTTTTCGAACTGTATTTGTTTCTATATTCTTATGAATTGAATAGGCTAATGTTCGTAACGCTTTTTAAGCCAAATTACATGTGATAATTATTAATGAACAAATAACATCAAAGTTAGTTGTAAATATTCTGACAACAACACATAGTTGAACGGAACAGCCAGCCGTTTTCGAAGGCCACTAAACCTTCCTCATCAGCGTTCTTCTGTGTTTTGGTCCACTGTGTGTGGTGTCAGTTGATGTAGATGTCTGCCTTATATACGAAACTTTATTGCAAATGGAATATGTGAATTGGTTTGATTCATTGCATATCAATTTGCTCATGTGTTTTGTAATGAAGGCTCAAAGTTACCATCTCTATATTTACAACAGTCTTACCATTGTCGTTTGTTTTTTACTAACTATGCACATGTTTGTTAATTTGCTTATTTTTGTTCTACTTAAGACAAACTTTAGATTTTGTTTTGATGTTCTACTTGTTTTGAAAACACAAGCACTAACAAAACTGCAGAGAAAAACTTTTCGAATGATGCTTGATTTATTTTAGTGAGAGTCATGTTTTGTTTTATTATTTATGATGACACTAGAACACAGTGCTTTGAAGTAGTGTAAAATAGAAAACAGAACTTTTAGAACGGCTTACGCAGCACTTTAGTCTGTACATACCAATTTATGCAGAACAAAAGCAACCAAATCCCTATTTGAATTAAATTTGAAATATTTTACTTTTTTAACTATTTATTTATTAACATTGATATTATAGATAAATACAATAATAATATAAGAGGGGTAGAAGCACTAGCTACTAAGGCCATCGGCTAATATTTTAAAATGTTTGAATTTAAATTTTAATTTTTATGGTAGATATAAAGTTGTATATACGGCAAATGTTTTCTTTTGTTGGTTTCTTGAGCATGTTGATACCAATATTTTTTAAAAGTTTAGATTGCAGATTTCTAAGTCTAAGACAGTTGGACAGGATATGTTTGACAGAAATTGTAGAACCACAGTATGGATAAGCATTTGTGTAAGTGCTGTTAATTATATGCTGGTGTGTCGTTATTTTATAACCCATGCGTAGTCGGGAGAAAATTTGAATTTGTCTTTTATTGATATCCGTTGGGCACAATGGGTTAACTATATTTGGATTAATTTGTGTATAGTGCTAGTGATAGAAATTCTTCATTTGTTCTATTCTTTGATGGCGAATTTTATTTATGACTGAGTTACGAATGTCAATTTTTTCAATTAGTTCGTCTCTATGTCGAGGAGCTATACATGCATGCTTTGCTGCCGAATCAACATTGTCGTTTCAATTTATATTGACATGTCCTGCATTCCAAACAAGTTTTATTTTTCTATTCGACATAATTAGTAAGTCGAATCTTATTAACACTACGCCAGTTAAAATTTGTAGTATTTCGTAATGCCATTATAACCGATATGCTTTCTGAAAAAAATAGTATATTTTTCTTTGATTTCTTAGCTTAGCTTTCTTAGATTGCTTGTAATATCCCCGCCGCATCAGAAGTGAAAATTGATGAAATATCTCATAAGATTTTTGTAGAAAGAATGTCGCCCTGGTTATCGACTGCAGCATACGCACTACAAAATTGGTATTTTGATGCATCAGTAAAAAATATTGCCACGGGTTGCCTATAAGCAGATATTAGTTGATAAAAATGCTGAATGAAGATAACATTTGGTGTATCTTGTTTTTTGTAAGATGAAAAGGATGTATCGCATAGACTGCAGTGATATTCCCAAGGCGGGGAATTTAATGCTAAATAAAATTAGTTTTTGGTGGAAATTTTTTTTATTTTATTTTTTTTTATTTATTATTATTATGTATTAGTATTAAAAATACTTTATATTTTACATATGTACATAGATACTATCGGCACTATGTATAAGCAAAAATTGGCATGAAGTTAGCAAAAGTGACGAAATTGAATTAGGTATTAACGAGTTCCTCCGTACAATTAGACATTAGAAATGGTTGCATTACCTAATTTTAACCCACCTCTACTCCCTAGCATATTTTTTAATGTGAAGTTTCATGGCAAAATTCTTTAAGATCATGTTCAATTTTGCCACTTATGCTAACTTCATGCCAAATTTTGCTTATACATAGGGCCGTATATAATTCAATTATTTTCCTATAAATTAACATTGAATGAGAGTGTTGATTAATGGCCTAATTTTGTAAAACAGAACGAAACGTTTCAATGATCAAACAGAATAAATGATCAAACAGAATATGTCCGCAACTTCAGGAAAAATCGTTGTCAAATTAACAAAGCCCATAATAAAAACTACGGCAGTAACTTCAAATACTCTATAATTTTAGTTTTATTTTCTTTTGTGTTTATTTTTCTTTGTTCACAAAATGTATGAAATTTATTGAAAGTATGGTAGCATTTTTGAGAGAATGAGTATTTATATAAAAGAGCATAAGAAAAAACGTTGTCAAAATAAAATAGATTCTATCTATAGACTGCTTTCTGGTGCTAATTTTTTGTGTCAATTTGTATGGAAAATGTGTTTATGCCCCAATTCTGTTTGATCATTTAGTCCGCAACTTCAGGAAAAATCGCTGTCAAATTAACAAAGCCCATAATAAAATCTAAATGATCAAACAGAATTGCGGCATAAACACATTTTCCATACAAATTGACACAAAAAATTAGCACCAGAAAGCAGTCGATAGATAGAATCATGATACAATTATACTAGGTACATGCACGACTACAACAATTGGAATTTTGTTGTATTTGTTGTTATAAACAAACGATAAATTGTCAGAAACAAATGTCTTTTGTTTATAAAAAATTGCAATTACAGGGCAACTATAGTACAATTGCAGACGCGGCATTCCTGCATGATTATAGTTATTCAGTGTTGCCATTCTGTGTGTAGTTAAATAGTGTGTAATTTCTACTCACATGTGTAGGCCATGGAATTAAATTCTTGTATAATGTCTGTGAAATTCTACTTTGGGTTCTATTTGTATTTATTTTTCTTTTAATTTTAACCTACACAAAAGATGTGTAGTGTAATTTTCTTCAATGTTTAATTGCAGACACAGCCTTGTGTAAATTCATTGGCAACACTATAAACATTTTATTCACACACATACACTAACATTTTTGCAGCTTGTAAACAAAGCTTGACATTTATCTGCAATGTATACAGTAACAGGCTGGGCTTGTGCATGTACCTGTTATAATTGTATCATGTTACTGCCTTAATGATCAAACAGAATATGTCCGCAACTTCAGGAAAAATCGTTGTCAAATTAACAAAGCCCATAATAAATTCTACGGCAGTAACTTCAAATGCTCTATAATTTTAGTTTTATTTTCTTTTGTGCTTATTTTTCTTTGTAGTTTTGTATGAAATTTATTATAAGTATGGTAGCATTCTTGAGAGAATGAGTATTTACATATATATGAGAGCATAAGAAAAAACGTTGTCAAAATAAAATAGATTCTATCCATGATACAATTATAACAGGTACATGCACAAGCCCAGCCTGTTACTGTATACATTGCAGATAAATGTCAAGCTTTGTTTACAAGCTGCAAAAATGTTAGTGTATGTGTGTGAATAAAATGTTTATAGTGTTGCCAATGAATTTACACAAGGCTGTGTCTGCAATTAAACATTGAAGAAAATTACACTACACATCTTTTGTGTAGGTTAAAATTAAAAGAAAAATAAATACAAATAGAACCCAAAGTAGAATTTCACAGACATTATACAAGAATTTAATTCCATGGCCTACACATGTGAGTAGAAATTACACACTATTTAACTACACACAGAATGGCAACACTGAATAACTATAATCATGCAGGAATGCCGCGTCTGCAATTGTACTATAGTTGCCCTGTAATTGCAATTTTTTATAAACAAAAGACATTTGTTTCTGACAATTTATCGTTTGTTTATAACAACAAATACAACAAAATTCCAATTGTTGTAGTCGTGCATGTACCTAGTATAATTGTATCATGGGCAGTAACTTCAAATGCTCTATAATTTTTGTTTTATTTTCTTGTGTGCTTATTTTTCTTTGTAGTTTTGTTCACAAAATGTATGAAATTTATTGAAAGTATGGTAACATGTTTGAGAGAATATTTATTTATATGTGAGAGCATAAGAAAAAACGTTCTCAAAATAAAATAGATTCTATCTATCGACTGCTTTCTGAGGTTAGTTTTTGTGTCATTTTGTATGGAAAATGTGTTTATGCCCCAATTCTGTTTGATCATTCAAGCAGAAATTTTTGGTTTGTTTTTAATTTTGAATTTTGTAAAACATTTGAAAACGAAAATTCAATGTTACGTAAAATAAATGTATTTTATAAAACAGTTGCAAACGTTTTCAAACGAATTAAATGTCATATGAAAACGTTTATCAAATTGTATTCGTTTTAAAAGTTTTACTACATTATTGCATTAGTTTTGCTGCAATAATGAGTAAATTAGTATCTATGTAGGTCAAAGATAAGCAAAATGCCGCCCGTGGCCTTTTGCTTATCTTTGAAAGTTTCTTGATAAATGGAGATGCAAAAAGTGCATTTCTTAAGACATACTCACTGAAACTGACCACTGATACAGTCATCAAATTGATGAAGCACTTGAGCTACATCATTAACTACAGAGCTATATTTTGTTGGCCTAGGTCAATTACGAACAAGAAAAATTCGAAAGCATCGTTTGTTAAACCAGGGAGACTGGGGGGCCGTAGTCATAAAATTTAACGTGATGTTATACTATTATGTATCTCTCTTTAACCCATTATATTATTTAGCTCTGCCCTTTTAAACTGGCGCAGTGATCATTAATAGAAATAAACAGACTAGCAATCTTTAATTTGCACTGTTTTATTAAAGAAAACAAAAAGTAGTTAGATCTTCACAAAAATATAAATGTGAAAAAAGGCCAAGTTCCTATTAAAAATTTCGGCCATCAAAAGTAGTGAGATAAATTTAAAAGTTATTGTTTGGCACAATACTTATCACAATATTACATGCATACATAGTATGTGTATTAATTTATAATCGTTAGGTTATGTTATTTCTATGCAATCTGCATACTTGGCAATATTTTTACCTTTATAATACAGAAGATAATAGCGGATATCTCTTTATTTCTTTATGTGGGAAAAATGTGAAGTAAGCAGGTTGCCTAGAAATGATATGAGACCTTGTCGATTGCAGTTGTGAGATTTTGGAACGGAACTTGACTGAATCCATGTGTATGATGAAAAACATATCCATATACATACATATGTACATTAACATTTCACTCCAGCATTGAAATATTGAACGTTTCAAAGTTTCACAAACATCCAATAAGTATTTATGGGCCCTTAACTAACGCCGCTGATTTAGAATTTCTTCTTTCGTTGGTGCATATTCCATAATTTAATTAAATTTGACTTTGAAAATATTTTTATGTTCAGCTTTTTATAATGAATAATATATTTTTCAATTATAATATTTTGACAAGAAACGAAAACAACGTAGCGTTTTACAAAATTTTAAATATTTTTGTTTTCGCTCCAACCAGAAACGAAAACAAAAATTCGTTTAGTTTTACAAAATTAGGCCATAAATCTCACAAAATTTACACATTAGGTGTGTTCTAGGGATGGGCAAATGAAAAAAATGTATCGATATATATCGTATCGATGTTTTTGAACAGTATCGATATATATTTTTTGAAAACATCGATATTTCGATATATCGATATTTTTTGCTGCATTAATTTCGAATGCACAAATACTCACTTTAAGAAATTTAATACAAAAGAACTATTTATGTTAAGTTATACGTAACCTACTGTAGCTCCTTAAGACTTCATTAGTCTTTACTTCTTTTGCTGCTCTGTGCTGTGCCGTTCTATATCTAAATTTTAATAGTTACTTTTTCTGTAATAAATTATCAGTTGTTTCGGACCAGAATGATCACAGTTTTCCACTAAAGTGATGAGTTTTGCATCGTCCATTGTTATTAGAGTTTTTCTTTTCTCGGACTTTTTCGTTTCCCGGGAAAGTGGGAACAACTTTTCGGTTTTTAACGTTTATAAGCATATGCCAAAAAAATAATACAATTTCAGTTCCCGGGCGTAATTGTTGTAAAGTTTTAGCTATAGTTCTACCATCGCATTCATAAAGTGAATAACTACATGCATCGAGGAATGTGTACGCAACAGAACAGAATTAAGGAGAGAAAAACTAATGGCTTATATATGATTTTTATAAACCAAAAAGAGTCAGCTGATTCGTAACAGAGCAGAAAGTAAAAACAAATTCTGCCTTTAGGCTTTTACCCACAAAATCCAAAAAGCCACCTGGCTTACTTGGGTCACAGTTAAAAAACGGCTATAGCTCTTAAAAGTATCGAAACCCGATACTCGTAAATAAGAATCGATGTATCGATATATAGGTTTTTGAAATATCGGCGATATATATCGATATTTATTTTCTCAAATATCGATATTTCGATATATCGATATTTTTTGCCCATCCCTAGTGTGTTCCACAAGATTTTATTAAAGTTCGGACTAATGAGAGTAAAAAGAAAATTACTCTCTGAATGTGCAAAAGTTATCCAAAATTGCTGGAACGCAAAAAACCATAATTGCCCATCTTGAAATTCTGGTGCTGCTTACTTTTTAAATTAAATTTTATTTTAGTGATTTTAGTCGCCTAAAACGCATAATATTACAAAAACAAAAAATTTGCATCATTGGCAACAGCTGTAAAAAGTAAATGAAAAAAAATCTACCAAAAAAGTAGAAGTTACGTGAATTATTTAAAAAACATAAAAATATTTTTTTTTATATTAAAGAAATGGAAAAATAAGCACAAATGTACTTACAACTTAAGCTTTATTTCAAAAACCTTCCATTTTGCTTTTTAATAAATCTGTGTGTAAAAACTTTTCTTCTATATTTGCAAATTTTCTGATTAATATTTCAGTTTCATATGTAAACAAAAAAAACAGCTGATTATTCAATTCTTGTCCGAACTTACCCAGAAGAAAAAGTTCGTACTAGTTTGTACAGGAAATGAAAAAAATTACTCTCTCATTCGCTCTCAAAATTGCACAAAAATTGCTATCTGGAACGCTTTTGGATTACTTTGTACAAGTTCGGACTGTTTTGTTATGCATCTGGAACAGACCTATTATTTTATCACATTGGTGGCTATTCTGCAATACGCGTCGACTTGATGAAATTTACATGTAGAACAAAAACAAAACTTCACAAATGTTAAAAATTTGTTTTTGTTTATCATACAAAATTTACCGTTTTTAAAAAAGAGAGCAACGCGTTGAAATTCTCACGTTTATTTCATTTTAGAATTGTATGGGAAACAAAAACAATTTTTGAAACTTTGTTTTTGCTTTAATGTAAAGTTTCACTTCTTCGACGCGTTTTCCCGAATAGCCACCATTGTTTTTAATGCATTGGAACAGCGTTGATTGTATTCTTGGCGTTTTTTTTGTACGAAATAATTTTGCTGACATCTCTATCTATTATTGAGTTATTGTAAGACAAGAGCTTTGGTAGAAGTCGGCTTTTTGAGTCCAATACTTTTAGTTCTATTGTTGGGAGACCTAATTCAGTTAGCAAAATTTGTATTGGTGTTGTACGATATGCATCTTATTAGATTAACCCTGTACAATATTGATTTCTTGACATATAAGATTTGTTCTTTCCAACGATAGTTCTTTTCAAATATAACTCGTAATATTTTCAGTTTGGGTACATTGGGAATTGAAATATTATTTACAACAAGATTTGCGGGTCTACAGTTCTGTTTTCTACAGATATGTAAAATAGAAGATTTCTCCAATGATATTTTTGCTCCAGATGTTTTACCCCAATTTTCTAGATTGCTTATTATCTTCCCAAATTGATTATTGATTTCAGGTGTAAAATTGTTTTTAGAAATGATGTACAGGTCGTCAGCATAAAGGCAGTGTTCTAGATGTTTATATTTGTTTATAATGTTGCTGATTTGCTCGAATGCAATTTGGAACAGAACAACAGACAGAGGAGATCCTTGTGGTATGCGGTTTGAAAGTGGGTAGCTTTTAGACATTTCATAATTTCAAGCAGCCCTTTTAACAAACTTTTGGAAGTATTTTTTTTCACAGTAGAACACGAATTCGCATTTAAATTTTTCAGTATTGATATTCCTGAAAAATAAAATAACTAATATTCTCAAACCCATGTATCGAGATTGTGCACAACAATAGCAACAAAATGGAAAATGTCATAATTATCAATGAACTCTTTGATATAGCGCTATAATTCCAAAGTCCAACAGATTTAAAAGTACTTGTTATTCCTTATATTAGGCGTTAAAATTCCTTTCTAAATGTTGGTGCTGCTTGATCTAGCAAGAATGGGAAAGAGTAGATATTACTGAACTTTCGAATCTTTAAAAAGTTAAGGGTCTTCAAATATAAAAAAGTGGCCGTTAATTACTTAAAAGTGTAATAAAAATATATCCCTGGGTAAGTCGGCAGGATAATTACTGAGGTTGTAATATCTCCTAATTTGAGTGTGCATTTTGGTACAACTCGAAGCCGTACCAGAGAAAGCAATTGAAAATGTTACTGACTAAGGAAATACTATAGTTGAATAAGAGGTCCATCAAGAAAAATTCAGGTAAATCTCATATTTATTTCATTATTTTTTTAAAACACACCGTAATTGAATCCCAGTAAAATGGGAAACCGATTTACTTATTGAAGAATTCAAATACTCTATATCGAATTGGTATATCATCTCTTCAATACGGCGCTTGCCTAGTAAACAGTTTTCACCACGAAATATCAAAATGAGTTTTAAGCATAACACCGGTTAGGTGATGTCTTGTTTTCCGATGTATAAAGTTTGGCCATTCCCAAAAATGTGTAAAAAGAATAGATAGGCGTAGAAAGCCCATTCTGGGGATGCATAGCTCCCATAAGAATTGCTGTTGCCCCCCTAGAATTATTAAAAATTTCATGTAATTATTTATTTTAATATTACTCATGAAAATCACCAGTCGTAATGCCTGAAAAAATAAAATAAAACGTCAAATACACCTACAAACTTTAAATTAAAAACTGTGAATTTAAAAACAAAATCATGGCCGAGCACATAAAACTGCGCACCCTTCCCCAATCTTCTTACCCCTCTCACCAATAAACTCAAGTATTGCTGCAACAAAAGTTGCAAGTGTGGACGAGGACTTAACATTTCGAGTAGAATATAAGACTTTTATGGTTGTTTCAATGCGGTAGTACTCCATAACATAATTGGAGGTTGGGCAGAAAAGGCAGGACAATTAATTTAATTCCACTCCTTGCTTGACTGACAAACGCAGCTTTTTTGAAAGCCATTGCAAATCTCTTCGTGTTTTCGGAAAAGGGTTCCTAAATTGCAACGAACACTTTGAAATTCCATTAACTTTGCGGAAATGTATTCCGTAATGCATTTTATTTGTGAATTTATCCAGCGTTGATATGCACGTATTATGAAAAAACTAAAGATTATACAAAGAGGATTCATTTGCTGCTTTTGTTATGAACAGCTTCATAAAGCCAGGGCTATATTAGATGACTTTTGAAAACCAATTTTTTTAAGAAAGATTTTTTAATACGATACATAGGGCATATAAATACAAATAATCCATTTATTTTTTCAGAGTTTGTTGCTTTTGTTTTGCACAGAACTATACATAGCATGTCGTTGGTTCAGGAGTTAGTAAAAGTAGACTTCACATTTTTATCAAAAAATATTCAAAACAAAACAGCTACATACATATCGTTGCTAACCGACCTAACTGACATTTATTTGAAAAATGAATTAAGTCCACTACTACACTTTATGGGTTATCATAGACCTTGTCTAAAATTTTTATGACTAAACATTACTGTCGAGCCATTAGTAGCAAAAATGTTTCAGACGTTTCCATAAGAATACATGTAGAAAGCAATCATAAAAGCTGCTCTCCTATAAAATTTTAAAAATGTTAGATAGGTCAGTTAGATAAAACAGCGACGATATGTATGTGTTAAAATAAAAAAAAATAATTTTATTAGAATGCTTTGAAGCTGAACAACAAAATGAGTTATGTGTAGCTTTTGAGGCAATTCGGCTATACCTACTAAATCTACAAAATTAATTTTACGAACAACTAATGTGAAAGTTTGTAAAGGGTGTTTTTTATTGAGGTATAGAACTTTAAGTTGGCATCACTTTTTTAACTGGCGGCCATTTTGTCAGCTGTCAAGTGATTAATATTTAGTTTGGTTTGCCATTTCATCATGAACAGGTTGACAAAAGAACAACGCTTGCAAATCGTGCAAATTTATTTCGAAAATAATGGTTCAGTTCGCGAAGTTTACCGCAAGCTCCGTCCATTTTATGGTCGACATAATCGTCCATCAGAGCAATTAATTCGGTTAACCATGGATCGTTTTCGCACTACGTTTACTCTATGTGATAATACGCATCCGCAGAGACGTCGAACAGTGCGCACCGAAGAAACAATTGCCGCTGTAGAGCAAAGTGTTGAAGAGGACCCGAATGAATCGATTCGCCACCGTGCACAGCAATTGGAGCTTTGTCCATCAACTTTATGGAAGATTTTGAAGATTTTGAATGTGGATGAGTTGTGGTTCCAACAAGACGGCGCTACATGCCACACAGCGCACGTCACAATCGATTTATTGAAGGAAACATTCGATGAGCGCATAATTTCGCGGAATGGACCTGTCAATTGGCCACCAAGATCGTGTGATTTGACACCATTGGATTATTTTCTTTGGGGATATGTGAAGTCGCTCGTCTACGCCAACATACCAGAAACGTTAGGGGACTTGGAATCCAACATTCGTGGCGTTATTGCCAACATACGGCCCCATATACTCGAAAAAGTGGTTGAAAATTGGACCTGTAGAATTGGCTTTATTCGAGCCAGCCGCGGCGGCCACATGCCCGAAATCATATTTAAACATTAACGGCATAAAATTATCCTTCCAATAAAGCCAAATTGATGGACATTAAAACGATTTTCTTGTGTTTTATTTCAATTCGAAGATCTATACCTCTAAAAAAACACCCTATATATGTATGTGGATGTTTACATGTTGGGCGTTTGTTACTTTATAAACGAACTGCTGAAGGGGTTTTAATAAAAATCGATAAACAGACTGGTTATTAGCTGGATTGAAACATAGAATACTTTTTATGTAGAAAAGGACATGTTTTAACCCATTACTGGGCTTTATTGTTCTTAAAAATTTTTAAAATTCAAGAGGCATATTTTGTATGTTTGTGGATTTGGAACGTATGCTCCACTTTAACGCAAAAAACAGCTTAATAGTTTTGCGGGTAGGTAAATCTCTACCCAAGTCATGATTTTTTCATGTTTTTATTGTGTTCTGAGTATATCTGCGACAACACCAGCTTCCACACTCAAAAAAGAAGAAAGTACTATTATTAAGAATTTTTTTTTCCTAAATTCAAGTAAAAAATTTTTCTAAGTTTAAGTAAATTTTTTACAAAAATCTAGTAAAAAATACTTAATATGAGTAAAAAATAAAAAGTTCATCTCCTCAAAAATAGTTCATAAATATACACAAAAAATTTCTTACCTTTTAGGAAATGTTTACTTACTTAAAGGAAATATTTACTAAGAGTAGGAAAATGGTTATAAACTGAAGGAATTTTTTTTTTTACACACATATATTTATTTATTGTATCTTCAAAATATGAACTAACAATAAGTATTCAAATCTTAAGTCTATATATAATTGTTAGGCCCGACCAGTATCGGACATAAACTTAGTGATAGTAATTAATAATACATAAATTTCGTATTAAGCACAATAATTATTTTCAAGAAGTATCATTTGGGGTGCTGACTATTAGGGCCCTTGTGTCCCTCTTTTTTAGGCGGATGTGTCCAGTAAAGTTCAAGATATTACGAGCAAGCGGATTAGGATGTGACTCGAGTTTTGTTAAATATTTACCTGCGTATTTTGCGATTTCTTCAGTCACTAGTGGCATATTTAAATCACGATGTATATTTGAATTTTTGATGTACCATGGAGCCGATGTTATTAACCGTAAAATTTTATTTTGCTGTCGTTGGATTCTATCCACATTTGAAGCTGAAGCAGTGCCCCATAGTTGAATTCCGTAGCACCATATTGGCTTCAAAAGCGACTTGTATATCAAAAGTTTGCAGTCTAGACTGAGTGTTGAATTTCTGCCAATCAACCAATGTATTTGAGTTAACTTAAGTTTCATTTGAATTAGTTTAGCGTCAATATGATGTTTCCATGTAAGCCTTCGATCAAGGTGTATGCCAAGGTATTTAACTTGAGAATGTTGAGGAATATTTTGATTATTGATTCGAATGGGGGAACAGGTATCTTTTCTTAGGGTAAACGTTATATGAACACACTTTTGTTCATTTACTTTAATTCTCCATAAGTTCAACCATCTTTCAAGCTGGGTAATGTATGCTTGGAGATTGCGGGATGCCTCATCAGGGTTTTTGTGCATACTCATACAGGCTGTATCATCGGCAAATGTAGAAGTGTGGATGTTATTGCTCACAGGCATATCACAAGTATATATTAAATACAAGACTGGCCCCAAAATACTACCCTGTGGCACACCAGAAGATATAGATTCGGGCACACTCATGAAGTCTCCTTCCACAACAGTAAACTTCCTATCAACAATGTAACTTTCCAAAAGTTGTTCTATATTTATTGGAAAATATGTCTTCAATTTTAAAAATAGGCCTTTGTGCCATACTTTGTCAAATGCCTGAGAAACATCAATAAAAAGGGCAGAACAATACTTCTTTTCTTCAAAAGTCCTCCTTATAACTTGAACCAATCTATGCGTTTGCTCAATAGTGCTATGCTGACTTCTAAAGCCAAATTGATGGTCCGGGATGCACCCATTATCAGCTAAAATTGTGGACAATTTAGTCATGAGCAGCTTTTCGAAAAGTTTTGAAACTGTTGATAGTAAGCTTATAGGCCTATATGACTCAGCCTTGGTAAGATCTTTGCCCGGCTTCGGAATCATTTTAATCTTGGCAAGTTTCCAGTTATGTGGAAAATACTGCATTCGTAAAATGGCATTAAAAATAAATAGCAGGATTCTTATTGCAATATGAGGCAAGTTCATCAGCATCTTGTTGCTAATTCCATCAATACCTGGAACTTTCTTCGGATTAAGTTCAGCAATTAGTTTTTGTACATCGCGCATCTTAAACTTTATGGGTCGCGGGGGTAGAGCAACTACACTCGGCAAATCAGCAACACCAGTACATGTGTTTGGGGTAAATACGTATTTTAAATGATTTGCAAATATGTTACCTTTTTCAGTATCGCTTCTTGCCCAACCTCCGGTAGATGTGCGCAGAGGTGGTTTAAACTCAACGGGGGTTTTCAGCCTTCTAGCAGCTCGCCACAAAGAGTAATTAGATGCTGGAGTGACATCAAGACCTTCCAGATAATTTTTAAGAGATGCAGTTTTTTCAATTGCAAGTAACTCTTGGAGTCGTTTAGTGCACTCTTTAAATCTGATTTTAAGTTGTGGTGATCTGTGCTGTTGCCATTCCCTTCTAGCTCTTCTTTTTTCACGCACGACACGCTCAATATCGGTAGAATAAATTTTATTAAATCCAGTCTGCGGATGGGAGGTAGTAGCATGTTCAGCAGCCTGTGCAATCATTTCGTTAAGGTTGGCGATGTTAGCTTCAATATCCTCGGGTGTTCTTAGCGTAATGTTTTCCGTGCAATGACTACTAAGATATTTTTTGAATCGCAGCCAATTTACACGATTGATCATCTTCACATACGAGTGAGGTAAATCACTTCTCTGTGGGCTACAGATTGTAACGATCGTGGGAGAGTGATCGGACGAGAGATCTAAAGAAGCTTCAACGTTAATTAATTCCCTAGAAATGTTTTTTATGACGCCAAAATCTATAACATCCGGAATTTTATTTATGTCAGTTGGCCAGTAAGTAGGCTCCCCACTCGAAATGACGTCCAAGCCCATTTTTGAAATTGTGTTGAACAACGCTCGACCTCTGGGTGTAATATGACGCGAACCCCAGAACGTATGTTTAGCATTATAGTCGCCAGCTGCCACGAAACAAGGGCCAAGAGATCTATAGAAATCCTCGTATTGATTCTCAGTAATTCCGAATCTGGGAGGGGAGTAAATTGATGATATCACAAAATTTGTGCAAAAATTTTCAACAAAAATATTCGTTGCTTGTAGATGTTCCTCACAAATGTTGTCAATAATATAATGTCTGAGTCTTGACTTTATTAGAATTGCTGATCCACCGCATTCTCTTCCTCTCGGGTCCTTTGAATCATATAGAGTGTAACCATTTATTTTAAAGCAGCTTCTCGAAGTCAAGTGAGTCTCAGAGACCAACATTATATCAATATTTTTTTCCGTGAGGAAGTGCTCAAGTTCATTTTTATGTTGGCGAATGCCGTTTGCGTTCCAGAAACATATTTTTAACGTGTTCATGGCTTCTTAACTAATGCCTGAAGCAGTGTATTCTGCATTCGCAGCATTTCTTGCATCATTCTAGTCATATTTGTTGTAAAACTATTAATAGTTAGCACCAAATTCTCAATAGTAGCTTCAAGGCGACTAAAGTTAAAGCTTGAGTTTGCATTCGTTGAATTATTTGGCGGTGGAACATTTTGTATGGGAATAGAACTAGTCTTAGCAGCATCGGCATACGATACACGTGAACTAACTGGTTGGCTTGTGTGAGGAAGAGTGGCGGAGTAAGCGTTTGCTGATTGAGCTGGAGCTAGTTTAGGTTTTTGACCCATAGCCTGTTTAACAAAAGAATATACAGGGCATCCTCTGTAATTAGCGGTGTGGTTACCTCCACAATTACTGCATTTTTTTTCTGCTTGATCTTTTGGCTTCGTGCAGCTAGCAGTACCATGCAATTCACCGCAGATAACACAAACTGTAGGTAAATTGCAGTAAGTTTTTGTATGACCATATTCTTGGAAATTGTGGCACTGTACGGGACCTGAACGCTTATGTGGCTCTTCAACTGTAATTTTTCGGTATAAAAGGTATTTTAGGCTATAAATTGGATGTGTCTCGTTTTTTTCAACTGTATATCATTTGGCTCCAGTTCAACACGAAATAGAGGCTGGGGGATCTTCTCTCTATTGATTATATTAGTAACACTTTTTACTTTAAATCCTTGTATGATGAGTGCATCTTTTATTTCGTCGGGATTAACATAAGCATCAATGCCCTTCAAACGATCTGCATACCTTTAGCACTTTTAAGCTGATAAGTATAAAAATTAGTTTTATTTTTTTCGAAATCAGTAATAATTTTGCGGAAATCTTTTTCTTCGTATATTTGAATTTTTGTTTCATCAATTTTACCACGTTTTATTGGAATAACGTGAAATGCGTTCTCACCAACTGCCGAGACTAATTTTTTAATAAGGGCGTTCGAATTTTTTTCTCTCAGGTATATTGGTGGTGGCTTGGAAGTTTTTTTGGATGAAACAGCGGGTTGGTCGTTATTTGTTTGCAATATTGAAAAACGATTTTGACGGTTAACTGCTGCGACGTCGTTATCCCTGGATATCTTGGGAACCGATGAAATTTTTGATGAATTTGGGCTTCGCCCGCGCTTTAAAATTGTGATATATCTGTCCATTCCGACTTGGACCTTGGGTTTTGGGCTACTCTTATCTTCAGTGACAACTTGGTTAAGTGATGACCTCGAGCCCGAAGCGGGTGATATCGCTGAGTTAAATGTAGAAGTACTAGGCAATAATGTCAACGATTCACTAGTTGGCATTGGACAAAGCGAAGTTGATGATCGCTGACGAAACTGTGGTTTTGCCGTTAGAAAAAGTCTATTATCAGATTTTTGATTTTTATTAAGAGCTTCAGAACTCACAGCAAGTCTATTATCAGATATTTTATTTTTATTGTTATCATTATGAGCATCAAAACTCACAGTAAAATAGGCATTTCTGCCGTTAGAACTCACTTCACTATTTTTTTCCTTTGAGGTACTCATATAGAGTATTTCTCAAGGGCACTTTGTTTGCTTTTTTTTGTTTACGTTTTTTTTTTGTTTTTGTTGTTTCTTTATGTAAAAAATATTTGCAAAGCAAATAAAGCTTATTTATTAAAGTCAATATGTACTACGAATATTTTTTGTATTTTTTGTTTGTTTAGTTTGTATGTAAGAAAAATTCCGCTATTACGTCTGTTCACTATGAAGGTACAACGAGAACTCCCCATTTCGTCTTAAATCAAAAAATAAATTTTAGGAAATGAATTACTCCTGATTAGTTCATGAAATTTGACTAACTTAAAAGATGTAAAATGGTATTCTAAATTTTAGGAACATATTTACCAGTTTTAAGTATTTTTTCTTTGAATTATAAAATTTATTATTAATTTGAATTTAGCAAAAAATCTGAGTAAATTTTTCATATTTTCGAGGAATATTTGAACTTAAAATTTATTTTTTTGTAAATAAAATAAAATTTTAAAACTCAATTTCAATGCTTATTCAGGCTGCCTTGTTAGGCAATTGGTTAGAATACTTGCCTATCAATCAGAAGGTTGCTGGTTCAATACTTGTATCCTCTCAAGGAATTAATATGTATGTATGGTGAATTAATTAAGAATATAATATGAAGATATAATAAATAACATATCATTTGGTATAGAATTTAATTGAAAATAAAAATAAATGCCAGAATTAAATACAAAAAAAAAATTGGAAAATTTAATAAATTTGAGATCAAATACGAAAAAAAATTTTTGCAAAGCTCCGAATTTTATGGGAAAATTTTACTTAATTTTCGGAAAACTTTACTTAAATATGAAAATATAATTACCATAAACTAATTCTTTAATGAACTAGAAATTTAGTAAATATTTTACTGGTTTCAAGTAAAAAACAGCTTTGGCGCCATACGACAACTTTTTTTAATTCAAATTTAGAAAATTTTCCAAAGTTTTAGTTAATTTTTTTTGAGTGCAATAATATTTCAGCAGGACAACGCGTCCATTCATTAAAGTAGGCAATTTCGTGAGTTCTCAGCAGATCAAAAATATTAAAGTGTTAAATTTGCCGCGTTGCTCAACGAATTTACATAAATCCTATTGAAAACATTTGGTTAATTCTTGCAAGGCGTTTTTATAAAGTAAAAAGTAGCTTAATTGATTAGATCACAACACAATTCAGAATTTAGTAAAAACGTTGTTTTCCTCAATGCCCGAAAGAGTTTGAGTGGATACAAAACCGTGGAGGGCCAACTAACTCATCATTAAAATAAAAAATTTTAGAACAAAGTATGTTTATATAATTCAAAAGTGCTATAGTTATTTGCCAAACAAAACAATGAAAAATTTGTGCATCAACAGCTTTTGTAACAGACCAAATACGATTTAATAAAATTTCTTGTGCTGCTAGAAAGCAACGGAAAGAATAATTGGTGTTTTTTGGGAATTGTTACAATTAACACCCGTATTCTAAGCTCTGTGATAAAATAAAAATTATAACAAATGACAATTTTTACATTGCTTAAAATATAAAAATTGTCATTTGTTATAATTTTGTTATTTGTCACAAGGTTTACAATATTACCCCCTTTTTTTTTGGGGGGGGGGGGTTATTGGTTTGCTTCAATAATAATGTATTTTTAATACACTGTGTGCAAACCAGTAACCAACCGACGATTTGGTAACGCACTAATAATCCCAAATTATTATTTTACTTATTTAAATTAAAATGAATTTTTAATAAAAAATATTTTACTGAATATATTTTTAATAAAAAATATTTTACTGAATAAGTAAAATAATAATTTGGTATTACTAGTGCGTTAATAAATCGTCTTCCTGGGGTCTAAGTGTTCTATATGCCAAAAATGCATTTTGAGTAAATCGATGTTCAAGTTTAACCATATATTTATTTTAAAAAGATGATTCTAAGGAAACATTTTTATATCCGGATCGCATCTGTAACGGGATATTTTCTAACAGTAATAAAAATTATGTTGCTCTTTACGCCACCTTAAGCACATTTCCTTGCAAATACATACACGTAGAGCAAAGTAGCATTAACAAAGCAATAAATAAAACCACATAAAAATTTTAATAAAATAAATTATTCATCTAAAAAAACCAAAAATTAAAACTATGTATTTGCAAAGTTATTATAAAGTATATCAAAATGATAATACAAAAATTATTATCTTAATTTATTTATGTTAGAGGGTGGCGTTGGCTGAATTAGTTAGCACGTTGACTACAAAACCGAAGGTCCTGGGTTCAAACCCTGTCTCCGAAGTCATTAAAATAACAACACTACGCATTTTTCTGATTTACATTATTGTGTTTTGTATCAGTTGTTGTGGGAAAAGTTCTAGTGATGCAGGCATAAGGCACTGGTCTCTTAACACTACACCGGCTTCAGCGGATGCTAATCCTAATGTATCATCAGAGCGCCATCCTTCGTCGGTATTGTGTAGCAGAATCATCGGCGAAGTAAAATAACCAATAAAATGGCTAGTAAATACAGCTTAAAAATTTAGTACGCCCCATTCACCACCAGATGCGCTGCAACACTGCAAATAAGCGTGCAAGAAAAAAATTAGAGTTGTGAAAGAATGAAACTTTCCTCTATCTCTTCCTTCACCACCTGTCTTCTATATCACTATCCCTTCCCTATCACCCTCTCTCACTATCTTCTTTTCACCGCACAGGTACCACAAAGGGTTCATTGTATTGGACCCTAGTGAGCTGGACTATAAATTTCACCCTTCCTTACCAGCAGCCTGCTAACCTAACCTATTTATGTTAGGTAATCATTTTCGTCTGTTTCAGATTTTTTTGTTTTGAATTTTTTTCTTTTCAACGATACTTAACTCTTTTTATATTTAACGGAACCTTTTTTTTAAATATATTTGCTGTTTGTAAATGAGGCTGCGAAATTGAGTTTTTAAATTTGATTATGAATATGTTATTCTCAATATATTGAAGATCTTTCATTTTAGTAAATGGATGAATCGAAATTTTAATTGCATAGATATCTTTCTTAAAATCTGAGGATTCCATTTCTACAGCCTTTAGATTTATTTTGTTTGTTTCGAAGTTTTTCAAATAATTAACGAGTGACAAAATACTATGAATTTCTAAACGTCTCTGATTTTTGCCTAAATCACTGTGAACGCAATCGATTTCTTGGATTTGTAAGTGACCAGGCCCAGAACATTTCTTATGGGCCTGGTCACTTACAAATGGTCTGACATTCTGAACATTATTTGATTTTTATTTTGTGCAACACACGAATCGCTCCACATAACAATATGTTGAATACTTGGATGTTCTATAATCAGAGTATGTTATATTTTGTATATAAAACAACTAATATCGTTACCTCCACGACTGTTAACAAATTCGTCACAAACGCAACAAAAGCAACTTTTTCCTTATTGGGAAAAATAATTGTAGCGGTCATATTATAAACATTTATTTTCCCTTTAGGAAGGTTAAAAACGCTTTGCAAATCAAAACATACAACAACAGAAAAATGGTGTGATTTTCGGCGATCTTCGTCACGATCAACTTTAAGGCCTATAGTTTCATTTCTGAGAATATCGAATTCTTCAGTTTCATCCTACGTTGGATTGTTTTTATTGAAAATTGAACGCATCCGTCGCATTGGTATTTTCTAGGCTTATATACAATCTTCCAGAAACGGGGTTGCTCCATATTCGATTTGTTTTGAAATAAAAACTTAACTTAACTTGCTCAAGGATATAGAGCAAAATGGTCACGTTTTTTGATTTTCACAGGTTGAACCGAAACAGAACAGAACGAAAGAGAAAAACTAACGACTTGTATAATATTTCTATAAACAAAAAAGAGTCAGCTGATTCGGAACAGAACTGAAAATAAAAACTAATTCTGCCTTTAGGCTTATACTCACACAAACCAAATTTGACATTTAGCTTAGTTCATAAATGAAAGTCACCTGGCTTAGTGGGGTCACCTTATAGATGCGCTTTTTCTGTTATTCCCCCTAATTGTGATTGGCGATTTTGGGGCGAAAGTCAGGCAATTTGTACTAGATTAAAGAAAAATGTAGGTTGTTTTCTTTAATCAACTACAAATAGTCCAAGTTGAAGTCGAAAAATGCCAATCACGATAAGGGGGACTATCTCTAACAGTGATGCCAATATCCTAGAGTTAAAAAACGGCTAAAATTTATAGAGCTCTTAAAAATATCGAAACCCGATATTCAAAAATAAGAATCGATGTATCGATATATCGGTTTTTGAAATATCGGCTATATATATCGATATTTATTTTTATCAAATATCTATATTTCGATATATCGATATTTTTGGTCCATCTTTATACTATGTTTAGACGACAAGTTGAATCACCTGGTTCGCTCTCTGAATCATGTTTATGAATCTTGCTGTTTAGACTACGCTTTCGTGCTTCGTGTGCAGCGTGCCAATTTAGTGATTTTCGTACTAGTTTTAGTGTTTTTTAATTCATAACAGTGCGGAATTTTACAACTTGTTGCTTTAAAAAAAAAAGACGATAAATTGGTGCTTTTCACCTTTGATTTTAGTCCATTTAGTGCGTTTTACAAATCTACTAAATATTAATTTATGAAAGTGTGGTGGTTATAAATAAAAACCAAATAAGAATTTTTCACTTTTTACCCCTTTTAGACAGCAAAGTTTTCTTTGCAGAATGTTAATTCTGAAATACAAAGGAATAAAAACTTTATTCTTCACAGTGAGAAAAAAGAACATATTTCTAGAAATTACAGAGGATACCATACACGTTATAAAATAATTTAATTACAATAATCCAATCTAATAACCACTGAGGGAAGCAATATAGTGCTTTCTTGATAACGAAAGCTTCGAAAAATGCTTCTGAAAAGTACTAACCTAAGGCTCTCTAAGAAAGTGGACAAAAGTAAAAAAAATTTAAACCATTAAAGTTACATCTGAGTACACAAAAACTATACATTGTTACTTCTGTGAAACTAATTAGTAAGGCAAAAAACTAATGGCTTTTTGGAAACTGAATGCATTGCTGGAAAAATTTGCTCAAAACTGATCAATTTTGGGTTGAAGTTTATAATTATAGAAATACAATAATGATTTTTATACATCAAATTGTGTCATTCATATAAAATAAGGTCTAGAAAGAAAAGACTTACATACATATGTTGTTCAGAATGCAACATACTGAACCATGTTCATGTAAAAATTAATTCAGATGAAACGCCTAAGAATCTAATTGTTTTATTAAAACATTTTTATGGCCAGAGGAAAAAGATGAAACGACATTTCCTGAAACGAGGATTATAATTCTCGTTGATCACTCTTTTGTTAAAATAATACACCATAATTAGAGTGTCTTGCCAAATGAATTTCAATTATTTTCCTACTCATATTCTACTTATAAGCAAAATCGAAATATAGCTTGATATAATTGAAATTATTACAAAAACCTGTGAAATGTAGTAAATTTAAAATTTTAGTTAACTTAAATTTCTAAATTATCCTCATTCAATACATATATAATTAGCCATGTGGGCTTTCTCTGTATTGAAAATAAATAAATAAATATAAAAAAAAAAATATATATTTATGTACATACAAATATATTTATTGCTTTTTGCTCTGAAAAAGTTGGCATCACTGGTCGTGTGGCATCTTTTTATGTATATTGACACATACACATAAGCATACATACCTACATATATTCGACTCATTCAAAATATCGTTTTTGAAGGCATCCCCATGTTTTATTTTTATTTTTCCTTCTTATATTATCCATAACTTAATTAAATTTATTTATATTAAACTCACATCTATGTTTTTTTGGTTTGTTTTTATTTGTTTACAAACACACACATACACATATACTTATTTTGTTTTGATAGCTAGTTCAGATAAAGTGGCGATTACTGCGATAAAAGTTAGAGAAGAAACCAATTTTACGTGCTTCGCAGGTAGATTCATATTGAATCTACTTGATTCGCTCTCATAATTTTGTATGGCGAAACAAGTTGATTCGGTCATGATTGGGGTGTGAAGCATGAATAGAGAGCGAAGCACGTACCGTGTAAACATACTATTACACTGTTGTAGTGGTATAGGATTACTAAGAACGCGGTATTTGTAAACGTAAAGATATATTTTTGTGCTTGCACTACTGTGGTGGTACACAAATTTTGGAAGAGTCGCAATTTTGTATTTAAAGTATTGTGGTATATATTTCTTGCGCAAATTCACAGTTTCTGTCTAGGTACTGATATGTATGTTTGTATATCCTACTATTATTATAAATTTGAAAGTTTGCATGTTTGAGATTTTGAATGTTTCTTTCATTTTAACGCGAAAACGGCTTAATGGAATTGAATGAAATTTAGGGGGTAAAATGGGTAAACATTTGCACTTTTGGGACTTTTTTTTGACAAAGTTGGTATTAATATAAATGAGTTGAATCTTCTATCTTGACATACTTATTATTCCAATGTATGTAATATTGAAATTTATTTAACGGGAAATTTATTCTCAAAATCGTTCGAAACTACTCACACATTTCCAAAAACGAATTATTTTGAAGTCGTTCGATGTCGATGACATGCTTAATTATCTTCTCCGTCTCCTTCTGTATTTTAAATCTACATTCAATAACTGCCATTTATATTTACAGGAGAAATGTCCCTTCGTTCGATATAATTGCGTCCCAATATCTGATGGTAATATAATAGGATCGTGCCAATGGTACAAGGAACGCAAACATATACAACATGACACAGTAAAGGAGTTTAAGGTAGAAGACGTAAAGAAAATGTTAGTATGTTTTTTAAAATTAATGGAGTTGACACCGATCTTGATAAATACTTACTCTTAAAAATTCTTTATAATTATATTATATATATATTTATATATTATATTCTTTACATTCATACATACTTTTTGATGATGCCAAACAAAAAATGCATTTATAAAATTTTACGAGTTTCACAAGCAATCAGTTATCGAGTTCCGTGTGAACGTCACTATTGTATTTCAATTATTTTCATGTAAATAAGTATATATGTTTTGTAAGAATTTGCTACAATTTCTATTAAGGTGGGGAAATAAGTTTGTTATTGTTGCATCACAAGAGCTGCGCTACAG